>JBBELK010000715.1:0-1314899 GCA_037783545.1 Henricia sp. BOLD:AAB3569
GAGTAACAAGGAAACTTTGCCCCAATGGATCTTTCGGCGGCCCCACCGAATGTAGCTACGGATTTGTCGTTGTCCCCAGCAGCGTCGACGTCGCTTCTGACAGAGGAGGCGTCAGCTCCGAAACGGAGAATCCCACTGACAGGCAAACCCCGAGGAATGTTCCAGGCTATGAGGGACGAGGAAGGAGGCGAAAGCAACCCCGAACCCGTGTTGCCTGAACAGGAACCGGATGCACCAGATCCCCGTCCCACTAGATATGTTAAGGAAGAAGAGCTGCGACCAGAACACGTTACTCCATTACACGAGGTCCTTAGAGGCAAGGTCACCAATGTTACAGAAGTCTCCACCACAAAGGAGTTTGAAGATTTAGTGAAGATGTGAGAGCACCGTCCGGAGCGCGTGTACGAGGTCGTTTTTGACGAGAACTTTGTGAGAAAGTAGTGCCGAACATTTTAAGACTTTTAAAGTTTCCTTAAAGGCTTTCCAAACGTTTTTCTTAGTTTAACGTTCCCTCGTGTTTTTAAAGAGGCTTATTCTAAAAGTTTATAACCATATTTTTATGTTTTCTTTTATAAGAGGCGCATGTATAAGGAGGCACCCAACGTATGCTGTATGGACTCATATCGCATAACTTTCAGGGTAAGAGTGTAATTTGCTTAAATTTAGGGTCTTTAGCTGATATGAACGATGACGTTCATGCTAAGTAGAAGGCTATGTGGTGGATTTACCCATCGTACACTTGTACAGTATGATTCATATGAACTACAAAGGGTGCACGAAGCTGCCGGCTGTAGTATAAGAAGCCGCGAGTGCAGCACGCGCAGTCAGTTCTCAGTCGTCTGTCGTTAGAACAACATAGAGAAAGACGTTATCAGTCAGTCCCCAGTCGTCTAGTCGGGTGCCAACCTGAGAGGATTGCCAGGTAGGCACGGTAGGACGTGACGGCGTACTGAGCGGTGAGGTGGAGATGGGCTGGAGTCTAGACCACGGGCGTCCGGAGGCTATCGGAGGCGGAAGTACGAGAGGCTACCGTACGACGTACTGTGACGGAGCCGGAAGCGTACGCGCTTGGACCCGCTGCCTCGGAGGACTGAGGGAGTAGGCCCTATAGACCCACTCGGCGCAGATAGCGAGCGCACGGGTCAGGTGGCGGTGTACCGGTACACGGGAGGCGTGCAGCGCCGCAAATGGACCCGAGACTACTATACTCAGCCAGACTCCGCCGCCCCGTCCAGTACAGCCAGCATTTAGATGCACACAAGGAGAAGCCTCAATTAGCCACTGTTGGATTAACTAAAGGGAAAACCAATCTTTAATCAAGGGTCCAGATGACATGTTATTGATCATTAAAATTTTCGTTCACTGATATTACGTCTCCTCTGTATTTACTTCCTTGTACATGTATTACCCTCCAACAATTACTGTGATGGTGTGGTTTAGTGCAGCCATGCACGCGTAGGGGCGGTATATTTCTGTCCAAACGGGCCTTCTCCTCCGATCGCTGACCGATGATCTGCCGACTAGAGAAGTAGTCAACACTTTAACTGCTAGAGGTGACAAGCTGGGCGAGATCGGCCGCCACAGTACTTATACTCCATATCACTCATGCTCACCCCCACTCTCTCTGTAGGGATTGCCGCCGTACAGGGTCATCTCCATATACATCAAAGAGCTCACACTTTCTAGGAAATAACTCATTGTATTCCCTGACAGCCTTCGAGTTCTCCTTCCCTTTCTGCCCAATGCCCACCTCCTCCAGGTAGTACCCCATTACACTCTGCAGTGCGGGCAGTTTTGTGGGTGGTTGGAAATATTTGGATGGAGGAAAGTCCTTATTGGCATCATGATCTTTAGCCTCAGATCTGGTCTTGGGCTTGGTTAAAATGGGGCTGGATTTACAGCTATTTGCCACGCTGTAACTTGACCATTGACGTTATAGTTGTATGCTTGTTTTATCACTGTTGTGTGACTTCTCTGAAATATATAAATATAATTAGATGAGGGTACTATGCAGTATGTAGGAGGGTATAGTCCAGTGCTGTGTTTAATATATGCTATACCAACTCGATTCAAGGGGCCAAACAGCATTAAAATTTATCACTTTAATACCAAGCTTGCAGTGCGCATCAGATTTCGTTTTTTGGGCGGGGTGGGGGTATTTTTATGCTAGATACCCACTTCATATGCAAAATATTTCCAAACTGGGCAATTCATAACGCCTGAATTGGACGTAATCATATTCAAAAATGTTGGCGTTTGCCATTTTATTGTCGTCACCATTTTATGCTAAAACATTTTACGCACGCACCCCCCCCCCCCCCCCCCCCCCTCCCCCGCCCCCCGACCCCCCACACCCCCAACCCACCATCCAAATTCTAGAAGGTTACAATTAAATCCATTTTCTTGAAAAATATGAACACGCTCCTTTCCACAATAAAACACCATTTACTTTTTTTCCTGAGTAAAATGGTAAAATTTGTGGGAGAAATTGTCCCAAACGATTTTTAACCATCCATTCAACACAAAAACCAAGCAAGTGTTTTTTAATGTTTATAAAGTATAGTATTTCCTACAGTTATTTTAGCACTTAATTTTTTAGGCCTATATCAAGCAAATTGGCTACTAAGTTTGTCTAAATTCAAATCAAGAAGTGAGATCGTCATTGTACGGGGAATTAAAGTACAAATGTATATCGTTCTAGGGAATTTGCTAAGAGCTAAAATAACTGGGAAATCCTATATTGATACATCTATATGGCTGAAATTTCTACAAGTAAAGGCAGTTAATCAATACTATTCTTTACTTATGTAGGCCTAATGCTGTTGTTCCTGGATTTCGTAAAATCCTTATCTGCAAACGATATTTCCTTTAATGTGACATAGATATAATTTCAAAGAAATAATCACATTTTAAAAAAGTTAATTTCCTGCCCTTTCGTATGATACCTCAGTCAGGCAAAATGAGCCAGGGATGACAGAGATATCCTGCATTTCAATATGGATTGAATTTCCATGTTTTTTTCACACCTGACCGATTTTTCGCATGAATGGATTCGGAGATGGTCACGTGTGCATTAAAAACGTGTGTGTTGAAATTCAGGTATTGTTGTGAAAACGACTTTTTGGTAGCCCTGCTTTATATTGTCTTTATTCATTCATGCGTGAAGTATGTATCATATGAGTGGCATCAAATGAAAGATGGGGAACTAAGCTTTCCAAATATGTGTCATTTATTATTCAAGATTGAGATTAAATTTTTTTCTGGGAGTTTTTTTTCTAAAGTTTTTATCTTTTTTTTTGGGACACCCTGTATACCAACCAGACTGTTGATTGCTAGGCAACGGCGTGCACCATGTAGCAACAACAGCATAGTATGTGACTTTCTAAACTGCACCTCCATTTGAAAGATGCATCAATGCTTCAGAAAACCTTGAAAATCTATGTATGGATTGTGTGTACAAGTGAATGGTAAGCAAAGTCCCGTGCACAGGACTTTTTTTTTTGAAAACCACCTTCGGTTGTCAATTTGGACGGAAATAAATTCATGTGGTGTTTCTTACCATTTTTATGAACACTTTAAGTACGGTTTTTCTTGTGAACTCATGAAAAACAAAATTGGGTTATTGCAAATGATACGGGAAGGAGGGGGTGGGGTTGTTGCGGGTGGGGGTGTTGCGGGGGAGGGGGGAGGGGGGGCGGGGGGGGGGGGGGGGGGGGGGGGTAGGCGTGAAATATTTTAGCATAAAATTGTGAAATTGCGAAGACAATAAAATTGCAAACGCGTAGCGCGAAGCCCTAACGGCGTGGGGTCCGAGCCCGCTTATTAAGGGCCGCGACAATTGTTGGATTCTGTGGCGATTTCAGGCAATATTTAAACACTTTAGCTAAGCAGGCAAATGTGTGATGTTATATGAGGCAGATATACCCCAACCGTTTCGAAAAAAATATCGATAAAATTTATTTTATTTTTTAAAGAAAAGGGGGGTGAGGGTGGGTGGTAGGGGAGTGCGTGTGCGCCCCCCACGCCCCCGGATCTGCCCCTGATCTTCAATTTTGAAGTGGAAGCAGAAAGGCTGGTGTAATTACTGCATTGTTTTATGGAACCAGATAAATTAGTTTACAAACAAAATCGGTAGTTTTTTACATTTCAGAATGGTTATGAGAAAAATATGCCAAACGATATGGTATAAAAATCTCAACACCCATGGGAAAAATCGGGGGTTCAAAAACGTGATCTGGTCACGCTCTATTATTATTAAGTGTAAATATATGGCTTTATGTCGATAATCTAGAACGACATAGGTATTGTTTTCCGTATAGACCGTATCGAATTTCGTGGGGCAGTTTCTTTGTTCCTCGAGGACATGCATGGTTGCACATATTGTGCTTCCATTGTTGAACGGTTTAAGTAACAAAAGGTGCCCCACGAAATGGCGGCTATTCGATACGGTCTATACATTGAACAAGGATTTGAGAAAATTACCTCATGGAATCAACAGATAATATAATCCCACTTGCACTTTTGTCGCAAATTTTGCTTTTATACAGAAAAATCACATTTTCTCCTTTAAAAATTGCCTTCAGTTAATGGACAGCAAGATAACCATTCACACGCGCACGCAGCACCTTCGCACTCGCGCCGTTCATGCCGTTTGTGCATACCGGTACTCCTTGCAGTAATTAATTATTTAACTCAGAAATGCACATTTCCAACAGAAAAGCAAATACATAGAAGTACATGGTGTCCCAGAAAAAAACGGAACAGTTAGAAAAATCGTGATTGTGGGGAAAACAAATACCATAGCCATACAAATTTGGTATTGCCAGATGCACCAGAGCATAAGCTATAACTTTCTACCAATTGCAAGTTAATTCAGTTCCGGTAATTTGCACAATCCTCTGCAGAATGGGCTTTTTAACTGATTATATAAGCACAGGCACACAAAATTTCACAACATGGTGCAGTTAACTCATCAGCAAAGGTCATTTGTGGTGACTGAATATGCACGACTTGGAAGCCTTCCAGCAGTCAGAAATGCTTTTTCCCTTCGTTACCCTGGTCGCCGCATCCTCTTGCAACAGTGCCCCTTTAACGCACCCCCTTACTCCTGCGTACAGTGGCCCTGTTGAAAAAGGCCCCATTTCGCGGTGGGACTAGCGACAGAAATCTTGTCGCCTCTGCTGGACCAATTAGGACGCTTGGCAGTGCATTGCAGCATGATTGCAGGCATTCAAATGTAACGCGCGCAGATTGTAAACACCGTGCATGCATGTGATACATGTACTCGGTAATGCTGGCTGTTGTCCGCGTCGGCGATTGGCTGCTATTTAAAGCATACTGAGAATCCGTTCCATTACATTCGTCAGCATGCATCCCTATTATTAATTTGAAAAACTGCGGATTAAATTAAGATCGTCGTTTGAAAGTTTGGTAGGAATGGGACAGTCATAAGAAACGGAACCCAATACAATTTCTGGAAAGTATATAAATCGTTTCTTTTCGGCATAACATGACCGAATTGATTAAATTACATCAAAATGATTCGGGCGTGAGTTGGCTCAAGACAACAGCCGGCTCACTCCACATATTTGCGTGTATTTCTTCAGGGTATTGTTACGTTGCTTTGCAGATTGGAAATTCCCTGATATCTCAGGATGTGGTCGCCGTGTCCCTTCTCAGGAATTATCAAAAGTATCATTGAAACATGCGGCAATTGTCTTTTTACCTCACCTCAGTCAAACAATAATTGTGCAGCCATCCGGAACTCTACCAACAAGAAATTGGTATGAAAATGAAGCTTATGCTCTGGCACATCTACAGCAAAACCAATTTTACATGGTTGTGATATTTGGTTTCCCCACAATCACGATTTTCCTAACAGTTCCGTTTTTTTCTGGGACACCCTGTACATGTATATCTTAGAATTGGATGAACTGTTGATTCCAGGAAGTAATTTCCTTCAAATCTTTGTTCAATGTATACCACAAAATACCTGACATAGACTATATATGTATTCCTTGAATCTTACGTGGTTTCACTTTCAGAAATGGGAACTTCATGTACAACATCGCAGATATTCTTGACCAGTATTCGGGTAACCTAACATCGCGCCCTGGAGCTGAAACGGGTATGACTCGTATTTTTTACCCTCGGGTAAACTGTTTAAACAGCTAGAATCCCCCCTTCCACATTTTTTTAGTTTTTCTGTTTATCGTGGAGGTATATGTGTCTACAACACCATCACAACTTGTTTTTCACAAAAAATCGACAGGCTTTTGCTTAAAACGTAAAGCAGTTCCGACCCTCTTCACCCGAAATTCTGAAACGCTCGAGGTCACTTGGCTTGTTTATCAACAGGTTTTGACGTCATCCTAAAAAACATACCAAACGGTCTGTGCAGTATTGAATGGAAAATACACGAAGTGAATGTTTATCATGCCTGTTTTGTCCTTGTAATTCAAAATACAAAAGTGAAAAACACTTCATGTAATATGACAACAATCTACTATTACCTGTTTTGTGAAAAAACGATGAAATTGTGGCTTACAATGAAGCTCTTTTGAAGTAAATACTGGTGCATTGCGACGGGTGGTTTTGTCACGGAACGAACGGCATTCACAGCGGTCTGTGTACATGCATGGTACGGTCCCCTGCGGGCGTAGTTCCCACGTGTTTGAACATCGGCCGTACAAGTTATAGAATGAGCGACTCATTTTTCTCTCTCTTGGTAATAGAAAAGAAAATCTTTCTGCTCCTTTTTTTATAGTGTCTGGTAAAACATACAACCACGCAGCTACTGGGCATATCTCTGGCTTTTTGGACCAACAAAATTATTCAAAAAACACCATCTAACAGAGACGGTTTTCCAAGTTTTTTGCGTGTAAACGTATGGAACTAAAAATCGTGTTGACTTCTCTTTTTCAGGATTACGTCACGGGGTCACGCGCATATCATGAATACCTAATTAGCGTTTCAGAAATCGCGAAAATCTCATTTTCGAAAAGCGCACTTTTGCTTGCAACTTATCCACTTAAAACCGACAATTAAAAAATAATAAAAATCCACGTCAGCAAGAGGGACTATCGAAAAAAGCCTAAATGCTGGATTTTCGTCAAGGGGGATTCTTCCTCTTTAACCTTTTGCGGCGCAAAGAGGAGTTGTAATTTCATAAGTTATATAAACTCCTCAACGAAAGTTTCAGACATTAATTTCTCAGTCAATTGAGGACTTTTATACACTGTGTTGGAAAACAGTGAAAAGCTCAGTCCATCCCCTTTACAATGACACCAAATTTGTGGGAATTGAGTTCTTCATGGCCGAGTAGCTCTCTTTTGAATGCTAGTATAGGTCTTATAGAGAATGTGCCAAATTTGATTAAATCAGCAGAACAATCACGCATGTCATTAAAAAATGACACAGGAAACAGCATTACTTTCTTTAAGAAAAGCGTTTGCTTTGCTTACCTCAATAACGGGTGGATGAACCAAAAGCTGCGATGCCAGCTTGACACCTCCTCCTCATGCTTCTCACTAGACTTGCAACACGATCTTGTGGGATGGCATCCCATTCCTCGACTAAGATTCGACGCAGGTCGGCCAGTGTTGTTGCGTCGGTGACTCTTGCACGGACTGCACGCCCAAGCTGGTCCCACAAAAGTGTTCAATGGGGTTGAGGTCAGGACTGTTGGCGGGCCACTGCAGTCTTTCTACACCTTCATTCTCGAGATAATCATTGACAATCCTGGCTCGATGTGGGCGGGCATTATCATCTTGGAGTATTGCAATTTGTCCAAGATTACGGAGATAAGGGATGGCAACTGGTCTTAAGATATCATCTCGGTAACTGGCAGCATTTAAGTTCCCTTGAATTACCACAAGTCTTGTCTTCCCAGTTTCCACCCCAGACCATCACACTTCCTCCACCAAAAGCTGTTACTCTGTCAACGCAACAGTCAGCAAAACGTTCACCACGCCTCCCCCAAACTTTGACTCTACCATCCAACTTCCGCAAGCAAAATCTGGACTCATCGGAAAACATGACATTCCCCCGCATGACATTCCACTGTCGATGTTGCCGACACCACCTTAAACGAGTCTGACGGTGAAGGGCCGTCATTGCTGGCTTCTTGACAGGTTTTCTTGCCCGCAAATTGGCTCTGTGTGGCCTGTCCCTGATCAATTGATCAGAAACCTGACGTCTATACCGTCCTGCAAATCTTGCTTGCAAATTTCTAGCATGCAATTTCCGGTTGCGAAGAGCAGTGAGGGTGATGAACCTGTCTTCCTGGGGTGTTGTCTTCCTGGGTCGCCCACTTCTTGGTCTATCCTTTACATCACCAGTTTCACGAAACTTTGCTTTCCATTTTGTCAAAGCGCTAGGGCTTACCCCAAACGTGGCTGCAACTTGATTCTGGGGTATACCAGCTTCAATTTGCCCTATGGCACGAGCCTTCTCTACATCCGATACTCTTGGCATGATGAGACACCAAATGACCACTTTGAAACAGTGACCAACACTGAGATCCACTGTGCATTCATCCATGTTCAACCACCTGTCATCTGTAACCCCCCTGAAACTTTCTTATTCAAAGACCCGGGTTCAAAGCAAACCTAATCCGTTTAAGCTGACCAAAAAAGGTTATACTGAGCACTAGATATTGACAAATTGGCACATTCTGATTAAGACCTACCAGTATCCAAAGGAAAGCTACTCGGCCACGAAGAACTCAATTCCCACAAATTTGGTGTCATTGTAAAGGGGATGGACTGGGCCTTTCGCTGTTTTCTAACACAGTTTATACAAATTTTCAATTAACTGAGAAATGTATGTCTGAAAAAAATTTCCAAACTTTCGTTGAGGAGTTTATATTACAACAATTTTTCGAGAAGGTTTTGCGCATTAAAAAAAAAAAAAATTGAGTAGTGGGTAAGAATAGAGAAGTTGATCACTAATATTTTTCTTTAAAATTACTCATAAAGCAACTCCTGCGTACCGAGACCCTGTTGAAACCGGCCGAGACTACTAAAGTGTGACGTCAGTTGCCATAGTAATTGGGTCTAAACATTCGCTGGTAATCTGAAACGTCTATTGGTATAGCGCAGGGAAACAGTTCACTGGTTTTAGTGTAGACCCAAAAACCATGGCAACACACAAAGGGTGACGTTTTAGTAGTCTATTTCGCTGCGAAACAAGCGACAGAAATCTTGTCGCCTCTGCTGGACCAATCAGGACGCTTGGCAGTGCATTGCAGGCATTCAAATGTAATGCGCGCAGATTGTAAACACCGTACATGCATGTGATACATGTACTCGGTTCCATTACATTCCATTACATCCCTGTTATTAATTGTAAATTAAGATCGTCGTTTGAAATTTCTGGAGGCATGGGACAGTCATCAGTATCGTGGCGTACAAGGGACATCGCAAATCGCAAATATTTTTGCAAATATTTGCAATGTCGCACATTTTTTCGCAAATATCTTTGCAAATATTTGCGATATCGCACAATTTTACGCAAATATCTTTGCAAATATTTGCAATGTCGCACAATTTTTTCGCATACTTGCAATGTCGCACATTTTGTTCGCATACTTTGTACGCCACGATACAGAAGGAACAGAACCCAATACAATTTCTGGAAAGTATAGAAATAGTTTATTTTCAGCATAACATGACTGAATTGATTAAATGACATCAAAATTACTCGGGCGTGTGTTGGCTCAACGCAACAGCCGGTTACTTCACATATTTGCGTGGATTTTCTCAGGGTATTGTATTGCAGAGTGGAAAATCCCTAAGATCTCAGGATGCAGTAAGTGCAGTTTTGATAAAAAAAACCTCTAAATTTAACAGTTGGGAAAATTGAAGATTTGTTTAAAGGAAATACATGTACTTATAATTTTCAAGCCAGTCTCATATGTTTTGTACACAAGGTCTGATGCCATGATCAACCGCTCAATTCGTTCAGAAAAAAATAGTAATGGTCAACCTCCGGAGTCTTGTTAATACGAAAGTCGAAATAACGAGTTTGAAAGTCGAAATAACGAGTTTGAAAGTCGAAATAACGAGTTTGAAAGTCGAAATAACGACTTTGAAATATTGTTTTTGTTGGCGCTAATGGGCTTTCGTATTTATTCAATGGTACATGTACTTTGATATTTATTTTCTTCGGAAGCAGGTCACCGTAACGTCACTGACGTGGTTACGTGTGCGATGCGATCGATAAACGTTGATGGAATCGACGAAATGAATATGGTAAGGAACATTTGCAAAACATACACCATATATAGTCTGCGCTATGTACCAATTAAATTGTCGCTCCATTAGTTTGGTGTTGAACCCAAATAGACCTTATGCACGGCAGCCATGACAGAGGACAGGTATTCATATTTAAATGATGTGACATTAGATCCACAATGTGCCTACTCGTGCATGACGCACTGTGACAATGTGACTGACCTCTGTCATGGCCGCCGTGCATAAGGTCTATTACAGAGGGTGGTGAAGTCGGCCTTGCTACAAAAGTTGTTCATACACGTTACTGACCAATAAAATAAGCTACAATATTTTTTTCATCAGGCTTCTCGATCTTTCGGCCAGAGTACGATTTGCGACTTTTTTGAAAATATCGAATTCCTCCATTACAGCTAGGGTGTCCCGGAAAAATGAAACCGAGATTAAATTTATGTAAATTATACTCTGCATTGACTGAGAATATTGGAAACCGGCAATACGCTATTTCTGACAGACTCTCTTTGAATCATCCGTGCTCAGTCATCCATGAATGTATTTTGGTTTTCTTGGTGTCGTATAAAAGAGGACACGGTGATGAAACGGATAGTAGTTGCAGTTTTCAAAAATTATCAGTCATTACCGAGTACTTGGCAATTTAATCTGGGTTTCCTCTCTTTTTTTCTGGGACACCCTGTATCAAGGAGTTCACCATCTCAGTGACCCTGGAGTTGACATGGGAGGACAGACGTCTTCAAAAGTGGCTCCCCTGTGATCCAGAGAGGATCTTCACAATCCGAGGGTCAGATATTGATAGGATCTGGGTGCCGGTTCTATACTTTCCGCTCCTGAAATCCGGCAGTGTTCACGCAATCACGTCAACCAACCGGATCGTGAGACTCAATAGGAAGTGGATTTTGTACTCCACCAGGTTAGTGTATACAGCTCTGACCCCGACCTCAATCCCAGCTACCTTAACCACGACCTTCACTCTGACCCTGACCTTGATCACGGCTCTAACTCCCAACAGTGTTCTCGCGCCCAAACGGCAGGAACACGACCATCTATCACACACTACCTATCCACTGAAAACTAGTTACCAGTGTCAAGAACAGACCGCCCGAATTCGACCTAAGTGCATGTAATCTTAACATAAGTGTGATTTCAACCAAGACCCCAAGTGTGATCTCGACCCCG
Source organism: Henricia sp. BOLD:AAB3569 (assembly GCA_037783545.1). Classification (NCBI taxonomy): domain Eukaryota; kingdom Metazoa; phylum Echinodermata; class Asteroidea; order Spinulosida; family Echinasteridae; genus Henricia; species Henricia sp. BOLD:AAB3569. The sequence goes on from JBBELK010000715.1 coordinate 11,427, forward strand.
ACCTTAGCTCTGATCCCGACCACAACCTTCACTCCGACCCTGATCCCGACTCTGACCCCGGCCCCAGCCCCAGCTCTGACCCGACCCCGTAAAATTTGTTTACATATTTTCTGGAACAAATTTGCGTAATTTTACGGAAATCACACTATTTATTGAAGGACCGAGCTCTCTAATTTTACGGACATTGACGAAAAATTAGTATTTTTACGGACAAAAGAACTGGATATACGGAATAATTATGTAAGGCGGATAAAAACACAAATAAGTTCTGGTAATTTTGCTGCCTTAACTTTCCGTAAAAAGGAAAATGTTTTAAACCCTCTGAGATGCACCGCCCAAAAAAATTGCACGGAGGCTCCAAGGGGAGACTCCGGAAGGCACTTTGTATAACGCGCAAATACAACTTTTTGGCAGACACAATCCTTTTTTTAATGGCCTAAATAGATGAATGAAGGTGCCTCACGACACAGTTGTTTACTTAGACTTGTATCAAGTAAACCGCAGCAGCGTAGTCGCAAATGGAGTGGAAACAAGTCTAGTCGACCTTGAGTTACCTGAGAAACCTGTCTGTCACTTTGTACACGGGTTATGGGGTTTGCTACCAGAATTGGACGTAAAGATCTGATTGGTCAAGACACGGGGCTTAATTAATATTCATGAAACATTTTTAAAACAATTTGCTTGTGAATTAGATTTCCTTAAGTAGTGGACCTATCAATATCCATTACTCCTGAATTTCAAAATGAGACATAATTATATAGTAATATTTCGACCTTTCCGTTGGCCCAAGTTTTGGTTAAGAAATCAATTCAAAAATCATAGCCGACAATTCTCTCAATTGTTGTGGGGGAGATTTTTTTATATTCACTTAATGTACGCAGTATAAATGCTCGTGACTCAAAGAAGACTACATTTCGCTAAAAGTTAAACGCAGTTCATCTGAATAAAGATGCGTATCTATTGCAAACATGTTCTTATTGCATATTCAATTAAACACCCCTGGTAAAAAAAATGGACGCTACCAAACCGTGGAGTGCGGTGCGTGGATTACCGTGATTGGTTCTTGCTATGGCAAAAGCTTCAACACGCTTTGAATCGTGAATATTGTCGCGCTATCAGGTTTCTCAAGTCGGTAATACGGGTCAAAACCAAAGTATATACTGCACATAAAAACAGATGTCAATCGTGTGCGGTAAAACGGCGTTAGGCGGACAAAACACGACCGTATTACCGAAAAGTAGGCTGATTTATAGCTGCTTTTACGCACGGCGTCAAAGAACATACAGAATGTTGTTTGTACACAAATCAATGGGTCTAGGCTTGAGGCCGAGATCCCCCAGGTGGACCTGACCGGTAAGTGAACTCAACATTTAAGGTGACTACAGGGGCACAGACTAGAGTAATCAGTTGAGGATTATATGAAGTTCGAGCGGAAGTGGGCAAAAGTTTTTTAGTAATTAAAATAAATATAAAAAATGTGCCTTCCGGTAGCTCCCCTTTGCAGCTTCAAGGGTTAACAGTGAAGAGTTCAATACATTATGTAGATGATCATCAGGTGAAACGAATTCCGGTTGGAATTTGACGGAATCATTGTCGAAATGAATTTACAATTTCACTGTAGCATCAACGCGTTTCGCATTCGCTCGTCTTATAACGAAATTGAAGTTAACCAGCAATGAATTTGAATGGAAAAAATAAGTAGTTGGAAAACCTACATCTTCAGCTCAGTAGAACAAACCACGTCACGCCGACACGCACCTCGACGGCTTATTTTGTCCCTTCAGTGCATTTTTATGTGCCACTCACCATAATCTCCCATTTTTCGGTGTAAAATATTATTTTTAATACTTTCTGCTGTTTTTTTTCCACAGGTTGACTCTCACCCAGAGGTGCTACATGGATTTTACGTCCTTTCCTTTCGATTCACCCAAGTGCGACACTCACATATCGACTTGTAAGACACAGTGCCAGTTAAAGGCCTACAATTTTCCAGCTAAAATTTTGTTTACGAAGTTCTAGAACAACGGCATAACTAAAGAATAATGTTGATAAACTAGCCTGCATAAATCATAGATACAGCAGTCCATGTGTAAATTGAATGCTAAAAACCACATTCAGATCTTAATTTCCTTCACATAGGCACCATTTTGGGGGGCGGGAAATCATCTCTTGTTATTTCCATGATTGCTAGTGTTGATAAACTGCCTTGTATGAATTTCACCCACCACGAACTGACACTCAGTGGCTCTTAAGTGCTGTATCCGGAACAAAATGACATCAGCGCGTAAATTGTGTTTTCACGAACTGACACCTAATCGTAAATTATTAAATTAGGGACTAATTTTGTCAAATTGTTACTATAATTTCGACGTTGCCTTGGGTGTCGGTTTGTGGAAACCGAAATCCAAGCGTTTTGGTTCACGGTGTCAGCGACGAAATACTACTAATAGCCTGGGGAGGTTTAGATGCACGTTAAACGCGAACGTGAACGCGAAATTCTTTCAGCACCTGTCACCTCATGCTCATGAGGAGGTCTTAGAACTCGGGCTCGAATCTTGCAATGGTCACATAGTGGCTGCATTCGGGCGTGTACTTGTGTTAACACGAGTATACTTCTGCACGCACGAACGGCAAGATTAACGACACTCGGGTCAGTGAGAGTATGCTCTCGCTACTCCCCGACAAAATTGCTCCTATTCCTGACGAGTGCACGAAATTCATAAAACATTCATAAACAATCTTTGGTGTAAACTGGGACTTATGGGCTGCGTTCGGGCGTGTACTTGTGTTACAGTTTTTCTCAATCGCTTTAATGCACTTCCCCAAACTCTAACCTCATTTTTTAAACAGCGCCTCAAAACCCCACATCATGAATGCAATTGGCCAATCCACTATTTCCAGTTCCCATTGTGTGCACACAAAATGCAAAACACTAAACGCACTTGCCATAGCATAGAATTAATTCTCATTTTTTTGGATATTCTAGGCAAAATAGGTTGTTTTCTTCTCATCTGACTGTGTACATTGTCCATTCGAAATGCCGCAATTGTGCATTGGCTAAATTGTTGCATGCAAAATACTACGTACAATGAGCATTGTGTTTGTACAAAAGATAACGCCAGCACGATGGGAGTGGGTAACTGCTCTCCACTGGCACAATTGAATAGACCTACTAATGGATGCCCAATGAGAGTCCTGTAGAGCTTGACTACATTTGTCAGCAATGGGGCGATTGTCCCAAGAAATACATAAATAAAGAAATAAGAAATAAAACAACAATACTACATGTACATGTATTACACAATATGTAATAAACGTAATACATTCAAGATACACACCATCATAAATGTGTCTTTTCTTGTATAGTGTGTTCATTTTTTGTTTACATTGTCAGCAACACTATCACTCTGTCCAGTTTTGATGCAATTACTTTGCCATTTGGGTGTCAGTGTTCACGCAATGATCAGAAGGTGCTAAAATTTGGTTACATTGATGTAGCGATTGACTGACTTAGTGTATTTTGACGCCTGTTGTCAGCATTTTGATTGTTATATTTGCTTTTGCAAGGGTGGTATAGTGTTGTGAGAAATGCTTTCAGTGTTTTGAGGATTGCATTTAGAGTATTGAGAAAGAGGTCAGTATTTCGGGAAGTGCATCAAAGCAACTGATAAAAACTGTAACACGAGTATTCTCCTGCGCGCGCGAACAGCAAGATTAACGACACTCGAGTCAATGAGAGTATATGCTCTCGCTACTCCCTGACAAATGAGAAGTGTGCTCTTACTCCTAATGAGTGCCATGTGATTTGTACGAAGATGGCGGAATATGGGGGGGGGGGGGGGGGGGACTTTTGGTGAATTTGCTCAACGTGTCAACTCAATAACTGAACCAACAATCCACTGAGGTGTGTTTTAGACGGCATTAAAGGTTCTTACGACGTACGTTCTGTATTTTATTCAGTTTCTTGTGAGCAGTGAAACAGCGTTTTTTTGTGACGTCATGGCAAGAGACAGCCATCTTGACTGATGGTCATTCCTGCATGCGGACTGCGGACTTGCCGTTCGCGTAATGTGACCCAAGTGCAATGCGCATGCGCATTACTCCGGAGTAGCGAAAACTCCACGCCCGAACGTAGCCCTAATGTTTTATCTCGCCACGAAACTCAAAGATGTATGTTTTTGTTTTCATCTGTTCTAAGATCTCCTCATAATAATGACAAGTGTTCAAAGCATTTCACGTTCGCGTTCGCGATTTACGTACATCTAAACTTCCCTAATACTTCAGAAAACCTTCAAAATCCATTGACGGTTTTTGTGTTAAATGAATAGTTAAAAAATCGTTTGCAAACGATTTTGTTAATTTAAGCACTTTCAGTTTAGTCAGGGAAAATTATCTGACATCTGGCAAATCTAGGAACAAATTCCTCACCAAATAATTTCTTCAACAATTTGTTACTGAAGGTGTCTACTAAGACCCCTTAAAAAGTTGAAATTCAATTCCCCTAGGAAAGCCCGGGACAGCGTCTTAAAAATGCAGTACAGACTTAAAAATGTAAAAACTTTAAAATGCAGTACAGACAACAGCTGTTAGCAAAGTACCATTTGTTTTGAATAGCGTATACGCTGGGTCAGACGGCTGTTTTGTGTTTCATCTGGCGGAAATGCCGGCAGCGTTGTGATTAGATTCTGTGTAGTTCTCCGGCCATGGGATTGCAAAAAATAGTGTCACATAATTTGAATAGGAAAGCCCTGGCTGCGTTCCACTTAACCAAATGCTGCCGACGTTCGCCACTGGTTACAGTATTTTTGTGCACTCGTCTATGGAAACTCGGGCACCCTTGTTGGCCAACGTGTGCAAACTTAGGGGCGCCGTGCACCCCCCACCCCCCCCCCCCCTCCCCCACCTCCACCCCACCCCCCTCCCCCCCCCCCACCCCCACTCCTACAACCCCGCCCCCCACGTAGCTACGCCGCTGATGTGGAACGCAGCTTCGGTCCCTCACATGCGTGGCTGCCGGTTGAAAGGCTCTATACTAGGCTTGGGCGATTCCACGCCAAAATCGGGTAAAGTCGATCCCACTTTAGTAATCGGAATCGCGATTCCAGATTTTTGAGGAATCGATTCCCAGTAGAAATCGATTTAGTTTCAGTTATATTCGATTGTGAGTGATATCTTGCCGATTCCAGAAATTACCTAGCAATTCCAAAGGCAAAACTCTTTTAAGCAAAACCTTTGTAAGAATATTTAGCCTCTGATCATGTCCACATTGTTAACAAAGTGTGTGTGGTACATACAGGCCGGCATCATACTTTCGGGGACGTTTAGTGCCACTCGGTGCCACTAATAGACCAGTTGCGTGATAGATTTGTACTAAATTCTAGAGTCACGCGTTATACATATATTTGCATCAATGCTAACAGAGTCCCGCCTTCGCTCTATATGGCGCTCGCGTACGAGTGAGTTCACGCTGGGTAAAAAGGCAATTTCTTTGAAATGACCCTGATCCCCAGCCTAATCACTTGACCCTGACCTTTCATCGTTATAAAAACCGGGACGGGGTTTTCTTGATTAAATGATCTAACAATAAAACTATTGTAACCATCCCAGTAGGGCTACCGGAGAATTGCGTTACAAATCCAATCACAGAGCTGCCCGCATTTGCGCCGATGAAACACAAAACAGTCATCTGCTTAGGCGCCTACCATTCAAAACAATTAGGCGCTTTGTCAACGGCTGTTGTCTGTACTGCATTTTTAACGTAAAACCTTTAGAAGCTGTCACGTGGTTTCCTAGGGGAATTGAATTTCAACTTTTTAAGAGGTGTTAGTAGCCACCTTCACTAACACATTGGGGAAGAATTTATTTGGTAAGGAATTTGTTCCCAGGTTTCAGCAACCTTCCCTGATCAGTTGGCAATTTCTCCCACAAAGCTACCATTTTACCATCCTGAGATCTCAGGAATATTTCCACTCTGCGAAGCGACGTTACAATTCCCTTAGGAAATCCACGCAAATATGCGAAGTAATACCTTAGTCACAATTATCCTTCTAGAAGTATGGCGGAACAAAAGGAGAGGGCGCAATTTCATTTGGTTATGAATTTTTTTATCAATTGTATTTCTTTCCAAAAACTTGATTCACATGTTGTAATTATAATACATAGACAGAATTATAAATAAAATTAATAAGTGTAAAGTCAAAAACCGAGTTATTTTGCATTTTAGTCGATTTTATACCCACTGCAAAGTGCGCCCTCCTATTGTGTCCGCCATACTTCAAAAAGGCTAATTAAAGTGGAGGCCGGGCGGCGTGTGCGATTTATAGGCATCGGCCGGCGTGTAGAGGTCGGCGAAAGATCGCGCGATTGGGCGATCACAGTCACAATTCTATGACGGAATGGGGTCGATTTATTGGCTTGTTTATCGGCCGGTGTCCGGCAGGCACTCGTCCGATGTCCTGCCGATGTCCTGCCTATGTCACTGCGATACCCTGGCCGATTTCCGGCCGGGCGCCGCCAAGTCGGCTGGACGCCGGGCGGGGCCCGACCGGCGTCTGAGCGGCGTCTGGGCGGCGTCTGGGCGGCGCCTGGCCGATATATGGATTGTCTGGGTTGTCAAAAATTTGGCCCGGAGCCCGCCCGATGTGTGCGATGCCCTGCCGGGCATCGACCGATTTATTGGCGATCAGTTTGCGATGCGAAACGCCGCACCAGATTATAAGTCCGAGTTAAAAGTAACTCGATGCCCGCCCAATGCCCCAAAATGACCCGGCAGCCGCAAGGAGTCCCGTGGGGCCCCGGCCGAAAATGCCTAGAAATCCGTCGCAAACTACTCGCACACCCATCGCAAGCTAATTGTGACTGGGGTATAACACGGCTGTTGCGTCTAGCAAACACACGCCCGAGGCATTTTGATGTTTTCAGTAATTTAATCAATTTGGTCATGTTATGCCGAAAACAAACAATTGCTATACTTTTCAGAAATTGTATTGGGTTCTGTTCCTTATGCGACTGTCCCATTCCTACCAAAATTCCCGGCGACGATCTTATTTACTCCGAAGCTTTTCAAATTAATAACAGGGATGCATGCTGACGAATTGAATAGAACGGATTCGCTAGTATGCTTTAAATAGCAGCAATCGCCGACGCGGACAACGGCCAGCATTACTGAGTACATGTAGCACACTGCATGCACGGTACTAGCCTCTGTTAATGCACCTATCAATTTTTTCCCCCATCCCTCCCCCACCCCCACCCCCCGGGCTGCGATATTTTTTTTCCGTACCACATATTCGCTATGGGGCTTCATCGAGGTGTCCGATTGGTGCATTGTAAATGAATATTCATAATTTTAATATAGCGCCTTCTTTATTAAATAAAAGGATATAAGAAAGAAAATGTAAGGGTTTGTCGAGTCGTTTGGTAGTCTAGTGGTTAAGACGTAGTACTATCAATCGAGAGGTTGCAGGTTCGAATTTCCTTTGAGTCGTATAATTTTTTTCACTATTAATTGAGGAAAGAGTGTGGTATGGTGTGGGGTTATGTTGAGGTAGTTATCGACAAAACACATCAGTATGCAACATATTCATAGGGGTTAAACCAATCAGAAGCAATGTTCGCTGAACAGCGGTACGGAAAAAATATCGCCCCGGGCTACCCCACCTAAGAGGTGAGGATTGTCACTTTTTGCGTGACAAAATCCCCACCCCTTGGGCAACATTTATGTGACAAAAATCCCCACCCTCGGGTGCACCCCTGGGGCATGAAAAATGGGGATGGGGGGTGGGTGGGGGAAGGGGTGTGGGAAACAGTTGATAGGTGCATAAGGCCTCACAGCTGGGTGAGTCGCGCACTAGAACGAGAGCGCCACCATGCGACGAGGACGGGACGAGCAGCGTCAGCTGTGAGGCCTTTGCTGACCCGGAATTTTGCTACCTGAGAGGTAGCAAAATGCTAATAATCGTATGACACAGTGGGCGTGTAGCATTGAATAGCTAACAATGCGAGCCAATCAGGTTAGCGCGCACCAGTTTGTAATCACGCGCGCGCGCTTTACACAAACATACATTCGCAGCACAGCAACGCATGGATGAATAATGCAACAGGGGCTGTATACATTAATAAATAATTATTCCGGGACAGCAAAGGCCTCACAGCTGACGCTGCTCGTCCCGTCCTCGTCGCATGGTGCACGGTGGCGCTCTTGTTCTGGTGCGCGAATCACCCAGCTGTGAGGCCTTTAACAAAGGCAAGCACGGTACTTACAATCTGCGCGCGTTACATTTGAATGCCTGCAATGCACTGCCAAGTTTCCTGATTGGTCCAGAGGAGGCGACAAGATTTCTGTCGCTTGTTCCCCAACGAAATGGGGCCGGTTTCAACAGGGCCTCGGTACGCACGATCGGGTATTGCGTTAAAGGGGCACTGTTTTAAGAGGATGCCATTTTACACGGGAAAAATCATAATGGTGTTTGTTACTGCTATCAACACTTTTGTTCGGGTTCTTCTTGACAACTCGTGAAGTACAATTTTAGGTAACTTCAAATGATGACGTATTGGCTTTAAAGGCAGAGACTCGTCAGCAATGCGCGCGCGCCAATTTTGTGCTACGAAATACGCAGCTCTGTGCCTTTGCTATGGAGCTGCGTATTTCGTGACACGAATATAGCGCGCGTTCATTGCTGAAGAGCCTGTGCCTTTTCAATCTGACGGAAAACTGTATTTTTATGCAGTTGCTTATACGGATGATGAAATCTACCTTGAATGGGATACAGATGATCACATTTGGGATCATCTTAATTTGAACGTGCCACGGTTCTTCCGTCCCAGACTGCAAACATCGAATTTCACCGTGACACAAGGCTACCAAATGGAGGGCGAAACCTTCACGCTTAGTACGTATAAAAAAGAGCCTTTTTGCTTAACAAGAACAAGTTACATGTACGAGCTAAAATCCTATGCCATTATGTTACTTTTGACCGGTATTCTAAAACAGTATTGCTCAGCAAGAAATTTGCTCAACAGTGTTTTGCTAAACAGCGCCATGAAATTAGCCTTTTGCGTGTAACATTTGCATAATGGCTGGTGCCCCGAATTCCTATGCTGTTGTTGCTACGTGGTGCACGCCAATGCATATAGCAACCAACATTATGCTTGCTTTGTGCCATTCTCTCCTGCCGTGAATACGGTATTGATTCTGCGTACTTTACACCTGCCGCGTGCACCAAGTCACATTACATAGCAAACAAAAATAATATGGTCGTTTGGATACTAAGTGTGCATGTGAACGGAACTACATGTACTATACGTATCAAATAAAACATGACATATTTTTGATCTTAAATAAGTGTCATTTTCCAACGGATTTAAACAAATCAGTTTTATCCTAGAGGGTGAGATTTAAAAGCCATACGAAAACAAAAACAAAAACCCAACAAAACTTCTAAATTTCAGAATTTGCCACTTTTGACTTTGCATCCTCCATTGTCAAGGAAATTGTCTGTCTGGAGTCTCTTTGCACCTCTTGATGGGTTGCGCCACGCGATTGAGATGGTTTGCAGTAACATTAGGGGTGATCCTGCATTTCTTCAGAAGCTTTCGGCTCAGCACACACATTCCACCATAGTCTCCAGCGGTGTGTTGACATCAAAGGAAGCCAAGTCGAAAGTGGCGAATTTTGAAATTGATTTTTTTTTCATATTGCTTTTAAATCTCACCCTCTTGCACAAAGCTGATGAAACTTAAGCCTTTATTGTTTATGATCTGAAATTTTGGTTAAATCTGTTGGAAAGATTTTTATTTTTAATTTTGTTTTGACACGTAGTAAAAGTAACCCTAACCCTAACCCTAACCCTAACTAGCTTCTTTCAGAAAAAAACGGACACAACCTTAGCCAACTTTGTTTTATTTCACCCCAGCCTTCTCGGCCCTAAATGTCTCAGTAACCATGGACAGACACAGTGGGCATTACAAACTTACGCAGATGGCGCCATCAATCACACTAGCCTGTCTTTCGTGTATTAGCTACTGTATAGAAGTGGAGCAGGTGCCGGCCAGGATTACTCTTGGGATTACTACGGTGCTTGCGGTCATTATCCAAGTTAGCAATGGACATAGGGGGCTGCCACAGGTGTCCTATAACACGGTAGGTTTTTAAAACTTTGCCTCCAGGAGAAAGATAGTCTTTGGCAAAGACGGGGTTTTGTTTGTTTCTGTAAAACGGCTTTGTGCCTTTTGCGCCTTTCCTCAGTAGCGCGCCCTCTTGCGCCAACATTACAAATTATTTGAAGTCGGACTTGGTCAAGTCTAGTGGCTGGTGTATTTTTTCCGAAACCCCGTCTTTGCGCATATCGCATAATGCTTGTGCAAAGTTTTTATGTCAATCAAGCGTGTCGCCATAGAAATCCGGAGGTAGCACCGCCCTCTCGTATTGTACCTTATCGATGGTATCGATTATCGCCACATTGGCCCAAGTCAACTCGAACCAACTCCACCGTTGTACCAACTCGACCGTGCGTTCAACTGAAGTCAACTCGGTATTTTTTTACTTTAGGTCACAACTGGAATTTAACGAAAATAATTATTGGAATCGATGGCTTGGATCATTTAAGAATATGAATATTTACATATTTCGTGTTCGAGAAAATTTTCCCCGCTGCCATTTCCACGGTTTCTATCGCATATACAAGAAACTAGCGTCCATTTTTAGAAATTTCAGGGTATAAATACCCTTGGAATGTTGTTTTTGAAACACAGACTGGTATAAGTGGTAGCGCATTCAGGCCCGTAACCAGGGGGGAGGGGGGAGATGGTCGGGTGGATCGGACGATCGCCCCCGCGGAACAGGGAGTTCCGCTCTACAAAATAAAAATTCAATATTTCGAATAATTCAATTTTTCGTCGCACAATATAGCCAGTTGTTATTGTATTAAACAACTAGAATCCCCCCTTGACGAAAATCCAGCATTTCGGCTTTTTTTGATAGTCCAAACATCCCTCTTGCCGACGTGGATTTTTATTATTTTTTAATTGTCGGTTTTAAGTGGATAAATTGCAAACAAAACCACCGGTCGCAATGCACCAGTATTTACTTCAAAAGAGTGTCACTGTGAGCCACAATTTCATCGTTTTTTCACAAAACAGGTAATAGTAGATTGCTGTCATATTACATGAAGTGTTTTTCACGTTTGTATTTTGAATTACAAGGACAAAATAGGCATGATAAACATTCACTTCTTGTATTTTCCATTCAATACTGCACAGACTGTTTTGTATGTTTCTCAGGATGACGTCAACACCCTGTTGATAAACAAGCCGAGTGACCTCGAGCGTTTCAGAATTTGGGTGAAGAGAGTCGGAACTGCTTTACGTTTTAAGCAAAAGTCTGTCGATTTTTTGTGAGCAACAAGTTGTGATGGTGTTGTAGACACATACACCTCCATGATAAACAGAAAAACTAAAAAATGTGGAAGGGGGGATTCTAGCTGTTTAAGTTTTTGTATATCACACTGACAGTGATCATATCTGAAAGGGGGTCATCTACTTATCCATGCATTCTTCGTTATGTATTCGATGTTTTGTAGCCGGCATTTTACTGTTTTAAAACTAGTGTCTGACGGCACTATTCGATCTCCCCCCCCCCCCCCTCCCCCGCAAAACTCGCTGGTTACGGGCCTGGCATTTGAGCGGGACATGCCACATGACCGTACATATACACTAGCCGGCCGTCATGTGGTCGGCTACTGTTAGTAATAGTAGGCCTGTCACAAATCCCGGGACCCCCGTTAAAAATGCCAACGGTCAAGAGTCGAAAGGAACCATAACGCAATCAATTTATACCATCACCCGTATTTTATTTAAAAATAGCCAAACTGGCATAAGCAATATTGGGCAAATCAATAACCAATTAAATTACGACTAAGCGACCTTTATACGGCAAAACAGCAGTACCGTATAAACAAAGCAAAATTAATAGCCAAACTGGCATAAGCAACTTGCAACTCAATTAAAGCAATCTCTGGCAAAGTAATAGCAACAATCTTATCAATATGCATGCGAACTGTATAAGTAACTACATGCATCTCAATCAAACTTAAACATGCATATTAGTAGGGGAAAGCGAAGCTAGCATGCACGGCATCAGTCATAGCGGCAAAAACGGAAACCCTCATGGCTCCAAAAGCCAGACGGAAGTGAGAGTACCAAACCGTACTTCCGCTGGCTAAATCAGGCCTCAGTCCGACTCCAATTTCACGACAGGTGACACGGAGGGCATACTGTCACAGTGGTGCTGCAGAAGTTGCGACGACCCCAGTTCAACGTATAGCGAGTTCATGAGCCGTCTCAAAGCCATCACAAGATTGGCAGACGTCTTGCTGCAGTCCTCAGCGTAGTGAATGCCGTCCATGTGCAAACCTCGCACACACCACGATGACAGGCGGTACTCTACCGTGCACCCATCGAATAGGCCCTTTCATAACCCGCAGTCTGCTTGCACGCTTTGCTTACCCTGCATAACCCATATTCCCAAAATAGTTACACCTGCAAGTTCGTTCTTTTGTTCACTTTTAACAATAAACCAACACACAAGAAATTTACAGTCAGCTAGTTTTGTGACATTACTCCCCTTTAAAAGATGGTGTACAACCGTCTTAAACTTCACAAAATATTTTATCTTTAACCAACTTTACACTTATTTTAAAATTTAATTTTCAACTTTTTTTTTTTAAATAGTAACCTGCCTTTAGTTATCAATATCAATTTCAAAACTTTCAGTGAATGAATGTGCATTCTAAAGTTATACATTTTAACAATCTGAACTTTCAGTACATCGCGACAATAAGTCTGCTCCTACATTTTGGCTACCCTTTATTTTCCTTACACGGTACTTGTACGGCTGGAGACTCAACGCCCATCTCATTATTCTACCGTTATCTAGTTTAGCCTTTGCCAAAAACATCAACGGACGATGGTCGGTCTCCAGAATGAACTCAGCCCCATACAAATAAAAATGGAATTTCTTTATGGCCCACACCAATGCCAAACATTCACGTTCAATAACGGAATATTTCTTTTCTCTAGGTAGGAGCTTCCTACTGGCATAGGACACGGGAAAATTAATGTCATCCACCTCTTGAACTAGTATGGCCCCTATCCCATTATCTGATGCATCGGTTTGCAAAACGAAAGCTTTGTCAAAGTTTGGCAAATGTAGAATGGGTGCTGACGCATTTCGCTTTTTGAGCGTCTCAAAGGACTCCTCTTGAGCCTCGCCCCAATCCACTTTATTTGCAACTCCCTTTCGGGTCAGATCCGACAGTGGAGCAGCAATGGCAGAAAAGTTCGTCTATAAAAACCCACAAGACCGAGAAATGACCGCACTTCTTTCTTGGTCTTTGGTTTTTCTGCCTTCAGTATCTTGTCAACTTTGTCAGGGTTTGCAGAAATAGTACCTTCACCCAAAACATGTCCCAAAAAGGGCAACGTTTGGAAACTGATGCTACATTTCGTAGGTCGTACGGTAAGTCCAGCGTCACGAAAAGTACTCAAAACCTTTTCCAGTGTTTGGAGTTGCTGTTCCCATGTTTGTGTATAAATCAAGATATCATCTATGTAATTTACAACATTTGGGATATCGGCCAACAAATCTCGCATTAATTGAGAGAAAACTGCTGGGGCATTTACCATGCCAAAAGGCATTACGGTAAATTGGTATAACCCCTCCGAAGTCACAAAGGCCGTTTTCTCTACGTCTTGCGACCCCATGGGTATTTGCCAATACCCTTTTGACAAATCCAACTTCGAGAAAAACTTTGCACTCGAAACACGAGAAAAAAGATCCTCGGGATTTGGAATAGGTTCAGGGTCGAAAATTGTTATGTCATTGAGACGTCTATAGTCTACACAAAATCTATTGCTACCATCCGGTTTCTGAATCAAAACCACCGGGGAAGCATAAGATGACGCAGATTTTTGAATAACTCCCAACTCCAACATTTTTTCAATTTCATCTTTAATTGTTTGTCGAACTGCTGGGGGAACTGGATAAGGTTTTGATACAACCGGGGAATCAGTAGTCACGTTTACGGTAAACTCGATTTTATTGGTTCTACCCGGCATGTCAGTCATTACGTCACTGTAATCATACAAGACCTTATCCACTTCATTTTTCCTATCAGCGGTTAGATTGAGATCTACATTTACATCTTTCCAATTTTCTGTTTGTCTCAGAGGATACAACTCGACTCTAGTGCAATCCTCTTGGTCATCATCCATCACAATCATTTTTATGCCCGCCAGTGCAACATCATCACTATTGCTATTTGAAGTAGTCCCTACAGGCTCTCGTCGTACATATTTCTTCAACATATTGGCATGATATGTTCTCTCTTTTCCACGTACATTTACACGATAATCATTTTTAGCCACTACATCCGTTACACGGAAAGGTCCTTGCCACTGCATGAGAAGTTTACTGTTATTTGTTGTCAAGAGAACTAGCACCTCATCACCCACTTTAAACTTCCTATCTTTAGCTTTAGTATCGTAATACTTCTTGTATCGTTGGGCTGATTTAGCAAGTTCTTCTTGAGCAACTTTACAAGTTTGTTCTAGTCTTTCCCTTAAGTCCACCACATATTCATAAGTCGTCTTGACTTCTTCGTCATCTACTTCTTTTGACCAAAGTTCTGTTAGTATTGTCAAGGGTCCCCGGACCGTCCTACCATCAAGTAGTTCAAAGGGAGAAAATCCCAGACTATCTTGTGGGACTTCCCTATATGCAAATAATATTGCCGGTAAGTATCTGTCCCAGTCACTTGGTTTTTCTTGACACATACGTTTCAACATCGTTTTCAGAGTCCCGTTAAAACGCTCAACAAGGCCATTACACATAGGGTGGTAAGGGGATGTTGTCAGTTGTTTTAATGACAACAATCGACTAACTTCTCTCATGATACCAGCAGTAAATTGTACACCCATGTCAGTTAAAATTTCATCAGGTACACCGACCCTGCAGAAGATTTCCAAGAGTGCCTCAGCAACTCGCTCTGTCTCTATACTACGTAGCGATATGGCCTCAGGATAACGAGTTGCGTAATCAACTAGGGTCAGAATATACCTATTCCCTCGTTCAGTGATAGGGCTTATTGGTCCCACTAGATCTACAGCTACCCGTTTAAAGGGCGTGTCGATTAAGGGCATTACTCCTAGGGGTACCTTAGCTATTTTACCCTTTGGCACAGTTTTTTGACATGTATCGCATGGATGACAATACCGGCGTGCATCGGCATGAAGTCCCACCCAAAAGAAATTGCCTAAAATTATATCGGTAGTCTTCCTTATACCCAAGTGTCCCGCCAATGGCGCATCATGGGCAAGTTTCATGACCTTTTCACGATAGGGTTTAGGGACAACAACTTGACTAACAGTTTGTCCATAATGGAAGTAAGGAGACTGAAATTGTCTACACAATACTCCATTGTTAAGTTGGTAACCTATTTGAACCCCTTTTGTACTCAAGATAACTTCACCTTTAGTAGCCAAGTCAAACAGCTTACACAAACTGTTGTCATCATGTTGTGCTTTGAGGAAGTCTGCCCTAGAACCAGCATTTTGCGTTTCGGTTACTTTCAGTGGCTTCAACGGCTTACCCTTTTTGTCTTTTATACCTCGAGTATCTACAGCTGAAACTGGGGAAGATCTATTCTCCAGTTTCCAACTGTCATTAGGATTTTGAGGTTCCCTAACCCCGTCTACGTTCCCAACTATCAAACCATATAGTGGATTTTCCATGACAAGGGCTTCAACCTCCCCAACAAAATACGGAGTATCGATGAATAACCGCGCCACGGGTACCTTACGTACTGTACCGTCTAATAACACGCACGCTTGGTCTCTTCCCGTAAATTTGTCGGAGTCTACCAAAGTTCGTTTCACAACTACCGAACTGCAGCCACTGTCTCTTAATACGGACACAACGTGTCGACCCACTTTTCCGGTTTTAACGGGCATATTTACATCGAAGATTGGTTTACTCAAGGCATTTACTACTGGCAATTCGTGCCCCGATTCCAATCTGACGTAGGTACCAGGTGGTCGCGGATAGTCATACGTCACTGCCTTAACACATGATGCCACGATTTGACTATCGGCACCCTCGGGCTCATTAGGACTTTTCTGTTCCTTTAAACCTGCGGTTTTGTAAGGCATGTGACGTGCCTTGGGATTTAACCTACAGTGACTGGCGATATGTCCCTTTTTACCACAATTATAACAACTTCGTTCCTCAACCCAAACAGGCTTAACATTCTTGTCATTTCCACCACCCTTTACTGCGTTATTACTCTCTTTTCCCTCGTCATACTTTAAAGTACGATCATGTTTCATAAAGGGTCTATGGGCCTCCATGTACTGGTCTGCCATTTTTGTCATTTCTAACAATCTCTTTGGTTTTCGTTCAGTTAGAAACAACATCATTTCTTTAGAGCACACATTTAAAATCTGTTCCTTGATAATTAACTCTAAAAAATCATCAAAATGTCTTTCTGTGCCACTCAAGTCAACCCATCTAGTCACGTATCTATGCAGCCGTTCCGAAAACTGCGTGTACGTTTCATTAACATCTATTCTCGAATGCCGAAATTTCACTCTAAACCCTTCATCGGTATACTCATAACGATCTAGAAGAGCTTTTTTCAAAAAATCGTAATCATTGGCAAGATCGTCTGGCAAACGAGAATAAACCTCAAGTGCTTTACCGGCAAGTAGGACCCCAAGAGGCATAGACCAATTTCTGCGTGGCCACGACATAAGATTAGCATATCTCTCGAACCTACTTAAATACGAGTCTATATCATCAATTTTCTCGTTGAATGCCGGCACCTGGGTACGGTTTTGCAACTTGAATGCCTTTTCAAAGTCCAGAGTTTCAACATCAAATTTCTTTTCTTGTACAATTTTCAATTCTAATTCTTTCATTTCTTTTTGATGTTCCCTTTCAGCTAAGTTTTCCTCTCTAACACGTTGTCTTTCCTCCCTTTCATCTTTGTGTTTACCCCTTGCAAAGTCCAAACATTCCCGTCCTTCCAAACCAAGTTCCTTTTCCAACTCGATAAACTTTTGAAACTCCATACTTTACACGGCATCAATTTCGCAAAACGCCACCAAACCGATTCTACTAGCCTCACAAAACACAATAAAAAACGCACTACCTTTAAAGTTGCACTGCCCGTGTTTTGGCCGATTTGGGTGTCAAATTTTTTTTTAGATTAAAAGATAAATAGGTATTTTTCTAGAATATAAAATGTTATCAGCTTTCATTTGGTACCAAGAACGCAAAAATCCGTCAAGGATTAATGCCAGTCGATTAAAAACAAGAAATTATTAAATGGCTGTCAGGTCATTTAATCGACAGGGTTATGACGTAAATGTACATGTGCGCGTACATGTGTACATTGTACACATACTATGTACATATGAGCGTACGCGCACATGTACAACATGTAAAGCACGTTTCAAGAAAAAGGCTTGTATCTCCAATTCCCGACGTCGGAAATTTAAGTTTTTGATATGTTTCGTTACAGAGACACGTAAGCTTTCTAAATTCGTTCGCTTGCGTAAATTAATTAGGTGATCGGGCCAACAGCCCGATCACCTATTACTCTCGTACGATTTCTTTGTCTTTTTTAGGTGATCGGGCTCAACCCGATCACCTATTGATAGTGTACGATTTCTTTGTTTGTTTTTTAGGTGATCGGGCCAACAGCCCGATCACCTATTACTCTCGTACGATTTCTTTATTTGTTTGTTTGTTTTTTTTTCTTCTTTTTCCACTCAAACGTTTCCAGAGCTTTTCTTCAAAACGGTTCAAGCTATCAACTTAAAACTTGGTAGGAACATCAACCCTAATGTGAAGATGTGCATACAAGTGTGACGTCATTGTGACGTCATTAGGTATCAAATTACAAACCAAAAATGACCAAAATATGCATGTTTTAAAATGCTTCCGTCTGGAAAACCACGTGACCCATGATCTTCGTATTTGACAGGCTTATATATCAGATCATGGCCTACAATTTTCTTCGTGTTGGCATTTTCATCTGACCCTTCCTTCTGGGGTCAATCTGAGGTCAAAGTTCAACGAAAACGAAAATCTCAATTTTTGCACTTATTGAGCAACAATGCCCATCAAACCAAGCTGAATCTTTAAGAAACTAAGTACAGGCATAGGTCCTATAGCAGACTTTCACCAGCGTGTTTAATATTATGATGGCATCAAGCGTGACGTCATCGTGACATCATCAAGTATCAAATTACACCTCCCAAAAAACCAAAATATGCATATTTTAAAATGCTTCCGTCTCGAAAACCACGTGACCCAGGATCTTCGTATTTGGCAGGTTTATAGATGACATTCTGTTCTACAACTTTCTTTGTGTGGGCATTTTCATCTGACCCTTCCTTCTGGGGTCAATTGGAGGTCAAAGTTCAACGAAAACGGAAATCTCAGTTTTTACACTTACCAGTAACAATGCCCATCAAACCAAGCTGAATCGTTAGTAAATTAGATACAGACATAGGCCCTACGGCAGACTTTCACCAGCATGTATAGTATCATGATGGCATCAAGTGTGACGTAATCATGACGTCATCAGGTGTCAAATTACAAAAATTCAAAGGTTATTATTTTCAAAATTCATATCTCAAGAACCGTAATAGATACTTGAACAATTCTTTCACAACGTGATAAGTCTAAATGAACTGAACAAATCATACGATGTCATGACCCCTGTGTGACGCCTACTTCCGGTCCAAACCGGAAGTTGTTCGAAAATGTGCAATTTTTTAGCATTTTGAATGCAAATAGATTCAAAGTGGTAGTGAATTTGACCATATTTCTACGGAACGAAATGTTTCCACACATGTGGACCTTTTGACTATACCATTGGTGACGTCATCACATGGACGGTGGTTACGTAATGTGGTGTCAAATTACGCAAATTTGGAGCTGAATTGTTTTAAAATGCTGTATCTTGAAAACTACAACAGATATTGGTATGATTCCTTCGCCACATTTAAGAACTTGATGTTCAACATATTGTTCAACAATTTGTGCACAAAATTGTGACGTCATGATGTCGTCACAGGTGTCACATTACAATATTTCAAAGGTTATTATTTCAACAATTCATATCTCAAAACGGTGCAAGCTATCAACCCCCCAGCTATGGCGGATATGCAGGGAGGAGATATTAGTTACCGGATTAGTGTATACAGCAGCCGATTTCACGAAACTTTACGCAATTGCGCAAGTCCACTTACGCCATAAGTTATTGCGCAAGTAATGGCGTAAGTGGACTTGCGCAATTGCGTAAAGTTTCGTGAAATCGGCTGCTGAACTTCCATTTTTGCCATTCCACAGGTGATAACAACGTCTGAAATTCATCACAAAATGTTCATTTAGCCCGATCACCTGGCGTTTGTAACAACAAACGTCATACCTCTAGTTTTGTTTTCTTCTTTTTCCACTCAAACGTTTCCAGAGCTTTTCTTCGACACGGTTCAAGCTATCAACTTGAAACTTGGTAGGAACATCAACCCCAATGTGAAGGTGTGCATACAAGTGTGACGTCACTGTGACGTCATCGGGTATCAAATTACAACAACAAAATGACCAAAATATGCATGTTTTAAAATGCTTCCGTCTGGAAAACCACGTGACTCATGATCTTCGTATTTGGCAGGCTTATATATCAGATCATGGCCAACAATTTTCTTCGTGTGGGCATTTTCATCTGACCCTTCCTTCTGGGGTCAATTGGAGGTCAAAGTTCAACGAAAGCGGAAATCTCAGTTTTTACACTTACCAGTAACAGTGCCCATCAAACCAAGCTGAATCATTAGTAAATTAGATACAGACATAGGCCCTACAGCAGACTTTCACCAGCATGTATAGTATCATGATGGCATCAAGTGTGACGTAATCATGACGTCATCAGGTGTCAAATTACAAAAATTCAAAGGTTATTATTTTCAAAATTCATATCTCAAGAACCGTAATAGATACTTGAACAATTCTTTCACAACATGATAAGTCTAAATGAACTGAACAAATCATACGATGTCATGACCCCTGTGTGACGCCTACTTCCGGTCCAAACCGGAAGTTGTTCTAAAATGTGCAATTTTTTAGCATTTTGAATGCAAATAGATTCAAAGTGGTAGTGAATTTGACCATATTTCTACGGAACGAAATGTTTCCACACATGTGGACCTTTTGACTATACCATTGGTGACGTCATCACGTGGACGGTGGTTACGTAATGTGGTGTCAAATTACGCAAATTTGGAGCTGAATTGTTTTAAAATGCTGTATCTTGAAAACTACAACAGATATTGGTATGATTCCTTCGCCACATTTAAGAACTTGATGTTCAACATATTGTTCAACAATTTGTGCACAAAATTGTGACGTCATTATGGAGTCACAGGTGTCACATTACAAGATTTCAAAGGTTATTATTTCAACAATTCATATCTCAAAACGGTGCAAGCTATCAACTTGAAACTTGGTAGGAATATCAACCCCAATGTGAAGGTGTGCATACAAGTGTGACATCATTTCCATCTGATCCTTCCTTCTGGGGTCAATGCATTGTTCCGACCTGTCAATCAACCGAACCCGTGCTTTCAAATAAACACAAACACTATTTTTGAATAGCTTCCACTTTCTACCGGAAGTTCAGATCACACAGAGATCATGTCTGTTTACAATTTCTTCAGTTCTCTCAGACCTATCATAAGAATTTGTCACATACCTAGTACAATTCTTCAGATACAATTTGCCGCAATACACCTGTATATCCGCCATAGCTGGGGGGCTTCCACTGAATGAACTGTATGTTTTTGCTGTTGCTAAAGCTGCATTTGTTTACTTCGAACAAGTTGCGCGTCTTAGCTTTGTAGGGTTGTGTGCGCGCAAAGGCGGGCGCGTCGCGTGTACGCAAAGGCGGGCGCGTCGCGTATACGCGAAGGAGGCTCGTTCGTGCATGTAATGGATGAGCGCTTTTCGTTCTAACAGCAACACAAAACGCACAGCCCATGCACTGGCTATGGCGGATATGCAGGGAGGAGATATTAGTTACCGGATTAGTGTATACAGCAGCCGATTTCACGAAACTTTACGCAATTGTGCAAGTCCACTTACGCCATAAGTTATTGCGCAAGTACTGGCGTAAGTGGACTTGCGCAATTGCGTAAAGTTTCGTGAAATCGGCTGCTGAACTTCCATTTTTGCCATTCCACAGGTGATAACAACGTCTGAAATTCATCACAAAATGTTCATTTATCCCGATCACCTGGCGTTTGTAACAACAAACGTCATACCTCTAGTTTTTTTTAATCCTTTCACCGAAACACGGGCAATGCAACTTTAATAATTTCCTTCGTCTAAAGACCGTTTTGGCAAAGTACAACTAGCACGAAATGGAAGTTTCGTTTTGGAAAAACATAATACCCGGATCTTCCACCAAATTGTCACAAATCCCGGGACCCCCGTTAAAAATGCAAACGGTCAAGAGTCGAAAGGAACCATAACGCAATCAATTTATACCATCACCCGTATTTTATTTAAAAATAGCCAAACTGGCATAAGCAATATTGGGCAAATCAATAACCAATTAAATTACGACTAAGCAACCTTTTATACGGCAAAACGACAGTACCGTATAAACAAAGCAAAATTAATAGCCAAACTGGCATAAGCAACTTGCAACTCAATTAAAGCAATCTCTGGCAAAGTAATAGCAACAATCTTATCAATATGCATGCGAACTGTATAAGTAACTACATGCATCTCAATCAAACTTAAACATGCATATTAGTAGGGGAAAGCGAAGCTAGCATGCACGGCATCAGTCATAGCGGCAAAAACGGAAACCCTCATGGCTCCAAAAGTTAGACAGAAGTGAGAGTACCAAGCCGTACTTCCGCTTGCTAAAACAGGCCTCAGTCCGACTCCAATTTCACGACAGGTGACACGGAGGGCATACTGTCACAGTGGTGCTGCAGAAGTTGCGACGACCCCAGTTCAACGTATAGCGAGTTCATGAGCCGTCTCAAAGCCATCACAAGATTGGCAGACGTCTTGCTGCAGTCCTCAGCGTAGTGAATGCCGTCCATGTGCAAACCTCGCACACACCACGATGACAGGCGGTACTCTACCGTGCACTGTTTGTTTGTTTGTTTGTTTGTTTTGAAAATGGCGTATATCGGCATCTTAGGCCATTCACGCCAGACAACGCGGGCCATGGAGAAAGTAACAGGAAGACAAACAACTGGAATCAGAGTAATGCAATAATTAGAAAAGATGTGAAACACAGGCGAGTAAACGCTATGAAAATGATAGTAATTCTATACCGGCAAAATAAAATGCTGTCATTCATTAGAGGCAATCACTGTAAGGGGCAAATGCCACCAAGTCAGTTCATGTCTCAAATTCAGACAGCACTTGATTGTGAGGAAGACACGTTTGTCAAAAAGATTCATAAAAAAAGATAACCGATTGTAGCAGGTCTTCAAAATATACTGTATAGTACATCATAAAGATGTTACCTGGTCAGAGCCATTTATACAAAGAAAAATGCTATACATTGTACAAATAGGGAGGATTGAACATGTTATTAATAAATCATATTAATATAATATAAAGTGCGAAAATTAAATATCGATTTTGCACATTTTTACATATTCTACAACTTGTCCAAATGGGGGTTTAGACCCTCCTAGCAAGTCCTTTAAATTCAATTGTTCACATTGCAAGTTATTCTTAAGCCACATTCTTTGTGTGTTGTATTTTTTACAATGTAGCAAGAAGTGTTCAACTGTGTCAGAAAGGTTGCAACTTGGACATCTACCATCGTTATGTTTATTAATTAAGTGGAGATAGTGGTACAACGTTTTACCAAGTCCCATTCGTAGTCTGTGAAAGATAACCTCATCTATTTTACTACCACCCCAATTATTCATGGTTAAATTGACATTGGGTTTTATTTGTTTAAGATGACTGTTCGTAGTGTTCCAAATGGTTTGCCAGTCGAGTTTAAGTTCTTCTCTAAGTACACGTTTTATATCATTTTTTGATAGGTTTAGTGGAGTATCGACAGTATTTTTATGTGTTGCCTGTTTTGCTTCTATGTCAGCGGTTTCATTTCCCCATAATCCACTATGGCTGGGTACCCAGTCAAAATGAACATTTATACCTTGATACATTAGAGAAGTAAGTATGTGTCTAATGTCATGGATTACTCTGTGGGAGGGGATAAGGTTAGTGAGTGCAGCTAGTGCACTTCTAGAATCACTAAATATACAAGTATTCAGTGGCTTCACATCTTCTATCCAGAGGAGAGCCATAAAAATTGCCATAAGTTCAGCTGTAAAAATAGAAGTATCATTTGTTAATCGGTATCCTTTAGAGTATTTTAAGTATGGTATACATATCCCACATCCTGCTCTTTTGGTGTTAGTGTTTACTGATCCGTCTGTATATATATATGTAATGCCGAGATCCACTTTATTAATGTTTTCAAGCGCAATATGTTTTTTATAAGTTGGATCATCTGTATCCTTGATATTGTTAACAATAGTGGAGTGGACATCAGCTCTGTCGTAGTACCAGTAAGGGAAAGGAGATGGCAGATTATCGAATATATTATCAGTTGTGATATTGGTGCGTAGTGGAAAAGGGACATGGTCTTCGCTGTCCCATTTGTCTTTAAAGTAGTGTTTCTGCAAACAGTCCTTTGTCATGAAATGGCCAGGGTGGTTAGAATTGCTATTAATACAGGAGTAAAAGATTTTACTAAGCATAATCCTTTTCAGTTGTAGAGGTGGTTCGCCACATTCAACTTGCAAGGTAGCCAGTGATGTATGGCTTACGGCCCCAGTACATATTTTAAGTGATCTATACTAGATGCTATCAAGTAAATCTTTGGTAGTTTTACAAGCAGAATCAAAGGCCTCACAACCGTATTCCAAGATGGGTCGAATTAAGGCCTTGTAAATACAAAGTAAGGATTTACAATTAGCCCCCCATTTGCTACCAGAGATACTCCGAAGGAGATTAATTCTGGTTTTACATCTGTCAACTACATAATTAATGTGTTTTTTCCATGAAAGTTTAGAATCAAAGACAACTCCAAGAAATTTAGCACATTTATTAACACATATATTAGTCTTACCAATATGGAGTTTAATCTCGGGGATTTTAATTTTTCTGGTGAAGAGAACTGCAACAGATTTCGGGGCAGAGAGTTGAAATCCCCATCTCGAGCACCATTTGTAGATTCTATCAAGTTCTTTTTGTATTTGTCCAGTTAAGTAATTAATATTTCTGTTGGTTTTCTATATTGCAATGTCGTCAGCAAACTGTGTGATATGAACTCCCTGATTATTATTTGGGAGATCACTTGCTGCAATGTTAAAAATAGTAGGACTAATAACACTACCCTGTGGTACCCCGTTGTCAATAGGAATGTAGTCAGAAGCGATACCATTAATCCTAACACAAACAAATCTATTATGAAGAAAATTATCCACCCATTTAACAATACGACCACCCAGCCCCATATTTTGAAGTTTGATAATAACACCTTTTCTCCATACCATATCATACGCCTTTTGTAAGTCTAAGAAAACCGCAAGAGTACTTTCTTTATTGGCAAATCCTTGATTAATGGAGGCTTCGAGAGATGTAATATGGTCTATTGTTCGTCTTCCCTCTCGAAAGCCGCTTTGGGTAGAGGGAATAAGGTTATTCCTTTCTAAAAACCAGTTCAGTCTTTTGGTAACGATGCGCTCCGTTAATTTAGATATTGTGGATGTTAACGCAATAGGTCTATAAGATAACGGATCAGAAGGGTCTTTGCCTGGTTTAAGGATAGGAACGAGGATTGCTCGTTTCCACTGTAGAGGGCATTGTGCTGAAGACCAGATGATGTTAAAAATGGTAAGAAGAAATTGTTTTGTAATAAGCGGAAGGTGTTTAATGATGGTCATGTTAATCTTGTCTTCGCCAGGTGTAGTACATTTAGCTTTATCAATAGCATGATTTAATTCATGCATAGTAAAATCATCATTTAGAGGCGAAGCGGTATGATAGTCTTTCATAACGAAATTATCCTCGGTCATAGATTTCATTTTTTGAAAATTGGAGTCATAATTAGCCGTGCTACTGGTCTTAGCAAAGCTCCCAGCTAGCATATTAGTTTTGTCTTCGTCAGTAACAGCCGTTTGATTATCCTTATTAAGACACGGTATAGATGTATAAGTCGTGGTACTAGAAATACTTTTAATCTTTCTCCAGACCCTAGTTAGTGGAGTGTTGGGCGTAATGTCATTACAAAATTTTCTCCACCCTTCACGTTTGGCTTTGTTTATCGTTTTCCTGGCAAAGGCGTTCTTTCTTTTGTAATCCATGTAATCATATGGTAATTTAGTACGTTTAAGTTTGTTAAGAGCTTTTTTCTTGTCCCTGATTGCGCACTGACATTCTTTGTTCCACCATGGAATTTGAGGTTTACCATCACGAGGAGGTTTGGTTTTAGGAACAGAGTTATCAATGCTGGTGGTTAGTTGGTTAATAAAAGTGTTATAAATACAATCAGAAGACTGGGTTTCATCAGGAGAAGAAATGTTAAATATGCATTCATTATGAAACTTATCCCAGTCGGCACGTTTTAGAGACCATTTCGGGGTGAAAGTACTTTTATTACGAACAGGCGTTATTTCTGAATGGCAGCTTACTGGAAAGT
Organism: Henricia sp. BOLD:AAB3569; assembly: GCA_037783545.1. Taxonomy (NCBI): domain Eukaryota; kingdom Metazoa; phylum Echinodermata; class Asteroidea; order Spinulosida; family Echinasteridae; genus Henricia; species Henricia sp. BOLD:AAB3569. The sequence continues at coordinate 37,232 of JBBELK010000715.1, forward strand.
GATCACTACCCCAGTTGTCATTCCATACCTCCCATGTATACTTAGTAGAAATGGATTTCGAGCAAATAGTAATATCAATACGAGAAAATTTACCAGTTTTGGTGTCTATTCGGGTCCCACTGCCATCGTTGAGGCAGACCAAGTCATGTCTATCCATAAAATCTTCAACGATTTTCCCGTTTCTATCATTATGTTCACACCCCCAAAGAACATTGTGACTGTTAAAATCACCACATATAATGATATGGTTGAAACAATTATTTATAAGCTTGTCTAATAAATCGGGCTCGAGTTTACGGCAAGGGTTATAACAATTGATGATGGAAATGATGTTGTCATTACTGAGGAATACATCTACGCCTATGGCCTCCATGTTTTGAATATCATTAATTTTAAAAGCTATGCCTTTTTAAATAAAAATTGCACACCCACCACCAGCAGTTCGTTTTTCAGTGTCTTTATCTCTATCTTTCCTGATTATTTCATACCCCTTGAGAGAACATTTATTCTTATTAGTCAACCAAGTTTCTTGAATGCATATTATATCTGGTGTATTACTTAAATCAAAGATACCCTTCTTGAATTCAGTTCCATGAGCCCTGATCGACTGTGCATTCCATTGTATAATATGCATATAGGAGAGGGCGACTAGGAGTAGAAGAATTATTAATTTGTGGCCCATGTTATTATGAAGTATCCATGTTTGATTTCAAAGAGTTACCCGTTTGTTTTGTTTGAGAGTCCTTTAGGGGATTAGCTTGTGACTCCTGGTTCGAAGATTTCTTAGAGTTTCTTTTCCCTGGTTTGTCTGTTTTTTCCTGTTTTGATTGACTCGAGGATGAGGGAGGATCAGTTATCTTGCATATCTCGCCTGAAAGGTCTCTTCCGAACACTTGTCGGAATAGATCTCTCATGGCGTATTCCACTTCACCTTTTGTCTTGAATTTTTCACTGCGGCAAATTTGAATGGTGCCTAAGAGAAGTTTTGCCAGTTGAGGGCCCACTTCGACATGTTTGTCATTTTGTGTATTTTCCGTTTGTGTTTCTTGAGAACGTTCGGTTTGCGTTGATGCATGACACTTCGGTGTTTTCTTTTCAGCGTTCCTTGGTTGTTGTTGTTGCTGATGTGTTTGGTGCTCTGATTTTGTTCTCCATTCATGTGTATTATAGTTCTGCGACTTGGCCTGTAGGGATTGTGCTGCCTCAGCATATGTGATATTGAAAGTTATCTTAGCGTGTTGTATTTGCTTTTGTTTCTCCACTTCACTGCACCTAGCATAAGCCACTGAGTGTGAGCCTCCGCATCTGAGGCATTTGGGATTTTCTTTATTTGGGCATTGTTCAAATTCATGCATGTCTCCACAGCGAACGCACCGTACTTGAGCTCTGCAGTTTGAAGCAACGTGGCCGAATCTCTGGCATTTGAAACACCCGGTTACTGGTGGGAAGTATGTTCTGACTGAGTGAATTTGGTATCCCATTTGGATCTCGGCTGGTAAAGTTGTTTTGTTGAAGGTTAAGCAGACGGATAAGGACTTCTCGAGTGTGCCATAGTTTCTTCGCATTAGTCTTGTGGCATATGTTACTCCCTGGTATTTGCATGCTTCAACAATTTCATCATCAGTAAGGTCCATAGAAACACCAGAGATCACGCCACGGCATTGCATTTCATTTATTGGATATTCTGTTGTTATTGCCCAAGTACCCAGTTGAGACATAGCTTTTAGTTTTGGTGCCTGTGTTGCTGTGTGACACTTTATTGAGACACCGCCATCACGAACTCTAGTGATTTTGACTACGTAATCTTTAGCAATTTCATTAAGAGACTTTGCTAGTCGAAGAGGATTAGTGTTTGCTAAATTTGTATCTGGCGATCTGAATATGACTGTGGTTGGGTTTTGTCGTTTGTTGTACTGGGTGGATTCATGCTCATTATATCGTGATTGTTTTTGCGCATTGCGTCTGCTTTTCTTTTGTATGAAGTCATTATCGCTTTCTTGTGAAAGAATATCCTCGTCACTTTTTGGTCTTTTTAGTGTTTTTTGATGACATTGTGATTTAGGTGATGGATTTTGTGCTTGGCTCATTAATTTTTCGAAGGACGATCTTGATTTAACATTGTTTTCTGCATCTGGGTCAGACTGATCGTTATGCTCACAAGACAGATAATCATCTGTATCCATTGTGTGAGCGTAGGCCATCGTGTGCAGTAAATGCACACGACCTGCCCTATTATACGTTACGTGTACAACTATATTAAATTACAGATTATATATGATTATGTATACACCTACTTAAGTCAATATTAATTAAGTAAATACGTGTATTAATAATTAGGTTAGGGTTATACACAATATAATACAAAGGTGACACTGACCAGGTAACAAGATATGCTGTGCACTTTCAATCAGTTTTGGAACGTTGCACCCACTCCTGACAACTCATCAAGTCTATGTCCGTGATCCTCAAGTCGAATCATCTATCGTGCACCCATCGAATAGGCCCTTTTATAACCCGCAGTCTGCTTGCACGCTTCGCTTACCCTGCATAACCCACATTCCCAAAATAGTTACACCTGTAAGTTCGTTCTTTTGTTCAATTTTAACAATAAACCAACACACAAGAAATTTACAGTCAGCTAGTTTTGTGACAAGGCCCTACTGTCTACCGATGTCTACGTGACTCGCCGCTATTTCAGTGCGTGTCTAGCTAGCTACAATCCTGGACAAAATAGCTTGGGACACTCTGGCTAACCCCGTAAAACCGCCGCGCCCCCCGCAATATTGGGTCGCTGGGGTACTGCGCGCCACCGAAATCTGCACCAGTCGGCGTCAACATTGAACGGGGGAGCGGGGGTACACACTTCAAGTGTCCCAACTATTTTGTCCAGGATTGTAGCTCTACATGGGCCGTTGGCCGTCCGCGCACGGCGTTTGGTCATAACGGTGGCGCGGCATGCAGTTTTTAAGCGTTTCAGTTGAGAAAACGGCTTCTTTTTTTTAAATGTCGATGTTTTCATTTGGTTTGCCAGTTTATATAGCTTTCATGCAAACTTGTAAAATGATGAGTAGGAATTGCATTTTTTAAAATCAAGAATATTGAAAAAAATTATCTACCCACTGGGCAAAATGTTACCGATTACCGATATTACCGGATATTACCGGTAATATCACCCCGAAATTTTACTAAGTCTAAATATTACCAATATTACCGTGTTATTACCCAAAAGATATTACCTGGTTGGGTTACACAATTTTAATATATGGTATTTAAGGATGACAATTAATTCACGTACTGTAACCACGCACTGCCTGATTTCGAATGTATGTACTTTTGTATATAAAACTAACCAATCTATAGTCAAAAAAAAGTAAGATTTTCAAGAATGGTTGAACAAATGTGGTTTTCAATGTTCGCCAACCGTGACTACATACGAAGGAAATTCAAGGAGCATATATACCAAGCGTACTTACTATTCTAGTAAGAGGAACTTATAATGTAAGAAATTATACCGTATGTAGTTGTATATGTAGTTGTACATGTAGTTGATAATTGTACATTACGTCATCATTATCTTGTATCATAAATAGGGTAATATAGGGCAATGCAAACAAATCGGGAAAATTGGGTAATATTGGGTGGTAATAACATGCCAATGCAAGAAATTTTGGTTAGATTTTGCTTGGTAATGTTGGGTAAACGGGATAATACCCGGTGGTAATAACAGGGTAATGCAAGAAATATCAGTTAAACAGCTAGAATCCCCCCTTGACGAAAATCCAGCATTTCGGCTTTTTTCGATAGTCCAAACATCCCTCTTGCCGACGTGTATTTTTATTATTTTTTAATTGTCGGTTTTAAGTGGATAAATTGCAAGCAAAAGTGCGCTTTTCGAAAATGAGATTTTCGCGATTTCTGAAACGCTCATTAGGTATTCATGATATGCGCGTGAACCCGTGACGCAATCCTGAGAAAGAGAAGTCAACACGATAGTTAGCTCCATACGTTTACACGCAAAAAACTGAGAAAACCGTCTCTTTTAGATGGTGTTTTTTGAAGAATTTTGTTGTTCCAAAAAGCCAGAGATATGCCCAGTAGCTGCGTGGTTGTATGTTTTACCAGACACTATGAAAAAAAAAAGAGCAGAAAGATTTTCTTTTCTATTACCAAGAGAGAGAAAAATGAGTCGCTCATTCTATAACTTGTACGGCCGATGTCCAAACACGTAGAAACTACGCCGCAGTGGACCGTACACAGACCGCTGTAAATGCCCTTCGTTCCGTGACAAAACCACCGGTCGCAATGCACCAGTATTTACTTCAAAAGACAGACACTGTGAGCCACAATTTCATCGTTTTTTCACAAAACAGGTAATAGTAGATTGCTGTCATATTACATGAAGTGTTTTTCACGTTTGTATTTTGAATTACAAGGACAAAATAGGCATGATAAACATTCACTTCGTGTATTTTCCATTCAATACTGCACAGACCGTTTTGTATGTTTCTCAGGATGACGTCAACACCCTGTTGATAAACAAGCCGAGTGACCTCGAGCGTTTCAGAATTTGGGTGAAGAGAGTCGGAACTGCTTTACGTTTTAAGCAAAAGTCTGTCGATTTTTTGTAAAAAACAAGTTGTGATGGTGTTGTAGACACATACACCTCCATGATAAACAGAAAAACTAAAAAAATGTGGAAGGGGGGATTCTAGCTGTTTAAATTATACCGGGTGGTAATAACAGGGAATATCGGTTACATTCTTCCTGGTAATATAGGGTAAATGGGTAATATCGGGCGGTAATCACGTGGCAATGCAAGAAATATCGGTTACATTCTCCCTGGTAATATCCGGTAAATGGAGTAATATCGAGGAAACGGGTTAATATTGGGTAATCGGGGTAATATCGGGCGGTAATTACGTGGCAATGCAAGAAATATCGGTTACATTCTCCCTGGTAATATCCGGTAAATGGAGTAATATCGAGGAAACGGGTTAATATTGGGTAAATGGGGTAATATCGGGCAGTAATCACGTGGCAATGCAAGAAATATTGGTTAGATTCTCCCTTGTAATATCCGGTAAATGGAGTAATATCGAGGAAACGGTTAATATTGGGTAAATGGGGTAATATCGGGCAGTAATCACGTGGCAATGCAAGAAATATTGGTTAGATTCTCCCTTGTAATATCCGGTAAATGGAGTAATATCGAGGAAACGGTTAATATTGGGTAAATGGGGTAATATCGGGCGGTAGACAATGTACTGTAAAATATAGAAAATAACAATATCCCAGCCTTTTTATGCCACGAAATATAGTAAACGGACTGTTTTGAAACAGAAACTTCATGTCCGTTTTCATGGCAACCATTCTTTTCCAAGATCAGCTATTCCACCCTGAAGTCATTATGAAAATGGAAGGAGTCCGAGATGTTAGACTGTAAGAAATTGAAAACAACTCTTGATTTTACTATCCCAAGAGATAGCAGTTTAAATTAGTTTACAACTTTGTTTAATTTGAATGAAATGGTTTTATTTAATGAGTTATTGAAATAAATAAGTGTTTACCAATTTTCTAGTGAAGTACGTGTAATACTTTACTAGAAAATTGGTACATACAAAATTAACTCATTAAATTTAATCACAGTTTCATTTACATTTTAACTGAACACACTACTTTTCCATTAGTTCACAGAACTGAAAATATATGATTAGTCCCCGTTACAGTCAATTCTGCAAACAAGTAATTACTCACGTTTCCATGGCAACCACTATTGTAAACAGCTTACTTCAATACCTGATACAAACCTCGGAGCTCAGATACGCTTTGTGCCAGTGAATATGACTCTGTTGACTCAAAAAAGGGAAATATACATGTATTAACAATTCATGCAGTAATACTGATTAAAATTGTTTACTATTGTAAACACCCAAAGTATGGCAGTACTTCTACCATGATTGTAATTGAGCAAATGGACCTAAAATTCCCTTTTTCGGCCATTTAAATGGCCACAACACTGTAACGCCTTCAACATACATATACTATCAATAAAGTGTGCACGTATGATGAGGCGGACGCCAACTCGGCAAAATTTTTACTATTTTTCACGAAAACTAAAAAGAGTTCAAGAATTAACCTCTCACCACTTTTTCTTTGATACATATCAAACGTACTGACAAACATGTCCCGAAACAGAAATGGTGCAAATTTGAAAAATCATCGGGGATTCCCTTTGTAATGGAAAGTCCGAATACGCGCTCCCCGCTAGCTCGCAATGCAACACGCGCCGTACAGCCACGGCGCGGTTGTGCTACACGTACGGGGACTTTACACGGACTCCCTCGCCATGAAGGGAATCCCCGACGATTTCTCCCCTTTGCAGCATTTGCCGACTTGGCGTCCGCCTCTCAGCTCTAGGTTTAAGCACATTTATACGGATATGGCAATTTTATATCCCATTTCTGTCTACCGTTAACTCGACCGTTTTACCACCTCGACCGTATTGCGTATTGATGAGGCATACTTTTGTTATCGACTTAATATTTTGAGACAATGATGACATCACCGGTAGCCAATCAGCGATCATATTTTTTACGGGCGAAATCACCCGTAATATAAAGAAAAAGTTAACAATTCGGATGAATGCGAAAAGGCTGTGGTTTCAGCTCACCGGGAAGAGGGCGCTATACAGGCGCATCGATGGCGCGAGCACTGTGAGGGCGCTATACTGGCGCTTGTAAAGCACAGCCTTAACAAAAGGTCACCGGGAAGAGGGCGCTATACAGGCGCATCGATGGCGCGAGCACTGTGAGGGCGCTAAACTGGCACTTGTAAAGCACAGCCTTAACAAAAGGCTAGGAGAAAGACACTATCATTAATTTGTAGGATAAATTTACCTCTGAAGTTAAAGATATATTTAAGGATAACGAAAACTAAAATGCATGTATCCGTTTCCATGTGTGATTGAGGATGTGTTGGGCCTATGATGAAAACCAACTCGTGTGTAAGTCAGCTCAGTACCTCATCTGCGTTCCGAGAAAACAATGAAAAACTGTGTCGTCAATGCTTTTAAGAATTTTTTGCAAAGCCACCGTCTGTGGTTACACTACACGAAAACGGAGTCAGTCATAGGTCCAAATTCGTTCACACGAGGGCGCCCTTATAAAGCGTGTGTGCACCATCAATGTATAATCACTGGTTGGCTATACAAGAATCGAAGTCATTATTTATTTATTTATTTATTTATTTACCACATCCAACAGCGGAGGGTCCGCCAATTACAGGAATGGGAGCAAGTGTGGTTGAGTGCCTTGCTCAAGGGCACAGGTGCCACAACCCGTCACGGCCCGGAATCGAACCTACATTCTAGTACTGGCACAGGAACTTATAATAGTCTACAGCACTAAGGGGCCCCATATGCATTTTCGGGTACAATCTTGGCAAATTTGAGGATATGTTAATTTCATATCAAGGAATTCAAATCCAGTTGTTGCCAATTTTTAAGAGGTTATCTTCAAGGTCAAAGGTCAATTTAAAGGTCATAAAGGGTCAAAACCATAAAATTGCACTTTGGCGGCCCCTCGTTGGTCAATTTCAACAATCGTGGCACCCATTATAGGATTTATAGGATGCTAAGTTTATTTTTAATAGTCTCCAAGATTGTTAAGGTCATCTTCAAGGTCAAAAGTCAATTTAAAGGTCACAGAGGGTCAAAAATCACAAAATTGCACTCTGACGGCCCTTTCCCTGGTCAATTTTAACAATCGTGGTATCCATTCTATGATTTACAGGATGCTGAGTTCATTTATTAAAGTCTATAAGATTTGTATGGTCATCGTCAAGGTAAAAAGTCAATTTAAAGGTCAATTTAAAGGCCATAACTAGGGTCAAAAATCTTAAAATTGCACTTTGGCGGCCCCTCGTTGGTCAATTTCAACAATCGTGGCGCCCATTGTAGGATTTACAGGATGCCGAGTTCATTTATTATAGTCTCCAAGATTTTAAGGTCATATTCAAGGTCAAAAGTCAATTTAAAGGTCACAGAAGGTCAACAATCAAAAAATTGCACTCTGACGGCCCTTTCCCTGGTCAATTTCAACAATCGTTGTGTCCATTCTAGGATTTATAGGATGCTAAGTTCATTTTTAATAGTCTCCAAGATTGTTAAGGTCATATTCAAGGTCAAAAGTCAATTTAAAGGTCACAGAAGGTCAACAATAAAAAAATTGCACTCTGACGGCCCTTTCGCTGGTCAATTTCAACAATCGTTGTGTCCATTCTAGGATTTACAGGATGCTGAGTTCATTTTTTAGTCTTTAATATTTGTATGGTCATCTTCAAGGTCAAAAGTCAATTTAAAGGTCAATTTAAAGGTCACAACTAGGGTAAACAATCTTAAAATTGCACTTTGGCGGCCCCTCGTTGGTCAATTTTAAGAATCGTGGTGTCCGTTGTAGGATTTACAGGATACTGAGTTTATTTATTAAAGTCTCCAAAATGTTTAAGGACATCTTCAAGGTCAAAGGTTAATTTAAAGTTTACAGGGGGTCACTAATCATACAAAATGTACTGTGTCGGTCCCTGTTTGGTCAATTTCAACAATCATGTTGTCTGTACTACGATTTACAGGATGCTACATTCATTTAACTAGGGCCAGGGTCATAAGGCCACTTTAATAGGATCCCTGGCTCCCCATGGAGTGATGGAAATTGTATGTATTAATTTCAGTCTCGGTTGATCCATTTAGATGTTTTTTTGCAAGGTGTACCGGTATGGCGATGTAGAGTTTTATAGGATGTTTATATGTCGGGGTCATGTGACTAAGGTCGAGTGGTCAAGATCAATTTAGACATCGGACTTACCTGGCTGAGGTCGATGAAAATTGTGTATTGCATTTTTTGGGCTTCACTGGCACAATTTGGGTAATTTTGGTGATTTCTTTCTCGGATTTTGAGAATGCCAAGTGAATATCTAAAGACAAGTCAGGGTCGTGTGAATAAGGTCAAGGTTATCTCAGATCGTACTGGGCTCCATTAGCAGAATGTTTGATGGGAGGGGAGAGGTTCTTTCAAGGTTTTGAGGATGCCAAGTTGATTTATTTTTGTCTTAAGATGAATAAATTTTGGATTCATGTGATCAAGATTAATAATATACGTGGAACTTCGAAAACTATTCTTCATAACTATGCCGGCTAACGCATATAAGGACAACTGTCTAGCAGAACTTGTAATGAGTTTTTCAATTAACTCGTAATGAAGATATTTAACATTAAAGCCCGCCAAAGTGTGTGATTGAGTATACATCAAGATCATGGAGAAAAACATCAAGCAGTCCGCAGAGAAACTCGGGGAGCATTTTGACATATCAGCAGGACAACGATCCAAAACACACTGCCAAGTCAGTCACGAAATGGTTCCGGGATAATGCTGCAGGCGTACAGTGGCCAGGCCAAAGTCCGGACCTCAACTCAATCGAGATGGGGGAGAGCCTTTCAACCTCAAAGACCTGTAGACTTTAGCCAAATTCCACGCAGATACGTTGTGAGCCAGTACCAGAAGGCATTTTCCATTGATTGTAAAAAGGACTTTGAACTGATCTTAGGAGGCTAGACATATTTTCTGCAAATCTGTCAATAAAATACCCCCGAAATGATGCACATGTATTTCTTGAAATGTCTCTTTGCAGTCATTCCTTCAGCTGCCTGTCACACTCTTGTAACTTAAGCCAAAAGACTCCCATTCCTCAAAATGTACACGATTCAAAATATGGTAAGGGTATGAATAATTTCAGGCTTGTTAGTTGTTTTTCTGTAATAAATTAGTGTTTTATAGACGATTTTTATGAAAACAAAACTAACAAAACTTAATCTCTAGGAGGGGTGGTTATTTCTCTGTATGCCTTGCTAAGCTCACGTAATAGCCAATCCCAATCAGTGAGGAACAACTGTACTACCGTGATTCGAGACCACCAGTTGGCTTCACAGCTCATTTGGTAGGGCGTCTGCACGTTAAGCAGAAGGAATGCGGTTCGAATCCCGGTGGAGCCAAGTTGCTTTTCACTGCATCCAGATTTCCCAAACTCATATGGATTTGTCCACATTTGTATCGAATTCATTCACCCCGGCGGTCCCTGGGTAATAATCCCTAAAAGTAATCACTTAATCATGCTAAAACAGCATGCTCCCTATAATAGAGACTGGAGTCACTTGTGCATGATTTGTGTACCAGAAAAATTCAGAACGGTATTTTGTTCGGGCTTATTAGGCTTTTATTTTGCCATAATATCATAGCTACTAGTCCAAATATTTAGAAAAAAAAGTGATAAGTGCAGTCGACGTTACTCAAACTATGTGAACTTTAATAATCTGAAAATATGGTCCTTTTAAATGTGCGATGACATACGAAATTTTGACCGGATTAGAAAACTAAACAACACTGGGTTTTAAAGGCAGAACAGATGATTGGTAAACTGTTAAAAGGGGGTTAGGCCTATTTCTACTAGAAGCCCATTGATAAAACTGTCATGGACAAATTTTGAAACTATGTAACGATTGAAAAAAAAAATTATGAACCAGAAACGAACGTAAAAACCAAAGTGCTATTAAAATAATGACAAAAGACGAAATCGCTTTTTCAATACAATGCCGATCCCCACACGAAACAAATTCCACGCAATTAGGGAAAGATAAGTCGGACGTCGTCACATAGCCCTCCTGCACGAAACATAGATGAGGCAACTCGGGAGAATTCTAATTTTGTTCCTAGTAAAATCTTCGTATTTGCCCCTCCAATTTGTTTCATTAGATTTACACTTATTCATGTTTAAAAGATTGTTTGATGAAGGAAAATTAATGACGTCTGAGTACAGTGATGAGTGTTCGTTCCGGTTTTTCTTGTAAACTCAGAAAAAATGGGGTCACTGAAAATGATACCCTCATCAGGTACTTATTCGCTTGAATTAAGCAAAGGGTACAACTACAAATTCGCCACGAATGATCAGCGAAATATAAACATATACTGTAGGCCTATAGCTACATTAAGACAGCTCGACTTTTACAACGCGTCCAAAACATCTCGTCTCTCCAGACAACTTTATTCCCATGTATGAAAACCACCCACCTCCCCCAAAGTAACCCCAGCTTTATCCTGTTTCCGTATAGACCGTATCGAATAGCCGCCATTTCGTGGGACACCTTTTGTTACTTAAACTGTTTAACAAGCACGATATGTGTAAAGCGCAACCAGTGCATGTCCTCAAGGAACAAACTGAAGAAACTGCCCCACGAAATGGACAGACGATGGTTGTCGCAATGTTGTTAAGTGTGGGAAACATTGACATTCCTACCTCCATGATTATACAAGCATAAACAAACCTGATATAGTGACACTGACAACTTCACAGACGTGATTTCACATATGGCGATACGGCACGGCCAAAATTAACACGTATCTTGTGACTGCATAAACTGTTAGTAGAAGCTAGCCTTGTCTGTAGTGTGCGATACCATCACCTGATCACTTTGCGAATTGAACCCAAATTCGAACGCAGTGTGTACAGAAGGGTTCCTAGTTGGGCATCTTCGTGATTGGGTAATATTTCTTCGTGCGCTAAATTCCACGTCGCGTCGTCTGCATTTTTATTTCCAAAAAACCTTGAAAAAGCACCTTTTCGGGGTCAGCAAAATTAGGCAACAAGCGGATTTGGGTTTCCCACTAACCAAGGAGTAATCCATGAAAAAATCAAAGATTGTACCCGAAGTTGCACACAAATGATATTTTTACGCCATAAGGGTGTAGACTATAAGTTCGACGCGCTAGACCGCTCGGCCATAACACCCCACAAATAATTTGTCCTCCCCTCCCCCTCTCTTCCTCCTCTGTCTCCTCCATTGTTGCCTTTCCTCTTGCTGTTTCTTCCGCTAAACCCTAACCCCTAAACCCTAGTCGGCCGCCATTTTACCCCACGAATAATGCTTGGCCTAGACTGCTCCCCGGTCTATGCGATCGCTTGCATTCCACTTAATGGGTATTTCACACAGAGAATTGAAGAGACGGCGATTAGATTGGGAGCGATCTGTGATAGTTGGCCAAATCGCTACTGGACGCAGAAGCATCTCATAGCATCTCATAACATCGCATAACCATCTCGGACGGCTGCGAGTGTTTTAAAAATTTGAAAACAATCGCAATCAAAATCAGATCGCATCATCATCGCTACACTGGCACAACACCGTCGCAACCTTGTATCAGACTGTCGCAACTTCATCGGTGACGTTCATGACAAGATGGTGTCGCCAAGCCGTCTCAAAACCAACGCAACACAATCGTACCAATCGCAACGCCCACGCGGCACACTCGCTGCTATCCGTATCACTGTATCAACTTAATCTCAAACAATCGTGTGACCGTCTCACTGCTGACACATGTCTGTCTCCACCTGTCTCAACAATGCCGCCACGCTGTCCGTTGGGGTGTCTGCGATTTTGAATTTCGCGCCGAAAATGATCAATTTCACAAGGCCATCTCAACCGACTCTCAACCGTGTCACAACAACATCGCAACTGGCACTTTGAATTTTATAAAATCGCATAGCCCTTGTACGATTTCAATTTTCGCCATCTCTTTCTATGTGAAAGACCCATAACACATGTGGACCAGTGAAGACAGTATGACCAGTCAAGGCATCGTATTTGGTGGTGTACAATGGCGGACGGTGGCTTAAATTTTAGACGTCGTTGCTTCACCCAGTGATTATATATCAATGGTATGCACACGCATTTATATACATGTAAATTAATACTCATTGGGACATTGCAAATTTCGTATACGTCTTGGGTAACCTTAGCCTAGGCAGAAACTTGCCATGCCCCAAACGAACAAATGAACAATTTTAAACGAACAGTGAACAAAATTATGTTTTTGTTGTTGTTGACCAGGCTTTAGATATCTGGCTTTTCGTGTGTCTGTACGTGACCATAATTGGTTTGTTGGAGTACGCGGCGGTTCACGTCTTAGTGAAACGAGCCAAAAGACTCGAGGTGCATTTGGAGCGATTGCAGGCGACTCGGGGTGACCACACGGACACGGTGCCACGGAACGACCGTGCCGAGGCAAGTTGTATAGATAATTTTGTACCAGCGGCCATATTAGGGGGAAGTTTTCTTATTTAAATGATGTGACAATAGATCCATAATCGATTCGTGCATGACACCTCTAATATAACCGGAAATATTTTTGTGATCGATTAGAACAGAAGTTTGTTGAGTACAGTGAACTTGTGGATAACAAGGCACTGATTGACCAATAACTTTGGAATTGCTTTCAAGACTGTTCCGCTGCAGTGATTTCGTTTACGTCCACAAGACCCGTTATAACAAAGTGATTCCCACAGCAATGAAATGTGACATCTCCTGTTTCTTGGAGATTCGTGTAATTCTTATAAGGGCTCTCAGAAACATAAATCATTTTGTTGGGTTTTATTAACCTGATTTTTCCCGCGTGGGATGAGCTGACCTTTTGTCGCGCGTCTCTTAAACAGCCCTAGAAGTGCGGAAGCTCGGGGATGCACTTCAGGTAGATAGTGGCGCACCCTGCCTCAGCGGCTCCGATGAGGGCTGGTGCAGTCAGCCTTGCCACAAGAGGTGTTACTGCACGTTACTGACCGATAAAATGTCACATCTCTCGGCCTCCTTGATCTTTGCTCAGTATAATTTGTCGCAAAAATTCAACCTGATTTTTTTTTTCGAAAACATGACATACATGTATAAGTGGAAAATGTATGCGGGAGAGTTTAAGTGATGACTGACCAAAATTGTAAAATCCCCCTAAATACGGATTGATTTGAACTATATTACACCCTCAACATTAGCATAATAGCTTGCCCCTCAATACGTCACTTTCAAACGAAGGAACGGTTTAGAAAGTCACATAGTAGTGGTGCATGACATTGCCTAGCAACCAACAGTCTGGTCACTTTATGCCATTCTCTCCCGCGGTGGACGTGGTATTGATTCTGTACTTCACACCTTCTGCGTGCATAGAAACAAACATTTAGTCTGGTCAAGTTGATACTAGGTGTTTATTTAAAAGGAAGTACGTCAGTATATACTATAGACGCTGTTTATGCGAAACACACAAAAGGCTAATTGAAATGCAAATCCGAATTTTTACCATTATTTTTGTGTTGTTTTCCAGACGTCTTTTGTGCATGACCAACGCCCCCAACCTGAACTTTGTAACATGTCAAGGTCAACATCCGCAACGAAAGTGTCCCCAGGGAGCAATTCAGCGGTATTGTCCCCAGAAGACGAACATACGTTCCGTACGGAGATGCCGCGATACCGGTATTTTGCTCAGAAGATGGATGTGATCTGTGGAAGTCTGATGTTGCTCGTACTTGTAATATTTTTAACTGTGTACTCAATCGTGCACGCGTAATAATAATGATATAATATCTTAAAGATACACACCAGCCTACTGTTTACATGATTTAGTGATGTAGCAGCATTGACAAAAAAGATCATCAAAATATCCCATAATTTACGAAAGAAGTGCAAAAACACAAACGGTCAAAAGACAGGTTATACGCTTTACCAGCCCTTCCAACTACGTGCGAGCTTCACGACTTTGTCACAACCTATTCGTTATTCTCCTACTCAGGATGTCTCAAATGTTCTGCTCACGGTTTCACTGGACAGCCCAGACGACCGAATAGGAATTTCCGGGTTTTTTTGAGAAGTTGGCATCATGTTTTTTTCTTCACGAACGTACATCGGAGCAACCAACCCGGCCGTGTTGCGCGGGGCAAAATCCTACACTCCACCGTACATGTAGTTTGCCGTAGCACGCGCTCGGCGATTCCCGTTCTCTGGACTTTCGAAACAAACATTTCTGTTCGAATTTTTATACTTATGTTCAACTTTGTTTCATACCTGTATAAATAGTCTCTCTTTTGTCAATTTTTATAAATATTGGGGAAAAATCAGAGTTGAATTTGGTGCAGTTCTGCAGTAAGAAACTTTCAAGCGACTGGACACAAAACTAACTCGCAAGACCATGTGACTTTTCGGAACCAGAATCTGGTTCCGAAAAGTCACGTGACCTCTGTTTTTTTGAAAATTGCTTAAAAACGGCAAAATTACGTGGTTTCTTTTCAGGATATGTTTAGTTTATTTCGAAAGGGCATTCAGAATCTTGTATGGGTAAATTTCGAGCCCAAAATAGCCCAACGAAGCTGGTGTGTACCTTTAAAGTCGTTCATTAGCACTGACCCAAAATTTTACTTCATGATTTGACAAGAAAAAAAAAAAAGACTGAAGGTGTTGTGTGATAGCAATGGTAACAAACACCACATTTCTAAAATGGTGCTGGGAAAATTTGCCAACTGATGGTGCTCTTTAAAAAATTGTCTGTGGGCAATTTTGCAATACCAGTGCTCTACCAACTCAGCTATCCAGCCGTGTGTTCATTTGAACCCGAGACCTCTGGTTTGCCCCACCAGTGCTCTACCAACTGAGCTATCCTACCCTATATCCATTCGAACCAGAGACCTCTGATTTGCCCAACCAGTGCTCTACCAACTGAGCTATACACCAATCCGAGAGCCGAGGATCTGTTCCCTGTACGTCCGCCATAACTGGGGCGGACGTGCAGGGAAGAAGTCCTTAGTATACTATTGGCCACCCCTTAGTCACCTCCTTAAACTCATTTGTACCCCAAGAACGGGCCCAATGCATCTGCGTTAACGTAACCTTATATATCGCCATATATAGGGCCTATTTTCAAAGGAAATCCTTCCAACTACATGTAATCTCACAACACGATGACAATTGTTCTGACAGACTCTGCTGCAGAATATATATATTAACGGCACTTTCCGTGAAATGTCCATACCTAGTTAGGACAAATACGGTGATTTTTCAGTTTGAAACATTTAACGAGGCCTTCGGCCATTTCGCAATTCCCTTTCAAAACTGAATTTTGAGAAGAGGAACATTTGATGACCGCCTCCAGTTAATATTTCGAAAACCAAACTTTTGAGAGGCAAGGGAAGTCTCAGTCAAATGTAAACATGCGACGAGCCGAGTATGGACGAGCATTTAATGGAGCAAACGCACAGTAAGAGTTTGAGAAGTTGCTCAGACATTTTTTTTTAAATGACTCATCAAGCATTTATTATTTTGAAAGTGAAGGATTGAAAGAAAGGTCAATGTTCGAGAGGGAACATTTGATTTTGGATAAAACACCTAGACATTTCAGCCTGTCCCAAATGTCTGTTCACAGGGCCTGAGGCCATGGTCAACTTCTCAATTCTTGCCCAATTACTTGTATCATTAATTGGTGTCTAGAAATCAAATCAGCGGATGAAACAGGGGAAATAATTTTACACGTGACCGCCTCGAATCTGCCTTGTTACGACCGCATGTTAAAACATGCCGCGGTCAAATGAAAAATTCTTCCCGAGATACAAACAAACTAAAAAAACAACTGCAAATATAACTGCAACATGGTAAGATTTTACTCCAATGCCAACACTAATTTTCCCATTAGGCAGAAAAGAGGAAACCCCATAACAAGGCAAAATTGGTGCGGAACAGGGGTTTCAGCACTGAAAGGGACACCTTTACAAAAATAGTCTTGACAGGGCAAACTCCTCATTTTTGCCGTACTCACCACCATTGACGATTCTTTCACTTGCCGTGTAGTGCCGAGTTCGTCAAAGCCATGATCTATAAGCGCTACGTGCCACGATTTCGAATGCACCGCAATTGTGCACCCTATTGGTATGTAAATTGTTTAGAGCGGAATGCAGGAAAACGACGCGAAGAACAAAGGGGGGTGCATTCCCTAGACCTGCACGAATTGCATGCAATTTTCAAACCAATAACGTGCATAATAATACTCAAAGCCGCATAAAAAACCACACGATTAACCGACATTTTCCCGTAGCGAAATCAAGACCGGGAAATAAAACAAAAGGGCAGAGACCGTGGTTTGGTGCTACGGTAAAAGCGACCCTCACCAACGTTGTACAAAACCGATATCGGCACCGAATTTTTATTTTTTTTAAAACACCACCACCATTACTATACTAAAACTTATCGGTTACGCCCTTTGGATTTCCCGGTGGCTGCTGTTCCAAATTCCCGGAGACCTACAGAGAGACATCTGTTCAGGCCCATTATGTCCGTTTTCACCATTATGTCCGCGCATGTTTGCGCACCGTTATGTCCGCACCAAAGTATCCGAAAAACCGTTATGTCCGCACCAATGTGTCCGAAAAACCATTATGTCCGCACCAATGTGTCCGAAAAACCATTATGTCCGCACCAATGTGTCCGAAAACCATTATGTCCGCACCAATGTGTCCGAAAAACCGTTATGTCCGCACCAATGTGTCCGAAAAACCATTATGTCCGCACCAATGTGTCCGAAAAACCATTATGTCCCAATCATTCATTACCTGGAAGTGGTTAGGAGTATAGGAGTACGTCGAAGAGGGAGTACACCGGTAGGACTGAGGGTAGGATATACCATTTGTGTGATATTTTTGGAGAAGTCCTGGAGTAACGCCATATATTTACATAAATGCCACCGCGCTATATGGCGCTCGCGTACAATTGACTCAAGCACTATACTACACTGAGCACAAATATAAACGCCCAAAATCGTTTCTGTACTTTCTGAATGCATCATTACAGTTTTGAAACGTTCCAGTCTTCACCTTGTCCAGAAACACGTTCTATTTCGTTATTTTGACAAAAATGTACGATGACAACATGTTTTAAATGTTCATTTCAATATGTAATTTTGGAAGGTCCAGCTTAAAAAATGCATATAGTAATGTTCGAGGTATTCCATGGTACCGCACAGACTTTCGCGCCGGTTACTGTGAGCCAGCTTGCAACCCTTGGAAACGGCCCGATATGCCAGGTAGTCTGGGCCCATGTGCATAAAAGGCTACTAGTTTAGCTGCCAACTAGTGCTTAGTAAGATTATAAATTCCCTAGTTTATACCTACGGAGTTGGCAACTAATTTGTGTTGCATAAAACCTCACTAGGCACATTGCTTACTAGTTGCATACTAGGACAATTTGGTTTGTAACTGATTTGGGTGCTATGGCCTTGGAGAGGAGGTGATTATGTCAGATACAATAGGCTTGCAGACAAGTTTATTGTGTTTGAGCTTCGAACCACATTCCAACTGAGCATAACTCATTTCTAAGGGTCTTTGTAACATTGCATTACTGCCCAGTACTTACAAGTAATCCGTCATTGTGAAGCAAAGCTTAGGCACAAAGTTGTTTAGCTCCATGATTCTACGAGCCATGTTGTCCAAAGGCAGACTGATTAGTTGTCATCTAGTGACTTAGAGGTACCCCAGATCAACTCTAACTTTTGCCAGAATTTTAGAATGTTACTATATCTAGTTGGGTTTTATGCATCACAATTAGTAATCAACTAGGCTTAGTAAGCAACTTAAGTCCATTTTAGTTGCCAACTAGGCCTAGTAGCCTTTTATGCACATGGGCCCTGGTGTTTAAATCACTCAGTGTACAAGTATATTACACTTACATCATCGAATTTACATATTTTCGACAAAATCAATTACAGAATTACAAACAAATTAAATACAATACCAAATAGAAAATGAAACTTTTTGGGGGAAAACCGTGGCACAACAATTTTCTCCGTTTGCCACATTTCCAGTGGATGGCGCGACAGGGCCCCCGCCCCGTAGCTACTCCGCTGGTTCTAACGCGTGAATAGAGTAAATCTACGGTCGGGGGTCACACGATAAAAATCGACACGTTAATAATGCCACGACAAACTTATATAGGATTGTAATACACTGATCCAGTAAGCTCCGCCCATTAAAGGAACACACCTTCTTTGTTGGGCTATTTTGGGCTCGAAATAGACCCATACATTATTCTGAAGCGCATTCGAGAGTAAATTAGATATATCCTGAAAAGACGCCGTCAAATTTGCCCGTTTTTGAGCACTTTTGAAAAATCCAAGGTCACGTGACTTTTCGGAACCAAATTCTGGTTCCGAAAAGTCACGTGGTCTTGTGAGTTAGTTGTATTTCCAGCCGTATAAAAGTTTGTTACTGTAGAACTGCACCAAATTCAACTCTGATTTCCCCCCAATATTTATGAGTAATTGACAAAAGAGAGACTATTTATACAGGTATGAAACAAAGTTAAACATAAGTATGAAAATTCGAACATAATTGTTTGTTTCGAGAGTCCGGAGAACGGGAGCGAGCGCGTGCTACGGCAGGCTACCGTGGAGTGTAGACATTTGCCCCGCGCAGCATGCACGGCAAAGTGCACACACACGTACGTAGGCGTGTTGCTTCGGTGCACGTACGTTCGTGAAGAAAAAAACATGATGCCAACTCCTCAACAAGAAAACGGAAATTCCTATTCGGTCGTCCGGGCTGTCCAGTGAAATCGTGAGCAGAAAATTGGAGATATCCTGAGCAGGAGAAGAGCGAATCGTTTGTGACAAAGTCGTGAGGCTCTCGCGTAGTTGCAACGGCTGGTAAAGCGTATAACCCGTCTTTTGACCGTTTTTGTTATTTTTGCACTTCTTTAGTAAATTACGGGATATTTTGATGAAATTTTTTTTGCAACGACCATCAAAAAAGTATTGTCAATGCTGCTACATCACTAAATCATGTAAACAGTAGGCAGGTGTGTACCTTTAACTGTGCACATTTTGCTCCCCAGGCAGCGTGCAGTTGTATGTACTGTGTAGGTGTGCGTGTGTGTGTGCGTGTTTCTATAGGGCGCAGGCGCGGCCGGAAAGCAGTACACCAAATGTTACATTGCCACGCGACTCCACTGGACACGTGTCTCGCATATGTGCCATTTTGCTAGGAAATTGCTAAATGGGCGGAGCTTACTGGATCGGTTAATTGTAGGGGGGTCATACGAATTGATCACTCTCAAAAACGTCACTTCCTACACATTGTCACGTGCATCAGGATCTCGACCGTACATGACGCGCATGATCGGCTGCGCCGTAATTCGAACAAGATTCGAGCAACAGGCGCGCGTGCTTAAAACATTTTTCCAGGGTGTGCGTGCGCGTACTTGAATGCGTTTAATACGCAGTCACACTTTTCCTACGAAGATGGCGTCTGTTACAGTGGTAAATTCCGCGTCGAACGTCGCGTGTCCCGCGTCAAACGTCGCGCGTTAAGCTGACTTGATCACAATAACGTTTGGTACGACCGCGTACCTCGTGAAATTGTCAGGTACTAGCGTAGACTTGATGCCAAGTCTGTAACTAGACCGGTTGGTTCGTAAACCGCAGCAGCGTAGTCGCGAATGGACTGGGAACAAGTCGACCTCTAGTTACAGACTTGAGAAACCTGTTTCCGTTTTGTACACGGTCTATGGAGTTTGATACCAGAATTGGACGTAGAGAGCTGATTGGTCGAAACGCAGGGGACATTCAATACTCATGTTACTCATCTGACTTGTTCTATGGCAACTGCGTAATTACATATTACATGTACGCGCCATGAAGCATTAATATTGGCGCCAATACAGGTTTCTCAAGTCTCTAGACGGGTACTATTCATAACGACTGTTGCGTGTGGGAATTATAGGCGTCAGACGGACCAAATACGACTGTCTAGAGACTTGACCTCAAGTCCTAGCCTGTCTGAGCGGACGCAAATTAGCACAGACTGGATATTATGTGACGCCGACACTATCTGACTGTCTCACCGTAGGCGGCAGTTGAGGGCGCTTTGTCATATAGTACGGTGGCTCAAGTCTACCAAATGTTAACGTTTTCAGGGGCCAATTTCATGGCGCTGTTTAGCCAAAAAACATGCTTAGCACAGAATTTGTTTGCTTCATAAAATTGGTTAACACCCAAAAATGTATGTCAAATTGGGTTTTAAGAAACACGAATAAAGTATTATACACATCACATACGATTTTGTCTGGCAACCCATTTTTGCAATATAAAGCAAAGAAATTCTGTGCTAAGTAAATTTTAGTGCTAAACAGTGCACAAAACTAGATGTGCTCAAAATTATTCATACCCTTTGAAAAATCTAACATTTTTCAAATTTTATCACTCCCAAAAACTATTGTGAAGGAACTTTCACTGTATCCCAGGACAGTTAGTTGCCTTGCACAAGACCACATGTTTTTGACTCAGCATCATTTGCATAACAATAGTAACGTCCAGATTTGCATTTTTGTGCATGTTCAAAATTAATCATACCTATTACAAAATTTCAGCATTTAGGCCATTTTTGTGATAATGTACCTGCTTTCAACATTCGAGTGATTCCTTTTTGTTGTTCAACAGTTATCCTAACATGTTTGCATAAGGTTTTAATCATTACCATATCTGTTCAATTAAATTTAAATCAAAGACTTTCATAGAATACCACTCTACTTGTAGGCTATAAAGTGAGGGGAGTTGATGCCTTCATTCTCAGTTTCTGGACTTGCGCATGGCTATTGCCAATGGCCACAAAGAAGGGCAAGGCTGCAAGGCCATTTTGAAGCAGTTTAGAATGCCAGTTTCCACCGTTCGGAGCTATTCGGAAGTACAAGAAGTTCAACACAGTGAGAAACCTTAAAGGGCGTGGTTCTAAGTCGAAGGTTTCACCTCGTCTGCCAAGAAAAGTGTGCCGAGAAGCCAGCAACAATCCCCGCATTACCATGAAGGGTCTCCTGATCAGCCTTGGCGAGTCTGGGACCAAGATACCCAGGCAGACACTGCAGCACACAATATTGCACCAGAGAGGTCTCCATGGCCGCCGATCTAGAAAGACGCCACTCGATCCTGAGGGAGAAACATCGGAAAGCACACCTGGACAAGGATCCAAGCTTAATTCTGGTCATCGATTCTGTGGTCAGACGAGACAAAAAGTGAGCTTTTCGGGCACGTAAGAGTGAGGGACTGTAAATATCGAGAATCGGGTGGCCACGGTCAAAAATATATTTTGTTTAATACTTTCATATTTGACGGACCTTTGCCCCAAACTAACAAATTTGGTAACAACCAAATTACGATTTTAGGCTAGTTTTGCAATGTTTTCACATTTTGAAGAGTGAAATTTGCATATTTTTAAAACTGCTTCACCATTAAACAAGATATAGAAAATTATTTTCTTTAACAGTTATGGATAGGTGGGTCCTTGGAGACTGCACTGGATGTATACAAATAATCACCAGGTATGTCGGTTGGTTATACCATTTATTTCAAATAGGGGTGTTATTGTACTTTTTCAAAGTATGAAAATATACCATTTTTTGACAGCTCATAACCCATATGGTAGTGCTCCAATTTGAATATCGGCCACATATTGTTGAGATGAGACATTGGTCTTGTGGAATATAAAAAGAATAGCTAGGGGAAAATAGTTTAGTTTTCGCAGTGTTGCCAGACATTTCCCCATTTGTTCAAATGTTGGTGGAAAGCTAAGTAGAATAGGCGACATTTCAAAAAGGTGGCAGAAAGAGGAATTTTTTAGTAGAAGGTTTAGTACGAAGCTGTATTTTACTTTAAAGGGGTATTTTTGGCAAAAAAGTATAAACATTTGTGGAAAAACAAGGCTTTTTTTGTACAGAAAAACCCTTTTCCTTAAATAGAACATGGCAACATGCCACTCTTACTTAATTTGGGGTGGTGAATCCAAAAATACAGAGCTGTATTTTAAGTTAAAGGGAATTTTCGGCAAAAAAAGTCTAAAAATTGGTTGAAAAACAATTAAGTGTTTTTAGAACAGAAAAACCCCGTTTTATCAAACAGAACATGGTAATAACAAGCCACTCTTACTTAATTTGGGGTGCTGAATCCAAAAATAGCGGTGTCCAAGATGTATTTTGAGGGCAAAGGTTCTTTTGGGGAAACAAAATATAAATGATGTTATAATTAAACACATTTTAAAAGCCTGCAGTAAAAACAACAACGAATATACAATGATCATCGTTGTTCTCTTAGTCCATCATGGCGGACTTACACTGCAAAAACTATGGTGTTAAATTAACAGCAGTGGTGTTGTCTTATATAGATACCAAGTCTGGTCTCCGACATAGGTGTTAATTTTAATACCACACTTGGAATAAATGCATTATTTTTAACACCCTCGGTGTTAAAACTAATACTTGTGGTGTTCAAATTTAACACCAGGCTTGGTATCTATATAAGACAACACCACAGTTTTTGCAGTGTAGAGGCGCCCAGATCAAACGAGATGTGGACTGTCACAGCTGTTGTACTCGTGTCCGGTGGTCAGCTTCCATCCAAATCCATCCAAATGTTTGTATTTGTTTTAATGAGAAGTGTATCCGAGAAACAAACAGCAAAACAAACCAAAAACAGTAACAAAGTTGCAAGCAAAGACATAATTTTCGACCACTTTGTTTTAGAACGAAATGGATGAAAAGGTAGGATTGGCAAGTTCCCGATATATCTTAAAAATACCTGTTTTGTACTAAAATAAGCATCTCTAATCCAAGAAATGTTCTCACCTTTTAATTATAATTTACAGGTTTGAAACTAAATTCACCCCATCCTTCTCTTATTACCACTTTCAAATTATAGGCCGTTGTCTCATATTACCTGGAGCAAAAGAGATTTTAACGCTCCTAGTAATGTGTATTTTGCACACTTCAAGTTCATATATTCATATATATTCCAATGTAAAACTGATATGATAAGATTATTTTCTTTTCATGCACTGGTTAATTTTCATTATGGAAATACCTGCTTTGTACTACATGTGTAATAATTTTAAACCATGTTATGTGGTTGTGGTTCTATAGGATCGCTTCAATACCAAACAACAGCTTTATAGTAACAGTATTGTTTGAATTTAGGAATTAAAAAAATTGCTTTTATGTTTTTTGTCAAAACAAAATACAGCTTGGTGGTAAAGTCATGTGGATTCAGCACCCCAAATTAAGTAAGAGTGGCATGTTACCATGCATTCTACGCAGATTTTTTAACCAAAAAAATGAACGTTTTCAAAACCATTTTTGGATTCAGCACTGCAATATTAGGTAAAAGTAACGAGTAACAACCTTCTACTAAAAAAGCCTCTTCTTGTCAATTAGGCTATATCTCTTTTCTCCTCTTTTTTTGTTTTTACCAAAAAGTAGTGTTTATAAACTTGTTTTACGTTTTTATGAAGCACTTTTGACCTCAGAAAACAGCTTGGACACTGTCATTTATGGATTTAGAAAGAGTGGCATGTTATGGCATGTAACCATGTTCTATTTGAGAAAACATAGTACAGTGGTTTTTTTTGCACAAAAAATCGTGTTTTTTAACCAATTTCTGGCATTTGTGGGCCACAAATACACCTTTAACTTAAAATACAACTTCATAACTGTCATTTTTTGATTCAGCACCCCAAAATTAGATTAAATCAACATGTTACGACCTTCTACTTCAAAATGCCTTTTTTTGTCACTTTTTAAAAATGTCGCCTATTACTTAGCCTTGCACCAAAATTTAAAAAAATGGGGAAATGTCTGGCAACACTGCGAACAATAAAGTATTTTTCCCCCAGCTGTTTTTGAAATATTCCACAAGACCAATGTCTCATCTCAACAATATGTGGTCTATGTTGAAATTGGAGCACTACCATATGGGTTATGAGCTGTCAAAAAATGGTATATTTTCATAAAATAAAACAAAATTAAAACACCCCTATTTGAAATAAATGGTATAACCCACCGAAATACCTGGTGACTATTTTTTATACACTCAATGCAGTCTCCAAGGACCCACCTATCAATAACTTTTAAAGATAATTATTTGTTATATCTTGTTGAATGGTGAAGAAGTTTTGAAAATATGCAAATTTCACTCTTAAAAAAGTGAGAAAATTGCAAAAATCTAAATTTGGCTGTTGCCATAGCAACAAAGGTATTTTTTCAAAACTGTTACCACATTTGTTAGTTTGGGGCAAAGGTCCATCAAATATAAAAGTATAAAGGAAATCCATTTTTTGGCCATGGCCAACATTTTCAAAACAATATTGATATTTACAGTTCCTTACTCGTAAATGTTGATTATGCCTGGCGAAAGAAAGAGGATGCGTACAATCCAATTAACACGAGTGGGCGAAAATCCCGGTGGAAACATGCTTTGGCCTTGTAAGCCAATACCGTTTGAAGGCTGTGATAAAAAAACGAAGGCTTTTCTATTGATTATTAAGAGTGACTTTATTAAGGGTATAAATAATTATGGATATACGACATTTTTTGGAAATATGACAATAACATTCCCACAAAATAATATATTACAGAAAATTTCACTTGTTGTTATTCTTTCAGTTGTTTGTCACATACTTATCATAAGTAAGCCAAATAGTCAGGGAATTTTGCTGAAACCTGGGAACTAAATCCTTACCAAATAATTTCTTCGCCAATGTGTTAGTGAATGTGTCTACTAACACCTCTTAAAAAGTTGAAATTCAATTCCCCTAGGAAACCACGTGACAGCTTCTAAAAGTTTTACCTTAAAAATACAGTACAGACAACAGTCGTTGACAAAGCGCCCATTTGTTTTGAATGGTGTGCGCCTAAGCAGACGACTGTTTTGTGTTTCATACTGGCGCAAATGCGGGCAACGCTGTGATTGGATTGGATTCTGGTGCTGCTCCTGTGGTTTTCTGTGGCTAGTATTCTTTTTGCGACCATAAAAAGAAATCCGCGGCAAATCCACGCTCAATAAAATACCAAAACACAATGGAAATTCCTGGCGGTGCCCAGATACCGCCTGGAATGTCTGTGTTCCCCCTGGAATACGCCTGGAATTTCTTTTGTGTTTATTTTAATGAGCGTAGAAATGCCACAGATTTCTTTTTATGCCACAGATTTCTTTTATGCCACAGATTTCTTTTTATGCCACATATTTTTTTTTCTACTAGGAATCGATACCTCAAACATCTGGAATCGCGATTACGATTCCTAAAGTGGGATAGATTCTACCGCCGATTCCGGCGCCGAATCGCCCAAGCCCAGTATTATAATGACGTGGGGTGTTACTGTTATGTCCGAGCGGTCTAGCGCGTCGAACTCAAGTTCCTGTGCCAGTACTAGAATGTGGGTTGGATTCCGGGCCGTGACGGGTTGTGGCACTTGTGCTCTTGAGCAAGGCACTTAATCACAATTGTTCCGTCCTTCGGAAGGGATGTAAAGCCGTTGGTCCAGTGTGTTACATGTAACGCACTTTAAAGATCCCAGCATTCTTTCGTGAAGAGCAAGGGGAGGGATTCCCCGGTGTCTCTGGCCGTTTCTAATTCAACTTAGAAGTTGATAGTTATTCGAATATCTATATTAATTGACATCTTTGTTAATTGATATCTATGTTAATTGATATCTATGTTAATTGATCCTATTCCTGTAATTGGCGGTTCTTCCGCTGTTGGATGTGGTGAATAAATAAATAATAGAGCCTTTCAACCGACAGCCATGCATGTGAGGGACCGGAGCTGCGTTCGACATCGGCAGCCTAAATACGGGGGGTCAGATTCCCCCTCCCTCCCCCACGGAAAATCCTGTATTGCCCTGAAAAAGGCAAGGAAAATAAAGTTTTTTTTATAACGATAGGGCCTATACCTACCTGTAACTGACTGTATGTCTGCTGATAGTGCTGTATGCCCTGATTATACACCCCCCCTCCCCCCCCCCCAGTGAAAACAATCCTGGCTACGCTGCTGTTCCACATACGCGAAAGTTTGCAAACGTTGGCCAAGAAGGGTGCCCGACTCTTCATAGACGAGTGCACAAAAGTACTGTAACCAGTAGCGAACGTCGGCCGCACATGGTTAATAAAAATCAGATTTATCTCTAGGTCTCTGGTTAAATGGAACGCAGCCAGGGTTCTCCCATTCAAATTATGTGACACTACATTTTTGCAATCCCATGGCCGGAGAACTACACACAACGCTGTCGGCATTTGCGCCAGATGAAACACAAAACAGCCGTCTGACCCAGCGTATACGCTATTCAAAACAAATGGGCACTTTGCGTTTGCCAACGGCTGTTGTCTGATGTAGTGCATTTTAAAGTTTTTACATTTTTAAGTCTGTACTGCATCTTTAAGAAGCTGTCCCGGGCTTTCCTAGGGGAATTGAATTTCAAATTTTTAAGGGGTGTTAGTAGACACCTTCAGTAACAAATTGGTGAAGAAATTATTTGGTAAGGATTTAGTTCCCAGATTTGGCAAATATCGGAAAATATTCCCTGACTAAGACAAAACTCTCTCATTTATTAACATGATTCAAAATACTCTAAACATTTTGAGCACATCTGTACAAAAGGTAGAAACCACCCTCACTAACACATTGGTGAAGAAATACATTGTTCAACCAATACATTGGTAAGGAATTACTTCCTGGTGATATCTAAGAATTAGTTCCCAGATATCAGTACGCCTAATGAAACACACTAAAAAAGTCGACCAAAAATGTGATTTATTTAATTCGCTAAGCTTTGACCTTTAATTGACCATGGAAGGAAGAGTCAGATTGAAACGGCCATGTGACTTCAGACAGTTGTAGCCTATGGTCTGATCTACATGTATATGAAGCTATCAATGCTGCCACAATAGTTTTTCGGACACATTGGTGCGGACATAACGGTTTTTCGGACACATTGGTGCGGACACAACGGGTTTTCGGACACAATGGTGCGGACATAACGGTTTTTTGGACACATTGGTGCAGACATAACGGGTTTTCGGACACATTGGTGCGGACATAACGGTTTTTCGGACACATTGGTGCGGACATAACGGTTTTTCGGACACATTGGTGCGGACATAACAATTTTCCGGACACATTGGTGCGGACATAACGGTTTTCGGACACATTGGTGCGGACATAATGGTTTTTCGGACACATTGGTGCGGACATAATGGTTTTTCGGACACATTGGTGCGGACATAACGGTTTTCGGACACATTGGTGCGGACATAATGGTTTTTCGGACACATTGGTGCGGACATAATGGTTTTTCGGACACATTGGTGCGAACATAATGGTTTTTCGGACACATTGGTGCGGACATAATGGTTTTTCGGACACATTGGTGCGGACATAATGGTTTTTCGGACACATTGGTGCGGACATAATGGTTTTTCGGACACATTGGTGCGGACATAACAATTTTTCGGACACATTGGTGCGGACATAACGGTTTTCGGACACATTGGTGCGGACATAATGGTTTTTCGGACACATTGGTGCGGACATAATGGTTTTTCGGACACATTGGTGCGGACATAATGGTTTTTCGGACACATTGGTGCGGACATAACAATTTTTCGGACACATTGGTGCGGACATAACGGTTTTCGGACACATTGGTGCGGACATAATGGTTTTTCGGACACATTGGTGCGGACATAATGGTTTTTCGGACACATTGGTGCGGACATAATGGTTTTTCGGACACATTGGTGCGGACATAACGGTTTTTCGGATACTTTGGTGCGGACATAACGGTGCGCAAACATGCGCGGACATAATGGTGAAAACGGACATAATGGGCCTGAACAGACGTCCTCCGCGTTCCAGTTAAAATCTCTGACTAATAGTTGCCGTCGCCCTCTAACGTTTAGGAGTGGTGCAAATAGTTACTGGATTGCAGATTTGTGTATTATGTTACGGCTGACCTTTTTAAGTAGAAATGTTATCACGTAGTTGTTGTGTGCATTGTCACTGGTATGCTGGTACTGTATGCGTGCATGCCCGAACGGGTTTCTTTTGTTAATACATTCTTTTGACAGATGTATTTATTGTTTGCTTAGTTGGTTTTGGTTTGAGGTTTTCTATATAACGGCGTTGTGTCTACTGCTCTGGGTTCTCGACTAGTCCAAGCTGGATATGGGATGCTGAGTGGTGTCTCCGCCGACCATGCCACCGTGTTGTGTTGTGCTGGTCACTTGATGTTTTTACCCTGACGGGATGTAACTACTGGAAGTCGTGATGTGCCTCGGGTCGGCGGTTGACGCCGCACTCCCCTTCTCCTATGCTTGGGCTGGTCGGGATTGAGGGCAGTACTACAATATTCATACCGGTATGTAATGTTTAGTCTATTTTTGCTTGCCCACTTTATTTTGCTTATGTAATCTTTGTTTTTGGTTTGTTGTTAATTGCTTATATATTTAGTTGAAGCCGTTAATCTTTGCATAAATCGATAACCATTTGCATGTTGCCTTTAAATCAATGCATGCCGCCATTGTTGCTAAAATTAACTGCTTTGCTCATTTAAGTGTATTAATTTGTGCTTGTAGATTTAATATGGTTTTTGGTGAAATTAAAGTAAAAAAAGTAATTGGTGCATATAAAATATGGGTTTAACTCGTCTTTTGTCAACTGCTGTGTGTTTTGCATATAATTAAATTCTTTTGTCGTACGTGTGGGTTGCGTGTTACACAATTATTTTGGGTTCACCACGCGTACGTAACTATTATATATACATGTTTAATCCAACTGTTGATTTGAACCCGGGACATATAATTTGTCATACCAGTGCTCTATCAACTGAGTTATCCAGACCTATATTGATTTGAACCCAAAACCTTTGGCTTTCCATACCAGTGCTCTACCAACTGATCCTACCAGACCTGTATTTTATGTATGTGAAATAATTTTTTTTTTTTTTTGGTAAAGTTAGATTTTACATAAGTACTAACACAAGCAACGTACGTATATTTTCAACACTAATTTCCTACAATATTTCTGACATGATTACTTACATAAGTAGTTCTATATAACTGTGTATATTATTTGTAGCACACCATTGTCTTACGATTTATACTGTTGAAAACATATACTGACGAGATAATATTTTTTTCTTTACCAAAAATATTTGTCAATTTTTATATCCACAAAATTTCCATTTAATTATGGAATCCAAACTCACAAGAAAACTACATTTAAAGTCGGAACAAATCGTTCTTTTGCTAAAGGCAACCAGATTGTTGGTTGCTGGGTATTGTTGTGCACCACGGAGCAACAGCATAGTATGTGACTTTCTAAACTGCACCTTCCATTTGAAAGTAAAGAATTCAAGCCGCCAGCCATTTTGCAAATACTACACGCAAAAGGCACATAAAGGATTTTTCACAAAGGAAGATTCGCTGGTGGAGTCGTGACGTCAGCCCGAGGTGTCGAACCATGGCCATGATGGCGGTGACAACGTATGGAATGATGTTGTTTTCAAGGCTATCCAAAAGCACTTGGCGGGGAGAAATCGCAGCGAAATCAAATAAATGTTTAGAGAATTAATTTCGTATGATCATTAAAGTTGCATTGCCCGTGTTTCGGTGAAAGGATTAAAAACACTAATTTACACAAGCGAACGAATTGAGAAAGCTTACTTGTCTCTGTAACGAAAAATATCAAAAACTTAAATTTCCGACGTCGGGAATTGGAGATACAAGCCTTTTTCTTGAAACGTGCTTCACATGTTGTACATGTGCGCGTATGCTCATATTATGTACATTTACGTCATAACCCTCTCGATTAAATGACCTGCCAGCCATTTAATCATTTCTTGTTTTTAATCGACTGGCATTCATCCTTGACGGATTTTTACGTTCTTGGTACCAAATGAAAGCTGATAACTTTTTCTTTTCTAGAAAAATACCTATTTAACTTTAAATAAAAAATTGTACGCCCAAATCGGCCCAAACACGGGCAGTGCAACTTTAAGGGGTTGTACAAATAGGAAACATACTGTACTCAACTGAGGTTAGTCTGTCATTTCTGTGCAGCGCATTTTCGTCTGAATCTTGCGTAGGGGTCTAAGTAAATGACGTTTCCTGTAAATTTTACTGAGAAATAACTGCATTTATGACTTTCACTTGTACTACTACAACCTGCTGCAAAACCAGTTCACCATTCTTTACCCTTATTTTTACGCAATTTTGCCACTATCACGAGTTAAAAATCAGTACTTTTCGAGCTCCATGTTTCGTGTGTGATCAAACTGGTTGTTAGGAAGTGCGCGTAAACCGTTGCCAAGGCTGACGTCACACTATGCCAGCGAATTGTGATTATTGTATATGTGTATATATAATCACAGTGCATGCGTACTATTTTAAAGTACAAGCGGCCACACAATAGACATAATTGCAAGTGAGATTAGGTTGTACAAAGTCCAAATTCAATACGCATTGTATTAACAAAAATATGACCCTATCCATGAGGCAGACAGTTTGTGGCAGAAAATGGATATTTGTAATTTTCTATATTTTCCTTTTCTGAATATTTTAGAAAAACTAAAGTTCCCAAAAAGTACCATCTTCTAATATTAGGCCAAGACAAGAAATAGCTGTGTTTCTTATTGCATCAGAATTTTTTTTTTTTTAAATATTGAACGTTTTGGTCAAATGTTAATGTGGGTCAATATTTGATGGTCAATATAAACTATTATACCTTGTAACAGTGAACGTGCAAATGTTAGCGCCACATTTTCTAGCACTGTACATTCACTGATTAATCGTTTAAAGAATGTCTATACAATTGTGACCCATTCTGGAACAAGGTAGAATAAGTCGCGCAGGCTAGGTCGAGTTTTCGCGACCATAAGAAGACATCTGCTGAAATACAAAAACACAATGGAAAATCCAGACGGAACACGGATATTCCAGGCGGTATCGGAGCTCCGCCAGGAATTTCCATTGTGTTTTTGTATTTTAATGAGCGTGGATCTGCAGCAAATTTCTTCTTATGGTCGCGAAAACCTTTTTCCAGAGTGTGGGTAACATTTAGAACCTCTGTGAATGTGGCCCACTTTTTCAAGTTTTGAGGGGAATAAAAACATCAAACGTTTTGTTTAGGATAGGCACAATATTTTTGTTTTATTTTTTTAAAGTACAAAAATATAGGTTTTGCTTGATTTTTCTAGGTCGAGACGGTAATCAGAAACCCAACTATATTTTTTGGCCTTTCGAAGAATTTTTAAAAATGGCAAGATTTTTCTTCCTACAAAATCAAACTAGAAAAAAAAGCTTCCCTACTCTAAAAACAAAAATTCATGCAAAAACTATATATGCGAAAGTTTGCGTCAACATTTATTTTCGCGTTGGCGTGCCATAGTATTTTATTTATTTATTTATTAACCACTTCCAACAGCGGAAGAACCGCCGATTACAGGAATGGGATCAATTAACATAGATATTCGAATAACTATCAACTTCTAAGTTGAATTAGAAACGGCCAGAGACACCGGGGAATCCCTCCCCTTGCTCTTCACGAAAGAAGGCTCTGCGATCTTTCAAGTGCGTTACATGTAACACATTGGACCAACGGCTTTACATCCCTTCCGAAGGAAGGGACAAGTGTGATTAAGTGCCTTGCTCAAGAGCACAAGTGTCACGGCCCGGAATCGAACCCACATTCTAGTACTGGCACAGGAACTCGAGTTCGACGCGCTAGACCGCTCGGCCATAACACCCCAGTATGGACGCAGTAATGGCGGATAGAAACCGATTGTCAAGAAAGTGAAACCCAAGAATTCGTAACGTCAAGCTTTAAACAAAACTCGTGCAAGGATGAAAAAAGAAAAACACTGCTTACGCTAAAAATGTGGGGTAACAACATTCAAAAGTCAACGCAACAGCGCGCGGTGTAAGCTACGACAAGCAAGTCGATGGTTCCCGAAACAATGGGCTCGAAATATACCCATACATTATTCTGAAGCGCTTTCCATAGTAAATTAGATATATCCTTAAAAGACGCCGTCAAATTTTGCCGTTTTTGAGCATTTTCACGTGACTTTTCGGAACTAGATTCTGGTTTCGAAAAGTCACGTGGTCTTGTGAGTTAGTTGTATTTTCAGCCGTAGAAACCAGCGCGAAGTGCGAGTTGCTTTTGTCATTCGCGGTTGGTTTCTCTTCTTGTTGGAAAATAATGTCCTACAAACACTGTACATACTGTATTTTCATATTTGTACACAAATCTGCCAACATATTTCATAAGAAGGGTTTCTGGGTGTTGATATCATATGGACAAGAGAATCTTAGATTTCCGTGTCTTCGCTTCGCGTTCTATTGAGGGCGCTATAGCATTAAAGCACCAAAACGTTGCGTTCGGGTTGCTTCCTCGAGTCAGCGCTGACCTGAGGGATCATGCAAGGTGTGATAAGTCAGGGGAAAACCAGGAATCGGGGTTAAACACGTGTCGACCCATATCGAACGCCATCTTTATTTACAAACACATGATACATAATACATCGCGACGGCCGGTAAAGCGTATAGCCCAACATTTGCCTCTTTTGTTAATTTTAAACATTTCTAGTTAATTACGTGACATTTTGAGAATTTTTTTTACAATGACCATCGAAAAATTATTGTCCAGGATGCTAGATTGCTACATTATGTAAACAGTAAGCCGGTGTGTCCCTTTAAAAGTCATGCCAACATGTTTGTGTTTCTTGCGCAACATATGGCTATCACGCGTTTAAACGGTCTAATCGTGTCCCCTGAATCAGTTCCATTGAATGCACATTGCAGGTTGGAAAGGTGCCAGCTATATGCGTTTCAAGTTTCGATCTGCAGACGAGACTTGGAACGCAAAAGTAGTCTGGCACCTTTTTATTCAGCAGTTTGCATTCAATCGAAGCGATTTGGGAGGCCCGATTTTCATTCCAGTTTTTTTTCCGGCAAACTAGGCAAATTAACTACTTGTATTCAAGTTTATTTTTAAAGGTATGGCACAGTCAGTATACCTAAAAATCCAAAACAACTTGCCAGAAAAAAATTGCAAACTGTCTGGTACTCTGGTCTTTTAGAGGGCGAGTTTGTTTCAGACGGATACAGATTTAGATCTGCGCAGAGCCAATTCACGTGACTTGAATTCCTACAGTCGAGAGCATTTACGTTTGTTTCTGCGCGTAAAATAACTCGGGATCTGGATTCGGATCTGTCATGAAACAAACACACCCATAGAAAAACGTACATGTAACGGAGTGCACGTCATTGTGCCTTTGGTCTGTTCAA
Organism: Henricia sp. BOLD:AAB3569; assembly: GCA_037783545.1. NCBI lineage: Eukaryota > Metazoa > Echinodermata > Asteroidea > Spinulosida > Echinasteridae > Henricia > Henricia sp. BOLD:AAB3569. The sequence goes on from JBBELK010000715.1 coordinate 71,236, forward strand.
TCTTACCTATAGACGACTAAAGTGTGTTGTCAGTTACCAAGTTAACTGGCTCTAAACACTCGCTGCCTGGAAACTGTAACGGGTCTCCCTCTGCTCGAGTCCCAAGTAAAGTAAAGCTGCCTTCGAGTCCCAAGTAAAGTCAAGCTGCCTTTGAGTCCCAAGTAAAGTCAAACTGCCTTCGAGTCCAACGTCAAGTCAAGTCAAACGGCCTTCGAGTCCCGAGAGTCAAGTCAAGTCAAGCGGCCTTCGAGTCCCGAGTCACAAGTCAAGTCATGCGTACTTGGGTCAAGTCAAGACATGAGTCTATACCGAATCTTGCATTCATGTAAGGTATTTTTGTTGTTCAGGCCAAGAATGCTCCATGTTAAAAAGAAAGCTTTAGTTCTGAAAAACAATTCGGTCCTCAAAATTACCAAAAAGATTCATAACATTTTAATTTCATTTTTGGCAAGGTCAAGTCATTTGAGATTCGAGTCTCGAGTCATTTGACTAAAACCGAGACTCGAGTCCGAGTCATTACAACCATGCTAAAACGTCCATTGGTAGAATGCAGGGAAACAGTTCATTGGTTTTAGTGTATAGACCCAGTAACCTTCGTAACACACAAAACCATGTGCTGAAGTGAAAATGTCTCCCCGTGTTGCCGAGGTTACTGGGTTCAAACTAAAACTAATGAACTGTTTTCATATACTCCAGGAATGGTCTTTGTAGATGACCTGTTATTGTTTAGAGCCAGTTACACTGATATTCGACGTCGCACATCCATCCACAAATACAAGCGTCAAACACTCAGAGTTTTAGAACGAGTTGTACATGTGCACAAAAATTAAAGGTACACACCGGCCTACTGTTTACATGATTTAGTGCTGTAGCAGCATTGCCGATACTTTTTTAATGGTCGTTGTAAAAAAAAGATCATCAAAATATCCTGTAATTTACTAAAGAAGTGCAAAATTCCGAGCACATTCCTACGTGACGTAATGATTAGCATAACCTGTTTCCGAATGTACAGCGTGTGAAGGTCGTGTACCTGTACCTCGAAGTAGTTGTACTGTATGCAATACTTTCCACACGACGTAACGATAAACAAAAATGTGCGTGGTGATTTTGAGGATTTATAATGGCGGATCGTCACCGTGTTAACAGAAGCGACGAGGATTATATCAAAAGACACAGTTTAGCAAAGGATGCATGTACTTCTCAGCGGCGTAGGTGCAAGATTTGAAGAAAGGTAGGAATGCTGTAAAATGATGATGTTTACAAAATATCCGCATATGCTGAAGGAGAATTGTAACGAACGACATGTTTGCATAGGCCTACACACATGACACACTACACATGCTACATGATGCAGATTCACTCGCATCGTGGTAAAATTTTACTGAAATGCCTGCATTACATTTGTCTTATTACGGCATATTATCACCAAAACGTGAAATTCCGTTAAGAAATCGTAATTTTATTGTGGAAATGTTAATGATTTCGGAAAGAATCGGGAAGTTGATCGCGGCTTTAGACCTTGCGTGCATACTGCTTGCAAAACATGAGACAGGTTTGTAAATTTCTAAGTGATTCCTCGCAAAATCTCAAATTTTGCCACTCGAAATGTTGTTAATTTCCCATTAAATATGCACATTCCAATGCTAGATGATTCATTTTAAAGAAAACAATTATGACCAACTTCCCAAATCTTGTCACGGTGACGACCCTCCTGAGTTTGTCCTCCAGATGGGGGGGCTGGGGGACGGGGGGAGAGGGGGGAGAGGGGGGAAGGAGGGGGTGGGAGGGGAGGGGGGGAGGGGGGGGGGGGACAATATAGCCATGTGGGGAAACGCACATAGCTGCTAGCAGGAAAGCATCATAGCATGGGCTCTATTTGTTCACACTTCCAATCTGGAGGACAAACCGGGTAAATTTGGTCTGCAGGAAACACGTTTTAGCAATGAAAATATTTCGTGCTAGCTGCACGACTTTGTGACTTATGTCAATTGCAACGGACAGCCACACACAAAACAGTAGTCTTTAATCATAATGAATTAGACTGTATTGAAGCCTTGCATGACAAATTCTTTTTTGAGCATGTAATCAGCTACATGTAAGTACATGTACACTCCATGATGTATTAACATAACATGGAGGCCTAATTGAAAGGTACAACTTCCATGCAGATGTACATGTAACTAGGACAGTTCTTTAATAATCATGAATGAACCTACATGTTGAAAATTTGAGCAAACTGTCCAAGGAGGGAATAGACACATTTTGTGCCCTTATGAAAGCTCCACTGTAAAAATGCCCAATTTCGTGGTGATGCTTGGCTTACTGATGTCATGAGATTAGCTGGTGGATTTTGAAAGTTCATTTTTCTGAGCTATAAAGGTACATGTACATGTATATTCCTGCTTAAACTTAAAGAGCAGAATGAATTTGGGCCATGGGGTCGAAGACTTGCGACGTGTCACAAGTCTACCAAATCCATCACATTTCGCAACGGGTTCAGCGAGTTCCGATGGATTTGCGACACGTCACAATTCTTTGTGATGTGAAGCCCTGCTCCTGTATAGAAAAGCGTACATGTGAACAAAATTTGACAGTTTGAGTCCACTGGGAAGCATATGCCTCCAACTACACGAAATAAATGCTACATACCAATTGAACTCTGACCTCTAAGTTTTTGTTTATTCTTTACATGTATAGTCATCAGTGCTTGGGACAATTATTTTTTTGAAAAGACAAGTAAATTCATCAACGTGCCTGCATTGATATAGCAACACAGCAAGCCGTATTAATAACGTCACTTATAAGATTTGTACTAATTATTAGTACTATAGTAAAACAATCTGCTTATCACAAGAAAATGTTTATGCCCTATCTTTCAATCATTGCTTTCATTCCTTAGGTTTAAAGACATAATTGGTAAACTTTCAAAAATGGTACCAAACGCATTACAGAACTAAAGTATGCCTTTTAAAATTTTACTCGGCCATAATTCAAAACCCTTTAAAATTCACGCATGGTTTTTGTGTTGAATAAATGGTAAATAATTCATTTGCAAATTGTCAACAAAAAAAAAAAAAAAACTATCTGGCAATTTCTCGCACGAAGGTACCGGATCATGGCTTCAGACCTTGTGTGCAAAACATGCAAGACAGGCTGAACAAATGCATGGTTTTTGTGTTGAATAAATGGTAAAAAAATTATTTGCAAATTGTCAACAACAAAATAGTTGGCAATTTCTCATAATAAGGTACCAGTACCCGAAATAATTGAGAAGGTGATCATGGCTTCAGACCTTGTGTGCAAAACATATGAGACAGGCTGAACAAATGTGTTTTTCCCAAAATCTTAAATTTTTGCCACTTGATATAGACCCCTTGCACGGCGGCCATGACAGAGGGCAGGTTTTTATATTTAAATGTGTGACAATAGATCCATCAAGCTCATACTCGTGCATGACGCAATGTGACCAGGTGACTGCCTTCTGTCATGGCCGTTGTGCAAGGGGTCTATTTTTTTTCCATCAAATCTGCACATTACAATACTTGCCGAGTCATTTTGTTTTTAAAGAAACAATTATGATCAACTTCTGAACCCTTTACCAATGGTATTATTTTATATGAAAAAGGAAAGAATTTACAAGTCAACTTCATCTACTTACTAAGTTTTGTCCAAATTAAAATATAATCGTCATTTCTTCCTGCCAAATTTGCTTTTCTATCAGATCTGCACCTAATGACAACTAACATTGGTTATTTAGTCATTTTGTCAAGGAATAGTGATGTCCGACTTGTAAATTCTTACTCGTTAAATCAACAGAGGAAGGAAAACATTTATCGTTGCTGCATGGCCCAGTTTCCGGACACGGTTCGATTTTTTTTTATTTTTGTAAAATGTCCTTCGAAGATCTGTCCTTCGTCTCTCCTAATTTTGATTAGCCCCTGCTTCTGGCGGTCATTATTTATACTCGGAAATCTATAGAAGCAAACCTAAAAAAGTCCAACGACGAACGTTTTACGCTGCCAACTTGGACTTGGGGAGCACATCGGTACATTCGTAGGGCGTACAGTGCGCTTCCTATCGGTTATCATGTCACCAGTCTGACATCATTATTCATGAGCAATGATATCATCTTTGCGATTGGGCGATTCCAAAATGACCTTCGTTTGAATATGTATGTTCAGGTCAAAGTCCCTGGTCTCACGTGACAGGTGGAACGATTCCAAAGACTGTCTTACAGACAGAACCCAGATAGCGCATAAACTAGTACCCTGTCCACACGGTGCAATGTCGACCGCGCGGTACACAAACCAAGCAACGTAAGACAGTCTTTCACAAAGACTAGCCTCCCACTGTACGATTTTTGCCACGAATTAGCTACGATTGAGTACGATTGTGTGTAGAGTCTATAGGCAGTCTCCTATAATCGTACCAATTCGTAGGAATTTCGTGGCAAAAATCGCACAGTGGGAGGCCCGCTTTAAGCCCGCCGCACACCTTTGCGATTTACCGGATAATCGGACCATCGGACCACTTACCGGAAAGGTGTGCGCTGAAACAATTCAGGCCGGTCTGACCGCACGCCATAGACCGGAGCAAATTTGATTTTTCCGGATCCGATGATCCGGTGTCCGATTGGCCGGTAAATCGCAAAGGTGTGCGGCGGGCTTTAGTTGCCGAAGATGCCATAAAATATACAACAACAACTAATCCACAGCACGGCCGCTTCGCTATCACTACAGCACGTGCACAGCGCGTGCATGCGGTGATACGTTCTCTGTGCAACGGCACGAAAACCTGCGAAGAGCATATAGTCCGGGAGCCCAGCAGGATTTCATCATAATTTTGAGTGCAAAAGGTTTGAAGTGTGGGATTGATAGAAGTAGCTGGGACATCTCCCAAACGGGCTTTCTTAAGTGTCCCGGGTGGTGCGTTGGGAGGGGGCAGCCCCCTAAAGTCACCAAAAAATTCGGTTTCATCATAATTGAGAGTGCAAACCCAATTTTAGCGCGGATCGTAAGGCCAACCTACACTGATTGAAAATTCGTTACTTAAGAAAGATATATTTGGTGCGTTAGCCATTTAAGAAAGCGGTTAATTAGCGCTAATTAGACGTTTAATCATAATTCTGAGTGCAAAGACAAAACGTATGTCTATGTGCACCCTACACACGGCTGAACACAAAAATGCCACTTAAGAAAAGTTCTGGTGGTGCGAACCCTACTTAAGAAAGGGTCAAAGGTTAATTAGGTCAAAGGTCACCAATATTCAAAACACGAAGAGCAAGTTTCTAGCGTGTTTGGATTGAAAGTTTATGACAAATCAATCACTGATTAACCATTTAAGAACAAGATATGTGTTGCTAAGTCTAATTAAGAAGGCCTTCAATTAGCACTAATTACACCTTTAATCATAATTACGAGTGCATCAATAAAACAAGTGCCAATGTGTTCCTATAACCATACAAAATCAAAATTACCCGCTTAAGAAAATGTTCGGTGGTGCGAACCTTGCTTAAGAACGCCTGGAAATCCTGAAGGTCAGGGTCACGTATAACAGTAAGCCCCGCCCCCTGCGTCTTCCCATTCCCGCCCTGCACCCCGGCGCACTGCATTCCGGGCGCCCTGCACTGCCGACACCCACCTCCGGGACCACATGACCCATGCGCCATGGTCCCCGGTTCCCTCTCCCGGTCCTGATCCCCCGACACCAATCACCCCCCCCCCCCCCCCCCCCCCCCCCCCCCAAGCCGGACATGTTACCTGCAAGTTACGGATATGTGCTGTTGTCAAACACGATTGCCTAATACATATGCCAAATTAAAGAATAATGTCGAGGTGGTTACGGTGTATAAAAGGAGGGCACCAGAGCTACATCAGACCGATCACCCAACCCGACGATCTGAGTGGGCTTGTCAGGAGTTGAAGTTCCACTTTCATAAAATCCCAAGCCCCCACCCCGACCAAACCAGCCTACGCGCCACTAACTGTTTCCGATTTGCTGATAACTAATTTGTAACCTAATAACAGCATATCACGTGTACCGATATCAACTTATTTAGCCAATTTATTGGTATCAATTAGAGTAATGCGCGCTAACAAGTTCAACACTTGATTCACAAACAAGCTAATGAACCAAATTCCACAAATTAGGAAGAATTATTCCCAGTGACGGATCTAGCCTCATTAAAATACAGGAATACGATGGATTTCAGGGGGTTATTTCCGTCCGTTTTGTGTTTAGGAACTGGTTAAAGATCGGTAATATTAGCCACCTTTGGTAATGGAGTGCGAATTTGTATGTTTGTGTTGATTTTGGTTAACCTGTCCGGACCGGAACCACAAGTCAGACCACATACTGCGAACTTCCAGCCTAACCCTCCGACGACTCCAGATCTGCAGCACCCGGTCACACTGAGCTGCCCTAAAAAAAAAGAGAGATAGCCCATGCTTTTGACACTATCCGCCACTTTTCCAGGATCCAAGCCCTTACCAAGTCATTTAGTAACCACGCCTTGGACCAACCGCCGGCCGTAAACAGATTTCACAAAATCACTCGTACCCACGCGCCCGAGTCCGCCCTGAGCCTGACAATAGAACTGATCTATATCCTAACGTCCGTACAATACCAAGCCCTTCAGGTCCCAGCCAGCCTTGATTAGCCAAACCGTGGTCAACCTCAGCCTGCAGCGACCGCTCTCACGCACAGAAACCAAAGTTCTGTCCCTCGGCATGAACTTTGCCATCCCAGTCGAGGACATCATTCAGTCAACAGAACTGGCCTTACAACACCTCAGCAAGACGACCGTAGATGATGATGATAATGGCATATTATGTGTTAGTGGCCTTGCCACAGGGTGATGTGAAGTGTCTAGTGCAGTAGTGTTGTTGTAGATAGTATTGCACACCCCGCTTTCTACCCTCAGCTGCTGGCTAGCCTCGTTCTGCTGGCTAGCCTCGTTCTGGGCGAAAAGGGAGCCGAGCGTGTAAGTCTCCCCTGCCAGTACATAGCCTCTCCACCACCAAGACTCCTGCAGTGCCTCCTCGTGGCAACACACGGTAACTGGGGACCTTGCGACCTTAGGCTGAATCTGTAGGGGATTTCGAAGCAGCAGTGAGCCCCAGAGACATGGTGTGCAGGCCCACCGACGTGTGGATACGTCCTGGTGCCATGTCAACCACCGCCCCAGCTATGGGTCAAATAGCTCCACTGCCTTGTGGATGTCTTGGGAAAGTCATAGGCTAGGGGAGTAAACCCCGACAGCAAATCGGGAGTGGAGCCCCCAAGGCGGTTGTATGGCAACTGCTGCAGCCGTCTCGAATTTGTCTTGCCACTGGACCCGGCGTATCAGGACGAGAGAGTGAGGCCGATGCAGCGCAAGTCTCCCTCACTTTAATCCAAGTCACGCGCATGTCATGACATCACCATCAGTCGATCTTCAAGTCCTGTGGCGATATGGGGAAACGGCGAAGCAGTATGTGTGGATACACTGGGAGCTGTAGTCGCGAACCTGCACAAAGGCGGCTCAGGACATGTGGTCGTTCTTCACTGGACCGAGGCAGCAGTGGAGTCCAGCAGCCTTCTGGGTGACCGAGCAGCCCTCTTTAGGATCGCTCTGCTCGCCTTCATAGTATGAGGACGGGGTTGCGCAGTGCTATCACAACAGGAGCCAGGAGAGCGGAGGATCAGGAGCGCCGTTCCCAGCATGCCGAGCAGAAACGCCAGATGCGCAAAGCCAGAGTCACCGGCTCCAAAAGCACAGGGCCTACCCACTTCTGCCCCACCTGTGGGAGAGGTTTCCTTGCCCGGATTGGCCTCACCAGCCATCTCCGGACTCATCGCAGCAGCTCACCATCCAACTGATGCCATGGTCATCTTCGATTTCGAAGGACGAACAACAACAACAACAACATATAGCGCACATATCTATCCTTACACATTATGTCCGACTCCAAATCAACCAAGTACTCAAGCAAGCCAAGCAAACCAGACCTAACTTTTGTCTACTCAAGGCAAGAACTGTCAGCACTCCAAGCCCTACGCCAAGACCGATCCATATCCATCTTTCCCGTAGACATAGACAAAGCAGACTACGATTACTGCCATTATTGTCCTGGCTGGTGGAGAGTCAGCAATTTACTGGACATATTGCGTTCTGTGGCTGGTGTGGGGTCCTTCCAGAGAGAGTGGTATAATAGGTGGGGGTGGACAAGATGGCAGTAATTTTAGTCTATATAAGATGCCATTATCATCATCATCTATATACAGTCGTCTTGCTGAAGTGTTGTAAGGCCAGTTCTGTTGACTGAATGATGTCCTCGACCAGGATTGTCTTAAGCGGGATGGCAAAGTTCATGCCGAGGGGCAGAACTTTGGTTTCTGTGCGTGAGAGCGGTCGCTGCAGGCTGAGGTTGACCACGGTTTGGCTAATCAAGGCTGGCTGGGACCTAAAGGGCTTGGTATTTTACGGACGTTAGGATATAGATCAGTCCTATTGTCCGGCTCAGGCCAAAGGGCGCGCGGGTATTTTGTGATTTTGTGGAATTTCCTGATCTGTTTACGGCCGGCGGGTGGTCCTAGGCGTGGTTACTAGATGACTTGGTGAGGGCTTGGATCCTGGAAAAGTCCTTGGGCAGGACCGCATGGCGGATAGTGTCAGAAGCATGGGCTATCTCTTTTTATTAGGGCAGCTCGGTGTGACCGGGTGCTACAGATCTGGAGTCGTCGGAGGGTTAGCCTGGAAGCTCGCAGTATGTGGTCTGACTTGGTTCCGATCCGGATAGGTTAACCAAAATCAACACAAACATAAAGATTCGCACTTCATTACCAAAGGTGGCTATTATTACCGATCTTTAACAAGTTCCTAAACACAAAACGGACGGAAATAATCCCCTGAAATCCATCGTATTCCTGTATTTTAATGAGGCTGGATCCGCCACTTGGGATATTTCTTCTTAATTTGTGGAATTTGGTTCATTAGCTTGTTTGTGAATCAAGTGTTGGACTTGTGGGCATTACTCTAATTGATACTAATAAATTGGCTAAATAAGTTGTCCTTACGCACTTAATACACGTGATATGCTGTTCTTAGGTTACAAATTATTTATCAGGAAATCACGAACAGTTAGTGGCGCGTAGGCTGGTTTGGTCGGGGTGGGGGTGGGGGTGGGGGTTGGGGGATTTTCATGAAAGTGGAACTTCAACTCCTGACAAGCCCAGATCGTCGGGTCGGGTGATCGGTCTGATGTAGCTCATCCGTGTCGGGAAAGGGGGAGGGAGCGCTGGTGCCCTCCTAGCTTTTATACACAGTAACCACCTCGACATTATTCTTCAATTTGGCATATGTTTTAGGCAATCGTGTTTGACAACAGCACATATCGGCAACTTGCAGGTATCATGACCGGCTGGGGGAGAAGGTGGGGGGGGGGGGGGGGGGGGTGATTGGTGTGGGGATCAGGACCGGGAGAGGGAACCGGGGACCATGGCGCCTGGGTCATGCGGTCCGGGAGGTGGGTGTCGGCAGTGCAGGGCACCCGGGATGCAGTGCGCCGGGGTGCAGGGCGGGAATGGGAAGACGCAGGGGCCGGGCTTACTGTTACACGTGACCCTGAGCTTTAGGATTTCCAGGCGTTCTTAAGCAAGGTTCGCACCACCGAACATTTTCTTAAGCGGGTAATTTTGATTTTGTATGGTTATAGGAACACATTGGCACTTGTTTTATTGATGCACTCGTAATTATGATTAAAGGTGTAATTAGTGCTAATTGAAGGCCTTCTTAATTAGACTTAGCACCACATATCTTGTTCTTAAATGGTTAATCAGTGATTGATTTGTCATAAACTTTCAATCCAAACACGCTAGAAACTTGCTCTTCGTATTTTGAATATTGGTGACCTTTGACCTAATTAACCTTTGACCCTTTCTTAAGTAGGGTTCGCACCACCAGAAATTTTCTTAAGTGGCATTTTTGTGTTCAGCCGTGTGTAGGGTGCACATAGACATACGTTTTGTCTTTGCACTCAGAATTATGATTAAACGTCTAATTAGCGCTAACTAACCGCTTTCTTAAGTGGCTAACGCACCAAATATATCTTTCTTAAGTAACGAATTTTCAATCAGTGTAGGTTGGCCTTACGATCCGCGCTAAAATTGGGTTTGCACTCTCAATTATGATGAAACCGAATTTTTTGGTGACTTTAGGGGGCTGCCCCCTCCCAACGCACCACCCGGGACACTTAAGAAAGCCCGTTTGGGAGATGTCCCAGCTACTTCTACCAATCCCACACTTCAAACCTTTTGCACTCAAAATTATGATGAAATCCTGCTGGGCTCCCGGACTAATAGCAATGCGCGCACGTGAACACAGTAAATCAAGTCAGCGGCTTGATGCTTCCGATCACCGTTTTGTTAACTTAAACATCATTGGCCAGAATTTAGTAGCAACAAGTCATATTATTTTTATCAGTCAATCAGCATGCGTTTTACAACACGATCGCTTTCTTGCTAAACATAGTTGTGTATGTGCATAGAGATCTATCAGCTCAGACGGGCCGTCGATCGTACTAAGAGCATGGAGGAAGAAACATGCTAAGAGCAAGGATCGTACCGTGATTTTCATGATCGTTGTTTCGTAATCGTTTTTTTCGTGCATATCCAGGCATGGAGGAATGATCGCAGCAACCGTGTTTTGGTTGATCGTCATTTTTGTGGAAAACATCGTCCACTCTCATGGACAAAGTGTAAAATGTGTTGGAGAAATGAGGATATGGGCTATTTCACAATAAGTGTACACTTTCAGTCTCACTGGCAAATGGGGGTCAAATTTCAAACTTGTCCAACTCACAAAAACTCTGTTGATCTAAAATCTTCAGGATGTATACTAATAATTCCTAAAATATCAGAGCGTGGTATTGTGATTAACATGTTTATTTTTTCCAATGAAATAATGATTTGTCATAGGTTGTCTGGAGAGGACATTTTGTTAAACACAGAATATCACAATATAATGGCCAGACTAAATGTTGAAATGGTAATGCCATGCAATGTCCTGTTAGAAGGAATAGTACTGTTAATTTTACAAACATAACATAAAATATTTCAATCATTGTCCTGGAGAGGACAAATTTTTAACGGTTTTTCCACAACCCTGAATATGATCTTGATAATATTTACTCAAATCTCTCCCACGATCAAATTGTCATATTTACTCCATCAAATGTGTCCTGTAGATGATACAAGCATACTTGTGAGTAACATATTTCCAAACTATTCCATTGTCATGAATACCTTGTCCTGGAGAGGACATTACCATATTTTATTTAACGGGAAATCCACTTTATTTTGAAATGTTCATAAAATTAACATTTTTCGACCGAATTACACCAACCCAAGTTTCACAATATTGTTGAACACTATATATCCATGATTGATCACCAAATTCACCACAATAATGCATCATCAACAAATGATTCCACTTAAAATAATGTAAAACTTGAAATGAGACTCCAAAATGGTGTTAAAAGTGCATGTAAATAGAGAAATTCAAAACGAATAACTCGTAGAATTATGTAAAAATAGTTCTGTAGCTTGTCCTTCATATTACCCATCATATAAAATCACTCATAACATGTATTTGCACTGATAAAGTTATCCAGGATGGGTTATACTGTAATTTACTCAAATGACCACTTATTGTGAAATAGCCCATATTACGAAAGTGGAACGGCCGCCAGCTACCGGCAATGACTGGCCGTGTCGACCCCGCCGCTGATTGGCTCTGCATGCAGCGCCCGAACGACGAGCAAGGCGGGGATACACCGTGGGCAATGGGCGCGGTATGGCATGTATGGGAAAGAATTTAGTAAATGTAGTTGATCATGGCTTTAGACTTTGTGTGCAAAACATGAGGCAGACTGAACAATTGTTTTTGGAAATGTTTCCTCACAAAATATTAAAATGTTCCCACTCAAAAAATGTTGAAAGAGAAAAATTATGATGAGCTTCTCAAGAGTCTTACTCTTACTGTGCAGCCTGCAAGTAATAAAAATACTTTTTCTAGTTTTACTGTGCTATTCAGAGACTACATGTACTGAAATAAAACATGTGGTGCAAGTCTAAAATGAATGAGTGCTTTTGCTTTATTTATAGTGATTAACTTAATCTCCACTTGTAATTCGGGTAATCTTTCATTAAATTTAAAATGTGAATATTAACAACATTGTTATGGTCTTCAAAATAACTCGCAAAAGAAGCCTTTATATGCAGCATTTAATTATCCATTTTGAATTTGCTATACAAAAATACTGGATTGCTAAACAAAATTCAAAAATTGCTAGACGCAAAAAAAAAATTGCATAGCAAATCTGCTATTCAATATTTCAGAACGAAATCATACACTGATGTTTGAACTGCTGAATTGGCCATACAATGTTTGTTCTGTGAACCTAAATTGTAAAAAATGTCAACAGACCTTGTTGGTTGTCTGGGACTTTATCTCAATAACAGGCACAGGGGACCAAGTGTACATATTTATGACACAAAACACAGAGTTGGGCAGTGCAGTCATGGTAAAGGCCTGTTTATAACACTCAATTCGCCTAAGTTGCCGAATCGAACTCCACAATTTCCAAAAAGGCGAGTTAAAGCCGGGTAGGCGATAAGTGTAAATTTATGCAAAACATGAATTAAAAAGACAAATTCGATTTTTCAAGTCACCTTTTAGGGTTGAACGTGTTTTGTGACTTGAAATTGATGTCAACTTTGAAAGCTTGAACGTTTCCAAACTGCAATGGTAAAGTCAAGAAAGTAGAGAAACGATTTTGGGGTTACGTACATGTGTATGTGACTGGTTTGAAGTTGCCAATCAACATGGTCCAGCTTAAAAATACATACATGTAGAGTAATGTGCAAGGTATTACAGGTACCGCACGGATAACGATTTGCCAGGTACACATGTACCGGTACAGCATGGTGCTCGACTCACTCGTACGCAAGCGCCATATTGCGCGAAGGACGGGACTCTAGCATTTATGCAAATATAAGGCGTGACTAAATGCAATTCTATCACGCAACTGGTCTATACCTTACTGGGATGAAATAACAGTTTTGCTCATGAATATCGAAACATTAACATAAAAATAAAGAAACACATTTTACGTACATGCAGCTACATGTAAAAACAGCTGTTAAATTCTCCAAAATTTTGTAAAACATAAATCATTTACATACATGTACGTGAATCATACTTTCACGTAATAAAAATCCTATTTTATGTGAAACAGGAAAACTAAAATCTCTCTACATGTAGCTGGGGCAAGTAAAAAAGAAAACCATGGTGGTCCCAAGAATATTGGCCTGATTTAAACGCAGCGCTGCTTACAAGCATTGCTTGGACATGTTGGATGAAATTGCTCGTCCATTGCAGGTTTACCCCACGCATGCATGCAATACAACGTAATATTCCCGAGCAATCTTGTTTTTCGTTCCTTTTGATCAACAGAACAAATGTCCACGATTCAGATGACCTTCGCTAGCAGATAAAAATTTATCAAAATAGGGAGAATGAAAGTAATGCAATGTTACCATGGTAATAATATTCTGTTAGCAATTGTCAGGCGGAGAACAATTTTTTGATTGAGTACCGCATTTTAAACAAAGGGAAAAACCTTTAAAATCCACATTGATGCAACTATACCAGGCAGCAAAAAAAACCAACTGATTTTTCAGTTTAATCAAAATTTGAAAATTTCTTTTCTTTTGTAATCAAAGGAAGGGACAACACTTGTTTGACATTATCGACGAATTTAATCAAAATATTATCGATGTATTGCCCGGTGCATAAACCTTAATGAGAATCAGAGAATCTTGTTTTCAACGTCGGCAACCCAATTAATTTTGATGATAAACTCTGCAACTAATGCAACTATGTGCTGTGCCATATTTGATGACGTCAACCATGCAGTGATTGCATGAATGACATCAAGATTGATGCCTTGTTTCCCCAGAGACCCCTCCAACACACCAAGTATGTAAAAATCTGTTGTGTCCTGATTCACGCCCTCTCAACATCCGAGCGCCGAACTGCAAAAGATGGTGACTTACAGTACATGAAGTGAACAGAGTTAAGTTGACATAAAAATATTCACATAACAGCTTCATTACGCATGAATGCACAAGAACTTCTGTGTGCTGAAAATTCCCTCTCTCAGATTGACCGCATTTGTTCAATCATAAAGTAGAGAAAATGTTTGCGTTTCTACATGTATTGTTGCTTGGTGGGCCTACCGGTATTGTATACATGTACAGTGTACTTGCACTTAGCAGAAAAACTAAAGCAAAATTTAAGTAAGATTTTGGGTCCTTGCAAATGTAGTCTGGTTCCCTGACCAAAAAAATTGATCACTAGACTGATTTTTAGGTCCGGCAACTGCCACCCTACTGGAAAATTTGGTCATCATTAATTTGGTCATCAGAACTAGCATCACTTCAGAAAAGGCATCAAAGGCATCAAAAGGGCAGCAATTGGAACCACCAAAATAGAGAACTATAAGGAGTATAGTCATCAACAGTCATCAAAAATGCTGGAATTGAGGTCACAATGATTACTGTTTGAAACAAAAGGGCATCAAAGAGTCATCAGATATGATTTGGGGCATCAGAAGTCATCACCACTGATGACTCTTTGATGACTGCTTGATGCCAACTCATGTGAGTATACTCTTGATGCCTTTTTGATGCCTAATGATGTCAACTGATGACCATTCGATGACTCTGATGCCTGAACTCACATGATGCCTGATGAAACAGGAGGAATTCCTCCCTTTTCCGAAGGTTCCCAAAGTTACCCGAATGCATGTCCGGACGTTACCGTTAATCGTCGGGTACGATTCGTCATTGTTTTAAAAAATTAGAGATTAGGCCGCGTGCACAAGTGCCGCTGCATGTGTATTTATGGTGATGCCACGGATTTAAAACTACGCAGTGGCTGTAGTTATGGTAACCGTAATGCGATAATGAATGGCTACATGTATATAGTTACGGGATTGCAACAGTAGATTAAAACTATATTATGGGGCTCACTGGGTGATGCAGACAAGGTTTGAATTTGCTTTTTGATGCTACACGTGTATATTAAAATGGGCATGTGTAATATTTTAAGATGAATAGGCCTATATTAAATTTGTATTGGTCAAATATGGAATAACCCATTTCAAATTGTTATACACTCATGCAGTATATAGCGCGCAGCGCGCTTTGAAAATAACAGTTATGCGCTCCTTAAAATAAATGTACATGTACAGGGTGTATGACGTAATGCTTAGTGCTATTTTAAACACGACGGTAGCCGGTCCTCATATTCAGTCGTTGTATGTGGAATATGTGGAGCGGGAACCAGTCTATTGCAAATGATACAATGGGCTTTTAAGAATGTCACTCACCATATGATGTACACATACAGTACATGTACGTACACGTATGACTATGTAGAAGTTTAGCTCCAATGTCACAATGCTTTTTGTAGTTTTTTGTCAATTAACTAACACTCCTCAATCCTCCAAAATCAATATGATTGTACATACACCCTAGGGAGTTAGGGTTAAGTACATGTACATGTACATTAAGATCCCACGTATGATTTTCAAGAAAGCTGAAGAATTTGTCCAAGTTACTGTTTTTCATGTGTACCGGTATTTAACAACATGTTGTACCGGTATACAACTACATGAACTCAACAGGAAATCCCATCTGCGTGGTACAACAATACTGATGAGTCTGAGACCGGTACAACAACGGAACTCATCCTTTGGAAATGAGTCACAGATTTAGACCACACAGACAGGAACCAGACTAAACAGTGGGGACGTGATGAGAAAATGGAAGTCATTAATTTAGACTACATGATCCGGAGATTAGTTGAAACAAAAGCTATCCGTTAGGCCACATACAAAAATAATTGTTGATCGTCCTTTTTTTTCCAAAAGGTTGGGTAGGGCGTGATATTTTTGTTTCTCCTTTCAAAATTAGTTGCCTCAAGTTTATGGATGGGATGCATAAACCTCCCCCACCAAAATGGTCAATGGTTTACAAATTGACCAATCACAGCCTCAGGTTCAGGTAGCCAAAAAGTAGATCGCCATTTTGGTTACCCGAGTCCTCAAAATTTTGTGCACAGAGCTACGGCGAAATGCAGCACGAGTGACGCAAAAATACCATAAATATTATTTTTATTAGCGCAGAGGACCCTAGCAGGTTTAAAAAGGATTGTACATGTATAAGACTATCCAAACCTACTTTTAATCCCTTCATAAAATGTGTTTTTGTTTAAATCGGTTAAACTCACCAAAATTAGCTTGTCGTTTTGCTACCGGTACATGTATCGTCCGTACTCCTAAATCCACGCGGTCCTATTTCTACGCACTCGCATTATGTTTGCCGGCCAATGCGCGCGCGTACATCAGCGTTAGGTGCGCAGATTATGGAGGATCGAGGATACATGTATGTTGTGCATTCACTGTGTTCTAGATGTGTGTCAAGATGTTTTTGTTCGATCGCGCGCGTTAAGCGTAATGCAGGCATGTTGTACCGGTACGTGCATGCACACGACCGGATACTTACATAGTATGTAAGTGCACATTTTGCTTTCGAACGTGCAGTTTCTGTGTGCGTGTGCGTGTTTCAATACGCGCTGACCGGGGCGCGGACGCTGACGCACGGATAAGCTTCTCTATTGCACACGTGCCTCACATGTGTGGCATTTGCTAGGCATGTACCATTTTAGTTGTTCAGCAACAAAATAAGGACATTAATTTGTTGGGTACTGCAAAATTTCCGAAAATTAGGAAACTAATTCAGGAGTCAAAATTAACTTGAATTTTATGGTATCCCACAGAACTAGTCACATCAACATTTCACTAGTCCGCCATCATTTATTAGTAGTCCTGCAGAAACGTACACAAAGGATTTCTACATTTTGGACATTCGTTAATTGTGTATAGTATTGATCAAATACAAAAAGGAAAATTTAAAAACAAATCCTGCAGCCGACTTCATGTACGCACTGCTTAAAGGGCCATGACATGCCAAACAACTTTATGCCTAATCTTTGCTTCATACATGTACATGTACATGTACATATGTACATGTATGATGGATTACTTGTTCAGCAAGACATGCTATTGTTCGTTTGGATGTAAAATCAATAAAAGGTAGCCCTTTTCAAGTTTGAAGATTCCATTGCAATAAAACACAGACAGAGGGCGCTGTTTGGAGTGCATCAAGGATTAGGAAGACAGAAGGGACAAGTTAAGAAAAAACATAAGACTTCAAGTTGGACTTGTGGCAAATTGCTGCAGTTTTCTCCCCATGTTTCGTCATGGCTTACAACAGGAGACATGTAGAACAAACTCAAACAGTCATGGATTACAAACGTTCCAGGACGTTTGAGAAAAAAGGTGGAATCTGACCTTGGTCATGAATATGCATATTTTCATTAGCATAAAAACTAAAAACCTTTGTTTTAACCCCCAAAACAAGCTCCAAATATGATGGATTTCATTGATAAAAATCCCAAATAAGGAGCCCTTTAAGCCCAATTGCACAACTTTTTTCTGCAATAATTACACACAAGCTATGGTTCTTATACCATTTTTTTAAAGTTTCGCAAGCTACGCACTTTTTCGTGAAATTGGCTGCAGATTGAAAACCTGAACTTTTTAGTGCCACATCGTTTTGACTGCTTTATATTGCAGAAAAACAAGTAATAATAATATAAATAACGAATATTTTTACTGCGCCGGTCGTCATAAATGACGCTCATGGCGCGAACAATGAAACAGAATACTCAGACTAACAAAAGAAGGTTAAACATGTGTGTTTTTAGTGCACTCTTGAAATCAGAGAGATTTGTGAGTGAGCGGATGGTCTGAGGAAGTTTGTTCCACAGGAATGGACCAGCATGTAAAAATGATCTACGGTATCTCCCCATGTGTTGGTGGTACGTGGAACTGTCAGATGGCAAGCACTAGAAGAGCGGAGGTAACGACCGCCATGTTGCTGTAATTTAATTATACTGCTGTTATGCTGGTGAAGATGTACAGTATGAAAAATTGTCACAAGAATTTTGAACTCAATTCGTTTTAGAACAGGGAGCCAATGAAGCGAATGCAGAATACCGGTACATGTAGGTTTAATATACATGTACATGTGAGTTCTACGTGGACAGCGAGTTACAACACGAGCTGCACAGTTTTGGAGTTTCTGAAAACGGTAAATGGTACAAAAGAGAGTTACAAAAATCCAGACTAGATGATATAAGTGCATGAACCAATTTTGCATTGGCCGATCGCATTAAGTATATGTACTTACGAATTAAACCAAGATTACGGAGCTGGAAGCGAACTGACTTACATACATTGTACATGCAGCACATGTAGGCCCACTGGGCCACTAGCCGGTCGGACTACATGTACATGTACCAACATGGCAACTACCGGTACTATAGCCCTCCGGCTAAAACCACTAGCCTCGGACTACGGGACTACTGTTAATTTCGACCCCTGCATTACCATTTACAATTACATTTATTTAAATTTGATTGTTGAAATAGTGTGACCATTGGAAATCTCAATTGCTTCAAACACTTCCCCCACACAAACAATTCCTGATTGTCAAAATCATTTCCTGCCCAACACTAACGTTTTTAGAGTTATACTGGAATCAAATGAACGACGATCCTCATCTGCAAGTGGCTCACTTCAGATTCGATTTCATTTTCAAAAGAAAAGTTGGCACTGAAATTAAAACAATATCTTGCATACATACGTGTACATGTACAACAAAGATATCGCTGCAACTTCCATTTTTGTGATGTTTGTATCCGATGTTTTAGTGGGTCATATTTCCTAGAAACGTGATATTACATGTACATGTACCTGGACTACTACATGTACCTATCTGAAAAACATCTCAGGTGTGTTTTAACTAAGGCTGGTGAAATAATGAAAAATAAGGATCATCCTTTAAACAACGCTGAATGCCGCAATGGGGCGACATTTCGGAAAGACTCTCCCCGGAGACCACCGAAATTTCGGCAAGAGTCACTCAAAATGACACCTTATTTTTTTACCCAAAGCTTCCAGAAATGCTTCCAGACCTCCAGACCTAATAAAAATGGTTCTCGATTAAAAAAAAATGGTTTTTGACCTAAAAAAATGATTTTTAAACTCAAAAATATTAGGGCGACACCAAAATGTCGCCCTATTGAGCAGGTCGCCCTAATACAGCTTTTTTACACACGATTTGTCGCTCTATCCTACAATTCATAGTATTTTACACCATTATTATTATTTTATGAGGTCGGGGAAAAGACTCCGTAGCATCCAATGTAGGACGACACGCCATCTTAATTCATTTGTGCCTTTGTCAGTAAGAGTTTTTAATGATTCTAAGAATATTTATTTTTGATTTAGTGTTCCGTTTTGGAGCTGTCATCAATTTTTTGACATTTTTATCTTTTAAATGGACAATAAATAAACGAATTGAATATGGGAAGGGGAGTTCCTTCTTCCTTCCTTCTGTCTCGTCTTACATGCTTTATGTACTTTTTTTTCCTTCTTGTTTTTGACAATTTTACGGGGGAGCTATAGTCCTGGACTTGATTTTCAAGGACTCGGACAGTAAGGACTCGGACAATTGGGCAGAGTCCATCCGAGTCCAGTGAAAAAAATAAATATACAATATTTTACAAAAAGTACATTATACAGGCGCCGAAAATTATTTGAAGTGTCTATTGTAATTTATTTTTGGGCCGAAAGTATTTGAAACATGTGAAATAAAATTCTGAGAAAGTAAAATAAATCATTTGTACTACTTCAAATAATTTTGAGTAGGCCTATACCGGTATATACTCGAAATGTATCTCGCCTCCCAAAGAAACATTTTTCTCGGGCTATTAAAAGCAAACTTACGAGCTGCTAAATATCACAGGTACGATCATTGACACTTGCACTTGAAATGGAAATAAGGACTCGGGACTCGGACTCGGCCTCGGACTCGGCCTGCTGAGGACTCGGATATTTTCTGGACTTGGACTCAAGGACTCGGACTCGGAAAGTGGGGACTCGACTACAGCCCTGCTAAGGCCCTTTAATGCCATCAACTATACAGTTTTAGCTTAAAACTATACTTTATTATCAACTTGAGATGACGACGAAGGAGGAAAACCCCCAAGAGAAATACCCCGGGGAAACCCCACGCAGTCAAGTAGGGACTGCAAACCCAATCCACATACACGCCCCGAATTCGAACCCAGGACGTCAGAGGTGAAAGGCGAGGAAAGAACCACTACGCAAACCCAACCGCCCTATCGCAACAACCGGTAGCCTTTGTTAAGGCCTCACAGCTGGGTGAGTCGCGCACCATTACGAGAGCGCCACCATGCGACGAGGACGGGACGAGCAGCGTCAGCTGTGAGGCATTTGCTGACCCGGAATTGTGCTACCTGAGAGGTAGCAAAATGCTAATGATCGTATGACACAGTGTGCGTGTTGCGTTGAATAGCTAACAATGCGAGCCAATCAAGTTCGCGCGCGCTTGTTCTCCCAAACAATCGTGGACGTTTTAGGGAGGTCTAACAAAGAGAACAATATCGTCCGCGATTGGCAAGCGAACGTCCGCGATTCGCTCCTGTACAAAACCAACGAGAGTAAGGAAAAATAGACTATGTCCAAACAAAAGAGGAACAAAGGGACGTCCGCGATTGTCAGTGAGTTCACACCTACGTGCACCGGTTTGTAATTACGCGCGCGCGCTTTACACAAACATACATTCGCAGCACAACAACGCATGGATGAATAATGTAACAGGGGCTGTATACATTAATAAATAATTATTCCGGGACAGCAAAGGCCTCACAGCTGACGCTGCTCGTCCCGTCCTCGTCGCATGGTGGCGCTCTTGTTCTGGTGCGCGACTCACCCAGCTGCGAGGCCTTAACAAAGGCTATAGCGCAACATGAATGCTGTGCATATATACCGTATAGCATTACATGTACGTACCGGTACATGTACCGTATAGAGTACACTTATGTACACACAGACCTCCCCCACATACACTATGCAGACTTCTTTTTGTACTCGTGCACTGTGGACAATTTGGCCGAAAATATTTTTTTTCTCCAAAACGAAACGCAAGATTTCGCCCTAACTTTAAAATTTGTTTAAGGGCATCGTTACACACCTTATACTTTTTTTAAACCCCCCTCCCCCTTCCCTTATCCTTTTTTAAAATGCTAAGACAACTCGTCTGCGGACCTGTGCAAGTCCACACGGTGCTGCTGGTTTATGCGGACCTCTATTGTGTACATGTACATGTACGTTGGCATAACGTTTTCAACTTGTGCACCTGCGATTCTGATTTTTTATGTCTATGGAGTTGTCCAGTCAAATCACTTTTATCAGCTTAAATACGTTAGCTATTTCACAGGAAAAGAAGTCATCTGAAAGACAAATTTGGGGGTGGGGGATGAGGATATTCAGAAATGAATTGCCATTTGGGGCGAAATACAACAGCAAAGGACGAAACGACGAGAAATTCTACTTGATACCCGGTAAGCGCTCGCCCCGGGGTCCGACTTGCTCAAGTAGTAAACGAGGATGCCGATCCCCGGGGCAAAATGTGTGTGGTTTGAGAGAGACAAGTGTAAAAAAGACGCACCACAAACTGATCCCAAGCACGGGATCGAACCGTCTGCCAACGCGAGACCAAAATCTTGGGCTCTGATCCGGGGCTAATTTTTGTCCCGAGAGCATTTACACTCGGTTTGTGATCCGGGGCTGATCCCGAGCTCGGTGTTCGACCCCGAGCTCGGGATCAAGCGTAATTAACAGGATGCAATTTGCTTCGCAAGGTTGTTTTCAGTAAAGCTTGCCTGCTCATTTCAGTGGGCATCATAAGCTGTGAAGCATGACCAATTTGACCGTTATTGGTTGTCACCGTGTTCAACACACAACCTTGGTCTCTTTGATAAATGACAAATTGAAATACATAATAACAAAGAACAAAATAACAAGGCCATAAAAATGTGCATGACACAAAAGAATATGATAAATAGACCCTGTATTAAAAGGCTTGTCACATTTCACTGCTAAGGTTGTTGATGTGAACAATTATCTACATGTACCGGTGCGTACATCAACACTTGTCGTTCCACGTACATGCATGAAAGTACATGTATGTACACGTGTATAAAACATTACACAGTTGTAGTCAGAAGTTTACATACAGCTGTGTTAAAACTGTTGTGCTTAAACTTGCGTTGTCACCATTTTTGTAACAGTCTTTACTAAAGTCGTGATTTTGTGGAATTCCTCACGTGCTTGCAGTACTTAAAACATAGCTTGCACACCTTGCAATGGTTCGGGTAGTCCTGTTTACCATTTTGGGTGATGATGGTAGTGGTGTACATGTATTTATACTTCTGACTTCATGGCTGCGTTCGGGCGTGTACTCGTGTTAACACGAGTTATACTCTTGCGCGCGTGAACGGCTAGTCTTGGCTCCAAGACCTTCGTGTTAGTTTTTGTTGTTGCGAGACAGAATTCCCACAGCGCGCGATGAACAGTGCGCGAAACGAATGAGGGCGTGTTTCCATACATTTTAATCGATTATTTGGTGTATTCGTAACGGTAGTACGTATTCGTTGCACTGGTATCGATACCAGTGGTGCATACGATACTGGACCTTCCCGAAGGTCTTGGCAATCTTGGCAGCAATTCTTAACTTTTTCTTTATTTCTCCCTTGGAAATCCAAGGGAGCCAATCAGTGATTAGGTTTGGACCATATCGTGAATTATTAATTAGGCAAACTAAAACAGGTTGATGTGTGTGTAAAATGCCTACGGGATGTCTGTTGGGTTGAGTCAACAGGCCCAAGTGTTATTTTTGCCGTGTAGGGAAAACTCGGCATCGGGAAAATGTGTGGACAAGCGAGCGCTGCGCCCGGGCCAGGCAACACCGCGCTATACTGCAGACGCAGGCAGCTATATCGGTACGGTCGGCTTCCCGGCCGACGGCCGCCGGGATTTCACCGGGGGATTTCAGTACCCTGGCGTTAGCTCGTTACTCGTCTTGAATTGAATTATATAGATAATCGACATAAAAATGTGATAAAAACAGAAAAATAGGAGTAAATGTTAAGGAGGTTACCCCGAAGTTTTAAACAAATTGTATTTTTTCTATAAACTCCCGGGTGTTTCCGATGATATAAGAAGCAAAGTTTGGAAGGGAAAACCATATTAATCATGTCCTTATACAGGTCTATCAATTGTACACCCATCCCCGGTCGAGTTGTCCTGCACTCGGTGTAAAAAAAAGGGTACAAATGTACATCATTACAAACTGTATGTACAAGTTTGACAGTAGTTATAGTCTCAACAACAAACTAATTTGGAATGCTGTTCAAAAAAATTCCCAAATACCAGGGCAAAACAAAATCTCAACACACATTCTTGCATAAATTAGTTGTTGCACATCCTATAATTTTTGTTTACATACCCATTTTTAATGCATGTACCCGGTCAGTAAACACATTGTTTCTGTATTATCATTACCACTTGATCAATAAATGAAAGAGCGTGTAGGGCATAAACAGAAATTCACAGAATGGAATTTTAATATGATGTTTGAAGAGAATAAGCAGTTGCACTTATACTGCAGCACTTGTAGGCAGGATATTTGCATCCAAGTAAAAAAACAAACAAACAAAAAATCAGTATTTAAAATATTCTGGAAACAAAGTGTTTTGTTCTTGCTTGTACTGGTTTGGTTTACATTTGCTAATTTCAGCAATTATGGATTGCCGACATGCAGGCCTAGTTATAGTACAAACAGTATTGATAAACACACACAAGTACTGAAAAAATCCCAAACCCATGAAAAAAAGACATGTATAGTAATAATAGTTTTTATGAAAATCAGAATCACTGTGTCACTGTTTTACTGCACATGGCATTTTATCAAAGTACAAAAACTGGGCAGAAGGGCACTTAACTTGTTCATAACATGAACACAATTATCGAAATACAGCTATACACCATTAGTAGAGGAGAGGTGTTACTTGGAACAGTGGGTATGTTGAAACATTGATATTTTCCACGGCATTAGTTATTTTTAAGAAAAATATCGCATTGTATGCAAATGATGTTCATAGATTCACTCGACTAGTATTTGAGTACAAAATGAGGTTAACGAGATGTCAAATTGTAGTCCCTGTTTTTCGTAGTAAGCTTGCCATTGTCAAACAGGCCAGCGGGTTTAGTTGGAACAAAATGAGGGGGCTAGTTGGAACATGTTTCATTGACCACATGAAACAGGCCACCTGTTTATAGTTGCCATTTTTTTTACGGTCCGGAAAGTGGCAACTATATACAAGTTTCACTGCATTATAAGTTAGCAGTTGTTAATGACTCCCCTGTACCCAAAGGGTTAATTATTTAGCGCCCCAATTTACAGCTTAAGTGTCTGCCTTGCTAATTAAGGTGATTACAGAAGTTATAGTAGTTTTTAAATGACAACATACCATGTTTCAACTTACCCCATAGGTGGGGCTAGTCGGAACAGCTGACATGGTCATGTTCAAGGTCGATTATCCGAGAAACCAGCGAGTCGTAACATTTTATAAGCTCCATTTGTAGCCCAAATAATTATGAATGCTTAAAGTGGTATAGTTGTTTTTTTTCTTTAACCCCAACACCCCTCAATCCTTAAAAATCAATATGATTTTACAATAACCCTAGGGAGTTAGGGTTAATAAATTATGTTACTGTTTTATAGACGATTTTGTGAAAAATGTTCCAACTAACCCCACTCTCCCCTACTTTTCATATGGGTATTATGTTTTTGGTTTTGGGGGCTAAACATTAACCATGTGCACACAAAAGGTTGTTTTTACTGGACTATGACTGGACATTTAATTCTATTGCATTTTTTTCACTATTTTCCACTATTTACAAAAACAGCAAGATATGTGATGACAATGACAATTATACAAAACACCCAAACAAATGTTGTTGGCACCCCAGATCGAAGGATTGCCAAAAAAGCAGACTAATCACTATCGAGTGGCTATATATCGGCCCAAACTGTTAGCAAAATTAAGAGAATTTAAAATCAAAATTTTAAAATAATTTTATCTTCGACATTATACTAAACTTGCACTGTGTCCAAATGCTGGTACTTTTGTGAATGGATATTCAGGACATAAGTGCAAACATTAACAATTACATTTACTTATAACCAAAATAAAAATCTGAGAGCTAGAACAATAAAAATGACAATTAATTTTACACGAACAGTAACTGAAAATGTTAGCACAGACGTTATGTAAAGAATTTGCATCATATCAAATCTCTACACACACAAAAAAAGAAATATAAAATTTGTGTCTGCATTAAATTGCAGTCACTGTCTGGGGAGAGCCAGAGTTGTCTTAATTTTACTTAATTGAATGAATTCAAATGAAGGCAGGAGTATTAGTATCATCATAATCTAGAAAATCTGACAAGAGGTCCGAGTGCAGGAGGAGCGAATAAATTTAACCTGTCCATAATTCTGCAATTGAGTTAAACCAGGTCAGAAATGTTTGCATGAAATCTGTTGCACAAACTATTAATAAAAACAACAGATAGGAAAGGTAGTTTACTGAGTAAGGGCAGATGAAAGCAGTGAGTTGAGTAATCAATATCATCAAGAGCAAGAAAAACAACAAATTAAGACTTTGATTGTTTGATTTGGATGTCATCTCTTCTTTATATTAGGAGAATTTTCATTTCTTTGTTACTCGGGTCGGGGGAGTGTGCAAATTTGGGGCGGGGGGAGGGGGACGTGGTTTTTTTTTTACCTCACTTCCCCTCTGAATTCTAGTTCCCCTATTTGGCATAAGCTTCAGTCATTCTAGATCTGAGGCACAGTTCACAACGCGGAAGCTGGACCGGGTAACTCCCCCGTGCTCACATGTTCGGCAAGTTCTATCAATCTATGCAGAGACGTGGAGTATATTTTCTCCACGTCTCTGCAGTCTCTGGTATATGTTTACCGAACAGTTGACCTGTTGACCTTACGCGTTGTGAGCTCTTTGCTGATGCATACATTATTTTACAATCGTCCGCCAATCATCAACCACGCCAATGAATAATGCATATATCGTCTGATATTAGCATAGTCTGGTCACGCCCTCAAATGCCAAGATCGTAAAGACGTTAACTGGGTCCAAATCCACACGTACGACAGTCCAAATACAAGTACTTGAAGTGCGCCCTCTATTGGGCATGCAAGTGTGACAAACACAGACAGTTAACGTCTTTAGTAAAGACTAGTGAACGGCAAGAACAACGACACTCGGGTCAGTGAGAGTATGCTCTCACTACTCCCCAACAAATGGGGAGTGTGCTCGTACTCCTGTCAAGTGTCATGTGATTTGTACGAAGATGGTGGAATATGGGTGGGATTTATGGTGAATTTGCTCAACGTGTCAACTCAATAACTGAAACAATAACTCACTAAGGTTTGTTTTAGACGGCATCAAAGGATCTCACGACTTTCATACGTCCTGTATTTCCTCAGTTTCTTGTGAGCAGTAAAACGGCGTTTTTTTGTGCAGTGATGGCAAGAGACGGCCATCTTCACTGATTGCCATTCGCGCACGCGGACTGCGGACTTGCTGTTCGCGTGATGTGACCCGAGTGCAATGCGCACGCATTACTCCCGAGTAACGAGAACTGCACGCCCGAACGCAGCCCAACTGTATATGCCTACATTTATCCATGGTGGGTTTTATTTGGCCGAAATACAGCGCTGCACCGCCTCACATTTTCTAGACTGATCGCCAATACTGTAGACTATGTACTGTAAGGAATGGGAACAAGTCTATGTATTTTCCCAGACAGCTCGACCTCGTAATCGGGGCAATAGATTCGGAGGATGTTGATACGAAATGAGAACGAATGAGTATGAGGTTGCTCACGCGACACAACAAGGAATGTGAATTAGAGCGTGTCTGAGCTGAACTGAATACTGAAATATATATGCCACTTATTTCCGTGTCCATTGTTTGTGGAGTGAAAACTCTCAGAACAATGACAATTATACAAAACACCCAAACAAATGTTGTTGGCACCCCAGATCGAAGGATTGCCAAAAAAGCAGACTAATCACTATCGAGTGGCTATATATCGGCCCAAACTGTTAGCAAAATTAAGAGAATTTAAAATCAAAATTTTAAAATAATTTTATCTTCGACATTATACTAAACTTGCACTGTGTCCAAATGCTGGTACTTTTGTGAATGGATATTCAGGACATAAGTGCAAACATTAACAATTCCATTTACTTATAACCAAAATAAAAATCTGAGAGCTAGAACAATAAAAATGACAATTAATTTTACACGAACAGTAACTGAAAATGTTAGCACAGACGTTATGTAAAGAATTTGCATCATATCAAATCTCTACACACACAAAAAAAGAAATATAAAATTTGTGTCTGCATTAAATTGCAGTCACTGTCTGGGGAGAGCCAGAGTTGTCTTAATTTTACTTAATTGAATGAATTCAAATGAAGGCAGGAGTATTAGTATCATCATAATCTAGAAAATCTGACAAGAGGTCCGAGTGCAGGAGGAGCGAATAAATTTAACCTGTCCATAATTCTGCAATTGAGTTAAACCAGGTCAGAAATGTTTGCATGAAATCTGTTGCACAAACTATTAATAAAAACAACAGATAGGAAAGGTAGTTTACTGAGTAAGGGCAGATGAAAGCAGTGAGTTGAGGAAAATTTTTTGCAAAATTTTTTTTTCTGTCGAGTGCTATAAAAGGTACCACATTATCAAAATTTGTACAAAAAGTTCTCAAAGCAATTTTCAAGCAGGCACCACACGCACAATAAGACTGAACAGTACAGTACATGGCAAATGCTATTAACACTGTAGCTCTCCGAATCCAATTATTTTCCAGGTGGATTTACAGTTAATGCATAAAATATACAAGTACTGGCAATTATAGATAAATCCTCAATTCCCAGATCAGTTGTACAATGTACGTAATCTCAAAAGTTCACGTTTCTTGCACAGCACCAAGACAAACATGCCCAAAACACAATCTGCAGAATAAATTACTTTGACCAAGTGAAATTTTTAAAATGATCTTTTTGTGCTGGGGTATCCTCAGATCTCAGGATATTTCCACTCTGCTAAGCGCTGTTACAATCCCCTGAGGAAATGTATGCAAGGCTGTGAAGTTACCGGTAGGCGGCTGTTACGCTTTACAGCGAATGCACACGAGTCATTTTGATTTAATCAATTTAGTCATGTTATGCTGAAAAGAAACAATTTCTATGCTTTCCAAAAATTGGATCATTTGGGTTTTTGTTCTTCATGACTATGGCTTCCTAGTGAAATTTCCGGTGACTTTTTTTTTTTCTATGCAGTTTTTTTCAAATTAATAAGAGGTACATGTTCGTATGAAGAATGGCAAAAGGCAAACATGAATGGAACGGATTCCCAGGGCTGTACCGGTATGCTTCAAATACATGTAGCAACCAATCACCGAGCTAGCGCGGACATGCCAGCGCCACTACTACATG
The DNA here is from genome assembly GCA_037783545.1 of Henricia sp. BOLD:AAB3569. NCBI lineage: Eukaryota > Metazoa > Echinodermata > Asteroidea > Spinulosida > Echinasteridae > Henricia > Henricia sp. BOLD:AAB3569. The sequence continues at coordinate 99,871 of JBBELK010000715.1, forward strand.
TACATTACATACATGTACATGTACCGGTACACTGCACTAGCTGCACGTACAGTGAAATTTGAATGCCCATGATGTACTAGCAAGCGTCCTGATTCGTCCAGAGCAGCGACAAGATTTCTGTCGCTTCTTCCACAATGAAATGAGGCCGATTTCAACAGGACCTTGGATGCATGAGTAGAGTGCGTTAAAGAGGCACTGTTGCAAGAGGATAGTGCTGGGGTGACAGTTACGTAAATTATTTGTTTTACTTTTGATAAAAAAATTAATTGGATAAAGCTTATCAGCGTTGGTGGAAACACATTTTTATTTTGTTTGGCTTACTGAAAATCCAATCCTCCCCTGCAGACTTTCCAATTACAATGTAGTGTATAATTTTGCTCCACTAGCAGCTCAAATTTCAAATCTCATTACCAGACAAAACCATTCTCCAGATGTGATCGGCAAATTATGTTTCTTCAGGAAAATTGGACTTTGTACACACAAAATAGAAGCTTTATTTGGTCTGGGTGAAAGACTAATGACCCTGTACATGTACTCGGAAATATGGAAACTGAGCAAAGACACAAACAAACAGGAAAATGGGGAATTTATAGTAAATTTGACATAAAAACTATACTGTAAAAGCTGAAATTTTCGCGGTGGTTTTATTTTCGCGCATTTCGCGCACCAGACAGAGCCCGCGAAAATAACAACCCGCGAAGATATTGTTTGCAACAATTGTGGCGATCCCTGAAACAAAACATAATTTCCATCCGCGAAAATAACAACTCGCGAAAATGTCAGTGATGTTGAAATGCGCGAAAATATCTGTACGCGAAAATATTGGCTTTTACAGTACCGTACATGTGGCAACATTTGATGTCGTGGATGAACAGCCGAGTATAAACTCAATTTATTATTTTTATTATTTATTAATTCTTTCTGGTATTCATACCAAGGATTCCTCAATAGTGCTCATTGCACTTTCACTTGGGTCATTCTATAAATTTGGGGTCCAACGTGTGACATTTTTCTGGTTTGCCTTCAAACCATATTTTTATGAATTGTATTTTATGTAATCACTCTTTGAAATAGAAGGCATTTAAAGAATATGTCCTGAATTTACAAAATACAACATTTTACAAGATGTCAGATGTAACGGGAACAGAAAAAGTGGACACCAAATTTATAGAATGACCCACTTGCAAGTGTGAGGAAACCCATGAAGAATTCGAATTAGAAATGACCAGAGACACCGGGGAATCCCCTTGCTCTTCACGAAAGAATGCTCTGGGATCTTTAGAGTGCGTTACCATTACCTAACACACTGGACCAACGGCTTTTCATCTCTTCCGAAAGATGGAGCAAGTGTGGTTGATTTTGTGCTTTGCCCAAGGGCACAGGTACCGCGCAGCCGGATTCGAACCCGCAACCCCAAGTTTTCACTCATGATTGCGAGTCAATGACCCAAACTACTCGGCACTCAGCCACGGCACCCCACAGTACCCCATTTACTTTTGCTTATAACGACTATTGTCACCTACATTGTACATACATGTACACATGTAACTTCTTTTTCATGTTTTTGCTGCTTTTTCTTTTTGGGGGGAGTGGGGGGTAGGGTGGTGGGGGTGAGGGGGTTAAGCAAGAGTTTAGGAGAGGTGGTTATCTCATTGAAGGGTTTGTTCGTTCATGTGATAGCCATTCCCAATCAGTGAGGAACAACTGCAATATTGTGTTTCGAGACCACCAGTTGGCTTCATGTATGTACATGTAGCTCAATTGCTAGGGCATCTGCATGTTGAACAGAATTAAGGTCTGCATTTCTAATCCTGGTGGAGCCAAGTTGTTTTTTACTGCATTGCAGATTTCCCAAACTCACCGTTTTTGAAAATAAAATCCCACTTTTGGGTTTAATAACCTTCTTGCTCAATGTCTAAGCTTTAATTAATTATGTATTTTCCATTTATTTGATTAATATCTGAGCAGTTATAAAGCTGTGAACGTGTTCGTCGGTATGAGAAAAAACAAAATTCTATGCGCGTGCTGTTCGCCACCCGTAACGCTATGCACTTTCGGGTTCGTCACTATGAGAAAAACTCAAAACGTTGTTCGCCACCTCCATATGTTTAGTGTGTGTTTGAACGGCGGTCCTCCAGATTAGCGGTTATATTACTTCATCGGGGCTGCGGACGAGACTCATATTTATACTGATGAACACTAAGGTAATTAAGTACCATATCCACAAACTAACATTTTGTAAAATTCCATATATATTTCTTTATTTATTGATTTTTCTTACGTAAAAACAGCGTTCAGCTTCGCGCGATTTTGGTTGGTACCCAGTACCAGCGCGCTGTGTTGTAATACGCAGAAGCAGTGATCGGTCACCAACCAAGAATCCATGTTCGTCAGTATGGGAAAAACTTTTTAAGCGAAATGGGGTTGTTCGTCATTTTCAGATGTTTTATAACTCAAAAACCAGACAATATCTTGGTTTGAAATGTTCAGAAATGAAAGGGGCACCCTTGCAAGAACCCCAAATATGTCAAAAAACGAAATTTGTCAAAAGTGCCTGTTCGTCAGTATGGGAAAATTGCGACGATTTGTCCACATTTGTTTCAGACTTCTTCTTTTTTTCAGACTTATACTGTTTCAGACTGTTTTGGACTTGATTTATCCATTTAATTTTTGTAAAAAAAAAATTTGTATTTTTTTTTTAGGATTTTACTTAAAAATGAAGTCAGATTGTTAATTAAGGTTTGTTTATTGCCCTTACCCGACGTAATGATTATTTTGTTTTTCATGAGTTAACAAGAAAAACTTAACTCACAGTGTTGATAGCAATAGTACCACATGAATTTATTTCCGTCCAAAATGGCATTTCATGCTGGAAATTGACAACTGAAGGTGGTTTTCTACCCGTAAAACCATTCACTTGTCATGCTTGTACACAAAATATACATTTTCAAGGTTTTCTGAAGCACTGATGCATAGTCTACATGTACAGCTAAAATTTCTTCAGGCTAGTTTACCAACTTTCTTCCTTAGATTGAGGCCTTTTCACACTATGATTATGAACATTCGACCCAAGTCAAAAATCTACACGGGTCCACCCCGTGTAGACTTTTTGAAATTTCAACACGGGTCCAATCTACTACATTTTCACACTACTAAACGCAACACTGCCATTTTTTCTACACGTGTAAGGTTTCGACCCGTGTATCGTGCGATCGTTTCACACTGCACACAAGGCCGGCCATCAACACGAGTCGAAATCGGAAAATCCCCCATATTGCATTGTGGCGAGTCATCTTATTCTCCAAATACATATTGCTATTTCTTGTTCCATCGAGCTGGTTTAATTTGGATAGAATTGTCAGCCCAAATGGCCAACATATACCGGTAGCAGCTACCTCCTCTTCACTCCATGTCAGCCTTTTGTCTGATTTCGGGCCCGAATTATCGGACATATTAGAGAACAAAGTTGTAATATGTTTAGCACGATATAAATATACACGAACTGCACTGAATAATGCGCAAAAAGCGAAACTCAAGCTTGTTTGTTCGTTGCAAACAGCATTAAAGGCCCATGGATCATTTGCAATGACCCCAAAAAGTAATCGACGAGTTTACAGGGGAAAAGTTATGAAAGTAAAGATTGTATTAATAGCAACTATCCAATGGAAGGTTTTCGCTCAAAATGATATAATTTTACCAGAAAATAATCCGTAAAGATGAAATTATTTAGATTGTTTGCAAACGATTTACTTATTTTTGGTTCGCATCTACGCGGTCCAAAATGCATGGGCGCTGTGTACTCAGTGTGCTTGTTCCAACCATTGATTTACATACATATACTGGATACGCCATCTGGGAGTGTTTGTGTAGAAATGCGCGGCCGAACAATGGCGGCGCGTAGGGAGGGTATTAACGCGTCACTTTGCGTGCTTTGCTGCAGTACGTGTACAATGCATACGAACAAGATTGTTGTTTACCCTACTTTGAAAACGCACGCGCGGACGCGATTCCAGCCAGATGCCGTCTCCAGTTATATATATATAGCTCAATGGTTCCAACATGTCCAACGCGATGCATTTTTATGGATCGCGCGCACACGCAGTATGTGCGCCACAGAGTGCATGACGCAAGCCACATAGTACCCGATCAACTGAGAACGAATATTTGAAACACCCCGCCAAGACCAGGAAAATGCATATGGATTTTTATGTTTTTTTTAAACGTGGTACATTTGACAAAGCTGAAATTTCTTCGGATGAGTTTGTTGATGTCTTTCTTTTGATTTATAATGGTTTTATTCGCAGAATCGCTCAAAAACAGATCATCTACAGGGCCTTTAAGGCCTACATGTACACTGAAAACTTTATTTCGTCAATTGACAAAAAATAATTAGTTATATGACTAATTTCTAATTAGTCATACGTGTTTTGAATTGACTAATTTTAATTAGTCATGAAAAAGGGTCTTATTTGCCTAATTTAAAAAATGATTAGTCATGCGGTAAAATTAATTGGTCATGAGGGAAAATTAATTAGTCTTGCGAACAAATTTGTTAGTCCTGCAGAAAAATGTATTAGTCTTGCAGGAATTTAATTAGTCCTGCAGTAAAATTAATTAGTAATGTCAGTTAGTCAAACTTACTTTGTCACGTGCAATACACGGTGTGTTTCGTATAACGGACTGAAATAGGCCTACGCAGAATACGAGCAATGACTGCACGGTGTGTTGTGTTAATGCAACAAAGATATCCGCAGTTTGATGACGATAATGAGGACAACATAAATGGAAGAGGCAACGATGTACCCGGGAAAACATCCAGTTACTATTCGTAGCTTATTTTATCAACTTACTTCTAACTGCAGCGAGGAAAGGAGTCCGACCTGGGCTGACCTAAAATTACGAATACGTACTGAGTTGTCCTCACAGATCATGACTATTTGTGTCAAGTACGGATGTTGAGACCCGAGGCACGGCCTCAACTACTCCGACACACGACATAGTTTGAAACATGCAAACCATTGATTGCTTTAGAAATATCAGAGTCCCGCACAATTCTTTGGTGTCACACAAAACCCGTCACACGCTTACCTTTCCAGAGTAACGTCACAGAATGTTCAGTCCAGTCAAACACGACTTCATTTTACGGTGCGGTTCGCATGTAATGCCTCGCACAGCTGCACGAAAACAAGAACTGAAGATTTATTTTCCCACGACTGATTTCATGACTAACCTTTTATTACATTATCAATGGAAAGAATTTTCCCGCCGAAACTCATGACTAATTAAATTAGTCATGAGTTTCGGCTGCATTATTCTTGCCATTAGTAATGCAATAAAAAGTTAGTCATGCAATTAGTCATTGGAAAATAAATCGTCAGTTTTTGTTTTACGTGACAATACAAATTAGTCAAAAGACGATCATCACATTTGTCAGTCGTTCAGATTAGTCTTCCGCTAATATTAATTTGTTCTGCAAAAGTTTTAATTCGTCAAGCACCAACAAAGATTTGTCATGCACCAACAAAATGTTGTCAACTGACAAATTGTATACATGAATTATCATTTTGCCCTTGTTTGACTAATTTGTCACTGTGATTGACTAAATAAAGTTTTCAGTGTACATGTACTACAGTTGCGATGCTGCCGTGCTCTAAAATCTACACGGGTCCAAACTTAACCCAGAGGCATTCAGACTGTGGATTTCAACACATGTCGAAAAAGTCTACACGGGTCGAGAGCGTTCAACCCACCTCCCGAGGTGGGTTAGTTTCAACACGGATCGAGCGCTCTACGGTACACGAGTCAGTGCCGTGTTAATATGTTGTAGTGTGAAAAGTCAACACGTGTCGGACCCGTGTACAACCCGGAGATTTTTCATAGTGTGAAAAGGCCTTTATTTCACGAATCTGCAAAAAGTTTTATCTTGCAAATGATACATTGTACATACTGTGTAGGTCCAATAACACTGTATACTTAGTGCTTTCCCGGAGACATGAAGGGTCAGATTTTTATTTTTTTTAATTCGCCCACTGAAACCCTGGTGAACTAAAAATAAATCCTATTGTTTCGGACTTCATTTACATACTACCCACTTCATTTCACTACCAGTCTGTTATTCAATATCACCCAAGGCTTTTCAGTCAAAACAAAAACAGCCAATGGTCTGCAAATGACATTGGACTAAGGTTCCAACTGAATGCATGAACTCAAGCGTGAACCATTTTGTTTTCACAAATGGAAACCAAATCAGAGAAAGCTGCCCAAAAAATGAAAACTTAATCAGCCATGCAGTAGACACACTTGTCATATGGGCTGAAATTGTGGTTGTGTACATGTATGTACATGTACATTGTACCATGGAGGAAGGAAAACAACATTCAGGAGAATGTCTCTACAATGTACAGGGTGTTTCAGAAACAAAGTACATGTAGACACTGATAAAATTGTAGTTAAAATGAAAATTGTATTATTTTTAGAAAATTGGCTCACACATATGGGTAGACATCATCCTCTTAAAACAGTGGCCCTTTAACGCACTCCTGATCGTGCGTACCGAGGCCCTGTTGAAACCGGCCCCATTTCGCTGGGGAACAAGCGACAGAAATCTTGTCGAACCAATCAGGAAACTTGGCAGTGCATTGCAGGCATTTAAATGTAACGCGCGCAGATTAAAAGTACCGCGCATGCAGTGTGCTACATGTACTCGGTTTTGCTGGCCGTTGTCCGCGTCGGCGATTGGCTGCTATTTAAAGCATACTGAGGAATCAGTTCTATTCAATTCATCAGCATGCATCCCTGTTATTAACTTGAAAAGCTGCGGAGTAAATAAGATCGTCGCCGGTAATTTTGGTAGGAATGGGACAGTCATAAGGAACAGAACCCAGTACAATTTCTGGAAAGTATAGCAATTGTTTGTTTTCGGCATAATATGACCAAATTGATTAAATTAAATCAAAATGCCTCGGGCGTGTGTTTGCTTGACGCAACAGCCGTGTTACTTCGCAGATTTGCCTGGATTTCCTCAGGGTAAATGTAACATCGCTTCGCAGAGTGGAAATTCCCTGAGATCTCAGAATGGGGTAGACATAGGTTTCATGTTTTCATTAACGCCAGCATCATGTTGGGAATTTCACGCCTGACCGAACAGGGGCTAGTTTTGTAAACAAAGCTAAAAATAACTTGCGCATAAAAATGGAAGATACAGGATCAAGAAGCATGAGAGGTCGATGTCCTTTTTTTGCTATCAGCTTTTCAAAAAGTTTAACTATCCCCTCAGTCGTCTGCGTGACGTGACTGTCTTTTTCTTCACACAGAATTACACGCTTAGTCTAACACCAAAATGCACGCCTAATCACTGCTCTGTTCTGCCTAAGAAAGACGACTTTGGTTCTTATTCGTCTCTTCAGGTTATCCAGTTCCATGGACAGTAACAAAAACTTGGACTTCAGATGTCCCCATAAAAAAAGTCCAGTGATGTTAGGTCTGGTAATTTTGTGAAATGGACTTGGGAATGGCCCTTAAGATCACCAGACCTACATGTAGTACATATGCAGCACGATATGGGGCCGAGGATAAACCCCTACCATTGTTCCCCCATTGTGTCTCAAACATCCAAGGAATTCCAAAGGAATTTCTTTCAGTTTTGGGGGTGGGGGGAGGGGGGTGCGTTAACAAAAGGGAAGAGTGTGTTGAGTTATATACCGGTAGGGGCGTTAGTGGAAGTCCTTGGGCCCCATATCGTCCTGGGTATACAGACCTAACACCACTGGTCCTGGTTTTTCTTGTGGGGACATCTCAAGTTTTTGTTACTGCTCATTGAACTGGATGACCTGGAGAGACGAATAAGAACCAAAGTCATCTTTCTCAGGCATAACAGAGCAGTGATTAGGCGTGCATTTGGCGTTAACGTTAACCGTGCAAATGTGTGTGCAGAAAAAGACGGTCACGTGGAGAACCGAGGGGCTAGCTAAACTTTCTGAAAAACTGTTAGCAAAGAAAGGACATGTCAAATTGACCTCTCGTGCTCCTTGATCCTGTTTTGCATCTTCCATTTTTATGCACAAGTTAATTTTAGCTTTATTCACAAAAAAAGCCCCTGCTCAGTCAGGTGTGAAATTCCCAACATGATGACGATGTTAAACTAAAGGCACAGGCTCTTCAGTAATACGCGTGAGCCAAATTCGTGCCACAAAATACGCAGCTCCATGCCTTTGCTTCACGCAGCTGCGTATTTCGCGCATTGCTGACGAGACTGTGCCGTTAATGAAAACATGAAACCTACATGTATGTCTACTAACATTTGTGAGCCAATTTTCTAAATATAATTACAATTTCCTTTTTATCTACAATTTTATGAATGTCTACTTTTTTCTGATACACCCTGTATAGGCCTACATGTACAATGGGTTGAAAATAATGCACCTCAGATGGTGTTTTCCAGTGTTTTATAAATTATGTGGTTCTTAAAAGTCCCAAAATAATGTATGTAATTTGCAGTGACCCAAAATTTTACGTCACGAGTTGACAAGAAAAAACACCACATTTTCCCCATATAAAATGGTACATATACCAGGTATCTTTGTGAGAGAAATTGCCAACTGAAGGTGGGTTTTTTAAAAGTTGTCTGCAGACAACTTTTTTACCATTCATTCACATACAAAATACATGCACAGATTTTTCAGGTTTTCTGAAGTATTACTGCATCTACATGTATGTGTAAATATGTGGCTGAAATTTCTACAAGGAAATCTTCTCAATATGCTTTTAATTATGAGTGGAAATACAATGTACATGTAACGCCATTGTTTAATCAAGGAGCGTGTTCAGATTTTTCTAGAAAAATGAATTTTGTTTTAACCTATAGAATCGTTTAAAATACCTCCTCAAAATACTACCCATTGGAAGAAAATAGGAAATTTGCAATCACCAATTTGGATGTGAAAGCAATAAGGTTGGTGTAATTACATGTACTGCACTACTTTATGGAACCAGACAAATATAGAATTTCTAAAGTTAGAAGAATCTTAAAAGGAAATTTGTACACGCTTTTACTACATTGTACATTAGCCCAGGTTGGACGTCGTCTTCATTGCATTACGAGTGACGTCCAGGTCACGATGTCTCTAAACTAAACAGGGGGACTGAAACTTCCACATCATTTTTAAGCTATATTACCTTTTTTAATGGACGTCGAATTTATGTCCATATATGCTTGACGTCTTCATTTACAGGAACGGGAGGTTTAATTTGATCAACAAAATAGTGAAATCTAAGGCACAACCTAACGTTAAAGTTCAGAGAAATAAATAACAGCTGCCGTCGCGTCACGCTTCGTGAAGTTTGGATAGGCTTGCGCGTGCGGCGCCACGATTTCAGGCACGCAATGCGCCGAGGCCATGGCCTAGTTTAGTTGCGACGCGCGCACAGCCGGCCGGCACGCATACGCTGGACTCGACTACGCGCGCGGTTAGAACAAAATAAGCTGAACGTAACTTGGCTGGCTGTAGTATAGTGGATTATTCGTGCACAAATATATAGCAAATTAGCGTTACTTTTTGCCGTTTTCCTCCGGAATATGCAGTTCGGTGATGTGTAGTGGATTTCTAAACCCGCCCATCCCAAAGATTAGGACACATGGAACTTTGTTAGCACATTGCCGGCTTCCAGCACAAGGTAGAAATATTGATTTTTTTCTGTTACAAAAATTTTCACCCTGTTTTTGGAACTTCATATCCTGGACTCCGTATCCACATGTAGTATGCGGTACGGAGTCCAACCTGGGCTACATTGTACATGTACAATATCAACAGAAAACATTTACTGAATGAAAGACAGAAAGCATGATGTACACTGTAGCGCGACGTACAGGGGGTCAAAAGGTCACCGGTCACTATTGCTTGTCCTCCAGATCAGGAGAGAACAATAGAGCCACATGGGGAAATGCACGTGGCTACTACCTGTACATGTAGCAGAAAAGTACACTGTATGTGGCTCTATCAGGGGTCGAAATTACTCTGAATTTCATGCTGGTTAGAATGACCAGTAGATTAGAGAACTCTACTGGTCCTGCTGAAAATTTGGTGGTCCACGGGTGCTTTTCAAAATGGCACCGAGATATACTGAAACACTTTCTGGTTTAAGGTCATTGAGTGCAGGATGGATGGGATTGCTTTTTGATCCAACACTGGGGCATGTCTGGAGAGATGGGAGAAAGAAATGTAGTTATCTGATAATGTCTAAAGCAATCAGAAATGTTTGTTGTAACCAGAAATTCTTCGCATTGAGTAAGAAATGTTTACTGTAGACATTTGTAGATTAGGCATCGGGGAATGTTTCCATGAGTCAGTAAATGTTTTCACTGGTCCATCGACCAGCGTCTTTGACAGATCTAACGGTGGTGATCCTTCTGATTTTTTACTGATCTCGGACCGCAGGACCAGTGTTAATTTCGACCACTGCTCTATTGTTCTCTCCCGATCTGGAGGACAAGCAATAGAGACCCGTAACCTTTTGACCCCCTGTGAAAGCGCCTTATTGGCCCACTAGCCCATCGGACTACCAGCACAATGCAGCTACATGTACATGTAATTAGTCCTCTGGCAAAAACCACTAATCACAGACTACATGTATGTAACAGTAGTTCATCATTTTCTTACAAAGACATACCGGTATACACCGTGTTTTGCACTCGAATTGGCAAAGGTGGATACAGACCCAGCATTTTTATTGCAACCGCAAAACTGAACATTTGCGGCATTTACAGTACACCTCGATTCGGCTTCAACTCTTCCTCAAAAACCGCAAAAGTCACCACTGATTGTAACTGCAGCGCATGCGTGAGCTGTTAGGTGTTGTCATGGTTGTGGCACCAGTGCCAGATTGGTCAATTAAATCTACCATACGGCGGGCACCGCCCCAGGGACATTCAAATTGCCGAATCTGTATTCGGGTAGCGTTTACACTACAAGCGACCTTGACAATTACAGGGTTGAACCCCGCAATAGACCTATGACGTCACGCAATGTTTACCGCAGTGCATTATGGGTGAAATGTGGGGACGAAATCTCTGCATCGCTAGTTTGCACAATTATTGCAGGGCCATTTTCGCCGCCTTTTTCCACGAGGCCTTAAAAGTTAAAACCATAGTCCTGGCATCCATCGTGGGATTAAAACTCACGCAGGCACAACTACCCCGGTAAGTTGACACGAACCATTTTAGAAATTTACGATCTTTGTTTTTTACGTATTTTTGGCAGCAAAGTGCATAATACACTAGGCTAGGCACTATGCATGCAACACACGCAAACTAGAGATGCAGAGATGCAGAGATTCCGTCCCCACTTTTCACCTATAATGCACCACGGTAAACATTGCGTGACGTCATTACGTTTCAGGTCTATTGCGGGATTCAACCCTACCCGAAACGTGACTTGAAAAAGGCGAATCAGACCCGGGTCTGATCTGCCTTTTTCAATTCACCTTTTCTGTTTACACTTACATGTAGCGCCTACCCGGCTTCAACTCCCCTTTTTGGAAATTGCGGGGTTCGATTCGGCAAAGGCGAATCGAGTGTAAATAGGCCTACATGTACCGGTATGTACATGTACAGTATTAGACAGTTGGAACCATTAGGCCTACATGTACACATGTGTATGTACCGGTATCTTCCATCCGAGTAAGGTTTTCCGGTCAAATGGTTGATTAAAATATTGGAACATTACAAATCCTGTATCTGGGGCTTTAATTTTCAGCCACACAGCTGAGCCATGGAAATAACCTTGGGGCTTGAACTGTATTCAATACAATCTGCAGATCTGGCAGAAACAAGCCGACAAAGAGTTGCACACTACCGGTGCATTTACTGCATTTACCGTACGTAGCATGGGCCCTGTCCACAGATACTGGTAGGAAATTTATGAGGCATTTCAGAAAATTACAACAGCATTGCAATGGAGATTACACATGTACATGTACCGGTACAATGTACATACATGTACATGATTAAAAATTATATTGTCGAGTAAAACAAATAGACAAAATGTGCAGCATGTAGGTTAATTTTGTATTTAAAACATGATAAATATGGGAGCCAAAGCAGGCATGACAGGGGTCGAAATTAACGTGAATTTCATGCTGGTCAGAAGGACCAGTAGATTAGAGAACTCTACTGGTCATGCTGAAAATTTGGTGGTACACCGGTTATTTTTGAAATGGCAACGAGATATACTGAAACATTTTCTGGTTTAAAAGCACAGACTCGTCAGCAATGCGCCCGCGCCAAATTCGTGCCACGAAATACGCAGCTCAATGCCTTTGCTACGGAGCTGCGTATTTCGTGGTACGAATTTGGCGCGCGCGCGTTGCTGACGAGCCTGTGCTTTTATCTTTAAGGTCACTGATCAGGAATTGTTTGAGTAAGAAATGTTTACTGTGGATTAGGCATCAGAGAATGTTTCCATGAGTCAGTAAATGTTTTCACTAATCTATCGGACCAGCGTCTTTAACAGATCTAGTGGTCCTTCTGATTTTTTACTGGTCTCGGACCACAGGACCAGTGTTAATTTCAACCCCTGGACATTAAAATCTTATCACTCTTAAGACCTACCGCAAGTGGGGGGGGAATAAAAAAAGGGGATCTGTTCAGGCTCAAGTTTATAACCTCAAGTTCACCCACGGTACGTACATGTAGCCTTTCACAGGAAATGAACTTCCTTCCTTGTACAAAAAAGTAGGACTTGTAAACATTCGCGTTTTCCTGAATTCAATATGTGCAACAATAGCTACTGTGAACAGTAGACAATAGATTGAACAGAAAAGAATGAATTTTAAATACCATCCTTGGGCTATTGTCTGCTATTGATCTAATTTGTAAGCATCCGTGTACAACATCAATAAAGGCAATTCAAAAGGTTTTACATGTACCTGCACTTTAATGCTATTTTGACAATAGAAGTTTTATGCGTTTGTAAGTTGGTACGTGTACAAGTTTGTATATGTATTTAAACTGTGTCCTGAGGCAAAGTAAACAGAACAATAGAGATACCCGGTACAGGGTTGTCGGGTGAAAATTGTTTTTCAACAACGTATCATAAATTTGGCATCAAATTAAAGCAGCTGTCATTTGAAATGCATTCCTTTTGGAATTTTTACAATTGGACAAATGGTTTTTGAGATATCATAAATTTTGTGCGAAAAAGTTTGCCATGCCAGTGAAGATGTTACGTCCCAACTACATGTATACTTGGGACCGTCCCAACTGTGACACCGTAGTCATGGTACATGTAGTTGGGAAATCCCAACTATAGCGGAGCGTTAGGGGATATGGGAACTACAGAAAGTCTGTACTACGGCTGGCATGAAATTTAGCCTTCACCCGTCGCCCCCTTTGTCTGGGCCCGCTTAACCACTACGAAAGGCACGCGTGCGTGAGAAGCGACATGCTAATCAAATACGGAAATGCATAAATGTTCATCACAATACCATCACAACCCGCCATGTATTGTCCAAACTATAGTCATATTTGGGATTTCCCATCTACGGTATCACAGTTGGGTCTGGCCCAATTATAGTTGGGACAATCCCGAGTATAATACATGTAGTTGGGACCGTGGCCATAGTTGGGGCGTAAAAAAGACATAATTATCCTCGTAGTGAACGTTTCTCAATGTGGCACCAAAACAAACCCACTTGTGTGCGCCCACACACGCACGGAGCATATTACACACACCAGTGCACACCGTGTGAATTGCATGCACCAAGGCGGTAGGGAAAAGCAAAAAATGCACGCTAGACACCCAAATTAAAACAATTTTTCACTGAAAACCACAAATAATTGACAATAAATAAACACATCTTATGACAAATCAGACGTGTACGTATGTAGAATTCATACGATGACCCACGTACATGGGCAACATCACGTTGAAAATTTCCTATTTTAAGGTGGCGAGCGAGGGCGCTATTCAATCGAGTTGGGTCGTCTGTTCGTGACACGTCCCGTGTCACGAACAGACGGCCCGACTCGATTGAATAGCGCCTTCTTTCGCCGTATCGATCGCAGGCTTAAAACAGGGAAGAGATCGAGTGACATGAGGTCTGTGATTTTTCTTGGTATGTAGAACGTGTAGAGATTTTCATTTTACCAAAAAATTGCAATTTCCTGTAAAAAGACTTGGTTAAAGATTCCGTTTGGAGCCATGTTTTTGATAGGAAAAAAAAAATAGTTATCCTGAAAGTACATGAATCTATAGGCTTATTAAGCATATGATTTCATTAAAAAACCAAGCCTATACTTTCAGTATCTGGCAGGCCTATTAATTATTAATTTTTGTATTTTTTTCGTTCAGATTAAACCCTGATTTTGGTAAATTTATATATTGGAATTGATACATGTACCGTAGCTTATTCAATTCATACTTCCCATTTGCACTTTTGTTGCAAATGTTGCTTTTCTGTAAAAAAATCACATAAGTTTTCTCCTTCAAAAATCGCATTCAGTTAGTGCACATGATTAGGCTAATGAAACTCGATGTTATGTTTCCCGTAACCCGCCCGCGTTTGGATTTTTCGGCCGCGTTTGAGATGCCAAAATCCTAAAACAATTCATTATTTTGTATTTTCCCAAAAATATCAAGTTTTTATTTTTTTTCTTCTGCCATTTTGGTTGGATTTTTAAAATCAGCGCTCGAATTTAACATTGCTCATTCTCGTCCTCCCGCTAATAAAAATTTTTAACGTCATTTTCTTCCCCAAAAAATATACCCCAGTAGCAGAGTACGTACTAGTATTAAGCGCGGCTGGCCGCCGGCACGTGAACAGTGATTTACAATAAATTCCTGGAGAAGACAGCGCTGCCATTTTTTTGCATGTTCCCGGTGTGCAAAACCCTGCACGTACGTACGCGCAAGCCCGGTGCGCTGCTGTACAAACACAACTGTACACTCCATCGTAGTTATTAGATCGGTGGTTTGCAGCTGCGAGTGCTAGCCTAGAACTACACAAACTACAAATGGGCGATTGTATTTATCGTTAGCGAGCGGCGCGGACCACAAATGGGCCATCGTACGTAGGCCTGCTGACACTTAAGTTGACTGCGGCTAGCTTTATACTACTGTCGACGCATCAGAATCGTAAATCGCACATGTCGCATCGTTCGTCGTGTTTTGGAGAGATCTCAAGAAGGTTAAATAATGCGAGACAGATAAAATGTTTGTGTCAGTGAAGATACAGGAAGGGGGTGTAACCAAGATGCCATGGACTATCACGACTGTGTCTCAAACGTGCACTTTGTTGCAGTTATTTGAGTCAATTGTTGAACTCGGTAACGACAGTGTAAATCATCATGACTGTTGTACCAATATCTGTCTATGTTCAATGTTGGATCTTCACAACAGTCCTACATGTCCAAAGCAGCTGTTGATCCGGGGGCGGTCAGACAAGTCGACCGTTGAGACAACTCGACTTGAGACAAGTCGACCGTTGAGACAAGTCGACCGTTGAGACAAGTAAAAGGGGGGAGGTGATGGTGCTTTATACCCATTCAGTGACACGGTCGTTCTGGTCGACATGTTTTTATTGTTTGAAAATAAAATGTTATTTTAATTTCAAAATTTAAGTGTGTCCGCTGAGTTGTCTCAGCGGTCGACTTGTCTCGAGTCGAGTTGTCTCAACGGTCGACTTGTCTGACATCCGTTGATCCTACATGTCCAAAGCAGCTGTTGACCTGGCCAAATGCTTGGCTCACGAAAATTGTCAAGTTTTTGGCAATTTTGTGTGCTTTGAAGTACAAACAACTGAAGAGATATGTAACCGTTTTAGTAACACCTGGTACAATCACAACAACTTAGTGCATTAAAAACCATACCTCCTGTTGATGAGAATGTAAGTTAAATAAAGGTACAAAAGCATGGTTTGCAATTCCCTTTTGAAATGTGTGGACTGTTATAAATGTGTTTTGTTATTTAAATATATCTTGATCCTTAAATAAATCATAAATACCTGGGAAATGGTGAAGGATATTTTAATAAATACAAATTTGTGTCTAAATTGATCAGGGTTGTGTTTTAACACACTATCAGAGGGTATAGAGCGCGCTAAGTTTTGATCAAAAAGCCGTTACTTTGCAAATAATGAAATGCTGAAAAATAATGAATAATGAATAATGAAATAGTTGCCTCATTTGGGCTTGACAAAAATGTTACGGGAAACATAACATCGAGTTTCATTAGCCTTACCATTCACGCACGCACGCAGCGCCCTACATGTATGTTGTCACGCTTACACACGGACCGCTCGCGCCTACCTGGATTTTTTTTTAGGCCGTTACTGTAAACACACCATTTATTTTGTTTGGCCTAAGCCTATTTATCTTAGAAATGCAAGTGGGAAGTATAACTTAGAATTTAATAAGCTATCGATTCCAATAGGCCTATATACATTTACCAAAATCCATGTTCAATCTGAACGAAAAAAATACCTTATTTTTTTTATTTATTAGGCCTAGGCCTATTTAATTTTAATAGTTTTACTCTTTTGATTAGAGAAATGTTATTTTGTCACTCCTAAATTTCCACTTCGCCATCAAATCTGGGCTGCCTTATCTGATTGATAATCTGTCATTATAAACAAAATAATGATGGATAACTTTTAAATTCTTACAAAAAAATGTGGGCTTGGTTGTACATTCAACCCCAGACAAAAGCGAAAAGACCGGCGCATACTCGGCGCGACCGCAGCGTGACGTGCGACGCGATGACCGGGGCGTGGGGTACGTTCGGAGCTCCCGTACCGTATCCGTACGCCCGTCTCCGGTGAACACGCTTATCATCCGGTGTTTCAGAACAAAGAAAATATCGCTCTGTTTAAAAAATCATACACTGATAACTGAGCAATAAACTTACCCTCAGCGATTCCCGATATATTCTTCTTCAGCTTGCAGTGATTTTCTGGAAGCTTTTCGACCAAGGATCGTTTTAAAAGAACGATGAAATAATGAAGCAAAAACAATGACACTTACTATCGCGAACGTTAATTTGACAGCTGACTGGACTTTTGTTTGCCCTGGCTTCACCGTACCAATAGGTGGCGCTCCATCTATATCATGCGTGGCAAAAGTTTGACAATGCCCTTTCTTGGGCAAATTTAAGAGCTGAAAATATTGTATGTAGGCCTACATGTATTACAAGCTGACCATCCGAGAGTTTGATCTAAATAACAATGGACAATTTACATTCTGGGGTCTGATTATGGCAACAACGAATTTGGATTGAACAAAACAAATTTTACCGGGAACTTTTATGATGTATACAATTGAGTCTTTCCACGGTATAAATATTTTCCAGAAAATACCTGCCTGGTCTCAAAATAAAAGAAATAAGTTTCAGTTGTTCTGAAGAGATAACTTATAAGCCCAAAAAGGGTTACAAATAAGTGTGACAATATGCCTGTCTAAAAACCCTGTGTACAAATTTCCAATATACGCGCGCGGTCGCGGTAACCTTAAACCATAACAAGTGTCCGTCCCGGTTTGGCGTATATTGGAAATTTGTACACAGGGATTCTTAAGAAAGGCGTGTTACGGTCACACTATTTGTAACCCTTTTGGGGCCTACATTGTAAGTTATCTTTTCGGAACAACTTATTAAACTTATTTATTTTATTTTGAGAAGAGACAAGGTATCTCCTCGAAAATATGGTCCGCGTGCCCCTTTACTGTGGAAAGACCCAATTGGTCATATTTTCATTCAGATTTATGCTGTTGCTCCGGGAATCAGGAAAAATGTATACATTTTTTAAAATTCATTTTCTCCTTCCATTGTCAAATGGATTATTTCGCCCGAGATGATATTCTTTTGAGGAAACGAAGATTTGAAGATAAATATATATAAATGCCGTGCACACACATTGTTACAAGGGCGCCCTCGGCCTCGTGTGATCGAAACTGGGCACTGTCAATGGCTGTTTTCCGGGCAGCAAAGAGCAAGTTCGGGCGGGCAACTATAGTTAACTAGACTAACCATAGTCGATCTGGATGTCATGCATCCGAACGCTGCGTGGTTTGACTAGCTAGTCTGACTAGAGGAACCAAGCCCCGGGGTTGGTTCATCTCTAGTCAGTTGTAAACACGTCACTTTTCAAGACGGCTGAATTGTAAACGCAATTGAAAAAAAAAAGCTTTTGCTAAAAAAGTGTTAAATAAAGATGAATTAATAACCAATTATATGGTAGCTTTTGGTGAACGAGTTGAAATGTCTGTAGTAGAACATACGAGGGCAAACATAGGGGAAAAGGTTGCCAACAATTGCTTGTAAATATTTTTTTGTAAACCGTTGACGGCGGCCAATGCAGACGATTTTGGCCATGTTTGACTATATTTGTCTAGCCTTTGTTAAGGCCTCGCAGCTGGGTGAGTGTGTCGTGCGCCAGGACGAGGGCGCCACCGTGCGACGAGGGCGCCACCGTGCGACGAGGGCGCCACCGTGCGACGAGGGCGCCACCGTGCGACGAGGGCGCCACCGTGCGACGTGGACAGGGGAGCAGCGCAGCTGCGACGGACAGCTGGCGCTGCTCTAGTCTGGTACCCGGACCAAAAATCTTTTGACTAGACTGAATTTAAGGTCCGGCAGCCGCCAATTTCGCCATTTTGAAACAGGAGGAATTCCTCCTTTTTCCGAAGGTTCCCGAAGTTACCCGAATGCACGTCCGGTCGTCCGGACGTTACCGTTAATCGTCGGGTACACTTCGTCATTGTTTCGAGAATTTGAATTGACGTCGCGTGCACGTACGCGTGCTGCTGCGTGTGTATTTATGGTGATGCCACGGATTTAAAACTA
Organism: Henricia sp. BOLD:AAB3569; assembly: GCA_037783545.1. NCBI lineage: Eukaryota > Metazoa > Echinodermata > Asteroidea > Spinulosida > Echinasteridae > Henricia > Henricia sp. BOLD:AAB3569. The sequence continues at coordinate 118,701 of JBBELK010000715.1, forward strand.
TACCCAGCGGCTGTCAATGGCTATAGTTACGGGATTGCAATAGCAACTAATGTACAATATGGAGCTCACTGGGTGATGCAGACAAGGTTTGAATTTTCTTTTTGATGCTATCCTACATGTATATTAATGGGCATATTTAATATTTTAAGGTTAATATATTAAATTTGTATTGGTCAAATATGGAATAACCCCTTTCAAATTGTTGAACACTCATGCCATATAGCGCGCAGCGCGCTTTGAAAATTAACGGTTACGTGCTTCTAAAAATAAATGCATGACGTAATGCTTAAAGTGCTATTTTAAACACCACAGTAGCCGGTCCTCATATTCAGTCGTTGTATGTGGAATATGTGGAGCGGGAACCAGTCTAGCGCTGCTCGTCCAGTCCTCGTCGCATGGAGGCGCTCTCGTCCGGCGCGCGACACCACCAGCTGCGAGGCCTTGAACAAAGGCTAATATTTGCCTGACGACGCGTTCGGGTAAAAAACAAACTACGCGTGTGCGAAAAAAATCTCAAATTGACTAATGGTTAGCACCTGAACTTGCTCATAGCTTTAGGGAATAGACAGCCGAAGTGTGACGTGCGTTGCCATGGCAATTTACTCCAAACATCATGGCCGTGACAAAGTACCATTGCAAAAGCACAGGGACACGGTTCAGTGATTTTTAGTGTAGAGCCATTGCCGAGGCAAGCAACAAAAGGTGACGTATTCACTTCGGCAGTCTATCTTGAAAGCACGCATGCTTCCAGACACTGTTGTATACTCGTACTCGTACTCGTACTCGTACTCGCACTCGTACTCGCACTCGCGCTCGCGCTCGCGCTCGCACTCGCACTCGCACTCGCACTCGCACTCGCACTCGCACTCGCACTCGCACTCGCACTCGCACTCGCACTCGCACTCGCACTCGCACTCGCACTCGCACTCGCACTCGCACTCGCACTCGCACTCGCACTCGCACTCGCACTCGCACTCGTACTCGCACTCGCACTCGTACTCGTACTCGAGTACATTTTTCTGTACTCGTACTCGTACTCATGAAAATGTACTCGTACTCGTACTAGGTTTCGCAAGTTGACGGATACGGTTACGAATACGGATATGATAACGGTAACCGTTCACGTTGATGTACACACTAAACTGGGTTTCGCACTGTGCGAACTGTACGTTTACATTAATATCTGCTAAATCTCATGCTCTGCGTACGGCTTTGTTTTCAGCAGATTTTCCTCACTTTCACGTGGGCCCGACTCATTAAATTCGATCTGTATTCACATAATATACATAAAAAAGAAACAAAATGCATACAACTTAATAATCCATCACGGAAATAGCGAAAAATCTGCATAACCGGTATCCGTTTTTATGCTCCGCGTCTGGAGGCCGATACCCGTTATTCACGCGTGTGAAAACGTGTGTACTACGGTTACGCGTCACGAGAAGCGCATTAGGTCATGATCGACGTATATCCTGATCCGTATTGGGTATCCGTGACGGATGGGAAAACTCCCTAGTGTAGTCGTACTCGTACTCACAATAATGTACTCATATGACATTGCACTGGTATACTCATGAACAAAACTAAATCGGATCGTACTTCAGCATCGTCAAAATTCTGCATCGTGCCATTTCAACTGCAGCATAATGACTCACTTATGCTCCCATTGAAACCTTCTGCATACTTAAATATGATCAATATTTCTCTAGAAATAAGACATCTTTCAATGTCGACTGTGACAAAAATATACGGTGTTTGGAAAGATGTCTGAGAGAGCGGGGTATACCCCGGGTACCAGAATCTGGTTCCGATAAATCACGTGACCTCGATTTTTTGAAAAATGCTCAAAATTTGGTGGTTTCTTTTCAGGTTCTCTTCAGTCTATTTCGGAAAGACTTTCAGAATCATGTATGGGTCTATTTCGAGCCCAAAATAGCCCAACAAAGCCGGTGTGTCCCTTTAAACCCAGAAGTGACAGACGCGACAAGGCTGTTTATCTTTCGAGCTAGGGCAGTCCGTACGCACCATACTGTACACGTACGCAGCGATGTGTGTTGCCGTACGGGTTGGTATGGAACAGAAGTCGTGACCGCACGGTGGCTCGTTTTGATGATGCCGTGTGTGGTTTTCAGGCGCTAGACCCAACACAGCAAAAAAGCCCAGAGACCGCCTTGGGCAAGGCTATCACTGCACGGAAGTGGTGCACTTTTGTTATGCAGTGCGCATGACGTTGCATACGTAGTGACCAAATTTGGTCATCCCAAATAAATTTACATGGCGATTAAATTTACACGCGACACCGGATCCGAGTTACTGGCTTTGGCTGTGGATATGGCTTTGGCTATGGTGTTGTTAAGGACTGTCATTGTCCGCCCAGAGCAACAGCATAGCAACAGCCATAGCCACAGCCAAAGCCACTAATTCGGATGCAGCCTGTCATAGGACAATGACCGGTTTGTTTGCTGCCACCAGTCGTTTAAACTATCGCCCAAGACATGAGGCTCGCGCGTGAAGATAGCATCAAACTGAGTTAACCATTTTTGTAGAAGATGAGCTTTTCGCGCCAAAATGAGTTCGTCAGACGACATTTTCTTCGCTTTTGTTTTGGCGGTATGTCTTCAACATTGCGTCGTTGTTTGCAATTGCGTGAACTCCACTTCCCCTGAAGACGGGTATGTTTATAGTTGAAATACATTGTTAACATAGGTGGAATAATTCGCGCAGGCTATAGGTTTTTTTCAAACAAATGCCCTGCAGTGTTATTCTTTCTAGTTAATTTGTTTGTAATAATTGTAAATGTTTGCTTGTGTGGACAAAATTGCACATTTTTGTATAGAAAATTGTTGTTTCGTATGTTTATTTTATATCATTGTCAATTTCAATTTGTTTTGATTTTGTTCATTTCTCAGTCATTGGCCGTGAATACGCGTTTATCATTCGATTATACAATAACGAATGGCCGACTAGACTTTGCTTGGCCACTAAGTAACCGCAGCGGCCAACTCCCCGAAAGAAAAATGTCTTTGGGTCAGTTAATCTGAACAAGTGTCAGTTGTAAACTCTACCCGCTTCTAAAATTCTGGACGTATTTCCATTATGAAGGATTATTCGCCGACTCCTATACCCATTGCAAATTTACCTTAAGGTGGTTTACCTTGGCTTGCAAATGGAAGACAAAACAGTATTATATAATAATTATGGAGATGATAATAAGGTCCATGCCAAAAACAACAAAGGCAAATATATCTTATATTTTTTAAATTTTGGTTAAAACACCTGTAATTCTTGTATTGTAGGCCTACATATGCAGCACGATATGCATCCTGAGATATTAGGGAATTTCCACTAGTGCAAAGCGACGTAACAACGCAGGAGTTAGGGAGTGCGTTAAAGGGGCACTGTTGCAAGAGAACGCACGATATGTGGCAGAGGGACTCCCCCTACCATTGTTCCCCCATTGTGTCTCAAACATCCAAGGAATTTCCAAGGATTTCCTTTCAGTTTTTAGGGGGTGGTGGTTGGTGCGTTAACAAAAGCGAAGAATGTGTTGCCGTATAGGGGCGCTAGGGGAGTCCCTTTGCCACATATCGTGCTGGGTATAGTATTGTCAGTGTGCTTATTACAAAAAGAAATCCCTAAATTTGACCATCTTTATAGAAATAAAAGCGTTTTCCTCAAGCGAGCACCTGGTTTAGAGTTTTTCAGACACCGCCGTCTGCTCGCAAGAGGTCGTGATTACCATGCACCTACTACTGCGAAACATGTCTAGGTTGAAGTACGTTACCAGACTAGTTTCTGAGACGCCGTCGTCTGCTCGTAAGTGGTCGTATTACTACGCATCCACTATTACGAAACGTACAGACTGAGAAACGTTACCAGACTAATTATGAAATCTTAATTGTTGTCTCAAAAAAATTGCTTTAAAAACCGGAAAACATACTAAATACCGGAAAACACACTAAATACCGCAAAACACTCTAAATACCGCAAAACACCCGGAGAACACACTAAATACCGGAAAACACCATGGAAAACACCAGAAAAAAATACACCGGAAAACACCCGAAAGCACACACAAAAAACACCACCACAATATACAGAAAACCTTTTTCTGTGTTTTCTGGTGTTTTCCCGGTTTGTTTTGTGGTATGTTTTGGGGTGTTTTTCGGTATGGTTTGAGGTGTTTTCTGGTATTTTTCAGCGTTTTTTTTTCCTGTATGTCTTTTGGTTGTTTTCCGGTATGTTTTGGGGTTGTTTTCCGCCTATATTTTCGGGTGTTTCTCTGTATGTTTTGAAGAGTTATTCGGTTGTTTCCGGTATTTAGTATGTTTTCCGGTAAATAGTACTACCGCCTGTGGGTTTGCGGTTGAAACGTTTTTAACCCAAAACTTTACTTTACAATAAAAACCCGACTAAATATGTTGATAGCAGTGGTAACAAACACCCGTGTAAATTTAATGTTAGCTGCATGTTCATGGGCAAAATTGCTAAGTGAAGTGCTTTAAAAAAAACAATCGTTTGCAAACGATATTTTACCGTTTATTCAACACAAAACTGGGTTTTTAAGGACTGGTTTTCTAAAGTATTACTGCATCTATGTGCATTTCTACAAGGCAGTTTATCAACATTGTTCTCCAGTAATGCAATGCTGTTCGTAAAAACGTTTCATATAATGGCCTTCAATCATTACGTTTGCCAAAATGACACATTTTGTATATAGACTGCCGAAGTGAACACAAAAATGTACATGTATAATCACCTTTTGTATATAGTTGCCTTGGCAATGGCTCTACATTAAAAATCAACAATCCGTGTCTCTGAGGTGCTTTCAAAACGGATGCTTTTAGCCACCGGCTCCATGTATTATTGACATATTCCAATGCCATGGCAACACGCCACGCTTTGGCCCCCAATCTGTAGCAACAACGAAAACGCAAAAATAATGTGGGTTTTTTTTCGATGAAAAAGCAGTCAATCAGAGAGTGGGAATTTTCAGCACACAGAAGCTTTATGCGGTCATTAGTACGTTATTAGCCTATGAATGGTTCAAATAGCTTAGCACAACGTTTATTTGTTCACCATTAATAGATTAGTATATCAACCAGATCGACTGTAGGTTGCTAGGCAACAGCGCCAGTTGGTGGCGCTATTAACGCAGCATAGCACTAGTAGACGCATATGGGTGACTCCATAAATTAGGGTACCGACTTTCGTCTTGTGACATGCACATTTTAGGCCCTCAGCTCAATCCATAAATCATCAACATTCATCCTTTATTTTGTACAACCATTTATTAAATTTGCATATTTAGTCAGTTTTAATTACACTTCTATGGGACAAAAACATAGTTTCACGTGTAAGGATGTTTTAGGGACACCAAAGTCGTTTTGCTTAAATTTTCAAATTCTGAAACAAGTTTACAAAATGTTTTGTGCTGTAATTTGCTAGAAAAGTCCGAACGTTAAGCTCAGCCAATATTGTTATACATGTAGTAACTGTGAAGTTTCACGACGTAAATATTAGGGGGACACCAAAGTGTTTCGACGACAACCAGAACGACCATATTTTGCCTAAATTTCCAAGTCCAAACATTTAAGTGATTTAAAACTAAGTACAGACTTACATTATGCATGGAAATTGATAAGTTGTGGCAGTTGGTGTGGCCAGAACACTTAATAGTTACGTACACATGTTTCACGCATAAGAGGGGACACCAAATCTTACACGTAAAACACATTAATTGCCAAACCTTTTGTATTACGAACATATCAAATTGTTCATCAAATGTGGGTTTTATTGTCAAAATCAATGTGTTATCATTTTCAGTTTACATTTAACCAAGCTAACCCACTGAAATGAAGGAAAATCTTTTTTTCCCAAACAGTGATAATTTTTGCCTATTTTTAGTCAGAATTATGACAATGAATATTCAATTTTGAAGGTTTTGTACATTGAAGGTTAAAGAAAACAATTTCAGATTTATAAACGTATCAGAAATAAACAGAAAAAGAAAAGGACCTGTGCAAAAAAATCCACAGGGAAACAAGGTTTTAATTTTATAACGATCCCCTTATAAGAAAATCACATAGTAATTAATGTTTAATTTGCGTGGTCTTAACATTAACGAATAAAGAAAACAAAAAAGTTAATTAAAGACCAATGCAAACGATTACAATGCAAACGGATGCAAGCAAAATATTGTGTATTGTTTTTGTTATACTTATGTGCCATAAAACTTTATTCAACCGTTCTTTAGACACATTTTACAGTTTAAAGGTAGTATAGGCCTACATGATTGGTAAACTGTTACAAATAGTTTTATCTCCCTGTGTGATTGAAGATAAAAAAGTATGCATGAATAAAACCAACCTGAGCAAAAACCAGCTCCGTACTTCGTCTAACTTTTGAGAAAACGGTCAAAAAAGGGTTTGCAGTCATTCGCCCCAAAACTAATTCGCCCTGAACCATTTCGCCCTGAACCACGGCCTGTGCACGAACTGGTTTTGGGGCGAAGTGGCATTTGGGCGATGTAGTGTTTAGACTTTGGGGCGAAATGGCATTTGGGCGAAGTGGTTTGGGGGCGAAATGGCACTTGGGCGAAATGGTTTTGGGGCGAAATGAATTTTCGTTTTACTCATTTCTCAAAGACTATAGCACTTCAGAGAAAACCATTTCAGGGGAAGTTTTCTACGGTCATCATGTTTATATTGTGTAAGTTAAGCCTAGTTTCCATATAATCGGAACGCGCGCACGCAGACTAGACGCATACAACTGCAACGCAAACACTGACGGAAACAGTCGGCAAAGTTAAACGTGGTTCAACTTTGCGACTGTCTGCGTTACTGTTTGCGTTGCTAGTTTGCGGTACTCTCCGCGTTTGTTGCGATGATATGGAAACCAGGCTTTAGGCGTAAATCTGTGAACATTTCTGATTTTCGAGATTACCAATGATGTATACTGCCTTTAATCATGGCGTAACAAAGCAAAAGGAACACATTTGCAATTAAGACTAACAATAAAAATGTAATTAAACGCAAAATACAGATAAGCCACACAACTGCCGTATCATACTCATGTTGAATTTGAACGCTCAAATGTTGAAATGCGTTGCCCATAAACGAAAAAGAAAACAACAATAGGTACAAAATCGCAGTGCGCTTCGATGACTCTGAATTTTATTGCTATTGGGAAAAGGTGGTGGATATTCAACAAAAGAATGGCGATCTTGTAGTCTTGAATGCCTATAAACGAAATAGAATGGGAAAAAAAAGGAATCATGGGTGCACGAAAACGAAATTGAATTCAATAATATCGAAAGAGTAACCCTAGTTTGCTTGAATTAGAGAAATCGCATGAATTTGAAAGCGCAATAATGAAATTAAATGATCTTTTGCTGAAATTGGCCAGGATAACCTATATTATAAGGTAACATGTCTTTTTCACTAAGTTGGTCATTGCCAGGGTTTTTATGTGATCGTAATTTATTTATACAACACATAAGTTCCTCTTTTATGACGGGGGCCAAGAAAAAAGACTAAGTAATATAATTTTGAATCAACTCGGTAGGATCACATTGACATTTGGAATTTTAGATGCTAATTTTGGGCCTATGCTAGAAAAAGTCATTAAAACAGTCAGCTATTTTTCGTGGTTCTGTTACTAAAGTACCATTAACACAGAAAGAATGAGTAGCACTTGAATGTTTTGTTTTGTTAGGGGCCTTAATGATAATTTTCCATGTATTTCGCATATTATCACCCAGCACGGGATTGGACGCACGAGGACAATTTAACACTATCGTTGAAGATATTATAAACTCGAGAGAAGACCTCGAAACGAGCATAAATCAGTTTCAAGACTCGCTGCAGTACGCAGAACGCCTTTAAATTTTGTATTAAAACCTAGGTTATATCTCATTCCTTCTGACATGGAATGCATAGTTCCAACCTGTCAATCAACCGAACCCGCCGACCAATCACAACAGAGCTAGCAGATGTCACCCACATAGGTCAAAGTGCACTACGCTCACAACAACATGATCACGCGATATGTTCTGCCGGCCCCATACAATTTGTACAGTGTTGTATGCGACGATCCGGGTGAATTTTTGGTTTCAAGGCCGGTCGTTTCGTTGTTCAAAGGTACGAAAGCACGTATTTCATGATATGACATCCCTGTATTACTGGCCCTTTACTCAGTGTGTTCTAAGATAACTGTTGACCCTGAAACATGAATATACCTTTGAGTTTTCTTCAATAAATCTGTGCTTTCCGTTGAAAGTCCCATTGCTTTGTGCGTTGCGTGTCGCCATTTTTGACGATAGCGTGTGAGCCATAGCAACAATGTCCAAGGGGGCGGGGTTAACTGGACAAAATCGAAACTATGCATTGAGAGTCGGTGTTTACGATGGGTACAACAACAACCTACAGATTGCTACTAAAAACTTGCAAACTGGGTTGAATCTTGGTTTAAACGAAGAGCCGCAACTGAATGACGACGATGAAGACTTTTCTAACGTTGATGAATTTAATGATATGCCACAACCACAACCGCAACAACAACCTAAATCACAACCGCAACAACAACCTAAATCACAGCCGACATCAATACAACCGAAACCAAAAACACAGCTACAAGCTCACTCGGACGAAAAATGTTCACTTACTTTAGAATTATTGGCAACTGCTGGTGTTGGCTACTTGGCTTACAAATCCGTCGTTTAAAATAAAAAATAAATAAATAAATAAGGCGTGTTCCCACTAGCTGGAACACGCCTTATTTTGTATACCTTGGTAATATAAGTGTATTGGTAATATAAGTGTAATACAGCAGCGCCCACGACAATCGCCCAAAGGTGTTCGGCTAACCACCCAGCAGCGTTCCCCAGTATAGATCAAACAACCAACTCACTGTTGAACCCAATATGCCCGGCAATTGAACCCAATTTTGCGTAGCTAGCGATCCGCTGACCAGCGACGTCAATTTTACGGAGTCTTCTACGCTGAGTTTTTCTAAATCCGCAGATTTAATTTTAAATAACCTTTAACTTGACATCGCGTAGCCCATCGAGATAACTCCAACGACGGCTTCGTGGTATATCGTATATGCGATTCCTTTCGTATCCATTTTATCTATTATACTTCTTTTAAATTTATTCCATATCAAGTGACGGTGTCGTCACTTTAAATACCGGGTTTGGTGGTGTAACTAGCTGTGGCTGCGTTGAAGACTGTCGTCTGTAAAATATCCATGCAAGTGCGGCCGCCCCGAGCGCTTCCCGCCCAACTTGAGGTATACTTGGAATTCCAAAAGTTTCTATCACTATTCTCTTCCGAGTTTTCCACCGTTGATTGCATCTTTTGTTGTGTTCGGCCAACATTTTACCCTGTTCGATGCGTTTCGGATTCTTGGATTTCGGAGTCGTCGCCGGCGCCGGCGCCGTTACTTGAACCGGCGTCTTTTCTGTCGTCGCTTTCGTTAGTTGTTGGTTCTCTTCTTCCATTTATTATATAATCTTCCTTTTTAAAATTAACGTGCTTATTGGTAATCAGCAAGAGAACTAGCGGTGACGGGAAATGTCAGTACTTGTAGCAAATCTCGCACAGAGCGTTCGATAATGTCGAATTGATGATAGGATCGGCGTTTAGATCGTCCGCGAGCTTTTCTTCAGAATCGATAGGGACGTTTATACCGAAAACTTCGATCGGTGAAGCGATACCTAATACTCTACAGTAAAACGACAAAATGACAATGTTCACAATTTCTTTTGAAAATTTTGCCTGATAGCGTTCGTGCAGTTTCTCGCGTTCTGCCGGTGTGGCCGATTCGATCTCTTTCACCGTGTATTCTTTGCCCAAGTATTTCTTAGAGTCTCCCGCCGCTACGATGCTACACAGTCGATCTTTGTGCGTACCGTTCGACGTCACATTCGCCGTCGTCGGTTTTTCTCCGATAATTGATCGTAAATCATCCGTTGTCCTTTTAATATAGACAATTTTAAATATGTTATCAGTTTGTTGATTTTATTTTAAGTGACGTACTCGTAACAAATGTACTGTAACGTTAGATTTGCCGCTATAACTACACTGTTAAAAAAATCTCTGTTCATTTACAGTACATTCATATGTCAATTGGCATTACATAGCGTACTGTTTTTGAACAGTACATTCTACTTTTTTGTTTTCTTTGTTTGCATACAGTAGACTCTGCTGTTATTTGGAATTGTAAATTTACAGAAGATTCTTCTGTTTTTCAACAGACGACTAAGTGTTCGTTTTGTGCATGCATGGTTTTGTTCCTGAACATAGCCTTCTGTCCAGAAACAACTCTTATGTAACTGAACAAAGCATATTATGGGTTATTGACGACTATTTCTTGTTGCCAGTAGACGTTTGAGTGTGGATATGCACAGTTTGCCCTTCACTTTTTGTGTTCGAGATGCACCATCACCTCGTGGAAAATAAGTCGGCATTTTCCTCTCAATTTCGTAGCTTTTATTTGCATGCTGAGATGTAGTGGAGGATCAACACAACGTTCAGTATACCGGGGATTTAGCTTGGCTCCTTAAAATACAGGAATATCATGAATTCAGGGGCAATTGCCGTCTGAATCCATTGTATTCCCGTACAATGAGGCAGGCTGCACGCTCATGTATACCTCCACTGCAGGCAGTATATCACTCCACTACATTACAAATAACAGGCAAATAAAAACAAAAAATGCAAGAGAAATACCGACTTGCCTTTCACGACTTGTAGAGCAGTTATTTCACGTTTACATGTATATCAGCACTTCACTGAGGAATTTCCAGTACACATTTCGGCATGAAACGCCTGGCAAAAGCTGGTATTTTCAGACATGAAATTGCACGTCCAACTACATGCACAGTGCAGTTAATGACTGAGTTTTGCTTTTTTGTCATTTCCCGCGCGCGACAGCGTACATTGGTACTCGCTATCAACGCCGCACAGTTGCTGCCGCGTACCAGGGAACATGGGCGGAAAACAGTAAATTTAACTGTTGGTGAACAGTAACCTGTCTGTACTTGAACAAATGAGTATTCAAACTGTCTTGTTCCTGAACAAAACTGTAATTTAACGGCAAATCGTCTGTAATCAAACAGAAAAAAATATTTTTAAAATGTACACAGACGGAAGAATGTTTGTGCAATAACAACAAATTCCAAAAACAGTAACAGTTACTGTTCGTTTTTGACTTTTTCAACAGAAAAACGACTGTAACACAACACAATTTGTTACAGTGTAGCTTTAAAGCTAAATCTAGGAATTGGAGCACACTTGACATTTATTATATAACTAGCTTAAAGCTAGTTGTCTCAACTAGCTCGTAACAAATACTAAACTAGCTCGTAACAAATACTCAACTACCTCGTAACAAATACTCAACTACCTCGTAACAAATACTCAACTACCTCGAAACAAATACTCAACTACCTCGTAACAAATACTCAACTACCTCGTAACAAATACTCAACTAGCCTAAAGCACACAAAAGGACGTCGGATGCTCGGTGTTTATTACCAGCTTTGAATACTTGACGTCGCAAAGGTGTTTTTTAATGTGCTCTCTTTCTTCCGTCGGTACTACGTCGTCTTCATCTAACGCTAGGTCGACACTTAATTTATCTTTGGTGTAAAACATCGCTATCCAAGCGGTGTTTTCTCTGTAGTCCTTTAACCCAAAATTATACTTTTACGTGAGAAGCCAACACGAATGAAGAAAGTGTCGTCCGCTGAACGCCATTTTTGTCAACGCGCAAGTTTTCTTCCTTATATACTTGATTTATTGTTCGGAACTGCAATCGTCCACGATAAACAACGTGTTTACTCCTTCAAAAATATTCCTTTAAAAATAAATCGCCTCGTTCAACGTCAACCGTTCAAACTCGAGGTCACACAAGTACACGTTTGGATCGGTGTAAATCCACAGTCTCTCTAGGTACTTTTTTGTTTAAACCGTAGGGCAGATGATTACAATCGCCTCAAACTTACCTACGTACTCTTTCTGTAATAAATTCAACACCCATTTGGTTTTACCCGAATTTGTTTTACCCACGATCAAGGCGCACTCCGACACTTGCGCTTCCACGTCTTTTACTTTAATACGCTAGATTTTTGAAATTACCATCACCAACCATCAACTGAGCGTCCATGATTAAAAAGACGTACATGGTTAATTCTCCGCTAGATTCGGCTTCTCGCACGAGTTGAACGTTGATACCACCTCCGTCGCCAATCCCTCGGCCAGACCCGTGCGCCGAGTTATCGTCGGTACTTGTGAGATCTAGCCACATGCCGTACTCGCCCAAGTCGACGCCAGTTAAGTTCAAATCTTTAGAAACACCGCGCCTGCTTTCTGTGTCGGTGTCGGCAAAAAACTTGCTGATTTCGTTCCAGTGTTGATACTGAAACATGCCCTGCGATTACAATTGGTTCGGTTTACCTTCTACCGTCACCATAGTTTTGGTGATTTTTTGATTGTAGAATCTCGATCTGCGGCGTTTTGATAGCCAGATCCTTGAACAAGAACAACACACCCTTTAGACTCTTGATGGGTTGATTAATGACGACGTTCCACAACGTGTCCCCTTTATTGACCGATCTTACTTCGGTGTTGTGGATTTGATCAAAAAGATAACAAACTTCACCCCTGTGCTTATTTCTGATGATTTGCGCCAAGACTCTGTTGGTGACCACCTCGTACTCGGTGAGCATCTCGATGTCGAGCGGAATACAGTATATGTTACCGAAAGCGTCCGCGATTGCTTTGTCTTTCCCGTGGTTGCCACCCTGGTCGGCGTCCCACGCTTTTCTGTAGATCCTCGAGCTTCTTTCTCGTCAAATTTTTTAATTGACTTTGCTCTTGCCGTATTGCCGAGATATAGTCTCGGCGAGTATATTTAGGTTTAGTTGGTAGTGTAATTTTGTTGTGTTCAACAAAATCCTTCAAGATAGCTTTTTTTCCAACTGTAATATCCTCTCGCTAAAGTTTTTGTTTGCTTCATATTTTATTTCCTTATATATTTCTCATTCTTTTCTGAGATATTTAAAAAAAAAATTATTTTAAAAAGAAATACTCGTGAAAAGGGAATTCCCCCCCGCCCCCCGTCCGCGCATCTAGAAAAATTAAAACAAAAAATTAAAATTAAAAATACAAATTTGGAAGAAAAAAAAATCAAAAAATTGCAATTACCGGTACCGGTACTCTTTGCAGTAATTAATTATTTAACTCAGAAATGCAACATTTCCGACAGAAATGCAAGTGCAGGGAAGTATATCTTAGAATTGGATGAACTGTTGATTCCAGGAGGTAATTTCCTTTAATTCTTTGTTCAATGTATACGAAAAAATACCTGACATAGACTATATGTATTCCTTGAATCTTACGTGGTTTCACTTTCAGAAATGGGACCTACATGTACAACATCGCAGATATTCTTGACCAGTATTCGGGTCAACTAACATCGCGCCCTGGAGCTGAAACGGGTATGACCTTTACTCGTATTTCTGAACCGGGTCAACTTTTTAACCTTTGGCGGCGCAAAGAGGAGTTGTAACTTCATATTACAATAATTTTTCGAAAATTTGTTGCGTTAACTCGACTCTATTTTTCGTCGTCATAAATTGATAAATTTGTTGTCAAATTTTCCCAAACGAAAATTAAACATCGTGAAAGGCATTTGATTTTTTTAATTGAGTAGTGGGTAAGAATTGCGTAGTTGATCACTAATATTTTTCTTTAAAATGACTCATCAAGTATCAGTAAGTGCAGTTTTGATAGAAAACTCTAAATTTAACAGTTGGGAAAATTTAAGATTTTTTAAGGAAATACTTATAATTTTAAAGCCAGTCTCATATGTTTTGTACACAAGGTCTGATGCCATGATCAACCGCTCAATTCGGTCCGAAAAAAGTGTAATGGTCAACCTCCAAATTCTTATTTACCTCGACATTTTGAATAATTTTGTTTTTCTTGTCTGTGCTCTTGAAGTAAGATTTTGGGTCATTGCAAATACATGTACAATTGTACTTGTAGTTTGATATTTATTTTCTTGGGGAGCAGGTCACCGTGACGTCACTGACGTGGTTACGTGTGCGATGCGATCGATAAGCGTTGATGGAATCGACGAAATGAATATGGTAAGGAACATTTGCAAAACATACACCATAATAGTCTGCGCTTTGTACCAATTAAATTGTCATGTCTTACATGATGTGAAATTTTTGTGATGAAACGGTTAGTAGTTGCAGTTTTCCAAAATTATCAGTCATTAACCGAGTAATTGGCAATTTAATCTGGGTTTCCTCTTTTTTTTTCTGGGACACCCTGTATCAAGGAGTTTACCATCTCAGTGACCCTAGAGTTGACCTGGGAGGACATACGTCTTCAAGAGTGGCTCCCCTGTGATCCAGAGAAGATCTTCGCAATCCGAGGGTCAGATATTGATAGGATCTGGGTGCCGGTTCTATACTTTCCGCTCCTGAAATCCGGCAGTGTTCACGCAATCACGTCAACCAACCGGATCGTTAGACTCAATAGGGAGTGGATTTTCTATGCCACCAGGTTAGTGTATACAGCTCTGACCCCGACCCCAATCCCAGCTACCTTAACCCCGATCTTCACTCTGACCCTGACCCTGATCACGGCTCTGACCCTCAACAGTGTTCTCGCGCCCAAACGGCGTGAACACCATCTATAACACACCACATATCCACTGAAAACTAGTTACCCGTGTCAAGAACAGACCGCCCGAACTCGACCTAAGTGCATGTAATATTAACATAAGTGTGATTTCAACCAAGACCCCAAGGGTGATGTCGACCCCGACCTTATAGATCTGACCCCGACCCCAACCTTCACTCCGACCCTGACGCCGACTCTGACCCCGGCCCCAGCTCTGACCGGACCCCGTAAAATTTGTTTACAGATTTTCTGGAGATACGGAATAATTCCGTAAGGCGGATAAAAAAACTTTCCGTAAAAAGGGAAATATTTTAAACCCTCTGAGATGCACCGCCCAAAAAAAATGCAGGGAGGCTCAAAGGGAGACTCTGGATGGCACTTTGTATAACGCGCAAATACCACTTTTTGGCAGACACAATCCTTTTTATAATGGCCTAATCAGATGAATGGAGGTGCCTCAAGACACAGCTGTTTACTTAGACTTGATATGATGTCAAGAAAACCGCACCAACGTAGTCGCGAATGGACCGGGAACAAGTCTAGTCGACCTCAAGTTACCGACTTGAGAAACCTGTCTGTCACTTTGTAAACGGGTTATGGGGTTTGCTACCAGAATTGGACGTAAATATCTGATTGGTCGAGACACGGGGCTTAATTAATATTCATGCAACATTTGAAAAAAAAATTGCTTGTGAAATAAATTTCCTCAAGTAGTGGACCTATCAATATCCATTACTCCTGAATTTCAAAATGAGACATAGGCCTAATCATATAGTAATAATTCGACCTTTCCGTTGGCCCAAGTTTTTGGTTAAGAAATCAATTCAAAAATCGTATAGCCGACAATTCTCTCAATTGTTGTGGGGGAGATTTTTGTATACATGTATATTATTTTATTGTACACTTAATGTACGCAGTATAAATGCTCGTGACTCAAAGAAGACCTACTACATTTCGCTAAAAGTTAAACGCAGTTAATCTGAATAAAGATGCGTATCTATTGCAAACATATTCTTACTGCATATTCAATTAAACACCCCTGGTAAAAGATGGACGCTACCAAACCGTGGAGTGCGGTGCGTGGATCAACACGCTTTGAGTCGTGAATATTGTCGCGCTATCGGGTTTTTCAAGTCTGTAATACGGGTCGAAACCAAAATATATACTGCACATAACGGATGTCGATCGTGTGCGGTAAAATGGCGTTGGACAGACAAAGCACGACCGTATTACCGAATTGATTTCAAGTCTACTGTTACTGGGAATGCAGTAGGCTGATTGATAGCTGCTTTTACGCACGGCGTCAAAAGGGCCTTACTCAAAGAACATACATGTTAGTACACAAATCAATGGGTCTAGGCTTGAGGCCAAGATTCCCCAGGCGGACCTGACCGGTAAGTGAACTCAACATTTAAGGTGACTACAGGCGCACAGACTAGGGTAATCAGTTGAAGATTGAGCGGAAGTGGGCAAAGGTTTTTTGTATTTAAAAATACAAAAATGTGCCTTCTTCCGGAAGCTCCCCTTTGCAGCTCCGAGGGTTAACAGTGAAGAGTTAATTACTTACATTATGTAGATGATCATCAGCTGGGACGAATTCCGGTTGGAATCTGACGGAATCGATTGTCGAAATTCATTGACAATTTCACTGTAGCATCAACGCGTTTCGCATTCGCTCGTCTTGGAACGAAATTGAAGTTAACCGACAATGAATTGAAATGGAAAATATTAAAGAGCTAGTATCCTCCTTGACGAAAAATCCAGCATTTGCACCCTTATCGATAGTCCACATATCCTTCCAGCCGACTTAGACCGTTCTTTATTTCAAATTGTCCGTTTTAAGTGGATACATCGCAAGCAAAAGTTCTGTTTTTTGCGCGATTTCTGAAACGCTCATTACGTATTAATGATATGCGCATGATCCCGTGACGCAATCCAGAGAAACACGAGTAAACACGGTCGGCAGTTTATTACGTTTACACGAAAAAAACCTCCTAAAACCGTCTCTGTTCAATGGTGTTTTTTGAAGAAATATTCTCGTGCAAAAAGCCAGAGATGTTCCCAGTAGTTATGTGGTTGTATGCTTTACCAGACACCATGAAAAAAAAGAGCAGAAATATTTTCTTTTTTATTACCAAGAGAGAGAAAAATGAGTCGCTCGTTCTACATAGTTGTTCTACATAGCTGTTTAAGTAGTTGGAAAACCTACATCTTCAGCTAAGTAGAACAAATCACGTCTCGCCGATACGTACCTCGACGTCCTAATTTGTTCCTTTAGTGCATTTTTCTGTGCCACTCACCATAATCCCCCCTTTTTTGGTGTAAAATAATGATATTTTAATACTTTTTCCTGTTTTTCCGCAGGTTGACTCTCACCCAGAGGTGCAACATGGATCTTACGTTCTTTCCTTTCGATTCACTGAAGTGCGACACTCACATATCGACTTGTAAGACACATTGTCAGTTAAAGGCCTATAATTTTCCAGATAACATTTTTTGTTACGAATTTCTAGAACAACGGCATAACTAAACAATAATCTAAACAATTATCGGCCGGTGTCCGGCAGGCACTCGTCCGATGTCCTGCCTATGTCACTGTGATACCCCGGCCGATGTCCGGCCGATTTCCGGCCGGGCGCCGCCAAGTCGGCCGGACGCCGGGCGGGGCCCGGCCGGCGTCTGAGCGGCGTCTGGGCGGCGCCTGGGCGGCGTCTGGGCGGCGCCTGGGCGGCACCTGGCCGATATATGGATTGTCTGGGTTGTCAACAATTTGGCCCGGCGCCCGCCCGATGTGTGCAATGCCCTGCCGGACATCGGCCAGGCATCGACCGATTTATTGGCGATCAGTTTGCGATGCGAAACGCCGCACCAGGTTTTAAGTCCGAGTTAAAAGTAACTCGATGCCCGCCCGATGCCCAAAAATTACCCGGCAGCCGCAAGGAGTCCCGTGGGGCCCCGGCCGAAAATGCCCAGAAATCCGTCGCAAACTACTCGCAAACCCATCGCAAGCTAATTGTGACTGGGCTATCAGCGCGCGTGCATTGCTGACGAGCCTGTGCCTTTAAAAGGCTCGACAGCAGTTCGTGTCGCGCAACAAAGACCTTTGCATTCCAAAGAAAAAATCTGACGGAAAACTGTATTTTTATGCAGTTGCTTATACGGATGATGAAATCTACCTGGAATGGGATACAGATGATCACATATGGGATCTTAAACTGAACGTGCCACGGTTCTCCCGTCCAAGACTGCAAACATCGAATTTCAACGTGACACAAGGCTACCAAATAGAGGGCGAAAACTTCACGCTTAGTACGTATAGAAAAAATGTCAAGAAACTGAGCCTTATAGCTTAGCAAGAACAAGTTACATGTAGGCTTACCAGGTAAAATCCTATGCCATTGTGTTAAACGACCGGTATTCTCAAACAATATTGCTCAGCAGTGTTTTGCTAAACAGCGCCATGAAATTAGCCTTTTGCGTGTAACATTTGCATAATTGCTGGTGCTCCGAATTATTATGCTGTTGTTGCTACGTGGTGCACGCCAATGCCTATAGCAACCAACAGTATGCTTGCTTTATGCCATTCTCTCCTGCCGTGAACACGGTATTGATTCTGCGTACTTCACACCTGCCGCGTGCATCCAGTCACATTACATAGCAACAAAAAAGAATCTGGTCGTTTGGATACTAAGTGTGCATGTGACGGAATTACTACGATATTTTGAACTTAAAAAACTGTCGTTATCCAACGGATTTAAACCACATTTTCAGATCATGTAAACAAGGCCTGACAAATTTTATCGAATGAGTTTTATCAGTTCTGTCTGAGAGGGTGAGATTTAAAAGCCATACGGAAAAAAAACCCTAAATTTTAGAATTTGCCACTTTCGACTTATAGCATCCTCCATTGTCAAGGAAACTGTCTATGTCTGAGGTATCTTTGCACCTCTTGTTGGGTTGCGCCACACGATTGAGATGGTTTGCAGTAACATTAGGGGTGATCCTGCATTTCTTTAGAAGCTTTCGGCTCAGCACACACATTCCACCGCCGTCTCCAGCGGTGTATTGACATTGAAGGAAACCAAGTCGAAAGTGGCGAATTTTGAAATTGACTTTTTTTTTCGTATGGCTTTTAAATCTCACCCTCTTGATGAAACTCAAGCCTTGTTTATGATCTGAAATTTTGGTTAAATCTGTTGGAAAGATTTTGAATTTGTTATACTTATATTTTGTATTTTAGTATACATGTACATTAGACGCTATTCATACACACGAGAGTCTATGACCAAGCCGGCTAAACGGGCTAACTAGCGTCTGTCAGAAAAATCGGACACAACCTTATTTTGTTTTCTTTCACCCCAGCCTTCTCGGCCCTAAATGCCTCAGTAACCATGGACAGACACAGTGAGTATTACGTACTCACGCAGATGACATCATCATTCCTACTAGCCATTCTTTCGTGGATTAACTACTGGATAGACGCGGAGCAGGCGCCGGCCAGGATTTCTCTTGGGATTACTACGGTGCTTGCGGCCATTACACAAGTCAGCAATGCGCGTAGGGGTCTGGCACAGGTGTCCTATAATACGGTAGGTTTTTAAAACTGTGCCTTCAGGACAAATACAGTAATCATTATTTTGTCAGATAAATTTACCTCTGAAGTTTAAAGATAGATTAAAGGATACTGAAAACTAAACTGCATTCATCCGTTTCCATGTGTGATTGAGGAAGTGTATGATGAAAACCAACTCGTGTGTAAGTCAGCTCAATACCTCATCTGCGTTCCAAGAAAACAATGAAAAACTGTGTCGTCCATACTCTTAAGAATTGTTAAGTTTGCGAAACCACCGTCCGATATTTAAGCTGGTTACATGTGGCTACACTACCATGACTACACGAAAACGGAGTCAGTCAGAGGTCTAAATTCGTTCACACGATCGAGGATGCCCTTAAAAAACGTGTGCACCATCAATATATAATCACTGGATGAAGTATGCAATAGACTGCCGAAGTGAATACGTCACCTTTTGTTGGTTGCCTATAGGCAATTGGATCTAAACTAAAAATCACTCAACCGTGTCCCAGTGCTTTTCCAATGGTACTTTTCCCGACGGCCATGATAGTTTGGATCCAATTGCCATGGCAACGACGTCACACTTCGGCTGTCTATAGACTACTAATTAAAGTGTGACGTCAGTTGCCATGGTCATTGGGTCTAAACATTATCTGGTAATCTGAAACGTTCATTGGTATAGCGCAGGGAAACAATTCACTGGTTTTAGTGTAGACCCAATTAAAAACCATGGCAACACACAGTAGTCTATAGCAGTTGTTCATATAGAAAGAGAATTGCTATCTCATTGAAGTGTGAGAGCACCTGTTGGTGGGTGTGTTTTGGAAGGTTTGTGCACTGGTGCGTGGAATGTGACGTGCAAAGCGGCACGCATGCTGGGCTGTTGCAAGTCATTCGCAGTCACCGCGTCGTATAGATGGTTTTTTGTTTTTTTTTTTTGTTTTTTTTTTTGTCCAAGAAAGAGGGTTACACTCTTGTACGGTTTCATATCACTTCCATCTTTTATCTAAAAAGGTCTTAATTCCATGTCCGCATACTTTTGTTCTTTTAACCCCGATTGCCCGGGGAATATGGTTTAACACAATATGTGTATTAATTTTATTACGTAACTTTTCGGTATTAGCATGACATTTGGCAAGTTCAGTAGCCAAAGATTCCCCGAGTATACTGAGCACAATATTTAAAGAGTTGTCAAATTAGTGTGCGCATGACGCATATAAATTGAATTAGGGTACGTTTGCAAAAGTGTCATCTTAACACTGAAGTAGTATTGTGGTTCATCGCATGCATTTTCTTTCAATATTGAGGGGCAATTTGGTCACTTCGCAGATAGGACACCGCACAACACAGGCCATGTAGTCTTTTTTACAGCCTCTGTATGGTCATAAATGAACAACTTAATAATAGTACTTTAACAGATAACGTTATATTTCGTTCATTCTTATTTTCCTCGAGAAATACTACCCTGGAGTCAACCAGTACGATTCTGGCTATTCGATCGCCTGAGGGGGTCAGATAGGAATTTTACAGAGTATTTTTTCCCGCATTATCAATTTGCAGGTTTTATCTCTGTTTTTTCGCCTATCTCAGGGTATAGGGGCAGATTGGTTGGGTTCGGACGGTGTGGTTCGTGGATGTGGGTCCGGCTGGTGTGGTGGTTAGGGTAGCCAGTTGTGTTGGTTGGGGTGGCCGGTCGTATTGGTTGAGGTGGCTGGTTCGTATCGATTAACCAATGCGGATTGGGCATTTTAGCCGTTGTGATTGGTTGTTTTGACCGATATGTTGGTCGGGCGGGCATTATCTACCGGCCGTGTTGGTCGGATTTAACCGGTCTGTCTTTGGACTGTATTTTTGTGCCAACTTTTTCTTTTAGAAATTCACTAATGTTGTTTCAACTAGTTTGATAAATCGTGATCGAGCTTTTCCAGAGCGAGATTTTTGTGTTTATTACGTGTATAAAGTTTTAAGTGGGCCTACTTAAAGTGGGCGTAGGTGACTGCAGCATCCCAGAATAAAACAGATAAAATATAGTCCTGATGTCACGTTGTTTGATTTGATGTTACGTACATCGGGGCTGAAATGAGATTTGAAGCCATGCTTCGGCCGCCATTTTACCCCACGAACAATTCTTGGCCTAGACTGCTCCCCAGTCTATGCGATCGCTTGCATTCCACTTAACACATGTGGACTAGTGAAGACAGTATGACCAGTCTAGGCAAGGCATTGTGTTTGGTGGGGTACAATGGCGGACGGTGGCTTAAATTTTAGACGCCATTGCTTCATCCAGTGATTATATATCAATGGTATGCACACGCATTTATATACATGTACACAACATTGCAAATATTGTATACTTGCCATGCCCCAAACGAACAAATTAACAATTTCAAACGAACAATTAACAATTTGTTTTTTGTTGGCCAGGCTTTAGATATCTGGCTTTCCGTGTGTCTGAACGTGACCATAGCTGGTTTGGTAGAGTACGCAGTGGTTCACATCTTAGCGTACCGTGCCAAAAGACTCGAGGGGCATTTGGAGCGATTGCAGGCGGCACGGGGTGACCACAGTGGCACGGTGCCACGGGACGACCGTGCCGAGGCAAGTCGTATAGACCATTTTGTACCAGCGACCATATTAGGTGGAAGGTTTCTTATTGAAATGATGTGACAATAGATCCATAATCGATTCGTGCATGACACCCCTAATATAACTGGACATATTTTTGTGATCGATTAGAACAGAAGTTTGTTGAGTACAGTGAACTTGTGGATAACAAGGCACTGATCGATCAATCACTTTGGAATCGCTTTCAAGACTGTTCCGCTTCAGCGATTTCGTCTACGTCCACAAGACCCGTTAGAACAAAGTGATCCCTGCAGCAATGAAATGTGACATCTCCTGTTTCTTGGAGATTCGTGTAATTCTTATAAGGGCTCTAAGAAACAAAAATAATTTGTTGGGTTTTCAACCCGATTGTATCCGCGTGGGATGAGCTGACCTTTTGTCGCGCGTCTCTTAAACAGCCCTAGAAGTGCAGGAGCTCAGGTAGATAGTGGCGCACACTGCCTCAGCGGCTCTGACGAGGGCTGGTGCAGTCAGCCTTGCCACAGTAGGTGTTAGTGCACGTTACTGACCGATAAAATGTCACATCTCTCGGCCTCCTTGATCTTTGTTCATAGTATACTTTGTCGCAAAAATTCAACCTGATTTTTTTCTCTCGAAAACATGACATACGAGTGGAAAATGTATGCGGGAGAGTTTAAGGGATGACTGACCAAAACTGTGAAATCCCCCTAAATACGGATTGATTTAAACAATATTACACCCTCAATAATAAGCCGTTTGTAACATTTG
This sequence comes from Henricia sp. BOLD:AAB3569, assembly GCA_037783545.1. Lineage (NCBI taxonomy): Eukaryota > Metazoa > Echinodermata > Asteroidea > Spinulosida > Echinasteridae > Henricia > Henricia sp. BOLD:AAB3569. Next base: position 141,330 of record JBBELK010000715.1, read on the forward strand.
CATAATAGCTTGCCCCCGAATACGTCACTTTCAAATGAATACGGTTTAGAAAGTCACATAGTGGTGCATGCCACTTTATGCCCTTCTTCCTGCGGTGGACGTGGTATTGATTCTGTACTTCACACCTGCTGCGTGCACCACATAGCAACAATAATTTAGTCTGGTCAAGTGGATACTAGGTGTGCATGTAAAAGGAAGTACGTCAGTAGCCTGTACACTATAGACGCTGTTTATGCGAAACACACAAAAGGCTAATTGAAATGCAATCCGAATTGTGACCATTATTTTTGTGTTCTTTTCCAGACTTCTTTTGTGCATGACCAACGCCCCCAACCTGTACCTTGTAACATCTCCAGGTCAACATCCGCAACGAAAGTGTCCACAGGGAGCAATTCAGCTGTCTTGTCCCCTGACGACGAACACAGGTTGCGTACGAAGATGCTGCGATGCTGGTTTTGGGCCCAGCGGATTGATGTGCTCTTTCGAATTCTGATGCCGCTCGTACTTTTAACATTTGTAATTGTGTACTTAATCGTGTACACGGGATAATATGATATAATATCTTAAAGTCATTACATTTGCACTTTCCCAAAAATGTTACGTCATGAGTTGACAAGAAAAACAAACTACCAATTTGAAAGGTGTTGTATGATAGCAATGGTAACAAACACCACATTTATAAAATGGTACTGGACAAAATTGCCAACTGAAGGTGCTCTTTCAAAAAAATGTCTGCGGGCAATTTTATTTTAGCCATTCATTTAACACAAAAACCATTCATGGATTTTTAAGGTTTTCTGAAGTATTATTGCAGCATGTAGGTAACATTTCTACATGGTAGTTTGTCAACATTATTCTTTAGTTATATAATGGTGTTGTTCCCGGATTTTGTAACAAATTTTTATCTGCAAATTATATACATGTAATGACTTTTAAATGACGTTACTCTAGTTTCTTTCTTTCTTAACGTTAAAATTAAGAGGCTGAAAAAGTGCAATAGTTTATAAATTTGAGACCAGGGCCAATTGGCCAAGAATTGGATCTGAAGTCCCTTAATTTTTGTGTGTACTATCTTAAAGCAATTTCTTGAATTTGTAAGTAAGATTGTCATCTTGAAATAAAATTGGAATAAATGTATCTAAAAAGTAGTGAAAACAAGAAAACGACGTTGCGATGTTGCAAATTTTGTCGCAACATTTCTTTGCAAATTTGTGTTTTTTGCAAATTTACGATGTCGCACATTCTTTTCGCAAATCGTTGCAAATATTTGCGATGTCGCACATTTCTTTGCAAATATTTGCCATGTCGCAAATTCTGTCGCAAATATCTTTGCAATTGTTTTTTTGTTTGCGATGTCGTATATTTCTTTGCAAATATCTTTGCGTGTTTTGGCCAAGGATGCTTGGTTCTCACTTTTATAGTTCAGGCTTTCACAGTTATCCCTGATAAATCCGTAGACATGGCCGTTGTATTCCAGGATGAACGCTCGTGATTCCGTGGACCCAGCGTATCCGTTGCTTCAGGGAGTACCTCACTGGGCTACGACAGCTCGCTACTATAGTTGGAGACACAAAATTGCGAGAAAATACGCGAATTAGCGATAATTTTCACTTGGAATCACACTGAATTGGTACTTACGATACGTTTGCGTATGTCGCACAAATGTTGCACGAATGTCGCCCGAACTCCCGGCGATTTCTTTTTTCCAAAATTTGCGACACTCGCGAGACTCTCGCGCAACATTTGTGCGACAAAATTGCGAATTGTTTGCACTTGCGACTGTTGCGCGCCTGTCTCGCCCCCGGAATGTCAGATTCTCATTTTTGTCTCCAATCAGTCACAATTTAGTTTCATAGGTCGCCAACCCCATCACAGACTTGTCTCACATTTCTCGCACTTTCTGACTCACGGAAACTAAATTGAGAAGGGTTCTAGACGGGTTCGAGACACCCGCGACGACTCTGTGACTATATTTTGAGAGAAAATCTGTCAAAATTCCAGCGACACGAGAGCGAGGCACTGCGACTCACGCGAGGAAATTGAGAACCCCCGCGAACGTTTCGAGACATTTTGGAAACTCTCTCGCGAATGCCGTTCGCATTTTGTCGCCAACAGTCGCAGCCCAGTAAGATAGGGGCTTTCCCGTTGTCAAATGGGAAACCCCCATTTCTGACCATGGTTAGAGGGACACACCGGCTTACTGTTTACATAATATAATGTAGCGATCTAGCATCCTTGACAATAATTTGTTGATGGTCGTTGTGAAAATTTCTTTCAAAATGTCACGTAATTAACTAGAAATGTTTTATGTGTTATGTACCATGTGTTTGTAAATAAAAGTGGCGTTCGATATGGGTCGACACGTGTTTAACCTCGTTTCCTTGTTTTCCCCGACTCGTGACACCTTGCATGACCGCTCAGGTCAGCGCTGACTTGAGGAAGCAACTCGAACGCAACTTGTTGGTGCATGTCTTTGAGCTCCGAAGCGAATCTCAAAGATGCGAAAATCTGAGAGATTATCTCGTCCATATCTACACCCAGAAACCCTTCTTATGAAATATGTTGGCAGATTTGTGTACAAATTGGAAAATACGGTTCGTACATAGTGTTAGTATATAGAAATATATCAGGTGTTGGTGCATGGCAGACTTATTCTATAGGGAGGGGTGTGTAAAACCAGGAGTAGTATGGAAAAGGGGGTTACTGTCACAAACTCAAAATATACTCACACGCTCTACACTCCATAGATTGTTTGTGGAAGGTTTTACAAAACTGCCAAAAGTACCAAAACTAATGTGCGTCAGGATCGTGCCAGTGAAAACCGTAATCATCGCATTTCCTGGAATTTTCTGTGTTATCTATCAATGGTTGCAAAAATCGTGTAAGTTTTACTCAAATTTTGTCAGCTATGTGTCGTTTTTACGCCGTTGACATGTGGACCGTAGGTTTTTGCGACTAGTTTTAGGTCATGGAAATCCCACGGTCTTAGCTGTCAAAACTGACAAAACTGCCGTGTGCGTCAGCGGGACCGTGTCAGTAATTTCCTGTGTTATCTAAAAACATTGCTCGCGTCAGTTACAGTCGCATTTTGTCAGTTATGTGTTGTTTTTACGCCTTTTTTGACCGTACTGGGGTAATAAGTCGGATTGTACAAACTAAACCGGCAAATAGACCCCTTGCATGGGCGGCCATGACGGGGGCAGTCACATGTCACTGTGCGTCATGCATGAGTAAGCACAATGGATCTATTGTCATGGCCGACGGTACAAAGGGTCTATTAAACAAATTAAAGGGCCTCTGAAATGGTATTTTTATCAAATTATGTGCCCTGCAACTACTCCATTCATTTACAGTCATAAAAACATATACTTGAAAGTTGTTTTTGAGGTTAAAATAAATGTTTTTGATTTTATGCTAATGTAAATGTACATATTTATGAGCAAAGCTGTGATGTTACATTAGGCAAACACAGGAAATCTCATTCAACTGTGCACAAAAAAAAAATCAGTATTTTCTCCAACTTGCTAAAACTTTTGTAACCCATGATTGTTTGGGTTTGTTTTACACGATATCTGTTATAAGCCATGAAAAAAAACTAAGGCTGGAAACTATAGTAATTTTCCACAATTCCAGTTTGAAGTCTTACGTTTTTACTTTGCTTTTCTGCTGTGTGTTCCTAAAGTGACATGCCCCAAACAGCGCCCTCTTTCTGTGAGTTTTTGTAAAGATTTTCAAAGTTGAAATACGCCACTTTTTATTCATGGGGAATTAAAATGAACAGTAGTATATTGTCTTTCTAAACAAGAAATCCTTCAAAACTGTGCATAAAGTAGCATTTCAGAGGCCCTTTAAACATTGCGAAAATCTTCGTGTGCGTAAATTGAGTTGTTTCATTTCGCAGTGACAACAAACGATGTAAACAAATTGGGGCTGTTAATTGTTTTGTTGAATGTCGTGGGTGAAATTTGGTTTAGAAATTCGCTAAATCGTGTAAATAATTTGCTATTCGCGTGACTTGCTTAAGATCTTCGTTCAGAGCAGTTTCATTTGCTTTCGCGCCGCAGTGACACATCTCGGGACAGACCATATTTTCAAGGAAATACCTTTGTCTGGTCTCAAAATAAAATAAATAATTTTCAGTTGTTCTGAAGAGATAACTTAGGCCCAATATATTTGAAATTCCCAAAATTAGGGGTCCAAAAGTGTGACATGCTTTTTAAGGTTTAATGATTGAAAGTTTCCTAGTAGAAAATAATTATTTGTATTTGAACAAATGCCACCCAAATTTAATGTTTGTGTGTAGATACGGCACCAAGGTTAATGCAAACTCATTCTACAGCCAATTTTCATTGGCGTAGGTAACCCGGGACACCAAACTGCTATCCAATAGGCCTACCATGGAACAAATCATAAGCCTTTATGTTCTTTTTTTTTAAATATTTTTCAGGAATCAGAAGAAAAACAAATATTGAAGACAATGATGCTGCCCCCTATAATCACAGGCCACAGTCCATTACTGAGAATTTGTGGTCATAAGTGGTGATTTTTGAAGCAGAAAGTGTCGTACGTAACTGGGACACCAAACATTTTGGACCCCTAATTTTGGGAATTACCCATATAGCTACGCTCGTAACCAGGACGGACACTGTGTTACATTTTAAGCCATCCCAGTTACGAGCGTATATTGGAAATTTTTACACGGGGTTTTTAGAAAGGCATGTTGTCACACTATTTGTAACCATATTTGGGCCTAAGTTATCTCTTCAGAACAACTTAAACTTATTTATTTTATTTTAATATGATCTGTGTTGCCAAAATGCCCCCTTTACCTTGGAAAGACTCAACTCTTCTTTTGTTATGCATGCCACTGTAAATATTATATATATATATATATTTGTTTCCTCGACTTGATTTTGATGTATTATATTTATTATCTCGCTTATTAAATAAGTATTGTATAAAATACAGTTTATTTTGTTTCTTTTTTAACCCGTTCTGTAAGTAGCGATGCATTCGCCGTTGGATTTCGTGAATAAAATACATTCAACGATAATAATTAAACAGCTAGAATCCCCCCTTCCACATTTTTTTCTTCTTCTGTTTATCATGGAGGTGTATGTGTCTACAACACCATCACAACTTGTTTTTCACAAAAAATCGACAGACTTTTGCTTAAAACGTAAAGCAGTTCCGACCCTCTTCACCTAAATTCTGAAACGCTCGAGGTCACTCGGCTTGTTTATCAACAGGGTGTTGACGTCATCCTGAGAAACATACAAAACGGTCTGTGCAGTATTGAATGGAAAATACACGAAGTGAATGTTTGTCATGCTATTTTGTCCTTGTAATTCAAAATACAAACGTGAAAAACACTTCATGTAATATGACAGCAATCTACTATTACCTGTTTTGTGAAAAAACGATGAAATTGTGGCTCACAGTGACTCTCTTTTGAAGTAAATACTGGTGCATTGCGACGGGTGGTTTTGTCACGGAACGACCGGCATTCACAGCGGTCTGTGTACGGTCCACTGCGGCGTAGTTTCCACGTGTTTGGACATCGGCCGTACAAGTTATAGAATGAGCGACTCATTTTTCTCTCTCTTGGTAATAGAAAAGAAAATCTTTCTGCTCTTTTTTTCATAGTGTCTGGTAAAACATGCAACCACGCAGCTACTGGGCATATCTCTGGCTTTTTGGAACAACAACATTCTTCAAAAAACACCATCTAAAAGAGACGGTTTTCTAAGTTTTTTGCGTGTAAACGTATGGAGCTAACTATCGTGTTGACTTCTCTTTCTCAGGATTGCGTCACGGGGTCACGCGCATATCATGAATACCTAATGAGCGTTTCAGAAATCGCGAAAATCTCATTTTCGAAAAGCGCACTTTTGCTTGCAATTAATCCACTTAAAACCGACAATTAAAAAATAATAAAAATCCACGTCGGCAAGAGGGATGTTTGGACTATCGAAAAAAGCCTAAATGCTGGATTTTCGTCAAGGGGGATTCTTCCTCTTTAATATCAAATACATCAATTAAAGTGATTCTGCACTATCTGAAATGCAATGGTTAAAAATGCTTGACACATAAACGCTGTAAAATTCAGTGAAAGAAATTAATGTTGGAATTTCAACAGGCGTTTTTATTCTCCGACTTTATACTTCATAATTAATATTATGTACGTAGAACTGTAATTTGTTGAACATCTCAAATAATCGATTATTAATTTATACACTGTGTAGAAACTGCAAGAAAACGACACTCGGAGTTGAACATGTACATGAAATCTCAAAGATTTTGCGCCGTTAGGAAGACATTAGGTCTATAGGGCACCATTTCAAAGGAAACATTGTGGCAACTTAATATTGGTAAAAAAACAAATAAAAGTTTGATGAAAACGGAAGACAATTATTTTGATAGGCAAATTGGTTTTTAAAGTGAAAAACAAATATGACGTCTTCCCAGAACTAAATCAGTCAATATTAATTGTCACAACTGTTCTTTTTTGTTAGAAAGTAAAAATAAATGGCTCAACTTCATTTTCTCCCAATGTTGCATGGTGCTGTAATTGATTTCTGCCCGCGTCCAGGATTTTACGAATCACTACGTTTTAATTTTCTTTGTCCATAATTGTTTTTGTTTTCAATCAACGTTTTGCTACAAACCACTGAACGTATAGTCTATACCGAAAAAATCAAAGATAGACAAAAAAAACGGTCAAAATGATTCGTTTTTTCTATTTTATTTCCCCCTTGTATTTCATGTATTATAACAGTGCATTGTTTTTTGGCGCAATGTTTCACGGCCACAGCAAATGTCTGACGGTAGGTAAGTCTTGCAATAAAACTGAACAGTTACTTTTTTGATTGGAACCCTTATTAATTTTTCAGTTTGCACGCAAAACTTTTTGTTCGGTTGGAAGTATGCGCAGAGTGATAGGCACGAATTAATTGAAATCAAAACTTCGAATTTGTTATTGTTAATAATGTACCACAAGTTTCTGTGTTCTGCAAACGGATTAATTTGTCCGTCAGGTGTTGAGCAAGCGTTGGTTTTTTTTATCTTCGGCAAAGACCTTTTATGCAATAAACTATTACAAGCATTATTTTATTATCAACTTCAAATGGCGAAGACGGAGATGCAGTTTTAGAAGTAGGAGGAAAAACCCCAGGGAAATCTCCTGGGGAAACCACACGCGGTCAAGTAGGGACTGCAAACACAATCCACCGTGCACCTCCAGGAATCGAACCCGAGATACCAGAGGTGTATGAAAGGTGACAGGACCACTACGCTAACCCGACTGCCCTGGGAAAGCTTGGCTGTGCATGGTTGGTCCATTACTAGAAACATGTGCTGCACTAATAATTGTTAACCAATACAGTCGAAACGGTCCAGGGTTTCCTTGATTAAATGTAAAATAAAATATTACTTCCACCAAAACAATTAACTCATACAACAATCTGCTCCTTTTCATTGGACCTGTATTAAAGCAACACTATACAATCACCGTAGGCACAACCTTAGTACAACGCGCCAATCTCAAGCATAGAAAAACGACTCGCTTGCGCCAACGGCATTGGCGCTTGAGGATCTGACTGCACGTCTACTGATTTAGAAGCCTTTGAAAATATAACGAGTATATCACTGGGTGGAATAGTCGAGCTGGACCATCTTGAAGTAAGACGTCTATCTGAAAGACGATGTTGACGTAGCTTCGGGCACGGTGAGTGTGGAGTATAGATAAGATTTATTTCCGGGAGAAAATGCATTTCGTTCTAACCTATTAAAACAACCAAATAAAATACATCCCCGAAATGCTATCCTTTGGAAGAAAACAGGAAGTTATAGGCCTATTTGCAATCTCCAATTCGGATGTGAAAGCAAAAGGGTTGGTGTAATCACTGCACTGCTTTATGGAACAGATAAATTAGTTTACAAAACATTCGTGGTTTTGTTACGATATCCTCGAAAATATACAGAATGAGATTGCGAAATTTCAGAATGGTAGTGAGAAAAATATGACAAATTAATGGTGTCAAAATCTCAACACCCATGCACTCTAAAAACACTTAGCCAAATTTGACTAGAAAACAGTCAAAACATTGCACCCAGCTGACCCTGAAGGCATATTACTGATAAATCACTAGAAATATCGTTATACTAACAATGAATCTGACTCCGACTTGTTTTAACTATTTCACATTACGAGGATTCTAATTCATTCATTCATTCATTTGTACATAGGCGATAGCAACAATTTTGTTTTCTTGTTTGTATCATGTATAGTGAGTGGACTTACTTGGATTCTCCGGTTATGCACGAACTTACAAATGTGGCTGTCATTTACTGCGCGGTTTCGTTGTTTGAAAAAAAATAATAATAAAAAATAAACAATTAGGTATTAATAACAATGAATATCAAAGAGCTGTGGTCCAGTTAGGTCCATGTTGTATGTTCATTGCAGTAATGTCCGTTTGCAGTGGTTAAAAGCTGCATCGCGTTTTAACATTTTTATCTCGTGTTGCTAAATTCATCTCTAATTGTCAATCCTACCATTTACCCCATTTTCATAATAATGACCTCTTTCGTGCATTGTTGGGAAAGGAGTGGCACGCCCGAGATTGCTGTGATGCATGCTCAGACGGGATGCCCTGTTAACTAAGTTGGTAGAGCAGTTGGCATGTATGCCAAGGATCTGGGCTCTAATCCAAGTCGGGGCTCTGCAATTTTCTCGTGTTTCTAAATTTATTAAACAAAAAAAACAAAACAATAATAATAATAATAATAATAATAATAATCACTTAATGCCGCAAAGGGGCGACCCACCGGTAAAACTTTGCCAAACGACCACCGAAATTTCGGCTAAAAGACATCGATTGGACACCAAATTTCTGTACCCGGAGCTTCCAAAAATGGTTCCATACCTAACAGAGATGGTTCTAGACCTAATAAAAATGGTTCTCGATTTTTAAAAGATGGTTTTGACCTAAACAAAATGGTTTTTTACTTCCAAAATATTGGGGCTACGCCAAATTGTCGCCCTAACCGACCGCGTCGCCCTTATATGACTCTCTACACAAAAAGTGTCGCCCCATTGGATACAATAGAGAAATAATTTTAACTAGACCTGTGTTCGTTCTTGACAACGAACACATGGCTGTTCCCCTCCTTTTTAAACATATGTGGTGTTCGGGATGACCTTTGTTAGTGATTGTATATGAAGAAATCACGATCGTATGTCAAACGGTTGAGTTTTTATCGATTTTTAAATATTGAATATTATTACATGCCCCTTTAATCTGACATGTAGGGAAGGTCAAAGGTGTTGCTATATGTTTGGATACCCCACCCTAGTCGAAGTGTAACACAGTTGACCCCATCGTGATATATTGTACCCCTTTCAAATGGCAAGGCAAAATCTGTTTGACCAATAGGAAACGAGGTCAAAGGTCAAGCCATGTGCGCATCTTAAAGACATTTGTTAGTGATCGTATATGCAGAAGGAATCAAATTTGTAGGTCAAACGGTAGATTTTTTATTGATTTTTGAATATTTAATTACGTAATCATCTTGTCGCTAGAGGGCGCTATTTCGTACGATGACGTCATCACTTATATTTTTGGAAAGCTTAAGGGCCTCTGGTAATAACACCATCTCAATACCTCCTTTCACTTTCAAACTAAGGGCCACTTCCGGTTTCGACCGGAAGTGAGCAAGGTCAAAGCTCACGGCCATATTTTTTGGATACACCACCCTAGGTCCAAGTGTAATACAGTTGACCACATCCAGATATCTTGTACCACTTTCAAATGGCAAGGCAAAATCTGTTAGACCAATAGGAAACGAGGTCAAAGGTCAAGCCCTGTGCGCATCTTAAAGACATTTGTTAGTGATCGTATATGCCACAGGAATCAAGATCGTAGGTCAAACGGTTGATTTTGTATTGATTTTCCAATATTTCATTACGTAATCATCTTGTCGCTAGAGGGCGCTATTTCGTACGATGACGTCATCACTTATATTTTTGGAAAGCTTAAGGGCCTCTGGTAATAACACCATTGACCCCATCTCAATACCTCCTTTCACTTTCAAACTAAGGGCCACTTCCGGTTTCGACCGGAAGTGAGCAAGGTCAAAGGTCACCAACATATTTTTTACATACCCCACCCTAGTCGAAGTGTAACACAAGTGACTTTGTCCAAATATCTTGCACCACTTTCAAATGGCAAGGCAAAATCTGTTTGACCAATAGGAAACGAGGTCAAAGGTCAAGGCGTGTGCGCATCTTAAAGACTTTTGTTAGTCATCGTATATGGCGAAGGAATCAAGATCGTAGGTCAAACGGTTGAATTTTTATTGATTTTTGAATATTTAATTTATTAAACTTCATACCCCTTTAATCTGACACGTGATGACGTCATCATGACGTCTTTAGTACTGTGCACAACTTCACATAGTGACCAATGTCCATGTGAAGTTTGAAGTCAATCATGAATGTGCAAGTGCCCGAAATAGCATCTGAAAAAAGTGGAAGAAGGAAAAGAGAAAAACGAACACATGGCTGTTCCCCTCCTTTTTATAGACATATATTGTGTTCAGGATGACCTTTGTAAGTGATCGTATATGAAGAAATCACGATCGTAGGTCAAACGGTTGAGTTTTTATCGATTTTTAAATATTGAATATTATTAAATGCCCCTTTAATCTGACATGTACAGGTCAAAGGTGTTGCTATATGTTTGGATACCCCACCCTAGTCGAAGTGTAACACAGTTGACCCCATCGTGATATATTGTACCCCTTTCAAATGGCAAGGCAAAATCTGTTAGACCAATAGGAAACGAGGTCAAAGGTCACGACCATATTTTTTGGATACACCACCCTAGGTCCAAGTGTAATACAGTTGACCACATGCAGATATATTGTACCACTTTCAAATGGCAAGGCAAAATCTGTTAGACCAATAGGAAACGAGGTCAAAGGTCACGACCATATTTTTTGGATACACCACCCTAGGTCCAAGTGTAATACAGTTGACCACATGCGGATATCTTGTACCACTTTCAAAAGGCAAGGCAAAATCTGTTAGACCAATAGGAAACGAGGTCAAAGGTCACGACCATATTTTTTGGATACACCACCCTAGGTCCAAGTGTAATACAGTTGACCACATCCAGATATCTTGTACCACTTTCAAATGGCAAGGCAAAATCTGTTTGACTAATAGGAAACGAGGTCCAAGGTCAAGGGGTGTGCGCATCTCAAAGAGCCTTGTTAGTCATCGTATATGGCGAAGGAATCAAGATCGTAGGTCAAACGGTTGATTTTTTAATGATTTTTGAATATATAATTGATTAAACTTCATGCCCCTTTAATCTGACACGTGATGACGTCATCATGACGTCATTAGTACTGTGCACAACTTAACATAGTGACCAATGTCCATGTGAAGTTTGAAGTCAACCATCAATGTGCAATGTTCCCGTTTCCTTGGAGTGCACAGTCAATAAGACGCCTGTGTATACGCGAAATAATCATTCTCCAGTTTCCTCGCAGTGCACAGTCAATAGGCCATTGCCCGTGTACAAACAAAATACGTATTATCCCGTTCCCTCGAAGTACACAGTCAATGGGCCATTGCCTGTGTACAACCAAAATACGTATTATCCCGTTCCCTCGAAGTACACAGTCAAAGGGCCATTGCCTGTGTACAACCAAAATACGTATTATCTCGTTTCCTCGAAGTACACAGTCAATGGGCATTGCCTGTGTACAACCAAAATACGTATTTTCATGTTTCCTCGAAGTGCACAGTCAATAGGCCATTGCCTGTGTACAAGTGAAATACTCAATTTCGCGTTTCCCTATTAGTAGTGCACAGTCTATATAGCCCAATTCCGGTTTCAACCGGAAGTGAGCAAGGTCAAAGGTCACCAACATATTTTTTACATACCCCACCCTAGTCGAAGTGTAACACAAGTGACTTTGTCCAAATATCTTGCACCACTTTCAAATGGCAAGGCAAAATCTGTTTGACCAATAGGAAACGAGGTCAAAGGTCACGACCATATTTTTTGGATACACCACCCTAGGTCCAAGTGTAATACAGTTGACCACATGCAGATATCTTGTACCACTTTCAAATGGCGAGGCAAAATCTGTTAGACCAATAGGAAACGAGGTCAAAGGTCAAGGCGTGTGCGCATCTCAAAGACCCTTGTTAGTCATCGTATATGGCGAAGGAATCAAGATCGTAGGTCAAACGGTTGAATTTTTATTGATTTTTGAATATTTAATTTATTAAACTTCATACCCCTTTAATCTGACACGTGATGACGTCATCATGACGTCATTAGTACTGTCACAACTTCACATAGTGACCAATGTCCATGTGAAGTTTGAAGTCAATCATCAATGTGCAAGTGTCCGAAATAGCATCTGAAAAAAGTGGAAGAAGTAAAAGAATAACTAGACCTGTGTTCGTTCTTGACAACGAACACATGGCTGTTCCCCTCCTTTTTATAAACATATATCGTGTTCGGGATGACCTTTGTTAGTGATCGTATATGAATAAATCACGATCGTAGGTCAAACGGTTGAGTTTTTATTGATTTTTAAATATTTAATATTATTACATGCCCCTTTAATCTGACATGTAGGGAAGGTCAAAGGTGTTGCTATATGTTTGGATACCCCACCCTAGTCGAAGTGTAACACAGTTGACCCCATCGTGATATATTGTACCCCTTTCAAATGGCAAGGCAAAATCTGTTTGACCAATAGGAAACGAGGTCAAAGGTCAAGCCATGTGCGCATCTTAAAGACATTTGTTGGTGATCGTATATGCAGAAGGAATCAAATTTGTAGGTCAAACGGTATATTTTTTATTGATTTTTGAATATTTAATTACGTAATCATCTTGTCGCTAGAGGGCGCTATTTCGTACGATGACGTCATCACTTATATTTTTGGAAAGCTTAAGGGCCTCTGGTAATAACACCATTGACCCCATCTCAATACCTCCTACCACTTTCAAACTAAGGGCCACTTCCGGAAGTGAGCAAGGTCAAAGGTCACCAACATATTTTTTAGATACCCCACCCTAGTCGAAGTGTAACACAAGTGACTTTGTCCAAATGTCTTGCACCACTTTCAAATGGCAAGGCAAAATCTGTTTGACCAATAGGAAACGAGGTCAAAGGTCAAGGCGTGTGCGCATCTTAAAGACTTTTGTTAGTCATCGTATATGGCGAAGGAATCAAGATCGTAGGTCAAACGGTTGATTTTTTATTGATTTTTGAATATTTAATTTATTAAACTTCATGCGCCTTTAATCTGACACGTGATGACGTCATCATTACGTCATTAGTACTGTGCACAACTTCACATAGTGACCAATGTCCATGTGAAGTTTGAAGTCAATCATGAATGTGCAAGTGCCCGAAATAGCATCTGAAAAAAGTGGAAGAAGGAAAAGAAAAAAAACTAGACCTGTGTTCGTTCTTGACAACGAACACATGGCTGTTCCCCTCCTTTTTATACACATATATGGTGTTCGGGATGACCTTTGTTAGTGATCGTATATGAAGAAATCACGATCGTAGGTCAAACGGTTGAGTTTTTATCGATTTTTAAATTTTGAATATTATTACATGCCCCTTTAATCTGACATGTAGGAAAGGTCAAAGGTGTTGCTATATGTTTGGATACCCCACCCTAGTCGAAGTGTAACACAGTTGACCCCATCGTGTTATATTGTACCCCTTTCAAATGGCAAGGCAAAATCTGTTTGACCAATAGGAAACGAGGTCAAAGGTCAAGGCGTGTGCGCATCTTAAAGACATTTGTTAGTGATCGTGTATGCCAAGGGAATCAAAATCGTAGGTCAAACCGTTGATTTTTTATTGATTTTTGAATATTTAATTACGTAATCATCTTGTCGCTAGAGGGCGCTATTTCGTACGATGACGTCATCACTTATATTTTTGGAAAGCTTAAGGGCCTCTGATAATAACACCATTGACCCCATCTCGATACCTCCTACCACTTTCAAACTAAGGGCCACTTCCTGTTTCGACCGGAAGTGAGCAAGGTCAAAGGTCACGACCATATTTTTTGGATACACCACCCTAGGTCTAAGTGTAATACAGTTGACCACATCCAGATATCTTGTACCACTTTCAAATGGCAAGGCAAAATCTGTTTGACCAATAGGAAACGAGGTCCAAGGTCAAGGGGTGTGCGCATCTCAAAGACCCATGTTAATCATCGTATATGGCGAAGGAATCAAGATCGTAGGTCAAACGGTTGATTTTTTATTGATTTTCCAATATTTCATTACGTAATCATCTTGTCGCTAGAGGGCGCTATTTCGTACGATGACGTCATCACTTATATTTTTGGAAAGCTTAAGGGCGTCTGATAATAACACCATTGACCCCATCTCAATACCTCCTACCACTTTCAAACTAAGGGCCACTTCCTGTTTCGACCGGAAGTGAGCAAGGTCAAAGGTCACCAACATATTTTTTAGATACCCCACCCTAGTCGAAGTGTAACACAAGTGACTTTGTCCAAATATCTTGCACCACTTTCAAATGGCAAGGCAAAATCTGTTTGACCAATAGGAAACGAGGTCAAAGGTCAAGGCGTGTGCGCATCTCAAAGTCCTTTGTTAGTCATCGTATATGCCGAAGTAATCAAGATCGTAGGTCAAACGGTTGATTTTTAATTGATTTTTGAATATTTAATTTATTAAACTTCATGCCCCTTTATTCTGACACGTGATGACGTCATCATTACGTCTTTAGTACTGTGCACTAATTCACATAGTGACCAATGTCCATGTGAAGTTTGAAGTCAATCATCAATGTGCAAGTGTCCGAAATAGCGTCTGAAAAAAGTGGAAGAAGGAAAAGAATAAAAAACTAGACCTGTGTTCGTTCTTGACAACGAACACATGGCTGTTCCCCTCCTTTTTATAAACATATATGGTGTTCGGGATGACCTTTGTTAGTGATCGTATATGAATAAATCACGATCGTAGGTCAAACGGTTGAGTTTTTATCGATTTTTAAATATTGAATATTATTACATGCCCCTTTAATCTGACATGTAGGGAAGGTTAAAGGTGTTGCTATATGTTTGGATACCTTACCCTAGGTCGAAGTGTAATACAGTTGACCACATCCAGATATCTTGTACCACTTTCAAATGGCAAGGCAAAATCTGTTAGACCAATAGGAAACGAGGTCAAAGGTCACGACCATATTTTTTGGATACACCATCCTAGGTCAAAGTGTAATACAGTTGACCACATCCAGATATCTTGTACCACTTTCAAATGGCAAGGCAAAATCTGTTTGACCAATAGGAAACGAGGTCCAAGGTCAAGGGGTGTGCGCATCTCAAAGACCCTTGTTAGTCATCGTATATGGCGAAGGAATCAAGATCGTAGGTCAACCGGTTGATTTTTTAATGATTTTTGAATATTTAATTTATTAAACTTCATGCCTCTTTAATCTGACACGTGATGATGTCATCATGACGTCATTAGTACTGTGCACAACTTCACATAGTGACCAATGTCCATGTGAAGTTTGAAGTCAATCATGAAAGTGCAAGTGCCCGAAATAGCGTCTGAAAAAAGTGGAAGAAGAAAAAGAGATGCACAGCCAACAAGCAAAATACGTATTTTCCCGTTTCCTCGCAGTGCACAGTCAATAGGCATTTTGCCTGTGTACAAACAAAATACGTATTTTCCCGTTTCCTCGAAGTACACAGTCAATGGGCATTGCCCGTGTACAAGCAAAATACGTATTTGCATGTTTCCTCGAAGTGCACAGTCAATATGCCATTGCCTGTGTACAAGCAAAATACTTAGTTTCCCGTTTCCTCGCAGTGCACAGTCAATAGGCCATTGCCTGTGTACAAACAAATTACGTATTTTCCCGTTTCCTCGAAGTACACAGTCAATGGGCATTGCCTGTGTACAACCAAAATACGTATTTTCATGTTTCCTCGATGTGCACAGTCAATAGGCCATTGCTTGTGTACAAGTGAAATACTCAATTTCGCGTTTCCCTATTAGTAGTGCACAGTCTATATAGCCCATTCCGGTTTCAACCGGACGTGAGCAAGGTCAAAGGTCACCAACATATTTTTTAGATACCCCACCCTCGTCGAAGTGTAACACAAGTGACTTTGTCCAAATATCTTGCACCACTTTCAAATGGCAAGGCAAAATCTGTTTGACCAATAGGAAACGAGGTCAAAGGTCAAGGCGTGTGCGCATCTTAAAGACTTTTGTTAGTCATCGTATATGGCGAAGGAATCAAGATCGTAGGTCAAACGGTTGATTTGTTATTGATTTTTGAATATTTAATTTATTAAACTTCATGCGCCTTTAATCTGACACGTGATGACGTCATCATTACGTCATTAGTACTGTGCACAACTTCACATAGTGACCAATGTCCATGTGAAGTTTGAAGTCAATCATCAATGTGCAAGTGTCCGAAATAGCGTCTGAAAAAAGTGGAAGAAGTAAAAGAATTAAAAACTAGAAATGTGTTCGTTGAAAACGAACACATGGCTGTTCCCCTCCTTTTTATAAACATATGTGGTGTTCGGGATGACCTTTGTTAGTGATTGTATATGAATAAATCACGATCGTATGTCAAACGGTTGAGTTTTTATCGATTTTTAAATATTGAATATTATTACATGCCACTTTAATCTGACATGTAGGGAAGGTCAAAGGTGTTGCTATATGTTTGGATACCCCACCCTAGTCGAAGTGTAACACAGTTGACCCCATCGTGATATATTGTACCCCTTTCAAATGGCAAGGCAAAATCTGTTTGACCAATAGGAAACGAGGTCAAAGGTCAAGCCATGTGCGCATCTTAAAGACATTTGTTAGTGATCGTATATGCAGAAGGAATCAAATTTGTAGGTCAAACGGTAGATTTTTTATTGATTTTTGAATATTTAATTACGTAATCATCTTGTCGCTAGAGGGCGCTATTTCCTACGATGACGTCATCACTTATATTTTTGGAAAGCTTAAGGGCCTCTGGTAATAACACCATTGACCCTATCTCAATACCTCCTTTCACTTTCAAACTAAGGGCCACTTCCGGTTTCGACCGGAAGTGAGCAAGGTCAAAGGTCACGGCCATATTTTTTGGATACACCACCCTAGGTCCAAGTGTAATACAGTTGACCACATCCAGATATCTTGTACCACTTTCAAATGGCAAGGCAAAATCTGTTAGACCAATAGGAAACGAGGTCAAAGGTCAAGCCCTGTGCGCATCTTAAAGACATTTGTTAGTGATCGTATATGCCACAGGAATCAAGATCGTAGGTCAAACAGTTGATTTTTTATTGATTTTTCAATATTTAATTACGTAATCATCTTGTCGCTAGAGGGCGCTATTTCGTACGATGACGTCACCACTTATATTTTTGGAAAGCTTAAGGGCCTCTGATAATAACGCCATTGACCCCATCTCAATACCTCCTACCACTTTCAAATGGCAAGGCAAAATCTGTTTGACCAATAGGAAACGAGGTCCAAGGTCAAGGGGTGTGCGCATCTCAAAGACCCTTGTTAGTCATCGTATATGGCGAAGGAATCAAGATCGTAGGTCAAACGGTTGATTTTTTATTGATTTTTGAATATTTAATTTATTAAACTTCATGCCCCTTTAATCTGACACGTGATGACGTCATCATGACGTCATTAGTACTGTGCACTAATTCACATAGTGACCAATGTCCATGTGAAGTTTGAAGTCAATCATGAATGGGCAAGTGCCCGAAAAAGCGTCTGAAAAAAGTGGAAGAAGAAAAAGAAAAAAAAAAAAAATCTTAACGAAAACAAAGGCTGTTCCGACCGTAGGCCTATCGGAACAGCCAAAAAAAAAAAAAAAAAAAAAAAAAAAAGGAATAAAAATCGTAACGAAAACAAAGGCTGTTCCGACCCGAATCGGAACAGCCAAAAAGAAAAATCGTAACGAAAACAAAGGCTGTTCCAACTCGAGTCGGAACAGCCAAAAATCGTAACGAAAACAAAGGCTGTTCCGACCGGAATCGGAACAGCCAATAATAATCAGCAATAAATAAAAAGAGACAATCACGAGATTGCGGTGCTGCAATTTTTGACAACTGTACAGCCTATACTTCGGGAAATTGTTCGCGGTTTCGTGAAACAAAGTTGACATGCTTTGTCCACACAAATTTGATTTCCAATTTTACAGCCACACATTGTTTTGATTCGTGTTGGCGTAATTGGGCCTTTGATCCAGGTGTTAATCGCCTTGTAGGTGGCAGACAGAACTATCTGAGATTGTGGTAGCAGCTGCGCTGCTTACATGTCATTTCTTTTGGAGCTTAACCATGAAACTCAGTCATGCTTTGTTGACGGGTTTCATTTCGCACGCGATGAACCTAACGTTGCTTTCTCTCAGTATGCGTCTCGGTTTGACCTAAATTAAAAATTATTAAAAAATAATTTTAAAAAAATTAAAAAACGTCAATCACTTGATTTGTTAGATTGCTGTGCTGTGGTTCCTCTTTTTTTGCGTGCTTAGCGTTCGGGCTGGTTTGTCCTGGTTGTGCGTCTTGAGGTGTCGTTTCCTTTGGGCTCGCGCAGCGCGTGTGGAAGTTTTGGCAGGAAACCAACAGCAACCTTGCACAACCTGTGAATTGTTGTTCTTCTTGCAATAATGTTAACAAATTACACATTTAAGGCTCAATCTGCAGTGCATATGCGTACAGTATGACTGCTTACTAAATAAATGTAATCAAAAATAATCGAGGAAACTAGACTTTACAAAGCACATCCACTTCCGCTGAGTGTACCGCTGCGGAACATGGATGTGCCTTGGACGTAATTGTGCAGGGTACATGTATTGATAAGCCTACCCAATATCATCAATTGTAGTAAACTAAACTAAATGTAATCAAAAGTTATCGAGTAAACTAGACTTAACAGAGCACATTCACTTCCGCTGAGGTACTGCTGCGGAACATGGATGCGCCTTAAACGTAATTGCGCAGGGATAAGGTGAAAACGTCACCCTCTGTGTGTTGGCAACTGACGTCACACTTTTGTAGTCTGTTGTAGTAAACTAGACTGAATGTAATTAAAAGTAATCGAGTAAACTAGGGTATTGTGCAGGGTATTGATATGCCTACCTTGAGGTACATGTGCCTTAAACGTAATTGTCCAAGGTATTGATATGCCTACCCTGTGGGTATTGATAAGCCTACCCAATCTCATCAATTGTAGTAAACTAGACTAAATGTAATTAAAAGTAATCGAGTAAAATAGGGTATTGTGCAGGGTATTGATATGCCTACCCTGGGGGTATTGATGAGCCTTCCCCATCTTCGGTATTCTATAAACAGTTATTTGGTACAGTGTATTCTATGAACACTTTTTTTGGTAAACCGCTGTGCATTCATCTAAATCTGAAACTTTTGGTCACATGTTTTTAACGAAGACTTAATAAACCCTTGTACGACGACAGAGAACAAAAACCATTTGGCGTTTTGTCTCGTTCGTTAGTCTCATCATAAACAAAGATATATTAAAACATGAACGATAATAAAACTGTGAACATCAAAATTACACTAAAACGTTACCAAATAAAAACCAAAACAGGACTGGACTAAGTCCACAAGACCAAACGCCTCAGGGTTAAAAAAAACAAAAAAACTATCTGTTATTTAGAATATTTATTACATAAGGAATTGCACTATTTTGAAACATATGTATCCACTTTTCTAAGATCGTATGGCATTTGTTGTTTTATTTGTAACCACTTAGAACCTATGGCACTTTCCTCTAACTAGAAAGCAAAATCCTGACACAATTTCTTTCTTCTGTATTCCAACGTGTATAAATCACAAATTTGCAAAGCCGAGTCGTAGGAATCATAGCGAGGCCCTAAAATAATCCGACAAGCTCTCTTTTTGATAAGTTCGATTCTATTCACATGTTCTTTAGACATATTTCCATTGAAAACGGTCACGCCGTACTGTAACACAGGCCGTATGTAACCCTTGTAAACGACAATTAAGTCACTTACAGGTAAATTAAAACGTTTAAGACACCGAAGCATATTCAGTTTTCTATTACATTTTTTTCACCATTTCTGATGGACACAGACAAGGAATTCACATTGACATCCAAGCTGAAGGTCTCTTAGCTGTCAGTGGTTTTTGGTGGTGAGGAAATGAACATGTACTTTATATAGCACATGTAATTCAGCGAAAAGCGCCTCAACATGGATGCTAATGTGAAACTCCTCTGCAAAGAAAGGGTCATATAATTAGGCCCACATCTGGCCCAGGTATGATAACAAAGAGGTTCATGTACATGGATGACCCACATTTAGCCCAAAATTGGCTGGCTTATCTGGGGCCCACATGGGTCCCATATTGTACCCCATATTGGGCCCCGGACATGCCACACATGGGTCCCATATGTGACCCGCTCTGCAAAAAAAGAGTCACATGTCGCGCTGGCTGGTATTCTTTTTGCGACCATAAAACAAAATCTATGGCATTTCTACGCTCATTAAAATACCTAAACACAAAAGAAATTCCAGGCGTAACGCAGACATTCCAGGCGTGACACAGACATTCCAGGGGGAACACAGACATTCCAGGCGGTATCTGGGCATCGCCAGGAATTTCCATTGTGTTTTGGTATTTTATTGAGCGTGGATTTGCCGCGGATTTTGTTTTATGGTCGCAAAAAGAATACTAGCCAGCGCGACTTAATACCCTTTTTGCAGAGCGGGTCACATATAAAAAGGGTATTAAGTCGCGCTAGCTAGTATTCTTTTTGCGACCATAAGAAGAAATCTGTGGCATTTCTACGCTCATTAAAATACCTAAACACAAAAGAAATTCCAGGCGTAACGCAGACATTCCAGGCGTGACACAGACATTCCAGGCGGTATCTGGGCATCGCCAGGAATTTCCATTGTGTTTTGGTATTTTATTGAGCGTGGATTTGCCGCGGATTTTGTTTGATGGTCGCAAAAAGAATACTAGCCAGCGCGACTTAATACCCTTTTTGCAGAGCGGGTCACATATGGGCCCCACATGGGGATTGGGTGCAAAAAAAATGATAGGCCCCATATGGGCTGCCCCTATGGACCCCATATGCCTCAGCATATGGGTCCCACCTGGGCGCCAGATGGGGCTCATATGGGCTATCTGGGCCATACCATATGGGCCCCACATGGGGCTTGGGTGCAAAACTTTATGGGCCAAATATGGGCAGCCCGTATGGGGCCCATATAGATCCCACCTGGGCCCTATATGGGGCTCATCTGGGCTATCTGGGCAAGACCATATGGGCCCCACATGGGGCTTGGGTGCAAAAGTTTATGGGCCCCATATGGGCAGCCCATATGGCCCCATATGGTGAAGCATATAGGTCCCATCTGGGCCCCATATGGGGCTTATCTGGGCTTTCTGGGCCAGACCATATGGGCCCCAGAAGGGGCTTGGGTGCAAAAATCTATGGGCTCCATATGGGCAGCCCATGTGGGGCCCATATGATGAGGCATATGGGTACCATCTGGGTCCCATATGGTAATGTTACCTGAGATGCCACACCACCACCTGTGCGACCATCAGTCCTAGGCCTTGACAGCATAAAAAATCCATCTTAGGTGTACAGTTCGTTTGGTGTGTCCACAGAGAACCAAGTTTCTGTCAATGCTACAACATCAGCATGGTAGGCGTCAACAGAAATGTTCAGTTCATCAAAATTGCTAGACAGTGACCTTATGTTGGTAAGTAAAAGTGTAGGCAAGTCATGCTGTGTTGGTTCCACGTTACATTTGGTACTCCCTGGGTAGATTAAATTCTAAACTCAGTCCTGCTTGCAACCTTTTGCTGAATAATAACAGGTATATGTTGCTGATCAGCATAAATAATATTGGACGTTTCTGTCAAATGTTGATGTTTCCCGACTCCAGCTCGTTTACTTCTGTGTGTACTAATGTAACCGATTGATACCGTATGGAAGGGAAGGAACCAATCCAACCCCTCAAATAATACACTACTCAAAAGAATTAAAGGAACAAGAGAACATAATGTTTTTGTCATGGTCTATATGGGCTACCGTTAGAACAAGAGCATTAAAGTTATGTGAAAATCATTCAGGTGTTGTCAATTGATTCTCAAACAATACTCAACAATGTTGGTGAAATCATGGGTGTCTTCTAACACGTGGACACGGGGGTGTCCACAGGCGTGTTCTTTTACCCTGTATAAGGTGTTGGTATTGGTACACTTGTCATCACTAGTTGTTATCACTTCTTGCAACAAAATGAAGGTTCTTCCAATTCTGTTGTTTGTTGTCTGTCTGCTGGGACTGAGTACTGGTGTTCGCCGTCAGTTAACTGAAGCTGAGGTTGCGCTAGAGCTGTCCAGCTCCTTGAATTTGGCAATACACAGCGTGCGGTGGCTGTACATTTTGATGTGTCCGTAAGTGTCATCAACCGGTTGTGGAGACGTTTCCAGGAAGATGGTCTGTACACCAGGAGGCCAGGACAAGGTCGCAGACGTGTGACTACCCCTCCCCAGGACCGATACCTGAGGATCCTGGCACGTCGAAATCGACGATCTACTGCAAGATCCTTAGCCACAAGCTTCCACAGGGCAACTGATGTCCGTGTTTCCAATCAAACAGTCAGGAATCGTCTGCATGAAGATGGTATGAGAGCCAGACGACCAGCCACATGCCCCATTTTGTCCGTAGTACACCGCAGAGCCCGGCTGGACTTTGCTAGAAACCATCAATTTTGGCAGATGGACCAGTGGGCACCAGTACTGTTCTCAAATGAAAGCAGGTTCACTGTTTCAACCAATGATAGACGTGTAAGAGTTTGGAGACGGTCGGGGGAACGATATTTCAACTGCAACATTGTCGAATTTGACCACTTTGGAGGTGGATCAGTTATGGTGTGGGCGGGTATCTCCCTGGAGGGGCGTACGGACCTCGTCGTGGTAGCTGGTGGTGCACTAACAGGTTTGAGGTATCGAGATGAGATACTGGAACCTGTTGTGAGGCCATATGCTGCTGCCGTAGGTGAAAATTTCATCCTGGTGCAAGATAACGCTCGTGCACACACTGCACGAGTGTCCATGAACTTTCTTGAGAATGAGGGAATCAGCACGATGCCCTGGCCGGCAAGATCTCCTGACCTAAACCCTATAGAGCATGCATGGGACATGCTTGGCAGACGTGTTGCAGGTCGAGAACATGCTCCAGACTCTGTACAGACACTCAGAGAGGCCTTGGTTGAAGAGTGGGAGAACATTCCTCAAGACTCCATAAGACAGTTAATTTTAAGCATGCCTCGACGCTGTCAGGAGTGCATACAAGCACGTGGAGGTCATACCAGTTACTCGACAATGATTAATTAACGTTTACTTTGCCAAAACGTGGACAATGTTACGGATAGTCATGATAACCTGCCAGATGATTATGTCCATATTTTTGTTCATTCATGTTTTAGTCATGTTAACAGGCTACCACATCAATAAATTTCGCCATACATTGTTGAGTATTGTTTGAGAATCAATTGACAACACCTGAATGATTTTCACATAACTTTAATGCCTCTTGTTCTAACGGTAGCCCATATAGACCATGACAAAAACATTATGTTCTCTTGTTCCTTTAATTCTTTTGAGTAGTGTATAATCAGGACAATGGTCGTTGCAAAATAGAAATGTTTGTATTTATTTGTATCAATTTGAATAATTGCACTGTAGCTCTATCACTTTTGTGCAAAAAATACCATACATTAGTCTCCAGAATAACTCCCACAATAACGACCTCAAATAACGACAGTCAATATTACTTGTGGATAACCTGTAATAAATATACAAAAGATACATATAATACAAAATAGTGTAGCAAAGTCACTGTTAATTCTAAATTTATTATACAAATGTTTCGGGTAGAGCAAGTGAACATGATATTGCACATTAAAACGTGAACAAGGAAATTGCATGAAGTTTCAATTGAGTGTTTCCTTAAATTGCACTTAAACATTTATTAATCCTTAATGTTTGTTAATATGATTCAAGTGAACATTGCATTTACTTAAAATGTACTTTAACATGAGCAAAGTTTCTAGGAGTCGCTTATTGTAACAACTGGATATGTGTATTGAAATATTGCACTAGAACCAAGGCAATTATGGAAATTGTCATCAAATGACAAACGTACAGAAACGTACACAATATTGCACAATAAAGTTATGAACATACCGAAAGTTTTCCAAGGAAAACCCCAGGCAGATGTATCCCTCAGTTGACGGAGATAAGGTGCGTCAATCAATCATATATTGAACACTGTTCATCAATACAAATTAAAAGGCTGCTTGCCGTACATCAAATATATAGCGCCCTCTAGAGATCAACATTAATCCGGTGCACTCAATAGGACATGTAAAATCAAATAATACGATACAAAATTAAGCAAAACTTACTAAATGCAGTGGTGCGCCCCGCACCAGGAGTGCCCTGCGTAGCGGCGAGAGTTTAAATTACCTCTCTCAACGTGGACAGCAACAGGCAAAGCAACTTAGCACAGGCAAGCTGGCACAAAATGCAATTAAACACGTTGGATGGAAAACATCGCAAGCTAGCAGCACAGCGAGTCAGGCTCAGAGACCGTCTATCACGCATGTGACTGGAGAACCGACTGACGGTCCGGTCAACGGAACTGATCTGACTGCACGTAGCCAGACCCTAGTCTTTGTTAGCGGAAGCTACGCCTGAATAATTATGCAATAAGCTTGCACGCAGCATGCAGCATGCAGCACGCAACAATGTATGCAAGTAAGATTGAATACAGAGGAATTCCTAAATCAAGACAATATATGTGTAGGTGAGTAGGTGACCCAAACGGTCGACTGGTCACACTAAGTTTAGAGTTAATACCCAAATTCCTAATGCGATACCACGCGAGTGGGGGCACTGTAAGCTTGTCACACTGACTCTTGATCTGATGGAGTTGAAGGGTAGAATAACAGTAGACAGGGTGACAAGTCTCCGTGTCAGGCCCAGGATTTGGTTGATCCGTGTTTGGAAAGTAGCGGTAGAATTTGCATAATATCGTGCTCGTCGCCCACTGTACCCATGAGGAAGAGGTGTCAAAGGTGCCGCCAAGGCCCGATGCAATTCATGAAAACTCGTGACACAATCATCCCGATTAGAAAATCTAGTCATACTGACTGATTTTCAGTTGCACACAGCTGACCCTCATTGTCTAGTTATTTTTGACTAAAATGTTTTTAGAGTGTGGGGAAAAATGGGGAGTGATCAGGAGTCTATTCCACAATAACTTGCGACGCGTCGTAAGTGCTTAAATCCTTCGCAACTCGCCGAACCCTTCGTAATCTTACGACGGATTTTCTGGTCACGCT
The DNA here is from genome assembly GCA_037783545.1 of Henricia sp. BOLD:AAB3569. Taxonomy (NCBI): domain Eukaryota; kingdom Metazoa; phylum Echinodermata; class Asteroidea; order Spinulosida; family Echinasteridae; genus Henricia; species Henricia sp. BOLD:AAB3569. Next base: position 166,808 of record JBBELK010000715.1, read on the forward strand.
CCTTTAACCAACTTAATCCTTAATATTAATGCAAGATGACACTTGATAAACCATACCGTACCGGTATACGGTTCCAAAATAGAAACGCAAATTATACTCTGACTGGGAGATCAAGAAGGCTGAGAGATGTAACATTGTATCGGTCAGTAATACGTACATGTATGACCACCTCCTGTGGCAAGGCTGATTTCACCAACCCGCGCAAGAGCCGCTGAGGCAGAGTGCACCACTCTGCCTGAATTGCCCCCTGGGCTCCTGTACTTATTAGGTTGTTTGAGAGACGCGCGGTTTAAGAGATCAGCTGATCACACACAGGTCCAATCCTACATGATTAAAACCATACATTTCGTTACCTCTTTTTTAACAGGTTGATGGACCACATACTTACACACCTTTAACAATCATGATCCGACCTACGTCCATGTGTAATTTGCTCATCGGTTTTGTCATTCAGTCGGTGCTGGTGATGGAGACTACCACAGCGCAAGAGCCGTGTAGGTTTTGTTTTTTACCAAGGACGGTATAACACCGTATGCGCAAGATATGATAGACCACTAGTACGAAAAAGCGCCATTTCAGCAAGCAAGCTGGACGCGTCTGCTTGACATACCTTTTGTGGATACTGCTGTAATGTACCCCTCAACGCAGATTACTCCACGAGAGGCATGTCAAACAGGCATGAGTTTGCTTACTGAAATGGCGTCTTTTTGCACTTCATTTCATTGCATGAAGTGGTCTATCTTGCGTCTACGGCGCTATATTGTCTTTGCTTTTTATGCAAGTAATTTCGGCTTCAAAAATATATAAATGCACAAGCAATTGAACCTCTAGAAACTATGTCCTGTATTAACTCTGTACATCATACCAAGTCAATCTGCAATGGAGCCAGCTAAACTCTGCCACAAATCGTGCTGCATATGTTGTAAGGAACTAAGTGGACAAAGGAGACTTGTGGGTGGAATCATTGTTCCCTTTGTCTAACCCTCGCCTTTGTACCCCATAAGTACCTATATACTTGTTCATTGGGAGTGGAACCAACATTTTGCATTCTAGATAGGCCTACTGGTGAATCTCCGAAGGAAATACGCTTTGCTGACGGTGAGGGCGCGACCGAGGGACGGGTGTTGATTCGCATCGCCGAAAACCTCAGGTGGGAGACCATGTGCTTCGCGCGTGTAGATGGCGTCACAAGAGGCTATATCGCTGAGTGGATGTGCGGAAGGCTGGGGTTCCCGCTCGCCTGCGGGATTGAAGAGGCGGGGTTAAACCGAACGGAGGAGAGGGAATGGGACATTTTTAGCAAGAGGTATAACGCGTCGTGCGTGGACTCTGATGCGACCTACGAAAGCTGTGACTTCTACGGACCGTATGAGATTTGCTCCCATGATCACGATTTGTGGCTAACTTGTGGGTATTCAGGTATGTTAAACGCAAGAAATAATGACGTCACAGTTCGTTACTTGCGCGCTTTCTATGTAGTTCACAAAACGTCTAGTTTTCCGGTCTTCTTAAAACTCCACAAGTTCCCCATTCGAAGAGAGCCCCCCAAAACGTGGTAAATGCACCTTTGAACCCCGATAAAGGCTTGACCCAGATTTTCCAGGGCAAAACCATCTGTCTGGCAGGCCCTATAGGTTTGCATAAAACTCCGCAAATTCCCCATTCAGAGAGAGCCCCAAAACAAGTTTAAGTGCACTCTTAAGCCCGACCGGTAAAAAGCTTGACCCAGATTTTCGAGGGCAAACCAGGATTGTCCGGAAGGCTCCGTAAAATTATATACAAAACAAATGGCTTTCGTTCCAGGGGCTTTTAATGCAAGAAATCAATTAGCCTGTCATTGTTTTATAAGTAAAAACATCTGGGAGACATTTTCATAAAGTATTGTGCTCACCCAACATGATTATTATGTACATCCCTGTATGTAGTGTTGAAAGCAGTACCTTAGTGCAACGATGTACATGTAATGTATTTTTGCTCATTATTACAGGTATGTCTCAATATGAACTTCGACTGATTGGGCAAGACAATGTCGTCCAAAATGACGGAGGTTTGCTTCAAGGCAGATGCAGGGCAAACTACGACTGGGGCGGGCTTTGTGGCGACACATTTGATTGGGCGACGGCTGGTCACGTGGTCTGCCGCCATCTTGGAGTGTCGGCATACGCTATCTCCTCGTCGGGAGTCGAGATCGTTTCCGACAGGGCGAGCTCTGATAGTCCACAGTACACTGTGTATGTAGATCTGGTTTGTGTTGGAACGGAAAACAGAGTTCAGGACTGCAGAATGGAGCCGCGTACATCTTGTAAAAGCCACGCCATTTTGGATTGCCTGACTGAGAACGTTCTCAACGGAACTTTATGTAAGTAGTTTCTTTCAAACGTAAGGGAAATGCAAAAGAAGGAACAATAAATAATTATTTATATTCATATGCTCAATACTAACCAAAATCGCCAATACCACTCGGTATGCCTAATTCACATTTCAAAGGGTCCCGGGGGAGGAGGGGGGGGGGGGGGGGGGTTGTGTAGCCGATCTAGGCCCCGGCCGGGCTCTGAAGTCGGGGGGGACACCGGGCTCGACAGTCAGAATGTATATTTGCCTTCACGCTGCCCTGTAGGGGTCTCGGGGGTGCCGGCGGGCAGAGGTGAAAGGCGAAGAAAGAACCACTACGCCAACCCGACCGCCCCCAGCTTTATACCCCAGTCACAATAAGCTTGCGATGGGTTTGCGAGTAGTTTGCGACGGATTTCTAGGCATTTTCCGCCGGGGCCCCAACGGGACTCCTTGCGGCTGCGGGTCATTTTTGGGCATCCGGCGGGCATCGAGTTACTTTTAACTCGGACTTAAAACCTGGTGCGGCGTTTCGCATCGCAAACTGATCGCCAATAAATCGGTCGATGCCTGGCCGATGTCCGGCAGGGCATCGCACACATCGGGCGGGCGCCGGGCCAAATTTTTGAAAACCCAGACAATCCATATATCGGCCAGGCGCCGCCTAAACGCCGCTCAGACGCCGGCCGAGCCCCGCCCTGTCGATGTGTTTGCGATTAGGTTACGGCTTGGGTCCGGCTTGTATTTTCGCCGGACCCCGAGTTGATTTTAAGTGCGAATTAAAATGAACCGGGGGCCCGCCCGAAGCCAAAAATAGCCCGGCAGACGCTGGGAGTCCCACCGGGCCCCTCCCGAAAGTGCAAACAAAAACAGCCTCTAAACTACCCGGGAAGACATCGGTTTGGAAATGTGACTGGGGTAGTACCGTGGCTGAGTGGTTTGGGTCGTTGACTCGGGTGAAAACTTGGTGTTGCGGGTTTCATATAACGAGTCGGGGTGCCTGTGCAATGCTTGAGCAAGGCACTTAACCAGTACAACAATTGCTCCATCCATCAGAACGGATGTAAAGCCATTGGTCCAGTGTGTTGTGTAATGCAGAAGTAGCAGAACAAAAAAATTGTCCTAGAGATACAAGTTACCCCTGAAAATGTAGGTCTTGGTGTGTGCTACACATTGGCACATAATTTAGTAAGTAGGTCAACAGAGGTCAAAAGATACATTTTAATCCTCGTCATCAATAATAATAAATAATAATAATAAAAGGCATTTATATAGCGCTTTTAGCTAAAGGATCAAAGCGCTGAACATGGGTAAAAGGGGCGGTCGGGTTGGCGTACGGGTTCTTTCCCCGCCTTTCACCTCTGGCGTCCCGGGTTCGAATCCGGGGCGTGTATGTGGATTGGGTTTGCAGTCGGGGGGACCTTTTGAACTCGTGTAGCCAACGACCGTTTTATTAAAAACATAATTCATCACAGCAAACAGCCTCAGAGTAAATATGCAAATATCCTTAATCGATAATCGAACGCATCACGCTTACGATAGTTTTGGTGAAATCCACCGCAGCACCCATCGTTGCCACCATCCATTGCACCCCTAGGATTCATCGCAAGCCTTATTATGGACCTTTTGGGCGGTCGGGTTGGCGTACGGGTTCTTTCCTCGCCTTTCACCTCTGGGGTCCCGGGTTCGAATCCGGGGCGTGTATGTGGATTGGGTTTGCAGTCCCTACTTGACCGCGTGGGTTTTCCCCTGGGGCATTTATCTGTGGGTTTTCCTCCCACTTCTAAAACTGCAACTCCTTCTTCGTCATCTCAAGTTGATAATATAGTATAGTTAAAGCTAAAACCCTATAGTTGATGGCATAAAGGGCCTTAGTTGCCGAAGATGCCATAAAATATACAACAACAACAACAACATGGGTAAAACACAACAATTAAAGATTAAACAAATACGTACGTGTAAATTAATAAAGTCTTACTATAACATGATATTATTCTGTCGCAAAGTATTTTATTCGCCATATAAATACAAGTTAATTTGATTATAATGGTAAAAATGCTTTTTGCCACAACGTGGGAAATATGCGGGTCAATATAGCAGCAAAAATACCCCAACATAAAAAAAAATTACTGGCATAGAAAGGGGTGGAGACAATGACTTCTCTAATGTAACTGCTGATGTCAGATGTAGCTAATTTTATTGTTCAGTAATGTGTATAGCATGATAATGTGGCAAGACCAGCAACCATATGAGCCGCTAAGGCAGGGTGCGCCTCTTTGCCAGACGTAGGATTCAAAAGGTCTGGTCATCCCACGCAGGTTTAATCAGGATAAAAACCTAACAGACTTGGCCATCCTGGTTCAGCCCGAAGCCATCCCAGCACAGCTCTAAGCCATCCCAACCCAGCCCAAAGCCATCCAAGCCTAGCCCGAGGCCACATCGTTTCAGCCCGAAGCCATCCCGGCCCAGCCCAAAGCCATCCTGGCCCAGCCCAAAGCCATCCCGGCCGCGTGTTTTTTTTGTTTTACACCGCGGCGAGGGGTACACCAAAATTTTTCAACCCGAATAGAGTCTAAGTTTCCAATGACTGATACTTCTCAAGTGACAATTTTGGAAATAGTCACAACTCTTACTCTAACTGCACTATTAGAAAAAAAGAAGAAACCGATAAATTTCGAAAAATCCTAAACATGACTGAGATTCAAACCAGGGACCTTATGATTACAAGTCGAGCTCTGTTCTAACCAGACCACGAAGCTGGTTGCAAACTAACCGCATTCAAAACCGTAAATTCCTTTAATATAACCAACTCTAAACCTTAACCCTGAACCCTAACCTATTATATAGTCTCCTCTCAAGACGCTAAAAAGATACAAAACCCCTCGCAGTGGTGTAAACAAAAAGTACGCATCCCGGCCCAGCCTATAAAGCCATCCCGGCCCAGCCTGAAGCCATCCCAGCCCAGTCTGAAGCCATCCCGGCCCAACCTGAAGCCATACTGGCCCAGCCCGAAGCCATCCCAGCCAAGCCCAATGCCCTCCCAGCTACGCCCAAGCCCCAAAACCCCTGCCTGAAGCCATCCCAGCCCAGACCGAAGCTGGGCCGGGGTTGGCCCGGGGTGGCTTCGGGTTGGGGTTTTGGGTTTTGGGCTGAGCTGGGAGGGCATTGGGCGTAGCTGGGAGGCCAACATATACAAAAAATGTTCTGTTGTATAACACATCCAGGACACCAACGTTTGTTATATGCAAAGTTCTGTACATTGGAGAAACAGCGGCTATTTAATGGGTATTTGTTTACCTCTTGCTGAAAGTATTAAAAGGTTGATCATATTATACAGACAAACAATATTTTCTCCATCTGTTGGAGATTGTGTGCATCAGGTGCTCGTGAGCGTGGGAAACATTTGGTGCTGCGTCACTACTTATTTTCGGCCAAAAGCCTAGCAGTGCTTTATAAAGTAATAGGTAAGCAATATAACCAAATCAGGAAGTCGTATTTTTCCAAGTAACTTAAATTAAGCCTACTCCAGACCCATTTTCGGTCAAAATGGCCGATGATGGTATGGAGTCAGATGATACATAATTGGACCAACATGGAGTCGGATGATACATAATTGGACCAACAATCGCAATCCACACCGATGAATACATAAATCCCCTTTGAAAATGACCAACCACGATCTACTCTAGATAGACTAATGAGTCAAGCCCAGAACAATTCCCAACCAAAATCAAATAGCAGAAAACGATCGAAATCCAATGTATCATACGATGAAGTCTACTCAGACTCTGAATATGACGCAAGTAATCAACCTCAAAGTACACCGAGTCAGCCAACCATTGTCTTAATTAACTCCCCTGACGTGAAATTAGCTAAAATCAGCCCAATTAAAATAGCAAAGTCCCTCAATAAAATAGGTGGAGACTTCGTCAAAAGTGTGTCGAAAAATAATCAGGGGGAATAACGGTACGATGTCAATATCCCAGCTGGATCAATAGGCCGTTACAACCGAGTATACAAAGTCGGAAACGCAAAGCGAGGGTGTAGTCACCGGCATCCTTACCGATATTCTAGAAGACGAAATCCTCTCGGCCTGCAAAAAGCACGGTGTCCTGGAAGTAAAGCGACTATTGCGCAAGAGAGATGGTCAACTGGGGAAGAGTGTATCGATGTGCCTGACCTTCAACACACCCTCCCTCCCAGACAAACTCCAAATAGGGTACAACATATTTGATGTTAAACCATACATTCCCCCAGTAATAAGATGCTTCAACTGCCAGAGATTGGGACACACGGCAAGCAACTGTCGTACCTCCACTCGCTGCGTACGCTGCGGAGGTCCGCACTCATACATGTGTACAAACAGTGCCAGCAAAGAGACAGAGATCATGCTACAGTCACACGGTCAAATACGAATGCTGCGGATTTTTTTATATTTTTTTCCGCAGAAAATCACTTAAAAACCTAAATGCACAAGCAATTGAACCTCTAGAAACTATGTCCTGTATTAACTCTGTACATCATACCAAGTCAATCTGCAATGGAGCCAGCTAAACTCTGCCACAAATCGTGCTGCATATGTTGTAAGGAACTAAGTGGACAAAGGAGACTTGTGGGTGGAATCATTGTTCCCTTTGTCTAACCCTCGCCTTTGTACCCCATAAGTACCTATATACTTGTTCATTGGGAGTGGAACCAACATTTTGCATTCTAGATACTGGTGAATCTCCGAAGGAAATACGCTTTGCTGACGGTGAGGGCGCGACCGAGGGACGGGTGTTGATTCGCGTCGCCGAAAACCTCAGGTGGGAGACCATGTGCTTCGCGCGTGTAGATGGCGTCACAAGAGGCTATATCGCTGAGTGGATGTGCGGAAGGCTGGGGTTCCCGCTCGCCTGCGGGATTGAAGAGGCGGGGTTAAACCGAACGGAGGAGAGGGAATGGGACATTTTTAGCAAGAGGTATAACGCGTCGTGCGTGGACTCTGATGCGACCTACGAAAGCTGTGACTTCTACGGACCGTATGAGATTTGCTCCCATGATCACGATTTGTGGCTAACTTGTGGGTATTCAGGTATGTTAAACGCAAGAAATAATGACGTCACAGTTCGTTACTTGCGCGCTTTCTATGTAGTTCACAAAACGTCTAGTTTTCCGGTCTTCTTAAAACTCCACAAGTTCCCCATTCGAAGAGAGCCCCCCAAAACGTGGTAAATGCACCTTTGAACCCCGATAAAGGCTTGACCCAGATTTTCCAGGGCAAAACCATCTGTCTGGCAGGCCCTATAGGTTTGCATAAAACTCCGCAAATTCCCCATTCAGAGAGAGCCCCAAAACAAGTTTAAGTGCACTCTTAAGCCCGACCGGTAAAAAGCTTGACCCAGATTTTCGAGGGCAAACCAGGATTGTCCGGAAGGCTCCGTAAAATTATATACAAAACAAATGGCTTTCGTTCCAGGGGCTTTTAATGCAAGAAATCAATTAGCCTGTCATTGTTTTATAAGTAAAAACATCTGGGAGACATTTTGATAAAGTATTGTGCTCACCCAACATGATTATTATGTACATCCCTGTATGTAGTGTTGAAAGCAGTACCTTAGTGCAACGATGTACATGTAATGTATTTTTGCTCATTATTACAGGTATGTCTCAATATGAACTTCGACTGATTGGGCAAGACAATGTCGTCCAAAATGACGGAGGTTTGCTTCAAGGCAGATGCAGGGCAAACTACGACTGGGGCGGGCTTTGTGGCGACACATTTGATTGGGCGACGGCTGGTCACGTGGTCTGCCGCCATCTTGGAGTGTCGGCATACGCTATCTCCTCGTCGGGAGTCGAGATCGTTTCCGACAGGGCGAGCTCTGATAGTCCACAGTACACTGTGTATGTAGATCTGGTTTGTGTTGGAACGGAAAACAGAGTTCAGGACTGCAGAATGGAGCCGCGTACATCTTGTAAAAGCCACGCCATTTTGGATTGCCTGACTGAGAACGTTCTCAACGGAACTTTATGTAAGTAGTTTCTTTCAAACGTAAGGGAAATGCAAAAGAAGGAACAATAAATAATTATTTATATTCATATGCTCAATACTAACCAAAATCGCCAATACCACTCGGTATGCCTAATTCACATTTCAAAGGGTCCCGGGGGAGGAGGGGGGGGGGGGGGGGGGGGGTGGGGGTTGTGTAGCCGATCTAGGCCCCGGCCGGGCTCTGAAGTCGGGGGGGACACCGGGCTCGACGGTCAGAATGTATATTTGCCTTCACGCTGCCCTGTAGGGGTCTCGGGGGTGCCGGCGGGCAGAGGTGAAAGGCGAAGAAAGAACCACTACGCCAACCCGACCGCCCCCAGCTTTATACCCCAGTCACAATAAGCTTGCGATGGGTTTGCGAGTAGTTTGCGACGGATTTCTAGGCATTTTCCGCCGGGGCCCCAACGGGACTCCTTGCGGCTGCGGGTCATTTTTGGGCATCCGGCGGGCATCGAGTTACTTTTAACTCGGACTTAAAACCTGGTGCGGCGTTTCGCATTGCAAACTGATCGCCAATAAATCGGTCGATGCCTGGCCGATGTCCGGCAGGGCATCGCACACATCGGGCGGGCGCCGGGCCAAATTTTTGAAAACCCAGACAATCCATATATCGGCCAGGCGCCGCCTAAACGCCGCTCAGACGCCGGCCGGTACCGCCCTGTCGATGTTTTTGCGATTAGGTTACGGCTTGGATCCGGCTTGTATTTTCGCCGGACCCCGAGTTGATTTTAAGTGCGAATTAAAATGAACCGGGGGCCCGCCCAAAGCCAAAAATAGCCCGGCAGACGCTGGGAGTCCCACCGGGCCCCTCCCGAAAGTGCAAACAAAAACAGCCTCTAAACTACCCGGGAAGACATCGGTTTGGAAATGTGACTGGGGTAGTACCGTGGCTGAGTGGTTTGGGTCGTTGACTCGGGTGAAAACTTGGTGTTGCGGGTTTCATATACCGAGTCGGGGTGCCTGTGCAATGCTTGAGCAAGGCACTTAACCAGTACAACAATTGCTCCATCCATCAGAACGGATGTAAAGCCATTGGTCCAGTGTGTTGTGTAATGCAGAAGTAGCAGAACAAACAAATTGTCCTAGAGATACAAGTTACCCCTGAAAATGTAGGTCTTGGTGTGTGCTACACATTGGCACATAATTTAGTAAGTAGGTCAACAGAGGTCAAAAGATACATTTTAATCCTCGTCATCAATAATAATAAATAATAATAATAAAAGGCATTTATATAGCGCTTTTAGCTAAAGGATCAAAGCGCTGAACATGGGTAAAAGGGGCGGTCGGGTTGGCGTACGGGTTCTTTCCCCGCCTTTCACCTCTGGCGTCCCGGGTTCGAATCCGGGGCGTGTATGTGGATTGGGTTTGCAGTCGGGGGGACCTTTTGAACTCGTGTAGCCAACGACCGTTTTATTAAAAACATAATTCATCACAGCAAACAGCCTCAGAGTAAATATGCAAATATCCTTAATCGATAATCGAACGCATCACGCTTACGATAGTTTTGGTGAAATCCACCGCAGCACCCATCGTTGCCACGATCCATCGCAGCCCTAGGATTCATCGCAAGCCTTATTATGGACCTTTTGGGCGGTCGGGTTGGCGTACGGGTTCTTTCCTCGCCTTTCACCTCTGGGGTCCCGGGTTCGAATCCGGGGCGTGTATGTGGATTGGGTTTGCAGTCTCTACTTGACCGCGTAGGTTTTCCCCTGGGGCATTTATCTGTGGGTTTTCCTCCCACTTCTAAAACTGCAACTCCTTCTTCGTCATCTCAAGTTGATAATATAGTATAGTTAAAGCTAAAACCCTATAGTTGATGGCATAAAGGGCCTTACATGTAGTTGCCGAAGATGCCATAAAATATACAACAACAACAACAACATGGGTAAAACACAACAATTAAAGATTAAACAAATACGTACGTGTAAATTAATAAAGTCTTACTATAACATGATATTATTCTGTCGCAAAGTATTTTATTCGCCATATAAATACAAGTTAATTTGATTATAATGGTAAAAATGCTTTTTGCCACAACGTGGGAAATATGCGGGTCAATATAGCAGCAAAAATACCCCAACATAAAAAAAAATTACTGGCATAGAAAGGGGTGGAGACAATGACTTCTCTAATGTAACTGCTGATGTCAGATGTAGCTAATTTTATTGTTCAGTAATGTGTATAGCATGATAATGTGGCAAGACCAGCAACCATATGAGCCGCTAAGGCAGGGTGCGCCTCTTTGCCAGACGTAGGATTCAAAAGGTCTGGTCATCCCACGCAGGTTTAATCAGGATAAAAACCTAACAGACTTGGCCATCCTGGTTCAGCCCGAAGCCATCCCAGCACAGCTCTAAGCCATCCCAACCCAGCCCAAAGCCATCCAAGCCTAGCCCGAGGCCACATCGTTTCAGCCCGAAGCCATCCCGGCCCAGCCCAAAGCCATCCTGGCCCAGCCCAAAGCCATCCCGGCCGCGTGTTTTTTTTGTTTTACACCGCGGCGAGGGGTACACCAAAATTTTTCAACCCGAATAGAGTCTAAGTTTCCAATGACTGATACTTCTCAAGTGACAATTTTGGAAATAGTCACAACTCTTACTCTAACTGCACTATTAGAAAAAAAGAAGAAACCGATAAATTTCGAAAAATCCTAAACATGACTGAGATTCAAACCAGGGACCTTATGATTACAAGTCGAGCTCTGTTCTAACCAGACCACGAAGCTGGTTGCAAACTAACCGCATTCAAAACCGTAAATTCCTTTAATATAACCAACTCTAAACCTTAACCATGAACCCTAACCTATTATATAGTCTCCTCTCAAGACGCTAAAAAGGTACAAAACCCCTCATTTTCCCCTCGCAGTGGTGTAAACAAAAAGTACGCATCCCGGCCCAGCCTATAAAGCCATCCCGGCCCAGCCTGAAGCCATCCCAGCCCAGTCTGAAGCCATCCCGGCCCAACCTGAAGCCATACTGGCCCAGCCCGAAGCCTCCCAGCCAAGCCCAATGCCCTCCCAGCTACGCCCAAGCCCCAAAACCCCTGCCTGAAGCCATCCCAGCCCAGACCGAAGCTGGGCCGGGGTTGGCCCGGGGTGGCTTCGGGTTGGGGTTTTGGGTTTTGGGCTGAGCTGGGAGGGCATTGGGCGTAGCTGGGAGGCCAACATATACAAAAAATGTTCTGTTGTATAACACATCCAGGACACCAACGTTTGTTATATGCAAAGTTCTGTACATTGGAGAAACAGCGGCTATTTAATGGGTATTTGTTTACCTCTTGCTGAAAGTATTAAAAGGTTGATCATATTATACAGACAAACAATATTTTCTCCATCTGTTGGAGATTGTGTGCATCAGGTGCTCGTGAGCGTGGGAAACATTTGGTGCTGCGTCACTACTTATTTTCGGCCAAAAGCCTAGCAGTGCTTTATAAAGTAATAGGTAAGCAATATAACCAAATCAGGAAGTCGTATTTTTCCAAGTAACTTAAATTAAGCCTACTCCAGACCCATTTTCGGTCAAAATGGCCGATGATGGTATGGAGTCGGATGATACATAATTGGACCAACAATCGCAATCCACACCGATGAATACATAAATCCCCTTTGAAAATGACCAACCACGATCTACTCTAGATAGACTAATGAGTCAAGCCCAGAACAATTCCCAACCAAAATCAAATAGCAGAAAACGATCGAAATCCAATGTATCATACGATGAAGTCTACTCAGACTCTGAATATGACGCAAGTAATCAACCTCAAAGTACACCGAGTCAGCCAACCATTGTCTTAATTAACTCCCCTGACGTGAAATTAGCTAAAATCAGCCCAATTAAAATAGCAAAGTCCCTCAATAAAATAGGTGGAGACTTCGTCAAAAGTGTGTCGAAAAATAATCAGGGGGAATAACGGTACGATGTCAATATCCCAGCTGGATCAATAGGCCGTTACAACCGAGTATACAAAGTCGGAAACGCAAAGCGAGGGTGTAGTCACCGGCATCCTTACCGATATTCTAGAAGACGAAATCCTCTCGGCCTGCAAAAAGCACGGTGTCCTGGAAGTAAAGCGACTATTGCGCAAGAGAGATGGTCAACTGGGGAAGAGTGTATCGATGTGCCTGACCTTCAACACACCCTCCCTCCCAGACAAACTCCAAATAGGGTACAACATATTTGATGTTAAACCATACATTCCCCCAGTAATAAGATGCTTCAACTGCCAGAGATTGGGACACACGGCAAGCAACTGTCGTACCTCCACTCGCTGCGTACGCTGCGGAGGTCCGCACTCATACATGTGTACAAACAGTGCCAGCAAAGAGACAGAGATCATGCTACAGTCACACGGTCAAATACGAATGCTGCGGATTTTTTTATATTTTTTTCCGCAGAAAATCACTTAAAAACTGCGCAGAAAAGTTAAATTAGCCATGAAATACGGATAATTGCGGATGAATTACGGATAAATACGGACATTTACGCCTAAATGAAAAACAATTGCGGCAGGTGACATCTATATTTTACGGATGCTGCGGATAGTTACGGATGACTTTCGGAGACTTGCAGAGACTTACGGAGAGATACGGAGACTTACGAAAAGATGCGGTTTACTTTCGCGTCCGCATTCTCCGATTTTCATCAGGAGCGGACGCGACGCCATTTCAGTCGCATTTTGGATGCCAAGAGGACAAGTTCTGCTCTATTTTTCACAAATATCTCTAGATTTTGTAGGACTGTCTACATTATGTCTGGCAAGTCAGGAAAAGTTGACTGCGGAAGAAATACGGATAGTTTACGGAAAGTTACGTATATTACGGATAATTACGGATGCATTGCGGATTTTTTACGGATTTTTTATTCGCGGGAACTTTAAAAAATATTTTGAGGATCCTAGGCCTGGCGGATGCTGCGGATTCGGCGGATTAATTACGGATCCATTACGGATAGATACGAATTCTGCGGATTTTTTACGGACAAAAATCCGCAGCGTCCGCAAGATCCGTATATGACCGTGTGACTGTAGCATCATGCTGCCGATGTGGAGAAAACCACTCGTCTGCGTACGGAGGCTGTGTCACGATCAAGCAAGAGAAACAGATACATGGCATCAGAATCTCTTACAACATCTCGTATGCAGATGCAACCAAGGCTGTCAAAGGGGAGTTCTCCGTCAGACCAGATACTCCTTCACAATCAACACCTAGAACACAACAAACGCCAAATCAACTCAACAGACCCTATTCTAACATCGCGTCAAACACAACCAAAAGCAACAGTCAATCAGGGGCATACAGAGCCGTACAAAAACCTCACACTGCTACCCAGGACGCCACTACCCAGACGGACAAAGAAACAGCCACACAGACGGAACCAATTCACAAATGCCCTTAGAACGAACAACACATTGTAGAACTGCTGAATGGCACAATGCAAATATGGGAAACGGTCAAGAACAAAGAAGAAAGAATCACAGCCATTAAGACCCTCATCGAACACCTGGGCCATTCTGAAGGTTCCAAAAAACCAAAGGGAAAACCTGTTAAACGTAGAGTAGCATCCCAATCACCAACCGTGAAGACAAGAAGTACTGACCCTGGCCGGAGGTCGTCCCAGACAAGCACGGGCCCGCCAGCAGCAAGTCAAAGCACGAGCCAAAGCACGAGCCAAAGTATAAGCCATACCCACAAATCTAAATCCAGCAAAACATCATGGTTTTTCTCATTATGTTTCTACTTTTACAATGGAATGCCCAATCTCTCTCAGCACACAGTAAAGAATTTAAAGGTGAATTTGTTAATGGAAAATCAAACCTGACATTATATGCATCCAAGAGACCTGGGGCGGTATTCACAAAACGACTTAAGTCATGAAATTTAAGCGCCCCGCTTAAATTTTAGACTTAAGTCAAATCATAAAGTTAAGTGGTATTCACAGCGCTTTTTATTTTAGTGCCCCGCTTATTTTTGAGACTTAAACTTAAGTGTGGTATGAGCAGTCTTAACAAGTTAAGAGTGTCATGGCGGCGTTGTTTCGTGCACGTCGTTTCCGAGAAAATAATGAAAGAGTGCTTCAAAGAGAGAGAATTTTCCGCGAAAGAGTTCAGCCTTTAGAAGATTATACAGATTCCGAACTGTACTCGAGATATAGGTTCGATAGTATACTATCTGCATAACTCCATTCACGTCTCGGGCTCCAGTCCCTATGATTTAGGACTAGGTAAGAAAAGCTTTGCGAGTAGAGACTGGAGCTCGAGTACGTAATGAGTGCAAAATGAAGGGGCGGGCGGGCGGGCGGGGAGAAAGAAAAAAAAAAAAAAAAAGGGAGTCCAACTTACCTCCCTTATCTTTCTTACACGTACCTGCACCATACTTACGCTCCTTACACCTTCTTCTCAGTTAAAATCTCTGACTGATAGTTGCCGTCGCCCTCTAACGTTTAGGAGTGGTGCAAATAGTATACTATCTGCATAACTCCATTCACGTCTCGGGCTCCAGTCCCTATGATTTAGGACTGGGTAAGAAAAGCTTCTGCTCCCGCTACCCTACCCAGAGTCGTAGACCACGGACCACGGAACTAAACCCCACCCTAAAACTCACCCCATATCTCATCCCATACCTTACCCCGATCCTTAAATTAATAGATGGCGAAGTCAGAAACTGTTTACTGAAATGCGAGAATTTTTCCCCCGAAAAATTTCGACGCCAGCTTAACCACATGCACCTGCCGAAGCATGCTGCCACATCAGAACATGGATGACATAGCATTTATATCGCCTCCACCCGCATCTCGATGAACTCGAAACCCATACTCGATCAACTCGAAACACATACTTGACCCCAATGCTCATCGGGTTTGCGAAGATGATGACAACGTTGACTCCCATAGGGTATGCATGTGCACCTTTCTACCGCCTTCCTTCCAGCCGATGCGGGGTATCACACCCCAATGGGAGTAACAAAAAATAAGTAAAGCTTGCTTTTCTGCTATCACCATCAAACTTACATACTTTATGTGTAGGGCTTATGTATCTTCCCCAAAACTGTGATGCGTGTATGTGGTAAATTGATGGAAAGGCAGGGCGGAAGAGGGCTGGCAGTCAACACAGCTTGTAGATTGATCAGCGGCAGCCGAACCAAAGGCAGTGGCCGAAATCATGTACTTAGAAAACTAAAATATGAAATTTGAAACGTGAAGACGATCTCAAAACTTGCACAACCAAACAAAGCGATAAAGGGCATTTAAAACTAATCTCGAATAAAGTTTGCAGCTTCGAGCCCTGTAAAAAAGGATGCTCCCGCCTGTTATACCCGCGACTAAATATTTCGCATCCATTGGCCAAGCCTAAAAGCCCGATCACGTTAATTAGCCTACATGTATACGCTAACAGCAAAACAGGGCGCAATAGGGTGATGCGGAAAGGGGGTGTGTGACAAATAAAACCTGTTCTATGAATAGTCCTTCGAGGGATTTGCCGCTAAACGAACGGATTAACCGTGATTGTCTGGGAATGATGAGACGATACGCATCATGCCGTATGCCAGCAGTTCTGCTTACAAATCCGCTACGTTATACATGTACAAAAGCACATGTTATTTTCGACCATGCTTTACTGAGATGACACTTGGAACTTATTGGAATTTCAATACAAAACATGTTATTATCAATGAATGGTTTATTTCGAGCTACAAACACCACTACTCGTGTAATCAAAGAACTCGAATCTTCCACAGACATTGAATATAAACATATGAGGTGGATCAAAACGCACAAGATGCTCTCAGTTGACCTGGTATAGGTCAGGTTGACCTGCATCTGCAACGCCAGTACTACCCCAATCCCCCAGGACATTGAAATTGCTATGCGAACCGCGAGTTGTCGAGGGTCGTTACAAGATGGAGCAGAATTATAGTCTGGGCAACAAAGACAGGAGCGACGAATTCACTACGATAGTTTTATATACCCCCGAGAGAACCGTAACCGAAGGCTTATGCCTCGTGAATCCACCATTTCTTGGACCAAGGTTTTGGACCAAGGAAACTAAAACCCACTTGGCTCTGAGTATGAACTAAAAGATTAAATTGTCGCAAAGGGCAGGCTCAATATTTTCTTGAGAAAGAAAATGACTCTTCTGTTTGAACATTCTGCTAACACAAGAGGGCGCTGTTCAGGCGTAGAGGGAACCTATAGTTTAAAACAAAAGAGAACATTACATGTTAAAAGGTGACGCTAGCTCTTGACTCAAACAAAATTTGCTACAAATGCCGCAAATGACATGCAAAGCAACTCCGTTACGTTCTTGCTAGCGAATGTTTTTTTTTTTTTTTTTTTTTAAATCATACTTCACCCATCTTTTACCATTATATCTCCAATCGCCACGAACATAATGAGCGACGCGAGAGGGAACGAGGCTCGATTCTGCTTGACTGCGGTGCTTGTACTTGCAAGTCCCAACCCAACTAATGTTACCACTCGATAACTGCATGGTCAAGCCACATAAACATGTTGCAGGGTTTTCCCTTTCATGCCGTGCCAATTCTCTGAACCCTTAATTCAGGGATCTACTTCCACATCGAACCCTCGCGGCTACTTGGTATTTCGCCTGGGCACTGCTTAGTGGCAGCGCCTTTCCTCTTGCGCCTACCCCCTATATTGGGGTTCCCGCTTTGTATGCAATCTGGGGGTATTTGTATATTTAATTCCAATGCGGAGCCCTTCATTGCCGACATCAACACCACCGATCGGTTTCGCCTGCGAGACCGTTAGTCAAAACCCCAGGGTGATTGCACGCATTGCGCTGGGATTCTACAAAACGCAGGTTATTCGCAATGCAAATTTAGCTCACACTTTTATATTATACCCGCTATCACTTAGTGACGGAGTTAGCTAAGTTTAGCTAAGTGTTCTCAAAATTACTGGGTGTATATCCCTATGTTTGTTATGCTGAACCGATGTACCACTTAAAGTGCACTTTGGGCTTTTCCCTCTTTGCGACAATCTGGAGCCTGTACCTTATACTTCAGTTTTGAGGCTCTTCAACTTCTCTAATATCACCCCCTGGTGACTGCATTTGTCATGTTACGACATACGGGGCTCTTCCCATCGATCTGGTCACTGTCATCCCGTCGCATCGTGTCCCTGGAAAATAATTCACCTCACCAAGGTGTAAAAAGTGCACCGGTGAATATTTGGGGCGACTGTAAACACCGTTGAAGGAAAGACTTGGGATGGGCTGACCTGTACTCCAGGAAGGGCAGCAACTACTTGACCCTATATATGGACACTCGGGGATTTACTCCGGTCGTATGAACCGGTAAGCTTGTCGCATTCGGGGATCTTCCTCTCGCGTCAAACACGAGTTAAACATGGAGGTCTTACTCTCACTGGCCAAAATGTGGTTTTTTCCCTCACACGGCCAAACATGGGGCTTTTCCCCTCACACGGCCAACCATAGCCTTGGGTTTTTCCCCTCACACGGCCAAACATGGGGCTTTTCCCCTCACACGGCCAACCATAGCCTTGGGCTTTTTCCCTCACACGGCCAAAATGGGGCTTTTTCCCCCTCACACGGCCAAACATGGGGCTTTTCCCCTCACACGGCCAACCATAGCCTTGGGCTTTTCCCCTCACACGGCCAAACATGGGGCTTTTCCCCTCACACGGCCAACCATAGCCTTGGGCTTTTTCCCTCACACGGCCAAAATAGGGCTTTTCCCCCCTCACACGGCCAAACATGGGGCTTTTCCCCTCACACGGCCAACCATAGCCTTGGGCTTTTTCCCCTCACACGGCCAAAATGGGGCTTTTTCCCCCTCACACGGCCCACCATAGCCTTGGGCTTTTCCCTCACACGGCCAAAATGGGGCTTTTTCCCCCTCACACGGCCAAACATGGGTCTTTTTCCCTCACACGGCCAACCATAGCCTTGGGCTTTTCCCCTCACACGGCCAAACATGGGGCTTTTTCCCCTCACACGGCCAAACATGGGGCTTTTTCTCATCACACGGCCAAACATGGGGCTTTTTCCCATCACACGGCCAAACATGGGGCTTTTTCCCCTCACACAGCCAAACATGGGGCTTTTTCCCATCACACGGCCAACAATGGGGCTTTTTCCCCCTCACACGGCCAACCGTAGCCTAGGGATTTTTCTCTCACGCGGCTAATAAGCAATTTGAGTAATTTTCCTTTATGATAGTGTGTTTTACAAATACATAGTGTAATATTTCAAATCTGTGGTACAGGCCGACTGGATTTTCCCGGGTGGGAAAATAATGTTTAATCAATCCATCTATCTGTCTATAAACCTGGGGCTTTTCCCCTCAGACACACGGCAAAACCTTGGGCTCTTCCCCTCACATGGCAAAAGCTGGGTCTCTATCATCGACACGGCCAAACCTGCGGCTCTTACTCACTGGCCCTGGTAACGAGATATCCCCTTGCGAAATCTCCGGTAACCAGCCCGAATTATTACAAAAGGGCGGGAATAGGTGTACCGCACAATGCCAAAAGGGACAAATTCTTAAGGCCTTAGACCTAGGCCATGAGATGCCACCGTGGTGCGCCATGTGTATACGACATGTGAAACCATCTGGTGCTTTTCAAATTTGGGAATCTTAAGGTTTCTTCCCCTATTTGAAATCCGCGCCAAAACTATCAACGCAACAAAAGACTTGAGATTGGCGCATGCACCATGTCCGTTAACACCAAGCGAAAAGGTAAAATTCCCTTGAATAAAGACCTTCGGTATCAAAACAGAGGTAAACCCGTCCGGTAAATGGACATTCTCTCACAAAGCGTAGATTCCGCGCATTGGCGGACCTCAAATAGAGACCAGTCATATAAAACTTTGGCACTGAAACCAAGGATTTATCCAAAGTGCCCATTGCATTCGCTCGCAAGCCTTAGCAAACCTACGAGGAAAAGGCAATAAGCACACCACAGCCAACCACAAGATTAGGATCCTAGCACAACCACGCCTCATCAATCCAAGCCATTCCGCTTCAGTGCACACATTGTACACTGAATGACCTCAACCAGTACTTATAGCCCTGCATCATCACGAGTCAAAAGAGGTTCACATGGTGCTACCGTAAACCCATACACGCGTTGATACCACCATGCACAGCCTCAAGTCTTACCTATCCAGCTCTTCACGAGAGACGTTGGGAGCACGAGGGGTCCCGCAGACACACAACCATGCTCGTGATCGAAGGGCTATGTGGGTCAAAGCCCCACTTTCGTCCGTGGGCAAGACGCCCAATCCCAACTACCTCGCTAACCCCGGCGACATAGGGGGAGCTGCCAGGGGGAAATGCCACAATCCAACCGCCGACAGGATCGGCACCCAAGCGAGGCGGCCACTTGGGGCCAAATTTATAGAGCCGTTCAACCGCCCACGTTCCGTTAACCGAGCATCAGGACATCTCATAGACATCGTTAATGGTAAGAAACTGGAAACGTGCCTTAACCAAGCTAGCGACGCAACAATGACGGTTCCCAAGCGCGCGCACACTCAAGCACGCCGCGGTTGCAAAAAGGCCTAAACTTTCTGCCACAGCAAGCACACGTCCTCAGCCAGCGCTCAAACGGCTCAATGAAACTGGGCCCTGGCTGAAGCGAAATGGTACCGGTGATCTTCTGATGGCATCGACAACGCTAATGGCAACAGCACCAGGAGCATCCCAGTGCAGACATGTGCCATACAAGCGTCCGCCACTTGAATTCGCCAAATAATGCTCTGGGATCACCAAAGTGCGTTTCTTAACACACAAGACCAACAGCTGCGCATCCCATCCGAAGGATGGAGCACACGCGCTAAAGCGCCCTGTTCTAAGGCACAGGCCCCCAGACGGTTCTCGAACCTGCAACCTCAAGTTTTCACCCGAGTATTGCGAGTCAGTGACTTTATATCACGTCGGTAACCAGACTGGTCGGTTCACAAACGGTG
Organism: Henricia sp. BOLD:AAB3569; assembly: GCA_037783545.1. Lineage (NCBI taxonomy): Eukaryota > Metazoa > Echinodermata > Asteroidea > Spinulosida > Echinasteridae > Henricia > Henricia sp. BOLD:AAB3569. The sequence goes on from JBBELK010000715.1 coordinate 187,122, forward strand.
ACAGGCAGAGGCAGCCGGGAACGGACCGGAAACAATTAGCCTCGCCGACGTCCTGTTGGTTACTTACATGTACACCACTGGCTACGCAGCCCGACACCAGAACCAGACGCGGATATCTGAGATACGGGGTCTCACCAACCCTCGTCACATTTTCATGAAATTGCCACTGCGAATAGATTGCCTCAAGCAGTAAACCTACCAGTATAACTCAATCTATAAATGGGACACACATACAATACAACTAACCTCTCCATTGGTCCGAAATTTATCAAAAGATTTATTTAAAATCGCAGCTGAAAACTCCCACAATTCCTATGGGAGAACACTTATATACACAGTACAAGTGTTCGCGACTGAAGAAGACCACTACATTTCGCTAAAATCAACCGCAGCTCATCCGACTAAGGATATTCAATATGAAAATGCTGCGACTGTTTTTCAAAACAGATCCCTGGTTAAAACAAAATGTATGTTACCACTAAACGAGCGCGGTGCGCCGATCACCGTGACCAGCTCAACGTTCCTAGCCATGATGCAAACGAATTATGAATATTGCCGCGCTAACATGTTACATGGCTACTATAGACACCTTAGAATGTGAAAACACGCTCTGGTAATGCATGGCCATAGGGGCGGTTGACGAGCTGAAACGCTAACTTATCGCCGTCCTCCACGATTGACGCGCGAATACGAACACAGCCTGATATTCAACCTTAAAACACCACTACACTGTTAGTGTAGCAGATCCCTCTCCCTGGCGGCTGACACCAACTGTCATGCGCCACTTTGCAAATTTCACCCCTAAAAAGAAAACCGAGACCCCCGTCCTCGACAGTACTTCCAGACTTATCTGAAACATGCTTCCTTGCGGGCTGAACATTTGCGATGATATCAAAATGCATATCAAATGTACCACACCGTAATTATCCTGTAAGTTTAAATGTGTTTTTTTTTTTTTTTTTTAATACAAATCCCAAGGTATTCTCCGTTGAAAATCAAAACACAATAATTCGATAACCAGGTAGGTCACTTTTACTTGGCATTTAAAATCAATGGGGCTCAATATATTGTCTAAAACACATTTATATGAATTAACCGTATTTCGGGGCCTTTTCTTGGTACCAAATACCCAAACTAAACCAAAAGGCATGACCACGGGGACTTGGGACATACTCCTGCTAAGGAACCTGCGCTAAGGTACGTTGCGCAAAAAACCACCGTGGAATAACTCAACACACCCACACAAAACACTTTGTATTTCCTTTTCGACACTAAGGCCGAGTATAAAGCACCCAGTATGTTCTGGACCTGCCACACTTTGACGCCTAATTGTCACCCTGTGTCACAGCTCGAGAAGAAGCCCTCTATCTTGTCTCTTCATTCAGGGTGATGGACGTAGAATCCAGTGTCATGGGTAGGGCGAGACTCCGAATATGGGAATCTGTATCGGTAAAGTAGAAAACTTGCATGAAATCATACAACATCAAATTGCCTCAAATTACTGCTTCGGCTGAAACTACTTACATAATCGGCTCAAACTATTTTGGCCTATTTCGCCCAAAATACGACACTAATCCTGCTATGTAAATAAATGCCCGAAAGTTGCCACGCTTCTGCCGCAATTAACGGTTGCGTGTAAATGCATTTACAGGAAAACCGCAAAATGTCTACACCATTCCAGTGTTGACGGTCATTTCACAAACTGTCCCCATCGTACTCACTAATTACCCCTTACGGTATGTTGTCGGGGTTACGTATGTACGGTCTACGGCCTGATACTATACTTCAACTAAAATAGGGCTACTCATTTCATGTATGCTCTGTTTTAACCTACATCGCATAGGACCACTCACGATTGCACACGTCTACTAAAATTGAATTAACTATTGGCCACCCATTAGTCACCTCCTTAAACTCACTTGTACTCAAATAACGGGCCCAATACATCTGCGTTAACATAACCTTATCTACGAAAGGTAAAAAAACCGAAAACCTAGGAAAATCGCCTTATATAGGCCTTTTTTTTCAAAGGAAATCCTTCCAACTACATGTATTCTCACAACGCGATGAAAAATGTTCTGACAGACTCTGCTGCAGAGTATATATATTAACGGCACTTTCCGTGAAATGTCCATACCTAGTTAGGGCAAATACCGTGATTTTTCAGTTTGAAACATTTAACGAGGCCTTTGGCCATTTCGCAAATCCCTTTTAAAACTGAATTTTGAGAAGAGGAACATTTGATGCGTAACGAATGACCGCCTCCAGTTAATATGGCGAAAACCAAACCTTTGAGAGGCAAGGGAAGTCTCAGTCAAATGTAACCATGCGACGAGCCGAGTATGGACGAGCATTTAATTGAGCAAACTCACAGTAAGAGTTTGAGAAGTTGCTCAGACATTTCTTTAAAATGATTCATCAAGCATTTATTTTTTTTGCAAGCGAAGGATTGAAAGAAAGGTCAATGTTCGAGAGGGAACATTTGATTTTGGATAAAACACCTAGACATTTCAGCCTGTCCCAAATGTCTGTTCACAGGGCCCGAGGCCATGGTCAACTTCTCAATTCTTTCCCCAATTACTTGTATCATTAGTTGGTGTCTAGAAATAAAATCGGCGGATGAAACAGGGGAATAATTTTACACGTGACCGCCTCGAGTCTGCCTTGTTATGACCGCATGTTAAAACATGCCGCGGTCAAATGAAAAATTCTTCCCGAGATACAAACAAACTAAAAAACAACTGCAAATATAACTGCAACATGGTAAGATTTTACTTCAATGCCAACACTAATTTTCCCATTAGGCAGAAAAGAGAAAACCCCATAACAAGGCAAAATTTGTGCGGAACAGGGGTTTCAGCACTGAAAGGGACACCTTTACAAAAATAGTCTTGACAGGGCAAACTCCTCATTTTTGCCTTACTCACCACCATTGACGATTCTTTCACTTTCCGTGTAGTGCCGAGTTCGTCAAAGCCATGCGCTACGTGCCACGATTTCGAATGCACCGCAATTGTGCACCCCATTGGTATGCAAATTTTGTAGAGCGGAATGCAGGAAAACAACGCGAAGAACAAATGGGGGTGCATTCCCAACAGCCCTGCACGAATTGCATGCAATTTTCAAACCAATAACGTGCATAATAATACCCAAAGCCGCATGAAAAACCACACGATTAACCGACATTTTCCCGTAGCGTAATCAAGACCGGGAAATAAAACGAAAGGGCAGAGACCGTAGTTTGGTGCTACGGTAAAATCAACCCTCACCAACGTTGTACAAAACCGATATCGGCACCGAAAATTCAATAAAACCTCACACAATTTCCAAAATATCTCACTAATATTATCCAGAAATTGTCTTTTTTTAAAAACACCACCACCATTACTATACTAAAACTTATCGGTTACGCCCTTTGGATTTCCCGGTGGCTGCTGTTCCAAATTCCCGGAGACCTACAGAGAGACGTCCTCCGCGTTCCAGTTAAAATTTCTGACTGATAGTTGCCGTCGCCCTCTAACGTTTAGGAGTGGTGCAAATAGGGCGGGTATTTTATTTATTACTGACCTGATTAGAGACGAAATAGAATCGGTAACCGAGCGAAGTCACGCCATTCCTGCCGAATTAAAAGTCCTTACGGCCTTGCAGTTTTTTGCATGCGGCACGTTCCAAAGAACTGTCGGTGACACCATAAGGATCTCTCAGAGTTCAGTATCCAGAATTGTGCACGGAGTTTCTTCAAGCCTTGCGAGAAGGATTGGGCAGTTTGTGAAGTGGCCAACAGCTGAAGATATTCCCACAATTCAACGGGTTTTTTTCAGTATTGCAGCATTTCCAGGGATTATCGGGGTTATCGACGGAACACACATACGAATCATCGCACCATCAGAGCAGGAAGAGCAATATGTAAATCGGAAAAATTATCACTCAATCAACGTGCAAGTGGTGGCCGACGACAAGTCCCGTTTCACAGCCATCAATGCCACCTGGCCGGGCAGTACACACGACTCCCGAGTTTTAAGAGAAAGCCGTGTTGAGGAACAACTTGAAGCCAATCAGTATGCTCCGGAAACATTCCTCCTCGGGGACACGGGGTATCCTTCGAAGTCGTGGCTTCTTACGCCTTTCCTACGTCCATCGAATCCTGCTGAGGCCAGGTACAATGCTGCACACAGGTAGGCTAAAGCCCTAACAATTTTTGTGAAGTTACCGTTTTTTCCGACTGACATGATGAATAAACAGAAGTGGGCGAACAATATCAGTATCCACAAAAGTGACAATTTCACGCCGTACGTGTTTCACTGATTAAGTTTTTTTTCCCCGTACTGCAGATCAACTCGAAGCGTTGTGGAGAGAACAATTGGCCAGTGGAAACGGAGATTTCACTGCCTCCACGGCGAGATTCGTCTTTCCCCGGGGAGAGTTTGTCGAGTGATCGCTGCATGTGCCGTTCTACACAACATTGCAAAGCAACGAGGGCTGCCGGAGTATGATGTAGAGCCGGAATTAGATTCACCACCACAGCCTGATCAACCACTACAGCACCAGAATGCAAACCTCACTCGAAACCAAGTTGTACGTAGCTATTTCCAGTAAGTTTGTCGTTTTTTTAACTAGATGTGACCATGACTTCCTAATCCTAATCCTAAGCATGCTAAGTGATGACTGCACTGCATGATTTTACCATACTAGTACTCAATATATATATATGAATGTACACGTAGCTTTTTGCTTCACTTTATAGAGACTATCCGCAACGCGTTCTGTCGTCCACGCGCTCACTGAAATTGTTACATTGTATTGATTTTGACCCTATTCAGCCCCATAAATTATTGCGCTATTAAAAAATAAAAACAAAACAAGGCTCAATAAAAAACAATTGGAACACAATAAAAAAAACATGACGCAAGTTTGTGCTGTTCTTTGTGTTTAATTTTTTGAAGACCGTCAAAACAACATTTAGCACAACTTAAATTCAGTACAACTTTCAACAATAGGCCTATATGCCTAGCACTTTAATAACCTTTGGAATAAATATTCAAATCAAATAAAACTTTAAATGGACAGAGACTTCTCAAGGAGTGCAATTTTCAACTTGAGCAGCTGCTTCTCCAATTCTAGCTTCTCTGTCTCCACCACACATCTTCTCTGATCTAGAATGATAAACTTCTTGTATTCCTCATTCTCTTCACTGGTACTGCTTGCTCTCTTTCTAGGCCTCGTCGGCGGTAGATGAGCCAGAGTAGCCACGGAGGCCAATGGAGCCAATGGAACCGGTATGATGTCATCATCGTTTGAGCTGAGGGAAACGCCACAAAAAAGGAAAATAAACCGTTGGAAATATTTTAAAGAATAACACATTTTGCACGCATGATCCCCCAAGATTAAAAGACAAGTTTGCCATTAATATTATATTAGTTAAAATGTTAGTAAACAATTATACCTCTCAGCGGGTGTGGCTGCAGCCGATGGGTCTGCTTCACCACTTGAAAGTTGAATTGCAACGGAACGGCATCAAGGCTGTCAATGCCACCGCTAATGCCAACCATGGTCGGTGATGTTTCCCCGAGCAGGGACATCAATCGGTGGTCCAGTGAGTCAATTCAGGTGGTGCTGGACCGCCTCCTGTATAAATGAAATTAAAGTCTTTTCATAATATAAAGCGATATATATTCTAGTGTAAGTTAAATGCCGACGTTTTGCGCTCTTATTCACGCCAAAGATGACTACTTAATATTTACTTTGTGGCAAATTCATGCAAGTTTTGTGGAGGTAGGCTTATACCCGCACGTAAAATTCCAATGCTTGGTACATTTCCCATAATTGGTTAAATCTGTGTTTATATAAAATTAATGTAAAGTGAATTAGAAGAAGTATTAAATTGCCTCGTGTTTGCCATACCTGTAGTACTTGCCTCCTTCCTCTGCCTGCTTGCTTCCTTCTTCATTTTACTGTTCATGTTTTGCCATTTTTTTTGCAGTTCCGGCACATCCCTGCGCACAGCCGGGAATTGGCAATTTAAGACATCTGCAATGTCTTGCCAAGCCTTGTGCTTATCTTGGGCCGATATCGTATTTGAGAACTTAGGTCGTAATATCTCTTGCCGCTTCTCCCATTCAGAGAGAAGCAACAGCTTTTCCTTCTCTGAGAAGTTTGGCTTTCGTTTACTTGCCATTTTATTGATTAGGTACTTTCAACAATAACATGCAGCATTTATTTCCGACAGGCCGGATACGACCCAGCGCGCGCGCGTACATCACGCGCGCGTGCCAACTTACCACAATTGTTTATATTTTTTAAACACCCGACAGTATTACATTTCGTCTGCGCGAGTAGGCCCCATGTTTACTAACTTTACTCTGTTGCAGTGCTTACAGATGAACGATTACACTGGAATTTTCCAGTATTTCCTTCAACTTTTATTCTTTGGTGACTGTTAAGCCGCTTTGTTCCCGACGATTTACTGCATATATGTGTGTAATTGATTGATACAGCAGTCCACATAGCTATACACTATTGTGACGCGCATGCGCCAATTTCTTGATTTAAGTGATTTCACATAAGTGGACCACTAAGATAAGCGGGGCGCTTAAATATTTTGTGAATACGAAGTTGAGTGCGCCACTTATCTTAGCGGGGTGCTTAGATTGAGTTTTGTGAATACCGCCCCAGGCCTTTAGTGCATCTACCATGGTGATTCATTAGTCTTGGGAAAAACCTAAGGTGGTATAAGAACCTACACCACTGAGCGTTATCTGCCCGGTGTAAAAGAGGTGTATAAGGTTTGAATCCCGATGAGGATCTTATATTTCTCTCATGTTTGACTCTATACTAAGCAATAGTGATGCTGACATACATAATTAGTCAAAACTACAATTAGCTCAATTTCCACCATGTACAGTTCGGCAGTTACAAAGGTGGCGCGGGTTTTTCCGTTTTTATACAGCATTCCCTTCTCGTTTCGTCGCACTTGGTTTATTCTTTGGTTCGTTGATCTCAGATCTTCCTTAAGTTATCAAATTATCGGCTGTAGCCGCCTTCCTTCAGTTGTTTAGGGAAAGTAAATGCTGATACACCAGTACTCATGTTATGCCAGTCAGCATGATTTGTCCTAAATCTTATGTGATTTTTGATTCCAATAAGAAAACTCACCTTTGTTTACCTACTTATGCATATTCATGCGCACGCGCAATACCTCGCTGAAAAGATTTAGCACAATAGCTCACCCACGGTCCAATGCATGCCCCCATAGTATATTATGGTCAGAAAGCCACCGTCCTCTCATAGATTTTCCCAGTGAACGATGTAGCTCTAACAGGGTGGGATGGTAAACAAAGGTGAGTTTTCTTATTGGAATCAAAAATCACATAATATTTAGGACATTCCAATACAGAAAACATCACCTTTGTTTACCTACTTATGCAGAGTAGCACCGTAAAAATGCACAAAAGAGGGTGGGAAGGGGGCATGCAAAAAGACAGAACTAGTAGTATACAGTAAGCCTAGCCGACGAAAAATAGGCAGTACTGTTACAAAACCAAATTATCCATGTTATTATGGAAATGGTATAACAGCTAAAACATCCCGTTAATACAGTAGCTACCAAACAAGTGAAATATAGTCACATACCAAAGACGTCCAAACCATCTTGGATTTGGGTTGAGCCAGAAGATCCAACCTTTTTGGAAGCACTATAGGAGGATGGATAAGCAGACTCAGAAGCCTTGGGAACCAAGTCTGTCTTGGCTAGTAAGGTGCAATCAGGATGATCCTGCAGACTTCCTTCTCGATATTTGACAGAACTTGTGGGAGGATAGATATTGGTGGGAAGGCGTATGCCAGAAACCCCGACCAGCTCATGCTGAGTGCATCGGTTGCAAGAGCTTGAGCATGATAGTACCGGGTACAGAACGTCGGAAGCTGGTTGTTCAGGTGTGATGCAAACAGATCTACATTGGGGGTGCCGAGGATGCCGAAGACGTGGCGTACTACTCCCCGATGTAGAGTCCATTCTGTCGGTAAAACGTGGCCCCGAGACAGAGCATCGGCGATGACATTTTGTTTCCCCGCTAGGTGAGATGCCTGAATTGTCATATCCTTGGAGATGCACCATGTCAGAAGTTTCCAAGTGGCCAGACAGAGGGATGGCGAGTGGGTACCTCCCTAGCGATTTATGTAGGCTACTACTGTCGAATTGTCCGACCTCACCAATTGAACATGTGGCTCGAGGGTCTGAAGCGACTTCGCAACTGCCAACAGTTCAGAAGCTGTTCCGGTGCGGACCATGTTCCCGCGACATAAATGTCGTTCAAGTGAGCTCCCCATCCCTGCTCCGAAGCATCCGTGGTCAGGGTTACTGAAGGAGAGGGTCGAGGGAAAATGGTTCCCAATAGGAGGTTTTCCTTGGGGAGCCACCAGCGAAGATGAGCACGAATAAAGCTGGTGACCTAGAAACGTTGGTCGTTGAGAAGGGATCAGTGAAGATTTTTCCCGGTTGATGATAAATCCCGAGTGCGTGGTCAGATGGACTGTCTGATACAAGGATTGAAGGACAACCTGGGGTGATGGACCCACAATCAGCCAATCGTCCAGGTAAAGGAAAATGTGTATGTGCTTCTGCCGTAGGAAAGCTGCGATAACCTTGGTTACTCTCGTAAAGACCCTTGGAGCTGTTGACAGACCGAAAGGAAGGCAACGAAACTGGAAAATTGTTCCCTTGTACATGAATTGTAGGAACTTCTGATGATGAACAAAAATGGGGATGTGCAGATAGGCATCCTTGAGATCCAAGGAGGTCGCCCACCAACTGCGAGGAAGAAACTGAAGTACTGTTGACAATGTTTCCATCCTGAAGTGTTTTGGTTTGATGAAAACATTCAGAGGGCGAAGGTTGATGATGGGTCGCCACTTGTTGGGTTTCTTGGGTGCAAGAAAGAAGACCGACGTAAACCCCCGAGTCCCCAATTCGAGAGGAATTATGGCACCTTTCTCTACCAGGGAATTGATCTCGTCCTCTAATATTTTCCGACGAGCTCTGTTGCTGGGTACTGGAGTGGGATGACCTGCAGGGAGAGCGGAGGGAATGCTGGTAAATTCCAGGCGATTAGCCGGAGGTCACCGTCTGTAAAACCCAACTGTCTGATGTGATCATTTGCCATTGATGAAGAAAACTCAAAAGACGCCCTCCCACTGGTCCCGGGATGTCTGGGATAGTAACCTTGTTGTAGTCACTTGCCCCTATGGCCCCGTGTCCATCGGGGCTTGAAGGGGCACGTCGCTCTGGTGGGCTGGATAAAATTTGATGAACGAGAAGCAGGACGTGAGGCTCTGAACTGGACCTTCCCACAAGACTGATTTGGTCGCCTAAACGTCTTGGGCTTTTCCTGGCGTGTCTGGCGTGATGAAGAAAAGGGGCGATGCGGTTGTCGCAAATCCAACTTTTCCTCCGCTTTCAGGCGCTTAGCTTCCTGCAACCGAACCTCGTTGAATTTCCCGTCGAAGAAATCGTTGCCTGTGAGAGGAAGACATTCCATTCTTTCCCTGGAGCCAATGGACGGCCAACGAAGATGGCCCAGAATTAGGGAACGACGTCAGAAGGTGGTCATAGCAGAACCCAATGAAAACTCCCGAAGACATAAGCCGAGGCAGTCATCCATAAACTTGAACATCTCCGGTGGTACCGTAGCGTCAAACTGAGATGGGTCTTCTTATGCTCGGGCAAGGGCATCCGAAAGGAGAATGGAATAAGATGAAATCTTGGCGCCAAACCGCAAATGGGAATCGAGGAGAACTAAACGGTGATCTATAAGCGTCTTGTTGCGTCATCAAAAACTTTCTTCTTGAACTGAGAGTTTTCCCGTCTGAGTGTATCTTTGACCTCCGAAGACATGGTAGGAGTGGAAAAGAACTTCCCTTCCTCTTTAGCATTACTGATAAACATGTCCTTTTCGTGTGGTTTAACTGAAGGAATAGACTGCTTTACCTGGACTGTTGCAAACGCATCTTCCATGATGTTCGCACAAAAACTATCTACGGGAAATTCCTGTCTGGGAGAAATTGAAGATTCCGTACCCCTGCGAAAAGATGGACGAGAAATTTCCACAGGTGGTAGTCGAGGAAAATCCAAAGCGTAGCTAACCGCTGGCATCACAATTCTACTTCGTTGCAGAACAGAAATATCTTTCTCGTGTGCTGGATTAGATGTCAACGATAAGAGTGAAGAAGAAGATCTGGAACGATCAAAATTCGATGGTGAACGACTTCGGGAGTGTCGGAAATAGGAGTGTCTTCGCATCGGGGAGTGGACACGTTGACGTACGGGTGAACGTGTTTGGTGCCCGGAACGGCGCCGCGATCGAGATCGTGAACGAGATCTGTGCCGGGAACGATGTGGAGATCGTGAACGAGATCGTGAAAAATGTCGAGAAAAATAATCCCGGCCGTGGCGGTAGTGATCCTGGAACTGATGTTCGGGATAAGATTCTTGACGAGGGTAGTCACGATGCAAAGTAGGGACGTTATGAGCTGATAACATGGCGCTATGAGCTGATAACATGGCGCTCGATGAACAAGAGGATCGAGGGACCAAGCCAAAATCACTCTGTACGAACACTGGAGGTTGTTGAAAACTGCTGGTGGTGAAAATCGATTAAAACGCTGTTGATGGTGGTGGTGGTGGTAGTGGTGGTGGTGCCCCAAGCCCCTGTGACCTAGCGGGGTTATGGATCGGACCATTATTAGGCGAACCAGGAACACCCCGATCAGGATATACTCCTTCCATCGCACGCATGAGGACGTCCAGACTGGCAAATGGGTGCGGTACTCCTTCCTGTACCGTGCCGGTGTTGCACGGTATACGGGTACGGGTCGGCTCCGTAGAGGTTCCGCCTGTCGAACCTCGGAGTGCTTGGAGCGTTGCACCGATGGCTGAACCGCGGGTGTAGACGTTGTAGATTTAGTACGTTTGGAGCGGGAAGACTCCGCCATATTGTAGTACTTTTATTTAAACACAGCGAAAGATGACCGCACTGCACGGCGCTGAAAATCTATGAGAGGATGGTGGCTTTCTGACCATTATATACTATGGGGGCATGCATTGGACCGTGGGTGAGCTATTGTGCTAAATCTTTTCAGCGAGGTATTGCGCGTGCGCATGAATATGCATAAGTAGGTAAACAAAGGTGATGTTTTCTGTATTGGAATTCCTTTGTGTTGTTTCTGGAAGAAATCTGTGGAAAACAATTGGGAAAAAATACTGTGAACATTTTACCGTTAAGACCGATTAAAGTGAATTCGCAGTGCGAATACTGTTGTGTTTAATTTAATTTGCCGACGAAATTGTTTAATATTCTTATCTCCTCTTGTCTTGAAAAATATATTTATTAGTCTTATAACATGTGAAATCCCCCATATTTCTATGGGTAACATTTCCAGCCTCACTAACACAACTTGAAACATTACTAATTATTTTGCAATACTCTATTAATATGCAGGAAGGAACAAAATGTCGTATTCCGTAAGAAACTTATTCCGTAAGCCTTATCCCTTTTCGTTTTGATACCTTCGAACTGCATGGGTATTCACTGTACGTGCGTCAAAGGCAATGGGCATACTTCTATAATTACAAGAAAGATGATAAACCTGGAATGGAATTACTCTTCGTGATTAATGAAATAAACGTGTAAACGTGTATATTATGCATGGAAGAAAACAGGAAATTTGCAATCTCCAATTTGGCCGTGGAAGCAAAAAGGTTGGTGTAATTATTGAACTGATTTATGGAACCGGATAATATAGTTTACCAAAACATCGGTGGTATTTCACGATATTTCTAAAATATGGATTGAGAACACGAAATTTCAGAATGCACAAATGAGAAAAGTATGACACATGCATATCAAAACCTTAACCATCCACTGGAAAATGGGGAAGTCAAAAGTTTATTTGCTTTGCAAAATCGTATTAAGTTAATTGACCGCAACGGTCTTCTGCTATTAAATCTTGCCGAGGACACAAGTTTATATGACACTTTTGACTGCCGGCACACGGCGACCCATTTGTATCAAGCAAAACGTTTTGTATTTTTAACAGCCGTTATGAAATTGGCCTGATCCATTGTTCAGCCGTGACCCAGTTTCAAAATATAGCCTACATGTATAGGACGCTATCCTATTAAGGGGATTGTCAACACGTCACGGGATTAACGTAAACTTTCTTAAATTGGGTTGGGCCGAGATGGCTTGAGGCTGGGCTGGGGACGGCTTCGAGCTGAACCGGGATGGCTTCGGGCTGAACCGGGATAGCCAGTTTTGTTAGGTTTTTATCCTGATTAAACCTGCGTGGGATGACCAGACCTTTTGAATCCCACGTCTCAAAAACGGCCCTAGAAGTGCAGGTTGTCAAGGAGGCAATTTTGGCAGAGTGGTGCAGCCAGTCTTACCACAGTATCATGTTATACACTTTTTTGAACAATAAAATTAGCTACATCTGACATCAGCAGTTATATTATCAAAGTTATTGTCTCCACCCCTTCCAATTTTTTTGAGGTTGGTGTATTTTTGGTGCTATATTAACCCGCCTATTTCCCACGTTGTGGCAGAAAGCCTTTTTACCAATATAATTAAATTATCTTGTATTTATATGGCGAATAAAATACTTTGACTTTTTTGACCTCTGTTAACCTACTTACTTAATTAAAAGACATAAATCATGTACCAATGTGTAGCACTCACCAAGACCTACATTTTGAGGGGTAACTTGTATCTCTACGACAATTGTTTTTGGCAGAAAAATGGATATTTGAATTTCCCATAACCCTAAAATGGCCGTAAAAAGGCTTGGGTTGAGTGTTCATGTAACATCCAAAATCAACTAGTGAGTCCCAGTTAATCTCATGTTAACATGTCTTAAAATGAAGAACAGATGCAAACCTACTCGAAAAATGTTGATTCGTCAATTCTAGGGGGGGCGGGGGTGGGGGGTGCACGATGGGCCCCTCTGGCCCATGGACTAACACAGTTTGGTTTTTATCCTCAATCACACATGGAGTTTTCCTACCCTGTAATCTATATTTAATGATTTTGTTTCTGCAAAACCAGTCGGGGAAAATACGACCATCACCTTTGACGTCATTGCCAGCGAGCGAGGCCCAAGAATCCTTCGCTTCCCAGTTGACCCGGGTGTCGACGCAGTCTGCCACCCGGCGCTGGCCAATGGCTTCACCACGGACTTTCTATTCATGGCCTGCCAGCGACACCCAAACACCTGCCGGAATTTCACCTCAAAGGTCCCGGGGCAGAGCACCTCGGTGGTTGGTGGGGTCCGTCTAGCGTCCCAGTGCGCAAGCCACCGACGGACCACCGTCGGCTGCAAAGCGGCCGGTCGGCATCGGCACACCGACCAAAAACCACCGGCGGTCCGACGGTGGCTTGCAAGTGGCATGCAAACAGCGTTTTACCGCTCCCGAGCCACCAGCGGACCACTAGCGGTATCCAGCGGCAAACCATCAGTGGTCTGCCGCTCCTAAACCGCTGGTGGACCACTAGCGGTAGCCAACGGCAATCCGCCAGTGATCTGCCGCTCCTAAACCGCAAGCGGACCACTAGCGGTAGCCATCGCAAAACCACCCGTGGCCTGCCGCTCCTAAACCGCCAACGGACCACTAACGGTTGCCATCGGCAAACCGCCAGTGGTCTGCCACTCTAAAACCGCCAGTGGACCACCAGCGGTAGCCATCGCGAAACCACCAGTTGCCTGCCGCTCCGAAACCGCCATCGGACCACTAACGGTAGCCATCGCGAAACCACCAGTGGCCTGCCGCTCCTAAACCGCCACCGGACCACTAATGGTAGCCATCGGCAAACCGCCAGTGGTATGCCACTCTAAAACCGCCAGTGGACCAGTAGCGGTAGTCAGTGGCAAACCGCCAGTGATCTGCCACTCCTAAACAGCCAGCGGACCACTAGCAGTAGCCATCGCAAAACCACCAACGGCCTGCCTCTCCTAAGCCACCAGCGGACCACTAGGGGTAGCCATCGGCAAACCGACAGTGGTCTGCCCCTCCTAAACTGCCAGCGGACCACTAGCGGGAATCATCGTGAAACCACCAGTGGCCTGCCGCTCCTAAACCGCCACTAGACCACCAACGATAGCCAGAGGCAAACCGCCAGTGGTATGCCACTCTAAAGCCGCCAGTGGACCAGTAGCGGTAGTCAGTGGCAAACCGCCAGTGATCTGCCACTCCTAAACCGCCAGCGGACTTCTAGCAGTAGCCATCGCAAAACCACCAACGGCCTGCCTCTCCTAAGCCACCAGCGGACCACTAGGGGTAGCCATCGGCAAACCGACAGTGGCCTGCCGCTCCTAAACCGCCACTAGACCACCAACGATAGCCAGAGGCAAACCGCCAGTGGTATGCCACTCTAAAACCGCCAGTGGACCAGTAGCGGTAGTCAGTGGCAAACCGCCAGTGATCTGCCACTCCTAAACCGCCAGCGGACCACTAGCAGTAGCCATCGCAAAAACCACAAACGGCCTGCCTCTCCTAAGCCACCAGCGGACCACTAGGGGTAGCCATCGGCAAACCGGCAGTGGTCTGTCACTCCTAAACCGCCAGCGGACCACTAGCGGGGGTCATCGTGAAAACACCAGTGGCCTGCCGCTCCTAAACCGCCACCAGACCACATTAAAAAAATGCAATGCATTGTGGGATTCATGTAACTGAACATATTTACCGTGTAAAAAAAGGGATTTGCTTCAGTTTTGGCAGTTGTTTTGATTTTTGTAAACGGGTTGTTACTTGATAATAGGCAAATTGGCAATTGTCGGGAATGAACAAACTCAAAGTGACGAGAGATTATAATTAAATTTGGTATTCGGTTTTAGGTGTGTGCCAACCATGTGTTACAGGGTTCAGGTTTTTGTGGAGCATAAATAGAAGTCGCGCATAAGGATAATGTATAAATAGTGTATTAGTGTATGAGTAGTGTATGAGTATAGTGTATCAGTAGTGTTTGAGTAATGTAAAAGTAATGTATGAATACGTATAAGTAATATAAGTAATGTATACGACCTAATTAAGACGTCTTTTTCCCAATTGGTATGCCTACGGCGGACCCCCAGAAATCTGCCACCGGCGGACCGCTAGAGCAGTAACCCACCAGCGGGCCTCCATCGGCTGCCGATGGAGGGCCACCGATGGGCGAGCGGACATTTGTTCTCGCGGTCCGCGGGTGGCTACCACCAGCGGCCCACTCACGGTGCCACTAGCGGGCCGCTAACGGCCCGACCGCGGCTTGCAGCGGGCCTCTATCGGCCGCCGACGGCGGGCCACCGGCGGGCATTAGTACTCGCGGTACGCGGGTGGCTGCCACTAGCGGCCCACTCGCGGTGCCACTAGCGGGCCGCCAACGGCCCGACCGCGGCTCGCAGCGGGCCTTTATCGGCTGCCGACGGCGGGCCGACGGTGCGCCGGCGGACATTAGTACTCGCGGTCCGCGGGTGGCTGCCACCAGCGGCCCACTCGCGGTGCCGCTGGCGGGCCGCTGACGGCCTGACCGCGGCTTGCGCACTGGGGTGCTTCGGATATCCTAAGGATTTCCGGACCGTCGGCTGTTCTAGTGATTGGTCGCTCTCTGAAACATGGGAAGATGGTGCTGAACCGTGGGAGTGGCCATATTTCGAACTTCAAAATAGACGGGAATGCATAAAAGGCCATGATTTCTTGTTGTATTGTGGGATACCAGGTAAAGGACAGCTCAAAATATTGTATGGGGTATTTGATAATGATAATCAGGGGAACACTTATAAGGAGCCCACGCTGTCATTACCCCAGATAACAGGGCTCCATTAAATCATTCCATATATCTCAGCTATCTAGGGGGTATACAGCCAGTGCGCTCAATGGCTCATCAAACAACAATTGCTACCCTCTCAAGTACTCAATGTTACTCCTGGGGTGGGGTGGGGGTGGGGAGTATTGCTTGGCAAACCTCGCTCAATGGTACACACACCATGAATGGACCAGACCAGGATTCGAACCCACTACTTTTGGAGTTAACTCGGGTTTTGAATACGTTCCACTAGACCGCTCCATCGCAGCACCTTTTGCGCGGAACTGCCATGTTGGCCAAAGAACGAGGCAGTATTGGCCGGACAAATTACCCCCTATCGGTACTGTCTGTTGCTGCAATGTTGGCTTTTATGACGACTTATGCACATAGAGCCTCCTTTTGATTATTGCGTTCAAACGAGTCTATGCACGCATACTAGATGTTTGCAGTAGATAAAGGCCAATGAGTCTTTCATAATGACTAGCTGGCCTCGCTGTTTAATTAATATGGCGGCTTCTTGCAAAGAGCAAACAGGGTAGTAGGCCCGCCTAAGTCCTTGTCCATGTGAATTTTAAAAAATAACTTTATGAGTTGGGCTTACTCGCTGGGTAAGGGTGCAACATCAATTTACATTACGTTTGAGCTAATGCGCATGCTCAATATAATGCAAACAATAAAACACAACGCATCTCAAAAATGTGTTGCCCCACATACATAAGAGCAGTGATTTCCTGCTGATAAGTTTTGCTTGTCATCTACTTTTGTTTTGATTTGTTTTGTTTTACCCAGATGAAGAGTTTACAACCAATCCATATTTCAGCGAACCGATTAACCGCCTTCCCATGTATGCAGTAGACAGTCATCATGAGCCACTGTGTCACAGTGAATGCAACAGACTGATGAGTGGATGTGGATGTAGATGCGATGCACTTTGCTTAAAATTTGGCGACTGCTGTTACGATTTTGCTTACAAGTGCTTCAGTCAAAATAGTGAGGTCTCGAGAGGTACATCTAATGAGTATCTTCTCATGCAAGATATGTATGAATGTGTTCTTTTGCCCAATGAACGGTATGGCCTGAAAGGATACGTCCTGGTCAGTCGATGTCCGGCAGCATGGCCGGACGAAGAAACCCGGGAAGGTTGTGAGGCGGTTGTTGATCCGAATGACATAATTGGGTCGATCCCTGTGTATGATGACCAGTCTCAAAAACATTACAAGAATGTCTTCTGCGCAATCTGTCATGGCAGATCTCTGGAGGGACTCCGAAAGTGGGAGATAGCTGTCGAGTTAAAGGAATCTGATGACTCAACTGAACGACCACTCACCCGTATCCCCAACTTCAACATAGTCGTCCGGGGCTACCCCACCGGAAGGTGGATTATAAAACCTCCCGAGGAGGGAGCTAAGCCTAGATGCTGTTCGACACCTGTTAATGTCACCAAGTCTTGCCCCAATGAGTTTACCGGTACCGCCTTAGCCGGCCTGTGCGCTACATACCTCGATACGTTTAGAGTTGGTACTGTCTGGTATAAGAACTTACACTGCGTTCTGTGCAATGCACAACAGACTTTATATAAAGTTTGCAAGGAGTTTCCAAGTGCTGTCCCGGAAGTGTGTCAGGAAATAGGTGTACCTTTGTGCAGTCGGATTTTTCCGAGCGTCTTAGGAGTCGGAGGTTCAGGTGTCGATGAATTTATTAGCATTGATGTCCTCTTTGATCTGTCTCCTTCGTCGACGCAATATTCGCAAAAATCGTGCAACGACGGTTACATTTACGACCCTTTTCTGCAGAGATGTCGAGAATTCACCTGCAACATTGGGTTCGAGATCGCAGAGGGCCGCTGCAAGACTACTCCTGCTCAAACTCCCCTCAACGGAACAGAATCATCAGGATGCCTACTCGGGATGCTCAATGAATCCAACGCCCAAGCAGTTAAAGAAGAAGGAAATGAGTCATCAATTTACATTTTGCTAGATTCTTTCGATGATGCGGCTGCGTTTAAGGAGATGCTTGTCAAGGCTTTAAGCATAAATGAATTAAGCAATGCTACGAAAGTTGCAGTCTGCAATGGCTCTAGTGTTTACTTGTTAGTTCCATTCAGCGCCAGCCAGTTTGTTGAATGTGCTTGCAGTATTATCAGTGCATCAGACGTACCATTTAACCAAGACCGGAAAAACTCAAGCAACAACGGTCACTTCTTGGCAGTTGTGACATTCGACTACAGCTCGCAAGATAAAGTGTACCTCAAAACAACAGCGCCTAATGTTTGTCTTGAGATTGGGAAATTAAACTGCTCTATGCTGCTGATTCTTGAGAGGGTTGGGTTTGAGCAGGTGCCACTAAATGATATGCCGGCCATTCAGGTGAGATCTACGGGTAAGATAGTTCTCGAGGATGACTTCGTTTTGCTGTCAGATGGCAGAGCTGTTGTGTGTTCCTGGTTAGAATCCCCTGAAGGATTGCCCGTAGTTAAAGGGTTTGAGCCTCAACTGAGACGAGCTCTGTCAGTGGCTGGTAATGCAGTGTCGCTTTGTTCGCTGGCTGCGACTTTCATCACGTACAGCGCTCTACCAAGCCTACGTAATCTGGCTGGCAAGTCTCTCATGAATCTAGTGGTGGCGCTGTTTATTGCCATGTTGTTCTTTCTGTTGTCCATCTGGCTATCTGAGAATCCGATCGCCTGTATCGTTGGAGCTGCCATTGCTCATTACACATGGCTCGTAGCCTTTCTCTGGATGTCCGTGTTATCCTACAGCGTGGCTAGAGTTTTGGGGACCCTATCGCTACCTCAGCAAGCACGTCCATCTGAAGACCGTCGGCTGCTGAGGTCCTACGCGGGCTTCGCCTGGGGCCTCCCACTTCTTGTCATCTGTATCTGCTTGATTCTTCAGTTCTGCGGCTGCACCAATCTGCCACCAATCTATGGCGAGTACGGGTTCTGTTGGATTTCAAATCACACGGTTCTCCTTGTGGTCTTTGTGGCTCCTGTGGCTGTCTGTTTGACGGTGAATGTTGGTCTCTTCGTCTTTTCGGTTGTCAATCTGAGACGAAGTCGTGAGAAGAGCAAGTTCGCTCGTAAAGAGAGCGAGGTTGAAGGCATTGCGACTGAGCTGGGCATCAGTGTTAAGGTAAGAGGTGGGTGTGAACAAATTAGTCTCTAAAAACAATTGGAAGCAAAAGAAAGAAGTGAGCATACAGAAGAAGTAGACCAAGAAACAAAATATGACGTTAGTTGTTGTGTATTCCAAACAAATAGTGAACATGTAAAATAAATTTCAAAAAATTGTAAACATCCAAATGATATGCGCGAACGTAATTTATATTTCAGTAAGTTCCTTAGTCAAATGGCGCCAAAACATGAACACCTTTAAGCCACGACGAAATCTTAATCTTCCAAGGCAAGCGCAGACTGTTTGGCAGGCCCCACATGTTTGTGTACAAAATAAACTGCCAGGTGCATCATATTCTACGTACCTCTAACGCCTACTCTTTTTAACTTTCTATGATCTCAAGTTGAGTGGGCTTGTCGGCATCACCTGGGTTCTCGGATTCCTCAAACAGCTCTTAAACGGCAACCTTGTCGTCACCTACATCAACATCGTCCTGAATTACCTGCAGGGTTTCTTCATTTTCGCATCCTTTTGCCTCAATCGTCGCGTGAGGGCGCTGTGGCGAGAGAAAATCTGGGGTGCACGGCATAAAGATAAGCCTTAAACAAGCCGGATTACTGGGGAACGGGATAAGAGAACCGACGATTCCCGTATGTAATGATTGTCTGTATACTAGTGTACGGATTTGTATGTTCTGTGGCTCGGTGTCAAAGCCAATAATGAGATCTAAAATTGCATGGTTTTCATTCAGATTTTACAGCCACGTAGATGTTCTGCTAGCAAAAATGTAGATGCACACTTAAGAAAAGAAAAATTCATTATTTGTCACTACGTATGTATTTTAAATTATTTACACTAGGTAATTTCTTTTCACATTTTAATAACTTTTATCACTGCATTCTGTATCCACTACTGTAACACGTGTTTAATCGTACATAGGATGCGATGACAACCGAATTATTTTTTTTGGCACCCCATCGCCCTCCGAGTGCTCGCAAATTTAATACAGCGCCCTCTGGAGTATATTTACTAAAGCAAACAGAGGGCGCTATGCACACCGTCCATTCTGCGTCCATTGATACTTACATTTTAACCCTTTAAACACGTTTTACAAGAAACACCACAACTACAATGATTTTGGTAATCGCCGCTGGACGCTGTGACCTGGACGTATACCAACTCCATGTCCATCAAACTAGGGATAAAAGGTTCGAATCCTTTATCGACAATTAAAGACAAACAAGGACATGGATAATCAGCTTGTTATTGAAGCTAACGGGTATATACCCGAACGCACACCCGTTGTTACGTTGGCTGCTAGATACGAAAAACCACAAAACCTTCTTAGGAAAAAAATGGAAACGTATGCCTGACCTATGCGAACCAACTGCTTTCAGGCTAGCAAAAAAACAAACAAACAAACAAACAAAAACAAAAACACAACAACAACGGTGTCCCCTCCCCTCCCCCAGAAGTAAAAATATTTGCAGTGTGCAGCAGTAGCGTGCAAGCGTGAAGTGAAGCACTGTTGTTGTTGTTGTATATGTATATTTAATGGCATCTTCGGCAACTAAAGCCCTTTATGCATGCCATTTAACTATACTATATTATCTACTTGAGATGACGAAGAAGGAGTTGCAGTTTTAGAAGTGGGAGGAGAACCCCCAGGGGGAAAACCCACGTGGTCAAGTAGGGACTGCAAACCCAATCCACATACACGCCCCGGATTCGAACCCGGGACGCCAGAGGTGAAAGGCGAGGAAAGAACCCGTACGAAAGAACCCTCGATTTTGATTTTGGATCTAGGCACAAATGATTTAAGTGCAAGAAACAGGGGACCGGTGAAACTGTGTGCATCTTTGTGTGACTCTGTATATAAGTTGTCTGGTTGGAATGTTTCCCCAGATATTGTTGTTTTTCTGCCAGTGTTGCCTAGGACGGGCAATATGCGAAGAAACCAGTTTCGCTGGATCAGTTTAAAGAGAGGGCTGAGGTATTTAACAAGTTGCTGGAGGACATGAACTTCCAAGAAGATGGGTGGTTTGTGTGGAAGCACAGGGGTCTTCGACACCCCAGGTACTACTCTGATGGAGTGCACCTAAATGAGGAGGGTATGCTCCAATACAAAAGAACCCTTAAGCAGCTAGTTAAATTCTTTGAGGTGATATGTTTAATATAATTTGAGGTGATATGTTTAATTTGCTGGTGATATGTTTAATATTGTACTGCCAGTAAGAACATAATGAATGTTACATTGTAAGAGATGGGGATGTTAGGTTTCTTATTGATGTCTTTTATTCATGTTTACAAAAAGGGTTTTTGCATAAATTCAAAGTATGTTATACTGCATGTATCGGTACCCTTCTCCCCTTTTGGTGAATGGTACGATCTTCAGGAGAAGATCATTTCAGTGGGGAAGGTTGTAGTGATCTAGTTAAATTGGTATATGTGACTGCGCGAGGGCGCTATTTAGGTTGTCCATAAATGAGCGAAAGTATCGCCCAGAGATTTGGGTAGCTAAGCATGTAATGCGGTCATGATAAATAGTTCCCAAGTAAATGAAATGCAGGATTTGTTGCAGATTGCTAAGTTTTCAGTGCCCATGGATATGTGTGTTAGGCGGCTTCACCCGCGAAAAAGATAGTGCCGGCTCGTTCTTTTTCGATAACGCTCCAGAACCGTACACATCTTGTCGGATTAGGCCTACTCCAGCAAGTATGGGCCTAAAATCAAGGTTTAAGCCGGGGAGGAGGGCCCAAAATACGGGGCAGTTTTGCTGCATCGACTAGTGAGTTTGCAGTTATTGTTGGAGCTATTTTAACGAGTATTGCTGGCTGTAATTATGCATATCGAATTTGCAAACTTTCCATGTTGCACTTCGGTGCATGACATTGCAAATGTACGGTGACCTATAATGGACATTTTCGTTTGTATACAATACATTTATAATTATCGTATTTTATTTAACAGGTCTTTTTGAGATGAGGAAATAAACAATTAGCTTGGATGTTTGATACCCCACATTGGTCTCACCGCCTACCCTTCTTACTCAAGACTGAGTTTCACTACACATGTACATCTGTATGCTCAAAAAATAATTTGTCAAGCAAGGATTGGCAGGCTTTCGAGACAAATTGTTTTATTATACTTTTGTCAGTCCTGGCCAACTTGGATACATGGTGGTTTTGTTGTTTAGTTTATTTTGGAATTGTATGTTGTATGTTTGTACTTTGTTCAATGATGAGGCTGTGTTAATTGTAAATGTTTTCTTAGAGTAAATGGGTCATTTTAATGACGATTTTGGATCTAATTTGCATATTTATGACATCATAAAGACTTCATTTGTAACACAACCAACCTTATTATACTTCTTGAACCTAAAAACATTGGAAAATATGTCATATTTGTCAAAACTGGTTGTGGATTGGCACATATCGTGCTGCATATACGCATTTTAATGACAATTAACTTAATTTGCATATTGATGACATCATAATTGACTCCATTCATAACTTAACCAATTCTATCACGATCCTTGACCCTTAAACCATGGCAAAAGACACCTTTTTTGTCAAGATTGGTTGTGTATTGGCCGATTTATTAAGAAAATTAGATTTTCTCCGTGGGGGCTAAAGCGGAAATCTTCGAGGGGGGTCTGCAGAAAAATGTATACAGATTTGGGCGTGACACCCAAACTTTTTTGAAAGGTCTTGGTACGTACAGCAATAAAATCATGGGTTACTTCGTACATTTGAGATGGACACGAACTCCCCCCGAGAGCCTAGACTAGAAAGCAAATCGGGGAAGAGAAACTCAAAGAAATCTATATACTCAACCGGATGGATCAGCAAAAACACAGAAGGAATCCCAATCTAAGCCAATGGGTAACACAAATGGGCAGAGTATGGAGATAACGCAATAACATGGATCTCAAAATAATTGTCCTCTGCTTAGTCTTTATTTTTCAAATCATGCATATTCTCCAATTGAATGCTCAATCTCTCAGAGCACATGGGTCAGAGTTCAAAAATGCAATATTTACCCTCAAAAATAAACCAGACATTATCTGTATCCAAGAGACATGGCTAAACAAAAATAATAAATTTACGTTTAATGGATATGAAATTGTTCGTAAAGATAGAGTTGAAACCGATAAACGTCGAGCAATTGGAGGTGGTTGTGCAATTTTCAATAAAAGGGGCATACATTTCACGATTACTGAAATTCCTAATATGGAAGCCATTATATTGACTTATTTAACAGCATTAATGCTAACGTTTTGTCCGTTATTAACTTTTATAATCCATGCCATCCTCTCGATATTTCTAAACTAGAGAAAATGTGTTCTAATGTTTCCAAAATCGGTTACAATATGTGGTGACTTAAACAGCCATAATACACTTTGGGGCTCTGACCATAACAATAAAAAATGGCATAGTCGTTGAAGAGTTTATTGACAAATATGACATGGTATGGCCTTAAATGATGGCACCGGGACACGATTTAAAAAAATTGTAGATCTGGCAAACTCTCAAAGCATTGCTGCCAAATATACATGGCATGTATGGAATGATAACTGCGGGAGTGATCACTTCCCAATAGACTGTTTTTCCGACATCTCACTTTGTTATAATAAATACAACCATACTCCCAAATGGTCTCTAAAAAGAGCTGATTTTGATGTTTTTTTTAAAGAATGCAAGAGTAACATCTCGCCTCCTGATATAATCCTGCCCATTGATAATATGTATAAAACATTCATGACACATCTCACCGCCTGTATTGATAAATCTGTTCCACCAACCACAAATTCCATGGTGGACTAAAGATTACAATGATGCAATAAAAGATAAGAAAAAAGCTCTCAATACTCTTAAAAGAACAAAACTTTCAAGTGACTATATTGAATACAAACAGAAGAATGCCATTGCAAAAAGAACTGTTACCAAAGCTAAACGTGGAGGTTGGATGTGTTTTTGTGAAGACATAACGCCTCAAACATCCCCCCAAAAAATATGGGGTAAAATAAAAAGCATATCTAGTAGAAATACTAGTAATATACCATGTTTAAATAAAGATAACAAAACGGCTATTGCTGACATTGACAAAGCTAATATGATGGCGGAAAACTTTGCCAAAGTTA
The DNA here is from genome assembly GCA_037783545.1 of Henricia sp. BOLD:AAB3569. Lineage (NCBI taxonomy): Eukaryota > Metazoa > Echinodermata > Asteroidea > Spinulosida > Echinasteridae > Henricia > Henricia sp. BOLD:AAB3569. Next base: position 211,208 of record JBBELK010000715.1, read on the forward strand.
GCAGTACGGCCAATGTATAGTTCCGAGATTGCCCAGTTAACCCCGCCCCTTAGATATTGGTGCTATGTGCTCACAAGCCATCGCAAAAAATGGCGACACACAACGTACAAAGCAACAGGACTCGGCATGGAAAGCACAGATTCATTGGAGAAAACTCAAAGGTATTTATGTTTTAGGGTCGACAGTTACCGTAGCACACACTGAGCGAAGGGCTAGTAATGCAGGGATGACATATATTCATAAAAATGCGCTTTCCTACCTTTAAACAGCGAATCGCCCGACATTAAAACCAAAATTCACCCGGTCACTGGCGCATACAACATACAAACTGTACGGGCAGAAAATCGCGTAATTGTGTAATTATTGCATCACTTTGACCTATGTGGGCGCCGTCTGCTAGCTCTGTTGTGATTAGTCGGCGGGTTCGGCTTGATTGACAGGTCGGAACTATGCATTATGACGATACCTTTCAGAAAACAAAATCTAAGTCCGAAGATAATTTCTTCTTTAAGGACTATAATACCGATTCGCCAATGAATGATGACTTCACCATAGAGGAACTTAATTACGCTATCGATAAAGCCAAATGCACTACAAATGGGGAAGACTATATTAGCATGACCATTATTTAAAAAATACCTATGGTAACTAGGAAAATCCTCTTTATGATAATTAACAACTATACGGTTTTAGCTTTAACTATACTATATTATCAACTTGAGATGACGAAGAAGGAGTTGCAGTTTTAGAAGTGGGAGGAAAAGCACCAGAGAAATGCCCCAGGGGAAAACCCACGCGGTCAAGTAGGGACTGCAAACCCAATCCACATACACGCCCCGGATTCGAACCCGGGACGCCAGAGGTGAAAGGCGAGGAAAGAACCCGTACGCCAACCCGACCGCCCTAAATGGGGTGCCCGATGCAAGTCCTTACTTAAACAGCTAGAATCCCCGCACTCCCCCAATCCACATTTTTTTAGTTTTCCTATTCATCATGGAGGTTTATTTTTCTGCAACGCGATTACAACGTATTTTCTGCCAAAAACAGACAGTCTTTTGTTTAAAACGCAATTCAGTTCCGACCCTTTTCACCCGAAATTCTTAAACGCTCGAGGTCACTTGGTTTGTTTACAAACAGGGGCGTGACGTCATCATGAGAAGAACTCAAAACGGCCTGTGTTGCATTAAATGGAAAACATATACGAAGTATATGTTCATCATGCCTGTTTCGTCCTTGTAATTCAAATTACAAACTTGAAAAATACTTTCTGTACTATGACAACAATTTATTGTTATCTTTTTGTGGAAATAAAATGAAATTGTGGCTCACAATGATGCTCTTTTGTAGTAAATTTCAGTGAATCGCGGCCGTTGGTTTTGAAACGAACGGCCGTCTTGAAATTAAAAAAAAAAATATTAATTGGGTATGAATTTAGGAGTTTAATTCTACATCTTGTTATGAGCTGTAAACCACGAAAAAAAAGACGACTAAGACAAAGTTATGATTTTTACTGAAGCAAAACACATGAGTGCCACAGCGGCAGTTGGCAAACGGTAGAGCGTTGTACTTGGTCAACTTCAAGTTGACTGTTGCACCAGCTCGCCCGTTGTTAACGACTTGAAAAAAAAATTCAAAATATCTATTTTGAGTTAAAACCACTTTCAAACAACAGACCAGGTACAAGTTCGCCTATAAGTACAAGTACACCTTCGCACGACTCATTTTTCTCATTCTTCGAAATAATAAAGAAAATGTTTCTGCTCTTTTTTTTTTCAAAGTGACTGGTAAAACATACAACCACGCAACTACTGGGCATATCTCTGGCTTTTTGGACCAAAACAATTCTTCAAAAAACACCATCTAACAGAGACGGTTGTCCAAGTTTTTTGCGTGTAAACGTATGGAGCTAACAATCGTGTTGACTTCTCTTTCTCAGGCAGGATTGCGTCACGGGGTCACGCGCATATCGTGAATACCTAATGAGCGTTTCAGAAATCGCGAAAATCTAATTTTCGAAAAGCGCTCTCTTGCTTGTAATTTATCCACTTAAAACCGACAATAAAAAAAAAAAAATCACGTCGGCAAGAGGAATGTTTGGACTATCGAAAAAAGCCTAACTGCTGGATTTTCCTTCAAGGGGGATTATAGCTCTTTAATATCTATAAAAGCAATTGTTCGCCCCCTCTTTCAATACGGTTGTGAGGCATATGACTCCGCATGTAAGACAACAATAGAGAAACTGGACAGTATCCAATATAAAGCTTTGACAATTTGCAGCGGCGCACTAAGTCGCACTTCTCTCACTACTCTGCAAGTTGAATGCGGAGAACCGCCTCTTCAATCATTTATGAGTAAAATATTCTATACTCAAACCCGGGACGTTCTACGACAATAAATTTGAGGCCAGAATTCTGGGCTTTAAATAATTTATCCCCGTTGGGACATTTCTTGTGGGAGGGGCAGGCGGTCAGTGGCCGATCGTGTCCATGACTTTACCACACTTTCCAAATGTTGCGGGGGCGATGGACTTGCTCCATTTTTGATGAGGAGTCATTTTTGGTTGAGCAGCCGAAGAAGATAGTTCTATTTACTGCTTTTCAATTGATCAAGTTTTCTGCAAAATGCCCCGTGTGAAATCGAGGCGACGAGCCGCCCCTGGGCCGGCAGCTAGTGGGCGACGTGGACGAGGAAGACCGCGCTCGTCCGCCGTGGCACGGACAGGACATCACATGATGCGGCTGTTTTTCTGCCTGCCAGCATCGCGCTGCAGCTGCAATCGGAGCCGGAGATGATGCCCCAGAGCAGTCGGTCCGGAGGAGACTCGGGCGCCTCGTCGCAGCCGGGTAAGTCTGCCGTAACAATTTATACGGAAATAGAATCATTGTGTATGCATTCCCCTTCTCCCAGTATCTCGGTCATTCCCTCCCCGACAGTCACCGTTTAGCCTGTTTCGGCCGTTGCGACCCCGTCCCCTCCTTGTTCCTTACTAGTGTTTGCGACGATTTGGGCACGAAGGTTTCGCAATCCTTGCGTGATAAAATTTGAGACGACGAGTACGTTGATATCGGGTCCCTTATACGATCCAATCGAGGTCCAGATTTCGATCTCTGGGACAATGAGTGCGTTTTTTTGATTGGATCTAAAGATTCGCCAACTTGGCATTTTTAGTTTTCGCGTCTATTTTTCTCACACGCCACCCGGATCCGTCACAGGGGTTTTGGCTGGCGCGACTATGATGACATGCAGTTTTGGTTGCGTCTAGCGCGAACACCATCCCGTTCCTGGGCCAGTATCGATGCCGAATTGTGGCTGATGCTTCTCGGCACTCCGATTAATTCACCGCAGAATTTTCGTCTCTTTTAGCAGCGCGAGCGCACCGGGCTCGGTGGCCTTGCTTTCGGGTCAGGCCGCTCAAAACCCTCTGCCGGTCGTCAATTCACATGTAACGATTTCAACCGCGGCCAATGTATCAGTCTAGCCCTCTTGTCGTTTCTCCCACCGTTGCTCCTCCTGCCTGTCAACCGGACATCCAGCATTCCGTTGTGGACGCAACCAACACGATCGCTCATCAATTGCCCGCGCCCCCGCCGCGAACACCTTTAAATATAAATAAGTTGCTTCCATTCTTACTACCCGAAGCAGGAATTAAGATGCTCAATTTTTGATTGACGGTTTCACTCACGGTTTTCGGGCCCCCGTGCCACCCATTCGGCTCGTAACGCTCTTTCAGCTCGTGATAATCCAGCGCCGTTGCAAGCTAAAATTGGAAAAGAAGTTGGATTAGATCGTATAGTATGGGCGGCCAAAAGTACCAAAAGTAAACAAACCTTAACAAAGGACAAAACAACAGGAAAAGAACAAAATAGCAAGAGGACAAATTTACAGAAAGACAAAATCAAAATCAAACAAAGGATAAAACGACAAGAGGACAAAATTACAAAAAGACATAGTAACAATCAAACAAAGGACAAAACGACAAAAGGACAAGGTTACAAAAAGACAAACTCCAAATCAAACAAAGGACAAAAGGGCAAAAAGACAAAGTCAAATGGACGTTTTCACAAAAGGACGTCCACACACGCAAAGAACGTTTTCACAAAAGGACGTCCACACCATCCTGAGATCTCAGGGAATTTCCACTCTGCAAAGCGACGTGACAATACCCTGAGGAAATACACGCAAATCTCTGGAGCGAGCCGGCTGTTGTCTTGAGCAAACTCACGCCCGAGTAATTTTGATGTAATTTAATCAATTCGGTCATGTTATGCCGAAAAGAAACAATTTCTATACTTTCCAGAAATTGTATTGGGTTCCGTTCCTTATGACTGTCCCATTCCTACCAAACTTTCAAACGACGAACCTTATTTACTCCGCAGTTATTCACATTAATAACAGGGATGCATGCTGACGAATGTAATGGAACGGATTCCCCAGTATGCTTTAAATAGCAGCCAATCGCCGACGCGGACATCGGCCAGCATTACCGAGTATTGTATCACATGCATGCACGGTGTTTACAATCTGCGCGCGTTACATTTGAATGCCTGCAATCGTGCTGCATAATGCACTGCAAGCGTCCTGATTGGTCCAGCAGAGGAGACAAGATTTCTGTCGCTAGTCCCACCGCCAAATGGGGCCTTTTTCAACAGGGCCACTGTACGCAGGAGTTAGGGAGTGCTTTAAAGGGGTACTGTTGCAAGAGGATGCGTCCACCCACGCAAAGAACGTTTTCACAAATGGACGTCCATACACACGCAAAGGACGTTTTCACAAAAGGACACTGAAATTTTGATAACTTAACTAATGTTGAACGCTGGGGGCGCTTCTTCAGATGTCCGCTAGCCTAATGTTGCACACAGGTAAATAGGGCCCCATAGGAACCAATGCTAAATGCCAAATTTTCAAAAATCATTTAAAAATACTCACAACTCTCTCAGCGTCTGGAGACAACAACCAATTAAAATACTCATTGAAATCTCATCTTTTTCATTCTGTTCAATTCTATGGGGGTAATCCGTCACTTTTATTCTCTAATTTCCACATGAAACAAAACTACCCTTGCAAGAGTGAAAATTGCCAAACAGACCAGTGCCATTTTGGAAAAAAAGTCACATTTGCTACTGGGGAAAATAGGGCAACTTTCACGAGCTATATTCTCCAAAATGTTTGTAGTTGGAAGAAAAAATACCCCACATCACGATGGTGGTCAGTTTCCCCACAAGACCACATTGTTCAGCTCGCAATTCTCTCTAGAAGAATTTGAGGGCATACAAAATATTCATGAGCTCGCGCACGGATCTCTGCCTATTTACTTGGGTGGCCCTTTAATAACCCGGGTTGCTGAAATTTGACCCACAAATACTCTTGTGTGATAGAATAAACATTACTGATCACATTTGTGCAAACAAATTGACAAACGCCAGCCTCACACAGAAAGGCCCTGCCCATGATGTATCGTACACTGTTAAATGGAAATAAATGCCCATGCCCTCCCTCAGTTTCCTTTTTCTCTCACAAGATATTTACTTCCATCTTCAAATTACATCTTAATTTTGTAATGTCCAAGGTCTCTGGACATGTCTCGGGCTCAGCTGTGCCTAAATGGAAAATTTCGGTGGCGGATAGGGCGGGGGGGGGGGGGGGGGGGGGGGGTATTAGAAATTGCCACTCTTCTAATGCAAATCAAGTAAAAATGCTTGCAGTGGAGCTGGTGTTTAGCCAAAATTGTTTCTTATTCATCCATATTTTGTTTTTCTTACTCCACTGTGCATTGCAATAAACAATACTTTGCACTGTAAAGTGGAATTTCTCATGGGAAAACTGAGAGTGAGAGTGGGACTGGGGAATACGGATGAGAACGGTTGCTGGTGGACCGAGGACTCATGCTGTGGCCCACCTGGCAGTGTCTCGGGTATACGCCGGGTCACACCGTGCACCCGACCGGGCAACGTTGGTACGTTGCACGCTAATAGTTTTCGGTCGTAACAATCGACTATCTTTGCTTTTCACTATTACGCTAGTTGTTTTTGCAACTTGCTGCTGTGTTGGCGGTGGAGAGGACGTGCGGACTTTGTCGTTAGTGGACGGGCGGGTCAGGCGAGGCGGAATGTTAGATTCTCATTTTTGTCTCCAATCCTGCAGTCACAATTTAGTTTCATAGGTTGCCAACCCCTCACAAACTTGTCTCACATTTCTCGCACTTTCTGACTCACGGAAACTAAATTGATCAGTCTATTTCGGAAAGACTTCCAGAATCATGTATTGGTCTATTTCGAGCCCAAAATAGCCCAACAAAGCCGCGTGTGTCCCTTTAACATTTCCAAACCACGTCGTTTCGCCTTATTCTCGACAAATTTAACTTTTTTTTGGGCGAGGGATCCTGAAATAGAGCAGATGATGGTCCCGATCAGCGCGATTGTTAGAATTGACAAGGTACAATAATTCAGCATTTTGAACTTTATTTTGGACGAAATTCTCCAAATACGCCATAGGCTGAGCACGTGCGCGCGTTGCTAGTCCTCCAGCACAAATCCAGGTCATCGAGTTTGACCTTTTGACCCATGTGCATGCGCAATACATTATATTATGTCGACACATGTTGAAAATAACCCATTGAGCTCCAGGTAAATGCGTTTAAATTTGACAAATTATTTATTACATCCACGTTTTATACGGAACGAGTATAATGTCCATTTGATTTGATTTATTTGCTGTTTAAAGTTGACCGTCCGTGTTTGGTTAAAAGGATTTTTAAAATGAATTCACACAAGCGAACGAGTTTAGAAAGCTTACGTGTCTCTGTAACGAAACATATAAAACAAAATTAAATTTCCGACGTCAGGAATTGGAGATACAAGCCTTGTTTCTTGAAACGGGCTTCACATGTTGTACATGCGCGCGTACATGTACATTACGTCATAACCCTGTCGAATAAAAGACAGGGCCTGTCTTTTATTATTTCTTGTTTTTAATCGACTGGCATTAATCCTTGACGGATTTCTACGTTCTTGGTACCAAATGAAAGCTGATAACTTTTTCTATTGTAGAAAAATAGCAATTTACCTTGAAAACAAGAACATTTTGACGCTCAAATCGGCCTAAAATCGGACAGTGCAACTTAAATTTACCCGGTGAATTCAAAAGCGCAAGCCTACCTCCCTTGTCTGTAGGAGCTCACGACGTAGTTTGCATAGGGTTACCTGCACGTGACTGGCTGATTTCTGCTATCAAAGTTGGTAGCGAATATAAAGAAAAACATAATAATTCCTCGCAGTTCGAAAAAGCCCAAGTGAATGCTCAAAAACGGCCAAATTTGACGGCGTCTTTTTAGGATATAAATTATGTAATTTACTCTGGGAAGCGCTTCAGAATATATGTATGGGTCTATTTCGAGCCCAAAATAGACCAACAAAGCCGATGTTCCCTTTAACTTTAGGTCTAGTTACGAACAGTCCTAAAGTTGGGAACAACTTCAGCCACGATAGGAACAATCTTTTTCCTAAGTTGCTTTATGAAATAGAACTTTGGGAATGTTCCTAAAGTTAGGAACAAATTGGATTTAGGAATGATCAATGTTCCTAAATCCAAGTTGTATGCAATAGCCACGCCATCACATTTGTTTCTCCCATACTTTTCCCCATCCTCTTGCAACAGTGCCCCTTTAACGCACTCCCTAACTCCTGCGTACAGTGGCCCTGTTGAAAAAGGCCCCATTTGGCGGTAGGACTAGCGACAGAAATCTTGTCGCCTCTGCTGGACCAATCAGGACGCTTGCTGTACATTGCAGCACAATTGCAGGCATTCAAAATGTAACGCGCGCAGACTGTAAACACCGTGCATGCATGTGATACATGTACTCGGTAATGCTGGCCGTTGTCCGCGTCGGCGATTGGCTGCTATTTAAAGCATACTGGGGAATCCGTTCCATTACATTCGTCAGCGCGTGCAGCATGCATCCCTGTTATTAATTTGAAAAACTGCGGAGTAAATAAGGTTCGTCGTTTGAAAGTTTGGTAGGAATAGGACAGTCATAAGGAACGGAACCCAATACAATTTCTGGAAAGTATAGAAATCGTTTCCTTTCGGCATAACATGACCGAATTGATTAAATTACATCAAAATGACTTGGGCGTGAGTTGGCTCAAGACAACAGCCGGCTCACTCCACAGATTTTCGTGTATTTCCTCAGGGTATTGTCATTGTCACGAGTGGAAATTCCCTGAGATCTCAGGATGACTTTTCCCGGGCTTACCTCGTGGGTCCCGAGTTTTTATATCATAACATCTGTCATATTTTTTTCCATTACGAATCCGAAACTCCCGCGCTTATAATTATAGGCCGCATATTTCCGAGGATATCGTCGAAAAACCACCGACTGAAGTTTTGTAAACTAATTTATCGAGAGTTGACATGATCGACAGCCGGCCTGTTGAACACACTGTCACATATATATGCGTCTGCATACAAAATTGAGAATGGTGCGCTTGTTGTCACTAGTACGGTTTGTCGCTATAGGGCCGGCTTCATTTCGTGAATCGCTACCCAGCTCTCTCGCGCCCAGACTATGTTACATATTTCCTGTAGGAGCTAAGCGCACGCGCAGTGTATTAAACACATTATTGAATGGGCACCAGTCTTTTCCATGTCCGGACGGCGCCAGACGAGTCAATGTCGGTTCCAAAATAGATTATTAAAAGTATTTTTCTTTCGACGTACTGATGCATTTGGATATTTCGCATGGGGGTTATAATGTGAGTAGAAATTATGCTACAGCTATTAGCATTATGAAATGTTGTTGGAAAAGCAAACCAGGTTGATTTCGAATTCTGGTATGGAAGCGAAACAGCGCGATTTCGAAGTCATGTACCTCGATATTTCTTCCAAAAGGATCTTTGGGTCGGAGAGGCAAGACATCTGGTGTTCTTCACCGATGAGCAAGCCTCTGTCCTCGACAACGCCAAGACCTGGTATTTGGATGGAACATTCAAGCTGGTACGACCGCCGTTTTACCAGCTTTTTTTCCATCCATGCCTTCATCAAGGGCGATGCGGGAGACATCAAGAAAGGTCGTGTCACTATTTACGGTCAAGTCGTTAACTTACTCTCAAATTTTAACCTTAATATTTTGTTTTTGTTTAGTTTTCTTGTCATGAATAGTAGTTTTGGGAGGTATTTTTTTTATCTAAATCAATTTTCTAGAAAATCTGGAACGCTCCTTTAACAGTTTTCTTAATTTGGCGCCCTCTCGTGGCAGACTTTGCATAAGTTATCAGCAGAGGGCGCTTTTTGACACAAAAGAAATCGCAAACGAAAGATCAGTTTTCGCGCGAAGAGAAGTAAGAAAATGTTTGTTTTTCTCTCATTTCGTTGACTGGTTGAAGGTATGGCCGAATATCTCATTTTGTATTTTGGGGTTTTTTTCGTTTACATTGAACAAATGTTCCTTTTCTTTCGACTTCGAGTCAACTCGGTCCCAAGTCAACTCTGTCCCAGTGAACACGGTTCCACTTCCAGCCTCCCAGTTCAACTCGTCTCGGTCCCGAGTACGAGTCAACTCGGTCACGAGTCGACTCGGTCCCAGGTCAACTCGGTCCCAAGACGGTCAACTCGGTCCCAACGAACTAAGGCCAAGGACAACTCAACCACTCTTAAAAAATGTACAAGATTATTTAATTTAACTGTCTGATTGTGAATGGCAATTTGACGTTTACAAAGCTGAGCAGCTTTCGCCTTACAAAATAATAAGGTGTAGGCCTAGTTACTTAAAGCTTGTGCGAAAGCTCGCTGGGCGGGCACGCTTGTTTTCACTTGTGCGAGAAGAACCAATGACCGGCCGGCCGCGATATGCCAAATGCGAGGGGTTGAAAAGGTGAACTTGACGCGGTTTTGACGTAATTGCATCACAATTTCGCTTTATAAGTTCAACTAATAAACCTTATCGACGTTCTCAATGCATTATGGGATTGGATGACAAAATTGCCCGGCCAAATGTGCATAAACCTATGAGGCGGACACCAACTAGGCAACTTTTTTACTCATTTTCACGAAAACCAAAAAGAGTTCAAGAATCAACCTCCCACTACTTTATCTTTGACACATATCAAACATACTGACAAACATGTCCCGAAACAGAAATGTTGCAAATGCGAGAAATCATCGGGGATTCCCTTCGTATCGGTAGTCCGAGTACCACGCTCGCAGCTCGGTATGCGCTATGCAACACACGCCTACGAGTCCGTCATCAGGCCACCCTGACTCGCAGTGCCATGCCGATACGGCGTGCGTTGGGGAGCGCATACCGAGCTGCGAGCGTGGTACTCGCACTACCGATACGAAGGGAATCCCCGATGATTTCTCGCATTTGCAACATTTCTGTTTCGGGACATGTTTGTCAGTATGTTTGATATGTGTCAAAGATAAAGTGGTGGGAGGTTGATTCTTGAACTCTTTTTGGTTTTCGTGAAAATGAGTAAAAAAGTTGCCTAGTTGGTGTCCGCCTCATAGGTTTATGCACATTTCGCCGGGCAATTTTGTCATCCAATACCATGATGCATTGCGAACGTCGATAAGGTTTATTAGGCGAATGTTCACCGCAAATTATTTGACGTTGGATTTACGTTTGCGATTTTTGTTTGAAATGGATTGCATTCACTTTCCTGCGCCGTGTCGCGGTGGTTGCACATTGCGGGAATGCCGAAATTTGCGCTCGCTCTTTCGTCACGGATTTGGCAGGGTGGATTGCATTAAAAGGTATTTAAAAACTCTGGGTTGTACTCTCTTCTTGGGCCCAATCTCGTGCGGCGTTACTTCTATTAACGACTACACCGACTATGATCTTCAAACTTTTCTTCACGTAGCTTGGAAAACAAATTCAAAATTTTTATTTTGAGTTAAAACCACTTTCATACAACAGACAAGTTGCAACAGATTTCAAAAATACTTTTGTTGCAAAAATTCATCAAGTGGTTGCTCTTTTATGCTTGTTAAAATGCGTCCAATTTACGTGCGAAATCGTCAATGAAAATGAATAGACGGCAACTATAAAAATTGTGATGTGATGCAAAGTGCCCTCTTTGGCACGAAGCCATAATTGTTTTCTTGGTTAGTCTTAAATTCAAGCTGCGTTATATATATTTATCTTGCCCTTCAAGGGCAGACTGTAAACGGGGCGCCATCAACTGACATTAAACAGTTTTATGTTATGCCAAGCACAGCACGAGGGCGCTATAGGCACAGGCTTTGTTTGGTAATGTCCGTACTGGTGTCTTGAATCAAGACTATGTAGTTGACGGCACCCGCCGACTGCCGATTTTGGTGATATTTTAGGGCGGAAAATCTCACCACTGCACAGGTGGATTTGCGTGGTATTTGGCACAAATATAAAGAAAACCAGCCCGCGTCTTGCATCGAGTGAATGTATTAGGACTGTGCTACGCGCGCGTGAGTACAGTAACCAAAAAATGCTGTACAACAGTAACAAAAGCGCATGCAAATGTAAACGTTGGAAATGAACTGAAGTTTTCAACACAGACAAAAATCTTACGGAAATCTTACAAAACCAAGAAGGTATAAGCTTCATTTTATATAACAATAATAATATTTTATGTCTTTTCGGGTGATATGAGAATGTGCACTCGTCATGAAAATACCGAACTCGCCTTTGGCTCATTCAGTATTTTGATGACTCGTGCTGCATATTCTCATATCACCCTCAAACTAAAGCCATCCAATATTAAATAATTAACACCAGCATGCAGCGCCCTCTATTGTCGCAATTTCGCCTGGATAACGCACGGAGCACTCGCGCTGTGATTTTGTCCATTACTCTCTGCAGTAATTTTATCATTTATTTATCCCAGAAATGCAACATTTCCGACAGAAGTGCAAGTGGGAAGAATATAGGATGATCTGTTGATTCATGGTTGATTCCAGGAGGTAATTTCCTTAAAATCTTTGTTCAATGTACAATGTACACATGTACTAGCTGTCAGTGAACCTTGCAATATACGTTTATGTCGGATTTTTACTAGCTGATGAGGTTACCTCAGCCCTACATGTAGCTTTATCATGTGGTTATTCGCATGTAGGGCTGAGGGTAGACAGAATGATTCTGTCCCTACGGGATTTCCCATAGGGACAGAAGGTACCCCTTTCATAAAGTGGATTGTTGTCATTTTGCCTCGAAATTAGAATCACACCCAAAAATGTCCTCCTACTCCTAGTTGTGTCCTGCAGTGGTTTGAGATGTCCATGATTGGAAAATGATTCAAAAAAAATACTTACAGCACTGTTTTTTAAGCCAAAGTTTGCTCTTACATTCAAAACGAACGACAGTTTCTTCCAATACCATTGAAATAATGGAAAATCATTCTGGGCATGAGAGGGTGCTGTTACGAATTAGTGGCTTAGGCTGTGGCTATGGCTGTTGCTATGCTGTTGCCATGGGCAGACAATAAAGGTCCTTAGCCTAAGCCACTAATTCGTAACAGCGCCCTCTCGTGCCCAGAATGATTTTCCATTACTTCAACGGTAACGCTCGTTTTGAATGTACCGGTAAGAGCAAATTTTGGCTTCAAAAACAGTGCTGTAATTTTTTTTTTTAAATCATTTTCCAATCATGGACATCTCAAACCACTGCAGGACACAACTACATGTAAGAGGAAATTTTTGGGTGTGATTCCAATTTCGAGGCAAAATGACAACAATCCACTTTATGAAAGGAAAGCTCACTGACTACATGTAGGCTGAGGGAACTTGTCAACATGAACACGATATCTCAAAACATTGAAATAAAAATGTGTCATTTTCTCCCTATGACACACTAATTCTCCCTGGGACTCACCCAAACCTTGTCAGGCATAACCACTACGCAGGTCCTTCAGGGAAATAACAAGCCACGATGAAGATTCAGCCTACAATTGCAGCGAAAAAAGGAGGCACTGGGTTTTCGGTTCGCTCAGGAGGACGCTCATTGCTTTGTGCACAGACTGGTGAGCACACTTATATGCACCCGCACCGCGTACGGCCGAGTCGTTGGGTGTGTGCTTCAGTCGGTTGGTCGGACATACATGTACGCAGTGCGGAAAAGTCAGTGTGCGCACCAGTCTGCACAAAGCAATGAGCGTCCTCCTGAGCCAACCGAAAACCCAGTGCCTCCTTTTTTCGCTGCAATTGTAGGCTGAATCGTCATCGTGGCTTGTTATTCCCTGAAGGACCTGCGTAGTGGTTATGCCTGACAAGGTTTGGGCGAGTCCCAGGGAGAATTAGTGTGTCACGGGGAGAAAAGGACACATTTGGATTTTAATTTTGGATATATCGTGTTCATGTTGACAAGTTCCCTCAGCCCTACATGCGAATAACCACATGATAAAGCTATAGGGCTGAGGTAACCTCAGCTAGATTTTTACTTATCTCGGACAAAATCGCTTGGAATGTTAGATTTCGTATGTTATTCTAATAAAAATCATCACTTAAGTCGGATCGTGTAAGTCAGATTTTTGCTTCTCTCGGACTCATCATCAACCTAGAACATTTGTTCAATTCCTTTGTGTTTTACCTCTTAAGTTGACATGTTCGTATATAAATTTCACTCCAGTTTACCGCGGGGAGTTGAGGAATTTCCCGGTTTTATGGCCGCCCCATGCGGCTTCCCGAACTTGATTTAACACGTAGGATGTGTGTGTGTGCTGCATGGACCGTACATATGTACACTTGCACACATGGGCATTTCACTTATCAGCAGCAGTATCTATGTGCACATGTGATCACAGGCTGCATCTTTCATTGGCTAAGGTGGGTCAGGGCTGATCATTACACCATGTGTACATATACTGCATGGCCACGATCAGATGATGGCGACGCTCAAGGCATAAAAAGTATGATCGCGCCCGGCAAATGTATCGAATAGCGCCATTTCGTGGGGCAGTTTCTTCGTTCCTCGAGGACATGCATGGTTGCACATATTGTGCTTCCATTGTTGAACGGTTTAAGTAACAAAAGGTGCCCCACGAAATGGCGGCTATCCGATACGGTCGACACGCTTCAATGTATCTATGGGGGATATCCCCCATAGTTAAAGGGGTAGTACATGTATGTTGACAACATTTTTTCCTAATATTTTTTGCAACCTTCACTTTACAGCTTCTAAAATAGAGATTGAAACCCGGCCATCCACTGCAAACTCCAAATATGGCTGCTTCAGACTTTGGTGTTAATGATACCGGACTACTTGAGTCCATAACAACCGACATGGACGTCAATGCTGAATTCACCACCATTGAAGATTTCCTGGAGTTTTCTACCGCCGAGTTAAAGTACTTTCTGCTGAATATGGGCGAGTCTGTTGCAGGTAATAGGCCAGTTTATAAACCTTCGTGTACATGTATACCAGTTGGCGTCTTGGCGATATAGACATACAACGTGGTTTGATGTGAAATAGACCACTAAGGTTGCCATGGTAACTGGGTCTAAACATTAACTGGTAATCTGAAACATCTATTGCTAAAGCGCATGGAAACTGTTCACTGGTTTTAGTGTAGACACACTCCCCTTGGCAACACACAAATGATGACGTGCATAAAAAGTGACAGATGCCAAAATTTGAAATTGCCATTTGGGTAAAATCCACCCCTCAATAATATTTGAACCTCCAATAAAATTTGGTCCCCTTTCACCAACACCCCTGCCCTCTGCAATGCCCCGCCCTTGCCCCCGCCCTCTCCAACGCCCCTGCTCCTCTCCCCCAATGCCCCCACCCATCGTCCTCGTCCCCCTCCGGTCCCTCCCCCTCCATCCAGTCCACCCCCTCCTCTGCCCCTCTCCTCCGTCTCTCCTCCCTTTCTTGTACATGTACTTCCTCCGCTCCCCTAGTCTGTGAACTCCCCCTTTCATACAGTGGTTTGTTGTCATTTTGCCTCGAAATTAGAATCACACCCAACAATTTTCTCCTAGTTGTGTCCTGCAGTGGTTTAAGATGTCCATGATAGGAAAATGATTGAAAAATAATACTTACAACACTGTTTTTGAAGCCAAACTGTTCTTCTAAGTGCAAACTCAACGACAGCTTTTCTCGTCGCTGTTTTAATAGTTCGCAGCTCGATGACTTTGCTATGGAGCTGCGTATTTCGTGGCACGAATTTGGCACGCGCGCATTGCTGACATTATAACTTTGTTAAGTAATGAAACAGCCGTCGGAAAGCGCAGCCAAGTCAATTTGTCTGTGCATACAGCGCTAGCGGCACGGAAAGGGACTGCGTACCGGTACGTGTACTTTTAGAAGGCTAAAAGTTTTTTTATAACGTTTATATATAACACTTTTAGCCCCTTACCAATTTAACCCCATTCGCTATCTTACAATTTCCTGCACGCGGCAAGATGGCCGCCGTACTCCAAACTATAGTTCACCAATACAGTCAAAATTAAACATTGAAAAACTTACCATGGAAGTACCGGTACCTGGAATCTCCAAAATGTTGTACCATGGTCCATTTTCCCCGATGATTCTTCTAAACAGAAAAAAACTAGTCCAACGTAATTTTCCTTGACATTTTTGAGCACACTCGGGACAACAGCGACATTTACCACGTGTTTAGAGATGAGCAGTCATGGTCCAGATAGCCCGCCCTCTTGTGGTCATCTCATTGTATGACGTCACTAGCAGTACAATGATCTTTTGTTCGTCTGTAAACACGACTGTTGTCTCGAGTGTGCTCGAAAATGTCAAGAAAAATTACGTTGGACTAGTTTTTTTCTGTTTAGAAACAGACGGGGGACTTGACTTCGCTACTATATCGCGTCAAAAGGAAAGTAGTCCCACTAACGCGGATGGATTTTGTGTACACTATGTTAAGCTTAAACTGGCCCCCTGTCTATGTGCGCTACGCTGCTCTCGCTCATATACGACGCGTGGGGAAGTAAATATGTGGACAGGGGACCAGTTTAGGCTTAAAATGGTGTAAACAAAATTCATCCGCGTTGGCGGAACTACTTTCCTTTTGACGCGGCCTAGAGCATGGTACCACGCTGGCTAAAAATTTCCGATTTTACTCCAAATTTTGCTCCGTTTTATCCTTTTTTGATGTTTGAGTCATCATGGAAAAAGAACGACAAGGGTACAGAAGTCTTGAGATTACAAAGTCCTCCATGGTGTGCTTTTAAATGTCTGATTTGGAATTTACGGTAAGAATTTTCACATGGGTATTTGGACTCTTGAGGGCGTGCAGCAAAATTCACGATAGCAAATGGGGTTAGAATGTTAAGGGGCTGAAAGTGTTACTAGAAAATGATAACGTCCCAATATAAACGTCAAAAACAACACTTTTAGCCTTCTAAAAGTAGGGAGTGTGCTCTTACTCCTGACAAGTGTCATGAATGTGATTTGTACGAAGATGGGGGAATATGGGTGGGATTTTTTGTGAATTTGCTCAATGTGTTAACTCGATAACTGAAACAAGAACCCACTAAGGTTTGTTTTAGACGGCATCAAAGGTTCTCACGACTTGCGGTCTGTATCCTTCAGTTTCTTGTGAGCAGTGAAACAGCGTTTTTTTGTGCAGTCATGGCAAGAGATCTTGACTGATGGCCATTCGCACATGTGGACTGCGGACTTGCCGTCCACAAAATGTGACCTGAGTGCAATGCGCACGCATTACTCTGGGGTAGCGAGAACTTTACGCCCGAACGCAGCCGTAATGTCAGTACAAGTGTCTGGTTGACAGACGTACCGGTACATGTACTTATATATAGTGTTTTTTCCTATTAAATTATAAGAAAACTGGATGGCAAAAGGCAATGTAACGTCAGTTACCGGCAGGTTTTCATTAAAGTGGTACCAACTTATGACAATGACAATGGCTAAATGTCTTATCTTGCACACATGTACTCCATAACCCACTACTACTGTCACATAAATTTCACCATTGCAACATTTCAGGTACATCATGAGATATTAAAAAATGATTCTGCACCAAGATTTTTGGTGGCCATTTTGCGTAACGTCAGTTACCGGTACCAACACATTTTTACTCACTGCTACAAAAGAAATATAGCTATGGTGAAAAACTAATTACCACCCATTTCTTCAATATACATGTACAGATGGCTCTTGAAACCATACTGAGGGGATACCCAAATCTTTCTCAATTACTTAGCTATATTAGAATTAAGACTGCAAAAAGTGTCCAATTGTAACGTCAGTTACCATGAAAATGTACTGTTTTTTTAAAATCAATATTGACTGTTAATTATAATGATGGTGCAAACTATTGTCTTGTCTAGGCATGCTGAACACTGCCCTCACGCGGCGAATAGTGACCAACCCAGGCTTCAAATTTTACGACGGCCAGTGGCTGCTGTGCCCGAACAAACTGGCCTCAAAGCCTCTTTGATACGCAGTTTTTTTAGGCCAGTGTGGCTCCAATGCCTTTTTCAACTTGGCCGCAGTGCCCTCTTAGTCTTACCTACATGTATGTCACATGCAAGTAACACGCTGCGATATCCAGCTATTTGTCGGAATAATTTCGAACCGACTTTGCTTGCCGCGGAGAACACAAGAAAACACCCCCACATGCTAACGTACATGTGTACATTGTACGATCGACATCCTGAGTTCATGACACTAAACATCAACCACTGTAGCCGGTCAGTTTTACTCGCGGATGACTCGGTTTCCAGTGCCGTACGTACGCACACACGCACTACACGAAAAATCCGGTGTTGTCCGAGCAAATCCGAGTGGAGCCACACTAGTTGGATTTAGTGTGAGCTGAATCCTGGTTCCCTGTACGTGTCATTGAATACTTCATGCACAGTGCGCTGGTAACCAAAGGTCACGCATGTTTTATTATTAGACTCTCTCAGTGCAATCAACGTTGCTCAGTAGTGTTGCTTCAGTGCTGCTTTGTCAAGTTATGTCCGCGATACCAACATATAGCGACTGTGTGTAAGTTTATTGCCAGCAGTGATTCTTTTTCCGCTGTAACCAGGAGACCCGGCGGGCCGGAAAAATAATGTTAGGCATGTTTGCCGTCATGCAAATTTGAGTTCAACGTACTTACAGCGCACAGGTACAGTATGAATTATTATCGGTCTTCGACTGGCCTCGATGCCCTAACTGGTCCTGGCAAAGTGGCCTCAGTGCCCTGCGAACTGGCCTCGGTGCCCCAAAATAACAGAAAATTTAGGCCAAAGGTGGCTCTGCCCTAAAAAGTATAAATGTCGAGGCCTGCCAACCCAATGTTCACCACGTGAGGACGCTGCTCAAAACAAATGCATGTTCGATGGATGTGTGTGGTACATGTGAGACTCCATTGGCTGGCAGATAATGTTTGGCGACTTTACACCTAATTTTGGAATGGCTCTGCCTTAATTTTGACGAGCAACACTTTTTAAAAAGGCGCCGCAGAGATAATTTGATGTGAACCAACGCTCTAAAAATCACAGAATCACAAAAGTGGTTGACAGCCAACTTGATTCTGTGGTTTTCATGCATTGGTTTGCTTTAAATTCTCTTGGCATTGCATTTTCGTGAGGTGACTTGTCAAAATTTAGGCACGTACATGTAACTCATGAAAAATGTTAATTGTGAATCCACTTTTACGGGCAGAGGCAGTATACATGTACCGGTAGCATACCCATATTTACACTGAGGAGGTTTATGCCGCTCTTTGAGTGCCATCCCAATTGTTTAGATACGGAGATACATGTAGTTTCACTCACCAAGTTGACTTGTAATGTGAATTATGTCGACTTGGTGAGATAATTTATGTTGCCAAGTATAAGTTGGCTTGCATAATTATCTCGGCAAGTCAACTTTCTGATTTTAGGAAGTGGACTTGGCAACATCCCGTAAATTATCTTGCCAAATCGACTTAAGTCTAGGAAGTTTACTTGGCAACATAATCATGTCGCCAGGTCGACAAAATCCACGTTATAAGTCAACTTGGTATCTAAGCAAGTGGGATGGCACTTGCAGAGTACTGCAGGAAATTAAACTAGAAGAGCAAGTAATTATTTGTTTATCTGACCTGTCCTTGCTATTGGCTTGCTGTTATGAAGTTTTCTAATACTAGTAAAAAAAATCTTGTACAACAGGTCAGCGAGCAGAATTGGCAGAACGAGCTACCCTTGCCCAGAAGCGCAAGAACGACGCTGGATCTAGCGAACCGAAGAAATTCAAGTTTGAAAAAGACGAAACAAAAGGGGACTACGCAACCACCTTAGAAGAGTACGGTCTAGTCGATCCCGACTCTGCTAACGAGTGGAATATCGATGTCTCCGGACTCCCGAGCCTCGACACAGGAAAAATCTTCCACTATATCCTTACAAAAGAAGCCTTTGATACGTACTACCTCAGCGAATACAAGACCAAAAAAGCTTATCAGTACGTAGAATCTGCCTGCATTCGTAACATGAAGGTTCACACAGTTGCGGATTATATATTTGTAAAAGGAACTGTCGCAGCTCTCAACCAAACGGGCGATGGTTTTGACAATTCGAGGCCAGCGAATATTGTTAAGATCTTAACGACATCTGAAAATGACGTCATCGTGTCGTGCTGCACGTGCACGGCCAATCTATACCAGTGTTGCAACCATGTGATTGCTTTGCTATTCCGCATTGAATGCCTAATCCATGAGATGGACTCGAAGGAAACCGCAATGGCAGACATTCACGTACCAAACCCAGGCTCGGACCCGGAGAACTTTAAACCCATTAAGATCTGCGATCTCTTCAAGAAAAAGGATCCGTATGCCACTGCACCCCTTCGCGGAAAGATTCACAAGCCTTCTCCGGAAGAAAAGAAGAAATTCATGGAGCAGATTTGCCAGGCTGCACCCAACAGTCTCTTTGCGCAGGTATTCCGCGCCACCTTAAACGCTTCCACCCAACCCCAAGAAATAAAATGCCCCACCCAAGCTACCACAACGGTCGTTGAAACTCCATCTGTCGCTACTAACCCGACCTTTACAAATTTCGCCGTTCAACCCCAAAAAGAGCCACCCCAATTTGTCGCTCAGCCCCAACAAGTTCTTGCAAGTCCAGTATCTTTGTCTCAGGCCAGTCAAGTCCAACTTACGCCAACAACCCAAATTCAACAGGTCCAAATCACTCCTGTAGCTCAGCCGAACCCCCAATCAAGCATGAAAGTCACTCAGGCAGTCCCGGTTGTTCCAGTCGCTGGTCCTGTCCCCGCAACATTGATTCTAAATCCCACTCAAACCACACAAGCCGACCAAACTCCCTCGGTCACAAAGATAGTAACAACCGTCGTCAACCCCACTACGGTTGTGACCACACAGCCGGGAGGTTCCCCTGTTTAACCACTTAACGCCGGAGGACGTGTAAACACGTTCTGGCAATGTACATGTATAGTCACAGGGGCGGTTGACAAGTTAAAAATTTCAGCTTTGCTGCCGTCTTCCACGGTTGATGTGTAAACACGTCAATTTTTCACCTTTCATTTGTACACATGTTTTGAACTGTGGCGGCCGCCTCAAAGCATTGTAAAGTACCGGGGGGTATGAGCTTTTCAATGGAGAAATGACTCTCAAGAGTCAGTATTTGTGGTGCTTGACCTGGTCTTAACTTTCGGCCAATCACATTTTTCTTTTCATATAATTTGTATTTTTTGCCAAAAATAATCCAGGAGTCGGCCGGTTAAAGGCCCTGTCACATATTCCCAGTTTTGTGTCCCGGTTGGCCCTGGTGCATCCTGGTGTTCCTATGCTACGGTCGACCACAGTTTTGGCTCCAAACCAGGAGGAATTTATGATCTCTTAATCCTACCAAGGAAAGCTCGGAAGGGAGCCGGGAAGTCTAAAGGCCAATGCTCCCCCAAAAGCAACAGCAGTGTCCTGGCTTCAATAGGATTGTGCAAGGTGGCAATGGGCCCCTAGGGGTTCACTAGAGCTCTAGTAGAGTCTTGCTAGGTGATACTACGATTTCAATAATTGTTTTCACTGGTTGATCCCGGCAAAGTATTGCACTCAAAATTTCACCAAGACACTAGGGTCATTCTATAAATTTGGGGTCCAACGTGTGACATTTTTCTGTCCCCTTTACACCTGACATACTGCTATTTGCCATACAAGTATCATTAAAAATGCCTTCAAAACATGTTTTTATGAATTGTACTTTAAGTAATCACTCTTTGAAATAGAGAGCATTTAAAGAATATGTCCTGAATTTACAAACTACAACATTTTACAAGATGTCAGATGTAACGGGGACAGAAAAATTGGACCCCAAATTTATAGAATGACCCACTACCGAATAAAGGTGGTTGGTAAGAATTGACTGTGTCTTTAGGTTTGTGTACGGTCTAACTTGGACCCCATTCTCACTAGAGAAATTGCTTTGTTCAACGAAGATTCGATGATACAATCTAAAATCCTCAAGCTAGAGTGTATTGGAGGATTCAGTTACTCTACAGTGGACTGTAGTACCTTAACCCTTGCTCTCCAAGGGTAGTTCAATTCAGGCCAGCCGCACACTCCAAAATCCTCCAGCTGAAGTGTATTTGAGGATACAGTTAATCCACATTGGACTGTAGTACCTTATTAACACTTGCTCTCTGAGAGTAGTTCAATGCAGGCCGGCTACACACTCCAAAATCTTCCAGCTGGAGTGTATTGGAGGATACAGTTAATCCACATTGGACTGTAGTACCTTAACCCTTGCTCCCTGAGGGTTGTTCAATTCAGGCTAACCACACACTCCAAAATCCTCCAGCTGGAGTGTATTGGAGGATGCAGTTACTCCACAGTGGACTGTAGTACCTTAACCCTTGCTCTCTGAGGGTAGTTCAATGCAGGCCAACCATACACTCCAAAATCCTCAAGCTGGAGTGTATTGGAGGATGCAGTTACTCCACAGTGGACTGTAGTACCTTAACCATTGCTCCCTGAGGGTTGTTCAATACAGGCCAACCACACTCCAAAATCCTCCAGCTGGAGTGTATTGGAGGATACAGTTAATCCACATTGGACTGTAGTACCTTAACCCTTACTTTCTGAGGGTAGTTCAATGCAGGCCGGCCACACACTCCAAAATCCTCCAGCTGGAGTGTATTGGAGGATGCAGTTACTCCACAGTGGACTGTATTACTTTAACCCTTGCTCTCTGAGGGTAGTTCAATGCAGGCCAACCATACACTCCAAAATCCTCCAGCTGGAGTGTATTGGAGGATGCAGTTACTCCACAGTGGACTGTAGTACTCTAACCCTTGCTCTCTGAGGGTAGTTCAATGCAGGCCAACCATACACTCCAAAATCCTCCAGCTGGAGGGTATTGGAGGATGCAGTTACTCCACAGTGGACTGTAGTACCTTGCTCCCTAAAGGGTTATTCAATTCAGGCCAACCACGCACTCCAAAATCCTCCAGCTGGAGTGTATTGGAGGATGCAGTTACTCCACAGTGGACTGTAGTACCTTAAAGGGCCCCTTATTTAGGATTTTTATCAATGAAATCTATGCTTTAAAACCACTTTACTCAGTTAAAGTCATAAAAATCCCATTTGAAGCTTGCTTTGGGGGTTAAAACAAAGGTTTTTAGTTTTTATGCTAATGCAATATGCATATTCATGACCAAGGTCACGACGTCACAAGAGGCAAACACAGGAAAATCGCATTGAACTGTGCACAAAAGATTCCACTTTTTTCTCAATTTTCCTGAAACTTTTGTAATCCATGGCTGTTTGAGTTTGTTTTACATGTTGCCTGCTGTAAGCCATGACAAAACTGGGGGTAGAAACTGCAGCAATTTGCCACAAGTCCAACTTGAAGTCTTATGTTTTTTCTTAACTTTTCCCTTCTGTCTTCCTTATGTGATGCACTCAAAACAGCGCCCTCTGTCTGTGATTTATTGCAATGAAATCTTCAAAGTTGAAAAATGCCACCTTTTATTAATTTTACATCGAAACGAACAATAGTATGTCTTGCTGAACAAGTAATCTGTCATTATGAAGCAAAGCTTAGGCACAAAGTTGTTTAGGATGTCACAGGCCCTTTAACCCTTGCTCTCTACTACGGTGAGTAAGGGGGTGCGTACGCACCCCGCACCCCCCTCCCCCCGCCCCCCTCCCCCCCTCCCTCCCTCCCTCCCCCCTCCCCCCGGATCCGCCCCTGAGTAGTACCTTAACCCTTGCTCTCCGAGGGTTGTTCAATGCAGGCCAGCCACACACTCCAAAATCCTCCAGCTGGAGTGTATTGGAGGATGCAGTTACTCCACAGTGGACTGTAGTACCTTAACCCTTGCTCTCTACTACGGTGAGTAAGGGGGTGCGTACGCACCCCGCACCCCCCCCCCCCCCCCCCCCCCCCCCCTCCCCCCTCCCCCCTCCCCCTCCCCCCTCCCCCCTCCCCCCTCCCCCCTCCCCCCTCCCCCCTCCCCCCTCCCCCCTCCCCCCTCCCCCCTCCCCCCTCCCCCCTTTCTTTCTTACCTTTGAACAGCAAATCACACAACTTTGAAATAGAAATTCACTCGGGGTTGCTCCATACAACTACATTGACACGCACGCAACCGTACGTACGGCTGTACAAACACGTGTGTGGGTTTCTGTATTCAATTTTAAATTGGGGACGTTTAATAGGAACAATAGGTCCGCGATTGCCAAGGACGTCCGCGATTTGGAATCGTGTACAAAACAAATGAGAACAGTCGCCAAAAAACCAAGTCCACACAAAAGAGGAACAATGGGACATCCGCGGAGGGAGGTGGCTACAAGACTAAGTGCGTCTGTTTTGAACGATATGCTAATGCACTGTGTGCATAGCTATGTTGTGATTGGTCATAGATGGCCACGTGGGTTCGGCTTGATTGCTTGGTCGGAACTATGCATTTGCATTTCTTTTTGAACCATACTTTTAAAAAAAATGTATTGCCAAAAGTCGTTAGTTTGAAACATAGTTTTCACCTGTTAGATGCAGTGCCAGTGTGATTAAAAAGTTCCCTGAATAAAAGACTTAGTAGATGAGCAAAGTCAACCACGTTGTTGTTTTTGTGCTCAGTTAACTGTTTATGTCATCAGCGTATGTTCCACCTCCCCTGAGAAATTACCTCATATACATGTATAGGCCTGTTCAGCATGATTATGAAAGCCTTTCCGAAATAGACCGAAGAGAACCTGAAAAAAAACCACAAAATTTTGCCGTTTGTTCGCATTTTTCAAAATATCAAGGTCACGTGATTTATCGGAACCAGATTCTGGTTAGGATAAATCACTGGTCTTGGAGTTAGTTTTATTTCCAGCCGTAGAAACCAGTGCGAGTTGCTTTTGTCATTCGCGGTTGGTTTCTCTTGTTGGAAAATGTCCGACGAACACTATGTATAGTGTAATCCGAGCAACATTTAGTGAGCCTGCCCTCTTGTGATTATTCCATTGTTACTGCGGTGTATTTATATTGTGACGTCATGTAAATACCTTGGAGATACACCGCAGTTTTCTTTCGTCTGATTAGTCTATTGAGCTCGTGCCAATGACGTCATTTTGGGAGTAAAACTGACGCGTCGTCGTGGAAGCAATGTGCGTGCGCGTTGTGTGTGTCCATGCGCTATGCTGAGGCTCCCATTGGTGAACTAAACCGCGTTACGCTAACCAGAGAGACGCAACGCGCACGCACATTGCTTCCACAATGACTCAGCATTTTTTGAGTCCCAAAATGGCATATTCGCACGTGTTCGAAAGGGGTTAATACCGTATTTTCCAATTTGTACACAAATCTGCCAACAGATTTCATAAGAAGGGTTTCTGGGTGTTGATATGGACAAGAGAATCTCTCGCGAGCGAAATTCTTGGATTATTTTGTTTACGCAGGTTTTTGTAAACTCAGACGGCCCAAAACGCGTATCTCTAAATAAAATCTTGCATTCCAATTGTTGAAGTAGGGCATATAATCAGTAGACTTGATGTCAAGTCTGTAACTAGACCGGTTGGTTCGTATAAACCGCAGCAGCGTAGTCGCGAATGGACTGGGAACAAGTCTAATCTAATTTCCTCTGATCGTGTCTAGAAGAACCACCTCAGAAGATGAAATACGATCTACGAGCCGACGCTTTTTATAGGCACAGTCACGTGACCGCTGCCGTTCGCGGGCTGTGCGTTGAGCGCGCGGTTATGGCAAGCCAAAAGGGTCATAACGTATTGCGGCAACGCGTTGCGAAAATACCACAACGCGTTGCGAAAATATCACAACGGGTTGTGCTGTCATCCAATCAGAACACTATTTCTGCAACGTGTTGCTAAAAATAGACTCGCGACGTGTTGTGAGGTGTCCAACAACGCATTGCGAACATCTCACAACGCGTTGCCAGATATCCACAACGCGTTGTGAGATGTTCGCAACGCGTTGTTGGACACCTCACAACACGTCGCGAGTCTATTTTTAGCAACACGTTGCAGAAATACAGTGTTCTGATTGGATAATAGCACAACCCGTTGTGATATTTTCGCAACGCGTTGCCGCAATACGTTATGACCCTTTTGGCTTGCCATACGCGGTGCATGCGCTGGCCATTCGTCCCACACGCTAGCAACACGTGATGCATTCGTTATAATTGGGGTTTTTGACATGTGCGCTCTGTATACGGTCTGTATGCGCTTTGTATGCGCCCAGTATACGCGAAGCGCGTCAGCAACACGCTATACATTCGGTGTCAGCTCGCTATAATACTATAGCCTCTCCAAAATCCTGACAAAAGTTGGGCGCACAACGACTCACTGAACCTATTTTCAATTTTTTGCTGAATTTTCAGTGCGCGGGCCGTACGTCGTCTGTGTGACAGGGCCATTACGGCGACCAGAAAATGTAAATACAAGGTCGCCGGCAAACGTGAACACAATGCGAGAAAAACTTCCAAAAGAATACAAACTTTAAAAAAGCTGCGCTCTTACCGCGACCTGTGCGATCATACCGCGTTCTCACGACGCAATCGCCACGACCTCTCCGCGCTATTATGGCGTTTCTATTGAGATCTATGGGCTTGGCAACGGCGATCACCGGCGATCCCGCGGCGCTCTCACCACGCTCATGGGGTTCTTACCACGCGTCTTCTACGTGTATCGCTACTGCACGGCGACCTCGGGGCGTTTCTAACACGTTCTTGTAAATGTCCAGATAATCAATGTGTTCTCCTACAGCAGGTTGCACCTTAAAAGCATGGTCGCCATAGTGTAGTACAAGCTTGGTAAACTACGCCATGGTCGTATTAAGAACTCCATTAACGCATTGAAACTCCATAAGAACGCCATAGGACCACTGGGAGCCCCATGAGGACGTGGTGCAATCGCGCAACAGTGGTTTAAATCATGGTAATATCGCCCTGGCAACGCCATAAGGACTCCGAACGCGTAGTAGGGTCGTGGCAGACACGCGAGGGTCGTGGTGAGAACGCCATGAAGTCGCTGTTGCAAATGTTACCATTTTTGCAGCGCCTTTTCCACGCGTGTACTGCGCGTGTACTACGTTCATGGAGATGTTACGACGCTTGTCTCACGACCTTCGTGACCCCACCGCGTTCTAGGTCAGATCGCAGAACCTTGCAATGGCGTTTGTTTTGAACATGCTCAAAACAAACGCCGTGACTCGGCGATCATTGGCGACCACAGCACGACATGGCGTTTCCAGCACGCTTATACCACGCTTATGGCGACCTTGACGCGCTCTAGGCCCATTTTCCGTCGCCGTAGCAGCGCAGTAATAGACTCTGTAAGTTGACCTCGCGAACGTACGAGACCGCGCGAGACCACAGTTATTTCCGGGCACAAGACCCCATCTCTTCAACGCACGTCGCGAGCGAAATTCTTGGATTATTTTGTTTACGCAGGTTTTTGTAAACTCAGACGGCCCAAAACGCGTATCTCTAAATAAAATCTTGCATTCCAATTGTTGAAGTAGGGCATATAATCAAAAATAAGCAATCGAAATGTAAAAATTCACGATCTTTTCTTTGAAGATCGTAAACTACATGCAGCAAAAGATATGCAACACACACACAGTAGACTTGATGTCAAGTCTGTAACTAGACCGGTTGGTTCGTATAAACCGCAGCAGCGTAGTCGCGAATGGACTGGGAACAAGTCTAATCGACCTCTAGTTACAGACTTGAGAAACTTGTTTCCGTTTTGTACACTGTCTATGGAGTTTGCTACCAGAATTAGACGTAGAGAGCTGATTGGTTGAAACGCAGGACGACATTAATATTCATGTTACTCCTCTGACTTGTTCTATGGCAACTGCGTGATTATATATTACGCGCCATGAATGCATTAATATTGGCGCGAATACAGGTTTCTCAAGTCTCTAGACAGGTACTATTCATAACAACGACTGTTTCGTGTGGGGATTATAGGCGTCAGACGGACCAAATACGACTGTCTAGAGACTTGACCTCAAGTCTACACACAGAGCAGCCGACGTACATATGCATACAGTGTACATACAGACCTCGCTAGCGATAGGCGAAACGCCATCTACCAAAAGTAGAGCTTGCAGACTTTTTTTTTTTTTTTAGAGTGCCCAAGTTCAAAGCATTCATTTTCACATGAACCCACACTTGGGTCATCCATTCCAAATTGGATGAAGAATATGCTAGCAGAGAAATTTATTCAGGTCACGAAATTTTAATAAATTGTTATCGTTTAGAGATAATTATGCATATGGGGTGTTATGGCCGAGCGGTCTAGTGCGTCGAACTCAAGCTCCTGTGCCAGTTCTAGAATGTGGGTTCGATGCCGGGCCACGACACTGTGGCACTTGTGCTCTGGAGAAAGGCACTTAATCACACTTTATCCATCCTTCGGAAGGGATGTAAAGCCGTTGGTCCGGTGTGTTAGGTAAGGTAACGCACTTTAAATATCCCAGAGCATTTCTTCGTGAAGAGAAGGGGAGGGATTCCCCGGTGTCTCTGGCCATTTCTAATTCTAATTCTTCACGCTTGCGAGTGACAGTGCAATGAGCACTATTGAGGAAACCTTGGTATGAATACCAGAAATAAATAATAATAATAAATAATAATAATAATAATATATTATTTATTGTAAAAAAAACACTTTAGGCCCGCTTCAAACGTCGCGCTTATGCTGTGTCAAATTAAATTCAACTTGGCACGACGTTGGTACGGTGTAAGCACGGCAGTGGCTTCAAACGTCGAACTTAATTGCAAACTCCCAGTCGAGCTTAAAGGAACATACCTTCTTTGTTGGGCTATTTTGGGCTCGAAATAGACCCATACATTATTCTGAAGCGCATTCGAGAGTAAATTAGATATATCCTGAAAAGACGCCGTCAAATTTGGCCGTTTTTGAGCACTTTTGAAAAATCCAAGGTCACGTGACTTTTCGGAACCAAATTCTGGTACCGAAAAGTCACGTGGTCTTGTGAGTTAGTTGTATTTCCAGACGTATAAAAGTTTGTTACTGCAGAACTGCACCAAATTCAACTCTGATTTCCCCCCAATATTTATAAGTAATTGACAAAAGAGAGACTATTTATACAGGTATGAAACAAAGTTAAACATAAGTATGAAAATTCGAACATAATTGTTTGTTTCGAGAGTCCGGAGAACGGGAGCGAGCGCGTGCTACGGCAGGCTACCGTGGAGTGTAGACATTTGCCCCGCGCAGCATGCACGGCAAAGTGCACACACACGTACATGTACGTAGGCGTGTTCATGATGCCAACTCCTCAACAAGAAAACGGAAATTCCTATTCGGTCGTCCGGGCTGTCCAGTGAAATCGTGAGCAGAAAATTGGAGATATCCTGAGCAGGAGAAGAGCGAATCGTTTGTGACAAAGTCGTGAGGCTCTCGCGTAGTTGCAACGGCTGGTAAAGCGTATAACCCGTCTTTTGACCGTTTTTGTTATTTTTGCACTTCTTTAGTAAATTACGGGATATTTTGATGAAATTTTTTTTGCAACGACCATCAAAAAAGTATTGTCAATGCTGCTACATCACTAAATCATGTAAACAGTAGGCAGGTGTGTACCTTTAAATACATCCAATATGGCGGATGAGTATTGTGCACGTCATGGACGTTGTACACGCACTAAGAACATCTAACAATGGAAATTGGGCACACACCATTGTTACTAACAATGGGGTTACAATGAACATGTACATGTTCTTGCTCATAGTGACGTGCGTTTTCCATTCTGTCTATTGTACGTCGCCATTTTATTATTTTGATGGACTTGTTTGTTGGTTATTTCTTTACTCACATACGCGCTGCGAGCATGCGCATTCCTAGTCGGAACAAAATTGCGGACCAACTTCGAACTGGAATTAAATTCGACATGGCAGAAGCACGACGTTTGAAGCCAAGCCGTGCTTGTGCCGCACTAAATTGAGTTAGCACGGCAGACCCTGTCGAGCTAAAACCTTCTGCCGTGTCGAACTCATTTTGCCGAGCCAAATGGCTTCAAACGTCGTGCTTGTGCCGTGTCGAATTTAAAAAAAATCAAGTTAAATTTAATTCGACATCGCAGAAGCGCGACGTTTGAAGCGGGCCTTAGTTACCCGAATCATTTTCAGGTCGGTTGTATACTTAAGATTGGACAGACAAATTTATATACAAAAAAAAATCTCGCCCGTGTTATAGGAATAGGGGTTTTAGTCGTGTTGTGCCCGGAAGCTCAGATTTGACAACAACTGAAGATTTATTTTCCCACGACTGATTTCATGGAAAGAATAATCATGGAAAGAATAATCCCGCCAAAACTCATGTAATGCAATAAAAAGTTAGGCCCGCTTCAAACGTCGCACTTCTGCCATGTCGAATTAAATTCAACTTGGCACGACGTTGGAACGATGTTAGCACGGCAGTGGCTTCAAACGTCGAACTTAATTGCAAACTCCCAGTCGAGCTTAATACATCCAACATGGCGGATGAGTATTGTGCACGTCATGGACGTTGTGTACGTGCGTTTTCCATTCTGTCCATTGTACGTCGCCATTTTATTATTTTGATGCACTTGTTTGTTGGTTATTTCTTTACTCACATACGCGCTGCGAGCATGCGCATTCCTAGTCGGAACAAAATTGCGGACCAACTTCGAACTGGAATTAAATTCGACATGGCAGAAGCACGACGTTTGAAGCCAAGCCGTGCTTGTGCCGCACTAAATTGAGTTAGCACGGCAGACCCTGTCGAGCTAAAATCTTCTGCCGCGTCGAACTCATTTTGCCGAGCCAAATGGCTTCAAACGTCGTGCTTGTGCCGTGTCGAATTAAAAAAATCAAGTTAAATTTAATTCGGAACAGCATAAGCGCGACGTTTGAAGCGGGCCTTAGTCATGCAATTTAGTCATTGCAAAATAAATCGTCAGTTGTTGTTTTACGTGACAATACAAATTAGTCAAAAGACGATCATCACATTTGTCAGTCGTTCAGATTAGTCTTCCGCTAATATTAATTTGTTCTGCAGATTTCCAATCTCGTAATGAAAACGTTGTAATTCGTCATGCACCAACAAAGATTTGTCATGCACCAACCAAAAGTTGTCAACAAAGATTTGTCATGCACCAACCAAAGGTTGTCAACTGACACATTGTATACATGACTAATCATTTTGCCCTTGTTTGACTAATTTTCCACTGTGATTGACTAAATAAAGTTTTCAGTGTGTAGGTCCCCGTGCAGATATACTCCCGTACGTGACTATACCGCTGTTTAGTACCCACACTGTAAACAATTTTTGCCCGTAAATGTTATGGCTGAAAGCTCTGCAGCCCGTTGCGACCTTTTTGCCGTAGCTCGGTTGTCCCGTAAATTGTTAAACAGGAAATCCCGTATTTTGACGGTGCTTTCCCGTACTTTCGCTTTCACTAATTGCTTATTCCAGTACTTTTAACTTCGTATTCATGTAAGGTATATTAGTTAACACTAATTCAACTACAAAATACCTGTAGCGACTTATATATATGCTCCATGTAGGCATACATCGTATAGACAGCCGAAGTGTGACGTGGTTAATTGACATGGTTATTGGCTCTAAACATCATGGCCGTCGGAAAAAGCACTAAGACACGGTTCAGTGATTTTTAGTGCAGAGCAATTGCCAATAGGCAACTAACAAAAGATGACGTATTCACTTCGGCAGTCTATACTTAAAGGCAGTATACATCATTGGTAATTTCGAAAATCAGAAATGTTCACAGATTTACGCCCAACTTACACAATTATAAACATGATGACCGTAGAAAACTTCCCCTGAAATGGTTTTGTCTGAAGTGCTATAGTTTTTGAGAAATGAGTAAAACAATTAGTTTTCGTCTCATGACACGAAAATTCAATTCGCCCCAAAACCATTTCGCCCAAGTGCCATTTCGCCCAAAACCACTTCGCCCGAGTGCCATTTCGCCCCAAATTACTTCGTCTAAACACTACATCGCCCAAATGCCACTTCGCCCCAAAACCACTTCGTGCACAGGCCGTGGTTCAGGGCGAAATGGTTTAGGGCGAAGTGGTTTTGGGGCGAAATGACTGCAAACCCTTTTTTTACTGTTTTGTCAAAAGTTAGACGAAGTACGGAGCTGGTTTTTGCTCAGGTTGGTTTTAATCATGCATATCTTCAACCACACAGAGGGATAAAACTGTTTGTAACAGTTTACCAATCATGTATACTATCTTTAAGTTAAAGGTACACACCTGCCTACTGTTTACATGATTTAGTGATGTAGCAGCATTGACAATACTTTGTTGATGGTCGTTGCGAAAAAAATTCATCAAAATATCCCGTAATTTACTAAAGAAGTGCAAAAATAACGAAAACGGTCAAAAGACGGGTTATACGCTTTACAAGCCGTTGCAACTACGCGAGAGCCTCACGACTTTGTCACAAACGATTCGCTCTTCTCCTGCTAAGGATATCTCCAATTTTCTGCTCACGATTTCACTGGACAGCCCGGACGACCGAATAGGAATTTCCGTTTTCTTTTGAGGAGTTGGCATCATGTTTTTTCTTCACGAACGTACGTGCACCGAAGCAACACGCCCTTCCGTGTGTGTGTGCACTCAGGCTATTTGCCGTGTACTGCGCGGGGCAAATTTCTACACTTCACGGTAGCCTGCCGTAGCACGCGCTCGCTCCCGTTCTCCGGACTCTCGAAACAAACAATTATGTTCGGATTTTCATACTAATGTTTAACTTTGTTTCATACCTGTATAAATAGTCTCTCTTTTGTGAATTACTTATAAATATTGGGGGGAAATCAGAGTTGAATTTGGTGCAGTTCTGCAGTAACAAACTTTCATACGGCTGGAAATACAACTAACTCACAAGACCACTTGACTTTTCGGAACCAGAATTTGGTTCCGAAAAGTCACGTGACTTTGGATTTTTCAAAAGTGCTCAAAAACGGCTAAATTTGACGGCGTCTTTTCAGGATATATCTAATTTACTCTCGAATGCGCTTCAGAATAATGTATGGGTCTATTTCGAGCCCAAAATAGCCCAACAAAGAAGGTGTGTTCCTTTAACTTGTACCAAACAACTGTCAATTTTACATTTTTCCAAGCCAAAAAACCAAATTACAAAAAGCAGAAGAACTGAAGAAAACACCATATTTACACGGGAAATATTTTCAGTTAAGCGCAATCCCACAATGCATTGTGAAATAATTTTTACAGGTTCCGTCTGTAAAAATTCACTTACGGGCACTTTCCGTAAAAATGTTCCGTGAAAAATACGGTAATTTTTATACAGTGCAATGTCACAGTCCGTATAGCTAACTGGGAATTTGATTTTGTTTTTGCCGTTACACAGTGTCGGGCATTTTTTAAAGAGTGTGGTTGTTGGTTTTTTCGATAACTCTTTTTTTAACCTATCGTCGAAAGAGCGATCGCTCCAACCATCACACTCGATGAAAAACTTTCACGATCGCTCCAACCATCACACTCGATGAAAAACTTTCACAGAGTTTTGATCAGCCACCACGAGATCACCACTAGGAGAGAACGTCAAGTCGAAGGGCCAAAATAATTCCCGAGCCATGCACTGTACATGTACCCCTTGTGCAGTGTAATGATGCAGTTCACTCTTTCTGGCGATGTCAACACTGGGATGAACTGTCACGTAAAAATCACCCGCCTCGTCGCAGCACACGCTGCTAGGTCTCATGAGCTGACCGTTTGGTTCAGTGCTGATGCTGAAAACCTCGCGACCCGAAAGATCTAGGCAGAGTAACATCTTCGCACCGAAAAGAGATATAATCAAATGGTCATCGTGTTGGAAGGCAATGCGTGCTGGGCATATGGCAGTGGGAATGATTGAAATCAACGACCCATCAAGGTTTGTCACATACACAACGTTTCTTTCCTCGTCTGCCACAGCTACGCGATTTTGCTCATCCGTAGCAATACAAATAAGTGTACTTTTTCGCAGTTCCCCAGATTCATTTTGTGCCGGTCTGAACTGACGAATCAACTGCTGATCAGTGTTAAACACTTTAACCAAATCGCCATCCGTGACCAATATCAAATTGTCTCGTGTCACTGCCACGCTGTCTGGAGCCTGTAAGCCACCTTCTGGATTAAAGGAAGTCTTGAAGTGTCCATTAGACGTAAATACAGAGACTGTTGCCGCGTCTCTGTTCGTTACGACAATGTCACCGTTTTTTAAGGTGCCAATGCTATGTGCTCCAAATAACTTGTCTTTTGTTCCGTCGCCCTTGAACTCATTCTTCAACAGCCACTTTTCCTCATGAAGTATTTCCCCCAGGTCTGTATCGGAGACTACATTTTGCCACTTGAACCCAATAAATGATTTCTTGTGGTCACCTTGTTTAAACAGGAGTTCCTTCTGAAATTCCAGGTTGTGCATTACCTTGGGCCTAAGATCCAACATCTCAAAGTCGTCAGCACGTTCCATCAGGTCGCTCACAGCGGTCACAATGGTCTTGGCTCTCTCCATCTTGTCACGATTACTGTTGAACACTTTTTCATACTCTTCATCTCTGTCCTTACCGATTTTGGTGATCTCGTCTCTAAGAAGCCGAGCCTTGGTTTGAATTTTGGCAATTTCCTCTTTCTCCTTAGCAGAAACGTCATCGCATGCCTTGGTCACCATCAGCTTCAATCTCTTCCGTGAGTGGGATAAGGATTCTTGCGAGGCTTGGAATTCCTCCTCGCTCTTCTGAAACTTCTTTAAGACCTCATCAACATCTTTACGATGAGATCCAATAGCATCGGCAATGCCGCTTAATGTGTGTTCGGCTGGTGTACGATGGTCAAGCGCTACACACATTGTGCAGATCAGTATCTTGCAAGTCTCGCAGTAAAAGGAGAGATTGTGGTCAGGGTGCTGTGTACATTTTGGGGAATGGGGATCTGGAGCTGTGACGTCCTGGCGCGGACTGAGATCTGACACAATTCGGTGTTTCTTGGTGTGTTTCATGCGCTTGTGAGCAGCCTCACACTGTTGGCAGATGTTCGCATTGCAGTCTAGGCATCGGGCGACGGCCTCCAAATCATCTTCACATTCTTCACAAATCAGATTAGAAGCCGAGGCTTCCATAGGGAACTTCTCCCGTTTGTTGACGTCATCGACAAGCGAGCTCAGGAAGAAACAGTTCTTTATATTCCCAAGGCGCGAGTCTGGAATCTCCGTGGTCTTCCTACAGACTGGGCAGATGATCTTATCAGCATCAGGTTGGTGCTTGCTGACCAAGTCTTCCAAGCAATTCCGACAGAAACTGTGAAGACAGTCAAGTATTTTCGGATCGTGGAAACAGCGCAAGCAGATTGGGCATTCCAGATGTTCCGGGCCAATCTCGCATTTGGCTGTAGATTCGGCCATCGCACTTTTTGTTTAAACGTAGTGCCTGCGGGGGGAGAAGCTTCCGGACCGAAACGTACATGGACATTCCCGTCCAATTTCCTGAACTAATTTGCACTTTGATTGCTTACCGTAAAATTATACTCGCTGTTCACCTGTATAATCCTATATAATCTGTCGTTTGATAGCGTATAAGTACTAAATATGTGAGTGCGTCGGCAGTCGAAAGAAGTCGCAAATAAAAGCGAAACTGTGCGAAGCAAGCCATTTGTGGGCCTAAAATAGCTGCTGGAATTTCCAGACATAAGGAACTTCTGGCTTGATGTGAAAGGCCAAATATACTGTGTGTACGGTGTACTGGTAGCAGCTATTCATGCAATGTTAAAGGCTATTCATGCGTAGCATTTTGCTTTTCATTTTTTTTTGTCCTGTTGTGACGGAGATCATTATGTGCAACTGCACCCATACTTGCTACACAGAAGCGGTACAAAAAGCCCATAATGGCATTTTGTACGACAGTTTGTATATTATACACGATGAATGACTGTTAAAATTTACCCGTAAATCGCGACATGAATTTTTGTTTTTGACAGGCGATTCACACTTGAAACTGACAACTATAAACAGATAAAGATGTAATGAAATTCGCCTCACAAATTGGATTTTCAACCGCATTTAGGCTGACGTTTGGTTCAGTCGGTGCTGGGTCCAAAGGGAAGGTTGTTTTTATGCTCATAATAATGGGAAACAAATAATAGACTAAATGGAAGGCACCAATAAAACTAAAAACACGTTAGTACACAATACACATGTATATGCCATATATTTACATTTCCCCAAATTTGTATGATCAAAGTTGGGCTAAATTCTATTTTGATGAACGTACAGTTTGTTTATTTCGTCTCAACACAGTTGGCCGATACATTGCTCATTTCACCATGATCATCACTGATGACCACATCAGGATGGGATAATCTCATGCACTGCCACCAAATGTACATTATTAGGCCCATCGCCTTTTGCATAATTTTGTTAAATTGATTGTCTAACAGTATCAAGTTGTAGCAAATGTGACCATTAAATCATCCCTAAAAATAGCATTTGAACTTTGACCCAGATAGAAGCATTACATAAATTGTAAAAAACAATCTCCTCTGTAGGTACTTGATAAGATCACAGATATCAAATAGTTGATTCTTGTTTACAATTTCAATACTGTGTCAAGAAACCAAGTACTTAATAAATCAAACATATAAAGCTATATTGTTTTTTAACAAGTTCCTAAAGTTGCCATGAGTTAGTTTTTAAGCACTACACGATAGATATCAACCAGGGTTGTAGTCGAGTCCATCACAAGTCTGTCATAAGTCCAGAGCCAATAAAAACACAAGTCTGTGACAAGTCCTGCACAAGTCCGTCTCAAGTCCAGTAACAAGAAGCAAAGGATGAACATGCACAAAAGAATGCCTTTCTTGGAGTTCATTTGAATAGCTTGTGACTTAAATTAAGACTCAGGGACTTGTGGTGGAATTTTGAAGGCTTGTGCGGGACTTGTGATGGACTCGACTACAACCCTGATATCAACATATCTAAATAAGCTATGAATGGATATGGGTCTGTCCACAGTAATGGGGTACATTTCTGTAACATTCAAGATCTTAAGTCCCAGTTCACTTCGAATGTCTTAATTTTATCTTTAAATTATCAAGCTAAACTGAGGAAATAACTCTTTCACCAAGGAGTACGAAAAATAGTCCTGCAATATACATTTGTAAAAACCCCGTGCACAAATTTTTCTATTACGCATGTAACAAAGACGGGAAAAAATGTCACAAAATGGTATGTCCACGTTACATACGTAATAGGACAATTTGTACACAAGCTTTTTTAAAATGTATGTTGTGGCAGCAATTTTTTACCTTTTTGGGCAAAAGTTATCCTCCTCAGAACAAAAGAAGGACATTTCTTTAATTCTGAGATAAACTATAAAAGACATCTGAAAGGAATTATTGACTTATTTTTCAAATGTATACCCCATTACTGTGGACAGACCCATATAACAAAATAATATAATTTTTTTTATTTAGCATCTTTTCAGTTAAGCGCGATCCCACAATGCATTGTGAAAGGATTTTTACGGGTTCGGCCGTAAAAATTCGTTTACGGGCACTTCTCGTAAAAATGTACGTACTTTCTACTGTAACAAAAAACGGTAATTTTTTT
Source organism: Henricia sp. BOLD:AAB3569 (assembly GCA_037783545.1). Lineage (NCBI taxonomy): Eukaryota > Metazoa > Echinodermata > Asteroidea > Spinulosida > Echinasteridae > Henricia > Henricia sp. BOLD:AAB3569. The sequence goes on from JBBELK010000715.1 coordinate 248,200, forward strand.
AACAGTGAAATGTCACAGTCCGAGTAGGCTAACTTGGAATTGATTTTTTGCCGTTTAACAGTGCCGGACATTTTTTTTTATGAGTGTGGTTGTTGGTTCTTTCGATAACTCCTTTTTCAACCTATCATTGAATCTTAAATGAAGTAGTTGAGGCGGAGGGAGTTTGAATGAACGGTCCCTCCAACCATCACACTCGATGGAAATTTTTCACAGAGTTTTGATCAGCCATCACGACCTCACCACGAGGAGAGAACGTCAAATCGAATGGCCAAAATAATCCCCGGGCTATGCACTGTACATGTACTCCTTGTGCAGTGTAATGATGCAGTTCACTCTTTCCGGCCATGTCAACACTGGGATGATGAATTGTCACGTAAATGTCACCCGCCTCGTCGCAGCACACGCTGCTAGGTCTCATGAGCTGACCGTTTGGTTCAGTGCTGATGCTGAAAACCTTATGACCCGAAAGATCTAGGCAGAGTAGCCTGCTCGCATTGTAAAGAGATAGAACCAAACGGTCGTCGTGTTGGAAGGCAATCTCTGTTGGCCATATGTCAGTGGGAATGATTGAAATTAACGACCCATCGAGGTTTGTCACATACACAACGTTTCTTTCCATGTCTCCCACAGCTACGCGATTTTGCTCATCAGTAGCAATACAAATAAGTTTACTTTTTCGCAGTTCACCAGATTCATCTTGTGCCGGTCTGAACTGACGAATCAACTGCTGATCAGTGTTAAACACCTTAACTAAATCTCCATCTGTGACCAATATCAAATTGTCTCGTGTCACTGCCACGTTGCGTGGAGCTTTTAAGCCACCTTCTGAGTTAAAAGAAGTCTTGAAGTGTCCGCCAGACGTAAATACAGAGACTGTTGCCGCGTTTCTGTTCGTTACGACAATGTCATCGTTCTTTAAGGCGCCAACGGCATGTGCAAATTCGCCGTCTTTAGTTTTCTTCCCCTTAAACTCATTTTTTAACAGTCACTTTTCCTCAAGAAGTATTTTTCCTAGATCTGTATCGGAGACTACATCTTGACACTTGAACCCAATATATGACTTATTGTGGTCACCTTGTTCAAACAGGAGTTCCTCCTTAAATTCCAGGTTGTGCATCACCTTGGGCCTAAGATCCAACATCTCAAAGTCGTCAGCATGTTCCATCAGGTCGCTCACAGCGGTCACAATGGTCTTGGCTCTCTCCATCTTGTCACGATTACTGTTGAACACTTTTTCATACTCTTCGTCTCTGTCCTTACCAATTGTGGTGATCTCGTCTCTGAGAAGCCGAGCCTTGGTTTGAATTTTGGCAATTTCTTCTTTCTCCTTAGCGGAAACATCATCGCATGCCTTGGTCACCATCAGCTTCAATCTCTTTCGTGAGTGAGATATGGATTCTTGAGAGGCTTGGAATTCCTCCTCGCTCTTCTGAAACTTCTTCAAGACGTCATTAACAACTTTACGATGAGATCCAATAGCATCGACTATGCTGCTTAATGCATGTTCCACTGTACGATGGTCAATCAATCCACACGTTGAGCAGATCAGTATCTTGCAAGTCTGGCAGTAAAGAGAGAGATTTTGGTCAGGGTGCTGTCTGCATTTTGGGGAATATAGATCCTTGGCTGTGACGTCCTGGCGCGCACTGAGATCTGACACAATTCGGTGTTTCTTGGTGTTTTTCGCGCGCTTGTGAGCGGCCTGGCATTGTTGGCAGATGTTCGCATTGCAGTCCAGGCACCTGGAGACGGCCTCCAAACCGTCTTCACACTCTTCACAAATCAGATTAGAAGCCGAGGTTTCTCCAAGTAACTTCTCCCGTATGTTGACGTCATCGACAAGCGCGTTCAGGAAGAAACAGTTCTTGATATTCTCAAGGCGCGAGTCCGGAATCTCCGTGGTCTTCCTACATACTGGGCAGATGATCTTATCCGCATCAGGTTGATGCTTGCTGACCAAGTCTTCCAAGCAATTCCGACAGAAACTATGAAGGCAGTCAAGTATTTTCGGATCTTGGAAACGGCGCAAGCAGATTGGGCATTCCAGATGTTCCTGGCCGATCTCACATTTGGCTGTAGATCTGGCCATCACACTTTTTGTTTAAATGTGCCTGAGGGGAGAATAAAATGCATGTAAATAAAACTCTTACAGATAGATTTACACAATTAATGTTTGGTTGTGTCCCAATCTTTATCCAATACTTACTACTAACATTTCGCGATGACATGTTCTTGTGTAGAGATGCAAGTCTGAGGAAAGAATTTCCCCCGCGTGGATTTATGCTCAAAACCCGTTGGGGAAATCAGGAGAATTAGAAGTTTTATTTGGTAAAATGTTGACATATCTTCTGCTAATTTTGCCTTTTTGTCACCAAACCTGTAAGTTTACACGTGGTTTATAATTATGCTATCGTAGTACAAATCCTATTTGTGTCCGGATATGGAATTCAGCCGAAAATAGAAAGAACGTGATGTGAACAAACGTAAACCCACATCAAGCCATGCCACATGCGTCAATTTAAATGAGTTTTAAAAAGAATTGATTTCGGGAATTCAACATTATATTGACACACTAAAATTCCAATCACTTTCCTGCACTATAATTACTCTGATTACTTACTGTAAAAGCTATACACTCGTCCTTCAACTATAGAATACGTTTGGCGTAATGGGCGTCTGAAGAGATGAACTGCAAAAAATGGCGCATCAAAAAAAAAGTCACGAGTGATTTCCAAACTCACCTGATCTGAAAATAGCTTCTGGAATTTCCACGGTTGTTCCAGGTTAAGGGTTGAGTAAATAAAAATGATTGAATATGGGGCGCAACTGGTAATTTATACGCAGCAATTTGCTGTTCAAAGTTCATTTTGGTATCGTAGATTTCCAGAACAATTACATCCAGAAATTTCAGCTAATTTCATTGGTCATGAACCTTCGTCCTTGCATAAATGCAGCGATATGTTTCAGAAAAGATGTCAATATATTAAATGCATTGTCGTGCTTTCTTTTGTCATAAGACACAACGTTAATATCGTTAATATTATATGGGAATATTGCATTGGCACTAAGCACCAATCAAACTTTCAACTGTATCAATAATATCTGCCATTAATATGCCATGCCCATAAAGAACAACGCACTAAAAACTTGTCACATAATTATGCGCTGCACCGCGAAACATAAGCGCATGCATGATGTGGTGTACATGTACCAGCGCCGCTCCCAAGGCGCTTTACCGACTCTGTGTCCGCATTGGACTTATCGTCTCGAGAAAAGTTATTTGGTAAATTTTCCATGGGCAGCAGTTGGCCAGGAATAGTAACTGCTGGACTCTGCAGGTACATCATGTATTATTAGCAGTCGTTTCGCAGGTTCTTTTTCACCAAACTCTTTAAAAGAGTGAAAATCACTCTAAAAAAGAGCCATATAAGGAACAATTCTCTTTCAAGCTGGTTTCATATGGTTTAATTTTTGTGGAGTTATTTTCTCTTCTGAAGTGCTTTTATAAGGAATTTACTCTTTTGAAGAGTGAGTTTTCCACTCTTTTGCATTTTAGAGAGTGAACAGATCAAGATAGAATTTCGCCTCACAAATTGGATTTGCAACCGCATAGGCCAATGTTTTAAATATGATCAACTTATGCAAAGTTCCACGGACAGTTTGTTTATCTTGTCTCAACACAGTTGGCCGATATATTGCTCATTTCACCATGATCTCACTGATGACCACATCAGTATGGGATAATCTCATGCACTGGCACCAAATGTACATTATTAGGCCCATCGCCTTTTGCATAATTTCGTTAAATTGATTGTCTAACAGTATCAAGTTGTAGCAAATGTGACCAGTAAATCATCCCTAAAAATAGCATTTGAACTTTGACCCCGATAGAAGCATTACATAGATTGTCAAAACAATCTTCTCTATAAGTACTTGATATTAAGATCAATGAAACACAGATATCAAATAGTCGATTCTTGTTTACAATTTCAATACTGTGTAAAGAAACCAAGTACTTAATAAATCAAATACATAAAGCTGTATATTTTTTTAACAAGTTCATAAAGTTGCCATGAGTTAGTTTTTAAGCACTACATGATAGATATCAACCAGGGACTGCATGGACATTCTGATCGGTCAATTAAACAATTCACAAAATAAGAACTGAGCAATAACAAATCCGTTTTAAAGCTTACCCTATGTACATGTATCATTTTCAGTCGTTTCGCAGGTTCATTTTCACCGAATTGAAATGGAAGGGACACAAGACTAAACGGCCAGAAAGCCTGTTTTGCATGGTGGTCGAAAAGGGAAGGCACTACCGGTAAGTTGTGTTCATAGGGAACAACTAGGGGAATTTATACTCCCGCACGTGACTATACCGCTGTTTGGTACCCACACTGTAAACATTGCTTTGCCCGTAAATTTTACGGTCGAAAACTGAGCAGCGAGTTACCACCTTTCTACCGTATAAATTATAGCGGTTGTCCCATAAATTGTTAAACGGGAAATCCCGTTAATTTTTTCGTTATTCCCGTATTTTGACGTTGCTTTCCCGTGCTTTCGCTTTCACTAATTACTTATTCCAGTACTTTTAACTTCGTATTCATGTAAGGTATGTTGGTTGACACTAATTCAACTACAAAATACCTGTAGCGACTTCTACGTATTTGTGCTCCATGTATAGGCATACATCGTATAGACATGGTTGACATGGTAATTGGCTCTAAACATCATGGCCATCGGGAAAAGCACTGAGACACGGTTCAGTGATTTGTACTGTATAGAGCCATTGCCTAGGCAACTAACAACATATGACGTATTCACTTCGGCAGTCTATACTCAAATAAAATTTACTATCGCTCATCTGTCACCATCTTAAGTTAACTTGTACCCAACAACTGTCCATTTTGCATCTTTCCAGGCAAAACACTAAATTACAAACAGCAGAAGAACTGAAAATTGAAGAAAATCATCATATTTACACGGGAAATCTTTTCAGATAAAAACAGAGGCCCGTCAATACACCACGTTAACCACGCTCCGTACCTTGCCCAAGTAGCACAGCTGCTCTTACAATTCCAGAGGATAGAGGAGGCTCATTATTTATGCTAGCGTGTTTATGCGTTGCTATGCTAATCGCGCGCGTTGTACCAACTAGTTACCATATACGGTCAATAATTAAACTATCAATATGACACCTTGAAGCAAATGTGACCATATCTGTATTCTGTAATATAATGTGGATGGCTGAAACTAAATGTCATTTACAAAGGGTGTGTTTTCTGTTACAAATATTTGATTCCGAAAAGATAAATGCCCTATTTGCAGAATGTACGAGGCTATACCAAGGCCCTACACCCTCTGGGTGTATAGGGCTTGCCAGAGCAAGGTATGGGGCGCGGTGAAATTCGTGGCACGAAATTGTCTGTCCCGCATTGACGAACCTCCGACAATGCACCGTGAATTACGAGATTAATGAATATTAATCAGGTTTATTGATAGTGCGTCGATCTGTGTTTGCAATTCCGAAACCTTTACCAATTGCACCCTTTGGTTTGTCTCCTTCATAACCATTCTTTGTCAAGTTCTTTTGTCTTAGGTGCAGCATAGCAAAATGCAGTACCATATGGGTTCACGGTTCAATGATTCTTGATTCAGCCTATATAAATGTCGCTGCGATGTGGTTCGCTCTCTTTTCTGACTACCCTCTGATTTTGTAGAACAAAAACTTAACCACCTCCCACTCCTCCTGCCATGATGTCAGGGTTGTTTTGGTTTTTTTTCTCGGGTTGGGTATGGCATGTTCTTTAATCATTATGGTGGCTGAACATAATTATGTCGTTTTTCGAAAGTGTACTTGAGATCATGTAACTTCAGTTCAGAGCCGAGTCAGAAAAGTGAAGATGTGTCTTGAGTCTATACAAGTAATTAAATTATAAAAGATGACATTTCACGGTTGTATAGTTATCCATTGTTTAAAAATACGAAATAGTCCTTGTATCAAGTTTGTTATATTACTGTATTCTGTCTTGTGGCGGTTCGGTCTCACAAAAACAACTCTCTTAAGTTATTGCAGTATTCCTATTTTCAAATGCCTTTTGAGGTTTAAGAAAACCCTTGATGTGTTTGGATTCTTGGTTCTCCGATTGTTCCATTTTGTGATAATGGGTTTTCTTTGATAAACCAGACTGTTAGCTACATGTGAGTTATCAGTTGGTCCTTCGTTGTTCCATATAAATCTTAGTACAGGGGGACCAACTGATAAAGATATTTAATTCAGTTGACGATGTTTTGGTAATCATTTGTTGGATTATATCAATAAATCATTGGACTCTGAACCCATCATTCCAGTGCGGTAAAATGGTTTTTCATTCCGACGTGCGAATACATAAAGGGTTTTTACGGGTTCGGCCGTAACAATTCATTTACGAGCACTTCCCGTAAACATGTACCGTCAAAAATACGGTAATTTTTTAACAGTGCAATGCCACAGTCCGAATAGGCTAACTGGGAATTGGATTTGTTTGCACCGTTTCACTGTGCCAGGAATTTTATATGAGTGTGGTTGTTGGTTCTTTCGATAACTCCTTTCCCAACCTATCGTTGAATCTTAAAGGAAGTAGTTGTCGCGGTGGGAGTTTGAAAGAGCGGTCCCCCCCAACCATCACACTCGATGAAAAACTTTCACAGAGTTTTGATCAGCCACCACGAGATCACCACGAGGAGAGAACGTCAAATCGAATGGCCAAAATAGTTTCTGTGTTATGCACTGTACGTGTACTCCTTGTGCAGTGTAATGATGCAGTTCACTCTTTCCGGCCATGTCAACACTGGTACGTGCTGTCACGTAAATATCACCCGCCTTGTCGCAGCAAGCGCTTCTAGGTCTCATAGGCTGAACGTTTGATTCCGTGCTGATGCTGAAAACCTCATGACCCGAAAGATCTAGGCAGAGTAACCTCTTCGCACCGTAAAGAGATAAAATTAAACGGTCGTCGTGTTGGAACGCAATCTCTCCTGGGCATATATCAGTGGGGAATGATTGAAATCAACGACCCATCAAGGTTTGTCACATACACAACGTTTCTTTCTGAGTCTGCCACAGCTACGCGATTTTGCTCATCCACAGTAATACAAAGAAGTTGACTTTTTCGCAGTTCTCCAGATTCATCTTGTGCCGGTCTGAACTGACGAATCAACTCTTGATCAGTGTTAAACACTTTAACCAAATCGCCATCTGTGACCAATATCAAATTGTCTCGTGTCACTGCCACGTTGTGTGGAGCTTTTAAGCCACATTCTGGTTTAAAAGAAGTCTTGAAGTGTCCATCAGATGTAAACACAGAGACTGTCGCCGCGTCTCTGTTCGTTACGACAATGTCACCGTTTTTTAAGGTGTTAACGCTACGTGATCTAAATAACTCGTCTTTAGTTTCATCGCCCTTTAGCAATTTCCTCTTTCTCCTTAGCAGAAACATCATCGCATGCCTTGGTCACCATCAGCTTCAATCTCTTCCGTGAGTGAGATAAGGATTCTTGCGAGGCTTGGAATTCCTCCTCGCTCTTCTTAAACTTTGTCAAGACATCATCAACATCTTTACGATGAGATCCAATGGCATCGGCAATGCTGCTTAATGTGTGTTCCGCAACTGTACGATGGTCAAGCGCTACACACATTGCACAGATCAGTATCTTGCAAGTCTCACAGTAAAAGGTGAGATCCTGGTTAAGGTGCTGTGTGCATTTTGGGGAATGAGGATCCTTAGCTGTGACGTCCTGGCGCGGACTAAGATCTGACACAATTCGGTGTTTCTTGGTGTGTTTCAAGCGCCTGTGAGCAGCCTCACATTGTTGGCAGATGTTCGCACTGCAGTCCAGGCATCGGGAGACGGCCTCCAAACCGTCTTCACATTCTTCACAAATCAGGTTAGAAGCCGAGGTTCCTCCAAATAACTTCTCCCGTTTGTTGACGTCATCGACAAGCGAGCTCAGGAAGAAACAGTTCTTGAGATTCTCAAGGCGCGAGTCTGGAATCTCCGTGGCCTTCCTACAGACTGGGCAGATGATCTTATCAGCATCAGGTTGATGCTTGCTGACCAAGTCTTCCAAGCAATTCCGACAGAAACTATGAAGGCAGTCAAGTATTTTCGGATCTTGGAAACGGCGCAAGCAGATTGGGCATTCCAGATGTTCCTGGCTGATCTCACATTTGGCTGTAGATTCGGCCATCGCACTTTTTGTTTAAATGTGCCTGCGGAAAATGAAATATCATAACTTGCAGACAGGTTTACAAAAGTAAGGTTTGGTTGTAACCCCAGGTCTATCAGTAATTATCTTATGTATGCTGTTAGTGTTACCAGTTTGTGTTGTAAATAAGAAACATTTTATAATTTTGTGAAGAAATACAAAATTAAGTACTAAATCAAACCGTATGCAAATTTGATGTGGTTTGTGGGGGAAAACTTGGTACGGGGTCTCCTGCGAAATGTGTTATAACTAGTTTGAATTTACATGTACTTATTACCATTTCAAACAGTATGCAAAAGAAATGCTGCATTGAATGCTGTACAAGGCCTATGAATAATTATAATCAACAGTTTCAATGCGCCAACAAAGTAATTATGTCATTTCGATGTCACAGGCCCGATCTGTTCGCCAAGTAGGCCTACATGTACTGTGGTATTTAAGGCCTACATCGTATAGACGGCCGAAGTGTGACGTGATTGCCATGGTAATAAGCGCCTCGGAATATGTCTACATACATGTAGATAGATGGCGCTTTACAAATGCTTGTATTATTATTATTATTACCCTAAACATCATGGCCGTTGGAAAAAGCACTGATACACGGTTCAGTGATTGTTAGTGTATAGAGCCATTGCCTAGGCAACTAACAAAAGATGACGTATTCACTTCGGCAGTCTATACTCATGGTTGCACAGATCTACTAAAATAAAATTTACTATTAGTTGCTCATCTGTCGCCATCTTAAGTTAACTTGTACCAAACAACTGTCCATTTTGCATAGATCTTTCCAAGGAAAAAACTCAATTTAAAAAAGCAGCAAACTAAAGAAAATCACCATATTTACACGGAAAATCTTATCAGTTAAGCGCAGTCCCACAATGCATTGTGAAAGAATTGTTACGGGTTCGACCCGTAAAAATTATTTTACGGGCACTTCTCGTAAAAATGTACGTACTTTTTACTGTAAAAAATACGGTAATTTTTTAACAGTGCAATGCCACAGTCCGAGTAGGCTAACTGGAAATTGGATTTTTCGCAGTTCCGGGCATTTTTTTATGAGTTTGGTTGTTGGTTCTTTCGATAACCCCTTTTTCAACCTATCGTTGAATCTTAAAGGAAGTAGTTGTGGCGAAGGGAGTTTGAATGAACAGTCCCTCCAACCATCACACTCGATGGAAAACTTTCACAGTGTCGTAATCAGCTGCACCACGAGCTCACCACGAGGAGAGAACGTCATGTCTACGGGCAGAAATAATCCATGAGCTATGCACTGTACACGTACTCCTTGTGCAGTGTAATGATGCAGTTCACTCTTTCCGGCTGTGGTGTCGTCGTCGTCTTCGTCGTCAGTGGCATGATGAACTGTCACGTAAATATCACCCACCTCGTCGCAGCACACGCCGTAAGGTATCATGAGCTGACCGTTTGATTCAGTGCTGATGTTGAAATTCTCATGACCCGAAAGATCTAGGCAGAGTAACCTCCTCGCACCGAAAAGAGATAGAAGTAGACGGTCGTCGTGTTGGAAGGCAATGCGTGCTGGGCATATGTCAGTAGGAATTATTGAAATCAACGACCCGTCAAGGTTTGTCACATACACAACGTTTCTTTCATTGTCTGCCACAGCTACGCGATTTTGCTCATCCGTAGCAATACAAGTAAGTTTACTTTCTCGCAGTTCCCCAGATTCATCTTGTGCCGGTCTGAACTGACGAATCAACTGCTGATCAGGGGTAAACACTTTAACAAAATCGCCATCCGTGACCAATATCAAATTGTCTCGTGTCACTGCCACGCTGCCTGGAGCTTTTAAGCCACCTTCTAGATTAAAGGAAGTCTTGAAGTGTCCATCAGACGTAAATACAGAGACCGCTTGTCTGTTCATTACGACAATGTCACCGTTTTTTAAGGTGCCAATGTTATGTGCTATAAATAACATGTTTTTAGTTCCATCGCCCATGAACACATTCTTCAACACCCACTTTTCCTTATGAAGTATTTTCCCCAGATATGTATCGGAAACTACATCTTGACACTTGAACCCAATGAACGACTTCTTGTGGTCACCTTGTGCGAACAGGAGTTCCTCCTGAAATTCCAGGTTGTGCATCACCTTGGGCCTAAGATCCAACATCTCAAAGTCGTCGGCACGTTCCATCAGGTCGCTCACAGCAGTCACAGTGGTCTTGGCTCTCTCCATCTTGTCACGATTACTGTTGAACACTTTTTCATACTCTTCATCTCTGTCCTTACCGATGTTGGTGATCTCGTCTCTGAGAAGCCGAGCCTTGGTTTGAATTTTTGCGATTTCCTCTTTCTCCTTAGCAGAAACATCATCGCATGCCTTGGTCACCATCAGCTTCAATCTCTTCCGTGAGTGAGATATGGATTCTTGAGAGGCTTGGAATTCTTTCTCGCTCTTCTGAAACTTCTTCAAGACGTCATCAACATCTTTATGGTGAGATCCAATAGCATCGGCAATGCTGCTTAGTGTATGTTCCGCTGTACGATGGTCAATCACTCCACACATTGCACAGATCAGTATCTTGCAACTCTCGCAGTAAAGAGAGAGATTGTGGTCAGGGTGCTGTGTGCATTTTGGGGAATGAGGATCCTTAGCTGTGACGTCTTGGCGCGGACTGAGATCTGACACAATTCGGTGTTTCTTGGTGTGTTTCACGCGCTTGTGAGCAGCCTCACATTGTTGGCAGATGTTCGCACTGCAGTCCAGGCATCGGAAGACGGCCTCCAAACCGTCTTCACACTCTTTACAAATCAGATTAGAAGCCGAGGTTTCCCCAAGTAACTTCTCCCGTATGTTGACGTCATCGACAAGCGCGTTTAGGAAAAAACAGTTCTTGATATTCTCAAGGCGCGAGTCTGGAATCTCCGTGGCCTTACTACAGACTGGGCAGATGATCTTATCAGCATCAGATTGATGCTTGCTGACCAAGTCCTCCAAGCAATTCCGACAGAAACTATGGAGGCAGTCAAGTATTTTCGGATCTTGGAAACGGCGCAAGCAGATTGGGCATTCCAGATGTTCCTGGCTGATCTCACATTTGGCTGTAGATTCGGCCATCGCACTTTTTGTTTAAATGTGCCTGGGGAAAATGAAATATGGTAACTTGCAGACAGGTTTACAAAGTAAGGTTTGGTTGTAAATAAGAAACCTTTTATACTTTTGTGAGGAAATACACAATTCAGTACTAAATCAAACGGTACAAATTTAGTGTTGTTTGTGGGGAAAAACTTGGTACGGGGTCTCCTGCGAAATGTTTTATAACTAGTTTAAATTTACATGAACTTTTTACCATTTCAAACAGTATGTAAATAAAAAATGCATTGAATGCTGTACAAAAAGGCCTATGAATAAGTTTCAATGCGCCAACAAAGTTATGAGTTCATATCGATGTCACAGGCCCGATTTGTGCGCCAAGTACATGGCCTACTGTGGTATTTAAGATGTATGGCGAGTAATTGTTGTTCGATGAGACAAAATTAAAGATCATGATCACTCCCGCTCGTAAGTTAACATCCACTAATAGTATACAATGCAGTCTACTGCGGTTGATGATTACATGTATAGTGACAGTAAATTGGATTAAAATTCTCACGTTTCTGGTTCCGTGTTAAACACATGAGTGAGACTGTCGCTATACGCAGCTGCGATCCGACGTCACAAGAGATGTTTTTTATGCTGTCGTATAGTTTGTTTGCGAATTTGTGGGGTGAAAACAGAATACATGTATTCGTACATGTACAATGAAACCTGTATATAGTGGCCACCCTCGGGATCGGGGAAAAACTGGTCACTTTAAACAGGTTGCATTATTACCACACATGACATTTGGGAGTGGGACCAACTTTGGGTGGCCACTCAGCAGGCGCAGGTGCATGGCCACTATAAACAGGTGCAGCCTCTTTATCAGGGTGCAGCTGGCATCTTTATCAAGGTGGCCTTAATAGCACGTTAACTGTGGTATAATGAACAAACGTGAATCCTGCAAACTATATTCTTCTTTAAAAATAAAATGTTTCTGGAACTTCCGGGTGAAACTAAGTGAAACCTAAATTCCATTAATTCCAGCCACATTCCTGAACTAACTTGCACTTTGCGTACTTACCGTTGCCGTTCACAGATAGCCTATCGTTTGATAGCGTAAAGTACTAAATGGGTGTCGGAAGAAGTCGCAAACAAAAGCACAAAATGGCGCCGCGACAAATGATCACGAGCGATTTCGAAACGAGTGTGTTCCAAAAATAGCAGGGGAATTCCCATAAATGAAAAAACTGCTGGCTCGAGGTGAAAGGTCAGATGAATCGTGTGTACGTACGGTGCACTAGATAGGACACGGTAACTGCAGCTATTCATGCGCAACATTTGGCTCTTCATTTTCTTGCCCAGTGTGACGCAGATTTATTGCAACTGCACTCATTGTATTAAATCGTATTTTGCTGCATAATACAGTGACAATATGGTGTAGGCCCATTGGCAATTTGTACGACAGTTTGTATATTATACACGATGAATGACTGTTAAAATTCAGCCGTGAATCGCGACGTGAATTTTTGTTTTTGACAGGCGATTCACACTTGAAACTGACAACTATAAACAGATAAAGATGTAATGAAATCCGACTCACAAATTGGATTTCCAACCGCTTTTAGGCCAACGTTTGGTTCAGTCGGTGCTGGGTCCAAAGGGAAGGTTGTTTTTATGCTCATAATAATGGGAAACAAATAATAGACTAAATGGAAGGCACCAATAAAACTAAAAACACGTTAGTACACAATACACATGTATATGCCATATATTTACACAAATGTTAATGATCAAAGTTGGGCTAAATTCCATTTTGGTGAACGGACAGTTTGTTTATTTCGTTTCAACACAGTTGGCCGATACATTGCTCATTTCACCATGATCTCACTGATGACCACATATGATGGGATAATCTCATGCACTGCCACCGAATGTACATTATTAGGCCCATCGCCTTTTGCATAATTTTGTTAAATTGATTGTCTAACAGTATCAAGTTGTGGCAAATGTGACCAGTAAATCATCCCTAAAATTAGCATATGAACTTTGACCCCAATAATAAATAATAATAATAATGAAAATTTATAATGCGCCGGTATCCATCAAAAAAGATGCCCATGGCGCAGAATAGAAGCATTACATTTTCAAAACAATCTTCTAGTATAGGCCTACGTGATATTAATATCAGTGAATTTTTTACAATTTTAATACTGTGTAAAGAAACCAAGTACTTAATCAATCAAATACATAAAGCTGTATAGTTTTTTAACAAGTTCCTAAAGTTGCCATGAGTTAGTTTTTAAGCACTACACGATATATATCAACCAGGGTTGTAGTCGAGTTCATCACAAGTCTTTCACAAGTCTAGAGCCGATAAAATCACAAGTCTATGACAAGTCCCGCACAAGTCCGTCTCAAGTCCAGTAACAAGAAGCAAAGGATGAACATTCACAAAAGAATGCCTTTGTTGGAGTTCATTTGAATAGCTGTGACTTTTGAAGGCTTGTGCAAGACATGTGATGGACTTGACTACAACCCTGATATCAACATATCTAAAGAAGCTATGAATGGATATAACAAAATACTATTAATATTTAAATATAGCATTTGAACATTTACACCACAGAAGCATTACAACATTTGTCAAAACAATCTCCTCTGTAAGTACTTGATCATATCAATATATATATGACAGATATCAAATAGTCGATTCTTTTGTTTTATAACTCCAATACTGTATAAAGAAACCAAGTGCTTAATAAAGTAAATAAAGCAAAGTCTATATTTTTTTGACAAGTTTCTAAAGGTGCTATGAGCATTACACAATGAATATCTACTTCAGCTATGCATATACATGTAATGAAATAATATGAATTTTCTTTTACAATAAACTGTTATTAATCGTAAATTAAGGTCTAATCGAAATATTGAAATATTTGTTTCTTTAAATTAACAATACTTTTTCTCCTTTTATCAGAATCACACTCATGAGAGGGATCGTGGATTGTGCTACTGCAATCATTATGTGAACCTTTTCTTCAAAATCAAAACATAACTAGGAATTTGATTGTTTTCTTTATACATCTTTCTGAAGAGGATTAAATTCCCATTAAAATGGGAATTTCGATATTGAAACTGGACATTCTGATCGGTCAATTGAACAATTCACAAAATAAGAATTGCTGATTTGGGCAATAACAATTCCGTATTAAAGCTTATTCTATGTACATGTATATCATTCTCAATCGTTTCGCAGGTTCGTTTTCACCGAATCGAAATGGAAGGCACCGGACCCAAGACTAAACGGCCAGAAAGACTGTTTTGCATGGTGGTCGAAAAGGGAAGGCACTACCGGTAAGTTATGTTTGGGGGGAAAGTGGGGGAATTTATAGGGGAACCTAGGTCCCCGTGCAGGTATACTCCCGCACGTGACTATACTGATGTTTGGTACCCATGCACACTGTAAACAAGTTTTGCCTTTAAATGTTACGGTCGAAAGCTGTGCACCTTTTTACCGTAATTATACTGGTTTTCCGTAAATTGTTAAACGGAAAATCCCGTAAAATGTTACGTTATTCCCGTATTTTGACGGTGCTTTCCCGTACTTTAGCTTCCACGAATTACTTATTCCAGTACTTTTAACTTCGTATTCATGTAAGGTATGTTGGTTGACACTAATTCAACTACAAAATACCTGTAGCGACTTCTATTTATGCTCCGTATAGGCCTACATCCCCTAGAAAGCCGAAGTGTGACGTGGGTTGCCATGGTAATTGGCTCTAAACATCATGGCCGTCGGAAAAAGCACTGAGGCACAGTTCAGTGATTTTTAGTGTAAAGCCATTGCCTAAGCAACTAACAAAAGATGACGTATTCACTTCGGTAATCTATACTCACGGTTGCAGACATCTACTAAAATCAAATTTACTATTAGTCGATCATCTGTCACCATCTTAAGTAAACTTGTACCAAACAACTGTAAATTTTGCTTCTTTCCAAGCAAAAAAACTCAATTTCAAAAAGCAGAAGAACTAAAACTGAAGAAAATCACCATATTTACACGGGAAATCTTTTCATTTAAGCGCAATTCCACAATGAATTGTAAAATAATTTTTACGGGTTTGGCCGTAACAATTTATTTACGAGCACTTCTCGTAAAAATGTACGTACTTTCTACCGTAAAAAAACCCGGTAATTTGTTTAACAGTGCAATGCCACAGTCCGAGTAGGCTAACTGGAAATTTGATTTTATTTTTCACCATATCACAGTGCCCCGGGCATTTTGTTTTTATTAGGTGTGGTTGTTGGTTCTTTCGATAACTCTTTTTCCAACCTATCTTTGAATCTTAAATGAAGTAGTTTAAGTGAGCTTACCGTTTGATTCTGTGCTGATGTTGAAAACCTCATGACCCGAAAGATCTAGGCAGAGTAACCTGCTCGCAACGACAAGAGATATAATTAAACGGTCGTCGCGTTGGAAGGCAATCTCTGTTGGTCCTATGTCAGTGGGAATGATTGAAATCAACGACCCTTCAAGGTTTGTCACATACACAACGTTTCTGTCTATGTCTGCAACAGCTACGCGATTTTGCTCATCTGCAGCAATACAAGTAAGTTTACTTTCTCGCGGTTCTCCAGATTCATTTTGTGCCGGTCTGAACTGACGAATCAACTGCTGATCAGTGTTAAACACTTTAACCAAATCACCATCTGTGACCAATATCAAATTGTCTCGTGTCACTGCCACGCCGTGTGGATCCTGCAAGCCACCTTCTGGATTAAAAGTCGTCTTGAAGTGTCCATCAGACGTAAATACAGAGACTGTTGTCGCTTCTCTGTTCGTTACGACGATGTCACCGTTTTTAAAGGTGCCAATGCTCTGTGCACAGAATTTGCCACCTTTTGTTTTCTTCCCCTTCAACTCATCCTTCAACAGCCACTCTTCCTCATGAAGTATTTCCCCCAGATCTGTATCCGAGACTACATCTTGACACTTGAAGCCAATAAATGACATATTGTGGTCACCATGTTCAAACAAAAGTTCCTCCTGAAATTCCAGGTTGTGCATCAGCTTGGGCCTAAGATCCAACATCTCAAAGTCGTCAGCATGTTCCATCAGGTCGCTCACAGCGGTCACAATGGTCTTGGCTCTCTCCATCTTGTCACGATTACTGTTGAACACTTTTTCATAATCTTCATCTCTGTCCTCACCGATTTTCGTGATCTCGTCTCTGAGAACCCGAGTCTTGGTTTGAATTTTGGCAATTTCCTCTTTCTCCTTAGCAGAAACATCATCGCATGCCTTGGTCACCATCAGCTTCAATCTCTTCCCTGAGTGAGATATGGATTCTTGCGAGGCTTGGAATTCCTCCTCGCTGTCCTGAAACTTTTTCAAGACGTCATCAACATCTTTACGATGAGATCCAATAGCATCGGCAATGCTGCTTAATGTGTGTTCAGCTGGTGTACGATGGTCAAGCGCTACACACATTGCACAGATCAATATCTTGCAAGTCTCGCAGTAAAAGGAGAGATCCTGGTCAGGGTGCTGTGTGCATTTTGGGGAATGAGGATCTCTAGCTGTGACGTCCTGGCGCGGACTGAGATCTGACACAATTCGGTGCTTCTTGGTGTGCTTCACGCGCTTGTGAGCAGCCTCACATTGTTGGCAGATGTTCGCATTGCAGTCCAGGCATCGGGAGACGGCCTCCAAACCGTCTTCACACTCTTCACAAATGAGATTAGAAGCCGAGGTTTCCCCAGGTAACTTCTCCCGTTTGTTGACGTCATCGACAAGCGAGCTCAGGAAGAAACAGCTCTTGAGATTCTCAAGGCGCGAGTCTGGAATCTCCGTGGCCTTCCTACAGACTGGGCAGATGATCTTATCAGCACCACGTTCATACTTGCTGACCAAGTCTTCCAAGCAATTCCGACAGAAACTATGAAGGCAGTCAAGTATTTTCGGATCTTGGAAACGGCGCAAGCAGATTGGGCATTCCAGATGTTCCTGGCTGATCTCACATTTGGCTGTAGATTCGGCCATCGCACTTTTTGTTTAAATGTTCCTGGGGAAAATGAAATATCATAACTTGCAGACAGGTTGGCAAAAGTAAGGTTTGGTTGTAACCCCAGGTCCATCTTATGTATGCTATTAGTGTTACCAATTTGTGTTGTAAATAAGAAACATTTTATACTGTTGTGAGGAAATACAAAATTCAGTTCTAAATCCAACCGTATACAAATTTGGTGTTGTTTGTGGGGGAAAACTGGCTGCGGGGTCTCCTGCGAAATGTTTTATAACTAGTTAGAATTTACATGTACTTCTTACCATTTCAAACAGTATGCAAATCAAAAATGCATTGAATGCTGTACAAGGGCTATGAATAATTATAATCAACAGTTTCAATGCGCCAACAAAGTAATGATGTCATTTCGATGTCACAGGCCCGATTTGTACGCCAAGTACATGTACTGTGGTATTTATAGATATGGCGAGTAATTGTTCCGCTGTGTTCTTCGATGAGACAAAAATAAAGATCATGATCACTCCCGGTCGTAAGTAAGCATCCACTAATAGTATACACCCATGCAGTCTATTGCGGTTCATGATTACATGTATAGTGACAGTTAATTGCATTGAAAATTCTCACGTTGATGGTTCCGTGTTAAACACATGAGTGAGACTGTCGCTATACGCAGCTGTGATCCGTCGTCACAAGCCGGGCCATGCTTTTTGTGCTGTCGTATAGTTTGTTTGCGAATTTGTGGGGGGTGGGGGAGGGGGAACTGAATATCGTACATGTACAATGAAACCTGTATATAAAGGCCACCCTCGGGATCGGGTAAAAAACTGGTCACTTTAAACGGGTTGCATTACCGTATACACATGGCATTTGGGAGTGGGACTAACTTCGGGTGGCCACGATAAACAGGCGCAGGTGGCCACTATAAACAGGTGCATGTGGCCTTAATATAGCAGGTTGACTGTGGTATAATGAACAAACGTGAATCCTGCACGCTATATTCTGGAACTTCCGGGTGAAACTAAGTGAAACCTAAATTATATTAATTCCAGCAACATTCCTGAACTAACTTGCGCTTTGAGTACTTACCGTAAAACTCTATACTCGCCGTTCACAGATATATCGTTTGATAGCGTAAAGAAGTAAATGGGTGTCGGAAGAAGTCACAAACAAAAGCACAAAATGGCGCCGCGAAAAATGATCACGAGCGATTTCGAAACGAGTTGTGGTCCAAAAATAGCAGGGGAATTCCCAGACATGAGAAACTGTTGGCTCGAGGTGAAAGGTCAGATAAAGTGTGTGTACGGTGCACTGGATTGCATTTGAACTTCGACCCCTATAGAAGCAATACATTCATTCATTCATTCATTTATTTATTGTCCATTTAAAAGATAAAAATGGAAAATTTACATGTCTAAAAATTGATGACAGCTCCAAAACAGAACACTAAATCAAAAATAAATATTTAAAAAAAAAAAAACACATTAAGAATCATTAAAAACTCCTACTGACAAAGGCATAAATGAATTAAGATGGCGTGTAGTCCTACATTGGATGCTTCGGAGTCTTTTCCCTGACCTCATGAAATAATAATATTGTCAAAACAATCTTCTCTATCAGTACTTAATATTAAGATAAATGAAACACAGATATCAAATAGTATATTATTTTTTTACAATTTCAAAACTGTGTAAAGAAACTAAATAGGCCTATACTTAATAAATCATATACATAAAGCTATATAGTTTTTAACAAGTTCATAAAGCTACAGTCATATTGGAGGTACGGTAGAGCACGGTACAGCACGGTTGGAGATCGGCGTCTACCGTGCTCTACCGCAGAGGTAACCGTGGGCTACCGCGCTGTGCCGGGAAACGGATTTCTAATTTTTAAAATGTTTAACAATTAAGAATTCACCGCACGGACACCGCACTGTACCGACTGCGTCGCCTCTACCGTGCGCTACCGTGTTGGAACCGTGCTGGCGCCGCGGGGCTACCGTGTAGACACCGCGTTCTACCGCGTTCTACCGGGATCCGTTTTGAACACTGTAGCAACACGGTAGATATACGGTAGAGATACCGTGTTCATACCGTGGTCTACTGCGGTCTGTATGTCGCGGTATGTGGCTACCGCGTTCTACCGCGCTCTACCGCGCTCTACCGCACTCTACCGCGCGTTGCCGTGTTGCTACCGTGCTGTACCGTGTTCCTACCGCATGTACCGTGAGGCTACCGTGCTCTATCGCGCTCTACCGCGTTCTATCGCATTTGCTTCGTGTTCGCATCGTGTTGGCGCCGTATTGACACCGTGTTCTACCGCGTTCTGCCGTGTTGTACCTTGTGGGAACCGTGCCCTTACCGGGGGACAGTGACCGTCGACCCTCGAGACGACCGTCGACCCTCGAGACGATCGGCGATTTTACGCGATTTTCGGGCCGGTAGAGCACGGTATAGCACCGCGTTCTACCGTACTCTACCGTGCGCCACCGTGTACGTACCGTGTTCTATGTGACTGTAGCTTGAAGTTGCCATGAGTTAGTTTTTAAGCACTACACGATAGATATCAACCAGGGTTGTAGTCGAGTCCATCACAAGTCTTTCACAAGTGACAAGTCCCGCAAAAGTCCCGCACAAGTCTGTCTCAAGTCCAGTAAGAATAAGCAAAGGATGAACATGCACAAAATAATGCCTTTCCTGGTGTTCATTTGAATAGCTTGTGACTTGAATTAAGATCAAGGGACTTGTGGTGGACTTGTTCATTACTGGGACGGCCTCGATACTTTTGGTCATTTTAAGTTTGTACACATGTCTATGGGCCATACCCTTGTACACAGTCTGTTCAGTGACCGTCGGCCAATCAGCTGTGTTATGGCGTTTCTTGGCCACGCCTTGCACTGCGACAGCGCTTCGAGTAGCGACATGTTTATGACTGTGATTTATGACTGTGCTAGCATTGACCGCATACCCACAGAGGGCAGAACTTATGATAATGACCGACTATGAGAAAACCATAGCATTTGTGCTACTTGCTTGCTGTTACATGTACATTTACGCCGTTATACACTCCTAGAATTATATTCTTCTGTACATTATATTTTAGCCACAATCAAAAATTACTTTTTAAAACAAAAATTGGCAGGTTTATAATTGTGTGACTGTAAGCACAATTCATACATGTATATAGAAACCCCCATTCAGCTAGAAAACGTACTGTCATGTTCATGTATAACCGACAATATTTGCATATACATGTAACATTTTTTGTTTATAACATATTATTTAAGTTTTGAGAAGTGAACATTGCAAAATTGTGATTACCCGTAACCCGGTACAGCATATGCTAACTCGTGGACCTCTGCGGGTTAATGTGAAAATGTTCAGCTTTTCTGACAGAAACAGACAATTTACAAAACCATACTGGAAGTCTCCGTCGAACTTTGTGCGAAAACTTGGCAATCATAACCACAAAGCCGAAACAAAATTCAAGAAAGCAAACTATATACATGTACATGTGTTCTTACAATGGCCGGGTGACTCACAATTATGTGTGTGTTACGTGTTATCGTTAGTTTTAACAGGGGCCCATTTCATAAAGCTGTTTAGCAGAAAAATTTGCTTAATCCAAACATTTTCTGCTTTTTTTAGAAATGGGTTAATAGTAAACATTGTATGTCAACTTGTGTATTAGCAAGAAAACCCATTTTATAAAGCAAGCAATTTTTTCTGCTAAACAGCTTTATGAAATTGGTCTCAGATTTGTTAACACAGCTGTAATCTCGACCTGTAACTGAACGTCCAGCTTAACATCATGTTAACACGGTGTTAACACTGTGTTAACACTATGTTAATTCTATGCACTGAACATATAGGGCGAAGTCAACTCTGGGTTGCGTGTTAGTTAAATAGTGTAACAGATTTGTTAACTTAATCGGAATTGTGACCTTGGAACAAACACCGTGTTAACTCGATGTAACACGATGTTTAGGACGTGTTAGTGTTACATCTCATGTTAGTTCAACACGTACCTCATAAATTATGTTACACATCGTGTAGTGTAACAGATCTGCTAACAGATCCGTTAACTATCTGAAGGTATTTCCCAACTTGAAAATTAGGGGTCCAAAAGTGTGACGTACATGCTTTTAAAGATTTTCAAGTGTTTTAGTGATTGAAAGTGGTTTCCCAGCAGAAAATATTTATTTTGTATTTCCAAAGTGCCACTTAAATTTAATATTTGTTTGTGAATAGAGTACTCAGGTTTAATGCAAACTCAATATACAGCCATTTTTTATTGGCGTATGTAACCTGGGACACATAATTCCTATTCAATATCATGGAACAAATAATGAGCCATTATGGTCTTTAGTTTCGAATATTTGTCAGTAATCAGAGGACAAAATATTCAGGCCGCAGTCTATTACCAAGAATTTTTGACCATGATTTGCGATTTTTGAAGCCAATGGTGTCATCACAGTACATAACTAGGACACCAACAATTTTGGACCTCTTATTTTTACCCCTGAACAAAGTTGGCGGTGTTAATTTTGACTATTTAAAACTTTCTCAATAGTATGAGTTTTATTTTTCAACAACTTATAAGCGTGTTGGATCTTGCATTCTACCTGTAATTGAGACATTAACACTAACACGTACGTAACACACACAGAATTGTGACTTTACTTGTATTGTTAATTTTTGGCTACCACAAGCTCATTATGGCGTTATGGCGTTATCAATTGTCCCCCCTCCCCCCTCCCCCCTCCCCCCTCCCCCCTCCCCCCTCCCCCCTCCCCCCTCCCCCCCGGGCAATCGTTAGGCAATCGTCAAGCACATCTCTTTGGCTTTGCATGCATTGATGGCCATCTGCATAACTTCGGGCGACCATGAAGCGCGGCTCAATTTCCGAATATAATTCACTGGCATCTGAATAAAAAAAAGGCAAAATAAAAATTTAACAATAATTATTAACAAACCCTACCTAAATTAATAATTCTGAATCAATATCACTTATTATATACCCTAACAAACAGAGAAAAAAATTACAACGCACAGTGAGTCAAGGCACAAGTAACTATAACATTGTATGACACGTAAACAAACCATGTTCCAATACCTGCCTTTTGGTAGGTCACCTACCTTGCGGTAGGTGACCTCCCATTCAATGCATACTAAATCCTTAAATAATTGTACACAGGACCCCACACGCTCGCTCGACAAGGCAGCTTAAAACACTTCCTAAACTTCCTAAACATGTCAAAAATGCAGCCTACCCCTGGACATTTTTTTAATATGGTATTTTTTTTCATATACATTCACACGGATTTGGGTAAATTTATATATTGGAATCGATAGCTTATTCAATTCTATGATATACTTCCGACTGACACTTCCGTCGGAAATGTTGCATTTCTGAGATAAATAAATGATAAAATTACTGCATAAAGTAATGCACAAAATGACGCGGCGAGCGGTCTGTGCGTAAGCGCGACAACAGAGGGCGCTGCGCGCGCGCGTGAATGGTTATCTTGTGCACTAACCGAAGGCAATTTTTGAAGAAGAAAACGTGATTTTTCTACAGACAAGCAACATTTGCGACAAAAGTGCAAATAGGAAGTATATTTTAAAATTACATTATGTGTTGATTCCAGGAGGTAATTTCCTTAAAATCTTTGTTCAATGTATACGAAAAAAAATACCCTTAAGATTATTATATTCTATGATATGTCTATATTTAGATCATAGGGAAAAAATAACGTTAACTTCACATACCTGGTCAAATTTTGATGATTTTTTTCACCGAAATTTTCTTTCGCGAACAAATCATCCGTGTTGACAGTGATAGCTTGTCTGGTACCCGGACTAATTTTTTTTTTACTAGACTGAATTTAAGTTCAGTCGTTATATGTGGAGCGGGAACCAGTCTAAGTGATAGCAAGGACTTATTGCAACTATAGAAGGCGCTATTTCTTACATCCAAAGCATACAGCTAAACAGGCGCCGATTTTAATTCACGCGTCCCATACACATACCTGCAGTCCCACATTACCTGCATACTACCCTACACTAATTCTAATGGAAAACTACTCGACGCTCCTTTTCCATAAAAAAAGGGGAGTCGCGTGTATTTCTAATGGAAATTTAAACTTCTTGACACCCCTTTTCCAAAAAGGGGAGTCGCGTGTATTTCTAATGGAAAACTTATCGACTTTCCTTTTCCAGAAAAAAAGGGCGTATAATTATAATGGAAAACCTCTTGACCCTCCTTCTTTCAGAAAAAGGGGGGTCGCGTGTATTTCTAATGGAACTCTTCTCGACTCCCCTTTTACAGAAAAGGGGAGTCGCGTGTATTTCTAATGGAAAACTTCTTGACCCCCCTTTTCCAAAAAGGGGAGTCGCGTGTATTTCTAATCGAAAACTTATCGACTTTCCTTTTCCAGAAAAAAGGGCGTATAATTATAATGGAAAACTTCTTGACCCTCCTTTTCCAGAAAAGGTCGGTATTAGGCCTAGTCGCGTGCATTTCTATACTGGAAAACCTCTCGACGCCCGTTTTTCAGAAAAGGTGGTCGCGTGTATTTCTAATTGAAATCTTCCCGACCCTCCTTTTTCAGAACAGGGGATCGCGTGTATTTCTAATGAAAAAAATATCCACCCTCCTTTTTCAGAAAGTCGTACGTACCTAATCGTTGAAAATTCGTGGCAAAAATCGCAAACCCTTAATTGCTCGATGCAAAAAAACATTGAAAGGCCTTCCACTATAAAAGTTAAAGGCACAGCTAAGGCTCGTCAGCAATGCGCGTGCGCCAAATTCATGCAACGAAATACGCGGCTCGATCCATATGCATTTTCTATCGAGCTGCGTATTTCGTGGCACGAATTTGGCGCGCGCGCATTGCCGACGATCCTGTGCCTTTAAAGGCACAGGCTCGTCAGCAATGCGCGCCCGCCAAATTCGTGCTCGAAACACGCAGCTCCATGCCTTTGCTATGGAGCTGCGTATTGCGTGGCACACATTTGGCGGGCGCGCATTGCTGACGAGCCTGTGCCTTTAATGCACTTTGACCATTTATATTAAATGTATTATAGCTCCATGGTTAAATGTTAAATTCTGGCATTAACATTTTCAGGTTGTATTTTAATGAATTCATTGAAGTCCAAAGAATACAATGCACACAAATATAAATGACTCATAAACAATTAAAAACAAAACACAATACATGTACATGAAAATCCACTAAATTTATCTTGGAGTAGAATGCCACAATGCATAGTATGCTTTTATTGCCGTTCTCACGGTGTTCGAGTTGAACCATATGCAGTACATACAGATTTGAAACTACCGCCTCATACCGCAATGCATTGGGGGTTTGCAGTCAGGCAAGGGTCAAGACCCCACCGCTAAAGTGGGCTGAACCAGGAATGCAGCTATCGTGTCGTGTTGCAGCTCTCGTGTCTCATTGGCTACTGTCTTTTACACGCAAAACCATGGCAGCCCATGGTTTTGTGTGCAAACTTAAAATGACGAAAAGCATCGTGACCGTCCCAGTAATGTTAAGGCTTGTGAAGACTTGTGATGGACTCGACTATAACCCTGATATCAACACATCTAAAGAACCTATGAATGGATATAACAAAATAATATTAATATTTTAATATAGGGACTAGCTTTTGAACATTTACACCACAAAAGCATTACATTTGTCAAAACAATCACCTCTGTAAGTACTTGATAAGATCAATATATATGACAGATATCAAATAGTCGATTCTTTTGTTTTAGAATTTGAATACTGTATAAAGAAACAAAGTACTTACTAAACTAAATAAAGCAAAGCCTATATTTTTTTGACAAGTTTCTAAAGGTGCTATGAGCATTACACAATGAATATCTACTTAAGCTATGCATATGGGTCTGTCCACAGTAATGGGGTACATTTGAAAAATAAGTCAATAATTCCTTTCAGATGTCTTTAGTTTATCTCAGAATTAAAGAAATGTCCTTGTTTTGTTCTCAGGAGATAACTTTTGCCCAAAAAGGTAAGAAATTGCTGCCCCAACATACATTTTTGAAAAGCTTGTGTACAAATTTTCCTATTACGTATGTAATGTGGACAGACCACTTTGTGACATTTTTTTCTCCATCTTTGTTACATGCGTAATAGGAAAATTTGTGCACGAGGTTTTCACAAATATATGTTGTAGGACTATTTCTCGTACTCCTTGGTGAAAAAGTTATTTTCTCAGTTTAGCTTGATAATTTAAAGATAAAATTAAGACATTTGAAGTGAACTGGGACTTAAGATCTTGAATGTTACAGAAATGTACCCCATTACTGTGGAAATGCCCATATACATGTAATAAAATAATATGAATTTTCTTTTACAATAAACTGTGATTAATCGTAAATTTAGGTCTAATCGAAATATTGAAATATTTGTTTCTTCAAATTGACAATACTTTTTGTCCTTTCATCAGAATCACACTCATGAGAGGGATCGTGGATTGTGCTATTTATTTATTTATTTATTTATTCCATTTATTTACCCAGGGTGTGCCCAAACAGTTTACAAAAACTGGTTTCCATTGGGGCCCTGCAAACACACATAAAACAAATATACTAAATTGAACTACTTCACAATCACAAACAAACTGGAATAAGATACTTTTTGTACAACAACTACAACATAATACAAAAACTAATCACAAGTATTTATTATACATGCACGTGACACTAACATTTACGCTAATTACAGGAAGGGCGAAAAACCCGCAAAAAAACTTTTTAAGGAGAAAAAATAAAAACAAACGGGAAAATTCCCCTCCGGCTCCAAAATTAAAGTTAAATTTTATGGCAACCAAGTCATACGACTCCGTCAATTAGCATTTCTCACTTGAAGTTGATCATGTGAATATTATGTGTATGTTTGGCGAAGTGCCGATTTGAATGAGCTCAAAGAAGACATAGTTCTAAGGTGTGCACTAAGGTTGTTCCAAATTGCGGCGCCAGTTACAGCAAAACTCGAGGCGTAAGACCCCTTTCGTGCAAAGGGAATTTTCAGTGTTTTTTCGGCAGATTGACGAGTTTCTCGAGTTTGTACGTAAGGTGTAAATAGACTTGCCATATACTGCGGGGCCAAGGAATTTATGCTTTTAAAGACAAATATAGCTTTCTTGTATTTAACTCTCTCTGGATAGGCAAGCCAGTCGAGCTTTTTAAACATGTCAGCTGACGGCGTTAGGAAATCGCATTTAAGTATTATTCTGGCTGCACGTTTGAGGCATTTGTTCAAGACAGTGTTATGAGTTGCGTAACGGTCACCCCATAGTGTGCAACAATAATCTAGACTAGGCATTACTAAACTTAACATAAGGGTGTTCATGTGCTTTTGAGTTACACAGTCCCGAATTCTTTTTAACATAGCTAATTTCGAGAAAACTGTCTTCTTTACATATTCGACATGCTGGTTCCAACTTAAGGTTTCGTCAATAATAACACCCAAGCATTTAAACGATTTAACGTTATGCACTTGATCATTATTAATGTGTACTTTGAGCTCATGCGCGCTTATCTTTTTCTTTGAGCCAATTAGCATACATTTAGTTTTACTGGCATTAATTTTGATTTTATTCTTAACGGACCACAGATGAATCATGTCTAATGACTTGTTAAGGCTAGGTTCAATTTCGACAATGCTTTCGGAACTGCACGTTAGTGTAGAGTCATCGGCATACATATATAACTTACACTTTTCGGATACATAAAGAGGCAGGTCATATGTATATGTGATAAACAATAATGGGCCCAGGATTGATCCTTGTGGTACACCGACACTTATAGGCAAGGATTTTGACATATGTTTACTAATATTAACGGTTTGACTGCGATCACTGAGATAGGACTTGAACCAGTTTCTTACCGAAATCGACATGTTCAGCTTTTCTAATTTTTCTAAAAGAATGTTATGGTCAACGCAGTCAAATGCCTTACTGAAATCTAGAAAAACTGTTCCGGTCATTCTCCCGTGATCCATAGCTTGAAGACACTCGTTTGTTAAATCGTTTAGTGTACTTTCTGTTGAGTGCAAAGGCCGAAATCCAGATTGACAAACAGGAATTAAATTGTTTTCATCAAGGTACGAGTACATGTTTGAGTGTATCCATCTTTCTAGGATTTTAGAGATAATCGGCAAGATTGATATAGGTCGGTAATTACATGCGTTGCACTTATCGCCTCCTTTATGAATAGGGGTAACTGAAGCATGTTTCCATGCCTTGGGATACTGTTCATTTATTATCGAGAGGTTAAATATATGCGTTAAAGACTTAGTAATAAAAGGTGCAGCCAATTTAATCATATTAACGCTAATACCATCTGGACCTGTTGCTTTCCCAACCGACAAAGATGCAATTTGCTTTTTGACAAACTCTTCTGTGATACTAGGGAGAGAAAAATGGTCGTAATCTGGTGACGAAACAAGAGAATGGTCGTGAGAATCATCGGCATCATTTGAACTTGTGTGATTCTCAGCGGCCATACGTACACCAATTGTTGAAAAATATTCATTGAAATTATTTGCGATGTCGGTAGGGTCATCAACATATTCTCCGTTTGAGGAGATGATTGAACTCGGGACACATTTTGGTTTATTGGGAAGGACTTCTTTGAGTTTCTTCCACAAGAGTGATGAGTTATCCTTACTTTCCTCAATTGCCGAAGTGAAATATTCGCTTTTCTTTTTTCTAACTTTGTTAGTAACATAATTTCTTAATTTTTTGTACATATCCCAATTTTTGGATGAGCGCGACGTTTTAGCTAAATTATGTGCACGATCTCGTTGGCGCATTAGTTGGAGCAATTCTCCATCAAGCCATGGTATAGTGCCGCTTCGAGCACGCTTGGACTTGATTGGAGCATGGTGGTTAATAACAGCCATAAAAACCGAGTGCCAGATAAACCACGCTTCGTCAACATGTTGGCAGTTAAGAACATTCTCCCATGGAGCATTGCGGAGGTCATTATGAAACGTTTCGATATCAATATCCTTAAGGCGTCGAAAATTAATTAAACGACACCCTTTGCGAGGCGTTTTCCAATTATGTATGCCGTAAATCAGAAAATGATCACTTATGAGGGTTTGCAACACTCCGCATGCGCTAACAAGATCGGGATGCGTACTAAAAATCAGATCAATAGTCGTTTGGGTGAACTGCGTGACACGAGTTGGTTCTTGTATTAACTGCTCCATTTGGAAGAGATTCATGCAAGAGAGTATAGGATTGGGTGCATTAACATCCGTTGCATCACTGTTAAAGTCACCGAGTACAATCATTTCTTTAAATTCACAGGACGCCTTTTCAGTAATATCGGTTAGGTTATCTAAAAACTCGACAGTACTCGATGGTGGTCTATAAACAGAACTTATAAGTACTGGCTGTCTTTGCTTACACCTAATTTCGACCCAAATACATTCGACATCATAATGTTCAAGATCACATCGGCGAGTAAAATTTAGCGTGTCTCTAATATACATGGCTACCCCGCCACCGTGGCGATTTCTGTCTTTTCTAACAATAGAATATCCAGGTAGTGCGATCTCGCCGTCAGAAATCGTGCCGTCACAGAAAGTTTCATTTAGACATATAACATCAAATGGTTTTCTTGAGAACAGTATCTTAAATTGGTCAAACTTGTTGATGATACTTCTTACGTTAAGGTGAGCATAAGAAAAGTCCCCGTCGCTATGACTATGTATTATACCATCTTTTAGGCTTGCATTTGACCCCTGCTTTGTGGATTTAGAAGTTGTCTGACCTCCTGAAGATACTGTATCCATTCCTGGTTCGGAGTGCGGGGGTGGGGGACTCTCATTCCGTGGTGTGGGATGTATGGGTGGTGTGGGATGTGTGGGTGGTTCCGGGTGGGTTGACGTTGTGTCTGCGGACGGTACTGGTTTGCCCTCCGAAAATCCATTTGTGTATTTTCCGTAGCCGGTTTCTTGAGGGCGTCGGAATACAACCCACCGTCGACAGCATGTGGCCGTTTCGGTGGTCCGTAGATGTGCCGAATGATGTTTTTCGCGAGAATACACACACCCTGAGAATTAAGATGTACGCCGTCTGACACAAGATGGTTCGGCGTTATCTCCCTATTGTCGATGAACCCCCATTTGTTACACTCCGCGATGCGTTTTAGCATGTTATTCGCATCGTCGACGGCCTTACGCCTAGATTCTGACGCGCCTCTACGGTGGATAATTGATGAAATAGTCACTTTCTTTGGCTGAAGCACTTCCCCGAGAGACGTAATCTTGGCAGTCATGGTGTTGGCGTCGTCCGTTGTGTTGTTAGAACCGACGTGGAGTATTACCTCCGATACGCCGTATTTAGACGATAACTGCCGAGCCTCATCAGTAACAGTTTCAATCTTTGCGCCTCGCATTGTTTGGCAAACTACCTTTGATTTCTTGCTTAGTTTCCTAGGTTGCAGGTGTTTGATCATGGAGTCACCGATGATAAGAATGTCCGCAGACGCAGTGGGGGTTGGTGGCTCTGTCTTTTTGCGATGCTGTTCCTTGTGTCTCTCGCGGTACTTCTTCAGCTGTTCTTCATGGGACACCTTACATTTCGCTGGGCTCGATTTCTTCTTTGATGCCGATGTGTTCGTTGTTTGTTTCGGACTCGAGTATTTTCCGGGACTTTTAGCGTTCAGGATGTCATAATATGTGTCAATCAATTCCTCTGCTTCAACAATCGAGTCACTTGTGTTTTCATTGTCTTCTACCACGTCCTGTGTATCCAGTGCCGAAAAGCGGTTGCTTGTGGCCACTGGTGAAGAATTCGGGCCTTTGTGCGCGCGGAGCTTAGCAAGGTTCCGGCTTGGTGGGCACGAATACACCTCGGTCCGGGCATGGTCTCCGCTAGAATGGCTCATTAACATATCAATAGTGCAATGGAGGTCTTCGCGTTCCTTCTCCAACATGTCTATCTTCTCCTTCACAAACGAAAAAGAATGAGAAATATGATTAGACATTGCTAAAAATTGATCAGAAAATTTACCATCGAGCGCGTTGAGGAGCTTATTGACAGCCTCCAAAACGGCATCTAGGGTAGCCGGCTGTGACGGCTGGGCTGTCATGGCGTCCACGCGATCGGGCTGAGGGAGAGATTGTTTGGCCTTGGGTGCGCTGGTCGAACTAATGCAGCACCTAGGAAAAATTTTCCTATGACCAAACACATAAAGGCATAGTTCCCTAATATCATCAGCTGCAGTATCGATAGATCTGCGAGCTTTAAGGTTACAAGATGAAAGGGTACTTATCTTTTCATTTGATGACTCCGTTGGTGTTTCGCCGCCAACTTGAACCTTCAGTAGCTTCTCCTTTGCACACTCAAATATCACTTTCCTGGCTTGCAAAAGTTCGTCCAGGACAAAATCACTGGTCAGAAATGTCTTGATTGGAACAGATGGACGATCCTTTAGTTTTAGGATGATTTTCTTTATCCTGGGGTCGACTTTTCCCAAAACAATTGGAGAGCCAGTGTCACACACGTCCGTCGTGTTCGCAGCCATATTCTTATTGCAATCATTATGTGAATCTTTTTTTCAAAATCAAACATAACTAGGCATTTTATTGTTTTCTTTACATCTTGATGAAGAGGATTACATTCCCGTTAAAATGGGAATTTCGTTATTGAAACTGGACATTGTGATTGGTCAATTGAACAATTTACAAAATAAAAATTGGGTAATAACAAATCCGTTTTAAAGCTTATCCTATACATACATGTATCATTTTCAGTCGTTTTGCAGGTTCGCTTTCACCGAATTGAAATGGGAGGGGCACCTGACCCAAGACTAAACGGCCAAAAAGACTGTTCTGCATGCTGATCGAAAAGGGAAGGCACTACCGGTAAGTTGGGGGAAAACTGGGGGAATTTATAGGGGAACCTACAATCCTGGCCAAAACTCGCTGGGCCCCCCGGCCCCCGCTCAATGTTGTTTGATTTCCGCGCGGTCTGTGCTCCAGCGCGGAGTAACAACATTGATCGGGGGCGCGGGGGAGGTGGCCCAACCATTTTGGCCAGGATTGTAGGTCCCCGTGCAGGTATACTCCCGCACGTGACTATACCGCTGTTTGGTACCCACACTGTAAACATTTTGTTTGCCCGTAAATTTTACGGTCGAAAGCTCTGCAGCAAATTGCCACATTTTTACCGTAATTATAGCGGTTGTTCTGTAAATTGTTAAACGGGAAATCCCGTAACATTTTACGTTATTCCCGTATTTTGACGGTGCTTTCCCGTACTTTCGCTTTCACTAATTACTTATTTCAGTACTTTTGACTTCGTTCAGGATGTCATAATATGTGTCAATCAATTCCTCTGCTTCAACAATCGAGTCACTTGTGTTTTCATTGTCTTCTACCACGTCCTGTGTATCCAGTGCCGAAAAGCGGTTGCTTGTGGCCACTGGTGAAGAATTCGGGCCTTTGTGCGCGCGGAGCTTAGCAAGGTTCCGGCTTGGTGGGCACGAATACACCTCGGTCCGGGCATGGTCTCCGCTAGAATGGCTCATTAACATATCAATAGTGCAATGGAGGTCTTCGCGTTCCTTCTCCAACATGTCTATCTTCTCCTTCACAAACGAAAAAGAATGAGAAATATGATTAGACATTGCTAAAAATTGATCAGAAAATTTACCATCGAGCGCGTTGAGGAGCTTATTGACAGCCTCCAAAACGGCATCTAGGGTAGCCGGCTGTGACGGCTGGGCTGTCATGGCGTCCACGCGATCGGGCTGAGGGAGAGATTGTTTGGCCTTGGGTGCGCTGGTCGAACTAATGCAGCACCTAGGAAAAATTTTCCTATGACCAAACACATAAAGGCATAGTTCCCTAATATCATCAGCTGCAGTATCGATAGATCTGCGAGCTTTAAGGTTACAAGATGAAAGGGTACTTATCTTTTCATTTGATGACTCCGTTGGTGTTTCGCCGCCAACTTGAACCTTCAGTAGCTTCTCCTTTGCACACTCAAATATCACTTTCCTGGCTTGCAAAAGTTCGTCCAGGACAAAATCACTGGTCAGAAATGTCTTGATTGGAACAGATGGACGATCCTTTAGTTTTAGGATGATTTTCTTTATCCTGGGGTCGACTTTTCCCAAAACAATTGGAGAGCCAGTGTCACACACGTCCGTCGTGTTCGCAGCCATATTCTTATTGCAATCATTATGTGAATCTTTTTTTCAAAATCAAACATAACTAGGCATTTTATTGTTTTCTTTACATCTTGATGAAGAGGATTACATTCCCGTTAAAATGGGAATTTCGTTATTGAAACTGGACATTGTGATTGGTCAATTGAACAATTTACAAAATAAAAATTGGGTAATAACAAATCCGTTTTAAAGCTTATCCTATACATACATGTATCATTTTCAGTCGTTTTGCAGGTTCGCTTTCACCGAATTGAAATGGGAGGGGCACCTGACCCAAGACTAAACGGCCAAAAAGACTGTTCTGCATGCTGATCGAAAAGGGAAGGCACTACCGGTAAGTTGGGGGAAAACTGGGGGAATTTATAGGGGAACCTACAATCCTGGCCAAAACTCGCTGGGCCCCCCGGCCCCCGCTCAATGTTGTTTGATTTCCGCGCGGTCTGTGCTCCAGCGCGGAGTAACAACATTGATCGGGGGCGCGGGGGAGGTGGCCCAACCATTTTGGCCAGGATTGTAGGTCCCCGTGCAGGTATACTCCCGCACGTGACTATACCGCTGTTTGGTACCCACACTGTAAACATTTTGTTTGCCCGTAAATTTTACGGTCGAAAGCTCTGCAGCAAATTGCCACATTTTTACCGTAATTATAGCGGTTGTTCTGTAAATTGTTAAACGGGAAATCCCGTAACATTTTACGTTATTCCCGTATTTTGACGGTGCTTTCCCGTACTTTCGCTTTCACTAATTACTTATTTCAGTACTTTTGACTTCGTATTCATGTAAGGTATGTTGGTTGACACTAATTCAACTACAAAATACCTGTAGCAACTTATATTTATGCTCCATAGGCATACATCGTATAGACAGCTGAAGTGTGACGTGGTTGCCATGGTAATGGGCGCCTCGGAATATGTCTACATAGATAGATGGCGCTTTACAAATGCTTGTATTATTATTATTATTACTCTAAACATCATGGCCGTCGGAAAAAGCACTGATACACGGTTCAGTGATTGTTAGTGTATAGAGCCATTGCCTAGGCAACTAACAAAAAAAGACGTATTCACTTCGGCAGTCTATACTAACGGTTGGACAGATCTACTAAAATAAAATTTACTATTTGCTCATCTGTCGCTATCTTAACTTGTAGCCAACAACTGTCCATTTTGCATAGATCTTTCCAAGCAAAAAACTCAATTACAAAAAGCAGAAAACTAAAGAAAATCACCATATTTACACGGAAAATCTTATCAGTTAAGCGCAGTCCCACAATGCATTGTGAAAGAATTTTTACGGGTTCGGCCCGTAAAAATTATTTTACGGGCACTGCCAAAGTCCGAGTAGGCTAACTGGAAATTGGATTTTTCGCAGTTCCGGGCATTTTTTTATGAGTTTGGTTGTTGGTTCTTTCGATAACTCCTTTTTCAACCTATCGTTGGATCTTAAAGGAAGTAGTTGTGGCGGAGGGAGTTTGAATGAACGGTCCCTCCAACCATCACACTCGATGAAAAACTTTCACAGAGTTTTGATCAGCCACCACGAGATCACCACGAGGAGAGAACGTCATGTCGAAGGGCCAAAATAGTTTATGTGTTATGCACTGTACGTGTACTCCTTGTGCAGTGTAATGATGCAGTTCACTCCTTTCGGCCGTTTTAACACTGGGACGTGCCGTCAGGTAAATATCACCCGCCTCGTCGCAGCACACGCCGGTAGGCCTCATGGGCTGACCGTTTGGTTCAGTGCTTTTGCTGAAAACCTCATGACCCGAAAGATCTAGGCAGAGTAACCTCCTCGCACCGTGAAGAGATAAAATCAAACGGTCGCCGTGTTGGAATGCAATGCGTGCTGGGCATATCTCAGTGGGAATGATTGAAATCAACGACCCATCAAGCTTTGTCACATACACAACGTGTCTTTCCGAGTCTGCCACAGCTACGCGATTTTGCTCATCCGTAGCAATACAAGTAAGTTTACTTTTTCGCAGTTCCCCAGATTCATCTTGTGCCGGTCTGAACTGACGAATCATCTGCTGATCAGTGTTAAACACTTTAACAAAATCGCCATCTGTGACCAATATCAAATTGTCTCGTGTCACTGCCACGCTGTTTGGAGCCTGTAAGCCACCTTCTGGATTAAAGGAAGTCTTGAAGTGTCCATCAGACGTAAATACAGAGACTGTTGCCGCGTCTCTGTTCGTTACGACAATGTCACCGTTGTTTAAGACGCCAATGCTCTGTGCACATAATTTGCCGTCTATAGTTCCATCGCCCTTGAACTCATTCTTCAACAGCCACTTTTCCTCATGAAGTATTTCCCCCAGATCTGTATCGGAGACTGCATCTTGACACTTGAACCCAATAAATGACATCTCGTAGTCACCTTCTTTAACATTGGGTTCCTCCTGAATTTCAGAGATGTGTGTCAGCTCCATTATACCAAAGACGTCAGGATGTTCCTTCAGGTCGATCAGAGCGGTCATAATGGTCCTTATTATCTCCATCGCTTCGCGATTACTGTTGAACACTTTTTCATACTCTTCATCTCTGTCCTTACCGATTGTGGTGATCTCGTCTCTGAGAAGCCGAGCCTTGGTTTGAATTTTGGCAATTTCCTCTTTCTCCTTGGCGGAAACATCATTGCATGCCTTGGTCACCATCAGCTTCAATCTCTTCCGTGAGTGAGATATGGATTCTTGCAAGGCTTGAAATTTTTCCTCGCCCAATTCTTCCTCGTCCAAATGTTCCTGAACCGCCTTCAAGAGGTCATCAACGACAACGGCAATGCTTGTGAATGTATGCTCTGCTGTACGGTGGTCAAATGCTGCACACATTGCGCAGATCAGTATCTTGCAAGTCTTGCAGTAAAGAGAGAGATTGTGGTCAGGGTGCTCTGTGCATTTTGGGGATTGAGGATTCGTTGCTGTGGCGTCATGGCGCGGACTGAGATCTGACACAATTCGGTGCTTCTTGGTGTGTTTCATGCGCTTGTGAGCAGCCTCACATTGTTGGCAGATGTTCGCATTACAGTCCAGGCATCGGGAGACGGCCTCCAAACCGTCTTCACACTCTTCACAGATCAGATTAGAAGCCGGGGTTTCTCCAAGTAACTTCTCCCGTTTGTTGACGTCATCGACAAGCGAGCTCAGGAAGAAACAGTTCTTGAGATTCTCAAGGCGCGATTCTGGAATCTCCGTGGCCTTCCTACATACTGGGCAGATGATCTTATCAGCATCAGGTTGATGCTTGCTGACCAAGTCTTCCAAGCAATTCCGACAGAAACTATGGAGACAGTCAAGTATTTTCGGATCTTGGAAACGGCGCAAGCAGATTGGGCATTCCAGATGTTCCTGGCCGATCTCACATTTGGTTGTAGATTCGGCCATCGCACCCTTTGTTTAAATGTACGTGCCTGCAGGGGGAGGATAAAATTGTATAACTTGCATAATATAGAACTTTAAATTTCCGGGCTGAAACGTACATTGACATTCCCGTCCAATTTCCTGAACTAATTTGCACTTTATTGCTTACCGTAAAATTATACTCGCCGTTCACCTGTATAATCTGTCGTTTGATAGCGTATGTATAAGTACTAAATCTGTGATTGCGTCGGCAGTCGAAAGAAGTCGCAAATGAAAGCGCAAAATGGCGAAACTGGTCACGAAACAAGCCTGTTGTGGACCTAAAATAGCTGCTGGAATTCCCAGACATGAGAAACTTCTGGCTCGAGGTAAAAAGGCCAGATATACTGTGTGTATACGGTGCACGGGTAGCAGCTATTCATGCAATGTTAAAAGCTATTCATGCGCAACATTTGGCTTTTTTTTCCTGTGACGTAGATAGCAACTGCACCCATTGTATTTTGGTATACAGTGACGATACAAAGGCCCAAACGCATTTTGTACGGCAGTTTATTATACACGATGAATGACTGTTAAAATTTAGCCGTGAATCGCGACATGAATTTTTGTTTTTGACAGGCGATCCACACTTGAAACTGACAACTGTAATGGCTATTCCGCTAAAGTGCTCAGAAATGCCATTTATATGTCGCTTGCACATTTCGGAATGATGAAATTATTTGTGATTCGGATTTGTTTAAGAAATTTATAGTGTAAAATTATGGTTACCCACCAAATATTTGAGAAATGGTGACAGTAAGGTCATATATGTTGCGATTTCCTCATGTCGCCGGTCAAAGTGTATTTTACACAAACGCTCCAGTTCGTTCCTGGAGTGACATACCGAATGTTTATCATTTTACGTCATAAGCTCATAGTATGTACTCATTGCACAATGACAAATTTAAAAAGTTGAACTCGTCAATTTTGCGTAAGCCACCTGAAAATACATGTCGCCAATTTTACAACCAGATAGGTTGTTGAATATGCATAAGTATATCCCTACGTCATAGTGACCCTTGACCTGTTGTGTTGATTACAATACACGTCCCAACATGGCGATGTTCAGTTAACTTCAACGTGTGTCTTTGTCCAGTCATTTGTGTCATCAAACGGAGTATTATTACTACATGGTAGCAGCGGTGGTTTTCTAAGATACCTGTCGAGATTTTGGACATAATATATCGATATAACGGCATTTGGGGACACGTAAATAAAGCCGTTTTCTTCGTTGTTTCTTTCGTTCCACAATGACACAACCTGCCGCTCAAGTGGGGGCGCACTTCCACGCGCCGCTGATCGGTCGCCTCGATTGTTATGATGAGGTAGAAGACATTCGCAATTACATTGAACGATTGGACCTGTACTTTCAAGCCAATGATATTGTACAAGGAAAACAGACAGCTGTTCTGTTAAGTGTTGTAGGCCCCAATGTTTACAAAACCGCTAAAAGTTTGTCAGAGCCTACTCCACTCAGTGAACAATCCTACTCTGAACTGTGTGAGATTTTGATTGCGCACTATGGCCCCAGACGCCTGACCGTCTCAGAGAGATTCAGATTCTACAAGAGAGACCAACAGAGTTCAGAGAGTATTGCACAATATGCCATGACCCTACAGAATTTGGCCAGTACCTGCAAGTTTGGTCAGTTCTTAGATGAAGCTTTGCGTGACAGATTAGTGTGTGGTATCCGTAGTGAGAACATCCAGAAGCATCTTCTCACCAAAGATGGCCTGAGCTTCCAAGCAGCCGTCAACTTGGCTAAAACCCTTGAAACAGCCGTGAAAGACTTACGTGAATTAAAGGGCAGCGTGGACACAGCTTCAGTTCATGCACTACACAGGAAAGCCAAGCAGTTTACAAGACCGCACACTCAGACAAACGACAAACAGCAACAGAATGGGAAATCATGTTTCCGCTGTGGTCGAGATACCAGTCACAAGACATGCCCGGCAAGTGGACAGAAATGTAATTACTGCCACAAGATTGGCCATTTTGCATCAGTATGCCGGGGCAAAGCCAAAAAGTTGCGATCAGTACAACAAGATCCAACTGAGCCTGAGGATGACAGCGCAGAAGATAATGATTTCTTCGTCGGTTCTGTGCATCACACACGCACAGACAAAGCAGAGCATGACGTGTGGCAACAGTCCATCAATGTAGAAGGTCAGATGATACACTTTTTGTTGGACACCGGCTCTGAAGTGAACATTTTGCCCACTGATTTGTACGACTCACTCCGTGATGTTTTGACAATGTTAATAAAACGTTATAAAAACATTTTCGCGATGTTGTGTCCAAATGTTATTACAACGTTTTTAAAACCACACATTTTAATGTTAAAAAAACATTATTCGGAAACATTGCTATAACATTGTTAAAACGAAAATGGAACGACAGGGCATCATCAACCGAATCACAGAGCCAACAGATTGGTGTGCACCAATTGTGATAGTGCCCAAGAAGAACAATAAAATCATAATCTGTGTTGATCTTCGTCAGTTGAACAAAGCTGTAGCAAGAGAGCGCTTCACAATCCCTACACTTGAAGAGATTTTGGGGAAAATCGGAGGAGCGCAAGTTTTCTCGATTCTTGTACCACTGGACAGTGAAAGTCAGAAATTCACCACTTTCATCACTCAATTCGGGCGTTTCTGTTTTACACGCCTACCCTTCGGCATCACATCAGCGCCAGAAATGTATCAGCGCATAATGAGTGACCTACTCGTAGACCTCGAAGGGGTGGTGGTATATATGGATGACATTCTCATCACCGGTGGCACGCAAACAGAGCATGATGAACGACTGAAGTCTGTGCTTAAAATACTCCAAGATGCTGGATTGCGCCTCAACAAGGAAAAATCAAAGATCGCACAACAACGTGTCAGCTTCCTTGGATTTCAGTTGGATAAAGATGGGATCCATGCGGATCCATGATAGATTGCTGCAATCGTGCAAATGCCACCACCTACATGTACTTCAAAGGAGGAAGTAAAGAGACTCACGGGGATGACAAATTGGTTGTCACGATTCATCCCACATGCATCATCAGTTGCTGCCCCAATTACGGATCTGCTGAAAGATAATGTTCATTGGATATGGGGAGTACAACAGAAAAATGCATTCAGACATCTCAAGACACTCCTGACCAAATCACCAACGCTTGCATACTACGACCCGAAGAAACCAACCATGGTTAGCGCAGATGCAAGTAGCTATGGTATTGGAGGATGCATTTTGCAACAACAGAGCGATGACAGTTGGAAGCCAGTGGCCTACTGCTCGCGAACCTTGAGTCCTGCTGAAAGAAAGTACGCACAAATTGAGAAAGAGCTATTAGCCAGCGTATGGTCATGCGAGAGATTTTATGTGTACATCAGAGGACTACACGTGACACTACAAACCGACCACAAACCGCTCTTTTCCTTGATAAATTCAAAGGACCTGTGTGATGCACCACTTCGTTGCCAACGCCTACTGATGCGCCTAATGAGATATCACTGTACCGCCGTCTACACACCAGGTAAAACCCTCGTTGTAGCTGATACTCTGTCGCGAGCACCGATCCAAACGACTCCGACAGCAGACACCAGTGATGATCTTGAAGAGGAAATCACGGCTCACGTAACCATGGTAACCAAACAGTGGCCGACATCAGATGACAAGCTCGTCGAAATTGCTCATGAGACTGAACAAGACAGCGAACTGTTACTCGTGGCATCCTATGTTAAGAATGGATGGCCAAAGTACGTCAAAGATGTTGGGAAGAACAAGACAAAATAAGCCAAGTCAACGACATTCTCACCTACGGTGATCGCATCGTCATTCCACAGAACATGCGACAAGAGATGCTCGCTAAACTTCACGAAGGTCACCACGGTGTATCCAAAAGCCGACTTCGTGCATGTCAAGCCATTTGGTGGCCTGGAATCGGAACTGATATTGCACAGTACATACAGCGATGTGAATTCTGCAGAGACAAACAACCCGCACAGAGAGCAGAACCCCTGATAACAACGCCCTTGCCTCAGAGAGCATGGCAACGCATCGCCCGTGATCTTGCTGAAATAAATGGCAAGCAGTACTTGGTAGTTGTTGACTATTACTCAAGATGGATTGAGATTCACCATCTCCACAAAACAACATCTACCGCAGTCATCAATTTCATGAAGATTACCTTTGCTCGTTACGGAATTCCAGAGGTAGTCGTAACCGACAATGGCCCGCAATTCCTTGGAGAGTTTCAACAATTCGCAAAGGAATACTGCTTTAACCACATCACCACCAGTCCACACTATCCACAAGCAAATGGACAGGCCGAAAAAGCTGTTCATGTTGCCAAGACCATTCTCCGTCAACCTGACCCTGTACGTGCTCTAATGGCCTACCGCACTACTCCTCTCCCAAGTCTCGGAGTGAGTCCCGCAAGCCTTTTGATGGGCAGAGAGCTACGTACCACACTACCAATGCTGCCAAAGAATCTTCGTCCCAAACTCATCAACCGGAAGAACCTGCACGACACTGACGCTAAATGCAAGGGGAAGAGAGATAAGTACTTCAATCACAAATACGGTGCCCGGGCATTGGAACAGTTGACCGCAGGGGATCATGTGAAAATTCGCACAAAAGGAAAACTCAGTCCAA
Organism: Henricia sp. BOLD:AAB3569; assembly: GCA_037783545.1. NCBI lineage: Eukaryota > Metazoa > Echinodermata > Asteroidea > Spinulosida > Echinasteridae > Henricia > Henricia sp. BOLD:AAB3569. The sequence goes on from JBBELK010000715.1 coordinate 288,785, forward strand.
TGGGGAAAGTTATTCGCACTGCTGGATACCCCCGATCGTACATCGTAGAAGTGAACGGAACACAGTATCGAAGGAACCGTCGTCACATTGTCTCTATGCTCAGCAACAACACACCCTGAGACAATCTGAGCGAATGAAGAACACACCTATGTGGCATCAGGACTATGTCATGATTTGAAAACTCATCGAAACCGAACATTCAGATTCAGACATTAATACTCTTCGGACTGTGAACTCATTACACTTTCAGATAATCAATCATTTTATTTCAATTGTTTATTTGGACACTGAACTCTCTAGTAAACTACAAACATTCATCGATACTCTAAAGAACTCTAGAGATCATAATGGACTGTTAAAAGGACTCATAAAACATTTTACAGTGAAACAAAACAGAACTCTAATGATTCATTTGCATTACATTCTCTTTGCAAACACATCAACACAAATTCCAAGTGTTTAATATTTAATTGTATTTTCATGTTGACAAGTTTTGTTATTTCCAGAGAGGGGAGATGTTGAATATGCATAAGTATATCCCTACGTCATAGTGACCCTTGACCTGTTGTGTTGATTACAATACACGTCCCAACATGGCGATGTTCAGTTAACTTCAACGTGTGTCTTTGTCCAGTCATTTGTGTCATCAAACGGAGTAAGTCCAACCTATTATTACTACATAGGTTACCTTTTATTTCTGAACTATCTGAACATGTTACATTCGAGGAATATCTACATAGAGCTACATGTAGCCCAGGCAACAGGCCAAACCAGTGATTATTTTGTACATATGCCATAAGTATAAATGTTTTCACTTAAAGGGCCTGTGACATGCTAAACAACTTTGTGCCTAAGCTTTGCTTCATTATGACGGATTACTTGTTCAGCAAGACATACTATTGTTCGTTTGGATGTAAAATCAATAAAAGGTGGCCTTTTTCAACTTTGAAGATTTCATTGCAATAAATCACAGACAGAGGGCGCTGTTTTGAGTGCATCACATAAGGAAGACAGAAGGGAAAAGTTAAGAAAAAACATAAGACTTCAAGTTAGACTTGTGGCAAATTGCTGCAGTTTCTACCCCCAGTTTTGTCATGGCTTACAGCAGGCAACATGTAAAACAAACTCAAAGAGCCATGGGTCACAAAGGTTTCAGGAAAATTGAGAAAAAAGTGGAATCTTTTGTGCACAGTTGAATGTGATTTTCCTGTGTTTGCCTCTTGTGACATAGTGACCTTGGGCATGAATATGCATATTTTCATTAGCATAAAAACTAAAAACCTTTGTTTTAACCCCTAAAGCAAGCTCCAAATAGGATTTTTATGACTTTAACTGAGTAGAGTGGTTTTAAAGCATAGATTTCATTGATAACAATCCTAAATAAGGGGCCTTTTAATCATGTAAACAGTAGACCTCTCCTTGGACAAAAACCACCGTGTTATGCACGAGTCGCGACAGATACGTTACATGTACCTACATTCCCCTATCCTCTGGAGAAACCCAGCGGTATCAGCCATCTTGCACCATACCAGTCAATAGTGGGTTGGGCCATGACCAATCAAGGAGCGATAGATGTAGTGTACGGTAGCAGAGTTTTGAAATGACAGCATGTTTCATTAATGGCCGGACAGATACGTTACGCGAGATACGTTACCGAAACCAGATACGTTACCAACAATAATTTGAATTTTCAACCCTTTTCTTAATGCAAATACCGCAAAAGACATGTTTTTACAGAAATGTTCATGATTAAAAGGTTTAAAACTTGTAAAAGAGGGTCAACGCATAATTGCAGTGTGGTGTTTGAAAAGTAACGTCAAAACATATATCCGCGGACAGATACGTTACGCGAGATACATGTAAGGCCAGATACCTTACCAACAATAATTTGAAATTGAGTTTTCTACCTTTTTCTTATTGCAAATATCGCAAAAGACATGTGTTTGTGTATAACTGCTATTAACTACGATATGTAACCCTCTTTGGCTGTTTGATTTGTCAGATTTGATTTGTCAGATATGTTACCAGACACATCCTTATATTATTTATTGTGTTGTCTAAGTTGGGAAAGAAAAATCTGTGTTATTTCATGTTTTTTTTAATTTATCGTGACCAGTTGATTAGTTTACGGCGGTTAATCAAAAACTGCAAGACGGAGAGCAATGAATAAAGCGAGAACAACTATGTCGACATCCATTTCAGACAGACCTTACCCTGATTTGTTTCAACAACACACGGGAAAATTTACCAGTCAAAAATCTCAATTAAACCGACGTGTTTTCAATGTGTCGGATAGGAGGCCTATAACACCACCATTCACACAGTTTAAACTTTATCATACTCAATTCACAGACATGCATTTTCTACAAGTAGGATTGTAAAATCTGTTATGTTGTCAAAACACGTTTAACAAGGTCTGACTTTCTGTTCGTATTTCTGGAAAGGTAGATGAGTTAAAGATCACCAATGCCTTGTTTGATATTCTGGAGCTATTACACTTTACGATTTTTACCATATTTTGTTTTTTAATTGTTGTCAATATTTCAATTGTCACTCCCAACTTGAACACTTTAGCGGAGAATGGCCCATCAACAGATAAAGATGTAATGACATTCGCCTCACAAATTGGATTTCGAAACGGAAGGCACAAATAAAACTAAAAACACGTTAGTACACAATACACATGTATATGCCATATATTCACATTTCCCCAAATTTTAATGATCAAAGTTGGGCTAAATTTTATTTTGGTAAGCGGGCAGTTTGTTTATTTCGTCTCAACTGAGTTGGCCGATACATTGCTCCTTTCACCACGATCTCACTGATGACCACATCAGGATGGGATAATCTCATGCACTGCACCAAATGTACATTGTTAGGCCCATCGCCTTTTGCATAATTTTGTTAAATTGATTGTCGAACAGTATCAAGTTGTAGCAAATGTGACCAATAAATCATCCCTAAAAATCACCATTTCAACTTTGACCCCGATAGAAGCATTACATCAAGTGTCAAAACAATCTTCTCTATAAGTACTTGATATTAAGATCAATGAAACACAGATATCAAATAGTCGATACTTTTTTTAGAATTTCAATACTGTGTAAAGAAATCAAGCACTCAATAAATCAAATACATAAAACTATATAGTTTTTTAACAAGTTCCTAAAGTTGCCATGAGTTAGTGTTTAAGCACTACACGATAGATATCAACCAGGGTTGTATAGGAATTAAGAAGCAAAGGATGAACATGCACAAAACAATACCTTTCTTGGAGTGCATTTGAATAGTTTGTGACTTGAATTAAGACCCAGGGACTTGTGGTGGACTTTCAAAGGCTTGTGATGGACTTGTGATGGACTCGACTACAACCCTGATATCAATATATCTAAAGAAGCTATGAATGGATATAACGAAAAAATATAATTTTTTTAATATAGCATTTAAACATTTACACCACAGAAGCATTATAAAATTTGTCAAAACAATCTCCTCTGTAAGTACTTGATAAGATCAATAAACATGACAGATATCAAATAGTCGATTCTTTTTTTTTAGAACTTCAATACTGTATAAAGAAACCAAGTGATGTGGTTTTTAAGTGATGTGGTATAAAGAAACCAGGTGATGTGGTTTTTAAAGTACTGTTTAGTATTGTATTGCGCCTATGAGCATTTTAATGGATATATGGCGCGTTATAAGTGCTATTATTATTATAAGTACTTAATAAAGTAAATAAAGCAAAGCCTTTAGTTTTTTGACAAGTTTCTAAAGGTGCTATGAGCATTACACAATGAATATCTACTTAAGCTGTGCATATACATGTAATTAAATAATATTAATTGTCTTTTACAATAAACTGTGATTAATTGGGAATCCAGATCTAATCGAAATATTGAAATATTTGTTTCTTCAAATTGACAATACTTTTTCTCCTTTCATCAGAATCACACTCATGAGAGGGATCGTGGATTATACTGCCATCGTTCTTATGTGAACCTTTTCTTCATAATCAAACATAACTAGGCATTTCATTGTTTTCTTTACATCTTTTTGAAGGGAAAGGGAATTCGATATCGAAACTGGACATTTTGATCGGTCAATTGAACTATTTACAAAATAAGAATAGAGCAATAACAAATCCATTTTAAAGCTTATTCTATTTACATGTATCATTTTCAGTCGTTTTGCAGGTTCGTTTTCACCGAATTGAAATGGAAGGGGCACCGGACCCAAGACTAAACTGCCAGAAAGACTGTTTTGCATGGTGGTCGAAAAGGGAAGGCACTACCGGTAAGTTGTATTGGGGGAAAACTGGGGTAATTTAGGGGAACCTATAGGTCCCCGTGCAGGTATACTCCCGTACGTGACTATGCCGCTGTTTGGTACCCACACTGTAAACATTGTTTTGCCCGTAAATTTGACGGTCGAAAGCTGTGCAGCGAGTTGCCACCTTTTTACCGTAATTATAGCGGTTGTCCCGTAAATTGTTAAACCGGAAATCCCGTAAAATTTCACGTTATTCCCGTATTTTGACGGTGCTTTTCCGTACTTTCGCTTTCACTATTTACTTATTCCAGTATTTTTAACTTCGTATTCACGTAAAGAATGTTGGTTGACACTAATTCAACTACAAAATACCTGTAGCAACTTCTATTTTTGCTCCATGTAGGCATATATCGTATAGACAGCCGAAGTGTGACGTGGTTGACATGGTAATTGGTTCTAAACAGCATGGCCGTCGGAAAAAGCACTGAGATACGGTTCAGTGATTTTTAGTGTAGAGCCCTAGGGAACTAACAAAAGATGACGTATTCACTTCGGCAGTCTATACTCACGGTTGCACAGATCTACTAAAATAAAATTTACTATTAGTCCCTCATCTGTCACCATCTTAAGTTAACTTGTACCAAACAACTGTCCATTTTACATATTTCTAAGCAAAAACCTTAATTACATAAAGCAGAAGAACTTCAAACTGAAGAAAATCACCATATTTACACGGGGAAATATTTTCAGTTCAGCGCAATCCCACAATGCATTGTAAAAGGATTTTTACGGGTTCGGCCGTGAAAATTCGTTCACGGTTATTTCCCGTAAAAATGTACCGTGAAAAATACGGTAATGTTTTTATAGTGCAATGCCACAGTCCGAGTAGGCTAACTGAGAAATTTTTTTTGTTGGCCGTTTCACAGTGCCAGGCATTTTTTACGAGTGTGGTTGTTGGTTCTTTCGATAACTCCTTTTTCAACCTATCGTTGAATCTTAAAGAAGTTAGTTTTGGCGAGGGGAGTTTGAATAAACGGTCCCTTCAATCATCGCACTCGATGAAAAACCTTCACAGAGTTCCAATCAGCCACCACGAGATCACCACGAGCAGAGAACGTCATGTCGAAGGGCCAAAGTAATCCCTGAGCTATGCACTGTACATGTACTCCTTGTGCAGTGTAATGATGCAATCCACTCCTTTCGACCATGCCATCAGTGTCTTCAACTGTGACATAAATATCACCTGCCTCGTCGCAGCAGACGCCGGTAGGTCTCATAGGCTGACCGTTTGATTCTGAGCTGATGTTGAAAATATCATGACCCGAAATATCTAGGCAGATTAACCTCTTCGCACTGTAAAGAGATAGAATCAAACGGTCGTCGTGTTGGAAGGCAATGCCTGATGGGCATATGTCAGTGGGAATGATTGAAATCAACGACCCATCAAGGTTTGTCACATACACAACATTTCTTTCTTCGTCTGAAACAGCTACGCGATTTTGCTCATCCACAGTAATACAAGTAAGTTCACTTTCTCGCGGTTCCCCAGATTCATCTTGTGCCGGTCTGAACTGACGAATCAACTGCTGATCAGTGTTAAACACTTTAACCAAATCGCCATCTGTGACCAATATCAGGTTGTCTCGTGTCACTGCCACGCTGTGCGGAGCATGCAAGCCACCTTCTGGATTAAATAAAGTCTTGAAGCGTCCATCACACGTAAATATAGAGACTGTTGCTGCGTCTCTGTTCGTTACGACAATGTCACTGTTTCTTAAGGTACCAATGCTATGTGCAATTTCCTCCCCCTCGAACTCATTCTTCAACAGCCACTTTTCCTCATGAAGTATTTCCCCCAGGTCTGTATCGGAGACTACATCTTGAAACTTGAACCCAATGAGCGACTTCTTGTGGTCACCTTGTTCAAACAGGAGTTCCTCCTGAAATTCCAGGTTGTGCATCACCTTGGGCCTAAGATCCAACATCTCCAAGTCGTCAGCACGTTCCATTAGGTCACGCACAGCAGTTACAATGGTCTTGGCTCTCTCCATCTTGTCACGATTACTGTTGAACACTTTTTCATACTCTTCATCTCTGTCCTTACCGATTTTGGTGATCTCGTCTCTGAGAAGCCGAGCCTTGGTTTGAATTTTGGCAATTTTCTCTTTCTCCTTGGCGGAAACATCATCGCATGCCTTGGTCACCATCAGCTTCAATCTCTTCCGTGAGTGAGATAAGGATTCTTGCGAGGCTTGGAATTCCTCCTCGCTCTCCTGAAACTTCTTCATTAACATCTTTACGATGAGATCCAATAGCATCGGCGATGCTGCTTAATGTATGTTCTGCTGTACGATGATCAATCAATCCACACGTTGAGCAGATCAGTATCTTGCAAGTCTCGCAGTAAAAGGAGAGATCGTGGTTAGGATGCTGTGTACATTTTGGGGAATGAGGATCCTTAGCTGTGACGTCCTGGCGCGGACTGAGATCTGACACAATTTGGTGCTTCTTGGTGTGCCTTGAACGCTCATGAGCGGCCTGGCATTGTTGGCAGATGTTCTCACTGCAGTCCAGGCATCGGGAGACGGCCTCCAAACCGTCTTCACACTCTTCACAAATTAGATTAGAAGCCGAGGTTTCTCCAAGTAACTTCTCCCGTTTGTTGACTTCATCGACAAGCGCGTTCAGGAAAAAACAGCTCTTGAGATTCTCAAGGCGCGAGTCTGGAATCTCCGTGGCCTTCCTACAGACTGGGCAGATGATCTTATCAGCATCAGGTTGATGCTTGCTGACCAAGTCGCAATTCCGACAGAAACTGTGAAGACAGTCAAGTATTTTCGGATCTTGGAAACGGCGCAAGCAGGTTGGGCATTCCAGGTGTTCCTGGCTGATCTCACATATTTTGGCTGTAGATTCGGCCATCGCACTTTTTGTTTAAATGTGCCTGGGGAAAATGAAATATCATAACTTGCAGACAGGTTTACAAAAGTAAGGTTTGGTTGTAACCCCAGGTCCATCAGTAATTATATTATGTATGTTGTTAGTGTTAGCAATTTGTGTTTTAAATAGGTAATATATTATGCTTTTATGTGACGAAATACAAAATTTAGTACTAAATCAAACCGTAACAACTTGTATTGGATGCGGGGGGAATAGCTGTGGCCTCCTGCGAAATGTTTTATAACTATATAGTTTAATCTTACTTCAATCTTGATTTCAAACGGTATGTTGTGACTGCGTTGTAAATATTATAAATATAGTTTCAATGTGCTAACAAATAAATGACGTCATCTCGATGTCACGTGCCCGATTTGTGCGACTAGTACTGTGTTTTACATGAAGTATGGAATTATCGCGTAATCGGAAGTAATCTTCTACTTATAGCCTAACATAGTACTGTAATTTGACATGCGGTGAGTGATTGTTCCGCCCCGTGCATGCTCCTTGAAGGAGACAAAAATGATGATCACTCGAGTTATATCATCCGCTATATCGCTATATAGCACACCCACGCATTCTACCTGTATGGTTTATGATAATACATGTATATAGTGGCAATGAATTGCATTACAAAATTTCACGTGAGATTATACATGTAGCTACGGTACGCAGCTGTGCCGTTTTATTCTTGGTTGGCGAATGGGGAAAATGAATGTCGTACATGTACAATGAAACCTGTATATTACTGGGCACCCTTGGGACCGCAATAACTGGCCACTATAAACAGGTGTCTCCTTGTATATGTAGGCCGACTGGTTGCATTAGCATTATACATTAAGGGAGCAAGGACGGGTAACCTCTTTATCAAGGTGGCCTTAATAGCAGGTTTTAGTGCAACGATCGTGAATTCACAGCAAGCTTAAAATTTCTATAATTTTTATTTGAAACTTAAACAAAAACGTCCGGGCCTGATGAAACCTACATGGAAATTCCAGCAAATTTTCCGAGTACTTACCGTATAAAACTCAGACTGTGTGTAGTCTATAGTCGTCGTTCACCCGTATGATGTAATCTGTCGTTTGATGACGTAGATCGTAAGGTACTAAATGTGTGTCGGAACCTAAAGTCGCAAATGAAATCACAAAATACCGAAAACCGGTCACGAAACAAGCATGTTGCTTTGTGGACCAAAAACAGCTGCGGGAATTCCCAGACATGAGAAACTGCTGGCTCGAGGTGAAAGGTCAGATAAAGTGTGTACGTACGCCTACGGTGTATTGGAATGGACACAGCGGTAATATCTTTTCATACGCAGCATTTATTGGCTGTTCAAATTTGTCTTGACATGTGTACTCATTGTATTAGATACTATGAATGACTGTTAAAATTCAGCCGTGATTTGCGAAATGACTTTTGTGATTGACAGGCGATTCACACTTAAAGGTAGAACACATGATTGGTAAAATGGGCGTTATTAAAAGCCCATGCATGTTGATAAAACTGCCTTGTAGAAATTTCAGCCACGCAGGTGCAGTAATACTTATGAAAAATTGACAAATCCATGCATGGTTTTTGTGTTGAGTTGAATGTTAAAAAAGAAAACCACCTTCAGTTATTAATTTCTCACACAAAATACCATTTTGGTCTGAAATAAAATAATGTTATGTTTGATACCATTGTTCTTAACACTTGTCAACTCGTGAAAAAAAATTTGAGGTCACTGCAAATGATGTCTTCTACCTTTAAAACTGACTATAAACAGAATAATAAAACATATAAACCGAATGATAAAAATGTTATGAAATTCGCCCTACCAATTGGATTTCCAACAGCATTTAGGCCAACGTTTGGTTCAGTCGGTGCTGGGTCCAAAGGGAAGGTTGTTTTTATGCTCATAATAATGGGAAACAAATAATATACTAAATGGAAGGCACCAATAAAACTAAAAACACGTTAGTACACAATACACAGGTATATGCCGTATATTTACATTTCCCCAAATGTTAATTATCAAAGTTGGGCTAAGTTCCATTTTGGTGAACGGACAGTCAAAGTTGTTTACTTAGTCTCAACACAGTTGGCCGATACATTGCTCATTTCACCATGATCTCACTGATGACCACGTCAGGATGGGATAATCTCATGCACTGCCACAAAATGTACATATAGGCCTACTCTCCAACAAAAGAAACTGTGCATGGTAAAAATTGCTGTATTTTTTCAAGTAGGTGGAAAATAAACACCAAATTCACAGACAATATTCTCTGACATTGATAGAAAAAGGTTATGCACTCAAAACCTGCTCATGGCATAGTGCAGGACTTAGGCATGCCTGGGTGTTGATTTCACAATAGGGGTCCTACAGGTTGTTATGTAACATAATTCCACGAAGTTCAGGTCTCGTTAGCAAGCCGTATAAAAGGACTACCCAAAAGTCAGAAGAGCATTTTGCAAGATTGTGTCCAGTACTCAAAACGTCATGCCGCGTCTGTCCTTAGCTGACCGTCATCAGGCCATTGGAATGTTGCGGGCCGGAATGAGTCAAGGCGATGTTGCAGCACACTTTCAATGTCACCGAAACACCATTTCAGCACTTGTGAGAAGGCAGAGAGAGCGAAATGATGTACTGCCATGGCCAGCAAACTCACCAGATCTCAATCCGATTGAGATGGAGATGGATGAGATGGAGCGCCGATTACGTCATCTTCCTCAGCAGCCAACAAACCTGCAACAGCTTGGTAGAGATCTCGTCCAGGTGTGGAATGACATCCCACAAGATTTTCATGCGCGTGTTTATTGGCTCCATGAGGCGAAGATGCACTCGATACTGAGTATATATTAGGCCCATCGCTTTTTTGCATCATCTTTGCATAATTTTGTTAAATTGATTGTCTAACAGTATCAAGTTGTGGCAAATGTGACCAGTAAATCATCCCTAAAAATAGCATTTGAACTTTGACCCCGATAGAAGCATTACATAAAATGTCAAAACAATCTCCTCCATAACTACTTGATATTAAGATCAATGAAACACAGATAGCACATAGTCGATTCTTGTTTACAATTTAAATACTGTGTCATCGGTCAATTGAACAATTTACAAAATAAGAAATGGGCAATAACAAATCCGTTTTAAAGCTTATCATATGTACATGTACCATTTTCAGTCGTTTTGCAGGTTCGTTTTCACCGAATTGAAATGGAAGGGGCACCAGACTCAAAACTATAACGGCTAGATAGAAACACTGTTTTGCATGGTGGTCGAAAGGCACTACCGGTAAGTTTTGTTGGGGGAAAACTGGGGGAATTTATAGGTCCTTGTGCAGGTATACTCCCGTACGTGACTATACCGCTGTTTAGTACCCACACTGCAGCGCGTTGCGATCTTTTTACCGTAATTAGCCTATGGTTGTCCCGTATAAAATTGGTAAACAGGAAATCCCGTATTTTGACGGTGCTTTCCCGTACTTTCGCTTTCACTAATTACTTATTCCAGTAATTTTAACTTCGTATTCATGTAAGGTATGTTGGTTAACACTAATTCAACTACAAAATACCTGAAGCAACTTCTATTTATGCTCCATGTAGGCATACATCGTATAGACAGCCGAAGTGTGACGTGGGTTGACATGGTAATTGGCTCTAAACATCATGGCCGTCGGAAAAAGCACTGAGACACAGTTCAGTGATTGTTAGTGTAGAGCCATTGCCAAGGCAACTAACAATTTACAAAAGATGACGTATTCACTTCGGCAGTCTATACTCACGGTTGCACACATCTACTAAAATTAAATTTACTATTAGTCGCTCATCTGTCACCATCTTAAGTTAACTTGTACCCAACAACTGTCCATTTTGCATCTTTCCAAGCAGAAAAACTCAATTACAAAAAGCAGAAGAACTGAAAACTGAAGAAAATCACCATATTTACACGGAAAATCTTTTCAGTCGAGCGCAATCCCACAATCATTTACGGGCACTTCTCGTAAAAATGTACCTACGTACTTTCTACAGTAAACAAATACCGGTTTTTTTGTTTTACAGTGCAATGCCACAGTACGAGTAGGCTAACTGAGAATTGGAATTGTTTTAACCGTTTCACAGTGCCATGCATTTTTTATGAGTTTGGTTGTTGGTTCTTTTGATAACTCCTTTTTCAGCCTATCGTTCAATCTTAAAGGAAGTAGATGTGGCGAAGGGAGTTTGAAAGAGCGGTCCCTTCAACCATCACACTCGATGGAAAACTTTCACAGAGTTTTGATCAGCCACCACGAGCTCACCACGAGGAGAGAACGTCATGTCGAAGGGCCAAAATAATCCCTGGGCTGTGCACTGTACATGTACTCCTTGTGCAGTGTAATGATGCAGTTCACTCCTTCCGGCCATTTCATCACTGGGATGCCGAGCTGTCACGTAAATATCACCCGCCTCGTCGCAGCACACGCCGGTAGGTTGCATGAGCTGACCGTTTGATTCAGTGCTGATGTTAAAAATCTCATCACCCGAAAAATCTAGGCAGAGTAATCTGCTTGCATACCAAATAGATAGGACCAAACGGTCGTCGTGTTGGAAGGCAATGCGTGCAATCTGGTGTGGGCATATGCCACTGGGAATAATTGAAATCAACGACCCATTGAGGTTTGTCACATACACAACATTTCTGTCTTCGTCTGCCACTGCTACGCGATTTTGCTCATCCGCAGTAATACAACAAAGTTTACTTTCTCGCAGTTCCCCAGATTCATTTTGTGCCGGTCTGAACTGACGAATCAACTCTTGATCAGTGTTAATCACTTTAACTAAATCTTCATCTGTGATCAACATCAAATCGTCTCGTGTCACTGCCACGCTGTGTGGAGCTTTTAAGCTACCTTCTGGATTAAAGGAAGTCTTAAAGTGTCAATCGGACGTAAATACAGAGACTGTTGCCGCGTCTCTGTTCACTACGACAATGTCACCGTTTTTAAAGGCGCCAGTGCTAAATGCATAGAATTCAGTTTTGAACTCATTCTTCAACAGCCACTTTTCCTCATGAAGTATTTCCCTTAGATCTGTATCGGAGACTACATCTTGACGATTGAACCCAATAAATGACTTATTGTGTTCACCTTGTTTAAACAGGAGTTCCTTTCGAAATTCCAGGTTGTGCATCACCTTGGGCCTAAGATCCAACATCTCAAAGTCGTCAGCACGTTCCATCAGGTCGCTCACAGCGGTCACAATGGTCTTGGCTCTCTCCATCTTGTCACGATTACTGTTGAACACTTTTTCATACTCTTCATCTCTGTCCTTACCGATTTGTGTGATTTCGTCTCTGAGAAGCTGAGCCTTGGTTTGAATTTTGGCAATTTCCTCTTTCTCCTTAGCAGAAACATCATCGCATGCCTTGGTCACCATCAGCTTCAATCTCTTCCGTGAGTGAGATAAGGATTCTTGCGAGGCTTGGAATTCCTCCTTGCTCTTCTGAAACTTCTTCAAGACGTCATCAACATATTTACGATGAGATCCAATAGCATCGGCAATGCTGCTTAATGTGTGTTCCGCTGCTGTACGATGGTCAAGCGCTACAGACTGGACAGATGATCTTATCAGCATTATTTTGATACTTGCTTACCAAGTCTTTCAAGCAATTCCGACAGAAACTATGAAGACAATCAAGTATTTTCGGATCAGTAAAACGTTCGAAGCAGATTGGGCATTCCAGATGTTCCTGGCTGATCTCACATTTGGCTGTAGATTCGGCCATCGCACTTTTTGTTTAAATGTGCCTGGGGAAAATGAAATATAACTTGCAGACAGGTTTACAAAAGTAAGGTTTGGTTGTAACCCCAGGTTCATCAGTAATGATCTTATATGCTGTTATGTTCATCTTATCATACTTTTGATGTTACCAATTTGTGTTGTAAATAGGAAATATTTTATGCTTTTATGTGACGAAATACAACATTTTGTACTAAATCAAACCGTAAAAACTTGCATTAGATGTTGGGGAAATGGCTGTGGCCTTCTGCGAAAATGTTTTATAACTAGTTCAATCTTACTTCAATCTCGATTTCAAACGGTATGTTGCGACTGCTTTGTGAATATTATAGATATATAATAAACAGTTTTAATGCGCCAACAAAGAAATGACGTCATATCGATGTCACGTGCCCGATTTGTGCGACTAGTACTGTGTTTTATATGAAGTAAGGAACTCTCGCGTCGGTCGAAACGATGTTCCACTGAGCCTAACATACAGTGTGTTTTTTGACATGCGGTGAGTGATTGTTGCGCTCCGTGCTCCTTGAAGGAGACAAAAATCATGATCACTCCAACTCGAGTTATATCATCCACTGATAGCACACCCATGTATTCTACCTGTATGGTTTATGATAATACTTCTATGTATAGTGCATGGCAATGAATTACATTGAAAATATTCACGTTAATTCTGGTTCGGTGTTAAACACAATAGACTTAATTGTTAGTGAGATTATTGCTACTGTACGCAGCTGTGATCCGTCACAAGGCCATACCGTTTTATTCTTGGTTGGCGAATTTCTGGGGGAAAATGAATGTCGTACACGTAAAATGAAACCTGTATATTACTGGGCACCCTTGGGACCGCAAAAAAAATGGCCACTATAAACAGGTGTCTCTACTATAGGTTGCATTAGCATTGTGCATTATGCATTGGGGAGCAAGGACTGGTAGCCTCTTCATCAATGTGGACTCAATAGCAGGTTTAAAGGTACACACCGGCCTACTATTTTTATGATTTAGTGATGTAGCAGCATTGACAATACTTTTTTGATGGTCGTTGTGAAAAAAGAACATCAAAATATCCCGTAATTTACTAAAGAAGTGCAAAATTACCAAAAAACAGTCAAAAGACGGGTTATACGCTTTACCAGCCGTTGCAACTACGCGCCAGCCTTACGACTTTGTCACAAAGATTCGCTCTTCTCCTACTCAGGATATCTCCAATTTTCTGCTCACGATTTCACTGGACGATCGAATAGGAATTTCCGTTTTCTTTTGAAGAGTTGGCATCATGTTTTTTCTTCACAAACGTACACCGGAGCAAAACACATAACCGTGTGTGCACACAGGCTATTTGCCGTGCTGTGCGGGGCAAATATCCTACACTCCACGGTAGCCTGCCGTAGCACGCGCTCGCTCCCGTTCTCTGGACTCTCGAAACAAACATTTATGTTCGAATTTTCATAACTATATATGTTCAACTTTGTTTCATACCTGTATAAATAGTCTCTCTTTTGTCAATTACTTATAAATATTGGGGGGAAATCAGAGTTGAATTTGGTGCAGTTCTGCAGTAAGAAAGTTTCATGCGGCTGCTGGACACAAAACTAACTCGCAAGACCATGTGACTTTTTGGAACTTTTCAGGATATATCTAATCTACTCTGGAAAACGATTCAGAATAATGTATAGGTCTATTTCGAGCCCAAAATAGCCCAACAAAGCCGGTGTGTCCCTTTAAGTGCAACGATCGTGAATTCACAGCAAGCTTTTTTTCTTTTTTTTTGATAAAACCTACATGGAAATTCCAGCCAATTCCCGAGTACTTACCGTATAAAACTGTGTCTATAGTCGTCGTTCACCCGTATAATGTAATCTGTCGTTTGATGACGTAGATCGTAAGGTACTAAATGTGTGTCGGAACCTTAAGTCGCAAATTAAAGCACAACATTGCGAAAACCGGACACGAAACAAGCCTGTTGGTTTGTGGACCAAAAAATTATAGCTGCGTGAATTCCCAGACATGAGAAACTGCTGGCTCGAGGTGAAAGGTCAGATAAAGTGTGTGTACGCCTGCGCGGTGTATTGGATTGGACACAGCGGTAACATATTTTCATACGCAGCATTTATTGGCTGTTCAAATTTTTCTTGACATGTGTACTCATTGTATTAGATAGTATTTTGCTACATAATAATTATACAGTGACAATACGAAAGACCCACTACTATCAATGACTGTTAAAATTCAGCCGTGATTTGCGAAATGACTTTTTGTTATTGACAGGCGATTCACACCCAAAGGTAAAAGGGGCGTTATAGAAGCCCATGTTGATAAAACTGCCTTGTAGAAATTTCAGCCACATATATAGGTGCAGTAATACTTATAAAAACTTGAAAAATCCATGCATGGTTTTTGTGTTGAGTTGAATGGTGAAAAAGAAAACCACCTTCAGTTGTTAATTTCTCACACAAAGTAGGCTACCATTTCGGTCTGAAATAAAATCATGTGGTGTTTGATACCATTGTTCTTAACACTTGTCAACTCGTGAATAAAAATATTGGGGTCAGTTCAAATGATGTGTTCTACCTTTGAAACTGACTATAAACAGAATAATAAAAGATAACAGAATAAAGATGTAATGAAATTCGCCTCACAAATTGGATTTCCAACCGCATTTAGGTCAACGCTTGGTTCAGTCGGTGCTCCAAAAGGGAAGGTTGCTTTTATGCTCATAATAATGGGAAACAGATAATAGACTAAATGGAAGGCACCAATAAAACTAAAAACACGTTAGTACACAATACACATGTATATGCCGTATATTTACATTTCCCCAAATGTTAATGATCAAAGTTGGGCTAAGTTCCATTTTGGTGAACGGACAGTCAAAGTTGTTTACTGAGTCTCAACACAGTTGGCCGATACATTGCTCATTTCACCATGATCTCACTGATGACCACGTCAGGATGGGATAATCTCATGCACTGCCACAAGATGTACATATATTAGGCCCATCGCTTTTTTGCATCATCTTTGCATAATTTGGTTAAATTGATTGTCTAACAGTATCAAGTTGTAGCAAATGTGACCAGTAAATCATCCCTAAAAATAGCATTTGAACTTTGACCCCGATAGAAGCATTACATACATTGTCAAAACAATCTCCTCCATAAGTACTTGATATTAAGATCAATGAAACACAGATAGCACATATAGTCGATTCTTGTTTACAATTTAAATACTGTGTGATCGGTCAATTGAACAATTTACAAAATAAGAAATGGGCAATAACAAATCCGTTTTAAAGCTTATCCTATGTACATGTATCATTTTCAGTCGTTTTGCAGGTTCGTTTTCACCGAATTGAAATGGAAGGGGCACCAGACTCAAAACTATAACGGCTAGATAGAAACACTGTTTTGCATGGTGGTCGAAAAGGAAAGGCACTACCGGTAAGTTTTGTTGGGGGAAAACTGGGGGAATTTATAGGTCCTTGTGCAGGTATACTCCCGTACGTGACTATACCGCTGTTTAGTACCCACACTGCAGCGCGTTGCGATCTTTTTACCGTAATTAGCCTATAGTGGTTGTCCCGTAAATTGGTAAACAGGAAATCCCGTATTTTGACGGTGCTTTCCCGTACTTTCGCTTTCACTAATTACTTATTCCAGTAATTTTAACTTCGTATTCATGTAAGGTATGTTGGTTAACACTAATTCAACTACAAAATACCTGAAGCAACTTCTATTTATGCTCCATGTAGGCATACATCGTATAGACAGCCGAAGTGTGACGTGGGTTGACATGGTAATTGGCTCTAAACATCATGGCCGTCGGAAAAAGCACTGAGACACAGTTCAGTGATTGTTAGTGTAGAGCCATTGCCTAGGGAACTAACAAAAGATGACGTATTCACTTCGGCAGTCTATACTCACGGTTGCACACATCTACTAAAATTAAATTTACTATAGTCGCTCATCTGTCACCATCTCAAGTTAACTTGTACCCAACAACTGTCCATTTTGCATCTTTCCAAGCAGAAAAACTCAATTACAAAAAGCATAGGAACTGAAAACTGAAGAAAATCACCATATTTACACGGGAAATCTTTTCAGTCGAGCGCAATCCCACAATGCATTGTGAAAGGATTTTTACGGGTTCGGCCCGTAAAAATTCATTTACGGGCACTTCTCGTAAAAATGTACGTACGTACTTTCTACAGTAAAAAAATACCGGTTTTTTTTTTTTACAGTGCAATGCCACAGTACGAGTAGGCTAACTGAGAATTGGAATTGTTTTAACCGTTTCACAGTGCCATGCATTTTTTATGAGTTTGGTTGTTGGTTCTTTTGATAACTCCTTTTTCAGCCTATCGTTCAATCTTAAAGGAAGTAGATGTGGCGAAGGGAGTTTGAAAGAGCGGTCCCTTCAACCATCACACTCGATGGAAAACTTTCACAGAGTTTTGATCAGCCACCACGAGCTCACCACGAGGAGAGAACGTCATGTCGAAGGGCCAAAATAATCCCTGGGCTGTGCACTGTACATGTACTCCTTGTACAGTGTAATGATGCAGTTCACTCCTTCCGGCCATTTCATCACTGGGATGCCGAGCTGTCACGTAAATATCACCCGCCTCGTCGAAGCACACGCCGGTAGGTTGCATGAGCTGACCGTTTGATTCAGTGCTGATGTTAAAAATCTCATCACCCGAAAAATCTAGACAGAGTAATCTGCTTGCATACCAAATAGATAGGACCAAACGGTCGTCGTGTTGGAAGGCAATGCGTGCAATCTGGTGTGGGCATATGCCACTGGGAATATTGAAATCAACGACCCATTAAGGTTTGTCACATACACAACATTTCTGTCTTCGTCTGCCACTGCTACGCGATTTTGCTCATCCGCAGTAATACAACAAAGTTTACTTTCTCGCAGTTCCCCAGATTCATTTTGTGCCGGTCTGAACTGACGAATCAACTCTTGATCAGTGTTAATCACTTTAACTAAATCTTCATCTGTTATCAACATCAAATCGTCTCGTGTCACTGCCACGCTGTGTGGAGCTTTTAAGCTACCTTCTGGATTAAAGGAAGTCTTAAAGTGTCCATCGGACGTTAATACAGAGACTGTTGCCGCGTCTCTGTTCACTACGACAATGTCACCGTTTTTAAAGGCGCCAGTGCTAAATGCATAGAATTCAGTTTTGAACTCAATCTTCAACAGCCACTTTTCCTCATGAAGTATTTCCCTTAGATCTGTATCGGAGACTACATCTTGACGATTGAACCCAATAAATGACTTATTGTGTTCACCTTGTTCAAACAGGAGTTCCTTTCGAAATTCCAGGTTGTGCATCACCTTGGGCCTAAGATCCAACATCTCAAAGTCGTCAGCACGTTCCATCAGGTCGCTCACAGCGGTCACAATGGTCTTGGCTCTCTCCATCTTGTCATGATTACTGTTGAACACTTTTTCATACTCTTCATCTCTGTCCTTACCGATTTGTGTGATTTCGTCTCTGAGAAGCTGAGCCTTGGTTTGAATTTTGGCAATTTCCTCTTTCTTCTTAGCAGAAACATCATCGCATGCCTTGGTCACCATCAGCTTCAATCTCTTCCGTGAGTGAGATAAGGATTCTTGCGAGGCTTGGAATTCCTCCTTGCTCTTCTGAAACTTCTTCAAGACGTCATCAACATATTTACGATGAGATCCAATAGCATCGGCAATGCTGCTTAATGTGTGTTCCGCTGCTGTACGATGGTCAAGCGCTACACACATTGCACAGATCAGTATCTTGCAAGTCTCGCAGTAAAAGGAGAGATCGTGGTTAGGGTGCTGTGTGCATTTTGGGGAATGAAGATCCTTAACTGTGACGTCCTGGCGCGGACTGAGATCTGACACAATTCGGTGTTTGTTGGTGTGTTTCAAGCGCTTGTGAGCAGCCTCACATTGTTGGCAGATGTTCGCATTGCAGTCCAGGCATCGGGAGACGGCCTCCAAACCGTCTTCACACTCTTCACATATCAGATTAGAAGCCGAGGTTTCTCCAAGTAACTTCTCCCGTTTGTTGACGTCATCTACAAGCGAGCTCAGAAAGAAACAGCTCTTGATATTCTCAAGGCGCGAGTCTGGAATCTCCGTGGCCTTCCTACATACTGGGCAGATGATCTTATCAGTAGCAGGTTGATGCTTGCTGACCAAGTCTTCCAAGCAATTCCGACAGAAACTATGGAGACAGTCAAGTATTTTCGGATCTTGGAAACGGCGCAAGCAGATTGGGCATTCCAGATGTTCCTGGCTGATCTCACATTTGGCTGGAGATTCGGCCATCGCACCTTTTGTTTAAATGTGCCTGTAGGGGGAAGATTAAATAATATACATTGTAACTTGCAAACAGAACCTTAAACTAACGGGCTGAAACGTACATTGATATTCCCGTCCAATTTCCTCAACTAATTTGCACTTTGATTGCTTACCGGGAAATTATACTCGCCGTTCACATATATAATCTGTCGTTTAATAGCGTATGTAAAGTACTAAATATGTGAGTGTGTCGGCAGTCGAAAGAAGTCGCAAATAAAAGCGCAAAATGGCGAAACTGATCACGAAACAAGCCTTTTGTGGGTCTAAAATAGCTGGAATTTCCAGACATAAGAAACCTCTGGCTCGGCGAGGTGAAAGGTCAGATATATTGTGTGTACGGTGCACTGGTAGCAGCTATTCATGCAATGTTAATAGCTATTCATGCGTAGCATTTTGCTTTTCATTTGTTTTGTCCTGTTGTGCATGTGACGCAGATCATTATGTCCAACTGCACCCATACTTGCTACACAGAAGCGGTACAAAAAGCACATAATGGCATTTTGTACGACAGTTTGTATATTATACACGATGAATGACTGTTAAAATTCAGCCGTGAATCGCGACATGAATTTTTGTTTTTCACAGGCGATTCACACTTGAAACTGACAACTATAAACAGATAAAGATGTAATGAAATCCGCCTCACAAATTGGATTTCCAACCACATTTAGGCCAACGTTTGGTTCAGTCGGTGCTGGGTCCAAGGGGAAGGCTGTTTTTATGCTCATAATAATGGGAAACAAATAATAGACTAAATGGAAGGCACCAATAAAACTAAAAACACGTTAGTACACAATACACATGTACATGTATATATGCCATATATTTACATTTCCCCAAATTGTAATGATCAAAGTTGGGCTAAATTCGATTTTGGTAAACGGACAGTTTGTTTACTTAGTCTCAACACAGTTGGCCGATACATTGCTCATTTCACCATGATCTCACTGATGACCACATCAGGATGGGATAATCTCATGCAGTGCCACAAAATGTACATTAATAAGCCCATCGCTTTTTGCATAATCTTTGCATACTTTTGCATAATTGATTGTCTAACAGTATCAAGTTGTGGCAAATGTGACCAGTAAATCATCCCTAAAAATAGTATTTGAACTTTGACTTTGATAGAAGCATTACATAAATTGTCAAACCATTCTCCTCCATAAGTACTTGATATTAAGTTCAATGAAACACAGATAGCAAATAGTCGATTCTTGTTTACAATTTCAATACTGTGTAAAGAAACCAAGTACTTAAAGGAGTGTGACCAGATCACTTTTTTTTACCCATAACTCCCCGGGACTTACCTTATGGGTCATGAGATTTTTATATCATAACATCCGTTATATTTTTCTGATTACGAAACTGAAACTCCCGCGCTTCTAGGCCGCATATTTCCGAGGATATCGTCGAAAATCCACCGATTATTTGTAAACTAAATTTCCAGTATCAACGTTTATACGCTGAAAGCCGACTCGATAGTTTTGTTCAATTTTTTACTGGAAATTGCGAATTTTTTCGGGTTTTTGGGACATGGGAGGTGTGTATGGGAGTTACTTGATAATATTGGTAAGTTACATCGAAAACTATTTTCCAGAAACTCTGGTCACGCTCCTTTAATAAATCAAATACATAAAGCTATATATATTTTTTTTGACAAGTTCCTAAAGTTGCCATGAGTTAGTTTTTAAGCACTACACGATAGATATCAACCAGGGTTGTAGTCGGGTCCATCACAAGTCTTTCACAAGTCCAGTCCGTGACAAGTCCCGCACAAGTCCGTTTCAAGTCCAGTAAGAAGAAGCAAAGGATGAACATACACAAAAGAATGCCTTTCTTGGAGTTCGTTTGAATAGCTCGTTACTTGAATTAAGACCTAGGGACTTGTGGTGGACTTTTGAAGGCTTGTGTAGGACTTGTGATGGACTCGACTACAACCCTGATATCAACATATCTAAAGAAGATATGAATGGATACATTATAACAAAATAATATGATTTTTTTAATATAGCATTTAAACATTTACACCACAGAAGCATTACAACATTTGTCAAAACAATCTTCTCTGTAAGTATATACTTATAAGATCAATATACATGACAAATATCAAATAGTCGATTCTTTTTTTAGAACTTCAATACTGTATAAAGAAACCAAGTACTTAATAAACTAAATAAAGCAAAGCCTATAGTTTTTGACAAGTTTCTAAAGGTGCTATGAGCATTACACAATGAATATCTACTTAAGCTATGCATGTACATGTAATGAAATAATATTAATTTTCTTTTACAATAAACTGTGATTAATCGTAAATTCAGGTCTAATCGAAATATTGAAATATTTGCTTCTTTAAATTGACAATACTTTTTCTCCTTTCATCAGAATCACACTCATGAGAGGGATCGTGGATTGTGCTACTGCAATCATTATGTGAACCTTTTCTTCAAAATCAAGCCTAGGCATTTGATTGTTTTCTTTACATCTTTCTGAAGAGGGTTAAATACCCATTAAAATAGGAATTTCGATATTGCAACTGGACATTCTGATTGGTCATTTGAACAATTTACAAAATAAGAATTGGGCAATAACAAATCCGTTTTAATAAAGCTTATTCTATGTACATGTATCATTTTCAGTCGTTTTGCAGGTTCGTTTTCACCGAATTCAAATGGAAGGGGCACCGGACCCAAGACTAAACGGCCAGAAAGACTGTTTTGCATGGTGGTCGAAAAGCGAAGGCGCTACCGGTAAGTTTTGTTGGGGAAGACCTGAGGGAATTTAAGGAGAACCCAGGTCCCCGTGCAAGTATACTCCCGTACGTGACTATACCGCTGTTTAGTACCCACACTGTAAACATTGTTTTGCCCGTAAATTTTACGGCCGAAAGCTGTGCAGCGAGTTGCCACCTTTTTACCGTAATTATAATCCCGTAAATGTCTACGTTATTCCCGTATGTTGAGGGTGCTTTCCCGTGCTTTCGCTTTTATGCACTAATTACTTACTCCACTATTTTTAACTTCGTATTCATGTAAGGTATATTGGTTGACACTAATTCAACTACAAAATACCTGTAGCGACTTCTATTTATGCTCCGTATAGGCCTACATCGTATAGACAGCCGAAGTGTGACGTGGTTGACATGGTAATTGGCTCTAAACATCATGGCCGTCGGAAAAAGCACTGAGACACGGTTCAGTGATTTTTAGTGTAGAGCCATTGCCTGGGGAACTATTAAACAAAAGATGACGTATTCACTTCGGCAGTCTATACTCACGGTTGCACACATCTACTAATTAAATTAAATTTACTATTAGTCGCTCATCTGTCACAATCTTAAGTTAACTTGTACCCAACAACTGTAAATCTTTCCAAGCAAAAAACTAAATTACAAAAAGCAGAAGAACTGAAAACTGAAGAAAATCACCATATTTACACGGGAAATCTGTTCAGTTAAGCGCAATCCCACAATGCATTGTGAAAGGATTTTTACGGGCACTTATCGTAAAAATGTACGTACTTTCTACCGTAAAAAAAAGGTAAATTATTAACAGTGCAATGCCACAGTCCGAGTAGGCTAACTTGGAATTGGATTTTTGTTGCCGTTTCACAGTGCCATGCATTTTTTTATGAGTTTGGTTGTTGGTTCTTTCGATAACTCCTTTTTCATCCTATCGTTGAATCTTAAAGGAAGTAGTTGTGGCGGAGGGAGTTTGAATGAACGGTCTCTTCAACCATCACACTTGATGAAAAACCTTCACAGAATTGTAATCGGCCACCACGAGCTCACCACGAAGAGAGAACGATATGTCGTATGGGGAATATAATCCCTGAGCTATGCACTGTACATGTACTCCTTGTGCAGTGTAATGATGCAGTTCACTCTCTCCGACCATGCCATCAGTGTCATCAACTGTGACATAAATATCACCCGCCTCGTCGCAGCGCACGCCGTAAGGCCTCATGAGCTGACCGTTTGGTTCAGTGCTGATGTTGAAAACCTCATGACCCGAAAGATCTAGGCAGAGTAACCGCTTGGCAACGTAAAGAGATATAATCAAACGGTCGTCGTGTTGGAAGGCAATGCGTGCTGGGCATATATCAGTGGGAATGATTGAAATCAACGACCCATGGATGTTTGTCACATACACAACGTTTCTTTCTTTGTCTGCCACAGCTAGGCGATTTTGCTCATCCGTATCAATACAAGTAAGTTTACTTTCTCGCAGTTCCCCAGATTCATCTTGTGCCGGTCTGAACTGTCGAATCAACTGCTGATCAGTGTTAAACACTTTAACCAAATCGCCATATGTGACCAGTATCAAATTATCTCGTGTCACTGCCACATTGCGTGGAGCTTTTAAGCCACCTTCTGGATTAAAGGAAGTCTTGAAGTGTCCATCGGACGTAAATACAGAGACTGTTGCCGCGTCTCTGTTCACTACGACAATGTCACCGTTTTGTAAGGTGCCAATGCTCTCTGTACATAATTCGCTGTCTTCAGTTTTCTCCCCCTCAAACTCATTCTTTAACAGCCACTTTTCCTCATGAAGTATTTCCCCCAGATCTGTATCGGAGACTACATCTTGAGACTTGAACCCAATAAATGACTTCTTGTGGTCAACTTGTCCAAACAGGAGTTCCTCCTGAAATTCCAGGTTGTGCATCACCTTGGGCCTAAGATCCAACATCTCAAAGTCGTCAGCACGTTCCATCAGGTCGCTCACAGCGGTCACAATGGTCTTGGCTCTCTCCATCTTGTCACGATTACTGCTGAACACTTGTCCATACTCTTCATCTCTGTCATTACCGATTTGGGTGATCTCGTCTCTGAGAAGCCGAGCCTTGGTTTGAATTTTGGCAATTTCCTCTTTCTCCTTAGCAGAAACATCATCGCATGCCTTGGTCATCATAAGCTTCAATCTCTTCCGTGAGTGAGATATAGATTTTTGCGAGGCTTGAAATTCCTCCTCGCTCTTCTGAAACTTGTTCAAGACATCATCAACATCTTTACGATGATATCCAATGGCATCGGCAATGCTGCTTAATGTGTGTTCGGCTGTATGATGGTCGAGCGCTACACACATTGCACAGATCAGTATCTTGCAAGTCTCACAGTAAAATGAGAGATCCTGGTTAAGGTGCTGTGTGCATTTTGGGGAATGGGGATCCTTAGCTGTGACGTCCTGGCGCGGACTGAGATCTGACACAATTCGGTGTTTCTTGGTGTGTTTCAAGCGCTTGTGAGCAGCCTCACATTGTTGGCAGATGTTCGCATTGCAGTCTAGGCATCGGGAGACGGCCTCCAAACCGTCTTCACACTCTTCACAAATTAGATTAGAAGCCGATGTTTCTCCAAGTAACTTCTCCCGTTTGTTGACGTCATCGACAAGCGCGTTCAGGAAGAAACAGGTCTTGAGATTCTCAAGGCGCGAGTCTGGAATCTCCGTGGCCTTCCTACAGACTGGGCAGATGATCTTACCATCATCAGGTTCATACTTGCTGACCAAGTCTTCCAAGCAATTCCGACAGAAACTATGGAGGCAGTCAAGTATTTTCGGATCTTGGAAACGGCGCAAGCAGATTGGGCATTCCAGATGTTCCTGGCTGATCTCACATTTGGCTGTAGATTCGGCCATCGGACTTTTTGTTGAAATGTGCCTGGGGAAAATGAAATATCATAACTTGCAGACAGGTTTACAAACGTAAGGTTTGGTTGTAACTCAATGTCCATCAGTAATTATCTTATGTATACTGTTAGTGTTACCAATTTGTGTTGTAAATAAGAAACATTTTATACTTTTGTGAGGGAATACAAAATTCAGTACTAAACCGAACCGTATACAAATTTGGTGTTGTTTGTGGGGAAAAATTTGGTACGGGGTCTCCTGCGAAATGTTTTATAACTAGTTTGAATTTACATGTACTTCTTACCATCTCAAACAGTATGCAAATAAAAACTGCATTGAATGCTGTACAAGGCCTATGAATAATTATAATCAACAGTTTCAATGCGCCAACAAAGTAATGATGTCATGTCGATGTCACATGCCCGATTTGTGCGCCAAGTAATTGTTTCGCTGTGTTCTTCGATGAGACAAAAAAAAGATCGATCACTCCCGCTCGTAAGTTAGCATCCACTATAGTATACACCCATGTAGCCCTGCGAGCAGTGCTTCGGGTGGGAAAACCCTCAGCCCTGCCGTCTAATATACGCAAAATCTGTGGCAAACTCACGCAAATGAAATTTGTCCCATGGCTCTGACATTTGCTCAATAGGTGCACTCACCCCAGTTTATAAATATTCCGAAGAGTACGCATCGATCCGATGTCTAGTTTCGGTGAAATCGTGCGGGGAAGTTTGAGACCTTCCGTGCGATGAAATACCTTCTCTTTAACCAAAAATCAAATATGCGCATGCGCGAGAGCGGAGAGGTCAACACTAGACTGGTTCCACATCCTCAATTTACTTCCCTTCGTCGTAAGATATGAAGGGAAGTAAATATGAGGACAGCGGTACGGAGTCCAACCTGGGCTACGTATACACATGACATTTGGGAGTGGAACCAACTTCAGGTGGCCACTAAACAGGCGCAGGTGGCCACTATATTAACAGGTGCAGGTGGCTTTTTTTATCAAGGTGGCCTTAATAGCAGGTTAACTGTGGTAACGTGAACGAACGTGAATCTTTAAAAATTAAATGTTTCTGGAACTTCCGGGTGAATACATGTATAAGTGAAACCTAAATTCTATTAATTCCAGCCATTCCTGAATAACTTGCACTTTGCGTACTTACCGTAAAACTGTATACTCGCCGTTCACAGACAGCCTATCGTTTGATAGCATAAAGTACTAAATGGGTGTCGGAAGAAGTCGCAAACAGAAGCACAAAATGGCGCCGCGAAAAATAATCACGAGTGATTTCGAAACGCGGTGTGGTCCAAAAATAGCAGGGGAATTCCCAGACATGAGAAACTGCTGGCTCGAGGTGAAAGGTCAGATGAACCGTGTGTACGTACGGTGCACTAAATTGGACACGGTAACAGCTATTCATGCGCAACATTTGGCTCTTCATTTTCTTGCCCAGTGAAACAGATCTCTGCAACTGCACTCATTCTATTAAATCGTATTTTGGTACATAATAATAGTGACAATATGGTATAGGCCCATTGGCATTTTGTACGACAGTTTGTATATTATACACGATGAATGACTGTTCAAATTCAGCCGTGAATCGCGACATGAATTTTTGTTTTTGACAGGCGATTCACACTTGAAACTGACAACTATAAACAGATAAAGAAGTAATGAAATTCGCCTCACAAATTGGATTTCCAACCGCATTTAGGCCAACGTTTGGTTCAGTCGGTGCTGGGTCCAAAGGGAAGGTTGTTTTTATGCTTATAATGGGAAACAAATAATAGACTAAATGAAAGGCACCAATAAAACTAAAAACACGTTAGTACACAATACACATGTATATGCCATATATTTACATTTGCCCGAATATTAATGATCAAAGTTGGGCTAAATTCCATTTTGGTGAACGGACAGTTTGTATACTTAGTCTCAACACAGTTGGCCGATACATTGCTCATTTCACCATGATCTCACTGATGACCACATCAGGATGGGATAATCTCATGCACTGCCACCAAATGTACATTATTAGGCCCATCGCCTTTTGCATAATTTTGTTAAATTGATCGTCTAACAGTATCAAGTTGTATCAAATGTGACCATTAAATCATCCCTAAAAATAGCATTTGAACTTTGACCCCGATAGAAGCATTTACATAAATTGTCACACAATCTCGTACTTGATATTTAAGATCAATGAAACACAGATAGCAAATAGTCGATTCTTGTTTACAATTTCAATACTGTGTAAAGAAACCAAGTACTTAATAAATCAAATACATAAAGCTATGTATACAGTTTTTTAACAAGTTCCTAAAGTTGCCATGAGTTAGTTTTTAAGCACTACACGATAGATATCAACCAGGGTTGTAGTCGAGTCCATCACAAGTCTTTCACAAGTCCGGATCCGATAAAATCACAAGTCTGTGACAAGTCCCGCACAAGTCCGTCTAAAGTCCAGTAACAAGAAGCAAAGGATGAACATGCACAAAAGAATGCCTTTCTTGGAGTTCATTTGAATAGCTTGTGACTTTATTATTAAGACCCAGTGACTTGTGGTGGACTTTTGAAGGCTTGTGCAGGACTTGTGATGGACTCGACCACGACCCTGATATCAACATATCTAAAAGAAGCTATGAATGGATATAACGAAATAATATTAATTTGTTAATATAGCATTTGAACATTTACACCACAGAAGCATTACAACATTTGTCAAAACAATCTCCTCTGTAAGTACTTGATAAGATTAATATGTATGACAGATATAAAATAGTCGATTCTTTTGTTTTAGAACTTCAATACTGTATAAAGAAACAAAGTACTTAATAAACTAAATAAAGCAAAGCCTATATATAATTTGTTGACAAGTTTATAAAGGTGCTATGAGCATTACACAATGAATATCTACTTAAGCTATGCATATACATGTAATGGAATAATATGAATTTTTGTTTACAATAAACTGTGATTAATCGTAAATTCAGGTCTAATCGAAATATTGAGATATCTGTTTCTTCAAATTGACAATACTTTTTCTCCTTTTATCAGAATCACACTCATGAGAGGGATCGTGGATTGTGCTACTGCAATCATTATGTGAACCTTTTCTTCAAAATCAAACATAACCAGGCATTTGATTGTTTTCTTTACATCTTTCTGAAGAGGATTAAATTCCCGTTAAAATGGGAATTTCGTTATTGAAACTGGACATTGTGATCGGTCAATTGAACAATTTACAAAATAAGAATTGAGCAATAACAAATCCGTTTTAAAGCTTATTATATGTACATGTATCATTTTCAGTCGTTTTGCAGGTTCGTTTTCACCGAATTGAAGGGGCACCAGACCCAAGACTAAACGGCCAGAAAGACTGTTCTGCTTGGTGGTCGAAAAGGGAAGGCACTACCGGTAAGTTGGGGGAAACCTGAGGGAATTTAGGAGAACCTAGGTCCCCGTGCATGTATACTCCCCCAGTGACTATACTGTTGTTCGGTACCCAATGCCACAGTCCGAGTAGCAATTGGATTTTTCGCAAAATTGAATTAAGTAACGACAAAGACATCAATGCTAAAGCACTTTTCGACTTGCACTCATCAGAGCAAAACGCAAGAGTGGATTTTTTAACCGTTTCACAGTGCCAGGCATTTTGAGGGTGCTTGTTGGTTTTTTTGGGGGAAAGGAACTCCTTATCGAAACATATCGTTAAATCTTAAAGGAATTAGTTGTGGCGGTGAGAGTTTGAAAGAGCGGTCTCTCCAACCATCATACTCGATGAAAAACTTTCACAGATTTTAAATCAGCCACTACGAGCTCACCACGAGGAGAGAACGTCATGTCGAAGGGCCAATGTAATCCCTGAGCTATGCACTGTACATGTGCTCCTTGTGCAGTGTAATGATGCAGTTCACCCGTTCCGCTTGTGTCATTACTGGAATTAACTGTCACGTAAATATCACCCGCCCCGTCGCAGCACACGCCGCTAGGTCTCATGAGCTGACCGTTTGGTTCAGTGCTTATGTTGAAAATCTCATGACCCGAAAAGATCTACGCATAGTAACTTCCTCGCACCGTAAAGAGATATAATTAAACGGTCGTCGTGTTGGAATGCAATCTCTCCTGGCCATATGTTAGTGGGAATGATTGAAATCAACGACCCATCGAGGTTTGTCACATACACAACGTTTCTTTTTTTGTCTGCCACAGCTACGCGATTTTGCTTATCCGTAGCAATACAAGTAAGTTTACCTTCTTGCTGTTTCCCAGATTCATCTTGTGCCGGTCTGAACTGACGAATCAACTGCCGGTCAGTGTTAAACACTTTAACAAAATCGCCATCTGTGACCAATATTAAATCGTCTTGTGTCACTGCCACGTTGCGTGGAGCTTTAAAGCCATCTGCTGGATTAAAGGAAGTCTTGAAGTGTTCATCAGACGTAAATACAGAGACCGTTGCCGCTTCCCTGTTCGTTACGATAATGTCACTGTTTTTAAAGGCGCCAATGCTCTGTGCACAGAATTTGTTGTCTTTAGTTTTCTTCCCCTTGAACTCATTCTTCAACAGCCATTTTTCCTCATGAACTATTTCCCACAGGTCTTGATTGGAGACTACATCTTGACACTTGAACCCAATGAATGACTTCTTGTGGTCACCTTGTTCAAACAGAAGTTCCTCCTGAAATTCCAGGTTGTGCATCACCTTGGGCCTAAGATCTAACATCTCAAAGTCGTCAGCACGTTCCATCAGGTCACTCACAACGGCCACAATGGTCTTGGCTCTCTCCATCTTGTCACAATTACTGTTGAACACTTTTTCATACTCTTTATCTCTGTCCTTACCGATTTTGGTGATCTCGTCTCTGCGAAACCGAGCCTTGGTTTGAATTTTGGCAATTTCCCTTTTCTCCTTGGCAAAAACTTCATCGCATGCCTTGGTCACCATTACCTTCAATCTCTTCCGTGAGTGAGATATGGATTCTTGCGAGGCTTGGAATTCCTCCTCGTTTTTCTGAAACGCCTTCAAGACGTCATCAACATCTTTACGATGAGTTCGAACAGCATCTGCAATGGTGATTAATGTGTGTTCTGCCGCTGTACGATGGTCAATCACTGCACACATTGAACAGATCAGTATCTTGCAAGTCTCGCAGGAAAAAGATAGATTGTGGTCAGGGTGCTGTGTGCATTTTGGAGAATGAGGATCCTTAGCTGTGACGTCCTGGCGTGGACTGAGATCTGACACAATTCGGTGCTTCTTGGTGTGTTTCACGCGCTTGTGAGCAGCCTCACATTGTTGGCAGATGTTCGCATTGCAGTCCAGGCATCGGAAGACGGCCTCCAAACCGTCTTCACACTCTTTACAAATCAGATTAGAATCCGAGGTTTCTCCAAGTAACTTCTCCCGTTTGTTGACGTCATCGACAAGCGCGTTCAGGAAGAAACAGCTCTTGATATTCTCAAGGCGCGAATCTGCAATCTCCGTGGTCTTCCTACAGACTGGGCAGATGATCTTACCAGCATCAGGTTCATACTTGCTGACCATGTCTCCCAAGCACTTCTTACAAAAAGTGTGAAGACAGTCAAGGATTTTCGGATCTTGGAAACGGTGCAAGCAGAGTGGGCATTCCAGATGTTCCCGGCTGATCTCACATTTGGCTGTAGATTCGGCCATCGCACTTTTTGTTTAAATTTGCCTGAGGGGAAAATGAGATACATGTAAATAAAAAACTTATAGGTTTACAAAAATAAAGTTTGGTTGTGTCCCCAGCTTCATCCTATACTTAGTTTACTTACTATTAACATTTCGCGATGATTTGTGCAAATCATATTCCGGATATGGAATTCAACCCAAAATGGAACGAATGTAATGTGAACAAACGTAAACCCACAGCAAGCCACATATATGCATCAATTTAAATGAGTTTTAAAAAGAATTTATTTCTGGAATTCAACATTATCTATTGACACACGAAAAATCCAATCACTTTCCTGCACTATAATTACTCTGATTACTTACTGTAAAAGCTATATACACTCGTCCTTCAACTATAGAATAAGTTTGGCGCAGTGCGGCGTCTGAAGAGATGAACTGCAAAATGGCGCATCAAAAAATAAGTCACGAGTGATGTCGAAACTCACCCGATCTGAACCAAAATAGCTAATCTGGAATTTCCACGCTTGATAAACTGTTCAAGGTGAAAGGTTGGGTAAATAAATTTGATTGGATACGGGGCGGAACTGGTAATTTATACGCAGCAATTTGCTGTTCAAAGTTCATTTTGGTATCGTAGATTTCCTGAACAATTACATCCAGAAATTTTAGCTACATTGGTCATGAACCTTCCTCCTTGCATAGATGCAGCGATGTTTCAGAAAAGATGTCAATATAATGCATTGTCGTGCTTTCTTTTTGTCATAAGACACAACGTCAATATCGTTAATATGATATGGGAATATTGCATTGGTACTAAGCACCAATCAAACTTTCAACTGTATCAATAACATCTGCCATAAAATATGCCATGCCCAAAAAGAACAACGCACTGAAAACTTGTCACATTATGCGCTGCACCGCGAAACATAAGCGCATGCATGATGTGGTGTACATGTACCGGCGCCGCTCCCAATGCGCTTTACCGACTCTGTGTCCGCATTGGACTTATAGTCTCGATAAAGGTTACCTGGTAAATTTTCATTGGCAGCAGTTGGCCAGGAATATTGCTGTACTCTGCAGGTACATCATGTATCATTTACAGTCGTTTCGCAGGTTCATTTTCACCGAACTCTTTAAAACAGTGAAAATCACTCCAAAAAAGAGCCATATAAGGAACAATTCTCTTTCAAGCTGTCCCTTATATGGTTTAATTTTTGTGGAGTTATTTTCTCTTTTGAAGTGCTTTTATAAGGAATTTTCTCTTTTGAAGAGTGAGTTTTCCACTCTTTTGCATTTAGAGAGTAAACAGATCAAGTTAGAATTTCGCCTCACAAATTGGATTTGCAACCGCATAGGCCAACGTTTTAAATATGATCAACTTATGCAAAGTTCCACGGACAGTTTGTTTATTTCGTCTCAACACAGTTGGCCGATACATTGCTCATTTCACTATGATCTCACTGATGACCCGTCAGGATGGGATAATCTCATGCACTGCCACCAAATGTACATTATTAGGCCCATCGCCTTTTGCATAGTTTTGTTAAATTGATTGTCTAACAGTATCAAGTTGTAGCAAATGTGACCAGTAAATCATCCCTAAAAATAGCATATGAACTTCGACCCCGATAGAAGCATTTACATAAATTGTCAAAACAATCTCCTCCATAAGTACTTGATATTAAGATCAATGAAACACAGATATCAAATAGTCGATTCTTGTTTACAATTTCAATACTGTGTAAAGTAACCAAGTACTTAATAAATCAAATACATCAAGCTATATAGTTTTAACAAGTGCCTAAAGTTGCCATGAGTTAGTTTTTAAGCACTACACGATAGATATCAACCAGGGTTGTAGTCGAGTCCAGAGCCGATAAAATCACAAGTCTGTGACAAGTCCCGCACAAGTCCGTCTCAAGTCCAGTAACAAGAAGCAAAGGACGAACATGCACAAAAGAATGCCTTTGTTGGAGTTCATTTGAATAGCTTGTGACTTGAATTAAGACCCAGTGACTTGTGTAGGACTTTTTAAGGCTTGTGCAGTACTTGTGATGGACTCGACTACAACCCTGATATCAACAGAGCTAAAGAAGCTATGAATGGATATAACGAAATAATATCAATTTCTTAATATAGTATTTGAACATTTACACCACAGAAGCATTACAAAATTTGTCAAAACAATCTCCTCTGTAAGTACTTGATAAGATCAATATATATATGACAGATATCAAATAGTCGTTTCTTTTTTTAGAACTTCAATACTGTATAAAGAAACCAAGTACTTAATAAACTAAATATATAGCAAAGCCTATAGTTTTTTTACAAGTTTCTAGGTTGCTATGAGCATTACACAATGAATATCTACTAAACGGCCATAAAATTAATTTTCTTTTATAATATACTGTAATTAATCGTAAATTCAGGTCTAATCGAAATATTGAAATATTGAAATATTTTGTTTCTTTAAATTGACAATATTTTTTCTCCTTTCATCAGAATCACACTCATGAGAGGGATCGTGGATTGTGCTACTGCAATCATTATGTGAACCTTTTCTTCAAAATCAAGCGTAGGCATTTGATTGTTTTCTTTACATCTTTCTGAAGAGGATTAAATTCCCGTTAAAATAGGAATTTTGTTATTGAAACTGGACATTCTGATCGGTCAATTGAACAATTTACAAAATAAGAATTGAGCAATAACAAATCCATTTTAAAGCTTATTCTATGTACATGTATCATTTCCAGTCGTTTTGCAGGTTCGTTTTCACCGATTTGCAATGGAAGGGACACCGGACCCAAGACTAAACGGCCAGAAAGACTGTTTTGCATGGTGGTCGAAAAGGGAAGTCACTACCGGTAAGTTGTGTTGGGGAAAACTGGGGGAATGTATAGGGTACCTATAGTCCCCGTGCAGGTATACTCCCGCACGTGACTATACCGCTGTTTGGTACCCACACTGTAAACAATTTTTGCCCGTAAATATACGGTTGAAAGCTGTGCAGCGAGTTGCCTCCTTTTTACCGTATAATTTAGCGGTTGTCCCGTAAATTGTTAAACGGGAAATCCCGTAAAATGTTACGTTATTCCCGTATTTTGACGGTGCTTTCCTGTACTTTCGCTTTCACTAATTACTTATTCCAGTACTTTTAACTTCGTATTCATGTAAGGTATGTTAGTTGACTCTAATTCAAACACACCTGTAGCGATCTCTATTCATTTTCCGTGTTGGCCTACATCGTATTATCACGGTTGCACACATCTACTAAAATTAAATTTACTATTAGTCGCTCATCTGTCACCATCTTAAGTTAACTTGTACCAAACAACTGTCAATTTTACATCTTTCCAAGCAAAAAATTCAATTACAAAAAGCAGAAGAACTGAAAACTGAAGAAAATATTTACACGGGAAATCTTTTCAGTTAAGCGCAATCCCACAATGCATTGTGAGAGGATTTTTACGGGTTCGGCCCGTAAAAATTCATTTTACTTCTCGTAAAAATGTACGTACTTTTTACCGTACAAAAATACGGTAATTTTTTAACAGTGCAATGCCACAGTCCGAGTAAGCTAACTGGGAATTGGATTTTTGTTGCCGTTTCACAGTGCCATGCATTTTTTTATGAGTTTGGTTGTTGGTTCTTTCGACACCTCCTTTTCCAACCTATCGTTGAATCTTAAAGGAAGTAGTTGTGGCGAAGGGAGTTTGAATGAACGGTCCCTCCAACCATCACACTCGATGGAAAACTTTTACAGATTTGAAATCAGCCACCACGAGATCACCACGAGGAGAGAACGTTATGTCGCAGGGCCAATATAATCCCCGAGCTATGCACTGTACATGTACTCCTTGTGCAGTGTAATGATGCAGTTCACTCTTTCCTGCTGTGTCATCAGTGGCGTGATCAACTGTCACGTAAATATCACCCGCCTCGTCGCAGCACACGCTGCTAGGTCTCATGGGCTGACCGTTTGGTTCAGTGCTCATGTTGAAAATCTCATGACCTGAAAGATCTAGGCAGAGTAACCTTCTCGCACCGTAAAGAGATAGAACCAAATGGTCGTCGTGTTGAAAGGCAATCTCTATTGGGCATATGTCAGTGGGAATGATTGAAATCAACGACCCATCGAGGTTTGTCACATACACAACGTTTCTTTCCTCGTCTGCCACAGCTACGCGATTTTGCTCATCCGTAGCAATACAATAAAGTTTACTTTTTCGCAGTTCCCCAGATTCATCTTGTGCCGGTCTGAACTGACGAATCAACTGCTGATCAGTGTTAAACACTTTAACCAAATCGCCATCTGTGACCAATATCAAATTGTCTTGTGTCACTGCCATGCCGTACAGTGGAGCCTGCAAGCCACCTTCTGGATTAAAGGAAGTCTTAAAGTGTCCATCAGACGTAAATACAGAGAATGTTGCCGCGTTTCCGGTCGTTACGACAATGTCATCGTTCTTTAAGACTCCAATGCTCTGTGCATAGAATTTGTCGTCTTCAGTTTCCTCCCCTTCGAACTCATTCTTCAACAGCCACTTTTCCTCACGAAGTATTTCCCCAAGATCTGTATCGGAGACTACATCTTGACACTTGAACCCAATAAATGACTTCTTGTGGTCACCTTGTGCGAACAGGAGTTCCTCCTGAAATTCCAGGTTGTGCATCACCTTGGGCCTAAGATCCAACATCTCAAAGTCGTCGGCATGTTCCGTCAGGTCGCTCACAGCGGCCACAATGGTCTTGGCTCTCTCCATCTTGTCAAGATTACTGTTGAAGACTTTTTCATACTCTTCGTCTCTGCCCTTGCCTATTTTGGTGATCTCGTCTCTGAGAAGCCGAGCCTTGGTTTGAATTTTTGCGATTTCCTCTTTCTCCTTGGAGAAAACACCATCGCATGCCTTGGTGACCATCAGCTTCAATCTCTTCCGTGCGTGGGATAATGATTCTTGCGAGGCTTGGAATTCCTCCTCGCTCTTCTGAAACTTCTTCAAGACGTCATCAACATCTTTACGATGAGATCCAATAGCATCGGCAATGCTGCTTAATGTGTGTTCGGCTGGTGTACGATGGTCAAGCGCTACACACATTGAGCAGATCAGTATCTTGCAAGTCTCGCAGTAAAAGGAGAGATCCTGGTTAAGGTGCTGTGTGCATTCTGGGGAATGGGGATCCTTAGCTGTGACGTCCTGGCGCGGACTGGGATCTGACACAATTCGGTGTTTCTTGGTGTGTTTCATGCGCTTGTGAGCAGCCTCACATTGTTGGCAGATGTTCGCACTGCAGTCTAGGCATCGGGAGACGGCCTCCAAACCGTCTTCACACTCTTCACAAATCAGTTTAGAAGCCGAGGTTTCCCCAAGTAACTTCTCCCGTATGTTGACGTCATCGACAAGCGCGTTCAGGAAGAAACAGCTCTTGAGATTCTCAAGGCGCGAGTCTGGAATCTCGGTGGTCTTCCTACAGACTGGGCAGATGATCTTATCAGCATCAGGTTGATGCTTGCTGACCAAGTCTTCCAAGCAATTCCGACAGAAACTATGGAGACAGTCAAGTATTTTCGGATCTTGGAAACGGCGCAAGCAGATTGGGCATTCCAGATGTTCCTGGCTGATCTCACATTTGGCTGTAGATTCGGCCATCGCACTTTTTGTTTAAATGTGTCTGGGGGAAATAAAATATCGTAACTTGCAGACAGGTTTACAAAAGTAAAGTTTGGTTGTAACTCCATGTCCATTTTATGTATGCTGTTAGTGTTACCAATTTGTGTTGTAAATAAGAAACATTTTATACTTTTGTGAGGAAATACAAAATTCAGTACTAAATCAAACCGTATACAACTTTGGGTTGTTTGTGGGGAAAACTTGGTACGGGGTCTCCTGCGAAATGTTTTATAACTAGTTTGAATTTACATGTACTTCTTACCATTTCAAACAGTATGCAAATGAAAACTGCATTGAATGCTGTACAAGGCCTATGAATAACAGTTTCAATGCGCCAACAAAGTAATGATGTCATTTCGATGTCACAGGCCCGATTTTTGCGCCAAGTACATGTACTGTGGTATTTAAGATGTGGCGAGTAATTGTTCTTCGATGAGACAAAAATAAAGATCATGATCACTCCCGCTCGTAAGTAAGCATCCACTAATAGTATACACCCATGCAGTCTACTGCGGTTGATGATTACATGTACATGTATAGTGACAGTAAATTGCATTAAAATTCTCACGTTTTTGGTTCCGTGTTAAACACACGAGTGAGACTGTCACTACGCAGCTGTGATCCGGCGTCGTGACAAGACATGTTTTTTATGCTGTCGTATAGTTTGTTTGCGAATTTGTGGGGGGGGGGGGGGGGGGAGGAACAGAATATCGTACATATATGTACAATGAAACCTGTATATAGTGGCCACCCTCGAGATCGGGGAAAAACTTGTCACTTTAGACACAGGTTGCATTACCACACATGGCATTTGGGAGTAGGACGAACTTCGGGTGGCCACTATGAACAGGTGCAGGTGGCCTCTTTATCAAGGTGCAAGTGGCATCTTTATCAAGGTGGCCGTAATAGCAGGTTAACTGTGGTATAATGAACGAACGTGAATCCTGCAAGCTATATTCTTCTTTAAAAATAAAATGTTTCTGGAACTTCCGGGTGAAACAGTGAAACCTAAATTATAATAATTCAGCCACATTCCTGAACTAACTTGCACTTTGCGAACTTACCGTAAAACTGTATACTGATCGCCGTTCACAGATATAGCTAGACTAGTATCGTTTGATAGCGTAAAGTACTAAATGGGTGTCGGAAGAAGTCACAAACAGAAGCACAAAATGGCGCCGCGAAAAATGATCACGAGCGATTTCGAAACGAGTTGTGGTCCAAAAATAGCAGGGGACCGGGAATTCCCAGACATGAGAAACTGCTGGCTCGAGGTGAAAGGTCAGATGAAGCGTGTGTACGTACGGTGCATTAGATTGGACACGGTAACCGCTATTCATGCGCAACATTTGGCTCTTCATTTTCTTGCCCAGTAAAACAGATCTATCTCTGCAACTGCACTCATTCTATTAAATCCGCGTATTTTGCTACATAATAATACAGTGACAATACGTAAGGCCCATTGGCAATTTGTACGATAGTTTGTACATTATATACGATGAATGGCTGTTAAAATTTAGCCGTGAATCGCGACATGAATTTTTGTTTTTGACAGGCGATTCACACTTGAAACTGACAACTATAAACAGATAAAGATGTATATGCCATATATATGCCATATGTCATATGAATATCTACTTAAGCTATGCATATACATGTACATGTAATGAATTACTATGACTTTTATTTTTACAATAAACTGTGATTAATCGTAAATTCAGGTCTAATCGAAATATTGAAATATTTGTTTCTTTAAATTGACGATACTTTTTCTCCTTTCATCAGAGTCACACTCATGAGAGGGATCGTGGATTGTGCTACTGCAATCATTATGTGAACCTTTTCTTCAAAATCAAGCGTAGGCATTTGATTGTTTTCTTTACATCTTTCTGAAGAGGGTTACATTCCCATTAAAATAGGAATTTCGATATTGAAACTGGACATTTTTATTGGTCAATTAACAATTTACAAAATAAAAATCGGGCAATAACAAATCCGTTTTAAATGAAAACTGAAGAAAGTCACCATATTTACACGGGAAATCTTTTCAGTTTAAGGAGTGTGACCAGATCGCTTTTTTTTACCCATAACTCCCCGGGACTTACCTTATGGGTCATGAGATTTTTATATCATAACATCCGTTATATTTTTCTGATTACGAAACTGAAACTCCCGCGCTTCTAGGCCGCACATTTCCAAGGATATTGTCGAAAATCCACCGATTATTTGTAAACTAATTTTCCAGTATCAACGTTTATACACTGAAAGCCGACTCGATAGTTTTGTTCAATTTTTTACTGGAAATTGAGAATGTTTTCGGGTTTTTGGGACATGGGAGGTGTGTATGGGAGTTACTTGATAATATCGGTAAGTTACATCGAAAACTATTTTCCAGAAACTCTGGTCAAGCTCCTTTAAGCATAATCTTACAATACATTGTGAAAGGAATTTTACCGATTCGGCCCGTAAAAATTCATTTACGGGCATTTCTCGTAAAAATGTACGTACTTGCTACGGTAATTGTTTTTCACAGTGCAATGCCACAGTCCGAGTAGGCTAACTGGGAATTGGATTTTATTTTTACCATATCACAGTGCGAGGAATTTTTTAAGAGTGTGGTTGTTGGTTCTTTTTTTCAACATATCGTTGAATCTTACATCAAGTCGTTGTGGCGATGGGAGTTTGAATGAACGGTCCCTCCAACCATCACACTCGATGGAAAACTTTCACAGAGTTTTGATCAGCCACCACGAGATCACCACGAGGAGAGAACGTCAAGTCGAATGGATTAAATAATCTCTGAGCCATGCACTGTACATGTACTCCTTGTGCAGTGTAATGATGCAGTTCACTCCTTTCTGCTTCGTCATCATCAGTGGCATGATTAACTGTCACGTAAATATCACCTGCCTCGTCGCAGCACACGCCGCTAGGTTTCATGAGCTGACCGTTTGGTTCAGTGCTGATGTTGAAAATCTCACGACCCGAAAGATCTAGGCAAAGTAACCTGCTCGCAGACCAAATAGATATAATTAAACGGTCGTCGTGTTGGAAGGCAATGCCTACTGGGCATATGTCAGTGGGAATGATTGAAATCAACGACCCATCGAGGTTTGTCACATACACAACGTTTCTTTCTGGGTCTCCAAATGCTACGCGATTTTGATCATCCGTAGCAATACAAGAAAATTCACTTTCTCGCAGTTCCCCTGATTCGTCTAGTGCCGGTCTGAACTGACGAATCAACTGCTGATCAGTGTTAAACACTTTAACCAAATCGCCATCTGTGAACAATATCAAATTGTCTTGTGTCACTGCCATGCCGTACAATGGAGCATGCAAGCCACCTTCTGGATTAAAGGAAGTCTTGACGTGTCCATCAGACGTAAATACAGAGACTGTTGCCGCGTAAATGTTCGTTACTACAATGTCATCCGTATTAAAGGCGTCAATGCTTACAAAGAATTTGCCGTCTTCAGTTTCCTCCCCTATGAACTCATTCTTCAACAGCCACTTTTCCTCATGAAGTATTTTCCCCAGATCTGTATCGGAGACTACATGTACATCTTTACACTTGACCCAAATATATGACTTCTTGTGGTCAACTTGTTCAAATCGGAGTTCCTCCTGACATTCCAGGTTGTGCATCACCTTGGGCTTAAGATCCAACATCTCAAAGTCGTCTGCACGTTCCATCAGGTCGCTCACAGCGGTCACAGTGGTCTTGGCTCTCTCCATCTTGTCACGATTACTGTTAAGCACTTTTTCATACTATTCATCTTTGTCCTTACCGATTTTGGTGATCTCGTCTCTGAGAAGCCGAGCCATGGTTTGAATTTTGGCGACTTCCTCTTTCTCCTTGGCGGAAACATCATCGCATGCCTTCGTCACCATCAGCTTCAATCTCTTTCGTGAGTAAGATATGGATTCTTGCGAGGCTTGGAATTCCTCCTCGCTTTTCTGAAACGCCTTCAAGACGTCATCAACATCTTTACGATGAGTTCGAACAGCATCTGCAATGGTGATTAATGTGTGTTCTGCCGCTGTACGATGGTCAATCACTGCACACATTGAACAGATCAGTATCTTGCAAGTCTCGCAGCAAAGAGAGAGATTGTGGTCAGGGTGCTGTGTGCATTTTGGAGAATGAGGATCCTTAGCTGTGACGTCCTGGCGCGGACTAAGATCTGACACAATTCGGTGCTTCTTGGTGTGTTTCAGGCGCTTGTGAGCAGCCTCACATTGTTGGCAGATGTTCGCAATGCAGTCTAGGCATCGGAAGACGGCCTCCAAACCGTCTTCACACTCTTCACAAATCAGATTAGAAGCCGATGTTTCTCCAAGTAACTTCTCCCGTTTGTTGACGTCATCGACAAGCGAGCTCAGGAAGAAACAGCTCTTGAGATTCTCAAGGCGCGAGTCTGGAATCTCCGTGGTCTTTCTACAGACTGGGCAGATGATCTTATCAGCATCAGGTTGATGCTTGCTGACCAAGTCTTCCAAGCAATTCCGACAAAAACTATGAAGGCAGTCAAGTATTTTTGGATCTTGGAAACGGCGCAAGCATATTGGGCATTCCAGATGTTCCTGGCTGATCTCACATTTGGCTGTAGATTCGGCCATCGCACTTTTTGTTTAAATGTGCCTGGGGAAAATATAATATCATAACTTGCAGGCATGACAAAAGTAAGGTTTGGTTGTAACTTCATGTCCATCTTATGTATGTTGTATAGTGTTACCAATTTGTGTTGTAAATAAGAAAATGTTATACTTTTGTGAGGAAATACAAAATTCAGTAATAAATCAAACCGTATACAAATTTGGTGTTTGTGGGGGAACTTGGTACGGGGTCTCCTGCGAAATGTTTTATACGTGTAGTTTGAATTTACATGTACTTCCTACCATTTCAAACAGTATGCAAATAAAAACTGCATTGAATGCTGTACAAGGTCTATGAATAATTATAATCAACAGTTTCAATGCGCCAACAAAGTAATGAATATGTCGTTTCGATGTCACAGGCCCGATTTGTGCGCCAAGTACATGTACTGTGGTATTTAAGATGTGGCGAGTGATTGTTCCGCTGTGTTCTTCGATGAGACAAAAATAAAGATCATGATCACTCCCGCTTGTAAGTTAACATCCACTAATAGTAAGCTAGACCCATGCAGTCTACTGTGGTTGATGATTAGGCCTAAAATACATGTATAGTGACAGTAAATTGCATTAAAATTCTCACGTTTCTGGTACTTCTTACCATTTAAATAAAAATAAATAAAACTCGTCAATGCGCGCGTGAGGCAAAATTCGTGCCACGAAATGTCTACTATGGAGATGCGTATTTCGTTACACGAATTTGGCCTCACGCGCGCATTGACGAGCCTCTGCCTTTAAATCCAGCCACATTCCTGAATTAACTAACTTGCACTTTACGTACTTACGTAAAACTGTATACTCGCCGTTCACAGATAGCCTATCGTTTGATAGCGTAAAGTACTAAATGGGTGTCGGAAGAAGTCACAAACAGAAGCACAAAATGGCGCCGCGAAAAATGATCACGAGCGATTTTGAAAGAGTTGTGGTCCAAAAATGGCAGGAGAATTCCCAGCCATGAGAAACTGCTGGCTCGAGGTGAAAGGTCAGATAAAGTGTGTGTACGGTGCACTGGATTGCATTTGAACTTCGACCCCTATAGAATCAATACATACATTGTCAAAACAATCTTCTTAATCAGTACTAAGATAAATGAAACACAGATATCAAATAGTCGATTGTTTTTTTGCCTTTTTAAAACTGTGTAAAGAAACCAAGTATAGGCCTACTTAATAAATCATATACATAAAGCTATATATTTTTTTAACAAGTTCCTAAAGTTGCCATGAGTTAGTTTTTAAGCACTACACGATAGATATCAACCAGGGTTGTAGTCGGGTCCATCACAAGTCTGTCACAAGTCCAGAGCCGATAAAATCACAAGTCTGTGACAAGTCCCGCACAAGTCCGTCTCAAGTCCATTGAGAAGAAGCAAAGGACGAACATGCACAAAAGAATGCCTTTTTTTGGAGTTTATTTGAATAGCTTGTTACTCGAATTAATACCCAGGCTTGTGCAGGATTTGTGATGGACTCGACTACAACCCTGATATCAACATATCTAAAGAAGCTATGAATGGATATAACAAAATAATATGAATTGTTTAATATAGCATTTAAACATTTACACCACAGAAGCATTATAAAATTTGTCGAAACAATCTCCTCTGTAAGTACTTGATAAGATCAATATACATGACAGATATCAAATAGTCGATTCTTTTTTTTTAGAACTTCAATACTGTATAAAGAAACCAAGTGCTTAATAAACTAAATAAAGCAAAGCCTATAGTTTTTTGACAAGTTTCTAAAGGTGCTATGAGCATTACACAATGAATATCTACTTAAGCTATGCATATACATGTAATGAAATCATATGAATTGTCTTTTACAATAAACTGTGATTAATTGGGAATCCAGATCTAATCGAAATATTGAAATATTTTTTTCTTCAAATTGACAATACTTTTTCTCCTTTCATCAGAATCACACTCATGAGAGGGATCGTGGATTGTGCTACTGCAATCATTATGTGAACCTTTTCTTCAAAATCAAACATAACTAGGCATTTTATTGTTTTCTTTACATCTTTCTGAAGAGGATTAAATTCCTGTTAAAATGGGAATTTCGATATTGAAACTGGACATTCTGATTGGTCAATTGAACAATTTACAAAATAAGAATTGGGCAATAACAAATCCGTTTTAAAAGCTTATTCTATGTAAATGTATAATTTTCAGTCGTTTCGCAGGTTCGTTTTCACCAAATTGAAATGGAAGGGGCACCGAACCCAAGACTAAACGGCCAGAAAGACAGTTTTGCATGGTGGTCGAAAAGGGAAGTCACTACCGGTACGTTTTGTTTTGTTGGGGGGAAACTGGGAATTTATAGAGGAACCCAGGTCCCCGTGCAGGTATACTCCCGCATGTGTCTATACCGCTGTTTGGTACCTACACTGTAAACATTGTTTTTCCCGTAAATTTTACGGTCGAAAGCTGTGCAGCGAGTTGCCTCCTTTTTACCGTAATTATAGCAGTTGTCCCGTAAATTGTTTAACGGGAAATCCCGTAACATTTTACGTTATTCCCGTATTTTGACAGTGCTTTCCCGTGCTTTTGCTTTCAGTAATTACTTATTCCACTACTTTTAACTTCATATTCATGTAAGGTATGTTGGTTGACACTAATTCAACTACAAAATACCTGTAGCAACTTCTATTTGTGCTCCATGTAGGCATACATCGTATAGACAGCCGAAGTGTTAAGTGTTGACATGGTAATTGGCTCTAAACATCATGGTCATCGGAAAAAGCACTGAGACACGGTTCAGTGATTTTTAGTGTAGAGCCATTGCCTGACAAAAGATGACGTATTCACTTCGGCAGTCTATACTCACGGTTGCACACATCTACTAAAATTAAATTTACTATTAGTCGCTCATCTGTCACCATCTTAAGTTAACTTGTACCCAACAACTGTCACTATTACATCTTTCCAAGCAAAAAACGAAATTACAAAAAGCAGAAGAACTTAAAACTGAAAAAAATCACCATATTTACACGGGAAATATTTTCAGTTAATCGCAATCACACAATGAATTGTGAAAGGATTGTTACGGGTTCGGCCGTAAAAAATTCATTT
Source organism: Henricia sp. BOLD:AAB3569 (assembly GCA_037783545.1). Taxonomy (NCBI): domain Eukaryota; kingdom Metazoa; phylum Echinodermata; class Asteroidea; order Spinulosida; family Echinasteridae; genus Henricia; species Henricia sp. BOLD:AAB3569. The sequence goes on from JBBELK010000715.1 coordinate 332,799, forward strand.
ACGTTTATTTCACGTAAAAATGTACCGTGAAAAATACGGTAATGTTTTTACAGTGCAATGCCACAGTCCGAATAGGCTAACTGGGAATTTGATTGTTTTTACCGTTTCACGGTGCCAGGCATTTGTTATGAGTTTGGTTGTTGGTTCTTTCGATAACTCCTTTTTCAACCTATCGTTGAATCTTAAAGGAAGTAGTTGTGGCGGAGGGAGTTTGAATGAACGGTCCCTCCAATCATCACACTCGATGAAAAACTTTCACAGATTTCCAATCAGCCACCACAAGTTCACCATGAGGAGAGAACGTCACCTCAAAGGGGCAATATAATCCCTGAGCTATGCACTGTACATGTACTCCTTGTGCAGTGTAATGATGCAGTTCACTCTGTCCTGCTGTGTCATCAGTGGCGTGATCAACTGTCACGTAAATATCACCCGCCTCGTCGCAGCACACGCCGGTAGGTCTCATGAGCTGACAGTTTGATTCAGTGCTGATGTTGAAAATCTCACGACCCGAAAGATCTAGGCAGAGTAACCTGCTCGCAACGTAAAGAGATTGAATTAAACGGTCGTCGTGTTGGAATGCAATCCTTCCTGGCCATATCTCAGTGGGAATGATTGAAATCAACCACCCATCAAGGTTTGTCACATACACAACGTTTCTTTTTTTGTCTGCCACAGCTATGCGATTTTGCTCATCCGTAGCAATACAAGCAAGTTTACTTTTTCGCATTTCCCCAGATTCATATTGTGCCGGTCTAAACTGACGAATCAACTGCTGATCAGTGTTAAACACTTTAACCAAATCGCCATCTGTGACCAGTATCAGATTGTCTCGTGTCACTGCCACGCTGTGCAGAGCCTGCAAGCCACCTTCTGGATTAAAGGAAGTCTTGAAGTGTCCATCAGACGTAAATACAGAGACTGTTTCCGCGTTTCTGTTCGTCACGACAATGTCACTGTTCTTAAAGGCGCCAATGCTATGTGCATAGAATTTGCCGTCTTTAGTTTTCTTCCCCTCGAACTCATTCTTCAACAGCCACTTTTCCTCATGAAGTATTTCCCCCAGATCTGTATCGGGGACTACATCTTGACACTTGAACCCAATAAATGACTTAGTGTGGTCAACTTGTTCAAACAGGAGTTCCTCCTGAAATTCCAGGTTGTGCATCACTTTGGGCATAAGATCCAACAACTCAAAGTCGTCAGCACGTTCCATCAGGTCGCTCACAGCGGTCAAAATGGTCTTGGCTCTCTCCATCTTGTCACGATTACTGTTGAACACTTTTTCATACTCTTCATCTCTGTCCTTACCGATTTTGGTGATCTCGTCTCTGAGAAGCTGAGCCTTGGTTTGAATTTTGGCAATTTCCTCTTTCTCCTTAGCAGAAACATCATCGCATGCCTTAGTCACCATCAGCTTCAATCTCTTCCGTGAGTGAGATATGGATTCTTGAGAGGCTTGGAATTCCTTCTCGCTCTTCTGAAACTTCTTCAAGACGTCATCAACATCTTTATGGTGAGATCCAATAGCATCGGCAATGCTGCTTAGTGTATGTTCCGCTGTACGATGGTCAATCACTCCACACATTGCACAGATCAGTATCTTGCAACTCTCGCAGTAAAGAGAGAGATTGTGGTCAGGGTGCTGTGTGCATTTTTGGGAATGAGGATCCTTAGCTGTGACGTCCTGGCGCGGACTGAGATCTGACACAATTCGGTGTTTCTTTCTGTGTTTCACGCGCTTGTGAGCATCCTCACATTGTTGGCAGATGTTCGCATTGCAGTCCAGGCATCGGAAGACGGCCTCCAAACCGTCTTCACACTCTTTACAAATCAGATTAGAAGCCAAGGTTTCCCCAAGTAACTTCTCCCGTATGTTGACGTCATCGACAAGCGCGTTTAGGAAAAAACAGTTCTTGATATTCTCAAGGCGCGAGTCTGGAATCTCCGTGGCCTTCCTACAGACTGGGCAGATGATCTTATCAGCATCAGGTTCATACTTGCTGACCAAGTCTTCCAAGCAATTCCGACAGAAACTATGAAGGCAGTCAAGTATTTTCGGATCTTGGAAACGGCGCAAGCAGATCGGGCATTCCAGATGTTCCTGGCTGATCTCACATTTGGCTGTAGATTCGGCCATCGCACTTTTCGTTTAAATGTGCCTGGGGAAAATGAAATATCATAATTGCAGACAGGTTTACAAAAGTAAAGCTTGGTTGTAACCCCATGTCCATCTTATGTATGCTGTTACTGTTACCAATTTGTGTTGTAAATAACAAACATTTTATACTTTTGTGAGGAAATACAAAATTCAGTACTAAATCAAACCGTATACACACATTTGGTGTTCTTTGTGGGGGAGGGGGGAACTTGGTACGAGGTCTCCTGCGAAATGTTTTATAACTAGTTTTAATTTACATGTACTTCTTTATACCATTTCAAACAATGTGCAAATAAAAACTGCATTGAATGCTGTACAAGGCCTATGAATAATTATAATCAACAGTTTCAATGCGCCAACAAAGAAATGATGTCATTTCGATGACACAGGCCCGATGTATGCGCCAAGTACAGGTAGGCCTATACTGTGGTATTTAAGATGTGGCGAGTGATTGTTCCGCTGTGTTCTTCGATGAGACAAAAATAAAGATCATGATCACTCCCGCTCGTAAGTTAACATCCACTAATAGTATACACCCATGCAGTCTACTGCGGTTTATGATTACATGTACATGTATAGTGACAGTAAATTGCATTAAAAGTCTCACGTTTCTGGTTCCGTGTTAAACACATGAGTATAAAGACTGTCGCTACGCAGCTGCGATCCGGCGTCACAAGACATGTTTTTTATGCTGTCGTATAGTTTGTTTGCGAATTTGTGGAGGAAAAACATAATATTTGTACATGTACAATCAAACCTGTATATAGTGGCCACCCTCGGGATCGGGAAAAAACTGGTCACTTTAAACAGGTTGCATTACCACACATGGCATTTGGGAGTAGGACGAACGTCGGGTGGCCACTATAAACAGGCGCAGGTGGCCTCTTTATCAAGGTGCAGGTGGCATATTTATCAAGGTGGCCTTAATAGCAAGTTAACTGTGGTATAATGAACGAACGTGAATCCTGCAAGCTATATTCTTCTTTAAAAATAAAATGTTTCTGGAACTTCCGGGTAAAATTAAGTGAAACCTAAATTCCATTAATTCCAGCCACATTCCTGAACTATAACTTTCACTTTGCATACTTACCGTAAAACTGTATACTCGCCGTTTACAGATAGCCTATCGTTTGATAGCGTAAGTACTAAATGGGTGTCGGAAGAAGTCACAAACAGAAGCACAAAATGGCGCCGCGAAAAATGATCACGAGCGATTTAGAAACGAGTTGTGGTCCAAAAATAGCAGGGAAATTCCCAGACATGAGAAACTGCTGGCTCGAGGTGAAAGGTCAGATGAATCGTGTGTACGTACGGTGCACTAGATTGGACACAGTAACAGCTATTCATGCGCAACATTTGGCTCTTCATTTTCTTGTCCAGTGCGACGCAGATCTAGTGCAACTGCACTCATTATATTAAATCGTATTTTGCTACATAATAATACAGTGACAATACAGTCTATATAGGCCCATTGGCATTTTGTACGACAGTTTGTATATACACGATGAATGACTGTTAACATTCAGACGTGAATCGCGACATGAATTTTTGTTTTTGACAGGCGATTCACACTTGAAACTGACAACTATCAACAGATAAAGATGTAATGAAATTCGCCTCACAAATTGGATTTCCAACCGCATTTAGGCCAACGTTTGGTTCAGTCGGTGCTGGGTCAAAAGGGAAGGTTGTTTTTATGCTCATAATAATGGGAAACAAATAATAGACTAAATGGAAGGCACCAATAAAACTAAAAACACGTTAGTACACAATACACATGTATATGCCATATATTTACATTTTCCCAAATTTTAACGATCAAAGTTGGGCTAAATTCCATTTTTGTGAACGGTCGACAGTTTGTTTATTTCGCTCAACACAGTTGGCTGATACATTGCTCATTTCACCATGATCTCACTGATGACCACATCAGGATGTGATAATCTCATGCATTGCCACAAAATGTACATAATTAGGCCCATCGCTTTTTGCATAATCTTTGCTTACTTTTGCATAATTGATTGTCTAACAGTATCAAGTTGTGGCAAATGTGACCAGTAAATCATCCCTAAAAATAGCATATGAACTTTGACCCCGATAGAAGCATTACATAAATTGTCAAAACAATCTCCTCCATAAGTACCGTACTTGATATTAAGATCAATGAAACACAGAAAGCAAATAGTCGTTTGTTTACAATTTAAATACTGTGTAAAGAAACCAAATACTTAATAAATCAAATACATAAAGCTATATATTTTTTTAACAAGTTCCTAAAGTTGCCATGAGTTAGTTTTTAAGCACTACACGATAGATATCAACCAGGGTTGTAGTCGAGTCCATCACAAGTCTTTCACAAGTCTAGAGCCGATAAAATCACAAGTCTGTGACAAGTCCTGCAGTATGCACAAGTCCGTCTCAAGTCCAGTAACAAGAAGCAAAGGATAAACATGCACACAAAATGCCTTTCTTGGAGTGCATTTCAATGGCTTGTGACTTAAATTAAGACCCATCAGGGACTTGTGGTGGACTTTTGAAGGCTTGTGCAGGACTTGTGATGGACTCGACTACAACCCTAAAATCAACATATCTAAAGAAGCTAGAATAATATGAATTTTTTAATATAGCATTTGAACATTTACACCACAAAAGTATTACAAAATTTGTCAAAACAATCTCCTCTGTAAGTACTTGATAAGATCAATATATATGACAGATATCAAATAGTCGATTCTTGTTTTAGAACTTCAATACTGTATAAAGAAACCAAGTACTTAATAAACTAAATAAAGCAAAGCCTATAGTTTTTTGACAAGTTTCTAAAGGTGCTATGAGCATTACACAATGAATATCTTCTTAAGCTATGCATATACATCTAATGAAATACTATTAATTGTTTTTACAATAAACTGTGATTAATCGTAAATTCAGGTCTAATCGAAATATTGAAATATTTGTTTCTTTAAATTGACAATACTTTTTCTCCTTTCATCAGAATCACACTCATGAGAGGGATCGCGGATTGTGCTACTGCAATCATTATGTGAACCTTTTTCTTCAAAATCAAACATAACTAGGTATTTGATTGTTTTCTTTACATCTTTCTGAAGAGGATTTAATACACTCCTGTCAAAATAGGAATTTCGATACTGAAACTGGACATTCTGATCGGTCAATTTAAGATTTACCAAATACAAACTGAGCAATAACAAATCCATTTTAAAGCTTATCCTATGTACATGTATCATTTTCGCAGGTTCGTTTTCACCGAATTGAAATGGAAGGGGCACCGGACCCAAGACTAAACGGCCAGAAAGACTGTTTTGCATGGTGGTCGAAAAGGGAAGGCACTGACTATACTGGTAAGTTTTGTTAGGGGAAACCTGAGGAAATTTAAGGGGAACCCAGGTCCCCGTGCAGGTATACTCCCGCACGTGACTATACCGCTGTTTGGTACCCACACTGTAAACAATGTTTTGCCCGTAAATTTTACGGTCGAAAGCTGTGCAGCGAGTTGCCACCTTTTTACCGTAATTATAGCGGTTGTCCCGTAAATTGTTAAACGGGAAATCCCGTAAATGTCGACGTTATTCCCGTATTTTGACGGTGCTTTCCCGTACTTTCGCTTTCACTAATTACTTATTCCAGTACTTTTAACTTCGTATCCATGTAAGGTATGTTGGTTGACACTAATTAAACTACAAAATACCTGTAGCAACTTCTATTTATGCTCCATGTAGGCCTACATGTACATCGTATAGACGGCCGAAGTGTGACGTGATTGCCATGGTAATAAGCGCCTCGGAATATGTCTACATACATGTAGATAGATGGCGCTTTACAAATGCTTGTATTATTAGGTGATCGGGCCAACAGCCCGATCACCTATAGTCTGGTACCCGGACCAAAAATTCTTTGACTAGACTGAATTTAAGGTCCGGCAGCCGTCAATTTCGCCATTTTGAAACAGGAGGAATTCCTCCTTTTTCCGAAGGTTCCCGAAGTTACCCGAATGCACGTCCGGTCGTCCGGACGTTACCGTTAATCGTCGGGTACAATTCGTCATTGTTTCGAGAATTTGAATTGACATCGCGTGCACGTACGCGTGCCGCTGCGTGTGTATTTATGGTGATGCCACGGATTTAAAACTACGCAATGGCTATAGTTACGGCATGGAGGAAGAAACAAACAACCGTTTGAATGGCTAGTATAGTTACGGGATTGCAACAGCAGATTAAAACTCATGTACAATATGGAGCTCACTCGGTGATGCAGACAAGGTTTTAATTTTTCTTGAATTTTCTTTTTGATGCTCGCCTACATGATTAAAATTGGCATATTTAAAATTTTAAGGTTAATATATTAAGTTTGTATTGGTCAAATATAGAATAACCCCTGTCAAATTGTTGTACACTCATGCCATATCGCGCAGCGCAGCGCGCGCGCTTTGAAAATTAACGGTTATGTGCTCCTAAAAATAAATGCATGACGTAATGCTTAAAGTGCTATTTTAAACACGACAGTAGCCGGTCCTCATATTCATTCGTTGTAATATGTGGAGCGGGAACCAGTCTAGATCACCTATTACTCTCGTACGATTTCTTTGTCTTTTTTTTTTTGGCTTTTTCGCTTTGCGGCGAAAAAGCCTTTGTTTTCGTTTTGAATTTTTTTTTTCGTTTATTTCTTCTTCTTCTTCTGATTTTTTTCCCATAGACAAAGCGCATAGGCGTTGTCGGCGCTTTTTCAGGTTGTTCCCAAACATTGATCTTAACCAAACTTGGTCACATCAAAGACATAGTATAAGAGGTGTGCACCCAAGAATGGCTTCATTGTGACGTCATCTGTTACGTCATTATAACACTTTAAAAATGCCTAAAAAGCGGAAAATTGCCGAAATATGCACTTTTTAAAATGGTTCCCTTGCCAAAACCACATGACCCAGGGTTTTCATATTTGGCAAACATTTAGATCAGATCATGAGCTTTAATGTTCTTGGTGTAGGCATTTTCATCTGACCCTTCCTTCCTGGGTCAATCGAAGGTCAAAGTTTAGCCAATTCAAAAATCACATTTTTTGTATTTGTTTGTACTTATGAAGCAATATTACCTATTAAACTACGCTTGATCTTTATAAAACTAGGTACAGGCATGGGCCCCATCACAAACTTCCACCACCATGTAGAACATCACCATGACGTCAATGATTACGTAATTATAATAATTTAAAAATGGCAAAAAAGTGGATTTTCGTCATGAAAATGACCAAAAAATGCATTTCGTAAAATGTTTCCCTCTATAAAACCACATGGCCCAGCGTCTTTATATTAAGCAGACATTATAGATCAGATCACGGACTACATTTTGCTTTGTGTAGGCATTTTCATCTGACCCTTCCTTCCTGGGTCAATCGAAGGTCAAATTCAGCCAATTCAAAAATAACATTTGTTGTATGTTTTTGTACTTATGAAGCAATATTAGCTATTAAACTACGCTTGATCTTTATAAAACTAGGTACAGACATGGGCCCCATCACAAACTTCCACCACCATGTAGAACATCACCATGACATAACTGATTACGTGATTATGATAATTTAAAGTGGCAAAAAAGTGGATTTTCTTCATGAAAATGACCCCAAATGCATTTCTTAAAATGTTTCCCTCTATAAAACCACATGGCCCAGGGTCTTAATATTTAGCAGACATTATAGATCAGATCATGGACTACAATGTTCTTTGTGTAGGCATTTTCATCTGACCCTTCCGTCCTGGGTCAATTGAAGGCCAAAGTTCAGCCAAGTCGCAATTTGCGTAAAACCATGCATAAGCCACCCCACCCCAGGCCATGTACTCGCGTTTTGCTACCGTGAAAGTGATATAGCGCCCTCATAGTTATACATGTATAGCTAAAGAGAGAATGCGCAGTACGTGTAAACATATAGTTCATGTACTTGTTGTAAGTTGCGCGAACATGCAGTGCACGTCCCATTTAAAAACAAAAGCTTAATATAGGCCTGAAATAATTAAGTCATTGTCTAGATTTTATTGAACCATCTTTTAAAAATCTAATTACGAAATTGTCCTCCTTGGCCAAACTCTTTTCAATCTTAACTAATTATGTGCTCTGATTTCTGCCTTTGATGACTAATATATGTATATCAGTATTTCGAGTAAACATCGCGTTTCCATCCCAAATGTGAACAAAACAAACTAAAAATGAACAGTTTAGAATTCGCAAAGGGAAATCAAACTTGCCTCTAAACTGAGTTTTCAGGATAAACTTTTTAAATATTTAATTTATAACGCCATGTGACATTATTACAAATAGTACTAATTTTACAGTAACTTAATTGATGTTTTTTAAAGTGCAAAAACTGAAAATTGCCATATTCTTAAATCTAAACAAATCTTTTCTCAATCGATGAAGGTAACTGTACTGTTTACATAATGTACATGTTATTTTGTTTTATATGAAATTTCGCCCAAGACTCTCTTAGTATAAATCCTGAACATACATGTTATGATACTCCTCAAGGAGCTAATTAAGTAATCAAAAGTTTTTATCTGCGCCATGACTTGGTATCTCACAGTTCATCAAACACTTGGAAGTGGCAGATCTGTATAGCAGTACACTCAGGCAAACTGACACAACTCAAAAACTGTTCATCATCAGGTTTAAGATTAAATGAGCATACAATTTAATGTTTTCCATATTCAAAATTCGTAACAAATCAGCAGATTCACCTATGATCGTGATTCCTGCGCCATATACGGTAATTAACAAAGGTATTTAACTGATGATCTCATAATGACGTCATCACGTGTCAGATTAAAGGTGATACAAATATTATAAATATGAAATATTAACAAATGCGAGCTACAACCTTGATTCCTTCCCATATACGATCACTAGCAAAGGTCGTTAACTTTTGGCTTTTCCGTTTATTTCTTCTTCTAATGTTTTCCCCATTGACATAACGCATGGGCGTTGTCGGCACTTTTTGAGGTTGTTCCCAAACTTGAGGTTGTTCTTAAACAAACTTGGTAACATCAAAGACATATTAGAAGAGGTGTGCACCCAACAATGGCGCCATCATGACGTCATCAGGTGTAAGTTTGAAGGGGCATGAAATTTAATGTTTCCATATGCAAAAATTCATAAAAAATCAACCGTTTGACCTACGATCTTGATTCTTTCGGCATATTCGATAATTAATAAAGGTCTTTCACATGCCCACATGCCTTCACATTTGACCTCATTCCCTATTGGTCAAACAGACTTTGCCTTGCCATTTGAAACTGGTAAGAGGTATTTGGATGGGGTCAAAGGTGTTTGAGTTCGACTAGGGTGGGGTATCCAAAAAATATCGCCGTGACCTTGCTCACTTCCGGTAGAAACCGGAAGTGCATTTAAATGAACCTATTTTGTAAAAGTGGGAAAAGCTGCCGAGATGCGGTTGGTAGTGTTAGTGTCTAAGGTAAATATGGTTTCCAAAAATGTAAGTTTCTACGTCATTCCATAAAAGGGTGCCCTCTAGCGGCAAAATTAGAAAGTCTTAAAATGACCCTTTGATAGCAGTGTTTGCGCAAATTAGCCCAATAGTGGTGAATATAGAGTGCGTCGACCACCAAACATGTCTGTATTGTTAAAACATTGATTACGTCATCAATCCTTTAAAGGTAACACATTAAAGGTAAACATTTTTTTAAACTAAATACTTTATATACTTTTTGCAAGCTAAGCATGCTCATTTTTGAAGTTAAAAAAATTTGAAAAAGCCCTACGCTCTGTTCATAGAACAGACGTAGCTCTAGTTTTTGTTTTTCTTCTTCCACTCAAACGTTTCCAGAGGTTTTCTTAAAAACGGTTCAAGCTATCAACTTGAAACTTGGTAGGAACATCAACCCCAATGTGAAGGTGTGCATACAAGTGTGACGTCATTGTGACGTCATTAGGTATCAAATTACAAACCAAAAATGACCAAAATATGCATGTTTTAAAATGCTTCCGTCTGGAAAACCACGTGACCCATGATATTTGTATTTGGTAGGCTTATAGATCAGATCATGGCCAACAATTTTCTTAGTGTGGGCATTTTCATCTGACCCTTCCTTCTGTGGTCAATTTGAGGTCAAAGTTCAACGAAAACGAAAATCTCAATTTTTGCACTTATTGAGCACCAATGCCCATCAAACCAAGCTGAATCTTTAAGAAACTAAGTACAGGCATAGGTCCTATGGCAGACTTTCACCAGCGTGTATAATATTATGATGGTATCAAGCGTGACGTCATCGTGACGTCATCAAGTATCAAATTACACCTCCCAAAAAACCAAAATATGCATATTTTAAAATGCTTCCATCTCGAAAACCACGTGACCCAGGATCTTCGTATTTGGCAGGTTTATAGATGACATTCTGTGCTACAACTTTCTTTGTGTGGGCATTTTCATCTGACCCTTCCTTCTGGGGTCAATTGGAGGTCAAAGTTCAACGAAAACGTAAATCTCAGTTTTTACACTTACCAGTAACAATGCCCATCAAACCAAGCTGAATCGTTAGTAAATTAGATACAGACATAGGCCCTACGGCAGACTTTCACCAGCATGTATAGTATCATGATGGCATCAAGTGTGACGTAATCATGACGTCATCAGGTGTCAAATTACAAAAATTCAAAGGTTATTATTTTCAAAATTCATATCTCAAGAACCGTAATATATACTTGAACAATTCTTTCACAACATGATAAGTCTAAATGAACTGAACAAATCATACGATGTCATGACCCCTGTGTGACGCCTACTTCCGGTCCAAACCGGAAGTTGTTCGAAAATGTGCAATTGTTTAGCATTTTGAATGCAAATAGATTCAAAGTGGTAGTGAATTTGACCATATTTCTACGGAACGAAATGTTTTCACACAACACGTGGACCTTTTGACTATACCATTGGTGACGTCATTACATGGACGGTGGTTACGTAATGTGGTGTCAAATTACGCAAATTTGGAGCTGAATTGTTTTAAAATGCTGTATCTTGAAAACTACAACAGATATTGGTATGATTCCTTCGCCACATTTAAGAACTTGATGTTCAACATATTGTTCAACAATTTGTGCACAAAATTGTGACGTCATGATGTCGTCACAGGTGTCACATTACAAGATTTCAAAGGTTATTATTTCAACAATTCATATCTCAAAACGGTGCAAGCTATCAACTTGAAACTTGGTAGGAATATCAACCCCAATGTGAAGGTGTGCATACAAGTGTGACATCATTTCCATCTGACCCTTCCTTCTGGGGTCAATGCATAGTTCCGACCTGTCAATCAACCGAACCCGGCGACCAATCACAACAGAGCTAGCAGATGTCACCCACATAGGTCAAAGTGCACTGTACGTTCACAACAACATGATCACGCGATATGTTCTGCCGGCCCCATACAATTGGTACAGTGTTGAATGCGACGATCCGGGTGAATTTTTGGTTTCAAGGCCGGTCGTTTCGTTGTTCAAAGGTACGAAAGCTATATTTCGTGATGATATGATATCCCTGTATTACTGGTCCTTTACTCAGTGTGTTCTAAAATAACTGTTGACCCTGAAACATAAATACCTTTGAGTTTTTTTCAATGAATCTGTGCTTTCCGTTGAAAGTCCCATTGCTTTGTGCGTTGTGTGTCGCCATTTTTGACGATAACGTGTGAGCCATAGCAACAATGTCCAAGGGGGCGGGGTTAACTGGGCAAAATCGGAACTATGCATTGGAGATCATGGTTCAACGAACGCTAAAATCTCTATTTTTTCACTTACTGAGCAACAATGCCCATGAAACCAAGCTGAATCTTTAAAAAATTAGATACAGGCATAGGCCCAAAGGTAGCCTTTTGTCAAGGCCTCGTGAATTTGACGATTTTGGTGACTTGAGCAGAGTCTAAACGCGCAGAGTGAGTTATTCACTTGGCCTTTTTCGAACTGACACCGCTGGTGGTAGCAGTAATCAGCCAGTCACGTGCAGGTCACGCTATACAAATTACGCCGTGAGCTCCCACAAACAAGGGAGTAGGATTTCGCTTTTGAATTCACTGGGTAAATTAAACAGTAACTAAATTAAGTCAAATGGGAATTATATTCGTTCCGTATAAAACTTGGATGTAATAAACAATTTGTGTCAAATATAAACGTATTTACATGAAGCTCAATTGGGTTTTTTAGAAGTAAATGTAAGTGCCGTACCTACGTTGGTAATGAACGGACCATAACGCCGCAAGCCATGTGATTAGTCAATTTGTCCTGTGGGAAATATACGTGACTTGCATCTATGCTTGCATGCACGCGCGCGTGCAAAACAAGTACCTAGCGCTCATTGGCTCAGTTGACAGTTTGTTTTCGATTCTGTTTTCAAAATGTTTACGTGTAGAGTGGCGTGGGTAATGATGTTGTGACGTTGCACGTTCGGGTCAATTTAATTCTTCAGATACAATTTGCCGCAATACACCAAGGTCTTCTTCCCTGTATATCCGCCATGATAGCTGGGGGGCTTCCATTGAATGAACTGTATGTTTTTGCTGTTGCTGAAGCTGCATTTGTTTACTTCGAACAAGTTGCGCGTCTTTGTAGGGTTGTGTGCGCGCAAAGGCGGGCGCGTCGCGTGTACGCAAAGGCGGGCGCGTCGCGTATACGAGAAGGAGGCTTGTTCGTGCATGTAATGGATGAGCGCTTTTCGTTTTAACAGCAACACAAAACGCACAGCCCATGCACTGGACGCCCCCCAGCTATGGCGGTTATGCAGGGAGGAGATATTAGTTACCGGATTAGTGTATACAGCAGCCGATTTCACGAAACTTTACGCAATTGCGCAAGTCCACACACGCCATAAGTTATTGCGCAAGTAATGGCGTAAGTGGACTTGCGCAATTGCGTAAAGTTTCGTGAAATCGGCTGCTGAACTTCCATTTTTGCCATTCCACAGGTGATAACAACGTCTGAAATTCATCACAAAATGTTCATTTAACCCGATCACCTGGCGTTTGTAACAACAAACGTCATACCTCTAGTTATTATTATTACTCTAAACATCATGGCCGTCGGAAAAAGCACTGAGACACGGTTCAGTGATTGTTAGTGTATAGAGCCATTGCCTAGGCAACTAACAAAAGATGACGTATTCACTTCGGCAGTCTGTACTCATGGTTGCACAGATCTACTAAAATAAAATTTACTATTAGTTGCTCATCTGTCGCCATCTTAAGTTAACTTGTACCAAACAACTGTCCATTTTGCATAGATCTTTCCAAGGAAAAAACTCAATTTAAAAAAGCAGCAAACTAAAGAAAATCACCATATTTACACGGAAAATCTTATCAGTTAAGCGCAGTCCCACAATGCATTGTGAAAGAAATTGTTACGGGTTCGGCCCGTAAAAATTTTTTTTACGGGCACTTCTCGTAAAAATGTACGTACTTTTTACTGTAAAAAATACGGTAATTTTTTGACAGTGCAATGCCACAGTCCGAGTAGGCTAACTGGAAATTGAATTGCAGTTCCGGGCATTTTTTAAATGAGTTTGGTTATTGGTTCTTTCGATAACCCCTTTTTCAACCTATCGTTTAATCTTAAAGGAAGTAGTTGTGGCGGAGGGAGTTTGAATGAACAGTCCCTCCAACCATCACACTCGATGGAAAACTTTCACAGTGTCGTAATCAGCCACCACGAGCTCACCACGAGGAGAGAACGTCATGTCTACGGGCAGAAATAATCCATGAGCTATGCACTGTACACGTACTCCTTGTGCAGTGTAATGATGCAGTGCACTCTTTCCGGCTGTGGTGTCGTCGTCGTCATCGTCGTCAGTGGCATGATGAACTGTCACGTAAATATCACCCGCCTCGTCGCAGCACACGCCGTAAGGTATCATGAGCTGACCGTTTGATTCAGTGCTGATGTTGAAAATTGCATGACCCGAAAGATCTAGGCAGAGTAACCTGTTCGCACCGTAAAGAGATAGAAGTAGACGGTCGTCGTGTTGGAAGGCAATGCGTGCTGGGCATATGTCCGTATGAATTATTGAAATCAACGACCCGTCAAGGTTTGTCACATACACAACGTTTCTTTCTATGTCTGCCACAGCTACGCGATTTTGCTCATCGGTAGCAATACAAGTAAGTTTACTTTCTCGCAGTTCCCCAGATTCATCTTGTGCCGGTCTGAACTGACGAATCAACTGCTGATCAGGGGTAAACACTTTAACAAAATCGCCATCCGTGACCAATATCAAATTGTCTCGTGTCACTGCCACGCTGCCTGGGGCTTTTAAGCCACCTTCTAGATTAAAGGAAGTCTTGAAGTGTCCATCAGACGTAAATACAGAGACCGCTTGTCTGTTCATTACGACAATGTCACCGTTTTTTAAGGTGCCAATGTTATGTGCTATAAATAACATGTTTTTAGTTCCATCGCCCATGAACACATTCTTCAACACCCACTTTTCTTCATGAAGTATTTCCCCCAGATCTTTATCGGAGACTACATCTTGACACTTGAACCCAATAAATGACTTATTGTGGTCAACTTGTTCAAACAGGAGTTCCTCCTGAAATTCCAGGTTGTGCATCACCTTGGGCCTAAGATCCAACATCTCAAAGTCGTCAGCACGTTCCATCAGGTCACTCACAGCGGTCACAATGGTCTTGGCTCTCTCCATCTTGTCACGATTACTGTTGAACACTTTTTCATACTCTTCATCTCTGTCCTTACCGATGTTGGTGATCTCGTCTCTGAGAAGCCGAGCCTTGGTTTGAATTTTTGCGATTTCCTCTTTCTCCTTAGCAGAAACATCATCGCATGCCTTGGTCACCATCAGCTTCAATCTCTTCCGTGAGTGAGATATGGATTCTTGAGAGGCTTGGAATTCCTTCTCGCTCTTCTGAAACTTCTTCAAGACGTCATCAACATCTTTATGGTGAGATCCAATAGCATCGGCAATGCTGCTTAGTGTATGTTCCGCTGTACGATGGTCAATCACTCCACACATTGCACAGATCAGTATCTTGCAAGTCTCGCAGTAAAGAGAGAGATTGTGGTCAGGGTGCTGTGTGCATTTTGGGGAATGAGGATCCTTAGCTGTGACGTCTTGGCGCGGACTGAGATCGGACACAATTCGGTGTTTCTTGGTGTGTTTCACGCGCTTGTGAGCAGCCTCACATTGTTGGCAGATGTTCGCATTGCAGTCCAGGCATCGGAAGACGGCCTCCAAACCGTCTTCACACTCTTTACAAATCAGATTAGAAGCCGAGGTTTCCCCAAGTAACTTCTCCCGTATGTTGACGTCATCGACAAGCGCGTTTAGGAAAAAACAGTTCTTGATATTCTCAAGGCGCGAGTCTGGAATCTCCGTGGCCTTCCTACAGACTGGGCAGATGATCTTATCAGCATCAGGTTGGTGCTTGCTGACCAAGTCTTCCAAGCAATTCCGACAGAAACTATGGAGACAGTCAAGTATTTTCGGATCTTGGAAACGGCGCAAGCAGATTGGGCATTCCAGATGTTCCTGGCTGATCTCACATTTGGCTGTAGATTCGGCCATCGCACTTTTTTGTTTAAATGTGCCTGGGGAAAATGAAATATCATAACTTGCAGACAGGTTGACAAATATAAGGTTTGGTTGTAACCCCAGGTCCATCAGTAATGATATTATGTATGCTGTTGGTGTTACCAATTGTAAATAAGAAAAAAAAGCATGTCACACTTTTCGAATTACCCAAATAGGAAATATATTATACTTTTATGTGACGAAATATTTAGTATAGGTTTTCTCGGTCAATTTCGGCAAATGAGCAGCCGATTTAATTTTCGTGCGTTCGAATTAAAGCTATTCTGCCTCTCCAGTTGTTACTGCGTTTCAAATTCAGAATTCGGCCATTCAATTTCGTTTTGAGGCATTCAAATTCCTTTAGCACTGTGTTCAATTTAGCATATCGTCATTCTTTTTCGTGACACTAAATCAGCATTCAATTTAGCAAAGCTGGTTCGACTGGAGATTTTACTGATTATTTTTTTTTCAATTTCGTAAAGAGACAATCAATTTCGCTAAATGAGAATTCAAATAAGTACGACTAAAGAAATACAAATAAACAGATAATCTGTACTAGGCAACTGTTTTGTACCTTCACTTTAATTCAGGCAAACCTTATTTTTTAAAATTATGTTTCCAGTAAACTTTACATGGGCCCTTCTTTGTTTTCTTCTTTATTCTTTTTTTTTGGGGGGAGGGGGTGGATCTTTATTGGTTAACTGACCAAGACCTAATTTTGTATTGTGTTTGAATGGGGTGTTTCTTTATGTTTTTGTTTATTGTTTATGTTGTTTCTTCCTCGACCATCAATCTGTTGGCGTGCCAGACATCTTGATATATATGCTGCCTTGAATGCACAGTGTGCCATCACCGTTCTGTTCAGGAATGGGGAGTAGGGAGGGAGGCGCTTTAGCTGGATCATTGGGTTGGCACCTTCAGGGAGTTGGGCCCGCACGTGAGGCCTTGCATTGTCGTATATGAGGTAAATGGGTTCGTCTTCTGGGAAAACTGCATCACACTCTTGAATTGTGTCCGCAAGAAACTCCTCAAATCTCTCTCGCGTCACAGTTTCGAATGCGATTCGGTGGTGCACCAAGCCTACTTCACTAGAAACAGCGAAGGTGACATTGCAATTTCTCCCTCGTTGTCTGTCGACGACTCGTCTTGCAGCCATCCCTCGCGGAGCTCTACCCTGGGAGCGTCGAGTCCAGACGTAACCTGTCTCGTCAATGAAGACTAGATGCGCCAGAACACCATGCTGCAGGAACCATTCACCATACTGGACGCGTTGATCAAGAACATCAGGTGAATTTCTTGCATCAGGGACGTCCTCCACTAGTGTCAGTGTAATCATCATCCCATCCAAGGCCCTGGCTATGGTGGCAGTAGAAACCTGGGGCTTCTCTGGCAGATGCTCACTTAAACTGGCCCTCATTTGTTGAAGTGTCAAGACGGGATTAGCGTCAAGGATGCCTTGCAGATGGTTTCGCATGTCATCACCCATCTTGCTGTGGGTTGCTCCTCCTCTTGCCAGCGTCTCTCGCTCTCCAGTCATCAAATATGTTGCAACAATTGATCTTGCTGTGGACTTGTTGCGTGATGTTCAAATTGACCGCAAGCTCAAGGTAGCCTAGTCTTGCTCGTTTCCCTCGAAGGCCTCAATCAACCTTTCTCGATCTACCTGGGCCACTCTAGCGTAGCGACCACGAGCTGCCATTTCTAGAAATCTGCGTGTAAAACTGTAGCGAAAGCTCGTCTTCGAAGTACATCGGCAAAGGGACTCAAGTGCCAATACGTCAACCGTATTTATGCCTTTAACATTCTTAAGGAAACAAAAGTTTAACAAAGCGTTTTTTAGATTGCACAAATTCCAGAAATGACTGCCCAAAAATGAATTTGAATGACTAAACACACGCCTCAAAAAGCTCCTGCGAATTTGAATGCTGCTTTGTTGAATTGTTAAATTGAATTATTATTTTGTTAAATCGAATGACGCAACAGTACATTTGACTGGTCATAAAACGAAATCAAATGACCCTTTTCAGTATCGGGTTGGCGTACGGGTTCTTTCCTCGCCTTTCACCTTTGGGGTCCCGGGTTCGAATCCGGGGCGTGTATGTGGATTGGGTTTGCAGTATCAAGTTGTAGCAAATGGGACTATTAAATCATCCCTAAAAATAGCATTCGACCTTTGACCCATATAGAAGCATTCGACCTTTGACCCCTATATAAGCATTACATAAATTGTCAAAACAGTCTTCTCTATAAGTACTTGATATTAAGATCAATGAAAACACAGATATCAAATAGTCGATTTTTTTTTACAATTTCAATACTGTGTAAAGAAACCAAGTACTTAATAAATTAAATACATAAAGCTGTATAGTTTTTAACAAGTTCCTAAAGTTGCCATGAGTTAGTTTTTAAGCACTACACGATAGATATCAACCAGGGTTGTAGTCGAGTCCATCACAAGTCTTTCACAAGTCCAGAGCCGATAAAATCACAAGTCTGTGACAAGTCCCGCACAAGTCCGTCTAAAGTCCAGTAACAAGAAGCAAAGGATGAACATGCACAAAAGAATGCCTTTCTTGGAGTTCATTTGAATAGCTTGTGACTTTATTATTAAGACCCAGTGACTTGTGGTGGACTTTTGAAGGCTTGTGCAGGACTTGTGATGGACTCGACCACGACCCTGATATCAACATATCTAAAGAAGCTATGAATGGATATAACGAAATAATATCAATTTGTTAATATAGCATTTGAACATTTACACCACAGAAGCATTACAACATTTGTCAAAACAATCTCCTCTGTAAGTACTTGATAATATGAATATGTATGACAGATATCAAATAGTCGATTCTTTTGTTTTAGAACTTCAATACTGTATAAAGAAACCAAGTGCTTAATAAACTAAATAAAGCAAAGCCTATAGTTTTTGACAAGTTTCTAAAGGTGCTATGAGCATTACACAATGAATATCTACTTAAGCTATGCATATACATGTAATGAAATAATAGGAATTTTCTTTTACAATAAACTGTGATTAATCGTAAATTCAGGTCTAATCGAAATATTGAAATATTTGTTTCTTTAAATTGACAATACTTTTTCTCCTTTCATCAGAGTCACACTCATGAGAGGGATCGTGGATTGTGCTACTGCAATCATTATGTGAACCTTTTCTTCAAAAAAATGTACGTACTTTCTACCGTAACAAATACGGTAATTTTTTAACAGTGCAATGCCACAGTCCGAGTAGGCTAACTGGGAATTTGATTTTGTTGTTTGTTGTTTGCCGTTTCACAGTGCCGGGCATTTTTTAAGAGTTTGGTTGTTGGTTCTTTCGATAACTCCTTTTTCAACATATCGTTGAATCTTAAAGGAAGTAGTTGTGGCGGAGGGAGTTTGAATGAACGGTCCCTCCAACCATCACACTCGATGTAAAACTTTCACAGAGTCTTGATCAGCCACCACGAGATCACCACGAGGAGAAAACGTCAAATCGAATGGCCAAAATAATCCCCGAGTTATGCACTGTACATGTACTCCTTGTGCAGTGTAATGATGCAGTTCACTCTTTCCGGCCGTGTCAACACTGGGATGTACTGCCACGTTAATATCACCCGCCTCGTCGCAGCACGCGCTGATAGGTTTCATGGGCTGACCATTTGATTCAGGGCTGATGTTGAAAATCTCATGACCCGAACGATCTAGGCAGAGTAACCTGCTCGCAGACCAAATAGATAGGCTCGCAGACCAAATAGATAGGACCAAACGGTCGTCGTGTTGAAAGACATTCTGTTCTGGCAATATGTCAGTGGGAATGATTGAAATCAACGACCCATCAAGGTTCGTCACATACACAACGTTTCTTTCTCCGTCTGAAACAGCTACGCGATTTTGCTCATCCACAGTAATACAAGTAAATTTACTTTTTCGCAGTTCTCCTGATTCATCTTGTGCCGGTCTGAACTGACGAATCAACTCCTGATCAGTGTTAAACACTGTGACCAATAACAAATTGTCTCGTGTCACTGCCACGCTGTGTGGATCCTGCAACCTTCTGGATTAAAGGAAGTCTTGAAGTGTCCATCAGACGTAAATACAGAGACTGTTGCCGTGTTTATGTTCGTTACTACAATGTCACCGTTATTAAAGGCGCCAATGCTTGCATAGAATTTGCCGTCTTCAGTTTCCTCCCCCTCAAACTCATTCTTCAACAGCCACTTTTCCTCATGAAGTATTTTCCCCAGATCTGTATCGGAGACTACATCTGGACACTTGAACCCAATAAATGACTTCTTGTGGTCACCTTGTTCAAATAGGAGTTCCTCCTGAAATTCCAGGTTGTGCATCACCTTGGGCCTAAGATCCAACATCTCAAAGTCGTCAGCACGTTCCATCAGGTCGCTCACAGCGGTCACAGTGGTCTTGGCTCTCTCCATCTTGTCACGATTACTATTGAACACTTTTTCATACTCTTTATCTCGGTCCTTACCGATTTTGGTGATCTCATCTCTGAGAAGCCGAGCCTTGGTTTGAATTTTGGCAATTTCTTCTTTCTCCTTGGCGGAAACATCATCGCATGCCTTGGTCACCATCAGCTTCAATCTCTCCCGTGAGTGAGCTATGGATTCTTGAGAGGCTTGGAATTCCTCCTCGCTCTTCTGAAACTTATTCAAGACGTCATCAACATATTTACGATGAGATCCAATAGCATCGGCAATGCTGGTTAGTGTATGTTCTGCTGTACGATGGTCAAATACTCCACACATTGCGCAGATCAGTATCTTGCAAGTCTCGCAGTAAAGAGAGAGATTGTGGTCAGGGTGATGTGTGCATTTTGGGGAATGGGGATCTTTAGCTGTGACGTCTTGGCGTGGACTGAGATCTGACACAATTCGGTGCTTCTTGGTGTGTTTCAAGCGCTTGTGGACAGCCTCACATTGTTGGCAGATGTTCGCACTGCAGTCCAGGCATCGGGAGACGGCCTCCAAACCGTCTTCACACTCTTCACAAATCAGATTAGAAGCCGAGGTTTCTTCAGGTAACTTCTCCCGTTTGTTGACGTCATCGACAAGCGCGTTCAGGAAGAAACAGCTCTTGATATTCTCAAGGCGCGAGTCTGGAATCTCCGTGGCCTTCCTACAGACTGGGCAGATGATCTTATCAGCATCGGGTTGGTGCTTGCTGACCAAGTCTTCCAAGCAATTCCGACAGAAACTATGGAGACAGTCAAGTATCTTTGGATCTTGGAAACGGGGCAAGCAGATTGGGCATTCCAGATGTTCCTGGCTGATCTCACATTTGGCTGTAGATTCGGCCATCGCACTTTTTGTTTAAATGTGCCTGGGGAAAATGAAATATCATAACTTGCAGATAAGGTTTGGTTGTAACCCCAGGTCCATCAGTAATGAACTTGTATTGGATGTGGGGGATATAGCTGTGGCCTCCAGCGAAATTTTTATAACTAGGCCTATATAGTTTAATCTTACTTCAAACTTGATTTCAAACGGTATGTTGTGACTGCGTTGTAAATATTATAAATATAGTTTCAATGCGCCAACAAATAAATGACGTCATCTCGATGTCACGTGCCCGATTTGTGCGACTAGTATACTGTGTTTTACCTGAGGTATGGAATTATCGCGTCGGTCGAAACGAAGCTAAGTGGAAGTAATCTTCTACTTATAGCCTTAACATACAGTAGTACTGTATTTTGACATGCGGACGGTAAGTGATTGTTTCGCCCCGCGCATGCTCCTTGAAGGAGACAAAAATGATGATCACTCCCACTCGAGTTATATCATCCACTAATAGCTCACCCATGCATTATACCTGTATGATTTATGATGATTTATGATAATACATGCATGTATAGGGGGACGCAACTTTACCGGAACATCCGGGGTCTGTGTGACCTCGGGTCACAGCGCGGTGAAAACAAACTCACCGTGCTGTACAGAGTCACATACGGCCTACGTGGTACACACGCGAAGCTGTTTTTCCCCGCAATATTTCCTGTATTCCATGCATGTGTGAGCACAGAAATGTCTCACGAATACATGGACCCATGCATGGACAAACGTACTACTGACGCAAAACAGCGTTACAGAGCTAAATTGGATGGAAACTGGACTGGAAAAGTGCCCGTATGGACATGTTGGATCGATCGATCCTAAGGCTTGGCCGCGCATAGAGTATGCAGATATGTCTACTAAAGTCATGGTAACTTGGAGACTTGGGATTTACCTGTACACAGTGCATTATAATGGACAAACTACCGTACACAATCGCCTAAATTTTAACATTCTCACAATGTCTGTTTTGACGAAATGGATTCAGGTCATAGGCCTAAATGTTTTGTGGCCTGATATGAATTTCAACCCTACCATTTTGGAAAGAATTGGGAAGCTGATCATGGCTTCATACCTTGTGTGCAAAACACATGGTACAGGCTGAACAAGTGTTTCCTCACAAAATCTAATCTAGTCTGCATCTTCCAATGCTATATGAGTCATTTTAAAGAAAAAAAAATAATCAACTTCGTCACTCTTACCGTGTTTTTTTAAGTTAAGTTGCAAGTCATTTTTAAAATTTTATTATATATTTTGTTTGTTGGTCAAGTAGTGAATCTGGTACTCATTTTACAGTCAACACTAGACAACAGGCATGGTGTCAGATACATGTACGTGTAATACTGTAAGTGACTATTGTTAATTATTCTTTTTTTGTATCTCTCCTTTTACATGTTTTCTGCAGGCCCCTTCTAGCTCTCATGCTGCTATGAAAAACTTACACAGCCTTGAAGCACATCAGCAATTCAGGACTGGATAGGTGGGGACAGCATTTCACCAACAAACATTGAAAGGACATTTTGTCTTTAAAATCACTGTCAGGAACCCTATAACCAATCAGATGACAGTGCAGGTGGTGCCATGGTCAGTTGTCATGGAGCAAATATGAGTGGGTTCACATGCGAGGCATCCTCCCTAAAAGAAAAACACTCCTAAATGGGAAATGGTGCTGCAAGGACTGTCGGAAACATTTATTTTGCTTTCACTGAAAAACCCAGCAAAGAAATCTATTTTTTTATCAAATTTTATTAATGAAAATCATAAAAATCATATATTTATTAAGATATTGATTAATGATAAGATTT
This sequence comes from Henricia sp. BOLD:AAB3569, assembly GCA_037783545.1. Lineage (NCBI taxonomy): Eukaryota > Metazoa > Echinodermata > Asteroidea > Spinulosida > Echinasteridae > Henricia > Henricia sp. BOLD:AAB3569. The sequence continues at coordinate 355,706 of JBBELK010000715.1, forward strand.
GACATTATTGGGTACATATGTGTAAATTATAAGTAATTTATTAAAATGTAATACAAAAAATTATCATGAGAATCAAAATAAGCAAAATACTTTTCTGCTGTCCCACAATGGCAAAGGAGTAGTACCACATCATGTGTGGCCACATCATGAGACAAATAGGACTATTTATTTATCATCCCTACATGTACATGTAGGATCATGTAGTTGTACCAAATTGATACGTAGTCTAAATCTAGGCCCAATTTCATGGAGCTGCTTTAAATCACATTAGGTCACATACTCCTTTGCAACCATGCAACATTGAGAGACATTTCTTATTTCTTTTTATATTATTTTTTTTACAGTAAACTCTCATTATAACACCCCCTGATATAAAGCTCTTCTCCATATAAAGCTCTTGTCCATATAAAGCTCTTGTCCATAGGTCCTAGCCATTATTCCCTGCATTGTGTATGCACCATTTATATACATGTATAGCGCTCTCTGGATATAAGGCCAATTTATTTCGATCCCTTGATCAAGGGACCGAAGGGACCTTTATGAACAGGGCTATAATGAGTTTACTGTATTTCAATGGTGATTAGACATCTACATGTATATTTAATACTGCATTCATACTGATGTACTGGAACACTTCCCATTGAAGAAATGGCAATTAAAAATTACAGAAGATTTTGCAAGCCCCAGTAAATTTTGATAACTACAACACAAAATAGAAGTTAGACCATTTGTGTTGTCGAGGTAAAAACTCCTTTTCTAAATAATACACGTGTTAACAGGAACATAAAAGTTGAAATTGAAAGATATACAGTCCGTGTATTTTGTGTGTGGCAATTCGAAAATTTGTTTTTTTTAGGGATGGGACGTTTTAAAACCCAATTTAAAAGAATTTAGGCCTAATTTTTTAAAATTTGTAATGAGTAAAAGTGGACTGGGATTAATTCAATGCCCCGACTGGGATGTGAACCCAGGTCCTTGGCTTACATGGCCAATTGCTTTATCAGCTATCTGGGCATCCCGCTGGAGCACCACAACAATCTCGTGATTGGTTCTGATAATGGTGTGTGTTTCTCTCTCCACTGAAAACGTTGCAAGTCCCTTGCCTGTGCTGTTTGGAATGTGCGGGAAATTGGTCGGAATGCAGTCAGGATGACTTGACTGCAAAACAGGGGCACCTGTATATATAAGACCACAGAGGGAAAAAATAGCAATTCAAAATATTTTGTGAAAGGAAGAAAAGAATTAGGTAGTTGCTGTTGGTCATGTACAAAATATGAGACTGACATCTTTTTTAAACGAAATTTTACTTTTTTTCATCCTACTATTAATTTGGGGTTTTTCTTTTTAAGTACAATTAATCACACTTGATTAGTAATTTTAAGGAAAACAATTATTTAGCCTATAATTCTTTTAAAAAATTAAGCCAGTGTACAGAGAGATAGAGAAAAAAAGATATACTAGTAATAATACCACACCGGTCACAGAAAAAAAATCCACACACATCGGCCATGTATTATGTAAACTAAATGCATGATTGAACTAGGATGACATGAAAATCAAAAGAAAATCTTTAATGTTTTACTCCTAAATAAATTCATGTTTCCTTGTCAAATTAACACTTTCTAGATCATGTCATTCTAGAAAACAATTATAATTGAATTATGAAGTTCAATCAAACCCATGATCAAACGAAGGAGCTAGGGTCTTACGTCATGTACGTCTTGCAATACCGTCTTGAGGCTGTGCATGCTGTGCGTGTTTCCCCTGGACTCCGTCTTCCTGTTCTGGTTAGTTTTCGTAGAGTGTTTTGATGGAAATTTGTAGGACAGTTTTTCCCCAATACCAGGCTTTCTACTGTGACTTGTGCAAAACACTGTCTCGCAGGTTTTTGGCATATTTTGTGGACGACAACTTGACATCGCCCGCGAAGTGCGTGCGTTTGTGTGTGTGTGTCTGGTTTGTTTTCACCGCGCTGTGACCCGAGGTCACAAAGATCCCGGATGTACCGGTAAAGTTGCGTCCCCCTATATATGGCAATGAATTGCATTGAACATTTTCACGTTTCTGGTTCCGTGTTAAACGCATGTGACTTGTTAGTGGATTATCGCTACGGTACGCAGCTGTGATCTGTCACGTACAAGGCCACTGCCGTTTTATTTATGGGGGAAAATTAATGTCGTACATGTACAATGAAAGGGGGTCAGACAAGTCGACCGTTGAGACAACTCAACTCGAGACAACTCGACCGTTGAGACAACTCGACCGTATGTGCGATAAATGGAGACAAGTCGACCGTTGAGACAACTCGACTCGAGACAAGTCGACCGTTGAGACAAGTTTCCCTACCCACTCTATTCCGAGAGCCCCTAGCCCTATACCTACATTTTGTGGGGAAAATGAGGGGGGAAAACGCCCAAAACCATCAATTTCTACCTTTTACCCTTGACTACACGCAGACCGCTTCACGTGTATACATTTTCATTAAGTCGAGCTGTCTCAACGGGCGAGTTGTCCCAAGTCGAGTTGTCTCAGCGGTCGACTTGTCTCAACGGTCGAGTTGTCTCAACGGGCGAGTTGTCTCAACAGTCGACTTGTCTCGAGTCGAGTTGTCTCAGCGGTCGACTTGTCTCGAGTCGAGTTGTCTCAACGGTCGACTTGTCTGACATCCCACTGAAACCAGTATATTATGGGCACCCTTTGGACCGCAATAACTGGCCACTATAAACAGGTGTCTCCTTGTAATTGTATAGGCCTATACTGGTTGCATTACTAGCATTGCAAGGACGGGTATAGCCTCTTTATCGTGGTGGCCCTAATACTAGCGCAGGTTTAAGTACAACGATCGTGAATTCACAGCAAGCTTTTGTATGATGTTTATTTGAAACTTAAACATAAACGTCCGAAATGAAACCTATACCTGGAAATTATAGCCAATTTCCGAGTAGGCCTACCTACCGTATAAAACTCTGTGTAGTCTATAGTCGTCGTTCACCCGTATAATGTAATCTGTCGTTTGATGACGTAGATCGTAAGGTACTATGTGTGTCGAGCACAAAATGCTGAAAAACGGTCACGAAACAAGCCGTGTTGGTTTGTGAACCAAAAATAGCTGCGGGAATTCCTAGACATGAGAAACTGCTGGCTCGAGGTGAAAGGTCACATAAATTGTGTACGTACGCCTACGGTGTATTGGAATGGACACAGCGGTAATATCTTTTCATAAGCAGCTAGCATTTATTGGCTGTTCAATTTGTTCTTGACATTGTATTAGATAGTATTTTGCTACATAATAATTATACAGTGACAATACGAAAGACCCACTACTATGAATGACTGTTAAACAGCTAGAATCCCCCCTTCCACATTTTTTTAGTTTTTCTGTTTATCATAGAGGTGTATGTGTCTACAACACCATCACAACTTGTTTTTCACAAAAAATCGACAGACTTTTGCTTAAAACGTAAAGCAGTTCCGACCCTCTTCACCCAAATTCTGAAACGCTCGAGGTCACTCGGCTTGTTTATCAACAGGGTGTTGACGTCATCCTGAGAAACATACAAAACGGTCTGTGCAGTATTGAATGGGAAAATACACGAAGTAAATGTTTATCATGCCTATTTTGTCCTTGTAATTCAAAATACAAACGTGAAAAACACTTCATGTAATATGACAGCAATCTACTATTACCTGTTTTGTGGAAAAAACGATGAAATTGTGGCTCACAGTGAGCTCTTTTGAAGTAAATACTGGTGCATTGCGACCGGTGGTTTTGTCACGGAACGAAGGGCATTCACAGCGGTCTGTGTATGTACGGTCCACTGCGGCGTAGTTTCCACGTGTTTAAAGGGTCTGTGACATCCTAAACAACTTTGTGCCTAAGCTTTGCTTCATAATTACGGATTACTTGTTCAGCAAGACATACTATTGTTCGTTTGGATGTAAAATCAATAAAAGGTGGCATTTTTCAACTTTGAAGATTTCATTGCAATAAATCACAGACAGAGGGCGCTGTTTTGAGTGCATCACATAAGGAAGACAGAAGGGAAAAGTTAAGAAAAAACATAAGACTTCAAGTTGGACTTGTGGCAAATTGCTGCAGTTTCTACCCCCAGTTTTGTCATGGCTTACAGCAGGCAACATGTAAAACAAACTCAAACAGCCATGGATTACAAAAGTTTCAGGAAAATTGAGAAAAAAGTGGAATCTTTTGTGCACAGTTCAATGTGATTTTCCTGTGTTTGCCTCTTGTGACGTCGTGACCTTGGTCATGAATATGCATATTTGCATTAGCATAAAAACTAAAAACCCTTGTTTTAACCCCCAAAGCAAGCTCCAAATAGGATTTTTATGACTTTAACTGAGTAAAGTGGTTTTAAAGCATAGATTTCATTGATAAAAATCCTAAATAAGGGGCCCTTTAAGCATCGGCCGTACAAGTTATAGAATGAGCGACTCATTTTTCTCTCTCTTGGTAATAGAAAAGAAAATCTTTCTGCTCTTTTTTTTTCATAGTGTCTGGTAAAACATGCAACCACGCAGCTACTGGGCATATCTCTGGCTTTTTGGAACAACAAAATTCTTCAAAAAACACCATCTAAAAGAGACGGTTTTCTAAGTTTTTTGCGTGTAAACGTATGGAGCTAACTATCGTGTTGACTTCTCTTTCTCAGGATTGCGTCACGGGGTCACGCGCATATCATGAATAGCTAATGAGCGTTTCAGAAATCGCGAAAATCTCATTTTCGAAAAGCGCACTTTTGCTTGCAATTTATCCACTTAAAACCGACAATTAAAAAAAAAAAAAAATCCACGTCGGCAAGAGGGATGTTTGGACTATCGAAAAAAGCCGAAATGCTGGATTTTCGTCAAGGGGGGAATTCTAGCTGTTTAAAATTCAGCCGTGATTTCCGAAATGACTTGTTCTGTTATTGACAGACGATTCACACTTAAAGGTAGAACACATGATTGGTAAAAGGGGCGTTATTAAAAGCCCATGTTGATAAAACTGCCTTGTAGAAATGTCAGCCACATAGACCAGTAATACTTATAAAAACTTCAAAAATCCACGCATGGTTTTTGTGTTGAGTTGAATGGTGAAAAAGAAAACCACCTTCAGTTGTTAATTTCTCACACAAAGTACCATTTTGGTCTGAAATCAAATCATGTGATTTTTGATACCATTGTTCTTAACACTTCTACCTTTAAAATTGACTATAAACAGAACAATAAAACCTATAAACAGAATGATAAAAATGTTATGAAATTCGCCTCACAAATTGGATTTCCAACTCATTTAGGCTAACGTTTGGTTCAATTAGTGCTGGGTCCAAGGGGAAGGTCGTTCTTGTGCTCATAATAACGGGAAACAAATAATAGACTAAATGGAAGGCACCATAAATACACGCGAGTACACAATACACATGTATATGCCATATATTTACATTTCCACAAATTTGAATGATCAAAGTTGGGCTAAATTCCATTTTGGTTAACGGACAGTTTGTTTATTTCGTCTCAACACAGTTGGCCGATACATTGCTCATTTCACCAGCATGATCTCACTGATGACCATATCAGGATGGGATAATCTCATGCACTGCCACCAAATGCATTTGCATAATTTTTTTAAATTGATTGTCTAACAGTATAAAGTTGTGGCAAATGTGACCATTAAATCATCCCTAAAAATAGCATTTGAATTTCGACCCCGATAGAAGCATTACATAAATTGTCAAAACAATATTCTCTAAAAGTACTTGATATTAAGATCAATAAAACACAGATCCTGACAAGTTCCTAAAGTTGCCATGAGTTAGTTTTTAAGCACTACACGATAGATATCAACCAGGGTTGTAGTCGAGTCCATCACAAGTCTTTCACAAATCCAGAGCCGATAAAATCGCAAGTCTGTGACAAGTCCCGTACAAGTCCGTCTCAAGTCCAGTAACAAGAAGAAAAGGATGAACATGCACTAAAGAATGCCTTTGTTGGACTTCATTTGAATAGCTTGTGACTTGAATTAAGACCCAGGGACTTGTGGTGGACTTTTGAAGGCTTGTGATGGACTTGTGATGGACTCGACTACAACCCTGATATCAACATATGTAAAGAAGCTATAAATGGATTAAGGAAATAATATTAATGTTGTAATATAGCACTTGAACATTTACATCACAGAAGCATTACAAAATTTGTCAAAACAATCTCCTCTGTAAGTACTTGATAAGATCAATATACATGTATATGACAGATATCAAATACATGTACGCATCCTCAATCACACGTGGAAATAACTAGTTTCTTATTATATAAGAATTATGAGAAATTTTATTTTAATTGTACATTTTATAAAAACGTTTTCTTACATGGATGAAAGAAGTTTAGTGTGACAGGTATTTTTTTAGTTTATGCCACAACTCGAATTTAAGGAAAATAATTATTGGAATCGATAGCTACATTTTACTTCACGAGTAGAGAAGAAAAAAACTAAAAGCGTTGATAGCAAGGTAACAATCGCATGATTTTTTAAAAGTAAATACGGTACCTTTGTGGCAGAAAACTGCTATAACTGAAGGTGTTTTAAGTTTGGAAAACCCTTTTTTTACATTTCATGCATGTGGCTTAAATGTTTACAAGGCTCTTTATCAACATATTACTACGATTGTAATTGTGGCGAAATAAAGCATGTTCCAAATTCTTTAACACTTTATTAAACAGCTTGAACCCGCAAACCATTGTTATGACAATGCAGTAATTTCTTTAGAACTTATTGTACCTGCAGGTGATTGCACAACACATATAATCGAGAAATGAAATAATTGCATAATACATACAATGAGGGAATGGAATGACAAAAATGCAAGTCAAGTAGTATAAATAACAAGGAAATACAATTAATTACTTGTACTGTAACACTTATATGGTATGGTATGGTGCCTAATCACCATTGAAACGAAACAAACATATGAGAGAAAAATCGTAAGGGCCTTATCAGGATTTGAACCCGAGACCTCTGACTCACTAGGCAGATGCTCTACCAGCTGAGCTATAAGGCACAGTTGGTATTACTCCCTCAGGCTTCCCTATAGACCCAATTCTTCTCTCGGTGTTGCATGGTGGCGCAACTAATCCATTTAGTCCATTTGCCCAGTTGCGACACCATGCAACACCGAGAGAAGAATTGGGTCTATAGGGAAGCCTGAGGGAGTAATACCAACTGTGCCTTATAGCTCAGCTGGTAGAGCATCTGCCTAGTGAGTCAGAGGTCTCGGGTTCAAATCCTGATAAGGCCCTTACGATTTTTCTCTCATCCTAAATATGTTTGTAACACTTATGTAATGCTACTGTTCCTAATTTTAAACGTTTTCCAGTCACGTAATGTCTTGAAGTTGCTGCTGGTGGGTATCACCTTCATGCCATTTGGGAACGACTTTCACCTTCGCGGGTCCATCCACGGCCCCTCGTATTGGGAATGAGTGGACATGGTGTGAAGACCAAATGCATTCAGAGTCAAATGTTGGTACAATCTTGAGCCCCTGGTTGTTATGCAAATTACTGAGTGACTAAAAGCAGATTAATGCATGCTTGCATACCTGAGCCCGTCTTGGATGCCTGCATACCCGAACCCAGGCTTGAATGCCTGCATGCTTCAACCTAGGCTTGAATGCCTGCATGCCTGACTGACTTGCCTTAGATGCTATTGTTTAGTACTAGGAGTGGTTCACTTGCTAGGTAGTGTTCATGAAGTGAACATGTATGCACCATAGTGGCCAGGAAGATACAGGGTGCTGTTACCTTTGGTGAGTTAATGTTATTTTAATTCATTTATAGACTATTTGTTTCCCTTTTTTGTTAGTGGTTTAGAAATGTCAAGCAACATTAATTTTTTGGCAAGTTTGATGTATTGCTAAGTTATGTCTACAGAAGCAGATTATTACATTGTTGGTACATAGTTTTCAGCACGTTACCATGTACTTGGTTCGCTTTGCAGCACAAATAATCCCATGTTAAGTAATATAGTGTATTAATTATTGTTTATATATTATTGTTTGTTGCAGTTAATCGGTTGCGGTTATCGATAGTTCTGGATATTTCAAGTTGCCTCGCCGACATGGAGAAAATAAACCGTATTAGCAATGAAGCAATTGTGTCGTGAGAAAACATTTACCTGGGCCACTATATCATTAACAAAGTGACAGTTTGGAACAATGGCGTCGGCATCGGAGCGGCAGAGGAAACAAACAGAAAAAGGTGCTGCATACAGTAGAGAGTTGAAGTACAAGGGATTAGGCGAGGCTTGGAGGGCTATTATAGTAAAGTCCGATGGCATCCGAGAGAAGATGGGAACCAATCAATCGCTTGACGAGATGACGCATCTACATAAGGAGTGGATGAACTCGCTTGAGGAATTGATGAAATGCTACGATGAATACTGCAAGTTGCTTAATAAAGACGAACGTTCGCAGTTTGTGAAGGATTGGTACTCGGATAAGGACATCTGCCTTTCAAATGTAAGGACAACGATCCAAGACTGGATGGTCAAACAGCAATCGCCAAAGATGTCAAAGTCATCAAAATCTTCGAGATCATCAAAACGCTCGAAGACATCTCAACAACTTATTCAGGAAGAACAATGGATGGCGGAGTTACTCGCTCGTAAAAGGGCTTTAAAAGAGAAGCAAGTTCTTGAGGTTGAAAGGTTAAAGTTGAAGCAACGTGAAGAAGAAATTGAGATGGAGACAGAGGTTGCCGTTTCAGAAGCAAGATGTAAGGTCTTAGAGTTTTGAAAGAGCAAGTAGAGAAAACATCGAGGATAAAGAGAGCTGTGTAGAAGCTTCACAGATGGAGCGTGATGTGAATATTGAACTAGCTTCAGCCAAGGTTGGATCAGATGTACTCGGAGCTGTTAAAAGGGAAGATGAAAAGTCAAATTCGGATATGGCCTCGGTCACACCCGAGCCAACTTACTGGATGCAGTCATTTACAGATTTCTTGGATCAGTACGACAGTGCTGTTTTGGGTAAAACGCCTCTGCCAGCCGACAATAGAATTGCGGGTACTCCACTGTTGCATGGACCAGCAAGGTATCCGCCACAAGTTTTCAGCGATGTTGATATGCGACATGTTAGTGTCATTGGCAGTCGACAAGATGCTGTAAATGAGGTTACTCGAGCGGAGGATGCTAAGGCTGTTCAAGTACCGGTAAGCAGACCATCACAAGATGCCACCATTGGAAAGACCAATCTGCGAAAATCAATGGGCAAACTGCCGCAAGATGGTGAAGATGTGGGAGATCGGTCAGTGAATGAAATGATTAGACACCTGCAAAGGCCGAAATTGGAAATGGAGAAATTCAGTGGTGAGGCAATTGAGTTTAAGCGATTCATGAGAATGTTTAATGCCAGGGTGGCGAAGTTGTGTGACACAGAGGCGCATAAAATACGTGACGGGATATGGCTACCTCGACGGTGCTGTTGGATATGAGGCAGCTGTCAAGTAACTTACAGAGCGCTATGGAAACCCTGAGGTGATAGCAAATGCATTCATAAAGAAAGCTGCTTCGTGGCCCCCTATAACGGCAGATAACCCAAAGGCTCTTGATACTTATGCAATCTTCCTCAGTGAATGTGAGAGTGCCGTCAGATGTGTGGGTAGTTTACAGTATTTGGAATACAGTGAGAACATCAAGACCATGGTCATGAAGCTCCCATACACCTGTCACGACAGATGGAGATCTTGTGTGCAACAGTGCAAGAAAAGGGGAGATTCCATCACCTAGTGGAGTTTGTCAAGTTTGAGTCCAGAAAGGTTAATGATCCAGCTTATGGCAGATATGCTTTTTTCACTTCGCCTGTAAGTTTGCAGAAGAAAGCTGCTAATTGTGTGACGAGGTCAAAGATAGCTGTGGCAACAAGAGAAACGGAGGAGATCAAGACCTTTAAGGAGGATAGCAAAGGGGTATGTTGGTTTTGCGATGGTTCACACTTGTTGAAAGGCTGCTCTACGCTAAAAGAGAAACCGTTGAGCGACCGAATAGAGTTCTTAAGGAAGAAGCGACTTTGTTTTGCTTGCATAAAGAGAGGACATATGAAGAGGACATGTAACATCAAATATGTATGTGATGTTTGCAAAGGTCACCATCCAACTCTTCTGCATGTGAACCGCAGTGATATGACCCTAAAATTCTCAAGGTTTGATGGAGATCAGAAACAGCGAAGTGTTAAACCCACGAATGAAAACGTTAATTATACCAATGTAGCCTGTGACAATGATAGCGAGTAAGAGTGTACAATGGCAATAATCCCCGTTCGTGTGAGACTCACTAATGGACTGAATGATTTCGTCGCTTAATTATGCGTTTTTGGATCCAGGAAGTAGTGTGCGTTCTGCAGTGAAGCCTTGATGAAGAAGTTATGTGGCGTAGGCAGACGAATGCGCATTAGGTTAGACACAATGGGTGTGCCCCACAGTGTGGATACCCACCTGATTAGAGGCCTAGAGGTACAGAGTTTGGACGGTATGGTACAGTTAACATTGCAAGAGCCTATACCAAGCACAACCTTCCTGTAAAGAAACACCATATACCAAAGCACGATGATGTGTCTCACTGGGACCGCCTGAAGGATTTTCAACTTCCTCAAGTTGATGCAGACATTGATCTGTTGATTGGCAACAATGTTTCTGATGCCTACTCGCCCTTAGAAGTTAGAACAGGACCACGTGGTAGCCCTCATGCGACAAAGACGGCTCTTGGATGGGTTGCATGGAATGTCGTAAGGTCGTCTCCAAAATGTCAACAGTTTTCTGTAAACTTCGTGGATGTTGTTACTAAAAGGTATGAGCTAGAAGCCAAGAGACTTAACATGTTGGTCAGAGAGAGTTTGAACTACGACTTTCCCGAGCGTACAGTAGATGACAAACTGGAGCCGTCTCACGAGGACAGATTGTTTATGAGAAAGGTCAGCAATTCCTGTAAGTTAGTAGATGATCATTACCAGATCAGCCTGCCCTTCAGAAACGAGGTTGAGTTGCCTGACAACTCTGTTATGGCATTGAAGCGTCTTCAAAATATTGAAGGAAACTCAAGAATAACGAGAAGTTCAGCCATGACTGTAATCTCTCCATGTCAAACGTCCTCGACAAAGGATCGATATGCTGAGGTAGTACCAGAGTCGCAGGTGAATAGGAGAGATGGGCGAATCTGGTACATACCTCATCATGGCGTTTACAATATGAGAAAACCGGAAAAGGTCCGAGTCGTTTTCGACTGTACTGCCAGTTATAATGGGATTTCCCTGAATGATCTACTTCTCCCTAGACCGAACCTGACAAATAACCTGATCGGCGTTCTGATGAGATTCAGACAAGAGAGCATTGCTTAATGGGCGACATTGAATCGATGTTTTATCAAGTTTTGGTTCCTGAGCAAGAGAGAGACTACCTGCGGTTCTACTGGTGGCCAAATGGAGATCTGTGTACAAAGCCAACAATCTATCGAATGAAGGTGCACCTGTTTGGTGCTGTCTCTTCACATTCTCTTCATACAGTAGCTGCAGAAACAATTCTGAGAAACTTCTATGTTGATGACTGTTTAAAGTCTGTTAAGTCCTCAGAAGATGCGATTGATCTAATCACAAAGTTACAAGCACTCTGCAAGAAAGGCGGGTTCAATCTAACCAAGTGGATCAGCAATGACCAAGTCGTAATGCAAGCTGTGCATGTTGCTGATACCGCCAAGAACTTCATGTTAGACGTGAGCGATCCTTCTCTGATGCCACATGAAAGGGCCCTGGGTGTTAGCTGGGATGTCAAACTTGATACACTGGGCTTCATGATCTCGACGATAATTAAGGAACCAACCAGGAGGAACATCTTGTCAATCGTAAGCTCAGTGTACGATCCTTTAGGATTTGCCTGCCCTCTTATTTTGCCAGTCAAATGCCTCCTGCAGAAGTTATGTAAAGAAAATGCCGACTGGGATGCAAGAGTCAAAGGAGATGATTTACAAGCTTGCAATGAGTGGCTGGCAGACCTTCACAAGTTGGGAAGCCTGGTTGTTCCTAGATGCTATAAATTACTGAATTTTGATGCTGTCCGGTGGCAAATTCATAACTGTTGTGATGCGAGTGATCGCGGTTATGGAGTCGTGTCATACTTGCGCCAAGTGAATGATCGAGGAGACATTCACTGTTCTTTCCTGATTGGCAGATCTAGAGTCGCTCCCTTGAAGAAAGTTACTGTGCCACGGATGGAATTGACAGCAGCAACTATGGCAGTTCGCATAAACAAGATTTTAGAAGATGAACTCGATGACCACATACATGGTGTCTATTTCTGGACAGATAGTACAGCAGTTCTCAAATATATCGCTAATGATTCGGCCCGCTACCACACATTCGTTGCCAACAGAGTGCAGGTGATCCGAGAGGCTACTGATGTTAATCAGTGGAGGTTTGTTGACACAAAGCTCAATTCAGCAGATGATGCTTCAAGAGGGTTGCAAGTTAACAAGTTCTTGAACAAGCCACGATGGCTAAAGGGTCCTGCTTTCCTGTGGAACACAGAAGATAAATGGCCAAGTATAAAAGTAATGCTTCCTGTTGATGTCATGGTGATCCAGAGGTTAAAGCAGTTGGAAATGCGGCTTTAGTGGATAAATCACCCTCAGCAATAGATGAGTTGTTGAGCTGGACCCGACTAAGAAGAATTGTAGCTTGGATATTGTTGTTCACACGTCAGTTCTTCGTGTTGAAGACCGGAAGGGACGAGGTTAAAGCTCAAGGTAAAAATGGTCGACTAACCTACCTGACCCCTGACATGCTGGATGCTGCTGAAGTGGCATTGGTTAAGTACGTGCAGCACAGAGCCTTCCCGGATGAGCTGAAACGTTTAGCAGAGGGTCTAAGTATTACCAAGTCAAGTGCCGTCTGTAAGCCGAGTCCAGTACTGGTAAATGGAATTATGAGAGTGGGAGGACGAATTGATAAAGCAGCTGCCCTTCAGTTCGATGCAAGGCATCCGATTATTTTTCCAAGGATTCCCCAGTTTCTACATTGCTATTGGACGAGGCACATAGACGTGTTGGTCAAGGGAGAAATGCTGGCACATGTGAGACAAAAATACTGGATAATTGGAGCAAATGCTGCTTCAAAGAGAATTGCTCTTCGATGTGTGATCTGTCGAAAATATTAGTCTGAGAGAAGACCAAGTGAGCAGATGATGGCAAACCTGCCTGCTAAGCGTCTTGAAGCCAATCAGCCTCCCTTTACGAATGTAGGTATATATGGACTACTTTGGACCACTAATGGTGAAACGTGGCAGGGCTGCAGTGAAACGCTATGTGGTGATATTTACATGACTTTCATCTCGTGCTGTTCACCTAGAAGTAGCCTACTCCTTGGACCCTGACTCGACAATAAATGCGATCCGGAGATTAACAGCCCGACGAGGAATGATAAAGCATATCAGGTCAGATAATGGCACACATCTTGTTTGGGCAGAGAAGGAGTTACGCCAGGAATTAGCTAAGCTGAACCAGTCGAGAGTAGGAGATATCCTGTGCGATAAGGGCATCAGCTGGAAATTTAATCCGCCAACTGGAATAGATCTCATTTCGGTGAAGTCTGGGAACGTTTAATTCGTTCTGTCAAAAAGATAATGTATGGACTGTTGTATGAGCTCAAGCATCGACTAGACGACGAAGGTTTATACACATTGCTTTTCGAGGTGAAGGCTGTACTAAATAGCCGTCCAATTACAACATGTTCAACAGATCCAGGTGATCTTCGAGCTCCGACTCCCAATGATTTACTGCTGGCACACGGTGCAGGGGCTTCTCCTGGAGAATTCGCCAAAGATGACTGTTATGCACGCAAACGATGGCGAAGAGTCCAGTATCTTGTAGATGTATTCTGGAAAAGATGGGTGTCTGAATACTTACCTCTACTTCAAGAACGCCAGAAGTGGCTGAAACCCAGAAGAAACGCTCAGGTGGGTGACGTAGTGCTGTTAATCGACAAAATGCCCAGGAATTCGTGGACCCTTGGAAGAGTTGTCACCACCAAGAAGGATTCGAAGGGTCTTGTACGAGTAGTGCAAGTGAAAACTCCCACTTCAGTAGTCGAACGACCAGTGGAAAAGCTGTGCTTAATTTTGGAGGCTGATTCTGTCTAGCTGACTCTGATGAGATCTAGACTTTCCATACAGACTTTCTATCGGACGTTGTTAATTATTGAACATTTGTTCTCGCACTTATAGGTTGTTAATTGTGACAAGGCACAATTTAGGGTGGTGATGGAAAGACCAAATGCACCAAGTCAAAAGTTGGTACAATATTGAGCCCCTGGTTGTTATGCAAATTACTGAGTGACTAAAAGCAGATTAATGCATGCTTGCATACCTGAGCCCGTCTTGGATGCCTGCATACCCGAACCCAGGCTTGAATGCCTGCATGCTTCAACCTAGGCCTGAATGCCTGCATGCCTGACTGACTTGCCTTAGATGCTATTGTTTAGTACTAGGAGTGGTTCACTTGCTAGGTAGTGTTCATGAAGTAAACATGTATGCACCATAGTGGCCAGGAAGATACAGGGTGCTGTTACCTTTGGTGAGTTAATGTTATTTCAATTCATTTATAGACTATTTGTTTCCCTTTTTTTGGTTAGTGGTTTAGAAATGTCAAGCAACATTTATTTTTTGGCAAGTTTGATGTATTGCTAAGTCATGTCTACAGAAGCAGATTATTACATTGTTGGTACATGGTTTTCAGCACGTTACCATGTACTTGGTTCGCTTTGCAGCACAAATAATCCCATGTTAAGTAATATAGTGTATTAATTATTGTTTATATATTATTGTTTGTTGCAGTTAATCGGTTGCGGTTATCGATAGTTCTGGATATTTCAAGTTGCCTCGCCGACATGGAGGAAATAAACCGTATTAGCAATAAAGCAATTGTGTCGTGAGAAAACATTTACCTGGGCCACTATACATGGGTTGGCTGCTCTCTTCCAAATGCCAAATACACCTCTTCGGGAAAATGATCTAGGAAAAAAAAACAATTAACTAATTTAAACAAATCGTTGTCAGTATTATCCATATCTACATTCTTCAATATCGATGCTTAGAATACAGACGTTAAAACAATTTTATCAGTGTAAAACAATTGTAGATCACTTGATGAATACCTGGTTGGCATTTGACGCTTGCTCATACGTTTGGGTTCACAGTCGATGTCATCCTGTTTATCCTTAAGCCTCAAATGTAGGTACAGGTGTGGACAATATGTGCTGCATCTGAAGTCTTCGCTCCTTGACAGTTTTGATCCAATCACTGTTCAGGTAAGTGAAATCTTCACTTCCTGACCCCTAATGCACCTTGGTGGTTGGTGCCTTGTCCCATCACTGTTGAACTTTTTGCTTAATCAAAAATTTGTTTGCTTGATAAAAATGGGTTAAAGGGACACACCGGCTTACTGTTTACATTATGTAGCGATCTAGCATCCTTGACAAAAAAAATGTCGATGGTCGTTGTGAAACATTTTTCCCAAAATGTCACGTACTTAACTAGAAATGTTTAAAATTAACAAAAGAGACAAATGTTGGGCTATACGCTTTACCAGTCATTCGCGATGTATTATGTATCATGTGTTTGTAAATAAAGGTGGCGTTCGATATGGGTCGACACGTGTTTAACTTCGTTTCCTTGTTTTCCCTGACTCGTCACACCTTGCATGATCCCTCAAGTCAGCGCTGACTCGAGGAAGCAACTCGAACGCAACTTGTTGGTGTCTTTAGCGCTCTCAATAGGCCTATGCTGTTTTTTCTTCGATTATTTATCGCCACGAAGCGAAGACGCGAAAATCTGAGAGATTCTCTCGTTCATATCAACACCCAGAAACCCTTATAAAATGTGTTGGCAGATTTGTGTACAAATTGGGAAATACGGTACGTACACTATACAGTCATGTAGTGTTCGTAGGCGTTTTTTTTCCAACAAGAGAAACCAACCGCGAATGACAAAAGCAACTCGCACTTCGCGCTGGTTACTAAGGCTGGAAATAAAACTAACTCCAAAACCACGTGTTTTATCCGAACCAGAATCTGGTTCGGATAAATCACGTGACCTTGATGTTTTGAAAAATGTTCAAAAACGGCCAAATTTGGTGGTTTCTTCTCAGGTTCTCTTCAGTCTATTTCGGAAAGGCTTAAGTTTTAGAATCATGTATAGGTCTATTTCGAGCCCAAAATAGCGCTGTCAACTTGCATGTCAACTTGTGGTTTTTTGAAGAATAGCAGAACACCAATCAATTGTAATACACTTAAGATAATATTTTGCCTATTAACCCTTTTTATAAAGTAAACAAATTTTGGATTAAGCACATTTTTCTGCTAAACAGCTTTTATGAAATTGGCCCCTGGTCATTGGTTCAATAATGACGTCATAAACACGCGTCTGGTTCTGTTTGCGTAAAGTTCATTGAAATCAGCTGCAGGTTGGATTTGTTTGATTTTAAAATTTTGCAGTTTACTTGTACTTTTGTCGTAATTTTTTGATAAGGCTGCAGGGGAAGTGGATCGAACAAAAACAAACTTCACACATCACTTAGAGTCGAGAAAGCTTTAACATATTTCTTGACAAAGACATAAAAGGCGATAAAAAAAAAAATAATAATAATAATTATACATTCTGGTTATATAAAAATAATGATAAAATAACTTCCGACCGGAATGTTAGATTTTACAATTAATGTCTGCAACATTAACATCATGCTGTTAACATACATTTGCAAATAATGCTTGCACCATACATTGGCCTACATTTTCTAAACTATCGACCCTTCGGAAATGATGGAGCTATAGACCGTATCCATTAGCCGCCATTTCGTGGGGCAGTTTCTTTGTCCCTTGAGGACATGCACGGTTGCACATATTGTGCTTCCATTGTATGTTGAACGGTTTAAGTAACAAAAGGTGCCCCACGAAATGGCGGCTATTCGATACGGTCTATACAGGGTGGATAGGAAAAACCCGAAACCGATATATTATTGCTAATTGTAACTAAAGTATGGCACATATGAATCAAAGTGAGATATTTTCTGTTGGGGTTGAATCTCCTCTTTAAAATGACACCCTGATCATGTCATTATGTTTTCGGTTGACTGAGCACAATGTTATACTAGGGTCTAGTTTGGGATTTGCACCACTTTCGTCAATGGCGTCCAGTGGCCTAAATCATGTTGCATCCTGTTTGGACGATTTATTGGCAGAACTTAATACGCCCCTGAATATCGCAAGAAAATTGATGTCGTCTCATAATGCATAGTTCCGACCTGTCAATCAACCGAACCCGCCGACCAATCACATCAGAGCTAGCAGATGTCACCCACATAGGTCAAAGTGCACTGTGCGCTCACAACAACATGATCACGCGATATGTTCTGCCGGCCCCATACAATTTGTACAGTGTTGTATGCGACGATCCGGGTGAATTTTTGGTTCAAGGCCGGTCGTTTCGTTGTTCAAAGGTACGAAAGCTATATTTCGTAATGATATGACATCCCTGTATTACTGGCCCTTTACTCAGTGTGTTCTAAGATAATTGTTGAGTGAAACATGAATACCTTTGAGTTTTCTTCAATGAATCTGTGCTTTCCGTTGAAAGTCCCATTGCTTTATTCGTTGCGTGTCGCCATTTTTGACGATAGCGTGTGAGCCATAGCAACAATGTCCAAGGGGGCGGGGTTAACTGGGCAAACTATGCATTCTGTAAGGGTAACACAGGCCAATGTTGTTTCGTCTATGGCTGATGTGCTGCAACAGGGCCTTTTAAATTGCATCTATCAGTTCCCCTTCTCCCGGACCCTTGACTAAAAAAAAAAATAACGAAAAAACTTGCATTCTCATGTAGGCCTGGATGTGTTTTTTCCTCGTAAGCATTTTATACGCATACTTAATTGATGAGGCCTCCTATAGGCTTTTCCAATGGATAGTTCACCGTTCAAACAGGCTATGCCATGGTTTAGGCCACTGGACGCCATTAACGAAAGTGTCGCAAATCCCAAAATAGACCCTTGCATAACATTGGTCACTGCTCGGTCAACCGAAAACATAATGACATGATCAGGATGTCATTTTAAAGAGGAGATTCAACCCTAACAGAAGATATCTCCCTGATACATAATTTTATGTGCCCTACTTTAGTTACAATAACCAATATTATCTCGGTTTCGTTTTATATTGTTTTTTATCCACTATGTATATAGTATAGGGGTGGGTGGTAAATTCATTACAGTGAATATTCATAGTGTTTCAGCAGGATAATTCTGCGTATAGTGATGTATATCACCAAATATAAACCATTAGTCTTTTGAAGTACGGCGGACACGATAGAAGGACGCACTTTAATTTAGGTATAAATACGAACTAAATGCAAAATGTCCGCAGTTTTCACTTTGCACTTATTTTCTTTTAGTTGTAATTCTGTCTCTGTATTATAATTACAAAACGTAAATCAAGTTTTTGGACAGAAATGCATTAATTAAAATTTGGCCCTCTCCTTTTGTTCCGCCATACAAATGTACTTCTAAAGGTAAAAAGGCTAATATTTCGGCTGCCAAAATAATACATAATAAATTTATTCCCACAGTACGAAAGTGATAGCGAAAACGAAAATCAACTTAAAGATAACTCAGGCCCTTTAGGCGAGTTTCATGTTCGAAGTACATGTATATAGGCCTATAACTTCATAAAGGTCAGCTGCATTAAATTATATTGGTTTTCTTGGCAATTGTACAAAAATATCCTACATGTACCGGTACGTGTACATAAAAAAGTATTTGAGCCAAATTATAATAATCATAATAACAATGGAAATTTATAATGCGCCGGTGGATATCGTTTTAACCTAAAAGTCACATAAAATATCTCCCCAAAATACTACTCACGGAGTGAACAGGGCATTTGTACAATCGCTGACGGATTTGGATGTGGAAGCAAAAAAGGTTGGTGTAATTACTGCATCGCTTTATGGAACCAGATACATTAGTTTACAAAACATCGGTGGTTTTTGCGATATCCTTTAAAATATATGGATTGATAACGCGAAATTTCAGAATGGTAATGAGAAAAATGTGACAAATTATATGGTATCAAAATCTCAACACCCATGGGAAAAATGGCGGGTGCGCTCAAAAATGTTTGAACACATTTAAAATTAAGCCACATTATCATTTCCAAATGATATACATAATACATGTATGATAATGTGATTAAAATATATACAAACACACACACTGCAGAGTCCATTCCTCACAAATTAATTGTATAAGTATAGTACCTGTTTATACATTTGTTTTTTACTGAAAAGTAAAAAACAAATAATAACATGAAATTTCAAATTCATGCCCTGTAACAGGCCGCTCAGCAATAACTATCAGTTATTTCACATGTTTCATGAAATGTTTTACGTGTGTTGGTTTGGCATTATAAAGTTTATGTGCATCCACAAATTTCATTCCGGAGTGGCTGTTTTTGAAATGTGTGTGCCTCATACAGTGTGAGTAAAAAAAACAACTATACACTTTTAAAATTACCTGTTGTGTTTTAGTGTACCAATATTTATATGAGATGTTTTGACATGTATTTTGGATAAGTTCTCCTGTGTCTTTTGGTAGCAGTTTAATTAAATTATGTTCCATGCATGACCGCACATGAGGCAGGGTGTCAGATGGAACACGACTTACGCCAACTGATCAGAATTTTAAAAAAAAAGACACCAAAACCCCCAAAAAATTGCCTTTGTTTAGGTTGTGGCTTGTCCGTGTGGTTTGGTATTTACGAACATTTGAGTTAACGGTGGCACGAGTTGGACATCTTGCATTAGGAAATTGCTGGCGAAAGCTTTGGAACACAGCCGTGGCACTTTGTGTGCGGTGGAATTCGCTAGTTACCAAGTAGGCCCTTTGATGTGGTGTGAGTTAAGGACGAGCCATGTTTTAAGATGAAAAATAGCCAACAAGATGTTTCATTGTACGTATGTTCAACAAGGCTCTGTTGATTATTGTGTACAAGTGAAAGATTTTTTGTACAAGTGAATGGTAAAAAAAGTCCAGTGCACGGGATTGTTTTAGAAAACCACTTTTGGTTGTCAATTTCCAGCATGAAATACCATTTTGGATGGAAATACATTCATGTGGTGTTTGTTACAATTGCTATCAACACTTTGAGTAAGGTTTTTCTTGTCAACTCAAAAACAAAACTAGGTCATTGCAAATGATACAATAGGCCTTTAAAGGTAGTATACTTGTTTGGTAAACTGTTAAAAACGGCATGATTTCCACTGGTAATTGAAAGCATACATAAATGTATACATAGGTCGAGAAAACTACCTTGTAGAAATTTCAGCCACCTAGATGCAGTAATACTTCAGAAAATATGAAAAATCCAAAGCACGGTTTTTGCGCATGAATGAATGGCTCCAAAGATCGCCTGTAGGGGGCACTTCTGACGAAATAATTTCACAGGATGATTACTACCATTACCATCTTGATAACAAGTAAGCTTAAAGATAATAATTCAGAAACATTTTTTAGAGGGTAATTACCAATCAAGTATAGACTACCTTTATGAAATAAGTGCGCATACTGTTTTTTAAACCAACCTTACTTATTAATTTCAGACACAAAGGTAAATTTTTTGACAAAAAAACAAATTTTAGTAAAGTTTTTCCTGTCAACTCACTTTAAAAGTAAACATGTTGTTACATTGCAAATGATACAATTATGGGCCTTTAAGTTCATTTTTAAAGGGCGGATTATTACTGAGCTTTTTCACTTAAAAAAAAAGTGACACCGAGGGAAATGATGTACTGAAAAGCACAGAATAACAAAAAAACTATCTGCCCATGGTAATTCTGTTATTTTCATCAGTGCCTCGTTTCTGCACTCCAAATTATCTCCAAACCACCTTTTCTGAAAATGACGCGTGTTGCATTTCTGCACAAAAAGGCTCACTGTAAAAATGCACCATATAAAAGATCATACTTGTGCCTAATAATCATATATAAACAGTACAATTTTACTAAAACATAACATTGAAAATTTTGAAAAAAAAACAAAAATAGTACTGTACAATGCACCGGTAATAAGGTACAATTTCGGGCATAAATGTATTTCATGGAAAATTCCTTTACCCCAAGTCAACAAAACCGCTTTGGTTTCTATAATCTATTCATTACAGAAAAAGTATTACATATGCCCTATGAACTACGGTACTTCCTATCTACATGTATACTGAAACGCAAAAGAAACTTACCACCTTTTAAACCTTTAAATAGCAACAATAACACTACATGTAGTAATGTGTGGACAATAGTGTCCTCACTGTCAGACCGAACGGTGTCTGAAGGTCACTTGAACCTTCAAAGGTCACTTCATGGCACAGCTGTTGAACAGCTGTTTTGACTGTCAGTGATTAGCCAAGGGGTATTGGATGATTGTAATGAGCTGCACGTGATGTCTTGATGTTGGCTTTAAAAAGGCCAGTGCAAAATGGGACAGAATCCAGCTGCAATCCATCCAAAGACTAGTAGGCAGTATGCGCCGACGATGCACTGCCTGTATCCAAATCAAAGGTGGTCACACACGCTTTTGAAAGGGGACTGACATTGCACCCTCTTCTGTTCTTTACTGTAGAACAAACTACATGAGATGGTGTATATTGGTCAAAAACTTGACATGTCATCAATAAAATGCCAATGTTGCAATTAGCAATTGTTGGTTTGTTTTATTTTTAACTGTTACAATTTCATTACATTTTAAACAAGTGGTAAGTTTCTTTTGCGTTTCAGTATATATTACACTTTCATTTGATGCTACATTATAAAAAATAAATTTCTATTGGTATAAAAGATTTAATGTTTAATGCATAAATCTAATTTTGACACTTTGTTTCTAAGAATTAATTATATAATTTCAGAAAAATATGAAAATTTACTCAATCATTTGCGCGTGTGTTAAAGACGGAGGCTCGTCAATGCACGACGAGCTAATTCGTGCCACGAAATTTACCACGCTCCATACCTTGCCCGAGCTCTTAAGGGGAGTTCACACTATCGCGGAAAAATCACACAGTTCCATTGGTTTGTACACAAACTGGTTTGCCGCTTGTGCGCGGCCTATCGCGAAGCGCAAAACTTTTGAGCTGAGTCAAAGTTCAAATTTGTTGAACTTTGACCGCAGTGCGCTGACCTTTCCAACGCGCAGCCAATGAGGTATCAGAGAAGCCCCAAGGTACCATAGTGGAATTTTCTATTTTGGAATAATCGGCGATTGGGAGCTTATGCAATGCGGTGAGCGCAGCGCAAAAGTGTGATTTTTCCGCGATAGTGTGAACGCACCTTTACGATCCCGGAGGATGCAGGCGCGCTCGATAGCGAACAGTATTAAGTCGAATCATGCGCGCGCGTGTACATGTACGTGTATTTGTATGTATATACGTACGTAAACCAATGAGCCTGCACCGTCCGAGGTGAATTTCGCGGTGAATTTTGTGGCAAACATTTTTTCCTTGCGCATTGACAAGCTTGCGTCTTTAATAATTGGTTCTTGACCTTTGCGACTTTGACCAAAGTTGATCTAGAAAGACAAAAGTATTTGCATACCATTAATATTCATTGCGATGAGTTGCATAATTTATAAACAATGTAAAATATTTCTCAGAACCTCTGAGTACAAAGGAAAGACAGTAAAACAGTACTATATTTGCTTGTCATTATTATTCAAATGAGTTGCATATTAATGGAATTATGTACACAAGCATATTATATTATTGGCTAAATATTGGTGTCTATACAATGGTGTATACATGTTATATGGACGACTTATTTTGTTCTAAGATTCAGAATTTAAAAAATTGGTATATAAACTCAGATTTAAGTCCATCTTAAAGTTGCAATTTTTCTAACTTGGACTTGAGTCATATGGCTCAAACTCGTGAGTTGTTATACGAGTCTTCCCACAGTAAGGGGGTATGTTGGCAACACAGACCATATTTTCCAGAAAATACCTTTGTCTGGTCTCAAAATAAAAGAAATAAGTTGTTCTCAGTGAAGAGATAACTTAGGCCCAAAAAGGGTTACAAATAGTGTGACAACATGCCTTTCTAAAATCCCTGTGTACAAATTTCCAATATACGCTCGTAACCGGGACGGCCTAAAATGTAACACAAATGTCCGTCCCGGTTACGAGTTTTTTAGAAAGGCGTGTTGTCACACTATTTGTAACCCTTTTTGGGCCTAAGTTATTTCTTCAGAACAACTTTTATTTTGAGACCAGACAAAGGTATTTCCTCGAAAATATGGTCTGTGTTGCCAAAATGCCCCCTTTACCGTGGAAAGACCATTTACATATTTCATTAACAAAAACAGTTTTTAAAAATTAATATTAAATAGGCTAAATAGTATTACATGTATATACCTCATACATTGATTCTCGTTCAATCAATGATTTGTTAAAAATTAAAGTAGATCGTGAAATACGGATTAGTATATTTTCACGGTAAAAAAAATCATGTTTAAAAAAAATTGATGAAAAAAAATATTGAATGCTCTTTAATCAGGTAATGGTGCAAACTGCTGGCCATCAACGATCTTGAGACAGTGAGCCTGCGGCCTACCGTCTCAAGATCACCTCGGGACAATAGTTCGCCTCATGAACGGCAGCAAATACGGACTACATATTTTGCCTTTCTTAAACGTACAGTTATTTATTAAGATGATCGGCTTCGATCATCTTCGATGCTCGACAAATCCCTCAAAAAGGCAGTTTCCCATGGGCAACTGCAAGCTTGCAAAATGGATGCCCATAATGTCAACCTGGTATCCCAGATTAAAATAAGTGCAGTGGCTTAGCATTTTAAAATATGCATTGCGTTGGAACAGCATACACGCAGTACACAGCGCCCATTTCAGACCACCAAGATGAGAAGTAAATCGTTTGCAAACGGTCAGAATAATTTCATCTTCACGGACTATTTTCTGGTAAAATTATATCATCTCGGGCGGAAACATTTCATTGGATAGTTGCTACCGGTACCAGTTCTATCTTTACTTTGAGAAAGGTTTCCCTGTCAACTCGTTGATTAACTTTTGGGGTCATTGCAAATGATACAGTGGGCCTTTAAATGGCTTTTTAGAGATTCGATTTGGCAAAGCAGAATCGAGTATAAACGGGCCCTAAAACCAGCGCTGCAGGACTAGAGTCCGGACTCTGGCTCATGTCCGGACTCAGCCAGTCAGGACTCGGACTCGGCGGTAATAACTACATGTAATAACTACATGTAATAAGCCCAAATAAGTCCATCATAGTCCAGTGAAAAACAAAATACGTAAGATATTTTTTACAAGGAGTATATTCTTACGAGTGCCGGAAATTATTTCAAACGTCTATTATAAATTATCTTGCCGCCCAAAAATCTTTTAACATGTGAAATGAAAATTTTGAGAATCTGAACAAAATTATTTTAACCGCTTGAAATGACGTTGAGCAGTCAAAATGTATTTAGACCATCAACAGTTTAGGAGCTGCCAGAGATCATAGGCACGAAAGTCGATCATTGGCACTTGACAGACTCGAGACTCATACTCGGACTGCAATGCATGCTGGACTCAGACCCAAGAACTTGGACTCGGAGAGTGGGGATTCGACTACAGCCTTGCTTAAAACTATGTTACTTCTTAAATTTAATATAACTACCACCCTGGAGGGGAGCACCTGTTACCTTCTCTGATACATTCCTGTATCGTCCAACAGCATTATTTTCGTAAAGTTCTGACTTTTCTTCCTCTTGAAATCTCTCCATTGCACTGGCGTCTGCACCTTGTGCCCGGTCATATAAACTTTCTTCCTTTTTTTGCATTATTTTACCCGGAAGAGGCGGCGCGACGCGAGAGGGAGACAGTATATTTTGCGCCTTGGGTCCGCCCGACGTTAACATGTTGGTGTATTCCCCTCCGAAATCGGGCTCTTCTTGGGGGGTGGTTATTCGGAACTGCGACTTGGGAAGTTGAGGAATATTCCGTGGCTTCTCCGACAACTTGGGTTGTTTCTTGTGGGGAAATTGCGAGACGCCAGGAACCTGTTTCGGCGTGGGAACAGGACCTCGCCTACTCATGTCAATTGTTTGTGGCTTTACCGGATTTTCAACAGCTTCGTAGGTTCCACCGTAATCTGTACCGTCTTGTATTTCAACAGGCTCGTAGGTTCCTCCATAATCCTGTGTTGGGGACGTGTCTTCAGTTTGGACATAATCGTACGCTTCGCCGTAATCAGGTGTGGAAGACACTTGCGTTGGCTGGTGCACGTCGACTACTTCGTAGTTCATGCCGTAATCGGGTTGTGCCGGTTGCGACTGTTGCTGGAAGGTGACCTCGTAATTGCCGCCAAAATCTTCGGGAATGCTGGGCGTGAAGGATGGCCGTTGTGTAGGGATGACGGGAATTCCCATTTGCACATCGCCTCGTAGGTCATTTTCATCGTCAATATGACGAGCTGAAGTAAAAGAAGAAAGTTAAAAGAGTGTGTTCAGATTTTTTAGAAATTGGATTTCGTTTTAACCAAACAAATAAAATACCTCCCCAAAAATTATATGCACTATCCATGGGAAGAAAACAGGGAATTTGCAATCTCCAATAGACTACTAAAGTGTGACGTCAGTTGCCATGGTAATTGGGTCTAAACATTCGCTGGTAATCTGAAACGTCCATTGGTATAGCGCAGGGAAACAGTTCACTGGTTTTAGTGTAGACCCAAAAACCATGGCAACACACAAAGGGTGACGTTTTCACTTTAGTAGTCTATTTGGATGTCAGGAAGCAAACAAGTTGGTGTATTAAATCACTACTGAGCGTGATCCAAAACTGGTAAACACTGGATGAAAATTTCAAACTTTCTTAAATTAATAAAAATAATACCTTGAACAGTAAAGAAATGTCCATATTTTACAATCATATTACAAAAATTAGCAAAATAAATTTGACTGTGCCATCACATTTTCAAGAAATAGTTGAAAATGCATGTAAAAAATGGTAGTTTTTGTCAATTTTATTGATTGTCTGTCCCTCGCGCATAAAAACAACCTCTGCATAAAACTGTCAAGTCAATTTCAACATGTGATAAACTGGGTGTGTGTATTAACATCAGTAGCAGGTAAACAGACAGGTTCACTTTAGTTTTCATTTGTTGTTGACTAAGGAAAGGCATTTAATTGTCTCTTGATTTCCATCCCTCACGTGAGGGACGGAATTGGATCCCGCTCTACTGCTTTATGTAACCAGATAAATTAGTTTACTAAACTTGGTGGATTTGTTATGATATCCCTGGAAATACTATATATATATATGGATTGAGGGAGCGAAATTTCAGAACGGTAATGAGAAAAATATGACACATGAAAAAAAATGAGGGGGTCAAAAATGTGCCGATTTCACAAATAAACTGCGTAGCTTGCGCAACTTTTGATAATGGCATAAGCCCTATCATCCTCTTGCAACAGTGCCCCTTTAACGCACTCCCTAACTCTTGCATACAGTGGCCCTGTTGAAACAGGCCCCATTTCGCGGTGGAACAAGCGACAGAAATCTTGTCGCCTCTGCTGGACCAATCAGGACGCTTGGCAGTGCATTGCAGCATGATTGCAGGCATTCAAATGTAACGCGCGCAGATTGTAAACACCATGCATGCATGCACGTGATACGTGTACCAGTAATGCTGGCCGTTGTCCGCGTCGGCGATTGGCTGCTATTTAAAGGATACTGGGGAATCCGTTCCATTACATTCGTCAGCATGCATCCCTGTTATTAATTTGAAAAACTGCGGAGTACCGGTAAATTAAGATCGTCGTTTAAAAGTTTGGTAGGAATGGGACAGTCATAAGGAACGGAACCCAATACAATTTCTGAAAAGGATAGAAATCGTTTCTTTTCGGCATAACATGACCGAATTGATTAAATTACATCAAAATGACTCGAGCGTGAGTTGGCTCAAGACAACAGCCGGCTCACTCCACAGATTTGCGTGGATTTCCTCAGGGTATTGTTAAGTCGCTTTGCAGAGTGGAAATTCCCTGAGATCTCAGGATGAAGCCCCATAGGCATGTAACTATCACAGAAATGTTGCGCAGCTTACGCAATAAAAAGTTGCGCAAGCGGGCTTATGCAGTGCGTAAGGATTCGTGAAATCGGCTGCTGCATGGTCACGCTCTTTTAAAGATTACATGATTGGAAAACTGTTACAAACGGTGTCATCTCCATGTGTGATTGAGCGGGTTTGTATGATAAAAAACAAATAAGTCAGCTCAGTACACATGTACCTCATCAATGTTCAGAGAAAAAAATAAAAAAATGTGTCCATGCTTTCATGAAATTGTGAGAAACCACCATCCTATTTAGGCTGCATGGTTCCCTAATAGTACTACATGACAAATGGAGACATACACTGCGGCTGTCATTTTAAAGAGGAGATTCAACCCCAACAGATGGTATGTGCCCTACTTTACAATGCATAGTTCCGAGATTGCCCAGTTAACCCCGCCCCCTTGGATATTGTTGCTATGTGCTCACAAGCCATCGCAAAAAAATGGCGAGACTACGTACAAAGCAACGGGACTCGGCATGGAAAGCACAGATTCATTGGAGAAAACCCAACGGTATTTATGTTTTGAGGTCGACAGTTACCGTAGCACACACTGAGCGAAGGGCTAGTAATGCAGGGATGACATATCTTTCATAAAAATGCGCTTTCCTACCTTTGAACAGCGAATCGCCCGACATTGAAACCAAAATTCACCCGGTCACTGGCGCATACAACATACAAACTGTATGGGCAGAACATCGCGGATTGTTTGTGATGATTGCATCACTTTGACCTTTGTGGGCGCCGTCTGCTAGCTCTGTTGTGATTGGTCGCGGGTTCGGCTTGATTGACAGGTCGGAACTATGCATTAGCAATAATATCTCGGTTTCGTTTTATTTTATCCACTGTATAAGGATTTCACTGTAAGTGCATGTAATGAAATAAAATCATTATTATTTATCTGCCAACATAAATCGATTATACTGTACAATCGAACCTCGATAATAGGGGCACCGTTAATACAATGTTCTGCTTAAAACAAGGAAAATTTTAGGTCGCATTCCTTTGTTCTTCATTGTATTCATTCCTGATAATACAAGGTTCCTGTTATAACAAGGTAATCTGCAAAGTCCGAAAGACCTCTTATGACTGTACACAAATGCAGCACGATATGTGGCAGAGGGTATCTCCCCCTACCATTGTTAACCCCATTGTGTCCCAAACATCCAAGGAATTTCCAAGGAATTATTTTCAGTTTTTAGGGGGGACTAGTGCGCTAACAAAAGGGAAGAGTGTGTTGGGGTATAGGGGCGTTAGGGAGGAGTCCCTTTGCCACATACATGTATCGTGCTGGGTATGTACTGTACATGTACGGGCAATGGCCTTTTTCGGACTTTTTTTAGCCTTTTTAATAATTTATGGCGTCTTACATAATTATATTAGGGCACTATCCTGAGGGGCACTTTCAACATTATTATCCTGGTCATTCAGGCACAACCCTATCCAGGAGGCCACTGCCCATTGACAATTGAATGCGCCATCCGTGACCAGAAATCCAAGTAAAAAGGGCCTTTTTTTAACGATTGGGCACTGTACTTATGTATCATGATTAGGGTATCAACAATTCAGAAAAACTGAAAACAAGTTACAAAATCTTTCCCTAGATATACGTAACTTGACCTTGAGAGGACTTGGGATGATAAAATGTTTAATTTTGGCTTAATTAGTTTCGCCTGCATGGCTTCAAAATGGGCAAAAAATACTTGTTAAAGGCAGAGGCTCGTCAGCAATGCATGCTCGCCAAATTCGTGCCTTTGCTATGAAGCTGCGTATTTCGTGGCACGAAATTGGCGCGTGCGCATTGCTGATGATCCTCTACCTTTAAAGGTACACACCGGCCTACTGTTACATGATTTAGTGATGTAGCAGGGTCATTCTTCAATAAGTGTCTATTTTTGGCCTTAAGAAATCGTGAAAAAAAATTGTTCAAATGTTGATTATTTTTAGTGGAACATGATCATTAAGGTACACAACAACTATAATTAACGTTCGGCACAATCTTTAGAGGAGTTTTATTTAATTTTATTAACATTAACTTTTCAGTGTTGTAGCATAGGAAAAATGTGCTAAAATCATATCCGTCACACTTTCGTGACGGAAATGACGAATTTTTACAGTGACTTCGGAAACTGAGTAAATTCAAACAAGATAATTTAAAGTTTAAACATAGAATAACAACCAGTGAACAGAGGGCGTTGAACAGAATATAACGCAACTTATTGTCCTCATTTTATTGCCATTATTGGCAAATGAAAATGCAAAACAAAATCAGATATGACGCTCCAAAATATCGTGACGGAGATGACCCAAAATGCCAAAAAATCATCTCCATCACGGCAAAAAGTGATGGAACTGACTGTGACGGATATGACTAAATAAACAATTAAACTTTTATAACACCACCCACAGTCTGTTTGAAGCCCAAATACAACAGAAGCTTGGAAGTTTGCACAATTGTGATCGTTTCCATGAATACTTTTAAAGATTAAAAACACAAATAAGATATGTTATCAAGCGTTCGGAGATGACGTTGAATAAAGGTACTATTGTAATTTTTTGAGAAAGTCCACAATTCCTTGGCTATTACGGGTTGCAGTCTTCTTTAATGGATTATTTCTTGCTATAGAGGCTCCGAGGTATCCGATGGACTAATGCAAGTCTTGTTCATGGTCAGTTCTCTATCAGATATGATGCTCCAAAATATCGTGACGGAGATGACCAACAATCCAGGGACACGATTTTTGACTCTTAAAATGTCAGATTTCATGCAATTATGGTTTAATGATGTAATTTTAAATTTTGCATTTGGAGGAGACCAACTATACTTGGCTTCTGGTAGTATAATTATCTTTTTAAGCTGCTTATTTTAAAAATTATGGCAATGGGGACATTTTGAGAGACACCACCGGGACATGCGTTTTTGGGGTATTTTGAAGGTTCATCGTAAAAAATAAGCACCCTGTCGGTTTTTTTCAAGAATTTGTACCACTGCATATAATCAGAAATATGTTAAAGATTATTTTACCGCTTAAAAATAAGATTTTCATTATATAGTTTTTGAGATGTAGCATCTCAAAGTGTCGGGACACGAAAATAGACACTTACTGAAGAATGACCCACCAGCATTGACAATACTTTTTTGATGGTCGTTGTAAAAAAAGATCAAAATATCCCGTAATTTACTAAAGAAGTGCAAAATTAACAAAAACGGTCAAAAGACGGGTTATACGCTTTACCAGCCGTTGCAACTACGCGCGAGCCTCACGACTTTGTCACAAACAATTCGCTCTTCTCCTGCTCAGGATATCTCCAATTTTCTGCTCATGATTTCACTGGACAGCTCTGACGACCGAATAGGAATTTCCGTTTTCTTTTGAGGAGCATCATGGCATCATGTTTTTTCTTCACGAACGTACACCGAAGCAACACGCCCGTGTGTGTGTGTGCACTCAGGCTATTTGCCGTGCTGCGGGGGCAATATCCTACACTCCATGGTAGCCTACCGTAGCACGCGCTCGCTCCCGTTCTCCGGACTCTCGAAACAAACAATTATGTTCGAATGTTCATACTTATGTTTAACTTTGTTTCATACATGTACCTGTATAAAAGTCTCTCTTTTGTCAATTACTTATAAATATTGGTGGAAAATTAGAGTTGAATTTGGTACAGTTCTGCAGTAACAAACTTTTATACGGCTGGAAATACAACTAACTCACAAGACCACGTGACTTTTCGGAACCAGAATTTGGTTCCGAAAAGTCACGTGACCTTTAATTTTTCAAAAGTGCTCAAAAACGGCCAGAATAATGTATGCTCAGAATAATGTATGCTCAGAATAATGTATGGGTCTATTTCGAGCCCAAAATAGCCCAACAAAGCCAGTGTGTGCCTTTAAGGGGTGCAATTTTGGACTGTGGAAATAACGTGTTTCTGGGTAGTTTCTAAAAACCTCTGGTCACACATGGCATCCACTTGACAATGTGCAGTGGCCCCCTGGGCAGTACCCTAGCAAGTACCCTTTCAAACCCATGGCTATAGAATTAGGAACATTCTTAAAGGGACACACCGGCTTTGTTGGGCTATTTTCAGGGGCTCGAAATAAACATACATTATTCTGAAGCGACTTCCAGAGTAAATAAGATATCCTGAAAAGACACCGTCAAATTTTGCCGTTTTTAGCATTTTTTTAAAAATTCAAGGTCACGTGACTTTCCGGAACCAAATTCTGGTTCCGAAAAGTCATGTGGTCTTGTGTGTTAGTTGTATTTCCAGCCGTAGAAACCAGCGCGAAGTGCCAGTTGCTTTTGTCATTCGCGGTTTGTTTCTCTTCTTGTTGGAAAATAATGTAGGACTACTAGCGCCACAAATCTGCCAATTAACATATTTCATAAGAAGGGTTTCTGGGTGTTGATATGGACGAGAGAATCTCTCAGATATTTTCGTGTCTTCGCTTCGCGTACGCGGCGATAAATAATATCCGAAGGAAAAAACAGCATAGGCCTATTGAGGGCGCTAAAGACACCAAAACGTTGTGTTCGAAGTGCTTCCTCGAGTCAGCGGTGACCTGAGGGATCATGCAAGGTGTGATGAGTCAGGGAAAACAAGGAATCGAGGTTGAATACGTGTCGACCCATATTTACCCCCAGCGCCTTGAGCACCCTGCAGGGTGGATATGTGCGCTTTACAAATCTCATTATTATTATTATTAACTTTATTTACAAACACATGATACATAATACATCGCGACGGCTGGTAAAGCGTATAGCCCAACATTTGTCTCTTTTGTTAATTTTAAACATTTTTAGGTAATTACGTGACATTTTGATAATTGTTTTCACAACGACCATCGAAAAATTATTGTCAAGGATGCTAGATTGCTACAGTACATGTATGTAAACAGTAAGCCGGTGTGTTCCTTTAAGTTCAATGCACCAAACCGCTGGGCATGGTACTCCGTGATTCGTCATTGTCACGTGTCCTTGATTTTTCCCATATCAATTCCGGTGACTGTAAGGGAATTTCCCGGCCAGAGTTCTATTTCATTCAGTGTTAAACAATACATATGTACTTCCTCTTTGACCTTTGGATACTTGCACAATTACCACTAACAGACAGAATTTTGTATGCAGGGTTTTTTGTAAAACGTATTTTGCCTAAAATGAACTGTACAGTGTTTAAAGGTGCATTACTTTCTAAATTGGGCAAATTTGGGTGGCAAAAAAAGCACTTCGAAACTGCAAAATTTGAAAATGTGCTCCAAATATCATTTAACCAGGGGTCGAAATTAGCACTGGTCCTGTGGTCCGAGACCAGTAAAAATCAGGACCACTATATCTGTAAAAAATGCTGGTCCAATAGACCAGTGAAAAATTTACTGACTCATGGAAACCCTGATGCTTAATCCACAGTAAACATTTCTTACTCAATGCGAAAAATTCCTGGTTACCACAAACAATTCCTGATATGAGATGCATTTTCAGATAACTTCATTTCTTTCTCCAATCTCTCCAGAAATGCCCCAGTGTTGGATCAAAAAGTAATTCCATTCATCCTGCACTCAATGACCTTAAACCAAAAAGTGTTGCAGTATCTTGGTGCCATTTTGAAAAGCACCGGTGGACCACCAAATTTTCAGCAGGACTAGTAGAGTTCTCTGATTGGTCCGGCCTTCTGACCAGCATGAAATTCAGGTTAATTTCGACCCCTGTTTGACTGTATAACTGCCCTAGGTACAGGTATTTTGAATGAATGGTCAAAAAAATTTCTGCAATTTTAAGTCTGCAACTTTAAGTTGGCAATTGGGTCATTCCATAAATTTGGGGTCCAAAGTGTGACATTTTTCTGTCCCACGTTACATCTGACATGTGCCATACAAGTATCATTAAAAATGCCTTAAAAACATATTTGTGTGAATTGTACTTTATGTAATCAATCTTTGAGATAGAAGGCATTTATAGAATGTGTCCTGAATTTACAAACTACAACATTTTACAAAATGTCAGATGTAACGGGGACAGAAAAAGTGGACCCCAAATTTATAGAATGACCCAATTTCTCCCACAAAGTACCATATTGCTGTCAACACTTTTAGTCAACTCGTGAAATTTAGGGGAGTTCACAGAATTAAACTGGGGAATTAAGTTGGCGTACCGGTTCTTTCCTTCCACCTCTGTGGCCCCGGTTCGAATCCCATCCAGGTCAGTACACATGTATGTGGATTGGGTTCTCAGTCCCTGCTTAATTCCATGGGTTTCCCCACACGATTGTGTTTGGGATTTTCCTTCCACCTCTAAAACTGAAATTTACTTCCTGTTCTCTTGCACTTTGTGGTTGTGCTGAAGAACCTCCTAGGTAGCTACGAACGCGTGTGGTCTAGTGGGTATGAAGCGGGACTCCCAGTCAGAGGTTGGGGGTTCGAGCCCCACTTCGACCAACGTGTCTGTGTCCCTGGGCAAGGCACTTAATCCCAGTTGCCTCGTCAACCCAAGCGATATGGGAAGCTGTTAAGGGGAATGCTACAATCTAACTGCTGATAGGGTTGTGCGCCTGACCAGCAGCCACCTAGTTGAAGCGAAATGGTTCTGGTGATTCCCTGATGGGAGCGGTAATAATGGTAACAGCACCTTGAGCACCCTGCAGGTTGGATATGTGCGCTATACAAATCTAATCATTATTATTATAGCTACAGGGCAACGACAATCTCAACAACCCGTTTCTTTTAGGAAATCAAGCACAGAATATGTACCTTTAAAGATAGTATAGATGATTGGTAAACTGTTACAAATAGTTTTATCCCCCTGTGTGATTGAAGATATGCATGATTAAAACCAACCTGAGCAAAAACCAGCTCCGTACTTCGTCTAACTTTTGAGAAAACAGTAAAAAAGGGTTTGCAGTCATTTCGCCCCAAAATGACCTCGCCCTGAACCACGGCCTGTGCACGAAGTGGTTTTGGGGCGAAGTGGCATTTGGGCGATGTAGTGTTTGAACGAAGTAATTTTGGACGAAGTACGAAGTAATTGATTTTGGGCGAATTGGCACTCGGGCGAGGTGGTTAGGGGCGAAATGGTTTTGGGGCAAATTGAATTTTTGTCTCACGAGACGAAAACTAATTGTTTTACTCATTTCTCAAATACTATAGCACTTCAGACAAAACCATTTCAGGGGAAGTTTTCTACGGTCATCATGTTTATATTGTGTAAGTTAGGAGTAATCTGTGAACATTTCTGATTTTCGAGATTACCAATGATATACTGTAAAAGCTGAAATATTCGCGGTGGTTTTATTTTCGCGCATTTCGCACACCAGACAGAGCCCGCGAAAATAACAACCCGCGAAAATATTGTTTGCAATAAGGTGACATAATGTCCATCCGCGAAAATAACAACTCGCGAAAATGTCAGTGATGTTGAAATGCGCGAAAATATCTGTACGCGAAAATATTGGCTTTTACAGTATACTGCCTTTAACTAACCTGCAATGTTCCCAAAACAGCCTATTTATAGATCTAAAAATTCATGCTGCAATTGCCCTTCTGTAATATGGTTTTTGCATTGATGTGGTTTTTGTATGGGCATTTTATGTTGAGTTGACACTCCTCATACGCGACCCACTCTGGGAAAAAGTAGAATAAAGGCCTGTCCGCAATGGATTTTTTTGGGAAAACTTACCGAGACGATGGGTACTTTTCCCATTTTAAGTCCAATGCGGACAGCCTAGGACGTTTTCCTCTCAGGAACTTTTCCTGAGTCCAGCGGTTACTTTTCCTGGCCAACTTCTGCCCAGAAAAATTGACCAGGGAACTTTTCCCGAGACGAAAAGTCCAATGCGGACACAGCGAGTCGGTAAAAGTAATCTGGAAGCGTACATGTACGTCCAGGCCGTGAAGGTCAAACTGCGCATGCTCTCCCGCGGTCTCGGTAAAGTCCAAATGCAGACAGCAGTAAAATTCAGCCATTTTTTATTTTACCATCTTCTCGGTAAAACCTGCTAAAAATCAAGTCCAATGGAGACATGGCTTTATAGTCGGCTCGCGCAGGCTAGGTCGAGTTTTCGCGGCCATAAGAAGAATCTGCAGCAGATACACGCTCATTAAAATACAAAAACACAATGGAAATTCCTGGCGCAATTCACCATCATGTACTCTACACATGTACCGTATCTTTAAATGTACAGTATGTACATGTACATTATATTTCCTTGTTTATTAGGGTTTGTTTTGCCCTTACATACTGTACAGTATGTACATGTACAGTATGTATTTTCTTGTTAATTAGGGTTTGTTTTTTGCCCTTACCCGACGTATATTAGCACTGTATACTTAGTGTTTTTCCGAGACAGTGTGAAAAACTTCATAGCGTGCTCGGGCGGGATTCGAACCCACGACCTCCTGCAAACAAGGCAGACGTCTTAACCACTCGACCACCTACATGTAGCCAGCGGGTGTTGAATGGCCGGTTCGAATCAGTTTATAGCAACGGGGATTGCAACTAATCAGTAATTGGTTTAGCTTGCATCGGGGAGAATGAATGTTAATTAGGGTTTGTTTTTTGCCCTTAGGGTATGCATTTCCTTCTTTTGGTCGTATCAGTAACCCCACCCCCCCCTCCCCCACCCCCCCTCCCCACCCCTCCCCCCTTTTAGGGTAAGAAATAAAGAACCAAAGTGTATATTTTGTTTGCTTGTGTTTTTGCATGTTTCTGCCTTTTCGGTTGTGAAACCCTAACTGCCCCTTTAAGAGAGCTACGGTACAAGTGCGTGATCTGATATCCGTTTAAAACTTCCTGCTTGCCGTCTGCTGTTGGTTGTAATATTGTCTGAAATTATTTAGAAAAGGTTAAGCTGTACATGTACTTCCTCAACTGAAGTACGTCGCATGCAACAATTTTGTCATTTTAATTAGCTAGTAAAATGATTTCTGGAACACACTGCAAAAACTGTGGTGTTAAATTAACACCAGTGGTGTTGTCTTATATAAAGTCTGGTGTTAAAATTTAACACCATGGTTGTTAGTTTTTATTTTTCAATTGGAATAAATGCATTATTTGTAACACCCTGGGTGTTAAAACCTAACACCAGGCTTGGTATCTATATAAGACAACACCACTAGTGTTAATTTAACACCACAGTATTTGCAGTGCAGTGCAATTAATTTGCTCTTTTCATTGCAAAAAGAAGTAAACTTTTCTTGCTAAAAAGCTTGTAGTGATTTCATTGTCAGGCACTCCAAATTTTGGGCAAAAAAGTCATGGTTTTTCAAGGAATACGAAAATAAAATAGTTTTTAAAAATTGATTCATTTTGCCACCGAGGGTATGGAGTATATTGGTTGTCTGTCTTGTGCAATGCAGAGTGACACGAGTGGGAACCACCCGTGATTGTGACATCATTTGGGAGAACTGACAGTGTGTGAAAGTTCGGCCTGCATACCGGCCTTGCATGGCTACTATACTGCATACAGTTGAAGTCAGAAGTATAAATACATGTACTCCACTGCCATCATCACCAAAAATCTATGTGGTTGAAATTTCTACAAGGCAGATTCATTATTCTTTAGTTATGTACATGTAATGCTGTTCCTGTTTTTAAAAGTTTGCCATCGTGTTATCTGTCTTCAACAGGGCTAATTAAACTACGGTAGTAGTTTCAGTTTTGTTTTAAATGTTATAAAAACATAATTTGGAAGTTGTTTTGAAAGTGTTTGATTAATTGTACCGGTAGGTTTGTGGTGTTTACGGCTGGAAATGTAAATTTCCATACATTCATAAACAATTAAGGACTTATCATTTGATGTTGAGGGGACTTGCAAGAATATCTTCTTAAAATGTTTACAAAGGTTGTCATGTTTTTGTGATTTTTGTCAACATTTTTGTAATCCTCTGTTCTTCTTCTTAAACGGCTAGAATCCCCCCTTCCACATTTTTTGAGTTTTTCTGTTTAGCATGGAGGTGTATGTGTCTACAACACCATCACAACTTGTTTTTCACTAAAAATCGACAGGCTTTTGCTTAAAACGTAAAGCAGTTCCGACCCTCTTCACCCGAATTCTGAAACGCTCGAGGTCACTTGGCTTGTTTATCAACAGGGTGTTGACGTCATCCTGAGAAACATACAAAACGGCCTGTGCAGTATTGAATGGAAAATACACGAAGTGAATGTTTATCATGCCTGTTTTGTCCTTGTAATTCAAAATACAAACGTGAAAAACACTTCATGTAATATGACAACAATCTACTATTACCTGTTTTGTGAAAAAACGGTGAAATTGTAGCTCACAATGAAGCTCTTTTGAAGTAAATACTGGTGCATTGCGACGGGTGGTTTTGTCACGGAACGAACGGCATTCACAGCGGTCTGTCTGCAGCATTTAACGGTTCCCTGCGGGCCGTATAGTTCCCACGTGTTACATCGGCCGGTACAAGTTAGATTGAGCGACTCATTTTTCTCTCTTGGTAATAGAAAAGAAAATCTTTCTGCTCTTTTTTTTTCATAGTGTCTGGTAAAACATACAACCACGCAGCTACTGGGCATATATCTGGCTTTTTGGACCAACAAAATTCTTCAAAAAACACCATCTAACAGAGACGGTTTTCCAGGTTTTTTGCGTGTAAACGTATGGAGCTAACAATCGTGTTGACTTCTCTTTCTCAGGATTGCGTCACAGGGTCACGCGCATATCATGAATACATAATGAGCGTTTCAGAAATCGCGAAAATCTCATTTTCGAAAAGTGCACTTTTGCTTGCAATTTATCCACTTAAAACCGACAATTAAAAAATAATAAAAATCCACGTCTGCAAGAGGGATGTTTGGACTATCGAAAAAAGCCTAATTGCTGGATTTTCGTCAAGGGGGATTCTTCCTCTTTAAAGACACAGGCTCGCCAATGCGTGAGGAACAAATGTAAGAACCCTCCAAAAAAATTTTGAATTATTATCTTTAAGTTTTATACTTGTTATCAAGATGGTAATGGTAGTAATCATCCTGTGAAATTATTTCGTCTGAATTACCCCCATTCATTGCCATTCAAGAGAAAAATGACAAAATTATTTAAAACTCCAAAGATCGCCTGTAGGCGATCTTTGGAGCTATTCATTCATGCACAAAAACCGTAGTTGGATTTTTCAGGTTTTCTAAAGTACACATGTATTACTGCATCTACGGTAGTTTTCTCGATCTATGCCTTCAATTACCAGTGGAAATCATGCCATTTTTAACAGTTTACCAAACAAGAAAATAATAATAAATAAATAATAATAATGAAAATTTATAATGCGCCGGTATCCATCAAAAAAGATGCTCATGGCGCAGCGAGACACATTAAAAATCTAATATCACAATCATGGAGTTCAGTCAGTTAATGAGATTTCATCAAATGTGTTTTAAGTGATGTTTTAAAAGTTGCAAGTGATGGCGATAGCTTGATGTGTTCTGGTAACTTGTTCCACAAGGATGAAGCTGCTGAGGCAAAGGACCTTTCACCCCACGATCTCTTGGAATAAACTTTCGCTAAAGACAGATTTCATGACTGAAATTGTTTTTGGTTAAAAACAGGAGCAACAGCATCTAAAAAATAATGTTGATAAACTTGTACTGCCTTCTAGGAATTTCAGCCACATAGATGCAGTATAATATTTCAGAAAACCTAAAAAATCCATGATTTTTTTTCTGCATGATGTTGATGACAATTTTTCAATAGCACGTTCGGTTGGCAATTTCTCCCACAAAGGTACCATTTTAAACAGAAAAAAAAATCATGTGTTGTTTGTTACCATTGCTATCAACACTTTTAGTCAGGTTTTTCTTTTCAACTCGTGAAGTAAAATTATGGGTCACGGCAAATGATGCATTGCATGGGGCTTTCAATAAACACATTCACTTACCAACTTTAGCCTTGGTGGGAGTCGCTGGCTGCGTCTTTTTAGGAAAACTGCGTTTCGAAGGAATAACTGGAAGTTTGCCAGGTATTGGCAAGTTTCTGGTTTGCTCCGTAGTTAGACTGTGCTTTTTACCCGGCGACTGTTTCGGCGTAACCGGTGGGAGAGGTGGTGAGCGCATTGGTAAATCATCTGACACCTGATGCACGAATGGTTTTCGTGGGGCCGCCGAATTATCATGCTCAAATGCCAAAGTCGGTTGCTTCATTTCCCAAGGCCTTAGAGGTGGTGATTGGCCCTTTGAGGGTTTTAGAGGAATCGCCGGCATTTTTGGATGTGAAGGCTGCTTCGATTGAATGTCAGTATTTGTATACATTTCTTGAGGCTCAGCTCGGTCGTCCGACTTCGGTTCCGATGTAGCTGGTCCAATAATTGTGTTCACGTAAATGCCACCGAAATCTGGCAGTTCTTGGGACTCGGTGGGAGGTTCTAGCATGGGTCTACTTGGGGGACTGTTCGTAAATGATGAAACTGCGATATCATCTGGATTTTCGGACATTATAATGTTCCCGTGGCCGTCGACGTTCCCGTAAAGTTCGTCATCCACCGTCTGCTGATAAAATTCAAAAAGTAGAAAATATTTTCTGACTAATTGCCACAAAGTATCTTGGTTTGTTGTGACATGTTAACGCACATAAATTTAACAAGCGTAGCTTTGTGAAAAAAATGGTGTTGAAGGAATGTAGTGGACGTGAACCAGCGCATTAAAGGTACATGTCATGATTGGTATCTCGAGGAATCGGAAATGTTCACAGATTTACACATAACTTACACAATATAAACACGATGACGGTAGAAGACTAATTCCCCTGAAATGGTTTTGTCTGAAGTGCTATATTCTTTGAGAAATGAGCAAAACAATTATTTTTCATCTCACGAGACGTAAATTCATTTCGCCCCAAAACCACCTCGCCCTGGACCACTTCGCCCTGAAGCACTTCACCCAAAGGCCATTTCACCCCAAAACCTCTTCGTCCAAACAATACCTCGCCCAAATGCCATTTCGCCCCAAAACAACTTCATGCACAGGCCATGCATGGTTCAGGGCGAAGTGGTTCAGGGCAAAGTGACTGTAAACCATTTTTTGAGCTGATTTTTGCTCAGGTTGGTTTTAATCATGCATACCTTTCTACCAATCATGTATGTACCTTTAAAATTACAGAATAACGAAAAATGCTTGCCGTCCAATTTTTTTCAGTACGCTGTTTCACTGTAATCTCTCTGTGCCGAGTTTTCTCAAAGCGACGTGCGTAAAATTACGTGCGTCAATGCCTGAAAGGCTCACTGTGAATCTACATGTACGTGTAGCCTAAGAGCACTGATACTTTATTTTGTTTATAACATTCCTGATAATACAAGGTTTCTGTTAGGACAAAATAACCTGCAAAGTCCCCAGGACCTCTAATATTAGCGAAGTTCAACTACGTTAAAAAGTGTGATTCCATGGTTTTAGTGTAAAATATCGTACTAATAAGCGCCTTTGGGTGCAGTGTGCACACACATTATATTTTACATTTGACCTCCAAAGGTCAAGTGGGAATAGGTGAAACGTCACACAGAAACATATGCATATAGCAATGCATAGTTCCGACCTGTCGATTAAACCGATCCCACCGACCAATCACAACAGAGTACGTGGACAGCACCCATGTTCTCACAAACAAACATAACATGTGCTCGGCCGTACAGTTTGGAAGGATTTGGCACATGCATAAACACAGTTCCTTTATAATAAATGAGGACAAAACTAAAAAATATAGCATCATGCATGCAAGCATACACGTGAATGGAAGGGGTGGGATGGGGGTGAGGGAAGATGTGAGGAGGGGGTGGTTGATGGGGTGGGGAGGGGGAGGGGAGATGGTATTTTACCTGATTGACAAGGCCAGTTTTGTCTCTAGCTTCATGCGAGTTGAATTCAGAATCAAGATGTTGCGATTCAAGCTAAAAAAGGAGCAAAAATAATTTTGACAGCAAGTGAGCGAGGATGAGCAGTTTGTGTGCTGAGCAGGGTACATGTAGCCCTTACACTCTTTTCGCAGTGGTTTTGCGCGTTTTTTTCGCACCCAACCACTGCTCAACTTCGCATGAGATCCTGCGAAAAGCGTGTGTGACTTCGACTGTCAGGTGACATGTTTACTGTGTCAGGTGACAAAATCTGGCCAATCACGGCAAGTGTTATTCAGGCCTGGTGTTGGGTGACGTCACGAATGCTCTTTGCAGGATCTCATGCGAAGTTAAGCAGTGGTTGGGTGCGGAACAACCGCGCAAAACCACTGCGAAAGGAGTGTAGACATTTAGGTAGCTTTGAACAAGGGTGCAGTAAGCGAGTAGGATAAAAAGTAATCAGAGTCGTATTAGTTAATTATTGCATTTATAGAGTGCACATTCCATATATAAAGACTGGGAGGAGCACAGTCAATTAACACCGTAACTTGTGGCGTCAAGCCTGTCATTCTGCAACCAGGCGCTTCGAGGATGACAGGCAAGCTCAACTTGGTGACAAAGAGGGCGAGAAGGAAGCTAAAGTGCGCAAGCACACAAGACCCCAGCCCAGGCTTCACCTGCCCGACGTGTGGTCGAGTGTGCCGATCAAGAATCGGACTCTACTCCCACGCAAAAACCCACAATAGGACATAATTGCTGAGTACTCATGCGTCGACAACGACGTGATGACTCCATCATGTTCACGTGTGCTGCATATTACAATCGGTTTTATGAAGCCGATCGAGTGTCTTCCACCTAAACATTGGGATACATGGGTGACGCCATTAATTGGCAGCCGACGGCCAGAGACACCGGGTAGTACCCCCTTCCTCTTCACTAAAGAGTCCTCTGGGATCTTTTAAGTGCGTTACACAACACACTGGACCAATGGCTTTGCATCCCTTCCGAAGGATGGAGCAATTGTGGTTGGGTGCCTTGCTCAAGGGCACAGGTATCACGGCCAGGTGTCGAACATGCAACACTAAGTTTTCACTAAGTGTTGTGAGTCAACGACCTAAACCATTCGGCTATGGTACCGTTAAAGGTAGAATACGTGATTGGTATCTCGAGGAATCAGAAATTTTCACAGATTTACAAATAACTTACACAAATAAGCACGATGACGGTAGAAAACTTCCCTTAAATGGTTTTGTCTGAAGTGATATAGTCTTTGAGAAATGAGCAAAACAATTATTTTTTATTTCATTTCACCCCAAAACCACCTCGCCCTGGACCACTTCGCCCTGAAGCACTTCACCAAAAGGCCATTTCGCCCCAAAACCACTTCGTCCAAACACTACCTTGCCCAAATGCCACTTCGCCTCAAAACAACTTTGTGCACAGGCTGTGGTTCAGGGCCAAGTGGTTCAGAGCGAAGTGGTTTTGGGGCGAAGTGGTTTTTAGGGCGAAATGACTGTAAACCCTTTTTTGACTGTTTTCTCAAAAGTTAGACGAAGTACGGAGCTGATTTTTGCTCAGGTTGGTTTTAATTATGTATGTACCTTCAATCACACAGGGGGATGAAACTATTTGTAACGGTTTACCAATCATGTATGTATACATACTATCTTTAACCCTGCAGCCTGCACTGCACTGTGCAAGGATCCCTGCATTAATAGTTCCACCAAGGTACTTTTTTCAAAAGTACTCGGGGATTGGGTGTAAGGCCCAAAAGTAAGTTGATGTCTCCCAAAATGACACAGCGCTTTTTTGTTTGTTTTTTGGGGGGGACGGGGGTGAATGGATTCCAAGCAATAAAGGCAGTACATGTCTAAGTTTAAAAAAACCTTTGACGCGCAGGGTTGAAAGTGACACACACGCTAAATATATATATATATATATATAAAATCAATTACAAACTAGGATAGGTTTTAGTGAATAAAATATGGTGAACTAAAACCTATCCTAGTTTGTAATTGATTTTGTACCGCTCCTTGTGTAAAGTAGAGCACTCTCCGTTTTAAAATTAAAAAAAAGCTTTGACACACAGGGTTGAACATGACGTGTGGGCGCGCTAACGCTGAACAGTTTGTTTTGTACACAAACATATGGGAGCCTGCCGGACATTCTGGGTTTCCTCTGGAAAATCTGGGTCAAGCTTTCATCAGGCTTTTAAAGGTGACTGACTATGTTTTGGGGCTTTGATTGAAAAGGAAAGTTGTAGAGTTGGAAATATTTTGGCCAAAAAACTTTATATAGTATTACAAAAATGAAAGAAAACGGACTGTTTTAACTACCGGTAAATTAAGTGCAAAGAAGTAGGGAAAATACTGGAAAAAATGAATGAAAAGGGTACATGTAAAAAGGAAACAAATATTACCTCTGCCGTCATTTCA
Source organism: Henricia sp. BOLD:AAB3569 (assembly GCA_037783545.1). Taxonomy (NCBI): domain Eukaryota; kingdom Metazoa; phylum Echinodermata; class Asteroidea; order Spinulosida; family Echinasteridae; genus Henricia; species Henricia sp. BOLD:AAB3569. The sequence goes on from JBBELK010000715.1 coordinate 399,150, forward strand.
CCAAGTCTGAAGTCTCTCCCCTACAATCAAAGAAAAAAAAGAGTCAAGAAATTATTTAAAGGAGCTTGTTGAGACCTTTTCCAAAAAAAGTGGATTTCGTTCTAGCCTGACAATTGTATAAAATACCTTCCCAAAATACTATCCATGGGAAGAAAACTGGAAATTTGAAATCTCCAATTTGGATAGCAAAAGGTTGGTGTGATCACGGCACTGCTTTATGGAACCGGATAAATTATTTTACAAAACATTCGGTTGTTTTGTTACGATACCCTTGAAAATAGACGGATTGAGAGCACGGAATTTCAGAATGGTAATGAGAAAATAAATATGACACAAGATAAATGGTATCAACTATCAATGTATCAAGTTCTCAACACCCAAGAGGGAAAAATGTGGGGGAGGGGGAGGGGTGGGGGGACGGGTGGCGGAGGGGGGTGGGGTAGGGAAGGTCAAAAATGTGATCTGGACACACTCCTTTAAAAGATAGTACACTGTATACATGATTGGTAAACTGTTACAAATAGTTTTATCCCTCTGTGTGTTTGAAGATGCATGATTAGAACCAACCTGAGCAAAAACCAGCTCCGTACTTTGTCTAACTTTTGAGAAAACAGTCAAAAATAGGTTGGCAGTCATTTTGCCCCAAAACCACTTGAACCATTTCGCCCTGAACCACGTACAGCCTGTGCACGAAGTGGTTTTGGGGCGAAGTGGCATTTGGGCAATTTAGTGTTTGGACGAAGTAATTTGGGGGGAAATGGCATTCGGGCGAAGTGGTTTGGGACGAATGGCACTTGGGCAAAATGGTTCTGGGGCGAATTAAATTTTCATCTCATGAGACGAAAACTAATTGTTTCACTCATTTCTCAAAGACTAGAGCACTTCAGACAAAACCATTTCAGGGGAAGTTTACTACCGTCATCATGTTTATATTGTGTAAGTTAGGCTTAAATCTGTGAACATTTCTGATTTTCGAGATTACCAATGATGTATACTCCCTATAAGTCATTTCCAACTGTCAAGAACTATCTCAAAATGTTGAACTCGCTAACTTTTGTCCGATACTTACAATTGGTTTTGGAGGCTTTCTGTGCCGTCGTAATGCACAACAGCAAACGATAATGACCAAGGCAACAAGAATTACGCCTCCTCCAGCAATTCCGGCAATCAATGGAATTGAAAGTTCGGTTGGGTCATGTTCGCACATGTTGGAACTTAATTTGTACCCTTCGAAGCATGATGAGCAGTTGTTTTTGGTTGGCCCAAAGCAGCTCTTGCAAGTATCTGAACAATTATAACAGCAATTTGGCATGGGACTACTGCTGTGCTGCATGGTCACATGTGTAGTTTGGTTTAGGACATCTGTGGAAATGTTTTCGCTCATACTGGTTGTGAGAACTGAAGTCATGCTCAGAGTTGACGTTAACGGCGCAGTTGCGTTATTATCGTCAGTTGTTGTTTCTGGCATATAGGTAGTTGTCGGATTTGGCATTTTTGTCGTTGTGCACGGCATCTTATACTCATGAGACGTGCAAATAACTTCACTCTGAAAAGATACAAGAATTCATTATTTTGATAGAAATGTAGACAAATGTCCATGAGTTTGGGAAAACTGGATGCAGTGAATAACAATTTGGCTCCACCGGGATTTGAACCACGGACCTTAATTAAACTGCTTTTTAATAACATGCAGATGCCCTACCAATTAGGCTACAAAGCCAACTGGTGGTCTCGAAACACAGTATTGCAGTTGTCCCTCACTGATTAGGATTGGCTATCACGTGAGCTTAACAAGCCCTACAGAGGGATAAACCCTTCAATTAGATAACCACCCCTCCCAGAGATCACTTAAGATAAGGTATATGGGTAATTCCCAAAATTAGGAGTCCAAAATGTTTAGTGTCCCAGTTACGTACGACACTCTCTGCTTCAAAAATCACCAGTTATGACCACAAATTCTCAATAATGGACTGTGGCCTGTGATTATAGGGGCAGCATCATTTTCTTTAATATTTTGTTTTCTGATTCCTGAAAAATATTCAAAACAAATAACCATGAAGGCTTATAAATTTGTTCCATGTTATTGAATAGGAGTTTGGTGTCCCGGGTTACCTACGTACGCCTGTAGAATGAGTTTGCATTAACCTTGGTGCCATATCTACACAAAAACATTAAATTTGAGTGGCATTTGTTCAAATAAAAATAATTATTTTCTACTGGGAAACCACTTTCAATCATTAAAAACACCTGGAAATCTTAAAAAGCATGTCACACTTTTGGACGCCTAATTTTGGGAATTACCCATAACCTAAATCCCTGCCTGGCTTGCCCTATTTATTTGAAGAAAACAGAAAAATATACTGCAAATAAAATTATTCCTGGTGGTGGTTTTAAGATTTTACTTGTCTGCACTTTCAACCCTAAGCACTATAATAAAACTGTTTAGCACAAAACATTATTTGCTTAGCCTTGTATTGCAAAAATGGGTTGCCAGCCAAATTTGTATCATCCTGAGATCTCAGGGAATTTGCACTCTGCTAAGCTACGATACAATACCCTGAGGAAATCCACGCAAATCTGTGGGGTAAGCCGGCTGTTGTGTTCGGACAACTCATTCCCGAGTCATTTTGATGTAATTTAATGAATACAGTCTTGTTATGCCGAAAAGAAACGATTTCTATACTTTCCAGAAATTGTATTGGGTTCTGTTCCTTATGACTGTCCCATTCCTACCAAAATTTCCGGCGACGATCTTCATTTACTCCGCAGTTTTTCAAATTAATAACAGGGATGCATGCTCACGAATGTAATGGAACGGATTCCCCAGTATGCTTTAAATAGCAACCAATCGCCGATGCGGACAACGGCCAGCCTTACCGAGTACATGTATCACATTCATGCACTGTGTTTACAATCTGCGCGCGTGACATTTGAATGATTGCAATGCACTGCCAAGCGTACTGATTAATTGGTCCAGCAGAGGCGACAAGATTTCTGTCGCTTGTTCCCCCGCAAAATGGGGCCGGTTTCAACAGGGCCTCGGTACGCAGGAGTTAGGGAGTGCGTTAAAGGGGCACTATTGCAAGAGGATGCACTTGTATGTCAGGGGCCAATTTCATCAAGCTGTTAACCAAACATTTTGCTTAACCCTTTGCTTACCAATGTCGAGTTTAATACTCGACCACACAACACATTATGCTTACTTGCAATGTCGAGTTTACTCGACCACACAACACATTATGCTTACTTGCAATGTCGAGTTTACTCGACCACACAACACATTATGCTTGCTTACCAATGTCGAGTTTACTGGACAAAGGGTTAATCAAAAATTTGTTTGCTTTATAAAAATAGTTTTCGTATGTACATTGAACAAAGATTTTAAGGAAATTACCACCTGGAATCAACACATAATGTAATTTTAAGATATACTTCCCACTTGCACTTTTGTCGCAAATGTTGCTTTTCTGTAGAAAAATCACGTTTCCTTCTTCAAAAATTGCCTTCAGTTAGTGCACAAGATAACCATTTACGCTCGCGCGCAGCGCCCTCTATTGTCGCGCTTACACACAGACCGCTCGCCACGTCATTTTGTGCATTACTTTATGCAGTAATTTTATCATTCATTTATCTCAGAAATGCAACATTTGCGACGGAAGTGTCAGTGGGAAGTATATCTTAGAATTGAATAAGCTATCGATTGCAATATATAAATTCACCCAAATCCGTTTTCAATGTATGAAAAAAAAAACGTCAAAAGTGTATGTCAACTTGTGTTTTTGGCAAGAATACTGAATAACACAAGACCAGTCAACTGTAATACACATCATAGGATTTTGATTGCTAACCCACTTTTATAAAGCAAACAAATGTTGGATTAATTTTGTGCCACGAATTTAACCGCGCTCCATACCTTGCCCGAGTAGGGCAGCTGCTCTTACAATCCCAGAGGGTGGAGGCTCATTTTTTATGCGAGCTTGCCGCTATTTTCATGCGTTGCTAGGCTAATCGAATCACGCGCGCGTGTGCTGGGTTGTGTGTGTTGTAACGTCATTCAACCATCTATCATTCTTGAAGCAAATGTGACCATATCTGTAATATAATGTGAATATGGCTGAAACTAAATGTCATGAATTTACAAAGGGTGTGTTTTCTGTTATAAATATTTGATTTCGAAAAGATACACACCCTATTTGCAGAATGGACGAGGCTATTAGCCTGCACCATGGCCCTACACCCTCTGGGACCGTAAGAGCGGCTGCCAGGGCAAGGTATGGACCGCGGTGAAATTAGTGGACGAATTTGTTTGTCCCGCATTAACGAGTCTGCGTCTTTAACAACAAATTTTGAAATTGGGTCCAGGTTATTGACTGCTTCTAAAAACACAATTTGACATACAATTTTGGCTTGTAATTCACATTTACCATGTTTACATAGCAAATAAATTCTGTGCTAAGCAAATTCTGTGCTAAACAGCGCCATGAAATTAGTCACCGGTCTAAAAATCTTTCAATGAAATAGGCCTTTATAAGTTGATTAACATTTTTCCATGCTAAAATCTTGATTATCCGGATTGGGGTGTGGGTGAAAAACGGACCCTCCGGACCCTTCCAGATCTTCCGGATCTTTTTCAAAAATGGCTATTTAATGAACAGAAAGTGACTTCTTAATACGCTTCCATACCTTTTACCGCCATGTACAGGCCTTATTTTTAAAGATCCGGCGTGGAAAAAAACAATTTATTTTTTCTTAGTGTCCTGCACTTTGTGGATATAGTCAATTTATTTATTTATTTATTTCATTTTCCGGGAAATCACAGACAAATAAATTACACGCACATATTACATACATACAAATAAACACTGAGAAGGAAACATAACAGAAAACAATACCCAAATAGCTCCCGCAGGATTACCCAAAAGAAACAAGTTTCTATCGAGGGACTCTCCAAACTAATTGGATAATACATTTAGGATAAATACATTTAATAAAAATATTTACAAAATTAAGCAATTATTGAAAATTATAATACTTGTAAATAAAATAAATACTGGCATGCATACTATACTTAAATCATGATTCTAAAAATAAAAACAAAACAAAACAAAATGTGGTGTATGATTACAAATTGGTGCAATACATGGTGGTAAAAGGTATGCGTATTTAGAAGTCAAACTAGGGACTTTCTGTTCATTAAATATCAATTTTTAACAAAGATCCGGAGGGTCCGACTTTCACAAACTGCCCCAAATTTAACTTGTTGGCAATTCATAAGTTGTTCATTCTGTCATGATCATATCATGATAGAGTAATTACGAGATTACCCCTGTGACCCCGGCCATAGATTACAGTAAGAATAGACCTACATTTGTAAATGCGCATCATGCACGATATAAGGCAGTCACATTGTCACAGTGCATCATGCACGAGTAGGCACATTGTGGATCTATTGTCACATCATTTAAATATGAAAACCTGTCCTCTATCATGGCCGCTACGCATTAGGTTAAAGGAGCATGACCAGAGTTTCTGGAAAATAGTTTTCGATGTAACTTACCAATATTATCAAGTAACTCCCATACACACCTCCCATGTCCCAAAAACCCGAAAACATTCGCGATTTCCAGTAAAAAATTTAACAAAACTATCGTCGGCCTTCAGTGATAAACGTTGATACTGGAAAATTAGTTTACAAATAATCGGTGGATTGTCGACGATATCCTCGGAAATATGCGGCCTAGAAGCGCGGGAGTTTCAGTTTCGAAATCAGAAAAATATAACGGATGTTATGATATAAAAATCTCATGACCCATAAGAAAAGTCCCGGGGAGTTATGGGTAAAAAAAAGTGATCTGGTCACACTCCTTTAATAGAGAAGTTAATCATTGAATTTACTTCCTTAAAATAACTTTGTTATATTGTCCGTGGTTCTCAGCAAATTTAATTTTAATTCTTTAAACAATTTTTTAAAAAGCATTTACTTAATTTTAATGAAAAAACATCATACTTTATTAGTTTATACAATGTACATGTATTTTAGACATCAGCAACCCTGTAAAAAACACAGTTTTTATATGGCAATTTTTGCGTCTTGCAAAGAGATTAGAACAGAGATTAGACAGGCAACCAGCCCAGAGGGCGCGCTGTACGCGGCGCATTTAATACCAAACACGGGAAGTCAGACTAAGGCAAGTCCACGCCTTGCCGTGAGTTGAATTATTGGCGGACCGCCAATAATTCCAAATATTGACAGTAATTGTTCGATAACTATAAATGTTGGTCTATTTTTTTTCCGTTGAATTTGAAAGCGAATAGGCCCAACTTTTTCTAGAAAATGATCAATTTAAAAAAAAACATCTTCAACAAGCATCACCGAGTGCTGATTTGGTTAAAAACCTAAGTTTAGGAGTGAGAAAAATTGAAGATTTTCTTAGAAAACAAAATTTGGTATTTTTGTCTGTATAGGTTGAACAAACTACAAAGATATTTGAAGGAAATTAGCTCCTAGAATCAACAGATAATCTGGATGACTTTCGTTCACTGGTTGCCACTGAGATGCCGTGTGCAAAATCTATGGGGCGTGTCATAAAATTGTTGAAGGTTTGTCACTCCTACTGGATAGACCTGTTCGGGGTTTTTCGCAGACAGTGGAATTGGCATATTGATTCATGTATTTTTGGTACAGCGGACCTTTGACATACTATGGACCGGTTCCTAATCCTATCGCTTATTGCGGAATGCCATCTCAAGCGAGAACCAAGCGAGAACCGCTGTACCAATTTTTAATGATATAATACGCTAATTCCATTGTGTTCGTAAAACCCCAAACAGGTCTATTCAGGACGAGTATTACTTTAGTGGCAACAATTGAACGCAATTCTTTCCAAGTTTTTGGTATAAAAATCTAAATTTAGGACTGGGAAAATTTCAAGATTTGTTAAGATAAGAGACACTTAAACAAATGTTCAGGCAGTCTAATAATGTTTTGTAATAAAAAGGTCTAAAACGATGGTCAAAAATCCTTTATTATTTTAATATTTACCTGTACTTTTTGTGGACCACATAACATCACCATCATAAGCACGAAGGAAAAAATCCTGACAATCGCTGCTTTCAATGAAGTCGCCATGTCGCTCAAAATATCAAAAAAATTATTATTAATTTCAGAAGCGTTCCGATGGCAGTTACATTATACGGCGCGGCGAACAGAAGCTGAACGAGCAGACGAGCGTTTATCTAGTTATTTTGATAAAGACACGAAAGAGATCTCGCACAGTCAGTTGAAACAATTGAATCAAACTCCACACACAGTTTTTAATACTATCGTTTTCTGCAGAATTTCATGAGAAAGGATATAAAACCAGGAAGAAGATCCTGAAATTAGTTTCCGTCCTGTCCATGATCGTTCTACATGTATCACATGTCACACACTGAACCCGGAAGTTTAGCTCGAAAAATACCACGAGTAGTTCTGGCACAATTCCATCGGCGGTGGCGCCCTGCTTCACGAGCAACAATAGCCTTTGATTGGTTTAGAGTTTAAAAATTAGCATAGAGTACTTTGCATAATTCATTGACCTGTCAGCGAGATGGCTTTGTTTAACCAATGAGATTGCGATATTATAATCAACAATGAAGCCGCGCGAACTTAGCCTTCTATTCGTGCCGTTGCTAAAGCATACCGCACAAGAGAAACGAGGCAAGGGATTGATGGGAACGCAAGCAATGATACGAACGCCTTGAAAACAAGGCTATAACAAAAAGGCCACGTGCTTGATTTCGCGCGAGTTTGATCTGGAAAGCTGACGAGTGTTCGTAATCGTAGCAAAGCGAGCAAACTGGCTCAGTGTTTTTGCTTAATTTAGAGCGATTTCCAACTGAGTTGTTCAAGTCATGATGGACATGGACGTTGACCAGCAACTGAGGGATTATCAGAGAGAGTATTTAGACTTCCTAGATGACAATGTAAGTTGGAAAACGTACGGTTGTTGTTCAGTTCATGCAGTGCAGAGTTTTGTTGCACGTGCACGGTGCAGTGGAATTTTAAAATGGCCGGGATTTTTAATAGGGAAAGATTACCATGCACGGACACCCGTACCCACTGAAGAGACCCCATGCGCTAAACCTACGGGACAACTCTAAAAAATGATAAGTTTTTCCTTAGTAAATTCATGGGTATTTTTTTCATATACATTGAACACGGATTTGGGTAAATTTATATATTGGAATCGATAGCTTATTCAATTCTAAGATATATACTTCCCACTGACACTTCCGTCACAAATGTTGCATTTCTGAGATAAATAAATGATAAAATTACTGCATAAAGTAATGCACAAAATGACGCGGCGAGCGCTCTGTGCGTAAGCGCGACAACAGAGGGCGCTGCGCGCGCGCGTGAATGGTTATCTTGTGCACTAACTGAAGGCAATTTTTGAAGAAGAAAACGTGATTTTTCTACAGAAAAGCAACATTTGCGACAAAAGTGCAAGTGGGAAGTATATCTTAAAATTACATTATGTGTTGATTCCAGGAGGTAATTTCCTTAAAATCTTTGTTCAATGTATACGAAAAAAATACCAATTCATGACACTTTTCCTTCCTAATTTTGCGTTTTTATCATCAAACTAATAAACCTTATCGACGTTCGCAATGCATCATGGTATTGGATGACAAAATTGCCCGGCAATTTGTGCATAAACCTATGGGGCTGACGCGAACTCGGCAACAGTTTTGCTCATTTTCACGAAAACCAAAAAGAGTTCAAGAACCAACCTCCCACCACTTAATCGTCAATACATATCAAACATACTGACAAACATGTCCCGAAACAATAATGTTGCAAATGCGAGAAATCATCGGGGATTCTCTTCGTGGCTGGCGAGTCCGTGTAACATGGACTCGCAGTGCAGAACACTCAATCCAACCACGCCGTGGCTATACGGCGCGTGTTGCATTGCGCATACCGAGCTGCGAGCGCGGTACACGGACTCCACCACTACGAAGGAAATCCCCGATGATTTCTCGCATTTGCAACATTTTTGTTTCGGGACATGTTTGTCAGTATGTTTGATATGTATTGGAGATAAAGTGGTGGGAGGTTGGTTCTTGAACTCTTTTTGGTTTTTGTGAAAATTAGCAAAAAGATTGCCAAGTTCGCGTCCGCCCCATAGGTTTATGCACAATTATCCGGGCAATTTTGTCATCCAATACCATGATGCATTGCGAACGTCGATAAGGTTTATTTGTTTACATGGTTTATAAGAAAAATCCTGGGTGTCTCTGTCTGTGGCTGTGCATGGTAATTAACCCAAAAATAGCATAGTGCACAAGATGAACAATTTACGCGACAGTGCACTCTCTATTGTCGCGCTTACCTGCTTACTTTGTTCAATGTATACGAACAAAATACCCAGATACGTGTAAATATTCGCCCCTTGCACAGCCGCTAGGCCTAAATATAAGTTTTTATAAACGATATGCCACACGCAAGAACGTCAATCTCACAATGGATGAAGCGAAAGACGTGCAACATTGCATGCAGGAAGCAACAAAAAAACACCATCGCAAGGGCGCCATCTTTTGACAACAAACGCAACCCCATCCCCAACCAACACGGCAACTCAGCGCAACGAGCCAAAAGATTCCTGTCTCTTAATCTATTTTAAAAGGATCCGAGAAACGGCTAATGCCAATAAGGCCAACCCCCCAACCCCCTCCCCCCCTCCCCCCTCCCCCTCCCCGCCCCCCCAAGAAAAATCCTGGGTGTCTCTGTCTGTGGCTGTGCATGGTAATTAACCCAAAAATAGCATAGTGCACAAGATGAACAATTTACGCGACAGTGCACTCTCTATTGTCGCGCTTACCTGCTTACTTTGTTCAATGTATACGAACAAAATACCCAGATACATGTAAATATTCGCCCCTTGCACAGCCGCTAGGCCTAAATACACACTGTATAAGTTTTTATAAACGATATGCCACACACAAGAACGTCAATCCCACAATGGACGAAGCGAAAGACGTGCAACATTGCATGCAGGAAGCAAAAACAAAAACGCCATCGCAAGGGCGCCATCTCTCGACAATAAACACAACCCCATCCCCAACCAACACGGCAACTCAGCGCAACGAGCCAAAAGATTCCTGTCTCTTAATCTATTTTAAAAGGATCCGAGAAACGGCTAATGCCAATAAGGCCAACCCCCCCAACCCCCTCCCCCTCCCCCCACCCCCCCCCCCCCACCCCCTCCCCACCCCCCCCCCCCCCCCCACCCCCTCCCTCCCCCACCCCCTCCCCCACCCCCCCCCCCCCACCCCCCCACCCCCAAGAAAATAAATTCTGCTTCCGGTTTCCTGACCGACCCTATTTTTTACGTGCGGTCCCAACTTATTTTTTTGTAATGTACAAATTTGAAATAAAAATAAAGAAAGAAACGAACGTGGATTGTAGCCCTTGATTATTAAAATTTAAATATAGAAAGTCAAACGATTTAACTGGCGCCTTTCCATATGTACGTTATCAGTCTGTGTTTTCTCATGGTTTTCTCGACTTCAGCGGCACCATCGCGCAAACTCCCTCACAAGTACGAACATTTTAACCCGTGAATATCTCTCACCTCGGAAAACATGTCTAGCCTGATACTTCATTTTATATTAAATAAGGTTTACCGTCTATCGATAAAAAGAAACTTCTGATCGTACGAAACCACTCTTTCCGCTGCCTAGCGCTAGTCAACATCGACACCCTACCGGCCGTATACCGCCAACACAGCACTCGAACACAGCTAGCCTTGGGCCTACTTTCAAATACTGAAAGTGATAGGCTTGTTTTTAACTGATATGATATGCTTAAAAAGCCTACACTGTACTTTTAGAAGGCTAAAAGTGTTAATTTGACATTTATATTGGGACATTATCATTTTTTATATAACACTTTTAGCCCCTTAACATTTTAACCCCATTCGCCGTGTGGAACATTCCTGCACGCCCTCATAGTCCAAATACCCGTGTGAAAAATCTTACCGTAAATTCCAAATCAGACATTTAAAAGCACACCATGGAGGTCCTTGTAATCTCAAGACTTCTGTACCCTTGTCGTTCTTTTTCCATGATGACTCAAACATCAAAAAAGGATAAAAGGGAGCAAAATTTGGAGTAAAATCGACAAATCTGGAACAGACGGGGGACTTGACTTCGCTACTATCGCGTCAAAAGGAAAGTAGTCCCACCAACGCGGATGGATTTTGTTTACACTATGTTAAGCCTAGACTGGCCCCCTGTCCACATATTTACTTCCCCACGTGTCGTATATGAGCGAGAGCAGCGTAGCGCACATAGATATCTGTTCGTGACACGGGCCGGCCACACACGACACGGGCCCGATCGGCAAGAACGACGATTTACGTACACTGGACGTGTTACTAACAGACGGCCTGACTCAATTTTGACTGGTCCCCTGTCCATGTGCGTGATCTCGCTGCTCTCATATACGACGAAGGGGAAGTAAATACGAGGACAGGGAACCAGTCTAGACTCGATTGTGATTTCTCATATGTCGCGCATGCTAGAAACCTATCAAATTATTTTTCTCGGCCAATCAGCAAACATCTTACAACACGATCACTTTCTAATTTGCAAACCGTTTCATTGCGTGCTTTGTAAAAGTGTGCTATTACACATTGACAATGATGTTGCGCGCCCCCACGTGTGCTACGTACAATGTACTCCTGCATGCTGCATTTAGGCTTTCGTGACAAAGCTTTAGTTTAGCAGAAAACGAGACAGCGTGTTGAACTAAGACTGATCAGACTTGAAGTTGAGGAATTCTTCGCTGGCTTGGCGCAATATATCACTGGGGGCGCTTCATACTGCACCGCATTCTTCCAGCTTACACACATGATTTCGCGGAAAAACGGCCGATTTCTAAGATGTATACATGTATCTCGGCTACCGCTTGCTCAATTTATGCGATGAATGTTGTTTTGGAATTTACAGAAAATAATCTGTAATGTGAGATGATATTTTCAATTTTGTTTCCAAGTCCCTACATGTAGCTAAAGCATTCCATATTTGAGGAAAGTAATAAAAAAAATTTTCCAATGATTAAAGAAAACAAATTCTGATCAACTTCTCAACTCCTTACAAAAAAATAAACATGAAAAATATCACTTTTACCCCACAGGCTGATCAAGGCATTTACACAGAAAAGGTGAAGGACATGATTTCAAAAAATCGCAAGCGCCTAGTCATCAACATCAATGATCTCCGCAGAAAAGCACCGAAAAGAGCTCAAAGGTTAGTCAAAATTACTTCGAGGTAGCTGAAAGTACATGTAATGTTTCTTTAACTTGATGCACATTTTAACCACTTGACACTGGAGGACGTGTAAACACGTTCTGGCAGCGTATAGTCGTCTTTGCCACTGTCTGTCACTGGTGACGTGTAAACACGTCCATTGTCCACCATTCATTTCTACACACCGTGTTTTGAACTTAAACTTGATGACTGTGGACGGCCTGTCAGTGTAGGAAATCTCGCTCCATGGTGGCCGCCTCGGAGTGTTGCAAAGTATGATCTTTTAGTGAGAAGATTGAATATGTAGAAATGACTCTCAAGAGTCAGTATTTGTGGTGCTCGGCCTGGGGCGCGTTTAATATCACAATACGTACGCCGGTATTGGCCATACTGGCATACCGAAATCGTTGAACGCAACCGAACGCACGGTATTCCCAATACGTATTGCATTCCAAGCATTCCAACAATCCCAACTCTAACGTGGTACGCTTTCCATACCAAGATGGCGGATGGATAAATTGTGGCTACGGACTCAAGTCAAGGGTTTCAAGTCAATATTCTGCTTCATAAGAATTCAACATTCGAGAAGTATTTCAAAAGTGTTTATTCTTCAACTGTAGAAGACCACTACCGGTTGAGTTAGCAGTTTTGATTTGCAATTTAATTGTCAGAATCTTTGCGTTAAGCGTGCAGCCGTAGTGCTTTGCAAACCGCGTTGCCTACAGTAGCCATGTTTGATCGTACGTTTTGGGATGCAGTCGTTCAACAAGCCGTTTCGGTTGCAGCATACCGACGCCGCCATACTGTACATGTACGTATTTCGGTATTGTACTGTTGAACACACCTCTGGTCTTATCTTTTGTCCAATCACATTTGCCTTTTTAAAAATGGGTATTTTTTGCCAAAAATAATCCCGACGTCAAATTGATATGCATCACTTTCAGATTGACACGCTTTTACACCCATACCACGTCGCGGAATGGAATCTTTAACCAAGTCATTCTACATTGTAAAACACCCGAATAAATCCCCCGTCACATGATCATTGTGTCGTCGGTCACGTGTCATTTCATTTATCGGTACACGTGTAACCCATGGTCTAGGCCGCACGCACTGCGCGCAGTGGGTTTTCCATCGACGCACCGTGGGTTATCCACTCTGACTACACGTTATGCGTAAAAAGTAAGCACGGCTGTACTGAGGCGTATTTGGCTGCCATGGGTTGTCCTCTTCAACTACACGTTGCGTGTTAAAGTGGGCACGGTCATGTCGAGCTAGCTAGCTGCTCACCTGACGCAATGGCGTGTGATACTTTGTTAATTTTTAAGTTCGGATGATGGGGAATTTATTCTGGTGTTTTACAAAACAACGAAAATCGTGCAATAGAACGAATAATTTAATTCGGTTACAGATTTAATGTTTTTTTCTTAACGTGATAGCCAATCCCAATCAGTGAGAAACAACTGCAATACCGTGTTTCAAGACCACCAGTTGGCTTCAAAGCTCAATGGGTAGGGCGTCTGCACATTAAGCAGAAGGTCTGCGGTTCGAATCCCGGTGGAGCCAAGTTGTTTTTACTGCATCCAGATTTCCCAAACTCATGGCCATTTGTCCACATTTCTATCGATTCTTTTTATTTTCCACAGCATTCTGACCAATGCTCACGAAGAGCTGATAGCATGCCAACAAGCGCTGAAGGAATTCGTGATACAAGCCGACACGGCGTACGGCAAAGACCACGAGGAATTCTTTGTCGGTTTTGAGGGGAGTTTCGGGTCCAAGCACATCACGCCACGCTCCCTGTCTGCGCGTTATATCGGGAACCTTGTGTGCGTGGAAGGCATTGTGACAAAATGTAAGATTTATGATTTATATAAATGAAGAGCTTTATCGCAAAATGCTATATATCCATTTTTGGCATTTAAAGGAAAGTGCCATTTTTTTTACAACTACACCTAAATTTTGAGTGGGAAAAATGTTTGATTTTGTGAGGAAACACTTAAAGATGTACATGATGCATAGTTCCGAGATTGCCCAGTTAACCCCGCCCCTTAGATATTGTTGCTATGTGCTCACAAGCCATCGCAAAAAAATGGCGACACACAACGTACAAAGCAACGGGACTCGGCATGGAAAGCACAGATTCATTGGAGAAAACTCATTTGGGAGGTATTTATGTTTTAGGGTGGACAGGTACCGTAGCACACACTAAGCGAAGGGCTAGTAATGCAGGGATGACATATATTTCATAAAAATGCGCTTTCCTACCTTTGAACTACCAAAATTCACCCGGTCACTGGCGCGTACAACATACAAACTGTATGGGCAGAAAATCGCGTGATTTGTGTGATGATTGCATCACTTTGACCTATGTGGGCGCCGTCTGCTAGCTCTGTTGTGATTGGTCGCGGGTTCGGCTTGATTGACAGGTCGGAACTATGCATTGATAAACTGTTGCAAATAGTTTTATCCCCATGTGTGATTGAAGATATGCATGATTAAAACCAACCTGAGCAAAAACCAGCTCCGTACTTCGTCTAACTTTTGAGAAAACATGTGAAGACAGTTTACGGAAGTTGAATTAATAAATAATAATAATAATGATTAGATTTGTATAGCGCACATATCCACCCTGCAGGGTGCTCAAGGCGCTGTTACCATTATTACCGCTGCCATCAGGGTATCACTAGAACCATTTCGCTTCAACTAGGTGGCTGCTGGTCAGGCGCACAACCCTATCAGCAGTTAGATTGTGGCATTCCCCTTAACAGCTTCCCATATATCGCTTGGGTTGACGAGGCAACTAGGATTAAGTGCCTTGCCCAGGGACACAGACACGTTGGTCGAAGTGGGGCTCGAACCCCAACCTCTGATTGGGAGTCCCGCTTCATACCCACTAGACCACACGCGCTCCCCATTGAATTAGATTCAAGCCAAAAAAAAAATGCTATTTGTTTAACGATTTTTCCCCACCCTATACTATCGTCTAACAAAACATAAGGGTGCCAAACTTTTATGTTTGCCGGACTGGCATTCATAAATTTTTTCTGTAATTTTTACAAGCTTCATGTGTGTGGATGTTTTACTTAATCTTTTCTCGTGCAGGTTCCCTCGTAAGGCCAAAGATCGTACGTAGCGTCCATTATTGTCCAGCGACAAAGAAGACAATGGAACGCAAGTACACAGACCTGACATCGCTAGACGCATTTCCCAGCAGCTCAGTATATCCAACGAAGGTTGGTTGTCTTAAGGAAATGTGTTCAGATTTTTCCAGAAAATGGATCTCGTTCTAAATTACTATACCTCATAAATATTCATCAGGCAGCCGCGGTATTTCATTGGTCCATTCCAGCAACTCAGCCGTGTGTTAGTTTTTACTAACACACGGGTACTATCACACGGCCTAGATTTGTCCCAGTACACTGTGATCTTTTTACCAACAACGCATTCACTTTTCGTTTGTGCAGTGGAGATTAGTGCAAGAGCTCATTGTACCAGTCTATTACAGGTATAAATCAAAATGGCGTTTACTGTGCTCGTTTTGTGATCGTAGGAAGAACTTGATGAAATTTGGGAAAAAAAAGACGCCAAATAATCAAAACGAGCTTTAGAAAATGCAGTTTGCATACTTGCAACAAACACTGAATGCAGGGGAATGACCATAAATAAAGTAGAACAGTTGAAAGAAAGGTAATTAAATGACTTTCTACGCCGAAGTTCGCACCAAGTTTGACAATGACAGAATTAACGGTGTTCCATTTAAAACCCTTAAAGTTGTTGCAAAACTTTAATTTTTTAAACATAATTCCAGTGTTTGTCTGAATTTCAAAAATATTAAATGACTAGACATGAACTTTCTGCTCTGTGTCTCCTTAAATTTAAAAGAATGTTTTAGTTTAGCCAACTACTGCACGATCAAATTAAAACACATGGTGGAATGGACCAGTGAAATACCGTGGCTACCTAATGAATATTTTATGAGGTATAGTAAAACAAATACAACATGGTTTTCTTGGGAGATAGTATACAAATATTGACTGCAATGAGGGGCATGGTTAAGATTATAGGCCCAAGGTGATCTCGAAGCCATGACTATGCCCCGAGGCGGAAGCCGAGGGGCATAGTCATGGCTTCGAGATCACCGAGGGCCTATAATCTTAACCATGACCCGAATAAACAGCAGTCAATATTTGTTTTATATACCGAATGTGTAGATTTTTGTCATCTGGTTGGTTAAAAGTAACGATACATCATACAGTCATGACAGTGGTCCTTCGCGTTCGATTTCGGAAGCTGATCTACGGCGGAAAAGTTGTATATTTACAGCAAACATTTGTAGCATAATCACCTGGCACTTTAGTAGCACATTTCACCTGACACAGTTTTCACTGTAGGCCACTTCTCTTACTTTCTTAAGGACTATCATCTACGACAGACGACAAAATGACGTCGAGATTCCGCCATTACCGTCCTGATGAATGTTTACGTAAAGCGCACAGCTGCATAGTTGGTGCACAGCTATAGCTATGCTAACACATGTAATGCGCGCGTCCGGAACCCGCTAAATGACTATGCCCAGCTGCATAGTTAGTGCACAGCTAGCTATATGCTAACACATGTAATGCGCGCGTCCGGAACCCGCTAAATGACTATGCCCGGGGCATGGCAAAGACTATTGACCAGTTGGCATACGCGCCGGGTCTAGCCGATTCAATGCCCCCACTTTTAACCAATCAGATGACAGGAATCTACGCATGAGGTATATAATGAAAACTAACGACCCCTCGGTGTTGGATGATTGGCACTATCTCCCTCGGCTTACGCCTCGGGAGATAGTGCCAATCATCCAACACCTCGGGGTTGTTAGTTTTCACTATCTCCCATCAAACCATGTTGTATTTGTATACTAACAGTCGTATAAAATACATCCCCAAAATCCTGGAGAAAACAGGAAAATGGCAATCCCCAATTTGGATGATGTCGAAGCAAAAAGGTTGATGTAATTACTGCACTGCACTTGGTATTCATACCAAGGATTCCTCTGAAGTGCACTGTCACTCGCAAGCGAGAGGAAACCCATGAAGAATTAGAAATTAGAAATGGCCAGAGACACCGGGGAATCTCCTTGCTCTTCACAAAAAAATGCTCTGGGATTTTTAAAGTGCGTTACTGTTACCTGACACTGGACCAACAGCTTTACATCCCTTCCGAAGGATGGAGTAAGTGTGGTTGAGTGCCTTGCTCAAGGGCACTGGTACCGCAGCCGGGGTACTGGGTTCGAACTCGCAACCCCAAGTTTTCACCTATGATTGCGAGTCAATGACCCAAACCACTCGGCCACGGTACCCCACAAAAAGTTTACAAAACATCTGGGTTTTTTTTTTTGGACAATATTCTTGAATATATACGGATTGAGAACGCAAAATTTCAGAATGGTAATGAGACAAATATGACAAATGATATGGTATCAAAATCTCAACATCCACGGGAAAAATTAGTTGGTAAAAAATGTGATTTGTACACACTCCTTTAATGTAACACTTACCGTACAGTTTTTCTCGTTTATCACTTTATGTTCATAGGATGACCAGGATAATCCACTAGAAACGGAGTATGGTCTGTCCACCTACAAAGACCATCAGACATTAACCATCCAGGAAATGCCAGAGAAAGCCCCGGCCGGTCAGTTACCACGGTCAGTGGACATTATCACGGACAATGACTTGGTGGACAATTGCAAGGTATGACCCCGTTCGCATAAGGGAAATCGCCTCGTTCGATGAAGAGATTTCTTAATGTGAATTCACACCCCTTCTATCGACGAAGATTAGAATACAGCAAAATAGGGGCGGTTGGTTTGGCGTAGTGGTTCTTTCTCTGCCTTTCACCTCTGGCGTCCCGGGGCGGATTGCAATATGCGGTCTAAGACCGCTGTATAGGCTTAGCGGGCTAACGCGGAGTCCACTAAGACCGGTCTATAGGCTTAGCCGGCTTATGCGGCGTCCACTAAGACTGGTCTATAATTATAGCCCGCTTGCAATATCGTTGTCTTAAAATTAGACCAGTCTTAAAATTTAAGCCCGTGGCGAGCAGGCTATAACTTTTGGACACCGCGCTACATCTCGTAATTTTGCATGAAAAAAGACGAACAAAATGCACATTGTGCCCATTAGAGCCTTTTTAGTGCTATTTGATAACTTTTGCTCTCAGTTTTTCTGCAAAAACTGCACTACACACGCGTCATCAAGTGGCTTCGTGAGGACGTTTGTTTGGCTTGAAATCACGCAAGGATAGCCGGCTGCGTCACTTTCCGTTAAGATGTGCGTGTTTTTCTGCTGGCGCAGCCGTACTTCAGTTGGACTGGTTTATTGCAATGGGCTAAACCGGTGATTAAGCCGAGACTGTCTAAGTTGGATAGCCGGCTATAAAAAGCGGTCTTAGACCAGTGGCTACATGTAAGTCGATTTTATTGTAATCCTCCCCCGGGTTTGATTCCCGGGCGTGTATGTGGATTGGGTTTGCCATCCCAACTTAACCGCGTGGGTTTTCCCCCCAGGTGAAATTTTCGCGCATTTCCGCTTTTTGTTTTGGCATGATATGTGTGTGCACACTTATTTTTTAAAACCATTTTCAGTTGTTAATTTCTAACAGAGATTATGAACAAATAAATTCATGTAGAGTTTGTTGCCGCTGGCATTAAAGGGCCCTTATCAATGAAATCTACGCTTTAAAACCACTCTACTCAGTTAAAGTCATAAAAATATTATTTGGAGCTTGCTTTGGGGATTAAAACAAAGGTTTTTAGTTTTTATGCTAATCCGAATATGCATATTCATGACCAAGGTCACGATGTCACAAGAGGCAAACGCAGGAAAATCACATTCAACTGTGCACAATTACTTTTGTAATCCATGGCTGTTTGAGTTTGTTCTACATGTTTCCTGTTGTAAGCCATGACAAAACTGGGGGTAGAAACTGCAGCAATTTGCCACAAGTCCAACTTGAAGTCTTATGTTTTTTCTTAACTTTTCCCTTCTGTCTTTTTTACGTGATGCACTCCGAACAGCACCCTCTGTCTGTGATTTATTGCAATGAAATCTTCAAAGTTGAAAAGGGCTATCTTTTATTGATTTTACATCCAAACAAACAATAGTATGTCTTGCTGAACAAGTAATCCGTCATTATGAAGCAAAGCTTAGGCACAAAGTTGTTTAGCATGTCACAGGCCCTTTAAGGTTTTTTCTTGTCAACTCGTGAATTAATATGTTTGGGTCATTGCAAGTGATACAGTAGGCCTTTAAAGAATTGCTTCTCTTTATTTTTATTTCTTATTTCTTATTTTTATTATTTTATCTCATTTATGTCATTTCATTTTATTTAGCCAGGGGACAGAGTTCAGATTATTGGGACACTGCGCTGTTTGCCAAATAAAAAAGGAAGCTACACAAGCGGTACCTTCAGGTAATGAACAATTTAATTTTGTTCAATTCAATTCAACATTTATTTTTATTCAACCAACACATGAGTACAGATTATTAGAGAATGTACAGGCTGCAACTGCCTTTTTATTGACAAAGCTTTGATCGAAATCTCGCAATTTTTTCTGTTGTATATCTTCTAGGATAGGGATCTTATCTAAACTCCTCAAAAAAAGTTCGAAAAGTCAAGTTTGACTGACGATTTATCTCTTGTTGCAAAATAATTTTCCCTAAATTTTATATCATTGGAAAGCCCTGTTATTCCTCTTTACGATGATGTGTCATTTGTTATTATTAATCAATTGGGGGATGTGCAGCACAGCTGAATACGGGGGCGGGTGTAAAGTGAAATGTCACAAAATGCATTGCTATTGTCCAAAAATGCATTGACACATTCCCATCCTCCAAGCATGAGGGGAATGCACTGCATGACAATAGCAGTGAATTTTGTGACATTTCACTTTCCACCCACCCCTGTATTCCGCTATACTGCACATCCCCCAATTGATTAATCATAACAAATGACACATCACTGTAAAGAGGAATAACAGGGCTTTCCAATGATACCAAATTCATGGGAAATGATTTAGTAACAAGAGAGAAATCGTCAGTCAAACTTGACTTTCCAAACTTTTTTTTAAGGGGTTTATATAAATTTTGTTCCACTAAATAGGGAGGATTAAGGAAATAGTGATTAACATTTTAGCCAACTGCACATTTTGACCCCTTTTCGGAACCGACCCATTTTGGTTTTTCATTAATTTGTTCATGAAGAGACAATTTTTGTGTCTTCCCTCCCCAGGACAATCATGCTAGCCAACAACATTTCGCTTCTCAGCAAGGAAATTGCGCCAACATTCTCAGCAGAGGACGTCGTCAAAATCAGGAAATTCGGCCGCAATAAAAAGCAGGACCCATTTGAAGTTCTCGCGCACTCTCTGGCGCCCTCTATCCACGGACACGAGTACATCAAGAAAGCGCTACTGTGCATGCTGCTCGGAGGCGTGGAAAAGGTCTTGGATAACGGAACCAGACTAAGAGGGTGAGAATAAATCTTTTGCGCATTTGCAAAGGCTTACAGTGCATGGGATTGGATGACGAACATTGCCAGCAAAGCGTGCGTAAACCAGTCTCATGAGCCTTTGCGCACAAGTAATTTGGTGGCTAATACGATGGCTTTGAGAGTAAAAAAAAAAGAACAAGAAAAAAGAAATAAACTTAAATGAGTCACATATATTAAACAAAATCTGATCACTCATTTTCGTTAATTTTTCAGCGACATTAATGTGCTGCTCATTGGAGATCCGTCAACGGCAAAATCGCAAATGTTAAGGTAAGGCTAAAAGGCTCAATTATTTAGCTTTTGTCTCATTTCGAATGTTAGACTTCGTATTTTGGACTTTCACGAGCCAAGATGGCTTATGTAGCCAATACTCGTCCCCTAATTCCATGGCATGGAGTGACTAGGAGTATTGCTACTCCCCCTAGATGGGATGGCAGTCCATCACAGGTTTACCCCCAGCAGTTAGTTAGGTTTCCCCAACAGGTTGTTAGTTTCCATGGCATGGAGTGACTAGGAGCATTGCTACTCCCCCTGGATGGGATGCCAGTCCATTGCAGGTTTACCCCAGCAGTTACTGTAGTTGGGTTTCCCTAACAGGTTGTTAGTTGCCATGGCATGGAGTGACTAGGAGCATTGCTACTCCCCCTGGATGGGATGCCAGTCCATTGCAGGTTTACCCCCAGCAGTCAGTTGGGTTCCCCCAACAGGTTGTTAGTTTCCATGGCATGGAGTGACTAGGAGCATTGCTACTCCCCCTGGATGGGATGTCAGTCCATCACAGGTTTACCCCCAGCAGTTAGTTAGGTTTTCCCAACAGGTTGTTAGTTTCCATGGCATGGAGTGACTAGGAGCATTGCTACTTCCCCTGGATGGGATGCCAGTCCATCACATGTTTACCCCCAGCAGTTAGTTGGGTTTCTCCAACAGGTTGTTAGTTTCCATGACATGGAGTGACTAGCAGCATTGCTACTCCCCCTGGATTGGATGCCAGTCCATCACAGGTTTACCCCCAGCAGTTAGTTGGGTTTTCCCAACAGGTTGTTAGTTTCCATGGCATGGAGTGACTAGGAGCATTGCTACTCCCCCTGGATTGGATGCCAGTTCATCACAGGTTTACCCCCAGCAGTTAGTTGGGTTTCTCCAACAGGTTGTTAGTTTCCATGACATGGAGTGACTAGCAGCATTGCTACTCCCCCTGGATTGGATGCCAGTCCATCACAGGTTTACCCCCAGCAGTTAGTTGGGTTTTCCCAACAGGTTGTTAGTTTCCATGGCATGGAGTGACTAGCAGCATTGCTACTCCCCCTGGATTGGATGCCAGTCCATCACAGGTTTACCCCCAGCAGTTAGTTGGGTTTCTCCAACAGGTTGCTAGTTTCCATGGCATGGAGTGACTAGGAGCATTGCTACTGCCCCTGGATGGGATGCCAGTCCATCACATGTTTACCCCCAGCAGTTAGTTGGGTTTCCCCAACAGGTTGTTAGTTTCCATGGCATGGAGTGACTAGCAGCATTGCTACTCCCCCTGGATGGGATGCCAGTCCATCGCATGTTTACCCCCAGCAGTTAGTTGGGTTTCTCCAACAGGTTGCTAGTTTCCATGGCATGGAGTGACTAGGAGCATTGCTACTGCCCCTGGATGGGATGCCAGTCCATCACATGTATACCCCCAGCAGTTAGTTGGGTTTCCCCAACAGGTTGTTAGTTTCCATAGCATGGAGTGACTAGGAGCATTGCTACTCCCCCTGGATGGGATGCCAGTCCATCGCATGTTTACCCCCAGCAGTTAGTTGGGTTTCTCCAACAGGTTGCTAGTTTCCATGGCATGGAGTGACTAGGAGCATTGCTACTCCCCCTGGATGGGATGCCAGTCCATCACATGTTTACACCCAGCAGTTAGTTTCCTCAATACATTGAACAAATAAAGATTTTAAGAAAATTACCTCCTGTAATCAACAGATCATCCTATTCTAAGATATACATGTACTTCCCACTTGCACTTATGTCGGAAATGTTGCATTTCTGAGATAAATAAATGAAATTACTATAGAGAGTAATGCACACATAACACAAGCCGAGAATGGCGTGAGTGGTCCGTGGGTAAGCTGACAATAGAGGGCGCTATGTGCGTGAATGAAGGTTATCTTGTGCACGAACTAAATGCAATTTTTTTATGAAGAGAAATGTGATTTTTCTTTTAAAAAGCAACATTTGCGACAAAAGTTCAAGTGGGAAGTATATCTTAGAATTAAAAGAGCATGTCCAGATAACGTTTTGAAGCCCCCATTTTTCCCATGGGTGTTGAGATTTTGATACCATATCATTTGTCATATTTTTCTCATTACCATTCTGAAATTTCACACTCTCAATCTGTATATTTTCAAGAAAATCGTCAAAAAAACAAAGATGTCTTTAAACTAATTTATCCGGTTCCATAAAGCAGTGTAGTGATTACACCAACCATTTTGCTTCCACATCCAAATTGGAGATTGCAAATTTCCTGTTTTCTTCCCATGGATAGTCTTTTGGGGAGGTATTTTATATGATTGTTAGGTTAGAACAAAATCTTTTTCGGGAAAAATCTGAACAAGCCCTTTAAATAATCTGTTGATTCCAGAAGGTAATTTCGTTCCAGTTTTTGTTTACCGTGCGTTACTCCAATTTTATTGTCTTAGATACGTGCTACACACAGCCCCGCGTGCCATCACGACGACCGGCCGCGGCTCGTCCGGTGTCGGTCTGACGGCCGCGGTTACCACCGACCCGGAAACCCAGGAACGCCGACTTGAAGCCGGTGCTATGGTGCTTGCCGATAGGGGCGTAGTCTGCATTGACGAATTTGACAAAGTAAGGAATTTGTGTTAAAACATCATTTGCAGTTACCCACAATTTTACCTTACGAGTTGACAAGAAAAACCTGACTAAAAGTGTTGATAGCAATGGTAACAAACACCACATTATTTTTTTTTCTCATGTAAAATTTGTGGGAGAAATTGCCAACTGACGGTGCTTAAAAAAAAAAAAATTGTCTGCACACAATGTTTTTACCATTCATTCTATACAAAAACCATGCATGGATTTTTCAGGTTTTCTGAAGTATTACTGCATCTATGTGGCTGAAATTTCTACAAGGCAGTTTATCAACATTATTCTTTAGTTATGTAATGCTGTTGTTCCTGTTTTTAAAAGTTTTACAGTCATGTAGACTGTCTGTGTTTTCGGAAGGAATATTTTTGTATTTGTTTTAATTAGTAAAACACCTTTGACCCAATTCTTATTCAAACCACCCTGGTATAGTCCCTTTATTTGGGCCGATAATCTTAACCATGCCCCTCATTGCAGTCAATATTTGTATAATAAACTCCTCAAAAAAAGTTCGGAAAGTCAAGTTTGACTGACGATTTCTCTCTTGTTACTAAATCATTTCCCTTGCAGTGCATTCCCCTTTTGCTTGGAGAATGGGAATGTGTCAATGCACTTTTTGACAATAGCAGTGCATTTTGTGACATTTCACTTTCCACCCACCCCTGTATTCCACTATACTGCACATCCCCCAATTGATTAATCATAACAAATGACACATCATCGTAAAGAGGAATAACAGGGCTTTCCAATGATACCAAATTCAAGGGAAATTATTTAGTAACAAGAGAGAAATCGTCAGTCAAACTTTACTTTCCGAACTTTTTTTGAGGAGTTTAGTTTGACTATTTCCAGCCAAACGCAGTCTAGTCAACAATGGTTAGTCGTGTTTGGTTGACCATTTGGAACCAGCCCACAAGGCACGGTTGCGCTGGTCATTGGCACCCATCACGCATTAAGTTGATGCAGCATTTTGCACGGAACCAACTGACTAATGGTAACCAAAGGCGTTCGCACTTGAGCGTTAGTGCGCATGTGTGCTGCCAGGATGACGTTCGACCAGTGGTTAATTCTAGTTGTTAATCGATCTTGCTCAATAGACCTTAATCACGGTGCCTCCATCTTTGTCTTGTTCCCCACTGCATAGTACGTGTACGAGTCGGGCATGATCAGTGCGTGTCTACGTCTGCGCGATAGCGCGTGTCTACGTCTGCGCGATAGCGCGTGCAGTCTTCCGTTGTTGTTTTGAGAGAATCACTGTCCGCGCTGCGCGTTTTCTTGATCGCACCGCGCGCATGTCATTGTGATGCACACAATGAACATTTTCAACACGGGGCCAAACTATTTTTTTTTGGCAAGCATCGCTTTCGTTACGTTCATTTTAATAGGGGAAAAGAGAAGATGGCCGCACCGTGATAAAGGTCTATAGTGTAGGAGTTGCACTTGTTTAGCACAACGTCTTTTTTTTTTTTTTTTTTTTTTTTTTTTTTTATTAAATTGCCAGATTCCATCCCAATGTAGAAAAAACGAAAAAAAAATTACTCAGACTTTAAAAATAAAACAGAAAAAAAAACTTTCTTTTTTAGATGAGCGATCAAGATCGAACAGCTATCCATGAGGTGATGGAGCAGGGGAGGGTTACCATTGCAAAAGCTGGTATCCATGCTACGCTCAATGCCCGATGCAGTGTGTTGGCAGCCGCTAATCCTGTTTATGGAAGGGTGAGTCCAAATGCTATTCTCCTGATTAAGAAAAGAAACAACAACAAAAAACACAAACAATATTATATTCGTTGTGGTCAGAAACAAATTGGATGGCAGAAGGAATTTGTGCACATGCTTCATGTAATCTAAACTTCTCAAAAGAAGTTCGGAAAGTCAAGTTTGACTGACGATTTCTCTCTTGTTGCAAAATATTTTTCCTTGAATTTTATATCATTGGAAAGCCCTGTTGTTCCTCTTTACGATGTGTCATTTGCTATGATTAAGCAATTGGGGGATTTGCAGTATAGCAGAATACAGGGGTGGGTGGAAAGTGAAATGTCACAAAATGCATTGCTATTGTCAAAAAGTGCATTGACACATTCCCATCCTCCAAGCAAAAGGGGAATGCACTGCATGACAATAGCAGTGAATTTTGTGACATTTCACTTTCCACCCACCCCCGTATTCCGCTATACTGCACATCCCCCAATTGATTAATCATACCAAATGACACATCACTGTAAAGAGGAATAACGTGGCTTTCCAATGATACCAAATTCAAGGGAAATGATTTAGTAACAAGAGAGAAATCGTCGGTCAAACTGGGGCGAATCCAGGGGGCAGGATTTTTGTTTATATTATCGATAACTTTACCAACCGTTGGGGTATCTACCTCATATTACATCACACTTTTGCCTGCTTAAAGTGGTTAAATATTGCCCGAGATCGCACCACAGAGCATCTAGAATCAAAAAAAGCCCTGAAAAATTAGGGCTTTGCGCAACGCGCTCGCTATTTGATTGTCTTAACCATTTCATGCTTAAACATTTCACGCGCCCCCTCACCCCCATCCCACCCTTGGAAAATCATGGATCCGCCCCTGGAAGTGTGCTTACTACAGGCTCATCAGCACTAAGCATTTTGAACATGCGATTCCTGTTATTAGCCTTATACAATTTTCGATTAGTGTCTATAACGCCATTCTCCCGTAGCAGTCTGATCAGTGAAAGTCAAAAAGTGCTTTAGCATGTCTTAGGCCCGCTTTAAACGTCGCGCTTATGCAGTGTCAAATTAAATTAAACTTCATTTTTAAAAATTTGACAAGGCACAAGCACGACGTTTAAAGCCATTTGTCTCGGCAAAATGAGTTCGACACGGCAAAAGATTTTAGCTCGACAGGGTCTGCCGTGCTAACTCAATTTAGTGCGGTACAAGCACGGCTTTGCTTCAAACGTCGTGCTTCTGCCGTGTCGAATTTAATTCTAGTTCATAGTTGGTCCGCAATTTTGTTCACAACTAGGAATGCGCATGCTCGCAGCGCGTATGTGAGTAAAGAAATAACCAACAAACAAGTGCATCAAAATAATAAAATGGCGACGTACAATGGACAGAATCGAAAACTCGCGTGTATAACGTCCATGACATGCACAATACCCGCCCGCCATGTTGGATGTATTTAAAGGCACAGGCTCGTCAGCAATGCGCGCCCGCCAAATGTGTGTCGCGCAATACGCAGCTCCATAGCAAAGGCATGGAGCTGCGTGTTTCGAGCACGAATTTGGCGGGCGCGCATTGCTGACGAGCCTGTGCCTTTAAGCTCGACTGGTAGTTTGCAAATAAGTTCGATGTTTGAAGCCACTGCTGTGCTTACACCGTACCAATGTCGTGCCAAGTCAAATTTAATTCGACACGGCATAAGCGCGACATTTGAAGCGGGCCTTAGTTGTTTTTTAATTCTGTTTTCCAATTGTAAATGATTGAATTTTGTTATTTTTTTCCTAGTACGACGAGTATAAGACTCCTATGGAAAATATTGGGCTTCAGGACTCGCTGCTGTCACGTTTTGACCTCATCTTCATCGTCTTGGATGTAGTAAGGAAAATAGACATATTCCCTCAAATATGTAATCAGATGTTGCAGGGTTCCCCCTGGCTGACGGTAGCATCAACGTGGTTCCCTATAACTTGGCGAGCGCCTGGGCGTAGAATAGTGAAACGGGTGTCACGAATCATCCTCTTGCAACAGTGCCCCTTTAAATACTCCCCAACTCCTGCGTATCGAGGCCCTGTTGAAACCGGCCCCATTACACGGGGGAACAAGCGACAGAAATCTTGTTGCTTCTGCTGGACCAATCAGGACGCTTGGCAGTGCGTTGCAGGCATTCAAATGTCACGCGCGCAGATTGTAAACACCGTGCATGAATGTGATACATGTACTCGGTAAGGCTGGCCGTTTTCCGTGTCGGCGATTGGTTGCTATTTAAAGCATACTGGGGAATCCATTCCATTACATTCGTCAGCATGCATCCCTGTTATTAATTTGCTGAGTAAATTAAGATCGTCGCCGGAAATTTTGGTAGGAATGGGACAGTCATAAGAAACAGAACCCAATACAATTTCTGGAAATTATACAAATCGTTTCTTTTCGGCATAACATGACCGAATTTATTAAATTACATCAAAATGACTTGGGCGTGTGTTGTCCGAACACAACAGCCGGCTTACTCCACAGATTTGCGTGGATTTCCTCAGGGTATTGTAACGTCGCTTAGCAGAGTGGAAATTCCCTGAGATCTCAGGATGGTCACGAATCGGCATGCACAACAAACAAATTGTACACTACACGTGACCCTTTTTGTGCTTAACTATGTATTTAAGTTGCTGGGTTCATTACCATGCACGAAAGACTGATACAATGAATGTATGAGTCAGTATTTGTGGTGCTTGACCCTGTCTTAAAGGGCCCCTTATTTAGGATTTTTATCAATGAAATCTATGCTTTAAAACCACTTTACTCAGTTAAAGTCATAAAAATCCTATTTGGAGCTTGCTTTGGGGGTTAAAACAAAGGTTTTTAGTTTTTATGCTAATGAAAATATGCATATTCATGACCAAGGTCACGACGTCACAAGAGGCAAACATAGGAAAATCACATTGAACTGTGCACAAAAGATTCCACTTTTTTCTCAATTTTCCTGTAACTTTTGTAATCCATGGCTGTTTGGGTTTGTTTTACATGTTGCCTGCTGTAAGCCATGACAAAACTGGGGGTAGAAACTGCAGCAATTTGCCACAAGTCCAACTTGAAGTCTTATGTTTTTTCTTAACTTTTCCCTTCTGTCTTCCTTATGTGATGCACTTAAAACAGCGCCCTCTGTTTGTGATTTATTGCAATGAAATCTTCAAAGTTGAAAAATGCCACCTTTTATTGATTTTACATCCAAATGAACAATAGTATGTCTTGCTGAACAAGTAATCCGTCATTATGAAGCAAAGCTTAGGCACAAAGTTGTTTAGGATGTCACAGGCCCTTTAAGTTTTGACCAATCACACTTGGCTTTCTAAAAAATTTGTATTTTTTTTGCCAAAAATAATTCCAGCGTCAACGAGTTAAAGATAGTATACATGATTGGTAAACTGTTACAAATAGTTTTACCCCCCTGTGTGATTGAAGATATGCATGATTAAAACCAACCCGAGCAAAAACCAGCTCCGTACTTCGTCTAACTTTTGAGAAAACAGTCAAAAAAGGGTTTGCAGTCATTTTCCCCCAAAATCACTTCGCCCATAACCATTTCACCCTGAACCACGGCCTGTGCACGAATGGTTTTGGGGCGAAGTGGCATTTGGGCGATGTAGTGTTTGGACGAAGCAATTTAGGGCGAAATGGCACTCGGGCTAAGTGGTTTGGGGCGAAATGGCACTTGGGCGAAATGGTATTGGGGCGAATTGAATTTTCGTCTCATGAGACGAAAACTAATTGTTTTACTCATTTCTCAAAGACTATACCGGTAGCACTTCAGACAAAACCATTTCAGGGTAAGTTTTCTACGGTCATCATGTTTATATTGTGTAAGTTAGGCGTAAATCTGTGAACATTTCTGATTTTCGAGATTACATGTACCAATGATGTATACTGCCTTTAAAGGTACACACCGGCCTACTGTTTATGTAATTTAGTGATGCAGCATCCTTTACAATAATTTTTTGATGGCCCTTGTGAAAAAAGATCATCAAAATGTGCCGAAATTAACCACAAAAGCTTAAACTTAATAAAGACGGTCAATAGTCGAGTTATACGCTCTACCAAATATTACATCCCTCCCAAATATTGCGTTCATTACTTTGCACCCCCATGCAACAACGGGTTTGTAGGGAAAACCTGAGGGAGTATACCACTGCGACCTATAACTCGGCTAGAGCATCTGCCCAGAGCGTCACAGGTCTCTGGTTCAAAACCTGATAACACAGTACAAAAGTACAATATTCCCAACATAACAAAAAAATGCACTTTTTTGCAACTGCCGGTATTTCACAAATTAGCCAACACGGAGCAACGAAATTTCACACCATCCATGTGAAGCATTGTAAATTTCATCTGCACCAATGCATAGTTCCGACCTGTCAATCAACCGAACCCGCCGACCAATCACAACAGAGCTAGCAGACATCACCCACATAGGTCAAAGTGCACTGTACGCTCACAACAACATCACGCGATGTTCTGCCCCATACAATTTGTACAGTGTTTGTATGCGATGATCCGGGCGAATTTTTGGTTTCAAGGCCGGTCGTTTCGTTGTTCAAAGGTACGAAAGCACGTATTTCATGATATGTCATCCCTGTATTACTGGGCCCTTTACTCGGTGTGTTCTAAGATAACTGTCGACCCTGAAACATGAATACCTTTGAGTTTTCTCCAATGAATCTGTGCTTTCCGTCGAAAGTCCCATTGCTTTGTGCGTTGTGTGTCGCCATTTTGACGATAGCATGTGGGGTTAACCGGGCAAAATCGGAACTATGCATTGTCTAGGCTTTGACCTTATGGGGTCTGCCGGATATATTACGTAATTCAAATGACAGTTCGTGTGCGTTTTTCTGTTGTTTTTGTTTTTATTTTGCATACAATTTTTCTAAGGGTGGATTCTTACTGAGCTTTTTCGCTGGTAAATTTGACGTGCATAAATTTTATGCGCATTGATTTGAGAAAAAGCGGCCTGGAGGGAATTTGGAGTGAAACAACGCACTGAAAACCACAGAATTGATTTGCGCTTTTTCTCAAAGTGATGCGCGTCAAATTTATGTACAAAAAGGCTGTATAATTAAATCCACTCCAAGACGGCACACATTATTTTTTTTTACCACTTTACATGTATGTGATGGTCTTTATACATTTGTGTGTGTAGATGGACCCTGATCACGACCGCAAGATTTCAGAACACGTGTTGAGAACGCATCGCTATCGCACTCCGGGAGAACAGGATGGGGATGGTAATGGGTTAATATGTTTGATCGTAAAATTAGTAATGTCCATCACAAGTCCCCACAAGTCCCGGCGAGTCCTCACAAGTTCCTGCAAATTTCGGGCATTTTCGCTGCTGTCTCACGCATTTGTAATGTTGCAAAAAATAGTGCAGGTTGTTTTAACGCACAGCGTGTATGTGCAAACAATATGATATGAAATTTTCATATACATAGCAGCAGCCGATTTCACGAATCCTTGCGCACTCACTGCGTAAGCCCGCTTGTGCAACTGTTTATTGCGTAAGCTGCGCAACATTCCGGTGATAATTACATGCAGACATATGAGGCTTACGTAATTTTTCGTAAAATCGGCTGCAGGGCAATGTGAAAAAAAATGTGTACATACACATGATATGAAGAAAATTTGCACGTGTTTGTAGGTGGTATGTACAGTGTAGGTGTTTTTCTGCACTGAACATGTGATTATTGTAAACCAATAAAATTACAGTATTCCAAGATGGGATATTCGCTGGCGGAGTCGCGACGTCACATTGCGGGCACTGGACTGTAACTGGTTACTGGTTCACGCTTACGTTTTACATCCATTGTGTTTGCGCACACTGTATTTTACTATTATTCTTTTAGAAGAAAATATTTAAAAATAAGGACAATAATGACTTGCAATGGTTTGCTCATACCTACATGTACATGTACTCATAGCGATACACTATCCTGCCGCCTTATTTTTTGATGTTTGTAACGGAAAAACTCAACAGAAAATTTGTCCCTTGTGGCTCCTGTGCAAAATGAATGGAGAAACGCGTTGCAATGCAAGTAGCGTGAACTGTTATCATCAAGGAGTGAACGCGTCTGCGTGGAAATTGACGTCACACTCTGCTTCCTTTGTGTGCATGTCTCACTGCAATTATGCCCCCCATATTCTCATTTTCCCCATAGCTTTACCCCTGGGCAGTTCAGTGGATTATCTTGCGACTCAGGACCCCTTAGCTGATGAGAGAGCCGATGAGGAGACTCAAGTATACGACAAACATGACAACCTTTTGCATGGAAACCGAAAGAAGTATGAAAAAAAAGTTTTTTTTAATGGTTTAAAAGGGCTGTGTCACGGTTTGCACTTGAGTAGCAAGACTTGTAAAAGTTGGGCTAACTTTTTCAAGTTTCGTCGCTCAGGTTGCATATTCTATTTAATAGTCTTGGCCATCCCTAAGTTATAATTAGCGCTGGGAGTTACCGTTTATTTTTCTAAACGTTTAAACGTCAATTTAACGTTCGTTTAAACGTTTAAAAGAATAGTAAACATAACAAAAAGTAAAACTTATTACTGCGCTTGCAGTATAAAGTTCTTTGACCTGGTATCTTGTGCATTCGCACGGCACCACTGACACTTTATTGAATTGGGGCATACATGATGCAGGCCACGAAAGATTAGCTAGGCTTTGCTGTAATTGGATACTCGAGAAGTCACTCAAACCCAAAGTCAGCAACCAATGAGAGAATGGAATCAATAACAGTTCCAACACAACTCAATCGTCGATTCCACAGTGTTTACCGCCCTGCTTTGAATTCAACTTGCAAGATGAAACCGAAAACCATCAGTAAAATCGCTTCCGCCCGCGAACGCAACTGTACATCTTCGGCTTGAAACCACAAAGGTTACCGACCGTTGGGCTCATCACAGCGGTATGCTGCCTGATTCTTTCAGAACAAAACTGCCTCTTTTAGTCCATGGGCCAGACCAGATATTGGTACCACCCAAGGTGGCAAAACATTAAGGGTGCCAAATGCTTTGTAGGATCGACCTAAGTACAAAACCATGTGATAGCATCTCCAAATGAGCAGCTTAGTCTCTGTTTTTCTTAGTTTTGTGTTTTGCCATTGAGTTACATGATAATTCCATTATATGTACATCCTTTAGCATATGGGTTGGCATAATATTAATTACGCTGTTACTACAGGTGGTTATGGCAATAAAATACAGACAGGTAGTTGGTGAACAATGAATCCTATGCCAGTATGTTGATTGTTACTATAAATTTGTTTTTTTTGGGGGGTTGAGGGCGGGGGGGGGGGGGGGGGGGGGGGGGTGGGGGTTGGGGGGTGAAGGCTCTTACCCATTCAGTGACACAGGCGTTCTGATTGACTTGTTATGATTATTTGAAATAAAATGTTACATTATTTTATTCCAACTTTGTATTTTGTCCAATTGTACCGTTTTAACTGGGTTAATTGTACATTGGTGGTATGGGAGAGTTTCCCCGGTTTTTGGTTGTGCGAGTAAATGAACGTTTTTCAGTTCCTTTAGGTTTATGCTACGTTTACACCATGTCCCCGGCAGTCCCGGCGCCCCGGTTTGGCCAAAACGTGGCGTGCCGTGGAACTGTTATTGTCTTTGTATTACTTTGGCTCGACTCGGCCCTAGTTGGGCCGGTGTGTTGCGTTCTACCACGGTGCGTTACGTCCCGGTACGGAAAGCGTGGCGCGCCGTGCCGGTTTCAGGCCGCGAGGCGGATGGCGCGCCCCGGAACCGGGACGGCGTGCTACGTTTCAAGCGCCATTCCACTACGGATGGGTCCACGTCCCAGGCCGGCCTGCTAAGTTCTGATGCGGTGCCTCACATCCGTCCCGTTCGTGTCACGTTTGTTGTCCCGGCCCAATATGTTCCCGACAGTGTGCGAGGGTCTGCTGCGGCGCCCTCCGACTAAACGTGGCAGCTGTCACGTTTCACGCCCCGGTGGTCACCCGGTGAGCCCCGGTGGGTATAAATAGTGCGCTCCACACCTTCATTTTCACTTCGTCCTGGAGCGCGACACAGTGAGGCGTAACAGGCCGTGAGCAACAACCGTCACACACCTTGGCGCACCGCAGATCACCAGGCCGCATTCACACCATGAATGGCCACTACCGTGACGGGCCCTGGCAGACCGTGGGGTGCCGGGCTTCCAAACGTGGCGGAGCGTGAGGCACCGGCCGCGATCAGAGGTCCCCGGCACCCCACGGTGCCACACCCCGGTGAGTCAAGGCACATTTCGGTCCGTCAAGCCATGTGACGGAAACCCCGTCCCACTGCGGCCCAGGACGATTCTCATTAGTGCCGGGACTGCCAGGGCAAAATTTTCGACAGAGCTGCTCACTGGCCGGTCACGTCACCGGCCGGTGGCAAGGGTGAGCTACGGTCATTTACCCCCGACGTCCATCCCGGTGCCTCCACGGTGCTTCTCTACCGGGAGCATTTCGCAATTTCTGCTTTTAGTTTGTCTGGGTTATGGTAGGGACTGTCAAAGTTTAGTGATGTGTCTGTTGTATATACGGTTAAGTTGAGACACATTGCTGGCTTGACAGGCCTGGTGTGTTTCGACCACGTCATTGTGCAGTTAGTTGGTTTGGTGTTGGTTTCCCCAGCTCTTTATGCGTCGTGGATGTATCATGCTCTGCGTGACCTCCCATTGTTTGGTTCCGTTGTCCAATGAGCGTTCGTGTTCAGCAGAGAGGAAAATCCTGATATCTGCGTGTGATCCGTAGGTGGAAATTTATCATCGGATTGTGTTTCTATTTTGTGGAAAAGGACCTTTTCCGGGTATTTGCAATCAAAATCGAGTTAATTGCAATGTGTTGTTACAGTAGTCCTTTATAGTTGGAGTTTAACCGATGTGTTGTGTTATTTTGTTTATTTATTTCCACAGTTTATATTTTTGGGATTTTGTGTCATTCGTACACGTTAATTTTAAGAATCCGTTGGGTGGGATAGCTGTTTCTGAGGTATAGTTTTTGTTTTGGTAATTTCAATAGTTACCCTTGAGTGTGGGTTTTTGGTAAATTACCTGATTTTTGTTGTATGGGCTATCCCGATTAATTGTATGTTTTGGATTATTTTTGATAACGAATTGGTATTTTTTCTTTCCGAGTTTATAGGATCAGTGACAGGTTCCACCAAAGTTAAATGGAGATTTCCGTTATTCAAGTGTATTTGGTGGAGATGGATTTTCCAAATATTTTGTTGGGTTAGGGAGTTGGTTACTCCGTGTGTAAAGGACAAGAATGGTCAAGTCGGTTTTGAGATACCGGAGGTATCTCGGATCTGAGAACGGTGTAACCTGAAGATTCTGGTATCTCCCGTGATAGGCACTCTGAATTCTCGGGCAGATTGAGGTTGCCATCGACTCACGCTGTTCCCTAACACAATGAAGTTAACCCTGCAGCTAAATGAATTGGCTGTTGCCAACTTTCTATCTGTTTTTAATAGTAACCCTACATTGTAGCTGTCACTTTTCATATACAATTTTTCTTACAATGCAGCTGTCAAGATGCACCACTGAAGAGCAGGTTATTTGTAACTATTTATATGCACAGGATATTGTATGGTCATACAAGTTGCTCTTATTTAGTGTCATATACATGTACAAAATAATCATCCAAGTATAGCGCCCTCTATAGATAGTTGCCATGGCAATAAATTTGTCATGTGAATTTCATCATCACGTGGAATATATTTACTTGATTTGTGATGTCTTTGGAAGCACATTTGAGACATAGGTGATAACAACATACATGTACACATGACGCTAATATAAATACTACAATGTACATGTATGATGTATAGACAATACTGTTACTCAGACAGGTGCTATACTGGCAATTTTTTTAAATGTTACCGTCTAAATAGTTAAAACATACCTAAACCAACACTTTTAAACCATTAATTAAGTTTGGTTTGTTTCGCAGGGGACACGAACAAAAGATTAATGTTTAAAATACTGTTTAGCATCTAAACAAAATTGTGTAATATATGAACACATTATATACGTCTATGAACAGCGCCCTCTAGAGAAAAACAGTTTTTACGTGACGTCATTTTTAAAAGCTATAGCTAAACAACAATTTGACAAAGTTTCATCATCATACAACAAAGCATAATGGTGTAATTGCGAATTGGTCAACCATATCCTAACCCAAGTGCTAAGGATTTATGGAGAAGCTTCATTCTGACTAGGCTTAAAAAGTGGGCATTTTCTACCACTAAGCTGCCACCCTCGGATTGCTATCACATCAATTTATCATCCCTAGACATAGACCTTTCAAAAAAATGCATTTAGATTTTGCCACCTTAGGTGGTACCAATAAGTGAAATTTTGGCCTCTGGCCCATGGACTATTTAGAAATTTCCGGCGGCGCAAAACGGCCATTAGATCTTTGAAAAAGGGAGGATCGTTTTTTCACAAGTTGGTTTCGGATATCCGTTTAGCATTTTTCTAAACAGATAGTTACATTTCGTGGCGTGCCATAGTGACACGATGTACCTATATAGTTGAATACTGCATATTGTATTAAAACACTCATGAACACTCGGTATTGCCCATGCAGCGCGCGCAAAGTCCACGATGTACACACAAAATTACACTACATACTTCTGAGCGCGCACGTATGTCGAAAATTGAAAGGATTTTGCACATGCGCAAACCATGACACAGTCCCTTTAATGAGCAGCCCATAGGCTGAATTGCATGAAGCTTATAAATGTCTTCCACGTAAACATCGATAAACATAGATGGTGGCGCCATTGGCAGCCGACGGCCAGAGACACTGGGGAATCCCTTACTCTTCACGAAAGAATGCTCTCAGATTTGTTAAGTATGTTACACAACACATCGGACCAACGTCTTTACATCCCATCCTAAGGATGGAGCAATTGTGGTTGAGTGCTTTGCTCAAAGGCACAGGTACCACAGCCGGGTATCGAACCCGTCACACCAAGTTTTCACCCCTGTTGCAAGTCAACGACCTAAGCCACTCAGCCACGGTACCAACATCTAATTTACAAACTGCCCTCGGAAAGTGGAATAGACTACTAGGCTGCATTCGGGCGTGTACTCGTGTTAACACGGGGGGGGGGGGGGGGGGGGGGGGGGGGGGGTCAGTGAGAGTATGCTCTCGCTACTCCCCGACAAATGGGGAGTGTGCTCTTACTCCTGACGAGTGTCATGTGATTTGTACGAAGATGGCGGAATTATTAAAAGGTTCTCACGACTTACGGTCTGTATTTTCTTCAGTTTCTTGTGAGCAGTGAAACAGCGTTTTCTGTGCAGTCGTGGCAAGAGACGGTCATCTTGACTGATGGCCATTCGCACATGCAGCCTGTCGTTCGCGTAATGTGACCCGAGTGCAATGCGCACGCATTACTCCGGAGTAGCGAGAACTGTATGCCCGAACGCAGCCCTAAAGTAAAAATGTCACCCATTGTCCGTTTCCAAGGTCACTGGGTCCGCGCTTTAGCAATGGACGTTTCAGATTACCAGCGAATGTTTAGACCATGGCAATTGACGTCACACATAGTCTATTGCAAATTCCCAAATAACATGACTTTTTATTTCTTTTCCAGAGAAAAGTTTGTTAGCATGGAGTTCATGCGCAAGTACATCCACATCGCTAAAATGATCAAACCGGTTCTGACCAGAGACGCGGCCGACTGCATCGCGGACGAATACTCCAAACTACGAAGCCAGGAACAGACTGCTAACAACGTAGCTAGGGTACGTATATTCACTCCGGCGGTCCTTGAGTCATTATCCCTAACAAAAATAAATCACCTATTCGTACCCAAAGGTAGAATACACGATTGGTATCTCGGGGAATCAGAAATGTTCACAGATTTACACATAACTTACACAATATAAACACGATGGCGGTAGAAAACTTCCCCTGAAATGGTTTTGTCTGAAGTGCTATAGTCTTTGAGAAATGAGCAAAACAATTATTTTTCGGCTCGCGAGACGTAAATTCATTTCGCCCCAAAACCACCTCGCCCTGGACCACTTCGCCCTGAAGTACTTCACCTAAAGGCCATTTTGCCCCAAAACCACTTCGTCCAAACACTACCTCTCCCAAATGCCACTTCGCCCCAAAACAACTTCGTGCACAAAATTACCTTCCCCAAAATACTATCCATGGGAAGAAAAC
The DNA here is from genome assembly GCA_037783545.1 of Henricia sp. BOLD:AAB3569. Taxonomy (NCBI): domain Eukaryota; kingdom Metazoa; phylum Echinodermata; class Asteroidea; order Spinulosida; family Echinasteridae; genus Henricia; species Henricia sp. BOLD:AAB3569. The sequence continues at coordinate 436,768 of JBBELK010000715.1, forward strand.
GGGAAATTTGCAATCCCCAATTTGGATGTGGAAGCAGAAAGGTTGGTGCAATGACTGTACTGCTTTATGGAACCGGATAAATTGGTTTACAAAACATTGGTGTTTTTTTAAAACAATATCCTTGAAAATATAGGATTGAGAGCGCACAATTTCAGAATGAGTATAAGAATAATATGACAAATGTGGTATAAAAATCTCAACACTCACGATATCCTTGGAAATATATGGATTGAGAAGGCGAAATTTTAGAATGATTATGAGAAAAATATGACAAAATTTAAAGGATTTGTGAAGTGAACATTAACAACAAGCTGGTTTTATACACAAATCAAACGATCAAACTGCTGCAGACAAAGGGGCAAACTCAAATTTGTTTTTATTTCAGAAAGAAGTGACCTTTTCTTTAATTCAAAATGTTCATGACAGGTGAGGGCGCTGTTTAAATCTAATCATGAGGGAACCTACAGTTGAAAAACAAATAAAAAACATTACATTTCAAACAGTAACAGTAATAATAATAATAATAATAATAATGATTAGATTTGTAAAGCGCACATATCCAACCTGCAGGGTGTTCAAGGCGCTGTTACCATTATTACCGCTGCCATCAGGGAATCACCAGAACCATTTCGCTTCAACTAGGTGGCTGCTGGTCAGGCGCACAACCCTATCAGCAGTTAGATTGTAGCATTCCCCTTAACAGCTTCCCATATATCACTTGGGTTGACGAGGCAACTAGGATTAAGTGCCTTGCCCAGGGACACAGACACGTTGGTCGAAGTGGGGCTCGAACCCCCAACCTCTGATTGGGAGTAGCCCACTGATCCATTTTTGGCTCAAACAAACTTGTCAAGATTGTTGCAAATGACATACTAAACAAACTCAGTAAACTGAATACAGTTCATGATATCAAGAAGCCACTGAAAATGGCACCAACAGTTGTACACAAGTCTATGGAGAATTTCTCTGTTGTCCTGAGATGACATCACCGCTTTGCTCATGAAATTGGAAACTCATTAGCATAAAAATAGAAAACTTGCAATTACACCAAAACGGAACTATCAAATTCTCTGAAATTGATTAAAATGTGTAAAACTTATCCTGTACTATAGTTTCATGTAATAAAAATCCTATTTCATACGTCCTTTAAATACCCATTGCAAAATGTGGGGTCAAAAAAGTAATCTGGACACGATCCTTTATTAACGATGATTAACTTTGTCAAATGAAATAATTTCATTGTGAACGTAGAGAGAATCATTCTAAACTCCTCAACAAAAGTTCGGAAAGTCATGTTTGAATGACGATTTCTCTCTTGTTGCAAAAACATTTTTCTTGAATGTTATATCATTGGAAAGCCCTGTTATTCCTCTTTACGATGATGTGTCATTTGTTATGATTAAGCAATTGGGGAATGTGCAGGACAGCTGAATACAGGGGCGGGTGTAAAGTGAAATGTCACAAAATGCATTGCTATTGTCAAAAAGTGCATTGACACATTCCCATCCTTCAAGCAAAAGGGAAATGCACTGCATGACAATAGCAGTGAATTCTGTGACATTTCACTTTCCACCCACACCTGTATTCCGCTATACTGCACATCCCCCAATTGATTAATCATAACAAATGACACATCACTGTAAAGAGGAATAACGGGGCTTTCCAATGATACCAAATTCAAGGGAAATGATTTAGTAACAAGACAGAAATCGTCAGTCAAACTTGACTTTCCGAACTTTTTTTGAGGAGTTTATAATTGAATAAAATTTTTCGAGTTTTTATGAAAAGTCAATTTTTTCCTTGACCACCCTGTAGACTCAACCAGTCACAGCGCGTTCCTTGGAGACCCTAATCCGTCTATCGTCAGCCCATGCCAAGGCACGTCTCAGCAAGACCGTGGATATGCAGGATGCCGAATCGGCCATCGAGCTGATTCAGTTTGCAATCTTCAAGAAGGTTTTGGAGAAAGCCAAGAAGAGACGACGGGATGACAGTGATGAGGAGATGGACGTTGAAGATGAGGAACGCGAACACCGGAGAAAGACGTAAGCTTTAAAGTTATACTTGTGAATTTGAAGGGGCTGTGTCACCGTTTGCGCATGCGCCAAATCCTTTTAATTTTTGACATACGTGCAGGCTCAGATGAATGTAGTGCAATTTCGTTACATAACGCCATTTGTTCGTGTGCTTAGGGATGTACATTGTGTACTTAGCACGTGCTGCATGGGCAGTGTGTTCTCATATATTAGTGTTTACAATACGTTGCTTAACTATTTTTCCCGTATTAGGATGACCGTTTTGGGTAGAGTGCTTACAGAGACCACTAAAACCACAAAATTGTCGGAAAGAAACTCATGAATTGACACCCATTTTCTCGACCTAATTCTCTGAAAAAAAGGTTTTGCGACCTAGACGAAAATGGTTTGTGACCTAATAAAAATGGTTAAGAACCTAATAAAAATGGTTTTTGACCTAATAAAGATGGTTTTTGAAGCACTTGGCATTAGGACGACCGGCTATCGGTCGCCCTAATGCGGTCGGTCGTCCTAATACGCCGTTTTTACCCATAACCGGTCGACCTAAACGCGAAAGAGTAAGTTGTAGAATTCAACTACAGTACATTGTGTTGTGCGCCTTCGTTTGTCTGGAAAACAAATCGTACAGCGGTGGCGGCCACAGTGTCTTTCCATCGACAGAATATATGCTGTGAAATTGCTGTCGGGACTAAATAATGATACCAGTTTTTATGGAAATCAAGGTTGAACAGATTGCTGTATCCAACCATGTCATTCACATCAGTGGTGGTTGTGGATGTAACTTGGAAACCAATACAGTTCAACTGCTTTCACTCCATGTTGAATTTGAAATAAACACACAGTTCTCAAACTAAACATACTTTTTAATTTGAATTTGGAGGATTCTAGATTATATTTCTGTTTGATTCAAGAAAATCTGCTAAAAAGCACCAAATGTCACACCTACATTTGAACAAAATTCTATTTAGTTGACATCTAAATTTAAATCCATGAGGATTTTGTTACAAGTAATGAATGTTTTAAATTTCTCTCATCCAACAGCTTGAATTTCTGAATAGTATTGATTCATGGGGTTATCAAGGGCAGAAAAAAAGAGTAAAAATGGTTGTGGATGTAACACGGAAACCGTGTTCCTCAACTTCATGGAATGACCCATCTAGCGCTGAACCATCTCTCGAGAAGGATTTCACAGATCTCGATCAGGATCTGCGCGAAATGAACGAGTTCACCTTGGATCTGCGCAGATCTGAATCTGGATCCGTCCGAAACAAACACGCCCATATGCAAGTTAAAATGAAACCATATCATGTGACATATCAACTTGTTGCTCACTTATTGACCATTTTGTGGAAATAACTTTTCACTTTTTTAGGAAAAAGAAGAAATCTCCCAAGAAGCGTAAACCCAAGGAGGGAGAGGAAGGTTTTGATCCTTACGACTTTGATAGTTACGAAGAATCCGGGGATGATCCTGATGGTAATTATGGCAGTGGTTGTATGAAATGCAAGAATTTATTGACTTCAAATTCTATTTGTCATTTACTTGCTTTTAAAATGTTGGCCGCATCAATTACAGAACTTCTGTCTGACCAGAGACATAATACTTTTCGGTCTTAGGCACCATACCAAATAATTTGTTTCCATGCTATCTATGACTTACAATTAAAATATGAATTTTTAACATTGATTAATGTTGTACATTTCAGTGACAATTCCGTCGACCAAAGGAGCCAAGTCACCCGCGGCAACACCATCAGATGCGAAGTTATCTCAAGACAAGTGAGAATTCCTAAATGGAATTGATGATTTTATTAATATACGGTTAAAGGAGCGTGTTAAAATGTTTCCAGAAAATGGATTTCGTTCTAACCTAACAATCATATAAAATACCTCCCCAAAATACTATCCATGGGAAGAAAACAGGAAATTTGCAATCTCCAATTTGGATGTGGAAGCAAAAAAGTTGGTGTAATCACTGCACTGCTTTATGGAACGGGTATTCAACAAAACATCGGTGGTTTTTTGACGATAATCTTGAAAATATACAGATTTAGAGCACAACATTTCAGAATGGTAATTTTTAAAAAATGACAAATGATATGGTATCAAAATCTCAACACCCACGTGAAAAATGGGGAGTGCTCAAAATGTGATTTGGACACGCTCCTTTAAAAAAAAGAAGAGAGATGCGAATTATTCTCTGGCCCGAAAAGGCTGGTCTCTTGTGGCAATGCTGACTGCACCAGCTTCAATAAGAGCCACTGAGGCAGGGTGCACCACTCTGCCTGAAGTGCCTCCCTGAGCTCCTGCACTTCTAGGGCTATTTTTTAAAATACGTGGCTCCAGAGGTCAGCCCATCCCACGCTGGTTTAAACAAGTTGAAACCGAACAAAATCAATTTTCTGGGAGCTCTTACATGTAACTGCAGGATTCTCGCAGAAAAAGGAAATGTCACTTTTTATTGCTGTAGGAATCACTTTGTTCAAACAGGTCCTCTTGGGCCTGGAGAAAATCACTAAAGCAGAGAAGTATTGAAATCGATTAAAAGTGATTGAAAAGCGATTGAAAGTGATTACAATCGAACCCCCATAATTAGAGCACTGTTAATACAACATTATGCTTTAATATAACAAGGAAAATGTTCGGTCCCAAGTCTGTGTTCTTCATTGTTTTCATTCCTGATAATACAAGGTTCCTGTTATAGCAAGGTAATCTGCAGAGTCCCAAGGACTTCTTATTAATGAGGTTCGACCGTAGTTGATCATAGCCTTGTTATCACTGTATTCAACAATGTTCTGATCAAGAATTGATATATTTTTACCACTTGACGCCAGAGGACATGTAAACACGTTCTGGCAATGTATAGTCACAGGGCGATTGACGAGTTAGGGAAGACACACAAATCTAACCGCTGGTACCGACAGCGGTACTGGAGTGTTTTTTAAGCGGTACCGCCTTCACAGAGAAAGATTGTGGTTTCTCCCTTCGTGCAGGCGGTACGGCTAAAAATTTGTGTGTCTGCCCTATAAATGTCGGATTTACTGCTGTCTTCCACGTCCACAATTCATTTGTACACACCGTGTTTTGAACTTGTCTGTCAGTGGAGCAAATCTCACTCCGTGGCAGCCGCCTCAGAGTGTTGCAAAGTATGATCTTTTGGTGAAAAAGATTCATACAATGAATGTAGAAATGACTCTCAAGAGTCTGTATTTGTGGTGCTTGACCTGGTCTTAACTTTTGGCCAATCACATTTGCCTTTTAAAAAAAAAAATATTTTTGCCCAAAAGAATCTTAGCGTCAACTGGTTGAGAAAATTGCATTTCTATTTTGGGAGAGTATCCTTTCTCAATATGTTGCCTCGCTCAATGGGCTAATGACATACTTTTTTCTCACATACAAGGTTGAAGAAATTCCGTGCCACCATCGCCAAGATGTTTTCGTCCCAGGCCGAGTCGGTCCCCCTAGCCCAAGTCAAGAGATCTCTGGCCAAGGACAACCCAGATGTGACGTTCTCAGCTGGCGAAATCGACGCCGCTATTAATGCCATGCAAGACGCGAACCAGATTATGTGCTCTTCGGGAATGGTCTACCTGATTTAGGTTATAGCTGTCTGTATGAAAAATAAGTTCCGAGTTAGTGCAGAGCTGCCAACCCTCCCGGATTTTGCAACATTCTTCGGAAAATGACTAATTTTGTGAGTCCTGACATGGATAAAAACCCTCCTGGATTGTCAATTAACAACCTTGGGGATTTGTAGATGTGTTTGGAGTCACGGAATGAACGTGTTTTCCCAGATGTCTGGGAGGGTTGGTAGCTCTGTTAGTGGGTGTATTCGAAATCCTGTACCGGCGTGACTGGAGAACGGTGTTCTTGGGTTAGCAGAACACGTGAAAGTGCTAAAACGAGCGAGTGGTTGCATCATTTTCTCAAAATGATGAAAGTTAGTAACGCTCTGACTGTTGAGAAAATACAAGGAAACGAGGTTAAACACGTGTCGACCCTTATCGAATGCCACCTTTATTTACAAACACATGATACATAATACATCGCCGAACGGCTGGTAAAGCGTATAGCCAAACATTTGGTCTCTTTTGTTAAGTTAAAAAATTTCTAGTTTTATAATTAAGTGACATTTTGATAATTTGTTTTCACAACGACCATCGAAAAATTATTGTCAAGGATGCTAGATTGCTACATTATGTAAACAGTAAGCAGTTGTGTTCCTTTAATACTGTATGCAATTCCTTGTATGAAACCAAATAGTTTTATCTAGGTTTTTGGTGGACAGCGTAGGCCAAACAAAATAAATGGTGTGTTATGGCCGAGCGGTCTAGTGCGTCGAACTTAAGTTCCTGTGCCAGTACTAGAATGTAGGTTCGATTCCGGGCCGCGACGGGTTGTGGCACCTGTGCCCTTAAGCAAGGCACTCAACCACGTGCACTTGCTCCCATTCCTGTAATTGGCGGTTCCTCCGCTGTTGGATGTGGTAAATAAATAAATAAATAAATAAATAACCCGACCTACCTGGATTTTTTAGGCCAAATTACCGACCTCAAACTTTTTATTGCCAATTTTCAAGTTGATAATTTTAAATGAGCACTATTTGCAATAATTTCCAACGAACATAACATTTTCTGCACTTGTACATGGACATGGTTAATAGTGAGTTTCAAACATTGCAAAACAACACGCAAATGCATGAACTGAAATATAAATTTATTTTTCTACCTACCTGGATTTTTTTTAGGCCGTTACCGTAAATGCATCATTTATTTTGTTTGGCCTTACTATTGTAAAACTGACTGTTTTGAAGTAAAGTTACTTTTTTGGCAACAACCAACTCTTTTTGTAACGCACATAATTTTTCTACGTTTGTATGATAATTTTGGCACCAGAATTTTGGGTCACACTGCAAAGGATGTATTGTAAAAATGAGTACATGTATACAATTTAAGCATAGTTTTTGTTTTTGGGTTTTTGGTAAAAGTTAATAGAGCACTACAGTCACTATGAGCAAAAACATGTACATGTTCATTGTAACCCCATTGTTAGTAACAATGGTGTGTGCCCAATTTCCATTGTTAGATGTTCATAGTGAGTGAATCTGTCACATGTTGTACATTGCTAAGATTACCGAGTCCACTTTAAGACCCATGTGCAGCAAGATATGTGGCAGAGGGCGTGCCCCCTACCATTGTTCCCCCATTGTGTCCCCCATTGTGTCCCAAACATCAGTTTTTAGGGGGGTTGGTGCCTTAATAAAAGGGAAGAGTGTGTTAAGGTATAGGGGGAGTCCCTTTGCCACATATCGTGCTGGGTATATTAAGACCAGTAAACCGTGTTTGTGTTTTTGTAATGGACATTTTAGTGCACCAGCCAATGTTTTGAGTGCACCAAACCCATACTATGCCAACTACAGTCACGAGTACATGTAGTTTATTGCAAAATTAATTTGTGTAGAATCTGAATGTTAGAGATAACTTTAGCCCATAAGTAAATAAACTTTATTGAATAAAATTGGATGTGGTTACTGTATGAGAGTGTGTGACTTGTGTAAGTGAATTCTGTTAATTATTTTCTGGAGAAAAAAAACAAAAAACTCAAACGTCCTGGAACTTTTGTAATCCATGGCTGTTTGAGTTTGTTCTACATGTTTCCTGTTGTAAGCCATGACAAAACTGGGGGAGAAAACTGCAGCAATATTTGCCACAAGTCCAACTTGAAGTCTTATGTTTTTTCCGAACTTTTCCCTTCTCTCTTCCATACGTGATGCATTCCAAACAGCACCCTCTGTCTGTGGTTTATTGCAATGAAATCTTCAAAGTTGAAAAAGGCTACCTTTTATTGATTTTACATCCAAATGAACAATAGCATGTCTTGCTGAACAAGTAATCCATCATATGAAGCAAAGATTAGGCAAAAAGTTGTTTAGCATGTCAGCCCTTTAAATTGCCAATGACTTGGTAATGACAGAATTTTGAAAAACGGCAACTGTTATCCGTTTCATCACCGTGTCCCCTTTCTTATGACACCAAGAAATCCAAAATACCTTCATGGATGACTTAGCAAGGATGGTTCAAAGAGGCCTTGTCAGAAATAGACATCCGACGTGTGACGTGTTGCCATGGTAATTGGCTCTAAACTATCATGGCCGTCGGAACAAAAAGTACCATTGCAAAAGCACAGGGACACGGTTTAGTGATTTCTTTAGTGTAGAGCCATTGCGCGCCTGGGCAACTAACAAAAGACGTATTCACTTCGGCAGTCTATAGCTTTGTACTAGATTATAAAAAGGTTTGTCTGCGTAATAAGATAAACGGGATAAAGAGACAAATAATCACTTTAAAAACATTTATTCAAACAAACTTTGTTTTTAATGAAAGCACAACCTAAAGATGTTTAAACTGATTATTGTTTTGTTCTGTTTATTTTTTATTCATAATCTGGTGCAAAGCCATTTCTGACATGGTCATTTTGAACCATCTATGCTCGATCATCCATGAAGGGATTTCTTGGTGTCGTAAGAAAAAGGCCAGGCGGTCGGGTTGGCGTACGGGTTCTTTCCTCGCCTTTCACCTCTGGCGTCCCGGGTTCGAATCCGGGGCGTGTATGTGGATTGGGTTTGCAGTCCCTACTTGACCGCGTGGGTTTTCCCCTAGGGCATTTCTCTGGGGATTTTCCTCCCACTTCTAAAACTGCAACTCCTTATTCGTCATCTCAAGTTGATAATATAGTATAGTTAAATCCAAAACCGTATAGTTGATTGCATAAAGGGCCTTAGTTGCCGAAGATGCCATGAAATATACAACAACAACAGGCCACGGTCATGAAACGGATAGTGGCCGTTTTCCAACTTTCTAAGTCAATACCAAGTGATTGGCAATTTAATCTCGGTTTCCTTTTTTTCTGGGACACGTATATTAAAAAGGCTTGTTCGTCTCAAATGTTGGCTTTTAAACAATATATCCAAGAATAGTGATCTGGGGCCAATTTCATAAAGCTGCTTAAGCATGAAAAATTGCTTAAGCATGAACAACTTTGCTTGATAAAATTAGGTTACCAGCAAAAATTCATGAAATTGTCATGGTAATGAAACAGTCCTCTAACACTGGTCATACACTACTTCTAACACATGAGGATTTCACTGGTAACGTTCCTTACTAAGCAAGAGGTTTTTTTGTGCTTAAGCAAACATTGGTGCTTAAACACCTCTATGAAATTGGCCCCAGCCTCCACAAGAGCCACGGAGGCAGGGTGCGCCACTCTGCCCGAATTGCCTCCATGATCGAGCTGTTGCATTTCTAGGGCTGCTTGGGAGATGTGTTTCTCCAGAGGTCAGCTCATCTTGCACGGGTTCAATCGGGTTGAAACCGAACAAAATGAACTTTTCTGGGAGCCCTTAAATGCAGGATTCTCCCCAAAACACCATTTCACATTTCAATACTGTGGGAAATGGCAATCACTTTGTTCAAACGGAACTTATTTTGGACTTGAGGAAATCACTGAAGCAGAACAGTCTTAAAAACGATTCCAATAAGTGCTTGGTTGAAAAGTGTCTTGTTATATCCGCAAGTTCACTGTTATACTCAACTAAATGTTGCTGTCTTGAAATTAAAGGAGCGTGACCAGATCAATTTTTCCCATATGGGTGTTGAGGTTTTGATACCATATCATTTGTCATACTTTTCTCATAACCATTCTGAAATTGTGCGCTCTCAATCCGTTTATTTTCAAGGATATTGTCAAAAAAACAAACCGTTTTGTAAACTAATTTATCCGTTCCATAAAGCAGTGCAGTAATAACACCAACTATTTTGCTTCCACATCCAAATTGGGGATTGCAAATTTCCTGTTTTCTTCCCATGGATAGTATTTTGGGGAGGTATTTTATATGATTGTTAGGCTAAAACAAATTTTTCTGAACACGCTCCTTTAAAGGGCTGAAATGCTCAATAACTTTATGCACAGTTTTTGCTGCATATGAAGGATTACTTGTGTAGAAAAACAATACTACTGTTCATTTTGATGCCCCAACTTTGGAAATTTCTTCACATAAACTCACAGAAAGAGGGCGCTGTTTGGGGCATGCCACTTTAGGAACACGCAGCAGAAAAGGAAAGAAAAAACATAAGATTTCAAACTGTAATTGTGGAAAAATGCTGCAGTTTCCAGCCTTAGTTTTTTTCATGGTTTGTAAAAGGCAACATGTAAAACAAACCTAAACCGTCATGGGTTATAACAGTTTCAGCAAGTTGGAGAAAATTGTGGAAACTTTTGTGCACAGTTGAATAAGATTTTCCAGTGTTTTCCTAATGTGACATCACCACTTTGCTCATGCATATGTCAATTTTCATTAGCATAAAAATGAAAAACCTTGATTTTAACCCCCAAAACAACTTCCAAGTAGGGTTTTTATGATTGTAAAATAATGGACTAGTTCCACAGCACAGATTTCATTGATAAAAAACCCCACAGCCCTTTAAACACAAATCTATGGAAAGTGACCAAGCCGGCTAACTGGCTCCAACTGTACCGTTGTGTGTTATCTCAAGACGTAGCCATAATTTTAGTCCACGGCTTCTGAGTTCTGCGCCTGATCTAACTTTAAAAAAGTTAGTGCGCCCCCAATCACTTTTAAACGAAGTTTTCGAAACGAAGGCTTTGCGTTTTGAGATTTGATATTTCGAGTTCCTGCCACATCTTTTCTAGCTCACTTCTGCCTCAATATTTTATTAAACCAGCACGATGTACCTTGTTATATACATAATATTTTATAAATTTGTTTTGTTTTTCTATTTAACGTTTTTAAAAATAAAAATCTTAGTGAAATCTGAAGTCATGCATGCATTTCGAAAAGGCTCCCTCCGGCCGTCGCCAAGTACCAGTGACGTTTGATCTCGTACGTCAAGTACGGTACACGTTGCATGCGTGCGTCTCGTGCATGCTCAAAACACGTAGGAAAGGATACGAGAGAACATGACAAATTTAGTAACATCATGAACCAAAAATATCGCGAAAAATGATCAAGACATACTCAAAATCACCCCAGCTGTTAGGTTAAGAGAGCTCAACTCGGTGCCCATCGATGGAATGAAAAAGGAATTATCACTGTGGATTCTGTCCGGAGGGAAATATCGGTGAAAAAATAGTGGACGATTATGTCGAAAGTGAAGGTAGCTGTACGGGTCCGGCCCACCAACCGGCGAGGTGAGTTAGGTCGTGGGGCGATTTGTGCGTTTGTACGGTGCAGATGTGTGATTGTGTGTGTGGTGCATATGGATGGGCGTGCGATGATTTCCGTACTCGGCGCTTGTTTGTGTTGAACTTAAAGTAAAAGCGATGTTGTTGGTGAATGGCGATTTCTGACTGTTGCAGTTGAATGTTGTTTTTAATGGTATTTTTTTCGTTTAGGTTGAACAAAGATTTTAAGGAAATTAGCCTACCTCTGAAGTCTTGGAATCAACAGGTAATCAAATTCTAAGATGCACTTTCCACATGCACTTTTGTCGCAAATGTTGCTTTTCTAAAGAAAAATGACATTTTCTCCTTCAAAAATTGCATTCAGTTTTAGTGCACAAGATACCGCTCGTGCCGTAATTTGTGTGCATTACTTTATGCAGTAATGTTATCGTTTATTTATCTCAGAAATGCAACATTTCCGACAGAAGTGCAAGTGTGAAGTACTGTATCTTAAAATTGGATAATCTGTTGATTCCAGGACGTAATTTCATTCAAATCTTTGTTCAATGTAAACGGAAAAATTTCCTTTTTAATTTACTGTTAGTGTTAAATGATTGGGAAAGAATTCCGTTTACTGGTCGGCACTTTAATATTCTCCTAATGACTTAATAACCACCAAAACGTGTTAATATTATAAAGGGACGTGATTTTAGGAGTGAAAAAACATTCAACAATTGTTTGCCCTGTTTTATAGACTTAACACACAGCGTTTCAGTGGCGACCAGTGAACGGAATTCATACCCCATGTAATTTTGACACATAAAAATCAAATTTCCAATGCACGACCTCGGAGCAAAATTTTGTCACTTAGAATTTGCCCCAGGGATGGGGATTTTGTCATAGGAATTTGTGCATTCGTCTATGAAACGCTGGGTACCAGCTGTTGGGGAATGTAGTTGACCATATTTAGTGGGGTACCATGGCCGAGTGGTTTAGGTCACTGACTCGCAACACTCGAGGGTGAAAACTTGGGGTTGCGGGTTCGATACCTGGCTGTGGTACCTGTGCCCTTGAACAAGGCACTTAAACACACTTGCTCCATCCTTTGGAAGGGATGTAAAGCCATTGGTCCAGTGTGTTGTGTAACACACTTAAAAGATCGCAGAGCATTCTTTCGTGAAGAGTAAGGGGATTCTCCGGTGTCTCTGGCCGTTGGCTGCCAATGGCGCCACCCACCTACATGTATGTATCTCGACGTTTAGGTGGATAACACTTGTAAGCTTCATGCAATTCAGCCAAGTTGAAGTTTATTAAACCCATTAAATAAATACATTTTTATATAAAAAAATATTTGAATGCAGTGCGTGCCGCACACCGGCTGCAGTCAGCAGCGCGCATCACGCAAGGCGTTCATAGCGGAAAATGGTCTCAAAATCAGATGAAAAATTGCACTTTCTGTAAGAATGTAAGTAAGTCATTGTACCTCAGCTAAAACTTTGATATGTACCGAGTACTTGTAAGTGGGTAATTCCCTAAATTAAGGGTCCAAAATTGTTGGTGTCCCAGTTACGTACATGTACGACACTCTCTGCTTCAAAAATCACCACTCGTAATCACAAATTCTCAGTAATGGACTGTGACCTGTGATTAAAGGGGGCAGCATAATTTTGTTAAATATTTTGTTCTCTGATTCCTGAAAAATATTCAAAACAAAAGACCATATTAAAGGCTTATACCGGTAATTTGTTCCATGGTATTGAATACATGTACATGTACAATGATGTAGGAGTTTGGTGTCCCGGGTTACCTACATGTATGCCAATGAAAATGGGCTGTAGAATGAGTTTGCATTAACCTTGGTGCCATATCTACACACAAACATTAAATTTAAGTGGCATTTGTTGAAATTAAAATAATTATTTTCTACTGGGAAACCACTTTCAATCACTAAAAACACTTGGAAATCTTAAAAAGCATGTCACACTTTTGGACCCCTAATTTAGGGAATTACCCGAATGTATCTTGTATGTACCTCGGATGGTGTGTTAAGCGTACCATGTATTTGTAGCCATTTGGTTAAGAAACATGAGTTTAGCAATGAGAAAATATCAAGTTTTTCCTTGAAAACACTTTTTATGTCATGCTCTGATAGATTTAGTGCATGGAGTCTGAACTGGCGAACGTGTGTATGGTATTTGTTCCGAGGAAGATATGCCAATTCCTTATAATCTTATTTCTGCTGCAGAGCTGGAGCTGAGCACTAAATGTTGTGTGGACATGGACGCACAGCAGACGATTCTTCTGCCAATATCATCTAAGGCGTCGGATAGGTAAATATGTTTGCTTTGATTTTTGTTGGAAAGAATGCAAGATCTACATTGTAGCTGCGACTTACGGTATTTATTGAATGTTAATTGGGGCAAGCCGGGCAGGGATTTGGGTTGTATCTTACGTGATCTCTGGGAGTGGTGGTTATCTCATTGAAGGGTTTATCCCTCTGTAGGGCTTGTTACGGTCACGTGATAGCCAATCCCAATCAGAGAAGAACAACTGCAATGCTTTGTTTTGAGACCACTAGTTGGCTTCATGTCTGCACATTAAATCCGCATTAAGCAGAAGTCCGTGGTTCGAATCCCAGTGGAGCCAAGTTGTTTTTCACTGCATCCAGATTTCCCATTCAGATCTTGCATTCTTTAAACAAAATTTTAAAATGCATGCTTTGCAATGGACCATTTCAGCTAATTTGCCAATTTCTACAGCCATCTCTATAAAAACTTACATCACATTCTGGATAAATCGGGAGTGTGAAATCTCAGATTTTTAGCAGATTTCTGCTTTTTTTTTAGTTTGCCAGATTTTATTGTCTGTTTTTTGTCCCCTACCGACGGGCTAGTTTATTTTTTTTAAAGTGAAAAGAACGGGCTTTATTGATTTAGTGCCGATTCGTGAAACAGACTTGTGGAAGTCTAGTTGCCAAGCACCATGACATTTCTGTGTGTGCACGTGTGAATACTGTTTGAACCGTGCATGCAGTCTGCATATTGTTTGGAGGAAGTTGAGGAAAATTTAAGTGTAATTTAAATCGTTACATAAATCAAAACTTGCTCATTCTAAGACCTTCAATACTTTAATACTAAAGTATTAAAGCCTAGCGTACACAGGGGCGTACATCGACCTTGCAACTGGAAGCAATTAGTGGCAACTGGTGTTTCCGGCAACTGGGAGCAACTGGGAGCAACTGATCAGTTGCTTAAAAAGATTGAGGTACGCAACTTGCAACTACCGGTACATGTACTAGCAACTGGAAAAATCCAAGTTGCGAGTTACTTATAAATGTTCTACTTTCTGGCAACTACATGTAGTTGTACCCAGTTGCAGTCAGTTGCGTCGATGTACATGTTGCAACTAGTTGTTGTCAGTTGCTTGCATGCATGCATCTGATCACAACAGTTGCTTCCAGTTGCAAGGTCAATGTACTCTAGGCTTTACCAAGTTGCCGTGTCGATGCGCGCTCTGGAAATGTAGACATGGCTGCACCACCCTCCCAGTTGCAGCTAGTTGCACAACTACGGTATACACACATAGTACACCCCATTACCCCCATAAATGTACTAACAATTCGTAGGAAAATGACTATTTTTGAGACTCCTGACATGATACAAACCCTCCTGGATTGTCAATTACCAACCCTAAGGGATTTTAAAATGTGTTTAGAGTCACGGAATGAACCTGTTAAAATTCCCAGATGTCTTCCCCAAAATCCGGGAGGGTTGGCAGCTCTGCGTACACTTTTAGGTGTTGTCAGTTTTGTTAATTTTTACTGGATCTGGATATTCCAGTTCAAAGTAGGCCTTACCCAAGAGCGCATTTGCACCAAAACACAATCATATCATTTTACACGGTGTTGAAATACTTTTGTAAAAATTGTATACATTGTAGTACTGGTATGCAGAATCTACGGGTGAGTGCATTTGTTAAAGCCACAGCCTGTGTTGGGAATTTATGGTTCAACAATCTCATTTTTTATTTTGAATCGGAGCACAATACCAGTACATAAACTGTGTTCTATACAGCAGTGTTCAGTTGGAATCCACGAACTTGTGTAGGGGGTACACAGCATGTATGAAATATGAAATATTTTTAAGTACACTGTATCAAGTGTTGATTTGGTTTACCAGAGTATGAAATGATGAAATACTTTTTATTATGTACATATTGGGGGTACCGTGGCCGAGTGGTTAGGGCCATTGACTCGCAATCATGGGTGAAAACTTAGGGTTGCGGGTTCGAATCCGGCTGCGGTACCTGTGCCCTTGGGCAAGGCACTCAACCACTTGCTCCATCCTTCGGAAGGGATGTAAAGTCGTTGGTCCAGTGTGTTAGGTAATGGTAAAGCACTCTAAAGATCCCAGAGCATTCTTTCGTGAAGAGCAAGGGGGATTCCCCGGTGTCTCTGGCCATTTCTAATTCTAATTCTTCATGGGTTTCCTCACGCTTACGAGTGACAGTGCAATGAGCACTATTGAGGAATCCTTGGTATGAATACCAGAAAGAAATAATAATAATAATAATATTCAGTGTTTGGACACCCATGGCTATTCGACAAAATGGGTCTCCATTTTTGGGGCCTTCAGTACACAATAGGCTTGGGCAAATCTTGGCTCAGATTTTTAAAAAGGAATCGCGATTCCACACAGCCTACATGTAGGCCTGTGCATTTTCGAATAATTTACTTTCGATTTTATTTTCGATCGAATATTCGATATTTGATGCGTAAACAGTTTCCAAGATTTTGGCAAAAAAGTTTGCCATGATTTTGGCACATCTGAACTCACAGGAAGTTACAGCAGCCGTTTTTAAATGCCTCATGTCGCATTTGGACGTGGTTGGATGCAAGTGTGACACCAATTAAAGTGGCCGTTTCGGAGACAGAAAAAAGATTTCACATCTTTATGACGAAATGACAAGTTTGGAGTAGAAAAGCACATATCGAATATTTGATTCGGTAAACTGCTATTCGAATATTCGATGGACGATCGAATATTCGAATATATTAATATTCAATTTGTTAGGCACAGCCTTAACACAGCCTGAATATTACATACATGTACCGGTACATGTAGGGCTAAAATTATGTAAGGAAGGGCAAAAATTCCCAATTAACGTATTTAATCTTTGAAAAATGTCCTTTTGGCAGATTACCTGTCATCCTCTTGCAACAGTGCCCCTTTAACGCACTCCCTAACTCCTGCGTACAGTGGCCCTGTTGAAAAAGGCCCCATTTCGCGGTGGGACTAGCCACAGAAATCTTGTCGCTTCTGCTGGACTAATCAGGACGCTTGGCAGTGCATTGCAGCATGATTGCAGGCATTCAAATGTAACGCGCGCAGATTGTAAACACCGTGCATGCATGTGATACATGTACTCGGTAATGCTGGCTGCTGTCCGCGTCAACGATTGGCTGCTATTTAAAGCATACTGGGGAATCCGTTCCATTACATTCGTCAGCATGCATCCCTGTTATTAATTTGAAAAACTGCGGAGTAAATTAAGATCGTCGTTTGAAAGTTTGGTAGGAATGGGACAGTCATAAGGAACGGAACCCAATACAATTTCTGGAAAGTACAGAAATCGTTTCTTTTCGGCATAACATGACTGAATTGATTAAATTACATCAAAATGACTCGGGCGTGAGTTGGCTCAAGATAACAGCCGGCTCACTCCACAGATTTGCGTGTGTTTCCTCAGGGTATTGTTACTCGCTTTGCAGAGTGGAAATTCCCTGATATCTCAGGATGATTACATGTACCTGTAGGCCTATGAATTGTTCCAAATGAATGGGCAACCACATGATATAACATTTTCTGAATATTATAAATCATATTTTTTTATTGTCAAAACAACTACCGAGTCAGTACGCATGCCCATAAATTGTATGCAGTCACGATGTCTGTCATAAACGTATCAATTTTATTATTAAGCACTTATAGATTAAATAATAGCCTTGACGTTCATGGACGTACGTGTACAACTCCTACAATGCAGACTTTGTTTACATGTACCGGGGTATGTACAGTAAGATACATAGTGTAATGATATCGTCTATTAAATTATTACAATTATAACAACAGAATTAATACCAAGAGTAAAGTCTACATGTTCTAGTCCTGTCCTTGATTTGTGTACGTGTACACGAGGGAAAAGTCAATAAATGTTCTACATCACGTACATGTACCGGCACCAAATTGAATCCCGCCCTGACATTGCTGCATTTGTTTTTTTAATGAATTCGCAAGACGATCAATGTTCAATAAAATATGGTACCGGTACATGTATGTTACAAGAAATTATTTCAAAGGCTCAGTGTATTTGCATTGACTAAACATTTTATTTAATGAGTTGACAAATAATACATACCGGTACATTGTACAACTAGACCCGTGTCGTTCTTGACAACGAACACGGGGCTGTTCTGGATCATTTTTATAAACGTGTTTTATTTACATGTAATTATTTAATCATCTTGTCGCTAAAGGGTGGTACATGTATTTCGTACAATGACATCATCACTTATATATTTGGAAAGCCTGAGGGCCTCTGACACTAACACCCTTGACCCCATCTCAATACCTCCTACCATTTTTAAACTAAGGGCCACTTCCAGTTTCGACAGGAAGTGAGCAAGGTCAAAAGTCATTGCCATATTTTTTGGATACTCCACCCTAGTCAAAGTCTAACAGTTGACCCCATCCAGATATCTTGTACCACTTTCAAATGGCAAGGCAAAATATGTTTGACCAATAGGAAACGAAGTCAAAGGTCAAGGCATGTGCGCATCTTAAAGAATCAATATCGTAGATCAAACGGTATAATATTTATTGATTTTTGAATATTTCATTTTTTAAATTTCATGCCCTTTAATCTGACACCTGATGACATCATCATGACGTCATTGTAGTCTCAGAGACCTACATACATGACAAGTATGCATGTTAAGTTTGAAGTCGATCGTCAATGTGCAAGTGCCCGAAAAAATGACAAGAAAAAATGGGCAGAACCCATTTAATAGAAACACACATGTGCGAGCTTGTGTTCTGTTGGCAACTCGGTAACCAATTGTTCATATTTATAATCCACTTTTGGAAAAATACCTGCTGTAGTGTGATCCTTCAATTCTTTCAAGTAGTGTACGGTATGTTTCATGTTTGTGCTTTCTCTAAAGGCCTGTCCGCATTGGACTTTTTTAAGGAAAACTTACCGAGACGATGGGTACTTTCCCATTTTAAGTTCAATGCGGACAAGCCAAGGACGTTTTCCTTTCAGTTACCGGTAACCTCCCGAGTCCAGCGGTTACTTTTCCTGGCCAACTGCTGCCCAGGAAAATTGACTAGGGAACTTTCCCAAGACGGTAAGTCCAGTGCGGACACAGCGAGTACCGGTAGGTACATGTACATACCGGTATAAAAGCGCTCTAGGGCCAATTTCATAAAGCTGTTTAGCAGAAAAATTTGCTTAATCCAAAATTTGTTTGCTTTATAAAATGGGTTTTCAGTCAATCTTATATGATGTGCATTACAATTGACTGGTGTTCTGCTATTCTTGCTAAGAACACAAGTTGACATACAATTTTGACTATTAACCCATTTTTACAAAGCAGACAAATTTAGGTTTAAGCAAATGTTTCTGCTAAACAGCTTTATAAAATTGGCCCCTGGAAGCTTATATCCGGGCCGTGAAGGTCAAACTGCGAAGGGACACTGCGCATGCTCTCCCACAGTCTTTGTAAAATTTTTACGCGTCAAAAAGTCCAAGTGCGGACAGCAGTCAAATTCAGCCATTTTTCATTTTACCATCGTCTCGGTAAAACCTCCCAAAAAACAAGTCCAATGCGGACACGGCTTTAGACTCAAAGCAACTTTCGACCCATTTACACTCGACCTGACTTTGTCGAATCGAACCTAGAATTGTGCAAAAAGGCGAGTTGAAACTGGGTAGGCGATGAGTGTAAACACAGAAGACTCTGGTTTGAATTTAATTCGCCTTTTTGTTTCACCATTCGAAGAGGGTGTGCAGAATTTATTGTACATAGTTTTTCTTATCTTGCAGTCATACATTTAGCTGGGTTTTAATTTTTTTTTAAAGGGCTGGATGTAAATAAATGCTTATACTGTACACTGGATGGTACCAGCTACCAGTACATGTACATGTACATGTACATACAGTATAGTACATACCTGAAGTGAAAAAGCCAACAAGTTTGCTTGTTTAAATATTGGACCCTCTTGAACCCCATGTTTGTGTTATTTTTAAGTCGTTGTTCAACAAACAGGTTTACTTTTTAGATGCACAGCAAAACGCATACCGTAGTCTACCAGTATAAATAATGCACTGCTACAGTAAGGTAATGAAGAAAGTAAAGGAGCCTGTCCAGATTTTTCCAGAAAATGGATTTCATTCTAACCCGGTGGTCTAGTGGATAGCGTGTCGAACTTTCGGTCGAGATGTCATGGTTTGAAACCTTGCCATTGCACTGCGTTGTGTCCTTGGACAAGACACTTCACTCCACGTTGTCTCTCTCCACCCAGGTCATGCAGGTGTATAAATTGGTACCAGCAGATACGGTTGGGGAAACCCAACTACATGTACACTGTAGTTGCTGGTGGTAGACCTGCGATGGACTGGCATCCCATCCAGGAAGAGTACATTGTACATGTATACATATGTAGCGTTGCTCCTAGTCACTCTATGCCATGGAAACCGGGGATAAGTACCGGCCGTTTGAGCCAATAATAGCTCGTAAACGACTTACATGTACATGTACCTGACAACTTACTCTTTCGCGTTTAGGTCGACCGGTTATGGGTAAAAACGGCGTATTAGGACGACCGACCGTATTAGGGCGACCGATAGCCGGTCGTCCTAACGCCAAGTGCTTCAAAAACCATCTTTATTAGGTCACAAACCATTTTCTTCTAGGTCGCAAAACTTTTTTTCAGAGAATTAGGTCGAGAAAATGCGTGTCAATTCACGAGTTTCTTTCCGACAATTTTGAGGTTTTAGTGGTCTCTGTAAGCACTCTACCCAAAACGGTCGTCCTAATACGGGAAAAATAGTTATTTAATAATTGAATCATATAAAATGCCTCCCCAAAAAAATGGAAATTTGCAATCTCCATTTTTGATGTGGAAGCAAAAAAGTTGGTGCTGCACTGCTTTACATATAACCCGATTTAAATTATTTTACAAAATATCGCTGGTTTTTTGACAATATCCTTGAAAATGTACGGATTGAGAGCGCGAAATGAGAAAAAATAAGACACATGATATGGTATCAAAATCTCAACACCCATGAGGTTGGGGGGTTGTGGTAAAAAAAGTGATCTGCGCTCGATATTCATGAAGCGCTACGATCCTTTGTAAAGCCTAGTTTCCATATAATCGTAACGTGCGCACGCAGACTACTGTAGATGCAAACAACTGCCATGCAAACACTGACGGAAACAGTCGGCAAAGTTGAACTTGGTTCAATATTGCTGACCGTCTGCGTTACTATTTGCGTTGCTAGTTTGCGGTACTCTCTGCGTTTGTTACGTCTACATGTGGGCAATTCCATGAAAAGGTGGAATTTTCTCCAAAAAATGAAATTGCTCCCAGAATTGAATTTTTATCTTTATATCATTCCAAACACGTGCAAGTGTCAGGGGAAAAAAAATTATTCTGTTTGGGTATTGTTTACTGTGAAAAAAAGCTAATTTTCCGATAGTACACTTTGATGGGAAAAAATCATGTTTTTTTCTGATTTTACCAATTGGCCCTATTTTTAGAGTCAAGATCAATCTTCTTACAAAATATATATGTATTGTATAAGTATGGAGAATAGTCTTTCAGAAACAATAAGTAAAATTTCAATACAACTCAATGTACACTTGTGTCAATACTTGGTTTGAGGTACTCTTGGAGAGCGTAACCCGTGTTACTGAAATACACTTTTTTAAATATATTTAATAAATAACCTGGTTTTAGTTGCTGCAACTTATAATTTTCCTCCAACTAGTAAGGGCGTATGTAAAAATAGTAACCATTCAGATAAATTCTTAACCACCACTTCACAATGAGCCTGCAAAAATTGTAACACGTGTTACTAGTAATGTGTGTTACCATTGAAATGCGTGTTACCATGCCCAGTACACTACATACTGTACAATGGTAATTGTAGACTGTGAACACAGCCTTTTCTTTTTCAAGTAAAAAGAGGGCAGTATAACACTATTTATACCCACAATGCCTCAAGGTTCATTATCAGCACATGTATTGTTTTAAGGTGTACCGGTATTAATCCAGCTTCAGTGAAGGGTGAAAGTGAATCAATCTAATCTATTTCAATCTAACCTAAAAGAAGACCGGTAAGATTCTCATTTTTACATATTACT
The DNA here is from genome assembly GCA_037783545.1 of Henricia sp. BOLD:AAB3569. NCBI lineage: Eukaryota > Metazoa > Echinodermata > Asteroidea > Spinulosida > Echinasteridae > Henricia > Henricia sp. BOLD:AAB3569. The sequence continues at coordinate 458,412 of JBBELK010000715.1, forward strand.
TCCGTGTTTCAGTGATGCACCCAGCTGGAAAGAATGCATAGTTCCGAGTTTGCCTAGTTAGCCCCGCCCCCGTGGATATTGTTGCTATGGCTCACACGCTATCGTCAAAAATGGCGACACACTATACGCACAAAGCAATGGGACTTTCAACGGAAAGCACAGATTCATTGGAGAAAACTCAAAGGCATTCATGTTTCAGGGTCGACAGTTATCTTAGAACACACAGAGTAAAGGGCCAGTAATACAGGGATGTCATATCATGACATACATGTACGTGCTTTCGTACCTTTGAACAACGAAACGACCGGCCTTGAAACCAAAAATTCACCCGGATCATCGCGAAATGAGAAAAAATAAGACACATGATATGGTATCAAAATCTCAACACCCATGAGGTTGGGGGGTTGTGGTAAAAAAAGTGATCTGCGCTCGATATTCATGAAGCTCTACGATCCTTTGTAAAGCCTAGTTTCCATATAATCGTAACGTGCGCACGCAGACTACTGTAGATGCAAACAACTGCCATGCAAACACTGACGGAAACAGTCGGCAAAGTTGAACTTGGTTCAATATTGCTGACCGTCTGCGTTACTATTTGCGTTGCTAGTTTGCGGTACTCTCTGCGTTTGTTACGTCTACATGTGGGCAATTCCATGAAAAGGTGGAATTTTCTCCAAAAAATGAAATTGCTCCCAGAATTGAATTTTTATCTTTATATCATTCCAAACACGTGCAAGTGTCAGGGGAAAAAAAATTATTCTGTTTGGGTATTGTTTACTGTGAAAAAAAGCTAATTTTCCGATAGTACACTTTGATGGGAAAAAATCATGTTTTTTTCTGATTTTACCAATTGGCCCTATTTTTAGAGTCAAGATCAATCTTCTTACAAAATATATATGTATTGTATAAGTATGGAGAATAGTCTTTCAGAAACAATAAGTAAAATTTCAATACAACTCAATGTACACTTGTGTCAATACTTGGTTTGAGGTACTCTTGGAGAGCGTAACCCGTGTTACTGAAATACACTTTTTTAAATATATTTAATAAATAACCTGGTTTTAGTTGCTGCAACTTATAATTTTCCTCCAACTAGTAAGGGCGTATGTAAAAATAGTAACCATTCAGATAAATTCTTAACCACCACTTCACAATGAGCCTGCAAAAATTGTAACACGTGTTACTAGTAATGTGTGTTACCATTGAAATGCGTGTTACCATGCCCAGTACACTACATACTGTACAATGGTAATTGTAGACTGTGAACACAGCCTTTTCTTTTTCAAGTAAAAAGAGGGCAGTATAACACTATTTATACCCACAATGCCTCAAGGTTCATTATCAGCACATGTATTGTTTTAAGGTGTACCGGTATTAATCCAGCTTCAGTGAAGGGTGAAAGTGAATCAATCTAATCTATTTCAATCTAACCTAAAAGAAGACCGGTAAGATTCTCATTTTTACATATTACTTCCGTGTTTCAGTGATGCACCCAGCTGGAAAGAATGCATAGTTCCGAGTTTGCCTAGTTAGCCCCGCCCCCGTGGATATTGTTGCTATGGCTCACACGCTATCGTCAAAAATGGCGACACACTATACGCACAAAGCAATGGGACTTTCAACGGAAAGCACAGATTCATTGGAGAAAACTCAAAGGCATTCATGTTTCAGGGTCGACAGTTATCTTAGAACACACAGAGTAAAGGGCCAGTAATACAGGGATGTCATATCATGACATACATGTACGTGCTTTCGTACCTTTGAACAACGAAACGACCGGCCTTGAAACCAAAAATTCACCCGGATCATCGCATACAACACTGTACAAATTGTATGGGGCCGGCAGAACATATCGCGTGCACGTGTGATCATGTTGTTGTGAGACAGTGCACTTTGACCTATGTCAGTGATATCTGCTAGCTCTGTTGTGATTGGTCGGCGGGTTCGGTTGATTGACAGGTCGGAACTATGCATTGGAAGTGGCCAAGTCCTACAGACGACAAGACATTTTATTTCAGGAATCAGATTATCAGGAAACTTGGAGAACCAGTGATAGTAAACAATTGCATGCACTACAAATTTTGTGGTCTGTAGAGCAACTAACAAAATAAATAAATAAAAAGGTCTACTTACTGATTTGATCTTCAGATATGATGTGTAACTGATATTAGTTGATAATTTTGAGAATTTATAACTTTACAATTGAAATAACGTATCAACAATATAGCCGGACAAAGTGAAACGCGTGTTACCGTAACGTGTGTTACTGACAATTTTGCAGTTTACTGAAAAAGTATATCTTTAATTATTGTTATTATTCCAGTATAATAAAGCTTAGCCGAGTACTTGAATACAGTAGAAACCAATTTGTTGTAGACTGGTTAGTTTTAGGACAAAGTTGAGATAAAGTTTGGTATTTGTTTGCCCTGTCCATCCAGTGAAACGCGTGTTACTAATTTTCGCAGAGCTCTCTCTGCTACACAAGTTGATCTTTCATTTTTGTGTGAACATGGGGATCTAGCTTTGAGTTGTTGGTATTAAAATACAAAAGATGAACACTAAATTCAAATTAGTCTTGCAGCCAGAGAATGGAGAATAATGAAGGACGTGCTGAAACGTAACGCGTGTTCCTGCGGAATTGCCCATGTATGGAAACCAGGCTTAACTCGATACGCACGTTACGGCGGTTTACCCATCGCAACCGGTGTTACGAAGGATCGTAGCGCTTCGTTAAATCGGATAATGTTTCTTTAAGTTTTCGGGTGCTGCTAATGTGTGCACACAGTTTGTACCCATACACGTATGTACAGTGTCACACATTGTCTATTTCCCAGGTCTCTCTTCCTGTCAGACATTTTTGTAAGTAACCTTCAAGGTACATGTACAGTACATGTACATTTGTAGGAACCCCCATGTTTATGTACAATGTACATGAAAGTAATTTTTGTCCTATGAAGGGAAGGAAGAAGCACTTCCTCCCATAGAATACAAGAACAGTGCCTTGTCGTAACTGGGTCCAAATTATGAAACTTTGCTTCGAGTACAGCACCACAGATTACACAACTCAAATTTGTAACAGGCCAGAAGATGAACACCCCCATTGCCCTGGGGCGCGTTTAATAGCACAAAATGTACGCCGGTATTGGGTATTTTGCTATAGTCCGTATCAAATAGCCGCCATTTCATGGGGCACCTTTTGTTACCGGTACTTACACAACCGTTCAACACATTGGAAGCACAATATGTGCAACCATGCATGTCCTCAAGGAACAAAGAAAATGCCCCACGAAATGGCGGCTATTCGATACGGTCTATACCTTCAGCATTGAAGGTATTGTCGGTATGAATACGTACATGTACGGTATTGCACTATTGAACGCGTCCCTGGTCTTGGTATTGCTGCCATTGTGTAGTCTTTCCATAGACTTTATAATTTTTTTTAACGGAGGTCCCCTTTGCAAATACCAAAATAAAAGAGAGTACCGACAGTTTTCCTTTCAATGACAAAGTTTAAGGTGTGATACAGATCCCTCTAAGGGCCTGTCCGCATTGGACTTTTTTGGGGGAAAACTTACCAAGACGATGGGTAATTTTCCCATTTTTAATCCAGTGCGTACAGCCTACCGGGGTAGGACGTTTTCCTCTTGGTAACTTTTCCCGAGTCCAGCGGTTACTACTTTTCCTGGCCAACTTCTGCCCAGGAAAATTTACCAGGGAACTTTTCCCGAGACGACAAGTCCAATGCGGACACAGCGAGTCGGTAAAAGCGCTCTGGAGCATACGTCCAGGCCGTGAAGGTCATACTGCGAAGGGACACTGCGCATGCTCTCCTACGGTCTCGGTAATTTTTCCCTTTTTGAATTTTACCATCGTGTCAGTAAAACCTGCTGAAAAACAAGTCCAATGCGGACACGGCTTAATTGGATCAGACTTGATGCAAATTCCACAAACTACATGTAGACATTGTAAGCTTTGAATTTGACTGTGAAACTGACATTTGTCAGCGGAGCCAATCCTGCAGGATGTTTTACACCGCGTTTACACTCGAATCGGCAAAGGTGGATACAGATCCAGCATTTTTATTGCAACCACAAAACTGAAAATTTTCCCGCGTTTACACTACACCCCAAATCGCTTCAACTCGCTTTAGAAACCGCAAAAGTCACCACTAAATGTAACTGCAGCGCATGTGTGAGCTGTTAGGTGTTGCTGCACTAGTGCCAGATTGGTCAATTAAATCTACTACACTGCGGGCACCGCCCCAAGGACACTCAAATTGCCGAATCTGTATTCGGGTAGCGTTTACACTACAAGCGACCTTGACGATTGCGGGGTTCAACCCTACCCTAAAGGTGACTTGAAAAAGGCGAATCAGACCCGGGTCTGATCCGCCTTTTTAAATTCACCTTTTGCGTTTACACTTAGTGTCTACCCGGCTTCAACTCCCCTTTTTGGAAATTGCGGAGTTCGATTCGGCAAAGGCGAATCGAGTGTAAACGGGGTGTTAGACAGTTTAGCATGAAGTCTATTGACACCACTCATAAAAACCACTCAAGCATTAATTTCATAGTACACCTCTGTGACCTAAAATATGTAGAGCGTTCAGATATGGGTCAAACCAAGCCATTTCTAAATGCTCAGTTCTGAGTTTGCAGTTACCAACAATAGAAAATTGTCTCCCACTACCCCAAACGTTTCGTTCTCAGTAGTACAGTGTCTGAACAGGTCCTTCATTGCCAAAATGCAGAGTTGTACATGTATATGTACGGTAGTCGAGTCCTTAACAAGTCTCTCACAAGTGGGTCTTTCCACAGTAAAGGGGGCATTTTGGCAACACAGACCATATTTTCGAGGAAATACACGGTACCTTTGTCTGGTCTCAAAATAAAAGAAATAAGTTTAAGTTGTTCTGAAGAGATTAGCGTGTTTATATTAAAGATCCGGAATTTTACCGGTAAACCCATTTACCGGTAAATAGCGGGTAACAGGAAGTTTCTACAGAGCTGGCCTTCGCCACGCGCACGTGAGTTTGCCAGATAAAGGTCGCATGCAGGGGTCATGCACAGGCATTGGATCAGTCCTGTGTTTACATTTTCTCCGCTGTATGCGCACTCGGGCGGAACGGTGCATGTTTCTATTGGCACTTACTGGAAAATTTCCTGGCATTTTCCTTCCTCGAGAAGGAAAATTGCCGGGGAAAATGGTCCCCACTATTTACCGGAAAATAGTGGATAAAACCTGTTTCTACTGAGCACATTTTTAGTCTTTTCTGGCATTATCCGGGAAATGGATCTCAATAGAAACACGCCTATTGTAGGCCTAAAAAGGGTTACAAATAGTGTGACAACATGCCTTTCTAAAAACCCTGTGTACATGTACAAATTTCCAATTATGCTCGTAACTGGGACAGACACTTGTGTTACATTTTATGAGCGTATACCCGGTATTGGAAATTTGTACACAGGGTTTTTAGAAAGGCATGTTGTCAAACTATTTGTAACCCTTTTTCGGCCTACCGTAAGTTATCTCTTCAGAACAACTGAAACATATTTCTTTTATTTTGAGACCGGACAAAGGTATTTTCTGGAAAATATGGTCTGTGTTGCCAAAATGCCCCCTTTACTGACTGTGGAAAGGCTCAAGCCCAGAGCCGATAAAATCACAAGTCTGTGACAAGTCCTGCACAAGTCTGTGACAAGTCCAGTAATAAGAAGCAAAGGATGAACACCCACAAAAGAATGCCTTTGTTGGAGTTCATTTGAATAGCGTGTGACTTGAATTAAGACCCAGGGACTTGTGGGGTACCGTGGCCGAGTGGTTTGGGTCATTGACTCGTAATCATGGGTGAAAACTTGGGGTTGCAGGTTCAAATCCGGCTGCGGTACCTGTGCCCATGGGCAAGACACTTGCTCCATCCTTCGGAAGGGATGAAAAGCCGTTGGCCCAGTGTGTTAGGTAATGGTAACGCACTCTAAAGATCCTAGAGCATTCTTTCGTAAAGAGCAAGAGGATATTCCCCGGTGTCTCTGGTCATTTATATTTTGAATTCTTCATGGGTTTCCTCACGCATGTCACGCTTGCGAGTGACAGTGCAATGAGCACTATTGAGGAATCCTTCGTATGAATACCAGAAAGAAATAATAATAATCTTCCTGGAATGCCGCATTAGGGTGACACTCCGGGAACCATTTCATATATGACCACCGAATTTTTCGGTAAAAACTTCTCTAATGAACACCAACTTTCTCTACCCAAAGCTTCAAAAAAATGGTTTGCCTTGGTAGAAAAAAATGGTTCGTGACCTAAACAGATGGTTTTTGAGAAAGTCAACAATAGGGCGACAGTTATGCGTCGCCCTAATCGACCCTGTCGCCCTAATATAGCTTTTTTACGCACCAATTGTCACCCTATTAAACCATGAATGCTTATAACTACTTGTACAACCTTGCTGTGTGACATGATTAGCAAGCTTGAAATCCGACCTTGAAACTCATATAATTTCTAGACATACCAGTATGTGTCTACTGTAATTGAACCCATACATACTGCCTCCCTACTGAGTAATGAGCAATGAACTGTCAAGTTCTAATACACACCACAGGATGAGTTATTGTTATGTCTGGTGACATTCAGAACATGTACTGTAGCTAATGTGCCTTAGGAGGGATAGTTGTCCTTAACCTTCAACGGTCCTGTTAAATAAGGGTTCTGAAAGATTTTAGTGCTACATGATGTATGTATTGAAGGATTTAAAGCTGGTCTGAAAGCTTGAAGCTACTTGGTGAGGAAGAAAGTTATTTTTATAAAACGGATGTTAATTGATAAAGTTCCGTTTTTCTTATCTTTATTGCTGACTTTATATTAGAGAGAAAAATTAAAAACTAGACCGTGTTCGTCAACCGGCAACAGGCTAAAATGAAAAATGACATCATAATGATATGCATTGACGCCGCTACATGTACGTCATAGCGAGGAGACAGTCACTATTTTGCAAAGCAAGTTGCATGCTTTCCGAATAGCATTTAAACCACCAGTCGTTATTTTTCTGTAAAGGTTTTCAAAGTTTTCGGTGTATTTTCTTAATGGTTGAAAATTTTCATTTTGGAGATCAATAAAATGCCAGCTTCGTGACTTGTTGGTGGTAACACTTTCAACTCTGTGGAAAATCCGCTGCGAGGAGCTACATGTAGGTAGGGGAGCGTGGGGTTAGTTGGAACAGTGTTGAAACATTTATATTTTCTTCCACGGCTGTAGTTATTTTTATGAAATCCTGCCACTCCTATGTTGCTATTAGCAACAGCTACCGGTATCCACCATACATGTATTATCCACAGCACATGTGCTACCCTGCATGCCCTGGTACAACCCTATTAGAATGAGAAAGGAATGTTTGTTTTTTGACCTTCCGAGTAATTTTTTCACCATTCAGAAATGTTAGTGTTTTATAGACGATTTTGTGAAACATTTTCCAACTAACCCCACTCTCCCCTACACGACCATAGTCAGTGAAGCAGCTCTGTGTGTCTCCTCGCTATGACGTCACACACATAGCTCGAGGTGATTGACGTGACCTTTCGTTTTCAGTTTCGCGTGAAAAGAGTCTCGGAAAAAGACTGAAATTTTCTGACTTTTCCAGGATGAAATTCTGAATAAAATGTTCTTAGTACATAAAGGACTATATAAAGAAAGGATTACTGTTGAAAACCATGAAAGTGAAGGGAGATTTCCACCTAGCTTTAAAGGGCCCATGACATGCTAAACAACTTTGTGCCTAATCTTTGCTTCATATGACAGATTACTTGTTCAGCAAGACATACTATTGTTTGTTTAGATGTAAAATCAATAAAAGAAAACCTTTTTCAACTTTGAAGATGTAATTGCAATAAATCACAGAAAAAGGGCGCTGTTTGGAGTGCATCTCGTAAGGAAGACAGAAGGGAAAAGTTAAGAAAAAACATAAGACTTTAAGTTGGGGTTGTGGCAAATTGCTGCAGTTTCTACCCCCAGTTTCGTCATGGCTTACAACAGGCAACGGTAAAACAAACTTAAACAGCCTTGGATTACAAAAGTTCTAGGAAGTTTGAGAAAAAAGTGGAATCTTTTGTGCACAGTTAAATGTGATTTGTGTTTGCCTCTTGTGACATCATGACCTTGGTCATGTATGCATATTTGCATTAGCATAAAAACTAAAAACCGTTGTTTTAACCCCAAAAACAAGCTCCAAATAGGATTTTTATGACTGTAACTGAGTAGACTCTAGAGTGGTTTTATAGCATAGATTTCATTGATAAAAATCCCAAATAATGGGCCCTTTAAGCTCGCATCTGTTTCAGAAAATTTTACAATCACGCCATCTGTTTCTCTTTTGTCCTGTCACACTCATTGCCTGGCATAGGTAAGAGTAGATATCCACTGTACTGTTACGTACAAATCGTCTGTAGACAGATGATATGTTTGTTACACCTGCGTGCAGTGTTTGGTGGTATTAGTAAAGGCCGACACACTGTCCTTGTATGCATAATTCTACATCTCATTATAATGTCACACCTGGCTGAGCATGTATACAGTAAAATGTATCGGGATAGAAAAACGAGCGAAATAAAAAATAAATAAAATAATAATAATAATATAGGTTTTTTCGCTTGAATTCATCAGAAATGTATTCGATTTCATTTGTGGAACTACGTATTCAAGTGATTTTGATCAGGACGCAATTTATCTGGTTTTTATTCATTTGCACGTTATTCAATTTCGTTTAAAGACATTCACATTTGTTCGCTATTAAAGACGTATCCAGATTAGAATTTGCGTCATTCAAATACAAAGCATCGAATCTTAATTCAATTTAGCACAAGCTCGGGGCTTGGAATTTTCCCGATTGCGTGCTCAAAAAACAAAATTGAATGCTCTTTTTAAATAATCGAAGGATGATCCCAAACTGCATTCAAATTTGTGCTAAAACGAATGCATCCGAAATGAACTTGGGAGTGCTTTGTTAAAACTGAACGAGAAAACGGATAATAAATAAATAAATTTAATAAAATAAATAAAAAATGTATAAAAATACCAAAAAATCCAATCTATAAATACATGTAAAACAAAATTAGATACTGTAACTTTAAAAATTCATTCATTATTTACTTCATTTTCTATTTAATATTTAACAAACGTGAAAACAAATACCATAACAAAGTAAACATTTACATACATTTACAGTGTGCAAAATTGTACATGTAAGTTTTGGTTAGTGTAAATTCTCCTTCGTATTCAAGACGTACAGTAAAACATTAAATATTCAGGAAAACATTAGACGTTTTGACAAGTTTTCATCGAATTTCTCAGATGTGTTCCAATTGTCAACTAAAGTGTGACGGCATTGCCATGGTAACCGGGTCTTAACATTCACTGGTAATCTGAAACGTCTATTGCTAAAGCACAGGGAAGCAGATCACTGGTTTTAGTGTAGACCCAGTAACCTTGGCAACACACAAAAGAGTGACACTTTCACATTAGTAGTCTTAAGCCCTGTCCGCATTGGACTTCTTAGTAGGAAAATAATATATCAAATTTTAGCTGAACATATCCCTCAAAGGAATAGAGCTCAAGAGAGATCATGCTGGCAAGCTTCACTGAACAGGAATGCAACAAAGGAGTGTGGGGTCAGAATGAAAAACACCAAAGAACAATGCAACATCATTGTTTTATGGTGTTTTTCATTCTGACCCCACACTCCTTTGTTGCATTCCTGTTCGGTGAAGCTTGCCATCATGGACTCTGTTGAGCTCTATTCCTTTGAGTGATATGTTCAGCTAAAATTTGATATATTATTTTCCTACATTAAATCCAATTTCATAATACATTGTAAATATCTACAAATGTCTTACTGGTGACAACTTTTTTGGTCGAGTGTACCTTACATGCATTGAATTTTACAGTAGGACTTTGCACATTACAGGTTTGTGACTCTACCGGTACATATGTAAGTAAAAATTTTCGATGCCCGAAAATTTATTAAAACACAGATATATACATGTGCGATTGCCAATAACTCTGCGGTACAACCATTTTTGTTTACATGAATGACTACCGTATGACTCATTGAAAATTTCATCATCTGTTCCAGGTATTATTTTTCCCACGTTAGTCAGCACACTTGACAACCTCTGCCCATATGTGCACATTCCTGAATCTGGTTACCAGTCTTTTGTTATTCAAATTACCGTAGTTTGGCGATCGATCAAATTGTCCGAGAATTGTGTCATCTGATTTGTACGTAAACAAACTAATATATATTGTACATATGTACAAGTACATGTACATGTATGTGTATACATGTGTAGTTTGGGATATGAACAGAAAATGTGAGGGGGAACCAAAATTCTGTCTCAGTTTTTAAAATTAAGATGTTCGTCACTGAAAAATAATGGCATGTACATGTACATGTACATGTACATGTACATGTACATGTACATGTACATGTACATGTACATGTACATGTACATGTACATGTACATGTACATGTACATCTTTGAGGTCCACCTCGGCTATACAAATGTAAATTGTGGAAATTTGGCAACGGAAAATAAATAAGATTTGATATTTTTACAGCAAATATTCAAATGAGAATCAAAACAGTAATTTATTTAGCTTGCGTCGTGGAGCCTGAATATTTATTAGGGTTTGTTTTTGCTCTTACCCGACGTAATTATGAACACTGTATACTCGGTGCTTTCCCGAGACACTATAAAAAACTTCATAGCATGCTCGGGTGGGACTCGAACCCACGACCTCCTGCAAACAAGGCAGACGCCTTAACCACTCGACCACTGAGCTACGTATACATGTAGCCGGTGGTCGAGAATCAAAACCATACCGGGTACATGTAGGTATTTGCAGACATTGTTCTGTGATATTTTTTTAAATTTACTAAAAAATAAAACCTAAATGAACTTTTCCTAAATTATTTTTATTTTTTCAACGTTGAATTTTGTTGTGCTACAAAGGTGAATTTGAGTTAGTCATTAGGGGCCAATTTCATAGACGTGTTTAAGCACAAATAGTAAGCATAACAACTCTTGCTTTAATAGTACCGGTAGAAGAAGTACAATGTATATGATCAGTGTTAGAGGACTGTTTCATTACCATGACAATCTCATGAAATTGTTGCTGGTAACTTAATTTTAACAACCAAAGTATTTCATGCTTAAGCAATTTTTCATGCTTAAGCAAATTTTCATGCTTAACCAGCTATATGAAATTGGCCCCAGATATAGGCATGTTCTAAATGCATTCAATTCATTTTCTGCAGAAAACGCAAAACAAATTTAAGGCCATAATAATTTAGAGATTTTGGGAAAATTTGAGTCCATTTATTTGTATTTACTAGACAATTGTGAATTTTGTTTAATACATTGTAATACGACGTGGACAGTGTTCAATATTTTGAGTTTGGAATTAAAGATCAATGATGCTCTCAGGCAAATAAGTTAGGTTTTCATAAATTGATTTAACTTTTTCCTCGGAATCAACCTCAAAATGCTCTGTTTTCACAGCTTTAACACGATATCAGCTAACAAAACAGGCAGGTGAAAATTAAATTGTCTCGTCCCAGACAAAACCCACACATTTTACAATGTCGTCAGCGCAGTCTGACTACAGGCATGACAGGCAGTGGTTGAGGCTCATGTTTCAGGTTGGACACAATGCGTGCAGTGATGTCACCGGATGTCTGGCCATTGATTGGCTGGGAGGGCTCACATTCCAAGTCACATGACACTTGGCCTGTGGGGCACATTGCCGGGATTCACAAGCGAGTGATGAAACATGAGATTCTACTGAGCATGACTTAAAGGGGAACTGTACATGTACGGGTACCAGTATGATAAATTTGACATTGTACGCGGGTCTGTCCACAGTAATGGGGTACATTTGAAAATCACCACTTATGACCATAAATTCTCAGTAATGGACTGTGGCCTGTGATTATAGGGGGGTGCAGCATAATTTTCTTCAATATTTTGTTTTCTGATTCCTGAAAAATATTAAAAACAAAAGACCATAAAGGCTTATAATTTGTTCCATGGTATTGGATAGGAGTTTGGTGTCCCGGGTTACCTACGGCAATGAAAATTGGCTGTAGAATGAGTTTGCATTAAAGGAACACACCTTCTTTGTTGGGCTATTTTGGGCTCGAAATAGACCCATACATTATTCTGAAGCGCATTCGAGAGTAAATTAGATATATATCCTGAAAAGACGCCGTCAAATTTGGCCGTTTTTGAGCACTTTTGAAAAATCCAAGGTCACGTGACTTTTCGGAACCAAATTCTGGTTCCGAAAAGTCACGTGGTCTTGTGAGTTAGTTGTATTTCCAGCCGTATAAAAGTTTGTTACTGCAGAACTGCACCAAATTCAACTCTGATTTCCCCCCAATATTTATTGACAAAAGAGAGACTATTTATACAGGTATGAAACAAAGTTAAACATAAGTATGAAAATTCGAACATAATTGTTTGTTTCGAGAGTCCGGAGAACGGGAGCGAGCGCGTGCTACGGCAGGCTACCGTGGAGTGTAGAAATTTGCCCCGCGCAGCATGCACGGCAAAGTGCACACACACGTACGTAGGCGTGTTGCTTCGGTGCACGTACGTTCGTGAAGAAAAAAACATGATGCCAACTCCTCAACAAGAAAATGGAAATAACTATTCGGTCGTCCGGGCTGTCCAGTGAAATCGTGAGCAGAAAATTGGAGATATCCTGAGCAGGAGAAGAGCGAATCGTTTGTGACAAAGTCGTGAGGCTCTCGCGTAGTTGCAACGGCTGGTAAAGCGTATAACCCGTCTTTTGACCGTTTTTGTTATTTTTGCACTTCTTTAGTAAATTACGGGATATTTTGATAATTTTTTTTGCCAGGACCATCAAAAAAGTATTGTCAATGCTGCTACATCACTAAATCATGTAAACAGTAGGCAGGTGTGTACCTTTAACCTTGGTGCCATATCTACATTACACACAAACATTAAATTTGAGTGGCATTTGTTCAAATAAAAATAATTATTTTCTACTGGGAAACCACTTTCAATCATTAAAAACACTTGAAAATCTTAGAAAGCATGTCACACTTTTGGACCCCTAATTTTGGGAATTACCCATAAAACATGTATACATACCGGTATACGTACATGTACATGTACATGTACTGTATGTCATGTAGACCAACCTGAAAAAGCCCAACAGCGAACAATAACAGACAATTACAACACAAACACCCACTGGGTCTACACAAAGAACCAGTCGATATTTATCAAATTATGCACGCGTGCACCGTAAAAAATCTTTTCACATTACACCACAGATGCTAATCTAATCGAGCACTCTGTAATTACTGTAGTGATTTTACCTTTTTTGGTTTTGTGTCCGTAAATTTCCTCCAAGGCAACTGTTCCGACTGCGACTTTTTTCCCCCGTTCATTTCCCGTTTTTTTGCCTGGCCACTGAATTGGTTTGTCCCCAGCCTAGGGGTATACGGTCTGCGTTTGGAAAGACCGCGTGGACGAAACAATCTTCCCCGCTCACCCACTATTTATTCAATTAAAGTGGCTGTGCACGGAGGCTTTTAGTGATTGGCGTTGGAAATGTCATGGTCAGAATGCCAGATTCTAAGGGGCTTTGTGACCAGTTGTGGGTACAGCTGGCAGTTTGAAATATTAGCCAAAGATTTAGCTAAATCCACACATTTGCAGCCACCTGCATTTTGTTCTTGACAATAGCTGAGAAACATCAATTGTCCTTTTTTTAGGAAAAAAATACTGAGTCGTATGACCAATCGAAGCCTAATATCTTGGCGCTACATGTACTCAGCTAAAAAATGCTGCTTATTACAGAAAAATCCCATGCCATCTGTGTTTTTTTATACTCTGCCAATTTTTGCTAAGCAGGACAATTTGCTATGTGGTCATTTTTATCACTAGACAGCCCCGTGAATACCATAGGTACTGGCAAATACTGTCATGACTGTTGGGAACGTCCTCACTGCTGGCATGGCTGGGGGTAAACCTGTGATGGACTTGCATCTAATCCAGGGGGAGTAGCAATGCTCCTAGTCACTCTATGCCATGGAAACATACACCCCATTTACACTCGATTCAGCAAAGGGGAATCGAACTCCGCAATTTCCAAAAAGGGGAGTTGAAGCCGGGTAGGCACTAAGTGTAAACGCAAAAGGCGAATTGAAAAAGGCGGATCAGACCAGGGTCTGATTCGTCTTTTCCAAGTCACATTTGGGGTAGGGTTGAACCCCGCAATCGTCAAGGTCGCTTGTAGTGTAAATGCTACCCGAATACAGATTCGGCAATTTCCTTTGGCGACATCCGGGTGGCCATCGTTTGGCGCGCTTTATTTTGTTTACACGTTTGTAATGCCGTCTTCGTCGCCTGCGAAGTTCGACTAAAGCACTTCTTCTCTGCATAAATCTACGCCGTAAAAAAGCCAAAAGTGGCAACATCATGGCTACAAAAACAAAGCAATTCTCCATGATATTGAACGGTTGAAATTCACTCCAGAATTTTCGTCAACAGGAACAGTTTTGCATGCAGCAGCGCAGTAATAACGCGTCGATTTTCACGACACCCACCACGTGTGACGTGCATGCAGCGCACACGATCATTACACAACAACATCAGGCGCGCGCTTTCATGACCTCTCATTTTGACCTTTCACACCCCAGGGTCACACGCATCGGTATTTCCGGCACAAAAGGTGGGTTGAGCTGTAGTCTAAACACGGCAAATTGCCAAGTTTGCGGTTTGCTCTGCGGTTGCAATAAAAATGCCGAATCTGTATCCACCTTCGCCCGTTCGAGTGTACATTTGTAAACGCGGTGTAATAATCTGTTGGGGAAACCCTGAGATGGGGGCAAACCTGCGATGGACTAGCATCTCATCCAGGGGGGGGGGGGGGGGGGGGGGTGGGGGGGGGGGGGGGGGGGGGGGTGGTGGTGGGGTGGTGGTGGTAGCAATGCTCCTAGTCACTCCATGCCATGGAAACTAACAACCTTTTGGGGAAACCCAACTAACTGCTGGGGGTAAACCTGCAATGGACTGGCATCCCATCCAGGGGGAGTACCAACTACATGTAGTCACTCCATGCTATGGAAACTAACAACTTGTTAGGGAAACCCAACTAACTGCTGGGGGTAAACATGCGATGGACTGGCATCCCATCCAGGGGCAGTATCAATGCTCCTAGTCACTCCATGCCATGGAAACCGATGAGTACTGGTCGTACATGTACGTATGTATATAAGCCAGTAGGCTTGTGAAGTAACTTAATTGGCCGTTTAGTAAAAATATCTTTGAACCAGTGAAGATTTTTCCAAAAAATTAAGCCCTGACGCCTGAACTTATAAAGTTGTGCGATGTACATGTACACGTACCGGTACTGCAGACTGTAGCCATGCCACTGCACACCATATTCAATATTACCTGATTAATTTATTTTTACACATTACCTCATCCGTGCCACGAGACCCTGCCAAAAACAAACCTGAATGTTTTCTGCTTTCGCAGGGACGACATTCCGCGTCAGCAGCGCCGTTTAAATTAATCACTCGTCGGTGCCCCGATGTCGTCGTCATGTGCTAGCCCCTGAATCAATATTGTTGTTTTGGTTAGAACATGGCGCCACACTAGTGTTGCAACTAATAAACACTGGCCCACTTTCAACACAGTTAGCATTTCACGCATTCGCAGTCTGTCACATTGCGCTAAATTTGAACAACATGTACATGTAGGTCATATATTGGTAGCCAAAATTAACTATTTCATGAATGTATTTCTTTAAAGGAGTGTGACCAGATCACTTTTTTTTACCCATAACTCCCTGGGACTTACCTATAATGGGTCATGAGATTTTTATATCATAACATCCGTTATATTTTTCTGATTACGAAACTGAAACTCCCGCGCTTCTAGGCCGCATATTTCCGAGGATATCGTCGAGAATCCACCGATTATTTGTAAACTAATTTTCCAGTATCAACGTTTATCCACTGAAAGCCGACTCGATAGTTTTGTTCAATTTGTTACTGGAAATCGCGAATGTTTTCGGGTTTTTGGGACATGGGAGGTGTGTATGGGAGTTACTTGATAATATTGGTAAGTTACATCGAAAACTATTTTCCAGAAACTCTGGAGGGATATTTTCGCCGACATCCCCAGAATTTTTGCACCAACATTTTGTTTAAAGCCATGGCGTACATGTACATGTCTGCATTGGACTAATTATTTTTGTAAAAAGTTACTACGAGCCTCTGAAATGGTTTTGTCTGAAGTGCTACAGTTTTTGAAAAATGAGCAAAACAATTATTTTTTGTCTCGCGAGACGTAGATTTATTTCTCCCCAAAACCACCTCACCCTGGACCACTTCGCCCTGAAGCACTTAACCCTGAACCACTTCGCCCTGAAGCACTTCACCCAAAGGCCATTTCTCCCCAAAATCACTTCATCCAAACACTACCTCGCCCAAATACCACTTCGCCCCAAAACAACTTTTTGCACAGGCCATGGTCAACGCTGTACAGAGAAAAATAAAATAAGGAGCCACTGGCTCCTAAGGAAAAAAAGATGGGCGCCAGCATTTTTATTTTTTCAACTTGTTTGTACACAAGGCAATTAGGGCCGAGTCAGTCTGGGGCCGAGTTTGTACACAAGGCAATGGGGGCCGAGTTAGTCTGGGGCCGAGTTTGTACACAAGGCAATGGGGGCCGAGTTGGTCTGGGGCCGAGTTTGTACACAAGGCAATGGGGGCCGAGTTGGTCTGGGGCCGAGTTTGTACACAAGGCAATGGGGGCCGAGTTGGTCTGGGGCCGAGTTTGTACACAAGGCAATAGGGGCCGAGTTGGTCTGGGGCCGAGTTTGTACACAAGGCAATTGGGGCCGAGTCAGTCTGGGGCCGAGTTTGTACACAAGGCAATGGGGGCTGAGTTGGTCTGGGGCCGAGTTTGGGGCCGAGCCAGTCTGGGGCCGCAGTCGGATACCAGATGCGTGTATTGCTAGTATGCACGTATATTGCACACAAGCTTCGTTGGACACAATGCACACCCAAGCTGTGGCCGTGTGTTGCACGTGGCGAAATGGAAAAATTAATGAAGTGATCGCGATGCGCAATCGTCGTTTGCATGCCGCAAGTATATTTAAAAGAGCAGAACACTAGATTGTACCGCCCGTAAACATCACTGATGCCCACCTTGGGCGACTAAGGTGCGAATTTTGTGGTCGCCAATGGCGATAAGAATTTAATCACTGGTCGCATGTGAGCATTTTTAGGCGCCAATGCGACCATTTTAGTCGCACCGTACAGCGTTGGCCATGGTTCAGGGTGAAGTGGTTTTGGGGCGAAGTGACTGCAAACAATTTTTTGACTGTTTTCTCAAAAGTTAGACTAAGTACGGAGCTGATTTTTGCTCAGGTTGGTTTTAATCAGGGGCCCTTTAATCACACAGGGGCCCTTTAATCACACAGGGGGATGAAACTATTTGTAACAGTTTACCAATCATGTATACTAACTTTAGATGTCCACTGGCGTCAAGTGGTTAATATGAGATACAACATCTCAGATTTATTTACAGAGTTTTATATTTCTGTACTAAAAATACCTTCATAAATACATGTACATTGTTTGCTTTTACTGGACTGCTAAATGGTGATTGATTCCCGGGTATGTGGTATTAACTTTCAATTTGAAAACAAAAATAAAGACTACAGTCCTCATGAAATATTACTGAAATACGCAAGTTTACTTTTTACATTCTTGACATGCTAAAGTTTATTTTTACTCATTTAACCAACCCCATCCCCTCCCCCTCGACAAAATAAATGGGTTAATGAACATGCCTGTGTTTGCATGCCCATAGAAAGAGGATTCTAAAATAGCTGTTTTAAAATTAGCCAAAGCAATATTTGGGATGGTGCCCTACAATTGAAAAATTATATGGGCCTAAACGGGATTTCAACCCAAGACTCCAGACTCTCTGGACAGCTGCTTTACCAGCTGGGCACCCAGCCTTGTACTGTACCCACCTCCCACCGTGGACTTCCAATTGTTCCTGTTGTTTGGACTTAGTTTTTTTGGCGACTGCTCTAATTTGTTTTGTACCAGTTCTAAATCGTGGATGTCCTTGGCTAATGCGGACCCTATTGTTAAACATTCTGCATTTGAATACAGAAACCCGCACACAGTGGTATACTCTCTCAGGTTTTGCCCAAGACCTCTGACACACCTGGAAGATGCTCTACCAGCTGAGCTATAAGGCACAGTGGTATACTCCCTCAGGTTTTCCCCCAAGACCTCTGACACACCAGGCAGATGCTTTACCAGCTGAGCTATGAGGCACAGTGGTATACTCCCTCAGGTTTTCCCCCAAGACCTCTGGCTCACCAGGCAGATGCTCTACCAACTGAGCTATGAGGCACAGTGGTACAGTCCCTCAGGTTTTCCCCCAAGACCTCTGACACACCGGGCAGATGCTCTACCAGCTGAGTTATGAGGCACAGTGGTACACTCCCTCAGGTTTTCCCCCAAGACCTCTGACACACCAGGCGGATGCTCTACCAGCTGAGTTATGAGGCACAGTGGTATACTCCCTCAGGTTTTCCCCCAAGACCTCTGACACACCAGGCAGATGCTCTACATGTACCAGCTGAGTTATGAGGCACAGTGGTACACTCCCTCAGGTTTTCCCCCAAGACCTCTGACTCACCAGGCAGATGCTCTACCAGCTGAGCTATGAGGCACAGTGGTATACTCCCTCAGGTTTTCCCCCAAGACCTCTGACACACCAGGCAGATGCTCTACCAGCTGAGTTATGAGGCACAGTGGTTCCGCTATACCATATTCCTCTGGCTTTTCCTACTTAACAAATTTGTCTGTGCGTTGCATGTTCTGGTACATGGGTGCACAAAGTCAGCAAAATAACAAACATTAAAATGAAACAACGTACATGGAACAAGAGAATTCTTTTTCTAAATATTCTGTTTAAAGGTACACACCGGCCTACTGTTTACGTAATTTAGTGATACAGCATCCTTGACAATAATTTGTTGATGGTCCTTGTGAAAAACGATAGTCAATATCCTGTAATTAACCACAAAAGCTTAAAATTAATAAAAACTGTCAATAGTTGAGTATAAATACGCTTTACCAGCCGTTCACTATCACGCGAGACTTACGACTTTGTCGGAAACGATTCGCTCTTTACTTGGCAGTTTTTTGCTTTGGATATCTCTCATTTTCTGCTGAAGATTTCACTGGACAGCCTGGACGACCGAATGGATTTTTCCATTTTCCGTAGAGGAGCTGACATTCATGGTTTGTCTTCACGATCGTAAAATTATACATGTACATGTACATGTAGTTGCACGGCACTATACCGGTTTTGGGCGGGCAACGTGTGTGTGCCGTGGGGCTAAACGTCACGGTGGAACTCGCTTCAGTTCCTCGGACTTTGTGTCAACATTTTATGTTCGAGTTATGTTTAACTTTGTTTTATAACCTGAATAAATAGTCTCTTTTGTCAAATACTCATAAATATTTTGAAAAAAATCGGAGCTGAATTTGATGCAGTACTGCAGTAATAAACTTCAGGAATAAACTGTATCACAAGGCCATAGGGCTGAAAATAACACTAACTCCAAGGACACGTGATTTATCGGAACCAGAATCTGGTTCTGAAAAAACGACAAAATGTTGTGGTTTCTTTTCAGGTTCTCTTCAGTCTATTTCGGAAAGACTTTCAGAATCATGTATGGGTCTATTTTGAGCCTAAAATAGCCAAACAAAGCTGGTATGTCCCTTTAAATGTATTAAAATTAGTAAAGAGATGCAGCGAATGCATCACAAAGCATCTAGAATTTCTAATCTCACATCATAATGCCTTTTCACCCTGTACATAAATTTCTCAAGAGCCTGCATACAACTGTACATTACATTGTACATACATACAACCATGCTTGCTTTGTCAGCCAAC
This sequence comes from Henricia sp. BOLD:AAB3569, assembly GCA_037783545.1. Classification (NCBI taxonomy): domain Eukaryota; kingdom Metazoa; phylum Echinodermata; class Asteroidea; order Spinulosida; family Echinasteridae; genus Henricia; species Henricia sp. BOLD:AAB3569. The sequence continues at coordinate 478,436 of JBBELK010000715.1, forward strand.
TGCAGTCCCTTTACATTCACATGTCACGTTTTATCCAAAGAGTACACAAATCTTGAGAAAGAAAGTGGACACGCCATCTGCCATGCTTGCCAATGGAGTTGTTGCTTTGTGGAGTGCATTTTGGAATCCATGGCAGTATTTGTCAATGAAATTTACAATATACATGCAACTACATGTACCTGTACGGTTAGTCATACCGGGTAGAAATCATATAATTTAGTAGTTTGTTGGGCAAGATCAAGGCCTTTATTAAATATAAATTTACAAATAATGAATGTTTGAGTACCGCTAAACGAATAGTAAGCCTGAGTCATTTCGAATAATTTAGTATTCGAATATTCGATTTTTAAATTATTAGAATATTTGAATATTTGATCGTGTATTTGTTCCCAAAAGAAAAGGCTCCAAACCTGTCTGGCCGCTGGTGGCGGAAAACACATGCCCTAACTTCCGGGTTTGAAATTTGAGATGTTTGCTTTGATTTTGAGGGTATCCGGATACAATTACGGTTACTTCTTGTCTCCCATTTTTGTTCGAATATTATAATTCGAAAAAGAATATTAGAATATATTAGATTTTCAATCGAATATTCAAATATTCGAATATTTGGCACAGGCTTAACGAATAGCTCGATTAATCGCGAGTAGTAAACGGTACTTGTACTCGTGACTATCATTTTTAAACTACTTGATTAATCGCGGCTCCACGAGTACCGTCACATACTCGCGATTACTCGCGATATGCTATATTGTTGCTTGTTTCCCAGCACACTTAAAAGGTGACCTGTGTGCAGGCGACTTATTTGTTGTGTATGCCGACTATTTCATTTCATTGTGTCCTTTGTGCTAGCCGAAAGTCCGACAAGCATGTTTTGAACCACAACGATCGAGTACAACGACTGCAGATCTCCACGTGTCATCTGCCGCGTACATCCGGTTCAATGAACTGTTTCATTGCGCTACTCTTAAATTCGCGATTACTCGCGATTAATACATGCTATGTTACATATGAAATGTCGAAGTAGCTACATGCACGGGTTGAAGGAGAATTATGGCAAACTTATGCCGTCTAATTGCGAAGCATGACCGTTTGATTTTCATTGCTCAAAGGTAATCAAAGTAGTTTTTTGGAAGCTTTACAAAAATCCTTGCTGAAGTTCACCATCTATGCATCGTTTAAAACAGAATCGGGACGGCACAGATTAGGCAAATTTCCGCTGTACAGCTAGTTGGTTACCAATATACACACAAACGTGCATTTTGTTTTTTCCTCCCTTTGGATACTTTACCAACTACTCAAGATTAATCGATTACTCAAGAGTAATTGCTGCAACTACTCGCGAGTAGCAAAATCCGCTAGTCGCCCAGCGGTATTTATGAGTGCAATAGTATGAATAATTTCATGAGGTTTACAGTGGAGTGGAAAAGAACTTCTATTGCACGAATTTTAAACACTAATTTTTTGTTTTATAAAACACCAGAATAAATTCCTGTCATCTGAACTTAAAAATAACCTGTTCAGAACATGCAAAATGACACAGTACATGTACATGTATCTTAAAGGCCCATGTATCATTTGCAATGACCCCAAAAAGTTATCGACGAGTTTACAGGGGAAAAGTTCTGAAAGTAAAGATTGAATTAATAGTACCCAATTAAAGGTTTCCGCTCAAAATGATCTAATTTTACCAGAAAATAATCCGTAAAGATGACATTATTTAGATCGTTTGCAAACAATTTACTTATTTTTGGTTTGCATCTACACGGTCCAAAATGCATGGGCGCTGTGTACTGCGTGTGCGTGTTCCAACGCGTGGGAAATTTTTATGGATCGCGCGCACACGCAGTATATGATGTGCGCCACAGAGTGCATGACGCAAGCCACATAGTACCCGATCAACTGAGAACGAATATTTAAAACACCCCGCCGAGACCAGGAAAACGCATATAATGGATTTTCATGTTTTTTTTAAAGTGGTACATTTGACAGAGCTGAAATTTCTTCGGATGATTTTTTGATGTCTTTCTTTTAATTTATACTGGTTTTATTCGCAGAATCGCTCAAAAACAGATCATCTACAGGGCCTTTAACTTGTAAGTTTTATAGATATCCCCACTCCATCATCTCTGCATGGGCGCCCATACATGATACTAACTTTGTGTGAGCAAAATCCCTCTGTAACCACCACTCCCCCCCCCCCCCCCCCCCCCCCCTCCCCTCTCCTCTCCTCTCCCCCGCCCCCCCGCCCCAACATTTTGCGACAAGCTTTACAGCGCGCCAGCAATGTGATGGCTGTAAAATGGGACTGATTGAAACGGCGCCCGTATTGTTTACGGAAGCGACGGAAATCGAGACAAATTACATGATTAAAAAGGTTAATAGTTGCTCTTCAAATCTAAATTATTTTGAGTGTTTGGTTTTTCGAATTATTTCAATGCGCATGATTAAAACATGAAATTATTCGCAACTGGCAAATATTTAGAAATGGCCAAACGACTGTAGATGTAGATGTAAACACCACTGCATTCGAAAGGGGTGTTCACACTATCGCGGAAAAATGGCTTTGGGCGCGGCTGTGCCATACATTGCACAGAAACTGGTTTGCCGCTTGTGCGTGGCCCGTCGCGACACGCAAAACGTTTTAGCTGGGTCAAAGTTCAAATCTGTTGAACTTTGACCACGGTGGGTTGACCTTTCCAACGCGCAGCCAATGGGGTATCAGGGAAGCCCCAAGTTACCCCAAGTTGAATTGTCCATTTTGGAAAGCTCGACGATTGAACGAAAAAAAAAGGAAGGTGCATGCGCGGTTTCCACGCTTTGCTACGGGCGCTCATCTCCCGACTCCGGTATATGTACATGTACATGTAGAGCCGACTACTGCTCGGGTCTGCAGTTTCTTCCCCAGTGCAAGCACTAGGTACCCATGTTATCCCTGGGTGAAGAGAAGCAATGCATGACAGAGTACCTTGCTCAAGGGTACCAGCCACCATGGATGGGCCGGACCGGGATTCGAACCCACTACCTTTGGAACTAACCCAGGTTTTGAATACGATCCACTAGACCGCTCCGCCATAGTACTCGACGATTGGGACCTCATGCAATGCGATAATGATTTTTCCAGGATAGTGTAAAAGCCGCTTAAGCCCCCAACTTGATTGAATTTACATGTGTGTAGGGCCTTCCGAAATAACAAAAAGCCAACGGTATTTTCTCTTTTATTTAATTATTTTTACCATACCAGTACATTGTTCAAAGAAAGAACGGAAGAAAAAAAAAAGGGAAAAACAAAACAAAACAAAACCCACAGGCTTATTCTAAAAGCCAGTGGAGAAAGTGCAGACCGTCGCCAGTTCCTAATTTGATAATCAAAAATCCCATGATAGACACAACATGATCCCGAGGTGATGCACTTTCTGAAGTAAATCTAGTGTGATCCTTCCATGCTAAGGGTTTCTCGACAAATCCTTGAAGTACGGCAGTTTCCATAATAAAAATCCCCTTTTTACGTTCACTGGATGTTTTTTTGTGGAGGCACTGTACTTTAAATTTTTACTGGATGCTGAGTATGGTTTAAGTGCCACATGAATTTAAAGCCCCTGTACATGTAGGTTGCACACCAGTAAATAGGGCTCCCATAGGAACCAATGCTAAATGCCCAATTTTCAAAAATCATTTAAAAATACTCACAACTCTCTAAGCTTCTCAGGACAACAACCAGAATACTCACTGATTTCTCATCTTTTCAATTCTGTTCAATTGTATGGGGGTAATCCGTCACTTTTATTCCCTAATTTCCACTAACAAAACTACCCCTAACAACAGTGAAACTTGCTTATCAGACCTGCATCCATTTTGGAACAAAGGCACATACGCTACTGGGCAAAATAGGGCCACTTTTAGGAGCTACAGTGTCTAAAAAGGTTTATAGTTGGAAGAAAAAATAAACCCCACATCGCGACGATAGTCATATTCTACACAAGACCACACTCGTTCAGCTCACAATTCTCCCTAATAAAGAAGAATTTGAGGGCATACAAAATGTTCATGAGCTCGGCGCACAGATCTCTGCCTATTTACTTGGGTGCACCCTGTAGGCTTACATCATTTGCAGTATTAAACCTAAAATTTTACTTCACGAATTGACAAGAAAACCCTGACTAAAAGTGTTGACAGAAATGGTCACAAACACCTGATTTTTTCCCCTGTAAAATGGTACCCTTAAAGGCACAGGCTCGTCAGCATTGCACGAACCAATTTTGTGCCACGAAATACGCAGCTCCATGTAGCAAAGGCATGGAGCTGCGTATTTCACGGCACGAATTTGGCGTGCGCGCATTGCTGACGAGCCCGTACCCTTAAATTTGAGGAAGAAATTGCCAACTGAAGGTGCCTTTAAAAAAAACAAAATTGTTGCAATCAATTTTTTTACCATTCTTTGAACACAAAAACCATGCATGGATTTTTAAGGTTTTCTGAAGTATTACTGAATTTATGTGGAAATTTCTACAAGGCAGTATATGAACAGTATTCTTTAGTTTAAAGGGCCCCTTATTTGGGATTTTTATCAATAAAATGTGCTATAAAACCAATATACTCGGTTACATTCATAAAAATCCTATTTGGAGCTTGCTTTGGGGGTTAAAACAAAGGTTTTTGGTTTTTATGCTAATACCAATATGCATATTCATGACCAAGGTAATGATGTCACAAGAGGCAAACACAGGAAAATCACATTCAACTGTGCACAAGATTCCACTGTTTTTCTCAAACGTCCTGGAACTTTTGTAATCCACGACTGTTTGAGTTTGTTCGAGTTTGTTCTACATGTTTCCTGTTGTAAGCCATGACGAAACTGGGGAGAAAACTGCAGCATTTTGCCACAAGTCCAACTTGAAGTCTTATGTTTTTTCTTAACTTTTCCCTTCTGTCTTCCTTATGTGATGCACTCAAAACAGCGCCCTCTGTCAGTGGTTTATTGCAATGAAATCTTCAAAGTTAAAAAAGGCTACCTTTTATTGATTTTACATCCAAACGAACAATAGCATGTCTTGCTGAACAAGTAATCCATCATACATGTATGAAGCAAAGATTAGGCAAAAAGTTGTTTAGCATGTCACAGGCCCTTTAAAGGAGCGTGACCAGAGTTTCTGGAAAATAGTTTTCGATGTAACTTACCAATATTATCAAATAACTCCCATACACACCTCCCATGTCCCAAAAACCCGAAAACATTCGCAATTTCCAGTAAAAAAATGAACAAAACTATCGAGTATGCTTTCAGCGGATAAACGTTGATACTGGAAAATTAGTTTACAAATAATCGGTGGATTTTCGCAATATCCTCGGAAATATGCGGCCTAGAAGCGCGGGAGTTTCAGTTTCGTAATCAGAAAAATATAACGGATGTTATGATATAAAAATCTCATGACCCATAAGGTAAGTCCCGGGGAGTTATGGGTAAAAAAAAGTGATCTGGTCACACTCCTTTAATACATGTAAAACTGTTGTTCCCACATATTTATTAAAAGTTTTTCATCCATGTACCAGTACATGTAATCTGTCTTTAAGTTGACGAGCTTCAAATGTATTATGTTGGGGTCAGCGGCATAACTACATGTAGGGTGAGACATCTGAGGGGGCACCTGGGGGTGCACACATTTTTCTAGGGGGCATTATTCCTCTAAAATGTTGTGAGGGGGGGGTAGGGGGGGGGGGGCATGGACCTCACCTGGGGTGCATGTGCCCAAAGAAATCATACAAATATTTACATCATTGTTTGTAATAACGTTGTTAAAAAAAATTATTTCTTGTTTAATGATTTTGTGCTGTAAACTTGGTCTAGCATGTCTGCGAGCAAATTTGTTTACAAAATGTGTCAATCTTTAATACACCAATTTATATGTACCGGTACGAAAACGAAATTGGTAGAGACACATGCGGTACAACCAATTGTGTTTGGTTTATATTTTAGTGCCCTTTTCCCACACTTGCCAAAGACTTTTCAAATTTTCTCACTTAAATCTCAGGAATGTGTCCTTTGGAAACACCAAAAAATACAGAATCCCTTCAAATTACAGTATCAATCATCATAAAAAGCTTTCACAGGCCAAAGAAAATGAATCGTGACCAAACATATTTTTTGAATTTTGACTTGCTTTTTAAAAAATATAATATAGGTTTTCTTGCTCGAATTCATCAGAAATGCATTTAATTTCGTTTGTGGAAGTATTTTGATCAGGACGCAATTTCTCTGGTTCTTATTCATTTGCACGTTATTAAATTTCGTATATAGACATTCACATTTGTTCGCTAAGCATCCAGATTAGATTTGCGTCATTCAAATACAAAGCATTAAATCTTCATTCAATTTAGCACAAGCTCGGGGCTTGGGTGAATTTATATGATTTTCGCTGGTATTTCAAAATTGAATGCGCGTAGTTTTACATTGAAGTGCGGAATTTTCCCGATTGCGTGCCCGAAAAAATAAATTGAATGCTCTCTTTAAGTAATTGAAGGATGATCCCAAACTGCATTCAAATTTGCGCTAAAACGAATGCATCTGAAACGAACTTGGGAGGTGCTTTGTTAAAACTGAACGAGAAAACCTATATTATTTTATTTTAATTATTTTCTTATTTTTTATGAATGATTGATTGCACAACATTTAATTACACCGTAGCTAACAGAACACGCTGGTATGCTTGCGATGCCGGTAACCAAAGTACAGTGACCCTTTTAGTTAGAAAGTCATGAATATTCATGGTCATTAGGCATAGACCAGGTGCTCTGTGCATCTGCATTTATGAGAGAGGAAATCGGTCTAAAAGTGCGGAAGAGCGGAGTCTGGCTTTTCCTGTGTTGGGAAAGGTTAATAGTTATAAAATGCATAATTTATGAGTTGAGACCAGCTCATGCAATCATTTTCTCCAGGTACAAATTAAAGGAACACACCTTCTTTGTTGGGCTATTTTGGGCTCGAAATAGACCCATACATTATTCTGAAGCGCATTCGAGAGTAAATTAGATATATCCTGAAAAGACGCCGTCAAATTTGGCCGTTTTTGAGCACTTTTGAAAAATCCAAGGTCACGTGACTTTTCGGAACCAAATTCTGGTTCCGAAAAGTCACGTGGTCTTGTGAGTTAGTTGTATTTCCAGCCGTATAAAAGTTTGTTACTGCAGAACTGCACCTAATTCAACTCTGATTTCCCCCCAATATTTATAAGTAATTGACAAAAGAGAGACTATTTATACAGGTATGAAACAAAGTTAAACATAAGTATGAAAATTCGAACATAATTGTTTGTTTCGAGAGTCCGGAGAACGGGAGCGAGCGCGTGCTACGGCAGGCTACCGTGGAGTGTAGAAATTTGCCCCGCGCAGCATGCACGGCAAAGTGCACACACACGTACGTACGTAGGCGTGTTGCTTCGGTGCACGTACGTTCGTGAAGAAACATGATGCCAACTCCTCAACAAGAAAACGGAAATTCCTATTCGGTCGTCCGGGCTGTCCAGTGAAATCGTGAGCAGAAAATTGGAGATATCCTGAGCAGGAGAAGAGCGAATCGTTTGTGACAAAGTCGTGAGGCTCTCGCGTAGTTGCAACGGCTGGTAAAGCGTATAACCCGTCTTTTGACCGTTTTTTTAATTTTTGCACTTCTTTAGTAAATTACGGGATATTTTGATGAAATCTATTTTGCAACGACCATCAAAAGAGTATTGTTAATGCTGCTACATCTCTAAATCATGTAAACAGTAGGCAGGTGTGTACCTTTAATGCTGTGCTGTACTGACGTACCGTTCCCAGCAGTCTTTTTTTCCTTCTTTTTTTTAAAGGAACTTGTTCAAATTTTTCCAGAAAATAATATTTTTTTCTAACCTAACAATCATATAAAATACCTCCCCAAAATACTATCCATGGGAAGAAATTTGCAATCTCCAACTTGGTGTAATCACTGCACTGCTTTATGGAACCAGATAAATTAGTTTACAAAACATTGGTGGTTTGTTGACGATATCCTTAAAAATATACGGATTGAGGGTGCAAAAATTCAGAATGGTAAGGCCAACAAAAAAAATAGTTCTGCTTCCGATTACATGGCATTCCAAAATAGGGTAGGTAGGTAGGGAATTTTTTTTTTTTGCCAATTTTTTTTGTGCACTTATGGAGGCATCTGCGTGTAGTCAAGGCTTAAGGGTAACAGTAAAACAATGGAAACAAGACTACCAAATAACTTCTACAATACATGTTCTGCCATTTTCATGAAAAGTAGGCTGATTTATTTATCTCTAGAATGAATTTCCTGCTGAGGATGTTATCTTAAAGGACCCTTCATTTGATTTTGATATAAGTTGGAGTACGATTTGGCTATTTAATCATGAATCAGCGTTGATGTTGTTGATGATTACGAGTGCTGCCAGGAGATATTTTGTATGCCAATATTTTACCATAACTTACAACTGATTTTTATTAATGTTTAGTTTAGAAGGGTAGTAGACTAGCAGGTATAATGTATTTTCAGCACAGCAATGGTCAAACTGAAAGCACTCATCAAATGTAAATAGAAGTCTTCAACTTCTTTTCTGTCCCCTGAGTGCAGCTCTCTCTCTGCAGGGCACAATTTTGCAGACCCAAGTTCAGGAGAGACATGCAGCGCCAAGTTGATCCAGCTTTGGCCTGGGGCACATCGACAGGCAACCAGGAGGTCTAAGTCCAATAGCTTGAACACAGCAATAAGAGAACACGTCGTTAGAAATTTATTTATACTTTTTTTTTTTCTAACAGATTCATTTTTTCCCCCGATATTTTTAGGGTCGCAGCCTAAAAATAGGGTCGGTCGGGAAACCGGAAGCAGAACTATTATTTTTTTTGGCCTAATGAGAAAAATATGAAAAATTATATGGCATCAAAATCTCGACACACGTGGGAGAAAAGGGACTCAAAAATGTCATCTGGTCACTCTCTTTAAGCAGTAATTTTTTCCCTTTTTTTTTTATAGGGAGAGAAAAAACTTTGGAATTCTCATCATATTGTTAAATGACATAATAGCAACTGCTTACCTACCAGTATATTTTGCCAGTTGCATAAACCCTCATATCCAGGGGCACTTATTTTCAACGTCGGCCACCCAATTAAATTTTATGATACTTGATAAACTTTGATTGAAGCAGTGCAGCTATGTGCTGCGCCATATTTAAAATGTTGATAGGGAAAATGACGTTAACCATGCAACATTTTTTTATTATTATTATTATTTTTTCTGGTACTGAAACCAAGGATTCCTTAAAATCGCCCATTGCACTGTCGCTCACAAGCATGAAGAAACCCATGATGAATTAGAAATGGCCAGAGACACCGGGGAATCCCTCCCCTTGCTCTTCACGAAAGAATGCTCTGGGATCTTTAAAGTGCGTTACCTAAACACACTGGACCAATGGCTTTACATCACTTCTGGAGGATGGAGCAAGTGTGATTAAGTGCCTTGCTCAAGGGCACAGGTACCCCAGCCAGGGCGAGTTTCGAACCTGCAACCCCAAGTTTTCACCTGTGATTGCAAGTCAGTGTACATATGTGATTATTCTCTCATCTCAAGTTTGGTTATTTCATTTCAGTGGTATGTATGCACATGTCCAGCAGTATCACTGTGTTTACACTCGAACCGGCAAAGGTGGATACAGATCCAGCATTTTTATTGCGACCACAAAACTGAACATTTGCCGCGTTTACACTACACCCCAAATCGCTTCAACTCGCTTCAGAAACCGCAAAAGTCACCACTAAATGTAACTGCAGCGCATGTAGGTGTTGCTGCACTAGTGCCAGATTGGTCAATTAAATCTACTACACTGCAGGCACCGCCCCAAGGACACTCAAATTGCCGAATCTGTATTCGGGTAGCGTTTACACTATAAGCGACCTTGACGATTGCAGGGTTCTACCCCGCAATTGCGGGGTTCAATCCTACCCCAAAGGTGACTTGAAAAAGGCGAATCAGACCCGGTGTCACGGTCTCGGATGTTCCGCGTGCTCAGATGTTCCGATGACGTCACGGAACAGTTCAGCACGTTGCGTGCACGATCTCAGATGTTCCGCGTGCTCACATGTCCCGGTGTAAAAGGTAAAACTGTCCCCTTGCGAATGTGTCTGGCCTCATCGTACGTGTGTTTCTTTGCCTGCACACGCACGACTCTCTTCTGACTCTCAGAAAGCCCTGCTGCGTAAGACCCCTTGCTCAAGTAATAAATTATTTGTTCGTTTTTTTCTCTAAATACGGCGAAACGGCATGAACGCTCCGCGGCCGCCATCTTGCAAAAATGAGACTACCGTATATCCCCGTACGCATACGGTACCCTACCAGAAACGTGGAGAAACCTGTGACCATACCCAGTACCTGTACATACTGCGCGCCTACGTACATGGCGCGAATTCTGCTGATCAACTCAGCACTTCACCTAAACTGGTATAATTACGTATGCTGTGCGCATGACGTTCCGTGACGTAAGCTACCATATTTGGTCATCGGAACATCTGAGCACGCGGAACATCTGAGATCGGGACACCGGGTCTGATCCGCCTTTTTCAATTCACCTTTTGCGTTTACACTTAGTGCCTACCCGGCTTGAACTCCCCTTTTTGGAAATTGCGGAGTTTGATTCGGCAAAGGCGAATCGAGTGTAAACGGGCTGATTCTATATACATGTACAGTAGTTCCCAGTACTTAATAAGGGTCAGTGTCATTCAGGTCAGATGCTAACTCACAGCCCCCTACCACTTGGCTTTGTCAAAGTCCATTAGCTTCAATCTATAACAAGCATGTCAAATTATGACTACACAGTTATTAAGGATGGGAATTTCCCAAACCGGTTTGCAATTCTTTCAAGTGTTGGTTAACTGTTCTGGAGACACTAAAGATTGTTGCTGGTGCTTATATAATGGTCTCAACTCATAAATTATGCATTTTATAACCATTAACCTTTCCCAACATGAGAGAAGATGAATGACATTGTACAGAGATATAATCCTGGAGGAAAAGGTCTCTCCAGTATTGAAAACAGACACATATATAAGAATCTTAACACCCATGGGGAAAATTGGGCATTCAAAAATGTGATCTGGTTACACTCCTTTAGTAAAAAAAAAAGAGAACATTTTGGTGAGTATTGCAAAATGATCAAGGAGGTACCGGTACCGTATGCAATGACATTAGGGCTGATCCTGCATTCCTTCAGAAGCTTTGGACCGCAACACGCATTTTCTGCCATTGTCTCCAGTGATGTAACGACATTGCAGGACACCTATATGTAGGCGAAGGTGGCAATTCGTACGGTATGCCTTGTAAATGCCACCCTCTTGAACAAGCTGAATAAAATTTGTCGTGCCTCGTTTACATGATCTAAAATTTTGGTTTTAATCCGTTGGCAAATGATTTAAAAAGGAGCGTGTTCAGATTTTTCTACAAAATGAATTTTGTTTTAAAGGCAGTACCCCCGGTATACATGTGTACATCATTGGTAATCTCGAAATGTTCACAGATTTATGCCTAACTTACAGTACACAATATAAACATGATGACCGTAGAAAACTTCCCCTGAAATGGTTTTGTCTGAAGTGCTATAGTCTTTGAGAAATGAGTAAAACAATTAGTTTTCGTCTCATGAGACGAAAATTCAATTCACCCCAAAACCATTTCACCCAAGTGCCTTTTCGCCCCAAATTACTTCGTCCAAACACTACATCGCCCAAATGCCACTTCGCCCCAAAACCACTTCGTGCACAGGCTGTGGTTCAGGGCGAAATGGTTCAGGGTGAAGTGGTTTTGGGGCGAAATGACTGCAAACCCTTTTTTGACAGTTTTCTCAAAAATTAGACAAAGTACGGAGCTGGTTTTTGCTCAGGTTGGTTTTAATCATGCATATATTCAATCACACATGGGGATAAAACTATTTGTAACAGTTTACCAATCATGTATACTATCTTTAACCTGTAACAATCATATAAAATACCTCCCCAAAATACAATCCATGGAAAGAAAACAGGAAACTTGCAATTTCCAATTTGGATGTGGAAAGAAAAAGGTTGGTGTACCGGGTTATAAATCACTGCACTGCTTTATGTAACCGGATAAACGCCTCGGCGAAAGTGGCAGATTTTTTCGTATGCCTTTTAAATGTCACCCTCTCGGTCAATGCAAGTTGCTCAATAGAATTTGTCAGGCCTTGTTTATATGATCTGACATTTTGATTTAAATCCGTTGGCAAATCCGTTGATATTTACGATCAAAAGTATTTTTTTTTTACTGGTATGGTACATGTACCGGTATGGTGGCAATCCGGTATGGCAAAACACAACAGTACAAAATAGTGCCTATTTTAAATAAGAATTTCAGCTGCTCACATAATATTTTCCCAAAAAAATTAGTCCAATGCGGACATTGTTTTTGACTGTAGGCCCTACATGAACCAGTAGTACATTTTCACCCGAGTGCATTTGCCATAGTTTAGAGGCACACTCCACGAAAAGAAATATCTCTCTAACGAAATTATCCACCCGACATTTACCCCTAACACAGAAGCTATATATAAACCACAGTCTGTCTCAGCCGCCAAAATCCCCCCAAGTGATGCGCTAAAAAGACGAACTTGAACACCACGGCTTGACCCATTTGCCGGCAAGTCGAGAGGCACGTTAGCACCCGATTGATACCGAATATTGATTTAAATTTTCCACGGTAAATGGTTCCGAGTTTTTTGTAGACTTTCGCCTCGCGGGATCATAGGAAACGGGAAAGAAGAATTGGGGGGACACGTACTTATTGGTTAAGAATAGGGCATAATCGCACGGGTTGCCGAAAGGGTTTTTTCGCAATGGCAGATGTGCATAAATTTATATTGCCTCTGTCAATTTGTCGTCGCCACTGCAAAGTGTAGGCTATAATCGTGGTGATACCATTTAAAGCAGCTTGTTCAGTATTTTTTCTCCAGAAAATGGATTTCGTTCTAAACTTAAAGACATTATACATGATTGGTAAACTGTTACAAATAGTTGTATCCCCCTGTGTGATTGAAGATATGCATGATTAAAACCAACCTGAGCAAAAAACCAGCTCCGTACTTCGTCTAACTTTAGAGAAAACAGTCAAAAAAGGGTTTGCAGTCATTTCGCCCCAAAACCACTTCGCCCTGAACCATTTCGCCCTGAACCACGGCCTGTGCACGAAGTGGTTTTGGGGCGAAGTAGCATTTGGGCGATGTACGGGTAGTGTTTGGACGAAGTGAATTGGGGCGAAATGGCACTTGGGCGAAATGGTTTTGGGGCGAATTGAATTTGTCTCATGAGACAAAAACTAATTGTTTTACTCATTTCTCAAAGACTATAGCACTTCAGACAAAACCATTTCAGGGGAGGTTTTCTACGGTCATCATGTTTATATTGTGTAAGTTAAGCGTAAATCTGTGAACATTTCTGATTTTTGAGATACCAATCATGTATACTGCCTTTAACTATTGTCGAGTAACAGGAAATTTGTAATCTCCAATTTGGATGTATGGAAGCTAAAAGGTTGGTGTAATCACTGCGCTGCTTTATGAAGCGGAATAATTAGTTTTTTTTTTGATATACAGTGTACTAAACAATATACAGAATGAGAAAAATATGACACATGATATGATTTCAACACCCACGGTAAAAAAGGAGAATGTACTTTACTTTCTGAAATGACTATTGACTGAAATATGGTACGGTAGCTGGGCTGGAGTGAGACATATTAAAGGCATGTTCCCATTGGACTTTCTTTTCCTGCTGCCTCGCGGAAAGTTACCACGACCTTCGGTAACATTCCTTCGTGTAATCTTCCCATGCGTTCTCATTTGGAATTGCTTTCAGTGCCCATGCGGAAAGCTACCGCGACCTTGCAGTAAAATTTTGACGTGCAGGCCCATAGTGGGGTGTTATGGCCGAGCGGTCTAGTGCGTCGAACTCAAGTTCCTGTGCCAGTACTAGAATGTGGGTTCGATTCCGGACCGTGACAGGTTGTGGCACTTGTGCTCTTGAGCAAGACACTTAATCACACTTGTTCCGTCCTTCGGAAGGGATGTAAAGCCGTTGGTCCAGTGTGTTAGGTTTTGGTAACGCACTTTAAAGATCCCAGAGCATTCTTTCATGAAGAGCAAGGGGAGGGATTCCCCTGTGTCTCTGGCCGTTTCTAATTCAACTTAGAAATTGATAGTTATTCGAATATCTACATGTGTACATGTTAATTGATCCCATTCCTGTAATTGGCGGTCCTTCCGCTGTTGGATGTGGTGAATAAATAAATAAATAAAATAAATAAAAATAAATAAATAGTTTACTGCAGGGTCGTGTTAATTTTACAGGGCGAAACTGTTCCCATTGGACTTTTCGAGGGCCCTGTAAAACCCCTGTGGCTGAGCGGAAAGTTTCCGCGGCCTCTCAACCTGTAAATTTTACATCATGGTCGCGGTAGCTTTACAGGGATGCTAATTCTCCGTGCATCCCCATTGGACTTCATTTTGTTACTCTCCCGCACAACCACAGGAGATTTACCAAAAAAAGTCAAATGGGAACACCACTATAGTTTTTGAGATGTACATATGTCACAAAACCAGGGGTCGAAATTAACTTGAATTTGATGGTATCACACAGGCTAGCCACATCAACATTTCACTATTCCGCCATCATTTATTAGCATGTAGTCATGCAGAAACGTACACAAATGATTTCTACATTTTGGACATTCATTAATTGTGTAGTATTAATCAAATACAAAAAGTAAAATAAAAAACAATCCTCAAGCCGATTTCACGTATGCACTGCTTAAGCCCACTTGCGCAACTTTTTTTATTGCGCAAGTTGCACTACATTCCTGCAATAATTACACGCAAGGTATCTTATGCCATTTAAAAAAAGTTTAGCAAGCTACGCACTTTTTTGTGAAATCGGCTGCAGATTGAGAATATGAACTTATTAGAGTGCCACATCGTTTTGACTGCTTATTGTTTTACCAACGTTGAAATGTTAACAGGAAACATTTTTCTTTATATTGCATAAAAACATGTATAATGTAGTGCAGCATATAGGCCACTAGCCGGTCGGACTACCAACATATGGCAACTACTACGGTAGTCCTCTGGCTAAAACCACTAGCCTCGGACTACGGGACTACTGTTAATTTCGACCCCTGAAAACGTGACCCAATTTCTTTTTTCAAAGAAATACAATTTTTTTTCCCCAAAAACAAGCGTTCTGTTTACTGTAACCAAAACTTCCAAATTTGCCAGGCATTGATTTCCGTCGAAGTCAGAAAAACTAGGATAAGTTTCAGGTTCGTAATAGTCGGGATTCTCTCAGGAAAAAATACAATTTTTGAGAGCAAATTTGCGCCTCGCGTCGCTGCAAATGATGGATTCCGTGTCAGCGACACCTCGCGCCGGGACGGCCTAGCTTCATTACACTTGACGCAATTTATCTTCGGCATGCGTGTACTTTGGGCTGTTTGTCGACAGGTTAAACAAATGAATTACCCGTAGCCTGTCACATCGGCTGCCGCACGCAGGTTTAGAAAATACCAACGCACGGGGCACTAATGATGTTAGTGTAATAACAAATCTTCGTCATCGCACTCTTTATTCCGTTTCTTTCGTCCGTCCGCTAAAATGGAGGGCTGGGATGAGATTAGTGGTGACGTGAAAGTAACTGAACCGGTAAAACTTATTATAGTGGAAAATCTGACGACAGAGTTCTTGTACCGTAGCCTTAGAGGTGTTGTCAAAAGAAATAATCACATTTCTAAAAAGTTGATTTCCTGCCCTTTCGTATGATAACTCAGTCAGGAAAAATGAGCCAGGGATGACAGAGATATCCTGCATTTAAATATGGATTGAATTCCCATGTTTTTTTTTAAATCATTCGTTTTTTTTCACACCTGACCGATGTTTCGCATGAATGGATTCGGAGATGCTAACTGTGTGCATTAAAAACGTGCGTGTTGAAACCCCTGAAATTCAGGAAACATTTTTCTTTATATTGCATAAAAACATGTATAATGTAGTGCAGCATATAGGCCACTAGCCGGTCGGACTACCAACATATGGCAACTACTACGGTAGTCCTCTGGCTAAAACCACTAGCCTCGGACTACGGGACTACTGTTAATTTCGACCCCTGAAAACGTGACCCAATTTCTTTTTTCAAAGAAATACAATTTTTTTTCCCCAAAAACAAGCGTTCTGTTTACTGTAACCAAAACTTCCAAATTTGCCAGGCATTGATTTCCGTCGAAGTCAGAAAAACTAGGATAAGTTTCAGGTTCGTAATAGTCGGGATTCTCTCAGGAAAAAATACAATTTTTGAGAGCAAATTTGCGCCTCGCGTCGCTGCAAATGATGGATTCCGTGTCAGCGACACCTCGCGCCGGGACGGCCTAGCTTCATTACACTTGACGCAATTTATCTTCGGCATGCGTGTACTTTGGGCTGTTTGTCGACAGGTTAAACAAATGAATTACCCGTAGCCTGTCACATCGGCTGCCGCACGCAGGTTTAGAAAATACCAACGCACGGGGCACTAATGATGTTAGTGTAATAACAAATCTTCGTCATCGCACTCTTTATTCCGTTTCTTTCGTCCGTCCGCTAAAATGGAGGGCTGGGATGAGATTAGTGGTGACGTGAAAGTAACTGAACCGGTAAAACTTATTATAGTGGAAAATCTGACGACAGAGTTCTTGTACCGTAGCCTTAGAGGTGTTGTCAAAAGCTTGCTTGTTATAATGATACATGTAGTGTGTGCTCTGGACTGATTGTACTTTAATGGCCCAGTACACTGTACAGGGTGTCCCAGAAAAAACGAAACCAAGATTTATCGATGTTTAATCATACTTTAATCTCAATCTTGAATAATAAATGACACATATTTGGAAAGCTTAGTTCCTCATCTTTCATTTGATACCACTCATATGATACATACTTCACGCATGAATGAATAAAGACAATATGAAGCAAGGCTACCAAAAAGTCGTTTGCACAACGATACCTGAATTTCAGGGGTTTCAACACGCACGTTTTAAATGCACACGTTAGCATCTCCGAATCCGTTCATGCGAAACATCGGTCAGGTGTGAAAAAAACGAATGATTTAAAAAAAACATGGGAATTCAATCCATATTTAAATGCAGGATATCTCTGTCATCCCTGGCTCATTTTTCCTGACTGAGGTATCATACGAAAGGGCAGGAAATGAACTTTTTAGAAATGTGATTATTTCTTTGAAATTCAGGTATCGTTGTGCAAATGACTTTTTGGTAGCCCTGCTTCATATTGTCTTTATTCATTTATGCGTGAAGTATGTATCATATGAGTGGTATCAAATGAAAGATGAGGAACTAAGGTTTCCAAATATGTGTCATTTATTATTCAAGATTGAGATTAAAGTATGATTAAACATCGATAAATTTCGGTTTCGTTTTTTCTGGGACACCCTGTATATCAATTGCAAGATGAAACTTCTTGCGAATTCTTGGAATAATGGCATTACCTATTCTAAAGAAGAATATTGGTAAACTAGCATTGCAGAAATTTCAGCTACATACAAATGTAGATGCACAAATGCTTCAGAAAACCTTGAAAATCCATGCATAATTTTTTTGTGAAGTGAATGCTAAAAAATGACTGTGCACTTTCAGATGACGCATGTAATTTGACGGAAATAAATTCACATGGTTTTGGGGTTTTTCTTCCTAACTTATGAAATAAAATTTTTGGTCACTGCAAATGATAAAGTGTAAACAAATCTGAAAGACAAAATATGGAAAATCCTCTCAAGGCTTTTTCACACTATGGAAAATCTCTGGGTTGTACACGGGTCTGACACGTGTTCACTGTTCACACTACAACATTTCAACACGGCACTGACCCGTGTAGAGCGCTCGACCCGTGTTGAAATTTACCCACCTCGGGAGGTGGGTTGAGAGCTCACGACCCGTGTAGAGAAGTTATCATTGGTAATCTCGAAAATCAGAAATGTAACTTACACAATATAAACATGATGACCGTAGAAAACTTCCCCTGAAATGGTTTTGTCTAAAGTGCTATAGTCTTTGAGAAATGAGTAAAACAATTAGTTTTCGTCTCATGAGACGAAAATTCATTACGCCCCAAAACCATTTCGCCCAAGTGCCATTTCGCCCCAAATTACTTCGTCCAAACACTACATCGCCCAAATGCCACTTCACCCCAAAACCACTTCGTGCACAAGCCGTGTTTCAACCTGCCGAGGTATTTTCGTATGATTCGTAAAACACGCTGGCGCATCTCCGTTGAACTTTGAACTTCGGCATTTTGCATGCACTTGTGCTTCAGTTATTAAACTGAGTGGTTTTTAAGCATGGCGGCGATTTTTAAAGCATGGCGGGATTACCAATCTCAAAAATATAGCATGGCGGGCCATGCTTTAATACACACTTGGAGAACACTGAGTAGTGTGAAAACATAGCTGATTCGACCCGTGTAGAAATTTTAAAAAGTCCACACCGGGTGGAACTGTGTAGATTTGGACACGGGTCGAACATTCATAGTGTGAAAGGCCTGTAGCCAAGAGGCAACAGAAACTTTCCACTCACATGCAGTACATCATGAAGTAATATCCCAGGGAGTCCCCAATATCAAATGCAAATTGTAATCCAATTTGTTTGACAGTAAAACATCTTAATAGAGGTGTGAAACAGAGGTCAACAGTAGAAAGTGTCCCCAGTGAAATTTAAAACCAAGAGCCAATGGATACCATGCATCACTGTCAAGCCTTTGACTGTACCACAGAGACATTATTTTCAACATGAAGAAGGAATACATGTTGGTTAAAAGTGGATGGACACAAGACATTTTTTCTAAGTCAAGTCTGTTTGAAGTCTCAAGTTACTTTGTGTAAAACCCCAGTGCATTATTTGCAATTAACCCAAAATGTTACTTCACAAGTTGACAAGAAATACCCCACAAGTGTTGATAGCAATGGTAACAAACACCATATTATATTATTATATAAGTGGATGGACATTTATTTATTAAATCAAGTCACAAGACATTTTTTCTAAGTCAAGTCTGTTTGGAGTCTCAAGTTACTTTGTGTAAAACCCCAGTGCATTATTTGCAATTAACCCAAAATTTTACTTCACAAGTTGACAAGAAATACCCCACAAGTGTTGATAGCAATGGTAACAAACACCATATTATTTCCCCCCCCCCCCCCCCACCCTCCCCGTTTTAAAATGGTACCTTTGTGAGAGAAAAGGTGCTTTAAAAAAATCATCTGCAGATTATTTTTTTACCATTCATTCAACACAAAAACCATGCATGGATTTTTCAGGTTTTCTGAAGTACATGTATAAGTACATGTATCCATGCATGTATTAGGGTAATTCCCAAAATTAGGGGTCCAAAAGTGTGACATACTTTTTAAGATTTCCAAGTGTTTTTAATGATTGAAAGTGGTTTCCCAGTAGAAAATAATTATTTTTATTTGAACAAATGCCACTCAAATTTAATCTTTGTATGTAGATGTGGCATCAAGTTTAATGCAAATTCATTCTACAGCCAGAAAATTGGCGTAGGTAGGGCCAAAAAAGTTCTGCTTCCGGTTTCCCGACCGACCCTATTTTTAGGCTGCGACCCTATTTTTTTTATCGGAAAAAAAAATGAAAAACCAAAACAAAACAAAACAAAAAAACAAAAAAACAAAAAACAAAAAACAAAAAAATTAGTGTATCGATACATGTAAACGAATAAATAAATTTCTAACGACGTGCTTCATGTATTGTAGAAGTTATTTGGTAGTCTTGTTTCCATTGTTTTACTGTTACCCTTAAGCCTTGACTACACGCAGATGCCTCCATATGATTGTGCACAAAAAAAATTGGCAAAAAAAAAAACATTCCCTACCTACCTACCCTATTTTGAAATGCCATCGGAAGCAGAACTTTTTTTTGGCCTAGGTAACCTGGGACACCAAACTCCTATCCAAAGCCTTTATGGTCTTTTGTTTTGAATATTTTTCAGGAATCGGAAACTAAAATATTGAAGAAAATGATGCTGCCCCCTATAATCACAGGCCACAGTCCATTACTGAGAATTTGTGGTCATAAGTGGTGATTTTTGAAGCAGAGAGTGTAACTGGGACACCTAACATTTTGGACCCCTAATTTTGGGAATTACCCATTAGTCCTACTGCATCTACTGGTATGTGGCTGCAATTTCTACATTGGAGTTTATAAACACTACTCTTAAGGGCGTGTTTGTTTTAGACGGGTCCAGATCTGCGCACATCTAAGGTGAACTCGTTCACTTCCCACAGATCCTGATCGAGATCAGTGATCTGTGGGATTCTTCTCAAGAGATGGTTCAGCGCTACATGTACATGTAGATCCAAAATGGCGACGTAAACATCGCACAAATTTTTGTGTGAGTAAACCGTGCCGTTTCAATTTTCATAGGCAACACACGATACAAACTAATTTAGGTTGCTTGTTTATTTACGATGAATGTCGTGGGTGAAATTTGGAACAGAAATTTGACAAATTTGGTAAATAAATTGCAATTCACGTGACTTGAGATCCTAGTTGAGAGCAGTTTCGTTTGTTTCTGCGCGGTAAAACAACTCGGGATCTGGATTCGGATCTGTCATGAAACAAACGTCCTTAGTTATGTACACATGTAATGCTGTTGTTTCTGTTTTTAAAAGTTTTCCAATCATGTAAACATACAATAATAATATAATGGTCGATTCTTGTACATGTTGTACAGCGCACATCTACCCTGCAGGGTACTCCTGGCACTGTTGCCATTATTATCACTGCCATCAGGGAATCACCAGAACCATTTCGCTTTATTGTACACGTGTACATGTACAGTAGGTGGCTGCCTGGTCAAGGCGCACAACCCTATCAGCACTTACGGTAGATTGTGGCATTCCCCCTAACAGCACTTTTAATGGTACTCTAGTTGATGAGGCAATTGAGACTAAGTGTCTTGCCCACAGACACAAACGTGTTGGCACTAGTGAGGCCTCAACCCAGAGCAGGCCTCTTTAAAAGCGACCAGGGTTCTTAACTTCATCAGAGGAAATTTCCACCACTGCTCCATCTGTCAAGGAAAAGTTATAATAATAATAATACTAATAGCAATCTTATACAGCGCCAAATGCCAGGGCCTCTAGGCGCTTTACTGTATAAACCAAAGCAATAACATACATACATGTACATGTACATAGATAAAAAAGATTAAACGTTAAAACCAAAGAGCATCATCAAGAGCATCAAGTCTGGTAATACCATCCTCTTGCAACAGTGCCCCTTTAACGCACTCCCTAACTCCTGCGTACAGTGGCCCTGTTGAAAAAGGCCCCATTTCGCGGTGGGACTAGCGACAGAAATCTTGTCGCCTCTGCTGGACCAATCAGGACCCTTGGCAGTGCATTGCACCATGATTGCAGGCATTCAAATGTACGCACGGAGATTGTAAACACCGTGCATGCATGTGATACATGTACTCGGTAATGATGGCCGTTGTCCGCGTCGGCAATTGGCTGCTATTTAAAGGATACTGGGGAATCCGTTCCATTACATTCGTCAGCATGCATCCCTGTTATTAATTTTAAAAATTAGTAAATTAAGATCGTCGTTTGAAAGTTTGGTAGGAATGGGACAGTCATAAGTAACGGAACACAATACAATTTCTGGAAAGTATAGAAATCGTTTCTTTTCGGCATAACATGACCGAATTGATTAAATTACATCAAAATGACTCGGGCGTGAGTTGGCTCAAGACAACAGCCGGCTCACTCCACAGATTTGCGTGTATTTCCTCAGGGTATTGTTACGTCGCTTTGCAGAGTGGAAATTCCCTGATATCTCAGGATGGGTAATACTGAACAAAAAGATGTGTCTTAAGCTGGGACTTGAAATTACTGATGGAATGAATTTGATGCATGCTGTTACATGTACATGTAGGAAGACCATTCCAGAGGTGTGACTTGACATTAGTTAGACCTCATCTGGAATATGGCAAATAAATTCTGTGCTAAGCAAATTTTGTGTGTGCTACATGTAAACAGCGCTGTGAAATTAGCCTTTGGTTGTCACACATACCGGTACATATATGTACACGTCAAGCATTGCACGCCAAATATGGCGTGCAAACTTACATTTTAAAGATGTCTTTTTCTGGATGTGCAAAGTTACAATGTACATGTACATGTAGCTTTCATGTGCGCTAGGCTTTATTGGGAAATTCTCTGTATTGTGAGTTTGCCTTTAAAGTTCCGCACAGCTGATACAGTAACATATCATCATCTTGACTGCTGCTCAGAGCCCATCACCCACCATCTCGCATCTTGTCAAAACGGCATCATCATTTCCTCTGCCCTCCTACATGTACACACTTTCATCTCCGAAACTCTATCTTCACTCACTCAGTGACCGGGTCAATAGCTAGAGTTTCCAGATTTGGTCTTAGACTCATCTGGCGCTGAGTATCGCTGACTGCCATTTAGGAAATTACAGCCGTGTCAAGTCGGGAGTGAATTTTAGTAAATTGTGGGATGTGCTTCATTTCGTCAGAAAAGTACCATACATGTGGGGTATGTTCAGACGGAGGGCTACTTTTTTTAGCCCCAATCCAATTAACGGACTCAGCGGGGGTTCGCTGGAGCTAAAGCCAGTTAGTCCAAAATGCCCTCCTGTTCAAGCGGGGATGATAACTCCGGAGCTACAATGTACAGTTTCAGAGGAGCTAAAATGTGGTCAAATTTGATAGCGTATTAACATTGGCCAGATGACGCAGAGCGAGGTCAGTTGCGTTCAGTCAGTAAATAAGGGTGGAGCCAAGTCATAAAATAGGTTGTTCAGACGAGGGGCTATCTCTGGAGCTAGCTCCACCCCAAACTCTCGTCGTTGGAACGCGATTTAACTCCACCTCTGGGGCTAGCTCCGGGGCTATGGTAGCCCTCCCCAAATTTAGCCCCAAAAATTTGTGGGGCTAGCACCACTTACAGCACAGCCTGGGTTTCCTTTATGACTTAGCTCCACCCTTATTTACTGACTGAATGCAACTGACCTCGCTCTGTGGCATCTGGCCATTGTTAATATGCTATCAAATTTGACCACATTTTAGCTCCGGAGCTAACTGTAGCTCCGGAGTTATTATCCCCGTTTGAACAGGAGGGCATTTTGGACTAACACCCCGTTTACACTCGATTCGGCAAAGGCGAATCGAACTCCGCAATTTCCAAAAAGGGGAGTTGAAGCCGGGTAAGCACTAAGTGTAAACGCAAAAGGCGAATTGAAAAAGGCGGATCAGACTCGGGTCTGATTCGCCTTTTTCAAGTCACCTTTGGGGTAGGGTTGAACCCCGCAATTGCGGGGTTCAACCCCGCAATCGTCAAGGTCGCTTGTAGTGTAAACGCTACCCGAATACAGATTCGGCAATTTCCTTTGGCGACATCCAGGAGGCCATCGTTTGGCGCGCTTTATTTTGTGGGCGTGCGTGATAGAATGTACATGTACATGTACATGTACGCCACTTACTGTGCTGGTGTGCTACTGCTAGTACATTGCTCACGGCACGTTTTGTTGGGCAAAAACTACCCTAGTCCTACTGAAAATTCGTCCTACTGACAAGCACTTCTTCTCTGCATAAATCTACGCCGTAAAATAGCCAAAAGTGGCAACATCATGGCTACAAAAACAAAGGAATTCTCCATGATATTGAACTGTTGAAATTCACTCCAGAATTTTCGTCAACAGGAACAGTTTTGCATGCAGCAGCGCAGTAATAACATGTCGATTTTCACGACACCCACCACGTGTGATGGTGCACACGATCATTACACAACAACATCGGGCGCGCGCTTTCATGACCTCTAATTTTGACCTTTCACACCCCAGGGTCCCTCGCATCGGTATTTCCGGCACAAAAGGTGGGTTGAGCTGTAGTCTAAACACGGCAAATTGCCGAGTTTGCGGTTTGCTCTGCGGTTGCAATAAAAATGCCGAATCTGTATCCACCTTCGCCCGTTCGAGTGTAAACGCGGTGTAACTCACTTTAGCTCCAGTGAACCCCCGCTGAGTCTGTTAATTGGATTGGGGCTAAACAAAAAGTAGCCCTCCGTCTGAACATACCCTTTAGCTCCAGCGAACCCCCGCTGAGTCCATGAACATACCCAAAGAACATGTCTGAACATACCCAAAGAAACGCCGCTGTGCTGACAGTGGGGCTAGCCCCACACATTTTTAGGTGCTAAATTTGGGGAAAGCTAGCTCCGGATCTACATGTAGCCCCAGAGGTGGAGCTAATTACGTTTTGTGAGAGAAATTGCCAACTGAAGGTGCTTTGAAAAAAATGTGCAGATTATTTTTTACCATTCATTTACAAAAAACTTGCATGGATTTTGAAGTTTAAAAAAAAGTATTACTGTACAGTATCTACCGTTTGTGCATGGCTGAACTAAAAATTCTATCAGGCAGTTTATAAACATTATTCTTCAGTTATGTAATGCTGTTGTTCCTGTTTTAAGAAAGTTTCCAATCGTGTAATCTGTCTATAAAGCAGTGCAGTGATTACACCAACCTTTTTGCTTCCACATCCAAATTGAAGATTGCAAATTTTCTGTTTTCTTCCTATGGATAATATTTTGGGGAGGTATTTTATATGATTAGAACGAAATTCATTTTCTGGAAAAATGTTAACATGCTCCTTTAACAACACAGTATTATGCACAGATTTTCGCATCTTTTCCCCATCAAGGCAGGCCAAATTTGACTCAAATATCCGTACCGTAGCCTTAGCATACCACTGGAGATTTTCAAAACCCGATCCCAGCACCCGAAGCCATTACATCATTGGCAACGAAAAAAATAACGAGAAAAGCAATCACCATGAAATGCCTTCGTGAAACGTGAGCCTCGTAAATTGAGGTATTAGCCACATGGCTGTTACCAGAGTACGGCTTATTTTTAATTTGGATGGAGGACGCGACGGCTATGATTTGTTTTCATGTGTGGGTCTTTTGAGTTGTTCCAGGCAGCATTCCTTTTCCAGTTTAGAGATGTGTCACATGAAACTGGCATCTCATTTTTTCTTGTAGTGAGTAAACATACATAATGTACATGTACATGTAAATGGGTAATTCCCAAAATTAGGGGTCCAAAATTGTTGGTGTCCCAGTTACGTACGACACTCTCTGCTTCAAAAATCACCACTCGTGATCACAAATTCTCAGTAATGGACTGTGGCCTGTGCAGCATCATATTCTTAAATATTTTGTTCTCTGATTCCTGAAAAATATTCAAAACAAAAGACCATAAAGGCTTATAATTCGTTCCATGGTATTGAATAGGAGTTTGGTGTCCCGGGTTACCTACGCCAATGAAAATTGGCTGTAGAATGAGTTTTCATTAACCTTGGTGCCATACATGTATCTACACACAAACATTAAATTTAAGTGGCATTTTTTGAAATAACAAAAATTATTTTTTACTGGGAAACCACTTTCAATCATTAAAAACACTTGGAAATCTTAAAAAGCATGTCACACTTTTGGAACCCTAATTTTGGGAATTACCCATGTACATATATACACAAACATACACTGCTCACAATACCGGTAACTGTTTTCACCTACCGGGTATTCCTGTGACAAGGTGTACATGTATCTGTCGTGCAGATGGGTCTTTCCACAGTAAAGGGGGCATTTTGGCAACACGGACCATATTTTCGAGGAAATACAGTACATGTACCTTTGTCTAGTCTCAAAATAAAAGAAATAAGTTTAAGTTGTTCTGAAGAGATAACCGGGACGGACACTTGTTATACATTTCAGGCCGTCCCGGTTACGAGCGTACAGTGTATATTGTATATATTGAACAATCATGGTCAGCATACATGTACGGTACCTGCCAACTACCGGTAGTCCGATTTTTATCGTATTTGTTCCGATTTTTAAGTGTTAAAAGTGTTGAAAATCGGAACAATCGGAACGGTCGACTTGACCTGACTCCCTGTGCGCGCGGCATGTGTTGTTTACATGAAAACAGATGCAGTACAAAGTCAACTTGACCGTTTCCATTGCAAGTTTCACTACAGTCCGATTTGTTTTACTCGGCAATGTTGGCAGGTATGGGTTAGTAATGTTACTGTTAGTCACATTACAGCTGTCCCATGCCTACAAAATTTATGACATTCCCCCGTCCCCCCAAAAAAACCAATTAAACAACAATTCAACACCAAACATATTTTTGCAGAAGCCTGTTCCATATGCTATCATTTAAAGGGCCCCTTATTTAGGATTTTTATCAATGAAATCTATGCTTTAAAACCACTCTACTCAGTTAAAGTCATGAAAATCCTATTTGGAGCTTGCTTTGGGGGTTAAAACAAAGGTTTTTAGTTTTTATGCTAATGAAAATATGCATATTCATGACGAAGGTCATGATGTCACAAGAGGCAAACACAGGAAGATTACATTCAACTGTGCACAAAAATTCCATTTTTTTCTCAAATTTCCTGAACATTTTTTAATCCATGGTTGTTTGAGTTTGTTTTACATGTTGCCTGCTGTAAGCCATGACAAAACTGGGGGTAGAAACTGCAGCAATTTGCCACAAGTCCAACTTGAAGTCTTATGTTTTTTCTTAACTTTTCCCTTCTGTCTAACTTATGTGATGCACTCAAAACAGCGCCCTCTGTCTGTGATTTATTGCAGTGAAATCTTCAAAGTTGAAAAAGGCCACCTTTTATTGATTTTACATCCAAACAAACAATAGTCTTGCTGAACAAGTAATCCGTCATTATGAAGCAAAGCTTAGGCACAAAGTTGTTTAGCATGTCACAGGCCCTTTAAAGCCATTTTCCACACAAATATAATTCCAATTTTTGTGGAAATGTCCACCGCGTCATGGAATTGCCTATTCGTGGATATGCAATTTCAGGGTAAAAGAGCCTTGGGAACGAACACACTCGACCGCCCCTTTCCTGCACACCGCCTCCACATGCTCCCTATCACCAGCTAATACCTACACAAACAACATCCAAAGACATTTCAAATGAAACAAATTCCCAGACGCCCCTCCGTTCCGTTTGTTTGTCTTGTCGATTCCCCACACACCAGTCTCATCTTAATGAGGCAAGCAGTGTTATTGTAAGCTATCTGCCGACCGACGCACACTACTTCTGCCCCCCAGTCAACAACATCAACGGTTCGGAATGCTCTGCCCATGTAGCGTAATATTTTTTCTAGGTTTCTGGGGTACCGCTACAGCCAGATAAGAAACTGATGTGTATGGGATGTGACAGGCAGCGCGTAATTGGACATAACCGGTAACCGGCAGTTGTCGCATGCACATGATCTAAATTAAGGAAGTTGTTGGAGCTAAACCGAAACCGTTTAATTGCAGTTGGGAAAGGATGAACGAGTCCATTAATAAATGGGGTTGAGGAACACGGTTTCCTTGTTACATCCACAACCATTTTTACTTTTTGTTTGCCCTTGATAACCCCATGAATCAATACTATTCAGAAATTCAAGCTGTTCGATGAGAGAAATTTAAAACATTAATTACTTGTGACAAAATCCTCATGGATTTAAATGGATTTTGTTCAAATGTAGGTGTGACATTTGGTGCTTCTTAGCAGATTTTCTTGAATCACACAGAAATATAATCTAGAATCCTCCAAATTCAAATTAAAAAGGATTGTTTAGTTTGAGAAAGTGTGTTTATTTCAAATTCAACATGAAAACATTTGTAGTTGGAGTGAAAGCAGTTGAACCGTATTGGTTTCCAAGTTACATCCACAACCACCACTTTGTTAAATAATTCAAAATGGCAGCACTTTGTCAACACTGAAGACTCCCAATTTACCCCCAAATTACCCCCAAACAGTGTAAGCCACCACATCATGCAACATCGTTGCATTGCTCTCTTATTGACCATTTTTGTGGAAATGAAGAAATGTCACACCATAGGCCTTTTCCCACGGCACTTTAACCCCGAGATAACCCGGGTAACAGACAAATTTAACCCCGAGATTACCCGGGTTAAGGGTTCGTTTCCCACGACAAATCTCGGGGTTACGAATTACCCGGGTTATCTGGCCAAAAATGCCACTTAACCCGGGTAATTTCTAGCCCTGCTCGGGAGGTGGGTTAACCCACCAATCTCGGGGTTAACGGCGACCTTGAGATGATTCTCCGGGTTAACGTTTGTCGTGGGAAACGACGACAATAGCCTACCCGGGTAGGCTATTTAGCGAGTTAAATTCTTGTGATTGGGTCAAATGTTGCAAGTGCGCCCGCGCTTAAATGGCATGTCAAACTGGTACTCTTCTGAAGGTAGAGTACAACAAAATACCTGTGAGGCCAGTGACACATACATGTAGATAAATATTATTAAACATGCGAAATATTAACAGCAAAATTGCCAGTGATGTTTCTGTGTCGTCCGTTATGTTTGTGTGTGCGCGCGCAGCCTGATCGATCGATCGATTTTCCACACGCAATGGTTTCTGGGTATTTGTGCTGATTGGTGTACCCGGGTACGTGCGCATGCAGAAATGCCGTGGGAAAAGGGTCGCTGTTGTACCCGTGTAAGAGACGACCCGAGTAAGTGCTTCTCCGGGTTAACGTTTGTCGTGTGAAAAGAAACTCCGGGTTAAATGTAACCCGGGTTATTTACCGCTACCCGGGTAGAAAAGTTACCCGGGTCAGAGGTGGGTAGTGGGAAAAGGCCTTTTGTTCCTCAACTTCATGGAATGACCCATATGCTTATTTGTAATGTGAGTTTTTGCATCTAATGCTACTTGCACCTTTTTACATTGTAAATTTGATTCAAGCTGAGAAGTTTGGCTGAATTAAGATTTGAATAAGGGATTTTTGTAATGTACTGGTACCGTTATATGCAGGGATCAAAATTAACTTGAATTTGATGGTATCCCACAGGACTACCGGTAGTCACATAGACATTTCACTAGTCCGCCATCATTTATTAGTAGTCCTGCAGAAACGTACACAAATTATTTCTACATTTTGGACATTCATTAATTGTGTACATGTAGTATTGATCAAATACAAAAAAAGATAAAAAATTCTGCAGCCGATTTCACGTACCCCTGTACCTGTATGCTACTTTTTTGTTGAGCTACATACATGTACATTCCTGCAATAATTACACGCAAGCTATGGTTCTTATGCCATTTTTAAAAAGTTTCGCAAGCTACGCACTTTTTGTGAAATCGGCTGCAGATTGAGAACCTGAACATTTTAGTGCCACATCGTTTTGACTGCTTTTGGGCAAGTTCGCCCCGGGGATTGTTGTTCTAGTGGGAAAAAAGCCTATTTTTGGGTTTCACTTTCTTGACAACCGGTTGCTATCCGCCATTACTGTGTCCATACTATGGCACACCAAAGCGGAAATAATTCAACACTGGTAATTTAACGTCAACCTTGAAAAACAAGTCAACAAAAAAGGTTGGCATGACTTATAAATGTCGATAGACTGTTTGAAACCAGCAAGTTTTTAAAAATGTTGAGACTTGTTTTTCAAGGTTGATGGTAGAACTATCAGTGTTGATTTATTTCCGCTTTGGCGTGCCATAGTATGGACACAGTAATAGCGGATATGATCGTTGATGATGTCACGCGTATGGCACGCCAAAGCGTAAATAATTCAACTCTGATAGTTTTGCGATCAATCCTGAAAAATAAAACTCAACATTTTTAAAAACGTGCCAACAAAAGCACGGTATGCCGATTTCAAACAGTCTACCAACATTTAAAAATCATGCCAACCTTTGTATTTGTACATGTACATGTACATGTAATTATTAAAATAGAAGTTGTATTTGGTTTAAAGGCACAGGCTCGTCAGCAATGCACACGCGCCAAATTCATGCCACGAAATACGCAGCTCCATAGCAAAGGCATGGAGCTGCGTATTTCGCAGCACGGATTTGGCACGCGCGCATTGCTAACGAGCCTGTGCCTTTAATGGTGAAACAATTTTGTGGGATTTTTAGCCATTGGGGTTAAGAAATTACTCTTTTCTGAAGAATCAAAAACAGGCCGAAGGTTCCCTCGGAATGTGTTGATGCAGTTGTATCACCGTGTAATAGAATTTACAGCTGCCAAAATACAGTCTTGGCCTGTAACTGATCTAATTTTGGTCCGTGTGCTTAATTTAATTTGCGAGTTTGTGTCAAAAGCAGTTGTTTTAAAAAGATACTCATATGCTTTAATAACTTCCCGACTTGATTACTGCAACAGTCTTTATTCTGGCTTACCAAAATCATATTTGGACAAACTACAACGTGTTCAAAATACAGCGGCAAGACTTGTATATGGTGCTTCTAGATACGCTCACGTTACCCCCATATTACAGAAACTACACTGGCTTCCCATTCCGGCTCGTACCGTATTCAATTTAAAGTATTGTTACTGACATTTAAAGCATTTCATAACCAGGCTCCCAAAAATCTTTGTGATCTATTAACAAAAAGGGCGAATTCCAGTTATTCCTTACGATCTCAAACTTCTAATCTGCTAAGTCTACCCAGTGGAAAGATGTCAAAAACACTCGGTGACAGAGCATTTTTTGTAGCTGCACCCACTTTATGGAACCGATTGCCCCAAAATGTCCGCTCAGCTCCGACTCTTGCAGATTTTAAGCGTAAATTAAAAACACACTTGTTCCTCAGCGCATATGTATAAATGATTGATCGATCGATTTATGTTATCGTACTTTTTATGTGTTAATTAGTAATTAGTATCTTTTTATTTTAACCAATTCTTTAGTTGTAGTGTAAGTACACTATTGTTATGCGCATTTGAACATAATTTATGGAATTTGCACAATATAAATTACTATCAATGCTAGAATAGGGCGAAAAAACGTGTGTAAAAAAGGTATATTAGGGCGACCTGCTCAATAGGGCGACATTTTGGTGTCGCCCTAATATTTCATTTATTTAGGTCAATTCATTTTTTTAGGTCAAAAACCATTTTTTTTTAGGTCGAGAACCATTTTTATCGGGACTGGAGCTGTTTCTCTTCGGTCTGCAACCATTTTTGGAAGCTTTGGGTAAAAAAATAAGGTGTCATTTTGAGTGATTCTTGCCGAAATTTCAGTGGTCCCCGGTGAGAGTCTTCCCGAAATGTCGCCCTATTGCGGCATCCAGCGTTGTTTAAATTATTATTATTATTATTACAGTACAAGGTTTACAAATATTGTTTATGTATTCATTGATATAAATACTATTTCAGGTCCTAATTTGCAAGAAGATACATGTACATTTTACTGATTCCTGAAACTCGGGCATAACATCTAAAGAAGAATGTTATAAACGAATACTCATCTGCTGTCTCACGACGGGGATCGCGACATTTCGATCGCAAAGCTGCAGGCCTTCATCAGGCAATGGTGTAGACAGTTCGGTGTCTCCTTAAGTAGCTGACTTAAGGAGTAATTGGCTCGCTCACCGACGTGTGTTGTGGTAATGCGGTGGGGAATTCTGTGAAAAGAAGCAAATAAAGGCAAAGTTAGTCAACTGAAAAT
Organism: Henricia sp. BOLD:AAB3569; assembly: GCA_037783545.1. NCBI lineage: Eukaryota > Metazoa > Echinodermata > Asteroidea > Spinulosida > Echinasteridae > Henricia > Henricia sp. BOLD:AAB3569. The sequence goes on from JBBELK010000715.1 coordinate 510,045, forward strand.
GCAACGCGTATGAGTCTTTCCACAGTAAAGGGGGCATTTTGGCAACACAGACCATATTTTCCAGAAAATACCTCTGTTTGGTCTCAAACTAAAAGAAATAAGTTTCAGTTGTTCTGAAGAGATAACTTAGGCCCAAAAAGGGTTACACATATTGTGACAACATGTCTTTTAAAAAGACCCTGGTTACATACTTGTACGAGCGTTGGAAATTTGTACACATGGTTTTTAGAAAGGCAGGGTACATGTAGGGCGTCTGCATTTTAAAGATAGTATGTGATTGGTAAACCATTACAAATAGTTTTATCCCCCTGTGCGATTGAAGATATGCATGATTAAAACCAACCTGAGCAAAAACCAGCTCCGTACTTCGTCTGACTTTTGAGAAAACAGTCAAAAAAGGGTTTGCAGTCATTTCGCCCCCAAAACCATTTCGCCCTGAACCACAGCCTGTGCATGAAGTGGTTTTGGGGTGAAGTGGCATTTGGGCAATGTAGTGTTTGGACGAAGTAATTTGGGGCGAAATGGCACTTGGGCGAAGTGGTTTCGGGGCGAATTGAATTTTCGTCTCATGAGACGAAAACTAATTGTTTTACTCATTTCTCAAAGACTATAGCACTTAAGACAAAACCATTTCAGGGGAAGTTTTCTACTGTCATCATGTTTATATTGTGTAAGTTAGGCGTAAATCTGTGAACATTTCTGATTTTCGAGATACCATGCTGCCTTTAAGTAGAATGTCCACGGTTCGAATCCCGTTGGAGCTAAGTTGTTTTTCACTGCATCCAGATTCCCCATCCAAACTCATAAACGTTTGTCCACACAGATGGAATTAATACAGCCCGGCGGTCCCTGGGTCATAATCCCTAAAATTAACCTTTAATACTTTATAAAAAAGTAAAGAAAACGGACAAGTTCCCAATTTTTCAGCCAAAAATCCAACAAAATCGTTTCAAATACAACTTCGGAAATATTTTAAAGCATATTTCCGAAATTTGGTCTAGACATAGCAATACAACAAAGAATCCACCCCAATCTCAATCAAATTAACATCGCCCAGTGAATAACTGGGTAGTTTTCCCTCAAGGTCTGAGCAGAATTGCTTTGCAGTTGCTCTGCCCCCTTGACAATGCTTGAGGTTATTGTTACCATAGATACGCATGATTGTACAAAGCTCGCCGCCACTAATGTGAGTGCAAGCAATTATTTTTAGATCTTTTATGTGAATTTTGGTGCGGCATGGCTTTGTGAGGTTTGAAGTTTCGGGGAAAGGAAGTAACCTTTTTTTCTTGAATTTAAAATACATATGTACGCATATTGTACAGTACTGTATTTGCTTACATGTATCGGTATGCATGTAGACTACATGTTAAGGCCTGTCCGCATTGGACTTTTTTACAGGATGTGTGGGGTGCTGCATATGCAGTTCTAGGTGTGAGTGTCTTGGAGGCGGTTATACAGAATTAGCCCATGAATTACCATAGTCTAGGGCAGAACTGGTCGCTTATCTTGCTGGCTTGGGGTCAAGTCAGTTTTTGATTTTTGACCTAGACTTGACTCTGGAGAAAATGACTTGTGACTGGACTTGGGAAATAAGATTGATTTACGACTTGAAATAAAATCTAGTCATCAAGTCTCCAGCTCCAGAGACATTCATGTATACTGCATAACCAAAACTGCTAGTGCAGTCTCCCGCTCCAGGGGAATAAATTGGAAAATGCCTACATGTAGCTGTGGCGAAGTGGTTATTAAAACCTCAGAATGCTAGTAGGGACTGAAAATCCAATCCACATACATGTACATGTACCTGTACACCTGCTGTCCCACATGTCAGTCCTTCATTTTTTTTAAAACTAAGGAGAGCCCTAAAATGCTCTTCTGAAATAATCGAGGAGAGCTAATACACTGTAGCTCTCCTTAAAAAAAAAAAGGTGCTCAACATCTTTGAAAATACACTTTATGGACTTTTGGGGAAAAATCAAATGTTTAGCCTTAAGGACTACGGTACATAACATGTACACTGTAGCCTTCTTACCACTGCTGACATTGGCAGTCATAAAAACAAAAATGCAATTGCGTTTTATCTGAAAATTATCTGAAGTTTAGAATTTATCCATTTCAGAAATAAAAACTGAAATGATTATATATAACACCACATAGGCCAAACGTTTTCAGGCCTCGAAATAACTGACGGCACCGTCACGACGGCAATTGCCGTCTGTGCCCTGTGCCATTGCAGCGATGCCCTCAAAATCTTGAATATTTCACGGCAATAAATACACGCTTTCGGCCGGCCTAATTTCGATCGGACTGTGGGCATTCGGACACTTGGTCATTGATGGTCCCGTTATTTTTTGAGGAGCGCTATTTTTTACGCTCCCCGAAAATGACGAGGAGCGCGGTAGGAGCGCCTGCGCAATCGCGCTCCTTAAAAATGGAGGACTGACATACATGTACATATGTAAACAGGATTCGAACCAAGGCTACTGAGGAAAAAAACAAGGAAATCACCATTAAACCACCATTAAACCAGTCTGACTCCTCTTTATCCCCTTTTATTGGATGTTTCTGGCACGGTGTGCATTACCATACAGTACGTACATCATTTGCAATGACGACGTGTGGTCCATGTATCACTATTCACATGTTCGTCTCACTCAAATTGAGATAGGCATTTGGGACTATTGTCAAGATGGGATCATTGGATCATGTCGTCATTGCATGATTGGTTGCACGCTGGCTCAAGGAAGGAAGTCAATAAAGTGTAATGTCACGTCGAGAGCCCAATTTTTTAAGGAGCGTGTTCAGATTTTTCTAAAAAATGGATTTCGTTTTAACTCAACAATCGTATAAAATGCCTCCCCAAAATACTATACACGGGGAGAAAACAGGAAATTTTCAATCTCCAATTTGGATGTGGGGGCGAAATGGTTTTGGGGCGAATTTAATTTTCGTCTCATGAGACGAAAACTAATTGTTTTACTCATTTCTTAAAGACTACAGCACTTCAGACAAAACCATTTCAGGGGAGGTTTTCTACGGTCATCATGTTTATATTGTGTAAGTTAGGCGTAAATCTGTGTACATTTCTGATTTTCGAGATTACCAATCATGTATACTGCCTTTAACTATCGTCGAGTAACACACCTCTGAAATATTAGCCATGGGAAGAAAACAGGAAATTTGCAATCTCCAATTTGGATGTGGAAGCAAAAATGTTGGTGTAATCACTGCACTGTTTTATGTACCCGGATAAATTAGTTTACAAAACATTGGTGGTTTTTTGAAAATATCCTTGAAAATATACAGATTGAGAACATTTTCAACAAACTCGGATGAATTTGTTCGAAATTGAGTTGTTTTAAAGGTGGTTTAGATTGATAAACCATTACAAATAGTTTCATCTCCATGTGTGATTGAAGATGTGCATGATAAAAACCAACCTGGGTAAAAGTCAGCTCCGTACTTTGTCTAACTTTTGAGAAAACAGTCAAAAACTGTGTCGTGATTCCCCCGAAAGCTTTACAGTCACTTCGCCCTGACTCACTTCGCCCTGACTCACTTCGCCCTGACTCACTTCGCCCTGACTCACTTCGCCCTGACTCACTTCGCCCTGACTCACTTCGCCCTGACTCACTTCGCCCTGACTCACTTCGCCCTGACTCACTTCGCCCTGACTCACTTCGCCCTGACTCACGGCCTGTGTACGAAGTGGTTTTTGGGCGAAGCGACATTTGGGCGAAGCGGCATTTGGACGAAGTGGCATTTGGACGAAGTGGCATTTAATTGGGCGAAGTGGCATTTAATTGGGCGAAGTGGCATTTGGGCGAAGTGGTTTTCGGGCCAAGAGACCGACAACGTTTAAAAATAATAATTTTCATCTCATGAGACGAAAATTAATTGTTTTACTCATTTCTCAAAGACTATAGCACTTCAGACAAAACCATTTCAGGGGAAGTTTTCTACCATAAACATGTTTATATTGTGTAAGTTATGTGTAAATCTGTGAACATTTCTGACTTTCGAGATACCAATCATGTGTTCTACATGTACCGTTAGACACCCATCATGCTTTAATATTGAGAACGGCATTACAGTCATCTTTTTTCCAGGAAATACACTTATATCAAGCATTACAAGTCTTTGAAATGTGCATTCGAATTTCCAGGGTTTGCCCGGCCAACATGACATTTCTCATTTTTCGATGACCTCAAAGATTGAGCACACGAATGAAAGTCAAAGTAGTTTCATCAAAGAGATTTGCACGCTCACAGTTTTGTGTTGGATAAAAGGAGAGACAGTTCTGAGATACCCTGGCATGCCTGGGGACAAAGATGTCTCTCTAAGGTTTCTAGCTGCATCTTATTGATTTTAAGGTGTTACTTTTGTAAGACAATGTGCGTATGTAGTGCGTCATTCGTGGGGTTAGGTCAATGCGGGGGTATCCCAGCTGGTTGTATGGGGTGCCAGGGGAGACGGGGATCAAATTTTGGGGAGAATTATAACAGGGTTTAGTCAGGGTTTTTAAAAACCCTTGTGTTAAAGACCAATTCAAGTCCCAAGTCTTGGAGATCAAATTTGATTTCAAATCTTAAGTCTTGGAGAGAAAGTCTTGATTCAAGTCCCAAGTCGTTGAGAACAAGTCTCAATTCAAGTGCAATGTATTGGAGAGCAAGCCTTGATTAAAATCCCAATTGAAAGAAAGTCTTGATTTGAGTCCCAAGTCTTTAAGAGAAGGTTTTGATTCAAGTCCTAAATTAATCTTAGAGATCAAATCGCTATTCAAGTTTAAAGTCTTGGAGATAAAGTCTTCATTCAAGTCCCAAATCTTTAAGATCAAGTCTCGAGTCAAGTCACATGTCTTTAAGATCAAGTTTCGATTCAAGTCCCACATCCTTGAGATTGATTGAACTCCAAAGTCTTGGAGAGCAAGTCTTGATTCAAGTCCGAAGTCTTTAAGAGCAAATCTCAATTCTAGGCCTAAGAGCAGGACTAAATTCAAGTCCCAACTCTTGGAAATCAAATCTCAATTTAAATCCTAGTTCTTGGAGAGCAAGTCTCCATTCTAGCAAGAATAAATTCAAGTCCCAAGTCTTTGACAGCAAGTTTCACATGTACAGTTGCAGTTTTCATTGAATAATTGCTTCAATTATTAAGTCCAGTGGCTTAGCACCTACAGTGTATAATAAATTTAAAGTCTCCAGTAATTTAGAAAAGAACTGTTGCATCCAAAATGAAGTCTACATGTACCCTTTATCAACCCCATTTACTAATTTTCTCTCCCTCCTTTAATAATTGCCCCTTAACCAAATTGTATGGATTTCTGGCGACAGACGTCACTCGGTGTGCCCATTTTTATCAGCTTCCGGGCCACAACTCGTTCAAGAGATGAAGCATTTGTTTTATTTATTTATTATTTTAACAGTGAGAGACCAACATGACCTACAGCAATGGAATATTAATATGGTCGTCTACATAAATAAGTCGCTTTATGATTTCTTTAAATTCAGTTTTGGGTAAAGGTTTGCTGTGACGTTGGTCATTAAAGGAGCGCCTCCAAGGGCGGATTGCAAAAAAATGTACTTAGCCACTGGTCTAAGACCGATCTTTTATAGCCGACTATCCAACTTACATGTATTGGCTTAAGTGGTGTTCCCATTGGATTAATTTTGGTAAAACTCCCGTGGTTGTGCGGGAGAGTAACAAAATTTAGTCCAATGGGGACGCACGGAGAATTAGCATCCCTGTAAAGCTACCGCGACCACGAAGTAAAACTTACATGGTGAGAGAGGCCGCGTAAACTTTCCGCTCAGCCGCGGGAGTTTTACATGGCCATTGAAATATCCAATGGGAACAGTTTCGCCCTGTAAAATGAACACGACCCTGCAGTAAACTATGGGCCTGCACGGCAAAAGTTTACTGCAAGGTCGCGGTAGCTTTCCGCATGGGCACTGAAAACAATTGGAAATGGGAACGCATGGGAAGATTACACGAAGGAATGTTACCGAAGGTCGCGGTAACTTCCCGCGAGGCAGCGGAAAAGAAAGTCCAATGGGAACATGCCTTTAGACTTGTTTATCCCATTGCTATAAACCAGTATAATTGAAGTACGGCTGCGCCAACAGAAAAACATGCACATCTTAATGGAAGTGACGCAGGCAGCTATAGATGCGTAATTTCAAGCCAAGCAAAGGTCCTCACGAAGCCACTTGATGGCGCATGCGCTTCCACGGGATTTGCAAAAAAACCGACACCAGGACAGACACTTGTGTTACATTTTAGGCCGTCCCGGTTACGAGCGTATTGGAAATTTGTACACAGGGTTTTTAGAAAGGCATGTTGTCACACTATTTGTAACCCTTTTTGGGCCTAAGTTATCTCTTCAGAACAACTGAAACTTATTTCTTTTATTTTGAGACCAGACAAAGGTATTTTCTAGAAAATATGGTACTGTATGTGTTGTCAAAATGACCCCTGTACCGTGGAAAGACTCATTTAATTTTAAAACACAATTTTACATACAATTTTGGCTGGTAACCCAATTTACATTGTACAAAGGAAATAAATTTTATAATAGCGCCATGAAATTGGCGGCAGTTTGATTGTTCAAAATATATTTTGAAATATTTTAGAGCAGAGCTCAAAATGTTCTGCAGATTGTCAATTCATTCTCCATGCCATTAGGTACGACTGAGTTAATTGTGATAATTTTCTCTTTTTCTCTCTCTTTCATGTGCTGTTTCCATCGAAAAAACAGGAAATCCCCAAAGGTAAGGAATATTTTACATGTAGAGTACTTAGCATTTTGCATGTACCGGTACATGTACTTTGCACTGAGGCTGGTATCCAGGATTTCTTCACTTTCAAATTAAAGTACAGTTTAGAAAGTCCACAACGAGTGCTTGGGGTTCAAATGTGTTAAGTGCAATTTTATAGTTTTTAGATAAATCCAGTTGAATGTTGTAATAGTTGTGAAAAATCAGGGGTGTACTCCACATGCTCCTCCTTACAAATGGTGTTTCTTGTAATAATATACTTTGGATTGAATATGACATGGGTCATAAAATTTACTAAAAAAGTACTTAACACATCTGTGATAGAAGCAGTTAACATGTTTGTGCACCAAACTAGCTTCGGCAATTGACAATCTGCACATACTTCTCATGCAGTTTTCACCATGACAATGTGTTATTAGCACTTAACTGATGTGTGCATTGAAAAGAGCATCCCAAATTATCCAAGAATATGCAAATAACTCAATATGGCCAAAATTGCACTTAACACATTTGAACCCCAAGCACTCGAATATGGTACTATTGTTGCTACATGTACGTGGTGCATGTCATTACCGGTACCTACATTGTAGCAACCATTAATCTATTCAGGGGTGAGATTTGTCAGAATATTTTCGGGATTTCCGGAATTTTACCGACGCGTCCGGATTTGAGTTTTTTGTTTTTAATTGTGAAATCTCTGATTTTTAGCGGATTTCCACTTTTTTGTTGTGTGCTCCGCGATCCACATTTTATTTTTTGCTTTTTTGCCCTTCCAGCGGGCCATATTTGTTTAACGAGCGCTCTCAATTGATTCAGTAATTTTGCGAAGCAAACTTGTGCAAGTCTAATCGCCACGCAAGTGCCATGACATACAGCGCTGCAACGAGAAGCAAAGCAGACGTGTACAAGTCTAATCCCTAAGCAAGCGCCATCTTTGCCTGCATCGTAAACTGGCAACAGTCATGCGTTGCGTGTGGTGTGTGATGCGTGCACGTGTGCAATGCGCAGCTGGCGCGATGCGGCAAGCAGTGGGCAATGAACGATTTTACCCTCCGCTTTCGCTTCACCGTCTTCAACGATTGATGTTGCCTAGATTCTTTTTAATATTATCAACATTTGTAAAAGGTAAATATTTAAAACAAAACAACGTTCTTGCTTCAAGGTACATGTAAATGTATTTGAATGCACAATGTACCGGTACATGTCACTTGCAAGATGAATCTTTTTTATGGATTCCTGCCTCGCGGGAAGTTACCGCGACCTTCGGTAACATTCCTTCGTGTAATCTTCTCATGCGTTCCCATTTGCAATTGCTTTCAGTGCCCATGCGGAAATCTACCGCGACCTTGCAGTAAACTTTTGCCGTGCAGGCCCATAGTTTACTGCAGGATCGTGTTCATTTTACAGGGCGAAACTGTTCGCGTTGGACTTTTCGATGGCCCTGTAAAACTCCCGCGGCTGAGAGGAAAGTTTCCGCGGACTCTTTTACCCTGTAAGTTTTACATCGTGGTCGCGGTAGCTTTACAGGGACGCTAATTCTCCGTGCGTCCCCATTGGACTAAATTTTGTTACTCTCCCGCACAACCACGGGAGTTTTACCAAAATTAGTCTAATGGGAACACCACTTTTGTGGTCTGTACATGTACATGTACGTCTCTCCCCCGCCCCCTTCCCCAAGGAAGCCACACCCCTTCCGTTTTTTTTTCTTCCAGAATTTTTGTTTTCCTCCAATCTCACACCTGTACTTTATGCCATTCTGTCATACGGTGAACGCGGTATTGATTCTGTACTTCACCCAGGAACGTTACATAGCAACAGAGATTTAGTATGGTCATTTGGATACTACCGTACATGTGATGTGTGCATGTGAAAGGAAGAGATTCAGTACATGTATATCAGACACGGGTTCAAGTCCATACTCGAGTCTTACACATGTACACTGATGTACATGCACATCGCTGATCCCCACAGTGCTACATGTACATGTACATGTACATGTAGTTGCACCCATATTCAGTGTGATCAACCAAAAATAAGTGCCTTAATAATTACTGATGACATCTGTAACCAGAACTAGGCCAGAATTGGGAATAAAAAGTCCGCATATATGCAGTATGGATGTTTTTCTCTGCCAAAACGAATTTTTCATTCCAATGCTTCTGTCCAATGAATACATCATTTCCAGAAAGGTTAACTACATGTACTCTAAGAGAGGTACATTACGAATCTACCGTAAAAAGGTTGACCGTTATTGAACATCGTTAATAACTAAGCCCCAGGCACACAATCTATTTTGCGGCCATCTCGTTATCGGAGGAAAAGTGCATAAATTCCTCAAAAGTGCAGTGTCCTTATTTAAAAGAGACACATAGCCTTGGATTAGACGCTTTTGGGCTACAAACATGAAATGGACATAATTGGAAAAATTGTCAAAAAGTAGAATATAAAGATTCATCACGTAAATTGGTTTGTCTTTAAAGGCACAGGCTCGTCAGCAATGCGCCTGCCAAATTCGTGCCGCGAAATACATGTACGCAGCTCCGTGTAGCAAAGGCATGGAGCTACGTATTTCGTCGCACGAATTTGGCGCGTGCGCATTGCTGATGAGCCTGTCACCTTTTATTTTGTGTCAAAAGAATTTCCGCCATTTTGAAGAACCTAATATGACTCCAGAAAATGGCGGAACGTGGCCTGTAGTCGTATTCCAGTCGCATCTTGTTGAGGCCTGGCACACGTGTACACGGTCCGCGAAGCGCTGCTCTCATGAGTAGGCAAGGGGGCGAGTCAGTCAGGGGGCTTGTCGGCGAGGGGTTAGTTGGCGAGGTAGTCTGGTACCCGGACCAAAAATTCTTTGACTAGACTGAATTTAAGGTCCGGCAGCCGCCAATTCCGCCATTTTGAAACAGGACGAATTCCTCCTTTTTCCGAAGGTTCCCGAAGTTACCCGAATGCACGTCCGGTCGTCCGGACGTTACCGTTAATCGTCGGGTACAATTCGTCATTGTTTCGAGAATTTGAATTGACGTCGCGTGCACGTACCTTATGCGTGCCGCTGCGTGTGTATTTATGGTGATGCCACGGATTTAAAACTACGCAGTGGCTATAGTTACGGTAAACCGTAGGAGCTCACTGGGTGATATGATGCAGACAAGGGTTGAATTTTCTTTTTGATGCTAGCCTACATCATAGAGCAAGGAACAAAATGGGCATATTTAATATTTTAAGGTTAATATATTAAATTTATATTGGTCAAAAAAGGAATAACCCCTTTCAAATTGTTGTACACTCATGCCATATAGCGCGCAGCGCGCTTTGAAAATTAACGCTAAAAATAAATGCATGACGTAATGCTTAAAGTGCTATTTTAAACACGACAGTAGCCAGTCCTCATATTCAGTCGTTGTATGTGGAATATGTGGAGCGGAAACCAGTCTAGTTGGCGAGGGGGCGAGTCGGCGAGGGGTTAGTTGGCAAAGGGCGAGTTGGAAAGGAACGAGTAGGTAAGGGGTCGGGGCGATTCGGCCAGGGGGCGAGTTGACGTGATTCCCATGTGGTCATGTGTGTGCGGGCAGTTGCGGTAGGTGTACATCTCTTCAAAGGTATTGACCCCTTTCGAACACCTGCGAATATGCCATTTTGGGAGTCAAATAATGCTGAGTCATTGTGGAAGCAATGTGCGTGCGCGTTGTGTGTGTCTCTGGTGGGCGTAACGCGGTTTAGTTCACCAATGGGAGCCTCATCATAGCGCGTTACGCACGCTATGGACACACACAACGCGCACGTACATTGCTTCCACAACGACGCGGCATTGTTTTACTCCCAAAATTACGTCATTGGCATGAGCTCAATAAGGAGCATTTCCAAATGGGGAAATTGAAGGCAATGTGTGCCTTTTTAAAGAAGAAAATATCTTTCAAAAGCACTGGTAGTGTTGAGTAATTTCTTTATAGATAAAATTACAAAGTGGAGTCTTGCATAACGTTCTTGCTTGGTTTAATGTGAAAACCATAAAACTAGGGAATTACAGTTTCAAGGTACATGTGTACATGTACTTGAATGCACAATGTACCGGTACATGTCACTTGCAAGATGAATCTTTTTTATGGATTCCTGGAATACATGTACAGTATGAGGGCATATCTAAAAAAGAATGTTGGTAATTTTGCTCTGCAGAAATTTTAGCAATGTACATGTACTTGGTATGTACATGGGTGTATGTAGATGCAGCAATGCTTCAGAAAACCTTAAAAATGCATGTATGGGTTTTGTGTTAAAGGGTCTCTGACATGCTAAACAACTTTTTGCCTAATCTTTGCTTCATATGATGGATTACTTGTTCAACAAGACATGCTATTGTTCGTTTGGATGTAAAATCAATAAAAGGTAGCCTTTTTCAACTTTGAAGATTTCATTGCAATAAACCACAGACAGAGGGCGCTGTTTAGAGTGCATCACGCAAAGAAGACAGAAGGAAAAAGTTAAGAAAAAACATAAGACTTTAAGTTGGACTTGTGGCAATTTGCTGCAGTTTTCTCCCCCAGTTTTATCAGTTTTAACAGGAAACATGTAGAACAAACTCGAACAGTCATGGATTACAAAAGTTCCAGGACGTTTGAGAAAAGGGTGGAATCTTTTGTGCACAGGCTCGTCAGCAATGCGCGTGCTCCAAATTCGTGCCACGAAATACGCAGCTCCATAGCAAAGGCATAGCTGTTATGTGAATATTTTGATGTGAACTTTACCAAATAAATTTTCAAATTCTGATTAAACTTGCATTTCTTACATTGTACATGTTGCTCGGCATAAATGTTGCTCGGTATTTTGGCAACACAGACCATATTTTCCAGAAAATACCTTTGTCTGGTCTCAAAATAAAATAAATAAGTTTGTTGTTCTGAAGAGATAACTTAGCAGGGCAGGAAATTCATCACTGAAAGGGCACTGCCATTTGTGTTTTTGGAGTCTTTTGGAGTTTAAAAAGGGCACTTCCATTGGAAATTTAAAAAAAGTCTATGGGAGGATTGCAAAAGGGCACCAAGGCCAAGAGCAGGGGCAACGGAGGCAATGGCCTCTGTGGCCTCCGCGAATTTCCAGCCCTGACTTAGGCCCAAAAAGGGTTACAAATAGTGTGACAACATGCCTTTCTAAATACGGCCTAAAATGTAACACAAGTGTCCGCCCCGGTTACAAGCATATATTGGAAATGTGTACGTGTACACAGGGTTTTTAGAAAGGCATGTTTTACATCCATATTTCCCATTTTTGTATTGCCAAACAGAAGTTCGTACGAAAAGCACAGAAGAAAAAAAATTCCCTTGAAACCCCTTCAGGAGTTTTGGAGTGGCCGTACGCAGACGCACTTAATTGCGCTGAAGAAGTGCCAGAAGAACTTATGCAGATTTGCCTAAACGAGGGACTTGCGATGCCGTCGTTTGACAAACAGCGGATTGAACCTCAGGGCAGTTAGTCAGAGATATGTAAATGTTATTTTCCTTCTGGGGAAACTGATATACCGGTACATGTACGGTTATGTATTTGTCAAAGGATCATTAATTCAGTACTTACCCTAGATGAGGCTCTTCCAACTGTAGTAAATGGGTAATTCCCAAAATTAGGGGTCCAAAACGTTTGGTGTCCCAGTTATGTACGACACCCTGTGCTTCAAAAATCGCCACTCTTGATCACAGATTCTCAGTAATAGACTGTGGTCTATTTTGTTCTGTGATTACTGACAAATATTTGAAACAAAAGACCATAAAGGCTCATAATTTGTTCCATTATATTGAATAGGAGTTTGGTGTCCTGGGTTACCTACGCCAATGAAAATTAGCTGTAGAATGAGTTTGCATAACGTTGGTGCCTTATCCACACACGTTAAAGTTAAGTGGCATTTATGGAAATAAAAATACATATTTTATACTGGAAAACCACTTTCAATCACTAAACACACTTGAACATCTTTAAAAGCATGTCACATTTTTGGAATTACCCAAATGTGAGCCACTCCACCAAAAGTAGCCTCTTGCATAATGGTGCTAATGACTTAATCGGATAGATTAAATTATAAGCTTCACAAAACTACAAACATTGTGTCAATCCGTCAAAAATTGACCAAGTTATGACCATTTCCGTGATGACCAAGAGCAAAATATTTTAAGAAGCGCTTTAGAGAAAAATGGCGTAGAAGGTTGTACTTCTGTTATTAGGCATAAAGTCCTTAGCAACCATGCAAATTCTGACTCCAAAAGCCCTATACCTATAGGAAAACATGTGTTCTTCTGCCAATCCCTGCCGAAGGCAATGAAAATAAGCATGGAATATCAGTGATTTTCCCATTGTTTTAGCTAAATTAGCCTTGTTTCATGAAGGTACATGTACCGGTATGCTTTAGAAAAACACTTAAAAACACTGTTTTCTGGTAGTATTTATTCACTTAAACTTCCTTAGGCGATAAATGGATACCGCATTTAATAGGTGGTCTCATGCAGAAATCCTGGTATCGATAAAAAATGCCCTACTTGACATACATGCATACATTAGCCATTATCTCAGTTCTGGCCTCTGCGACAAGCGCCTACTTTCGTGGAGCTGCTCACAAATGTCATATCCATGTACCGTAGTTTAAAGGCCCACTGTGTCATTTGCAATGACCCAAAAGTTAAAGAACGAGTTGACTAGGAAACCTAACTCAAAGTAAAGATTGAACTGGTAGCAACTATCCAATAAAATGTTTCCGCCCGAGATTATATATTTTTACCAGAAAACAATCCATGAAGATGAAATTTATTAGATTGTTTGCAAACGATTTACTTAGTTGGTTCGCATCTGTGTGCATGGTCCCAAATGGGCGCTGTGTACAGGCTGCACGTTTCAGCTGAATTTGCACACTTTCCGTAGGCAGTTAGGCTGTGCATGTGCACTGGACTGGTCGCGCACACAACCAGTATGAAGCCATCCTCTTGCAACAGTGCCCTTTAACGCACTCCCTAACTCCTGTGTACAGTGGCCCTGTTGAAAAAGGCCCCATTTGGCGGTGGGACTAGCGACAGAAATCTTGTCGCCTCTGCTGGACCAATCAGGACGCTTGCAGTGCATTGTAGCACGATTGCAGGCACTCAAATGTAACGCGCATATTGTAAACACCGTGCATGCATGTGATACATGTACTCGGTAATGCTGGCCGTTGTCCGCGTCGGCGATTGGCTGCTATTTAAAGCATACTGGGGAATCCGTTCCATTACATTCGTCAGCATGCATCCCTGTTATTAATGTGAACAACTGCGGAGTAGATAAGGTTCGTCGTTTGACAGTTTGGTAGGAATGGGACAGTCATAAGGAACGGAACCCAATACAATTTCTGGAAAGTATAGAATTTGTTTCTTTTCGGCATAACATTACCGAATTGATTAAATTACATCAAAATGACTCGGGCGTGAGTTGGCTCAAGACAACAGCCGGCTCGCTCCACAGATTTGCGTGTATTTCCTCAGGGTATTGTCACGTCGCTTCGCATAGTGGAAATTCCCTGAGATCTCAGGATGGTATGAAGCGAGCCACAGAGTGAATATACGTACGCGACCGACTAAGAACGAAGAGACAAATTTAGAATAAGTCATTTTGAAACTTCTCGTCAAGAGCGGCAAAACGCACATGGATTTTTCATGTTTTTGGAAAACGTTGTACATTTGACGGAGCTGAAATATCGTCAGATGTGTTTTTTTAATGTCCTTCTTTTATTTACAATGGTTTTGTTCCCAGAATCACTCAATAACAGATCATCTTAGGGCCTTTAGTAGGGAGAAAACATGTCTGCAAAAAAAATGGGAAAACCTAGGCTGCACTTGGGCGTACAGTTTTTGTTACTGCGCACTGCGGTCAAGTCGCGTCGCGAGGACGGCAAACTCGCAGTCCACGTGCACAAACGGCCATCAGTCAAGTTGGCCGTCTCTTGCCAAGACTCCACAAATACTGCTCAAAAGAAACTGACGAAAATTACCAGATGTACATCACAGAAAACCCCAAGAATTCTTACGGAACCTTTGATGCTGTCTGGAACAAACCTTGTAGCGGTACATGCAGGCGCGTATCCAGAGGGGTGCGTTTTGGTGGTCCCAAAAAAAACAAACGTACATGTACTCTGACTAAAATAAAAAATATTAAAAATATAATGTAATGCATTTTCAGTGTTTTCGCCAGTGTCCACAACAAGTTGATATAAAAATGAGTGGTAACCCTTACCCCCACCTCAAATTGAAACAAAAATTGGGGGTTGGAGGGTTGGGTTGAATGGTTGAATGGTTTATTCATCTCTTTGACCCCACAAAAGGGGGTATGAGAGCCAATAAATTACAGACAGATCAGACAAATAAACTAAAGTGAGTTACAGGCATTATACAAATAAACAGTTAATTAATTGAATTTTGACATAATCATCTTAATAAATTTAGCTAAGTTACATAGTTGATTTGAGCTGCGTACAGTTTGTCAGGATTTGGTCTAGTCCAATCAAATCTCTTGATAAGGGTGGATCTTTCGTGAGTGAGAGACGGACAAACAAGAACATAATGAAATTCATCACAGTTAATGTGGCTATTACATAATGGGCAAAAGTTGACTACTGAAGAATTGGGTACATAACGAGGCTCAGTATACTTGAGATGATGGTTGCCTGTTCGAAAACGGGCAAGCACTGTTTTACAAGAGGTGGTGAAGTTTAGTCGAAATATTATTTTTTTTTGCAATTAAGTTGACATCGAAATATTCACATAACAGCTTCATTATGCATGACTGCATAAAGCTTCTGTGTGCTGAAAATTCCCACTCAAAAATCGACTGCTTTTTTCAAGCAAGAAGTGGGGAAAATTTGTGTGTCTCATTTACATCGCTGGTACCCTAACAGAGAATTTTAAAAGCACCCCACGAGATCGCTGCAGAAAAAGGGTCCACTCGTCCCTGCTCATTCTTTATTCATCACCGACATTCGTCCCGCTCCACTTCCCTCGAGCCAGTAGCAAAGATCCCTCCTCGGATAAAAGTCTCTCCTCCTCGATCTATCAAAATCCTTTATCATTATTTATCCAGTCGGTTCCTTTTAACGCAGGATTCTTGTATTTGTGCAGAAGTGCATACTAGAATTGGTGAGAGAGTTACGGGCGAGCCAGGGGCTGTTTTTTTTGCCCAGTGGTTCTTCTTCAATTTGGAAAGGATTTCTGCAAGGGAGGCACTTTTTCTCATTTGTAGTCTTTGCTTTTTTTCATGTGTACCTTCAAAGAATGCCGATGGAATAAATAATTGGGTAACAGGTTTTTCTTTCACTAAGTGAGGCAGGGGGAAAATCTTAAGTACATACACTGTACGTATACATAGCCTGTTCTTTTTCAATTGGTGGGGCTTTTTACACTATCACAACAAGTTAAGTCTAGCGTATATCGACATTGCAACTGGAAGCAACTAGTGGCAACTGGTGTTTCCGGCAACTGGAAGCAACTCGCGGCAACTGACAGTTGCTTAAAATGGCAGATGTACCGTACTTGCAACTACTGGCAACTGGAAAAATCCCAGTTGCCGCGAATTGCTCATGTTCTACTTTCTGGCAACTAGTTGTACCCAGTTGCGGTCAGTTGTGTCGATGTACGCGTACTTGCAACTAGTTGCTGTCAGTTGCACGCGTGTATCTGATCACGTGCGGGCACATCGACAGCAACTGCAAGCAACAGTTGCTTCCAGTTGCAAGGTCAATGTACTCTAGGCTTTACCGAGTTGCCGTGTCGATGTGCGCGCTCTGGAAATGTAGGCATGGCTGGATGCTCCCAGTTGCCTGTACATGTAGTTGCACAACTGATTAGTTGCTGTCGATGAGCGCACTACGCACACATCGACAGCAACTAATCAGTCGATGTATGCTACCGGTACATGTACATGTATATAGGCTTTAGGGATACTGCTATGTTAATTAGGGTTTGTTTTGCCCTTACCCGATGTAATTATTAACACCGTATACTCAGTGCTTTCCCTGAGACACTATTAACAAATTCATAGCGTGCTCAGGTGGGACTCGAACCTATGACCTCCTGCAAACAAGGCAGATGTCGTAACCACTCGACCACCGAGCTAGCCGGTGTTGAATGGCTGGTTTGAATGGCCGGTTCGAGTCCCACCCAAGCACGCTATGATTTTTTGTAAATGCTTTAAAAATTTGTTCGGAGAAAGAAAAAAAAATCCACTTTGCTGAGAACCACGGACAATATACCAGTAATTTTAACTGACAGATCTTCAATCAAAACATATTGACTGCCACATTTAATTTTTGCTGGTTATACAAGTACTAGGATAATCAACAAAAACCAATTCCATTTCTGTTTTCGTTTATATAATAATTGGTTACGTAACAGAATGACGATAAAAATGAATTACGTAACTCAAAAATATTACATGTACCATACTGGTATGTCAGAGGTTTGCTGTTTTAAAGGGCCTCTTACATGCTAAACAACTTTGTGCCTAAGCTTTGCTTCATAATGACGGATTACTTGTTCAGCAAGACATACTATTGTTCGTTTGTATGTAAAATCAATAAAAGGTGGCATTTTTCAACTTTGAAGATTTCACTGCAATAAATCACAGACAGAGGGCGCTGTTTTGAGTGCATCACATAAGGAAGACAGAAGGGAAAAGTTAAGAAAAAACATAAGACTTCAAGTTGGACTTGTGGCAAATTGCTGCAGTTTCTACCCCCAGTTTTGTCATGGCTTACAACAGGCAACATGTAAAACAAACTCAAACGGCCACGGATTACAAAAGTTTCAGGAAAATTGAGAAAAAAGTGGAATCTTTTGTGCACAGTTGAATGTGATTTTCCTGTGTTTGCCTCTTGTGACATAGTGACCTTGGTCATGAATATGCATATTCGCATTAGCATACAAACTAAAAACCTTTGTTTTAACCCCCAAAGCAAGCTCCAAATAGGATTTTTATGACTTTAACTGAGTAGAGTGGTTTTAAAGCATAGATTTCATTGATAACAATCCTAAACTAGACCTGTGTTCGTTCTTGACAACGAACACATGGCTGTTCCCTTCCTTTTTATGAACATGTGTGGTGTTCGAGACGACCTATTATCACCTATGTTGTTATATTTAACTATTTAATCATCTTGTCCCAAGAGAGCGCTATTTTATACGATGACGTCATCACTCACATTTTGGAAAGCTTGAGGCCCTTTGACATTAACACCCTTGACCCCGTATTTATACCCTCTACCATTTTCACACTAAAGGCCACTTCCCGTTTCGACCGGAAGTGAGCAAGGTCAAAGGTCACCAACCTATTTTTTAGATACCCCACCCTAGTTGAAGTGTAACACAACTGACCTCGTCCAAATATCTTGCACCACTTTCAAATGGCAAGGCAAGAAATGTTTGACCAATAGGAAACGAGGTCAAGGGTCAAGGCGTGTGCACATTTTAAAGACCTTTGTTAGTCATCGTATATGGCGAAGGAATCAAGATCGTAGGTCAAACGGTTGATTTTGTATTGATTTTTTAATGTCTAAGTTATTAAACATCATGCCCCTTTAATCTGACACGTGATGACGTCATCATAACGTAATCAGTTAAATACCTTTGTTAGTTATTGTATATGGCGCAGGAATCAAGATAGTAGCTAAAATGGTTGATTTCTTACGGATTTTTTATATCCCATTTATTTTATTTGATGCCCCTTTAATCTGACACGTGATGACGTCATTATGACGTCATTAGTGAAAGACCTTTGTTAGTGATCATATTTGGCGCAGGAATCAAGATCGTAGCTCAAACGGTAGATTTTTTATTGATTTTTTATATTTCATTTATCTGTTTTCATGCCCCTTTAATTTGACATGTGATGACGTCGTCCTGACGTCATGATTTAAAGACATTTATTAGTGGTCGTATATGGCGCAGGAATGAAGATCATAGCTCAAACGGTTGATTTGTTATTGATTTTTGAACATTTAATTTTATCAAATACCTCTTTAATCTAACACATTGAGCAAGGTCAAAGGTCGCCACCATATTTTTTGGATACCCCACCCTAGTCGAAGTGTAACACAATTGACCCCGTCCAAATATCTTGTACCACTTTCAAATGACAAGGCAAAATCTGTTTGACCAATAGGAAACAAGGTCAAAGGTCAAGGCGTGTGCGCATCTTAAAGACATTTGTTAGTCATCATATATGGCGAAGGAATCAAGTTCGTATGTCAAACGGTTGATTTTATATTGATTTTTGAATATTTAATTTATTAAACTTCATGCCCCTTTAATCTGACACGTGATGACGTCATCATGACGTCATTAGTACTATGCACTAATTCACATAGTGACCAATGTCCATGTGAAGTTTGAAGTCAATCATCAATGTGCAAGTGTCCGAAATAGCGTCTGAAAAAAGTGGAAGAAGTAAAAGAACAAAAACTAGACCTGTGTTCGTTCTTGACAACGAACACATGGCTGTTCCCCTCCTTTTTATAAACATATGTGGTGTTCGGGATGACCTTTGTTAGTGATTGTATATGAAGAAATCACGAGAAACAGAAGAAAAAAACATGCTTTTTCAGTTTAATCGAAATTTATTTATCGAAATATTAACATAACAGCTTCATTATGCATGACTGCATAAAGCTTCTGTGTGCTGAAAATTCCCACTCAAAAATCGACTGCTTTTTTCCTTTTTATAAACATATATTGTGTTCGGGATGACCTTTGTTAGTGATCGTATATGAAGAAATCACGATCGTAGGTCAAACGGTTGAGTTTTTATCGATTTTTAAATATTGAATATTATTACATGCCCCTTTAATCTGACATGTACAGGTCAAAGGTGTTGCTATATGTTTGGATACCCCACCCTAGTCGAAGTGTAACACAGTTGACCCCATCGTGATATATTGTACCCCTTTCAAATGGCAAGGCAAAATCTGTTAGACCAATAGGAAACGAGGTCAAAGGTCACGACCATATTTTTTGGATACACCACCCTAGGTCCAAGTGTAATACAGTTGACCACATGCACATATCTTGTACCACTTTCAAATGGCAAGGCAAAATCTGTTAGACCAATAGGAAACGAGGTCAAAGGTCACGACCATATTTTTTGGATACACCACCCTAGGTCCAAGTGTAATACAGTTGACCACATGCAGATATCTTGTACCACTTTCAAATGGCAAGGCAAAATCTGTTAGACCAATAGGAAACGAGGTCAAAGGTCACGACCATATTTTTTGGATACACCACCCTAGGTCCAAGTGTAATACAGTTGACCACATCCAGATATCTTGTAACACTTTCAAATGGCAAGGCAAAATCTGTTAGACCAATAGGAAACGAGGTCAAAGGTCACGACCATATTTTTTGGATACACCACCCTAGGTCCAAGTGTAATACAGTTGACCACATGCACATATCTTGTACCACTTTCAAATGGCAAGGCAAAATCTGTTAGACCAATAGGAAACGAGGTCAAAGGTCACGACCATATTTTTTGGATACACCACCCTAGGTCCAAGTGTAATACAGTTGACCACATGCACATATCTTGTACCACTTTCAAATGGCAAGGCAAAATCTGTTAGACCAATAGGAAACGAGGTCAAAGGTCACGACCATATTTTTGGATACACCACCCTAGGTCCAAGTGTAATACAGTTGACCACATGCAGATATCTTGTACCACTTTCAAATGGCAAGGCAAAATCTGTTAGACCAATAGGAAACGAGGTCGAAGGTCACGACCATATTTTTTGGATACACCACCCTAGGTCCAAGTGTAATACAGTTGACCACATCCAGATATCTTGTAACACTTTCAAATGGCAAGGCAAAATCTGTTAGACCAATAGGAAACGAGGTCAAAGGTCACGACCATATTTTTTGGATACACCACCCTAGGTCCAAGTGTAATACAGTTGACCACATGCACATATCTTGTACCACTTTCAAATGGCAAGGCAAAATCTGTTAGACCAATAGGAAACGAGGTCAAAGGTCACGACCATATTTTTTGGATACACCACCCTAGGTCCAAGTGTAATACAGTTGACCACATGCAGATATCTTGTGCCACTTTCAAATGGCAAGGCAAAATCTGTTAGACCAATAGGAAACGAGGTCAAAGGTCACGACCATATTTTTTGGATACACCACCCTAGGTCCAAGTGTAATACAGTTGACCACATCCAGATATCTTGTAACACTTTCAAATGGCAAGGCAAAATCTGTTAGACCAATAGGAAACGAGGTCAAAGGTCACGACCATATTTTTTGGATACACCACCCTAGGTCCAAGTGTAATACAGTTGACCACATGCAGATATCTTGTACCACTTTCAAATGGCAAGGCAAAATCTGTTAGACCAATAGGAAACGAGGTCAAAGGTCACGACCATATTTTTTGGATACACCACCCTAGGTCCAAGTGTAATACAGTTGACCACATGCACATATCTTGTACCACTTTCAAATGGCAAGGCAAAATCTGTTAGACCAATAGGAAACGAGGTCAAAGGTCACGACCATATTTTTTGGATACACCACCCTAGGTCCAAGTGTAATACAGTTGACCACATGCAGATATCTTGTACCACTTTCAAATGGCAAGGCAAAATCTGTTAGACCAATAGGAAACGAGGTCAAAGGTCACGACCATATTTTTTGGATACACCACCCTAGGTCCAAGTGTAATACAGTTGACCACATCCAGATATCTTGTAACACTTTCAAATGGCAAGGCAAAATCTGTTTGACCAATAGGAAACGAGGTCCAAGGTCAAGGGGTGTGCGCATCTCAAAGACCCTTGTTAGTCATCGTATATGGCGAAGGAATCAAGATCGTAGGTCAAACAGTTGATTTTTTAATGATTTTTGAATATTTAATTTATTAAACTTCATGCCCCTTTAATCTGACACGTGATGACGTCATCATGACGTCATTAGTGCTGTGCACAACTTCACATAGTGACCAATGTCCATGTGAAGTTTGAAGTCAATCATGAATGTGCAAGTGCCCGAAATAGCGTCTGAAAAAAGTGGAAGAAGGAAAAGAACAAAAACTAGACCTGTGTTCGTTCTTGACAACGAACACATGGCTGTTCCCCTCCTTTTTATAAACATATGTGGTGTTCGGGATGACCTTTGTTAGTGATTGTATATGAAGAAATCACGAGAAACAGAAGAAAAAAACATGCTTTTTCAGTTTAATCGAAATTTATTTATCGAAATATTAACATAACAGCTTCATTATGCATGACTGCATAAAGCTTCTGTGTGCTGAAAATTCCCACTCAAAAATCGACTGCTTTTTTCAAGCAAGAAGTGGGGAAAATTTGTGTGTCTCATTTACATCGCTGGTACCCTAACAGAGAATTTTAAAAGCACCCCATCATAACGTAATCAGTTAAATACCTTTGTTAGTTATTGTATATGGCGCAGGAATCAAGATAGTAGCTAAAATGGTTGATTTCTTACGGATTTTTTATATCCCATTTATTTTATTTGATGCCCCTTTAATCTGACACGTGATGACGTCATTATGACGTCATTAGTGAAAGACCTTTGTTAGTGATCATATTTGGCGCAGGAATCAAGATCGTAGCTCAAACGGTTGATTTTTTATTGATTTTTTATATTTCATTTATCTGTTTTCATGCCCCTTTAATTTGACATGTGATGACGTCGTCCTGACGTCATGATTTAAAGACATTTATTAGTGGTCGTATATGGCGCAGGAATGAAAATCATAGCTCAAACGGTTGATTTGTTATTGATTTTTGAACATTTAATTTTATCAAATACCTCTTTAATCTAACACATTGAGCAAGGTCAAAGGTCGCCACCATATTTTTTGGATACCCCACCCTAGTCGAAGTGTAACACAATTGACCCCGTCCAAATATCTTGTACCACTTTCAAATGACAAGGCAAAATCTGTTTGACCAATAGGAAACAAGGTCAAAGGTCAAGGCGTGTGCGCATCTTAAAGACATTTGTTAGTCATCATATATGGCGAAGGAATCAAGTTCGTATGTCAAACGGTTGATTTTATATTGATTTTTGAATATTTAATTTATTAAACTTCATGCCCCTTTAATCTGACACGTGATGACGTCATCATGACGTCATTAGTAGTGTGCACAACTTCACATAGTGACCAATGTCCATGTGAAGTTTGAAGTCAATCATCAATGTGCAAGTGTCCGAAATAGCGTCTGAAAAAAGTGGAAGAAGTAAAAGAATTAAAAACTAGACCTGTGTTCGTTCTTGACAACGAACACATGGCTGTTCCCCTCCTTTTTATAAACATATATGGTGTTCGGGATGACCTTTGTTAGTGATCGTATATGAATAAATCACGATCGTAGGTCAAAAGGTTGAGTTTTTATCTATTTTTAAATATTGAATATTATTACATGCCCCTTTAATCTGACATGTAGGGAAAGTCAAAGGTGTTGCTATATGTTTGGATACCCCACCCTAGTCGAAGTGTAACACAGTTGACCCCATCGTGGTATATTGTACCCCTTTCAAATGGCAAGGCAAAATCTGTTTGACCAATAGGAAACGAGGTCAAAGGTCAAGCCATGTGCGCATCTTAAAGACATTTGTTAATGATCGTATATGCAGAAGGAATCAAATTCGTAGGTCAAACGGTAGATTTTATATTGATTTTTGAATATTTAATTACGTAATCATCTTGTCGCTAGAGGGCGCTATTTCGTACGATGACGTCATTACTTATATTTTTGGAAAGCTTAAGGGCCTCTGATAATAACACCATTGACCCCATCTCAATACCTCCTACCACTTTCAAACTAAGGGCCACTTCCGGTTTCGACCGGAAGTGAGCAAGGTCAAAGGTCACGGCCATATTTTTTGGATACACCACCCTAGGTCGAAGTGTAATACAGTTGACCACATGCAGATATCTTGTACCACTTTCAAATGGCAAGGCAAAATCTGTTAGACCAATAGGAAACGAGGTCAAAGGTCAAGGGGTGTGCGCATCTCAAAGACCTTTGTTAGTCATCGTATATGCCGAAGGAATCAAGATCGTAGGTCAAACGGTTGATTTGTTATTGATTTTCCAATATTTCATTACGTAATCATCTTGTCGCTAGAGGGCGCTATTTCGTACGATGACGTCATCACTTATATTTTTGGAAAGCTTAAGGGCCTCTGGTAATAACACCATTGACCCCATCTCAATACCTCCTTTTACTTTCAAACTAAGGGCCACTTCCGGTTTCGACCGGAAGTGAGCAAGGTCAAAGGTCACAAAAATATTTTTTAGATACCCCACCCTAGTCGAAGTGTAACACAAGTGACTTTGTCCAAATATCTTGCACCACTTTCAAATGGCAAGGCAAAATCTGTTTGACCAATAGGAAACGAGGTCAAAGGTCAAGGCGTGTGCGCATCTTAAAGACTGTTGTTAGTCATCGTATATGGCGAAGGAATCAAGATCGTAGGTCAAACGGTTGAATTTTTATTGATTTTTGAATATTTAATTTATTAAACTTCATACCCCTTTAATCTGACACGTGATGACGTCATGATTACGTCATTAGTACTATGCACTAATTCACATAGTGACCAATGTCCATGTGAAGTTTGAAGTCAATCATCAATGTGCAAGTGTCCGAAATAGCGTCTGAAAAAAGTGGAAGAAGTAAAAGAACAACTAGACCTGTGTTCGTTCTTGACAACGAACACATGGCTGTTCCCTCTCCTTTTTATAAACATATATGGTGTTCGGGATGACCTTTGTTAGTGATCGTATATGAAGAAATCACGATCGTATGTCAAACGGTTGAGTTTTTATCGATTTTTAAATATCGAATATTATTACATGCCCCTTTAATCTGACATGTAGGGAAGGTCAAAGGTGTTGCTATATGTTTGGATACCCCACCCTAGTCGAAGTGTAACACAGTTGACCCCATCGTGATATGTTGTACCCTTTCAAATGGCAAGGCAAAATCTGTTTGACCAATAGGAAACGAGGTCAAAGGTCAAGCCATGTGCGCATCTTAAAGACATTTGTTAGTGATCGTATATGCAGAAGGAATCAAATTTGTAGGTCAAACGGTAGATTTTTTATTGATTTTTGAATATTTAATTACGTAATCATCTTGTCGCTAGAGGGCGCTATTTCGTACGATGACGTCATCACTTATATTTTTGGAAAGCTTAAGGTCCTCTGGTAATAACACCATTGACCCTATCTCAATACCTCCTTTCACTTTCAAACTAAGGGCCACTTCCGGTTTCGACCGAAAGTGAGCAAGGTCAAAGGTCACGGCCATATTTTTTGGATACACCACCCTAGGTCCAAGTGTAATACAGTTGACCACATCCAGATATCTTGTACCACTTTCAAATGGCAAGGCAAAATCTGTTAGACCAATAGGAAACGAGGTCAAAGGTCAAGCCCTGTGCGCATCTTAAAGACATTTGTTAGTGATCGTATATGCCACAGGAATCAAGATCGTAGGTCAAACAGTTGATTTTTTATTGATTTTTGAATATATAATTACGTAATCATCTTGTCGGTAGAGGGCGCTATTTCGTACGATGACGTCATCACTTATATTTTTGGAAAGCTTAAGGGCCTCTGGTAATAACACCATTGACCCCATCTCAATACCTCCTACCACTTTTAAACTAAGGGCCATTTCCGGTTTCGACCGGAAGTGAGCAAGGTCAAAGGTCACCAACATATTTTTTAGATACCCCACCCTAGTCGAAGTGTAACACAAGTGACTTTGTCCAAATATCTTGCACCACTTTCAAATGGCAAGGCAAAATCTGTTTGACCAATAGGAAACGAGGTCAAAGGTCAAGGGGTGTGCGCATCTCAAAGACCCTTGTTAGTCATCGTATATGGCGAAGGAATCAAGATCGTAGGTCAAACGGTTGATTTTTTAATGATTTTTGAATATTTAATTTATTAAACTTCATACCCCTTTAATCTGACACGTGATGACGTCATCATGACGTCATTAGTACTGTGCACAACTTTACATAGTGACCAATGTCCATGTGAAGTTTGAAGTCAATCATTAATGTGCAAGTGCCCGAAATAGCGTCTGAAAAAAGTGGAAGAAGGAAAAGAATAAAAAAAAAAAAAAAAATCGTAACGAAAACAAAGGCTGTTCCGACCCGAATCGGAACAGCCAAAAACTAGACCTGTGTTCGTTCTTGACAACGAACACATGGCTGTTCCCCTCCTTTTTATAAACATATATTGTGTTCGGGATGACCTTTGTTAGTGATCGTATATGAAGAAATCACGATCGTAGGTCAAACGGTTGAGTTTTTATCGATTTTTAAATATTGAATATTATTACATGCCCCTTTAATCTGACATGTACAGGTCAAAGGTGTTGCTATATGTTTGGATACCCCACCCTAGTCGAAGTGTAACACAGTTGACCCCATCGTGATATATTGTACCCCTTTCAAATGGCAAGGCAAAATCTGTTAGACCAATAGGAAACGAGGTCAAAGGTCACGACCATATTTTTTGGATACACCACCCTAGGTCCAAGTGTAATACAGTTGACCACATGCACATATCTTGTACCACTTTCAAATGGCAAGGCAAAATCTGTTAGACCAATAGGAAACGAGGTCAAAGGTCACGACCATATTTTTTGGATACACCACCCTAGGTCCAAGTGTAATACAGTTGACCACATGCAGATATCTTGTACCACTTTCAAATGGCAAGGCAAAATCTGTTAGACCAATAGGAAACGAGGTCAAAGGTCACGACCATATTTTTTGGATACACCACCCTAGGTCCAAGTGTAATACAGTTGACCACATCCAGATATCTTGTAACACTTTCAAATGGCAAGGCAAAATCTGTTAGACCAATAGGAAACGAGGTCAAAGGTCACGACCATATTTTTTGGATACACCACCCTAGGTCCAAGTGTAATACAGTTGACCACATGCACATATCTTGTACCACTTTCAAATGGCAAGGCAAAATCTGTTAGACCAATAGGAAACGAGGTCAAAGGTCACGACCATATTTTTTGGATACACCACCCTAGGTCCAAGTGTAATACAGTTGACCACATGCACATATCTTGTACCACTTTCAAATGGCAAGGCAAAATCTGTTAGACCAATAGGAAACGAGGTCAAAGGTCACGACCATATTTTTTGGATACACCACCCTAGGTCCAAGTGTAATACAGTTGACCAAATGCAGATATCTTGTACCACTTTCAAATGGCAAGGCAAAATCTGTTAGACCAATAGGAAACGAGGTCAAAGGTCACGACCATATTTTTTGGATACACCACCCTAGGTCCAAGTGTAATACAGTTGACCACATGCAGATATCTTGTGCCACTTTCAAATGGCAAGGCAAAATCTGTTAGACCAATAGGAAACGAGGTCAAAGGTCACGACCATATTTTTTGGATACACCACCCTAGGTCCAAGTGTAATACAGTTGACCACATCCAGATATCTTGTAACACTTTCAAATGGCAAGGCAAAATCTGTTAGACCAATAGGAAACGAGGTCAAAGGTCACGACCATATTTTTTGGATACACCACCCTAGGTCCAAGTGTAATACAGTTGACCACATGCAGATATCTTGTACCACTTTCAAATGGCAAGGCAAAATCTGTTAGACCAATAGGAAACGAGGTCAAAGGTCACGACCATATTTTTTGGATACACCACCCTAGGTCCAAGTGTAATACAGTTGACCACATGCACATATCTTGTACCACTTTCAAATGGCAAGGCAAAATCTGTTAGACCAATAGGAAACGAGGTCAAAGGTCACGACCATATTTTTTGGATACACCACCCTAGGTCCAAGTGTAATACAGTTGACCACATGCAGATATCTTGTACCACTTTCAAATGGCAAGGCAAAATCTGTTAGACCAATAGGAAACGAGGTCAAAGGTCACGACCATATTTTTTGGATACACCACCCTAGGTCCAAGTGTAATACAGTTGACCACATCCAGATATCTTGTAACACTTTCAAATGGCAAGGCAAAATCTGTTTGACCAATAGGAAACGAGGTCCAAGGTCAAGGGGTGTGCGCATCTCAAAGACCCTTGTTAGTCATCGTATATGGCGAAGGAATCAAGATCGTAGGTCAAACAGTTGATTTTTTAATGATTTTTGAATATTTAATTTATTAAACTTCATGCCCCTTTAATCTGACACGTGATGACGTCATCATGACGTCATTAGTGCTGTGCACAACTTCACATAGTGACCAATGTCCATGTGAAGTTTGAAGTCAATCATGAATGTGCAAGTGCCCGAAATAGCGTCTGAAAAAAGTGGAAGAAGGAAAAGAACAAAAACTAGACCTGTGTTCGTTCTTGACAACGAACACATGGCTGTTCCCCTCCTTTTTATAAACATATGTGGTGTTCGGGATGACCTTTGTTAGTGATTGTATATGAAGAAATCACGATCGTATGTCAAACGGTTGAGTTTTTATCGATTTTTAAATATTGAATATTATTACATGCCCCTTTAATCTGACATGTAGGGAAGGTCAAAGGTGTTGCTATATGTTTGGATACCCCACCCTAGTCGAAGTGTAACACAGTTGACCCCATCGTGATATATTGTACCCCTTTCAAATGGCAAGGCAAAATCTGTTTGACCAATAGGAAACGAGGTCAAAGGTCAAGCCATGTGCGCATCTTAAAGACATTTGTTAGTGATCGTATATGCAGAAGGAATCAAATTTGTAGGTCAAACGGTAGATTTTTTATTGATTTTTGAATATTTAATTACGTAATCATCTTGTCGCTAGAGGGCGCTATTTCGTACGATGACGTCATCACTTATATTTTTGGAAAGCTTAAGGGCCTCTGGTAATAACACCATTGACCCTATCTCAATACCTCCTTTCACTTTCAAACTAAGGGCCACTTCCGGTTTCGACCGGAAGTGAGCAAGGTCAAAGGTCACCAACATATTTTTTTTTTAGATACCCCACCCTAGTCGAAGTGTAACACAAGTGACTTTGTCCAAATATCTTGCACCACTTTCAAATGGCAAGGCAAAATCTGTTAGACCAATAGGAAACGAGGTCAAAGGTCAAGGGGTGTGCGCATCTCAAAGACCTTTGTTAGTCATCGTATATGCCGAAGGAATCAAGATCGTAGGTCAAACGGTTGATTTTTTATTGATTTTTGAATATTTAATTTATTAAACTTCATGCCCCTTTAATCTGACACGTGATGACGTCATCATGACGTCATTAGTACTGTGCACTAATTCACATAGTGACCAATGTCCATGTGAAGTTTGAAGTCAATCATGAATGTGCAAGTGCCCGAAAAAGCGTCTGAAAAAAGTGGAAGAAGGAAAAGAATAAAAAACTAGAAATGTGTTCGTTGAAAACGAACACATGGCTGTTCCCCTCCTTTTTATAAACATATGTGGTGTTCGGGATGACCTTTGTTAGTGATTGTATATGAATAAATCACGATCGTATGTCAAACGGTTGAGTTTTTATCGATTTTTAAATATTGAATATTATTACATGCCACTTTAATCTGACATGTAGGGAAGGTCAAAGGTGTTGCTATATGTTTGGATACCCCACCCTAGTCGAAGTGTAACACAGTTGACCCCATCGTGATATATTGTACCCCTTTCAAATGGCAAGGCAAAATCTGTTTGACCAATAGGAAACGAGGTCAAAGGTCAAGCCATGTGCGCATCTTAAAGACATTTGTTAGTGATCGTATATGCAGAAGGAATCAAATTTGTAGGTCAAACGGTAGATTTTTTATTGATTTTTGAATATTTAATTACGTAATCATCTTGTCGCTAGAGGGCGCTATTTCGTACGATGACGTCATCACTTATATTTTTGGAAAGCTTAAGGGCCTCTGGTAATAACACCATTGACCCTATCTCAATACCTCCTTTCACTTTCAAACTAAGGGCCACTTCCGGTTTCGACCGGAAGTGAGCAAGGTCAAAGGTCACGGCCATATTTTTTGGATACACCACCCTAGGTCCAAGTGTAATACAGTTGACCACATCCAGATATCTTGTACCACTTTCAAATGGCAAGGCAAAATCTGTTAGACCAATAGGAAACGAGGTCAAAGGTCAAGCCCTGTGCGCATCTTAAAGACATTTGTTAGTGATCGTATATGCCACAGGAATCAAGATCGTAGGTCAAACAGTTGATTTTTTATTGATTTTTGAATATTTAATTACGTAATCATCTTGTCGGTAGAGGGCGCTATTTCGTACGATGACGTCATCACTTATATTTTTGGAAAGCTTAAGGGCCTCTGGTAATAACACCATTGACCCCATCTCAATACCTCCTTTCACTTTCAAACTAAGGGCCACTTCCGGTTTCGACCGGAAGTGAGCAAGGTCAAAGGTCACAAAAATATTTTTTAGATACCCCACCCTAGTCGAAGTGTAACACAAGTGACTTTGTCCAAATATCTTGCACCACTTTCAAATGGCAAGGCAAAATCTGTTAGACCAATAGGAAACGAGGTCAAAGGTCAAGGGGTGTGCGCATCTCAAAGACCTTTGTTAGTCATCGTATATGCCGAAGGAATCAAGATCGTAGGTCAAACGGTTGATTTTTTATTGATTTTTGAATATTTAATTTATTAAACTTCATGCCCCTTTAATCTGACACGTGATGACGTCATCATGACGTCATTAGTAGTGTGCACAACTTCACATAGTGACTAATGTCCATGTGAAGTTTGAAGTCAATCATGAATGTGCAAGTGCCCGAAATAGCGTCTGAAAAAAGTGGAAGAAGGAAAAGAAAAAGAAAAAGAAAAAAAAAAAAAAAAAATCTTAACGAAAACAAAGGCTGTTCCCAACCGTGTTGGAACAGCCAAAAAAATAAAAAAAAAAATAAACTAGAAATGTGTTCGTTGTAAACGAACACATGGCTGTTCCCCTCCTTTTTATAAACATATATGGTGTTCGGGATGACCTTTGTTAGTGATCGTATATGAAGAAATCACGATCGTACGTCAAACGGTTGAGTTTTTATCGATTTTTAAATATTGAATATTATTACATGCCCCTTTAATCTGACATGTAGGGAAGGTCAAAGGTGTTGCTATATGTTTGGATACCCCACCCTAGTCGAAGTGTAACACAGTTAACCCCATCGTGATATATTGCACCCCTTTCAAATGGCAAGGCAAAATCTGTTTGACCAATAGGAAACGAGGTCAAAGGTCAAGCCATGTGGGCATCTTAAAGACATTTGTTAGTGATCGTATATGCAGAAGGAATCAAATTCGTAGGTCAAACGGTAGATTTTATATTGATTTTTGAATATTTAATTACGTAATCATCTTGTCGCTAGAGGGCGCTATTTCGTACGATGACGTCATTACTTATATTTTTGGAAAGCTTAAGGGCCTCTGATAATAACACCATTGACCCCATCTCAATACCTCCTACCACTTTCAAACTAAGGGCCACTTCCGGTTTCGACCGGAAGTGAGCAAGGTCAAAGGTCACGGCCATATTTTTTGGATACACCACCCTAGGTCGAAGTGTAATACAGTTGACCACATGCAGATATCTTGTACCACTTTCAAATGGCAAGGCAAAATCTGTTAGACCAATAGGAAACGAGGTCAAAGGTCAAGGGGTGTGCGCATCTCAAAGACCTTTGTTAGTCATCGTATATGCCGAAGGAATCAAGATCGTAGGTCAAACGGTTGATTTTTTATTGATTTTCCAATATTTCATTACGTAATCATCTTGTCGCTAGAGGGCGCTATTTCGTACGATGACGTCATCACTTATATTTTTGGAAAGCTTAAGGGCCTCTGGTAATAACACCATTGACCCCATCTCAATACCTCCTTTCACTTTCAAACTAAGGGCCACTTCCGGTTTCGACCGGAAGTGAGCAAGGTCAAAGGTCACAAAAATATTTTTTAGATACCCCACCCTAGTCGAAGTGTAACACAAGTGACTTTGTCCAAATATCTTGCACCACTTTCAAATGGCAAGGCAAAATCTGTTTGACCAATAGGAAACGAGGTCAAAGGTCAAGGGGTGTGCGCATCTCAAAGACCTTTGTTAGTCATCGTATATGCCGAAGGAATCAAGATCGTAGGTCAAACGGTTGATTTTTTATTGATTTTTGAATATTTAATTTATTAAACTTCATACCCCTTTAATCTGACACGTGATGACGTCATCATGACGTCATTAGTACTGTGCACAACTTCACATAGTGACCAATGTCCATGTGAAGTTTGAAGTCAATCATGAATGTGCAAGTGCTCGAAAAAGCGTCTGAAAAAAGTGGAAGAAGGAAAAGAATAAAAAAAAAAAAAAAAAAAAAAATCTTAACGAAAACAAAGGCTGTTCCCAACCGTGTGGGAACAGCCAAAAAAAAAAAAATCTTAACGAAAACAAAGGCTGTTCCAACTCGAGTCGGAACAGCCAAAAAAAAAAAATCTTAACGAAAACAAAGGCTGTTCCCAACCGTGTTGGAACAGCCAAAAAAATAAAAAATAAAAAAATCTTAACGAAAACAAAGGCTGTTCCCAACCGTGTTGGAACAGCCAAAAAAATAAAAAAATAAAAAATCGTAACGAAAACAAAGGCTGTTCCGACCCGAATCGGAACAGCCAATAAGGGTCCCTCTAAGGTACCGGTACGGTACATGTACAGTACATGCACTAGCTCAACTGTCCACAGAGATAAAATTACAAAATTTCAATATGCATTAAAGGCGCATGTAGGTTTGTCCATGAAGTTGGGTCACGTTTTGTGACATATCATATCTCAAAAAGTGTGTCTCATTCTAGCCCAGCTACTTCAGTCAATATTTCATTTCAGAAAGAAAAGCATATTCCACTACAGTAAAAGTACTTGCATTATGGTGTACCAAACCACAGACTCAGTCAAATGTCTTGACAGTGTTAAACATATGTGGTGTCCATGTAGCGTAGGTAAAACAAGAATCTCCTATTCAGTGAGAGATTGCCCAAAGAAAACATGAATGAATATAGCCGGGCACTATACCATATCCGTTGCAACAACAATTTGAAGTTGTAAATACATATTCAGTATATAATTAACACAGACTATACCGATGCTACGTGGACACCGTGGACACCGTGCCCCAACTTCATGGACAAACCCATGTACATGTACATACATACATGTACGTCCTTGCGCATCAAAGAACATTGCATCAGCATTAAATTAGGGAATAAAAGTGGGTTTGGCCAGGGGCCTGGACAAGTGATAACATTTTTGGCCAAAGCTGCAGGCGAGGGACATTATCAGTGTCCAGGACCCTAGCCAGTTTTAAACCCACTTTTATAAATACCTTTTTGTTTAAATCGGTAAAACTCACCAAAATTCTTCGATAACCTTGTCGTTTTGCAATGTTACATGCAATCTTTTTCTTTCTTTCTAGGGACCTTTTTTTCTCAAATTAATTTTCCAATCTCACGCAGAATTATCTTTAATCTGTTCCATTTTGGGTAAATACCCGGTACTGATTAGGCCAAACAAAATAAATGGTGTGTTTACGGTAACCCGACCTACCTGGAATTTTTTATAAAACTTTTTATTGCCAATTTTCATAAGCACTATTTGCAATAATTTCCAATGAACATAACATTTTCTATATGTATGGTACATGTACTTGTACATGAACATGGTTAATAGTGTTGACGGTGAGTTTCAAACATTGCAAAACAACACGCAAATGCATAACCTGAAATGTAAAAAATAAATGAAAAAATAAAATTATTTTTTCTACCTACCTACCTGGATTTATTTTAGGCCGTTACCGTAAACGCACCATTTATTTTGTTTGGCCTTAGTCCTTTTCACACTAGAAAAATATCGGGATTTACGCAGAGTTGAACAAAGCAACGTTTCACACTTAAAATATTTTCAGCCCCGCGCCAACCTCTAAATTGGTGTCAACCCTGCTCCGATTATCTCGCTCTCTCAGTTGACGTTGCACAAATGAGAATCCTCTCTTTCCAACTCAGGGTTGAAATAAGTGTTAAATAATGCGGTGTTGACTGCAGCGTTGAAAATCTGGGGCGGACTTGGGGTTCACCCCAGGTTAAGTTCAAAAGGTCTAATGTTGGCTTTTTGAGAACAAGACGAACATTAAAAATGCTTGAAGTAAAATACCAATTGAAATTTCCTTGGCTCAATTTAAACAAGTACATGTATGTTTATAAATGCATCTTTTGTTTGTTTTCCCTGGGGCATTTTCCTGTCATAAAATTTAATGATTTCCGCTTTTATTCTTCTACATTTCCTGTTTTCTCTTGTTTCAATATTTACAGACGTTTGCCTTCGATCATTGTTTTCTTTCAATGGATGAGAAGAAGCCGAAATTTGCAGGTAGGTCGATACGACACATATTCTTCAAGAAACTTGTTCAAATGTTTTTCTGGAAAATGGATTTTGTTCTAACCTGACAGTCATAAAATACCTCCCTAAAATACTGTCTATGTGAAGAAAACAGGATATTTGCAATTGAGTCTTTCCACGGTAAAGGGGGCATTTTGGCAACACAGACCATATTTTCCAGAAAATACGTTTGTCTGGTCTCAAAATAAAATAAATAAGTTTCAGTTGTTCTGAAGAGATAACTTAGGCCCAAAAAGGGTTACAAATAGTGTGACAACATGCCTTTCTAAAAACCTTGTGTACAAATTTATAATATACCCGGTTAAACCGGGACGGCCTAAAATGTAACAAGTGTCCGTAAATTGAGCGTAAATTGGAAATTGGTACCCCTGTACACAGGGTTTTTAGAAAGGCATGTTGTCACACTATTTGTAACCCTTTTTGGGCCTAAGTTATCTCTTCAGAACAACTGAAACTTATTTATTTTATTTTGAGACCAGACAAAGGTATTTCCTCGAGAATATGGTCTGTGTTGCCAAAATGCCCCCTTTACATGTACATGTACAGTACTATAGATTTCATTCATAAAAATACCTTTTCAAGATCCCTTTAAAGTTTAGAACCTTTTTTTTATACAGTAAAATCTCTACTTATTTTGTGCTGAAGTATTTTGCGCATTAAGCATACCGCGCAAATTTGCCGGAGCATAAACGCATTTTACAATGCATGGGTGTGCTCAGCACGCGATTAGAGTGCACACGCAACATTATCGTCGGATGCATTCTTGCGCACCGATCGTCTGCCTAAACTCTGAAAATGCGGAAATTATCACCGATAATGCATCCATTTTGGTTTGGTTGTCACTGCCGCGGAAAATATTTACTTGGCTCCCAATTTGTCTCGCTTGTGCTGTAGCAGAAATACAGGTGAAGTTTTCTGAGGAAATACTGCAGGCCGTTTTCGTAATGTATCAAGATTCATCGATGTTTCTTGTGTCATTGCCTAGTGATGAGCTATTTCATTAACCCGTTACTTTAAATTTGATTTCTATGGTTGGAATTCATTTTGCATACATAATAATAATAATAATAATGATTAGATTTGTATAGCGCACATATCCACCCTGCAGGGTGTTCAAGGCGCTGTTACCATTATTACCGCTGCCATCAGGGAATCACCAGAACCATTTCGCTTCAACTACATGTAGGTGGCTGCTGGTCAGGCGCACAACCCTATCAGCAGTTAGATTGTGGCATTCCCCTAAACAACTTCCCATATATCGCTTGGGTTGACGAGGCAACTGGGATTAAGTGCCTTGCCCAGGGACACCGACACGTTGGTCATAGTGGGGCTAGAACCCCCAACCTCTGATTGGGAGTCCCGCTTCATACCCACTAGACCACACGCGCTCCCCACATTAGTTGTTGCTACATGTAGGTAGGACAAGCCCTGGACAAGCTTTGTGGTCGTTGGGAACAACCTTTTGTTAATAAAGTATGCATGGAATTTTCATATGGATCCTACTTTTGATCCCACTTTTGATCCCACTTTTGATCCCACTTTTGATCCTACCTTTGATCCTACTTTTGATCCTACTTTTGATCCTAAATAACTCTGTCATTTTCCAATGATTGAAACCAAAATTTCAGATCATTTGAACAAGGCGAGGTAAATGTTATTAAGCGAGTTGGATCAGCTTTCTCCAAGGGGGATGAGATTTAAAAGATATGAAAACAAAAAATCGATCTCGGAATCTGCCACTTTCGACTTTGCATTTCAGAATGATGTATCAAAATCTCAATTACAGGGGTCGAAATTAGCACCAGTCCGCTAGTCCAAGACTAGTAGTTTTAGCCGGAGGACTACTAGCTGCATTGTGCTGGTACCGGTAGTCGGACATATAGTGCTACATTATAATAATGTCATTCATTCAAGAAAAAACAAATGTTCCCTGTTGATAATAAACATTGTAAAAACAACAATCAGGCTAAAAAAAGTGGCACTCGAAGTTTAGTTTCTTGATCTTTTTAAAGGGTTTTTGTAAAAGTCATCCCTTATCGATACTATTACCGGTATTTCTCTATTTTATCCAATGGGGCGACACTTTGTGTGTAGAGAGCCCTATTAGAGTGACCCACTCTATTAGGGCTACAATTTGGGGTAGCCCCAATCTTTTTCAAATCGAGAACCATTTTTATTAGGTCTAGAAGCATTTTTATTAGGTGTGGAAACATTTTTGGAACCTCTGGTTTACAGAAATTTGGTGTCCAATCGATGTCTTTTAGCCGAAATTTCGGTGGTAGTTTGGCAAAGTCTTACCGGTGGGTCGCCCCTTTATAGCATTAAGAGATATTATTATTATTATTATTATTTCTTTCTGGTACTGAAACCAAGGATTCCTCAAAAGTGCCCATTGCACTGTCGCTCGCGCGGCAAGCGTGAGGAAACCCATGATGAATTAGTGATGGCCAGAGACACCGGGGAATCCCTTCCCTTCTCTTCACGAAGAAATGCTCTGGGATCTTTAAAGTGCATTACCTTACCAAACACACCGGACCAACGGCTTTACATCCCTTCCGAAGGATGGAGAAAGTGTGATTAAGTGCCTTGCTCAAGAGCACAAGTGTCACAACCTGTCGCGGCCCGGAATCGAACCCACATTCTAGTACTGGCAGGAACTTGAGTTCGACGCACTAGACCACTCGGCCATAACACCCCACCCCACTGTAAACTTGAATGAACATGCAAATATACCTGTACATATAATCATGTGTGGAGGGGGTGGAGCTAGTACATGTACAAATTGAGGACTAGTGAAACATTTATCTGACTAGTCTTGTGGGCTACCAACAAAATCATGTTAATTTCAACCCTGCAATACCCATGGGGAAAAATGGGGGTGGGGGGTCAAAAATGTGAACGAAGTTAACACTGGTCCTGTGGTCCGAGGCCAGTAACAAATCTGAAGGACCACTAGATCTGTCAAAGACGCTGGTCCGATGGACCAGTGAAAACATTTACTGACTCATGGAAACATTCTCCGATGCCTAATCCACAGTAAACATTTCTTACTCAATGCGAAGAATTCCTGGTTACCACAAACAATTCCTGATCGCTTTAGACACTTTCAGATAGCTACAATTCTTTCTCCGATCTCTCCAGACATGCCCCAGTGTTGGATCAAAAAGCAATCCCGTCCATCCTGCACTCAATGACCTTAAAGGGCCCCTTATTTGGGATTTGTATCAATTAAATCTATGCTATAAAACCCATATACTTAGTTACATTCATAAAAATCCTATTTGGAGCTTGTTTTGGGGGTTAAAACAAAGGTTTTTAGTTTTTATGCTGATGCAAATATGCATATATTCATGACCAAGGTCAGATGTCACAAGAGGCAAATCACATTCAACTGTGCACAAAAGATTCCACCTTTTTTCTCAAAGGTCCTGGATCTTTTGTAATCCATGACTGTTTGAGTTTGTTCTACATGTTTCCTGTTGTAAGCCATGACGAAACTGGGGGAGAAAACTGCAGCAATTTGCCACGAGTCCAACTTGAAGTCTTATGTTTTTTTCTTAACTTTTCCCTTCTGTCTTCCTTACGTGATGCACTCAAAACAGCGCCCTCTGTCTGTGGTTTATTGCAATGAAATCTTCAAAGTTGAAAAAGGCTACCTTTTATTGATTTTGCATCCAAATGAACAATAGCATTACTTGCTGAACAAGTAATCCATCATATGAAGCAAAGATTAGGCAAAAAGTTGTTTAGCATGTCATGTGTTAGTAGGCCCTTTAAACCAGAAAGTGTTGCAGTATCTTGGTGCCATTTTGAAAAGCACCATGAGTGCGGTAGTACTATTTACCGGAAAACACCGGAAAACACCAGAAAACATACTAAATACCGGAAAACATACTAAATACCGGAAAACAGTATTTTATGGTGTTTTCTGCAGGTAGTGGGGGTGGTGTTATTAAGTGCTTTCGGGTGTTTTCCGGTATTTAGTGTGTTTTCCGGTATTTAGTATGTTTTCCGGTGTTTTCCGGTATTTAGTGTGTTTTCCGGTGTTTTCCGGTATTTAGTGTGTTTTCCGGTGTTTTTCGGTATTTAGTATGTTTTCCGGTGTTTCTCGGTGTTTTCCGGTATTTAGTGTGTTTTCCGGTGTTTTCCGGTATTTAGTATGTTTTCCGGTGTTTTTCGGTGTTTTCCGGTATTTAGTGTTTTCCGGTATTTAGTATGTTTTCCGGTGTTTTCCGGTGAGTTTTCCGGTATTTTCCGGTGTTTTCCGGTGTTTTCCGGTATATAGTATCACCCCCATGAGTGGACCACCAAATTTTCAGCAGGACCAGTAGAGTTCTCTAATCTACCGGTCCTTCTGACCAGCATGATATTCAGGTTAACTTCGACCCCTGGTTTTGAAAAAAAAAGCTGTTAGTACACATGTACAGTTGAAGTCAGAAGTTTACATACATGTACACCACTACCATCATCACCCAAAATGGTAAACAGGACTACCCGAACCATTGCAAGGTGTACAAGCTATGTTTTAAGTACTGCACGCACGTGAGGAATACCACAAAATCACGACTTTAGTAAAGACTGTTACAAAAATGGTGACAACGCAAGTTTTTAAGCACACCAGTTTTAACATGTAGTTGTACATGTATGTAAACCTCTGACTACAACTGTACATGTACATGTACATGTACAAAACTACACTGCATTGAAGACAGTAGGCCTACATGTATACTGGAATTCTCATCCCTGCGGCTTTTCAAAGTTCCCCAACAACTTGGTTGAAATAAGACCTCAATCATACTTTGTTGATTCTATAAATATTGACGATGGAAAGAAGAAAAAGAACTTCAACAGGGCAGTGTTTTTGTTGCAAGCGGCTGGTCAGCGGACTAGCGCTAGCTGGCCAGCTGTCGGTATTTCATCGTGTTTGCGTTGTGATTTCTGCTGGTAATGAAAAGTCGGCTGTCGTCCGCGATTGTTTAACTAGGACTTAGACCGTGTGTTTGGGCTCAGGAAAATTCCTGGCAAGTTTTCGAATTACATGCCTTCTGACTTGGTTGTTTTGTTTTTTCTCGCCCTGCTAATAAAATTTGGCCCTGAGTTTATGATGTGTTGTTTTGACTAAGTTGTTTTCAAACGGAAAATCTGCAGGGTTTTTACGAAGAAGGGGTGTCAAGGAATAATAATAATAGATCAGTAAAGTGTGACGTTAGTTGCCATGATAATGCATAGTTCCGAGTTTGCCCAGTTAACTCCGCCCCCTTGGATATTGTTGCTACGCCTCACACGCTATCCCTCAAAATGTCCACACACTGCACAAACCAATGGGACTTTCAACGGAAAACACAGATTCATTGGAGAAAACTCAAAGGTATTCATGTTTCAGGGTCAACAGTCATCTTAGAACACATTGAGTAAAGGGCCAGTAATACAGGGATATCATATCATCATGAAATACGTGCTTTCTTACCTTTGAACAGCGAATTGTCCGGCCTTGAAACCAAAAATTCACCCGGATCACCGCATACAACACTGTACAAACTGTGTGTTGTTGCGAGGCAGTGCACTTTGACCTATGTGGGCGATGTCTGCTAGCTCTGTTGTGATTGGTCGGCGGGTTCGGTTGATTGACAGGTCGGAACTATGCATTGGGTCTAAACTAAGTTTGGGCAGGGTGTTTTTGAGTTCTCATAAGATCTTCGGTGTATTAGTGTTTATTGTTCAAATTAGAAATGTTTGATACATGTAAATGTTTATAAAGGCACCCCAAAAAAATATATCGTCAGCGCACGCGTCACTTTCAAACCTGCGCGTCAAAAATATCGTCAGCGCACGCGTCACTTTCAACCCTGCGCGTCAAAAATATCGTCAGCGCACGCGTCACTTTCAACCCTGGGCGTCCAAGTTTTTTGTTACTTAGACACGCACCGTCTGTTGAGTGTTTCGATTAAAAACATGCCTTTATTGCTCAGAATCCACTCACTAAAAAAACAAAAAAACAAACTGCGTTACCGTGTCATTTTGGGAGACTTTAAAGGTACACACCTGCCTACTGTTTACATGATTTAGTGATGTAGCAGCATTGACAATACTTTTTTGATGGTCGTTGCGAAAAAATTTCATCAAAATATCCCGTAATTTACTAAAGAAGTACAAAAATAACGAAAACGGTCAAAAGACGGGTTATACGCTTTACCAGCCGTTGCAACTACGCGAGAGCCTCACGACTTAGTCACAAACGATTCGCTCTTCTCCTGCTCAGGATATCTCCAATTTTCTGCTCACGATTTCACTGGACAGCCCGGACGACCGAATAGGAATTTCCGTTTTCTTTTGATGAGTTGGCATCATGTTTTTTCTTCACGAACGTACGTACACCAAAGCAACACGCCCGTGTGTGTGTGTGTGCACTCGGGCTATTTGCCGTATACTGCGCGGGGCAAATTTCTACACTCCACGGTAGCCTGCCGTAGCACGCTCTCGCTCCCGTTCTCCGGACTCTGTTTAACTTTGTCTGTATAAATAGTCTCTCTTTTGTGAATTACTTATAAATATTGGGGGGAAATCAGAGTTGAATTTGGTGCAGTTCTGCAGTAACAAACTTTTATACGGCTGGAAATACAACTATCTCACAAGACCACGTGACTTTTCGGAACCAGAATTTGGTTCCGAAAAGTCACGTGACCTTGGATTTTTCAAAAGTGCTCAAAAAACGGCCAAATTTGACGGCGTCTTTTCAGGATACCGGTATATCTAATTTACTCTCGAATGCGCTTCAGAATAATGTATGGGTCTATTTCGAGCCCAAAATAGCCCAACGAAGAAGGTGTGTTCCTTTAACTTACTCTAAACATACATGTAGTTCTTTGTTTTTTGGCCTACTTGTAAAGTATCAAGGTGAGGCAAAGTTGTTGTTTATAAGCTGTTTTTATGGGATAATTTTTTATATTTTTATTCGCAAGTGTTGTTTTGGTGCAAGATTAAGAATTATTATATAAAATTAAGCTTTTGCGGATACCATTCATTTCTGATACTGTACAGCACAGAGCTCCAATCTGAGGTGCGTGCATGCTGGTCACACCAAAGCGCACGCTCACGACGTGCATTGAGTGAATGGATTGTGCGTGTGTGCAGCGTGCGCGCGAGTCTGTAGCACAAAATACTGTACAACAGTAACAAAAGCACATGCAGTTGTAAACGTTGCACATGAACTAAAGTTTTCAACACCAAACAGACAAATCTTGCGAAAATCTCACAAAACGAAGAAAGTACATTTATTAAATGTAAAAGCTTCATTTTATATAACAATAATAATATTGGACGTCTTTTCGGGTGATATGAGAATATACCGCACTCGTAAGTTAGGGATGTCGGTGTGGTTCAGTTTTGGATTGTTTTTCTTCAAATGACTGTTTTCACCTATTCTGTGACAAGGTGTGTCTGTCACGCAGATACAATTGTCTAATCATATACAAAATCATTCAAGCGGAATGCATACCCTCAACAAAATATCTGCCTACACCCACAATATCCCTAACTTACATTGTAATGTGTGAGTAGTTTACATGCCCAATTAACACACATCAAATCACTGCATAGCAAATTATGATACTATACACGTACATGTACCATATGTGTATCTACTTTAAATGACCTTAACGCCATATAATTTTAACACCTACTCACCCCCTACTCCCCCCTCTCCAATCACACCCCACTCAAGTCCCCCTGAATTCACCCTACACAGGCACACCCCCAGCTGTCAAAATTCATTTCATACATTTATCGATTGGGGATGATCTGTCCATGAAATCTTCAAAACATCCTGTGCCCTTGGAATTCCAAATCTAATTATACTGAGAGTAATGCAAATTCTGCAGTGCTTGGCTATTATTGATTTGAAAATTCAATGAATTATTTTTTCATTTTTGTCTATAAATGGAAGGAATTACCCGTTGTGTGACTGAAAAAATTGACATGGATTTTCAATATTGCATGCATACATGTAATGCATGCACGTACACGATGTACATTGTACAACACATGTGTGCATATTACATGTACGCATACATACAGTGTACAGCCATGTACATGTATCTAAAAATCATACTCTCCCCGTATGTACCTGCATACAACTCTCGATAACTCATCTCTCCATTTAAAGGCACAGGCTCGTCGGCAATGCGAGCCTGCCAAATTTGTGCCACGAAATACGCAGCTCCATGCCTTTGCTATGGAGCTGCGTATTTCGTGGCACGAATCTGGCGCGCACGCAATGCTGACGAGCCTGTGCCAGATCACATTTTTGTTATGCCCCCATTTTTTCTTTGTCATTTTTCTCATTACTCTTTCAGGCTCTCAATCTGTATATTTAAAGGGACACACCGGCTTTGTTGGGCTATTTTGGGCTCGAAATAGACCCATACCGGGTACATGATTCTGAAAGTCTTTCCGAAATAGACTGAAGAGAACCTGAAAAGAAACCACACA
The DNA here is from genome assembly GCA_037783545.1 of Henricia sp. BOLD:AAB3569. NCBI lineage: Eukaryota > Metazoa > Echinodermata > Asteroidea > Spinulosida > Echinasteridae > Henricia > Henricia sp. BOLD:AAB3569. The sequence continues at coordinate 552,775 of JBBELK010000715.1, forward strand.
ATTTGGCCGTTTTTAAGCATTTAAAAAAAAATCAAGGTCACGTGATTGATCGGAACCATGTTGGTTCCGATATAAAATCACGTGTTCTTGGAGTTAGTTTTATTTCCAGCCGTAGAAACCAGCGCGAAGTGCGAGTTGCTTTTGTCATTCGTGGTTGGTTTCTCTTCTTGTTGAAAAATAATGTCCTACGAACACTATACATATTTTCCAATTTGTACACAAATCTGCCAACAGATTTCATAAGGAGGGTTTCTGGGTGTCGATAGGGACGAGAAAGTCTCTCAGATTTTCGCGTCTTCGCTTCGTGGTGATAAATAATATCCAAAGAAAAAACAGCTAACTATTGAGGGCGCTAAAGACACAAACACCGTGTTTACACTCGAATCGGCAAAGGTGGATACAGATCTAGCATTTTTATTGCGACCACAAAACTGAACATTTGCTGCATTTACACTACACCCCAAATCGCTTCAACTCGCCTTCAGAAACCACAAAAGTCACCACTAATTGTAACTGCAGCGCATGCGTGAGCTGTTAGGTGTTGCTGCACTATAGTGCCAGATTGGTCAATTAAATCTACTACACTGCGGGCACCGCCCCAAGGACACTCAAATTGCCGAATCTGTATTCGGGTAGCGTTTATACTACATGCGACCTTGACGATTGCAGGGTTGAACCCCGCAATTGCGGGGTTCAACCCTACCCAAAAGGTGACTTGAAAAAAGGCGAATCAGATCCGGGTCTGATCCGCCTTTTTCAATTCACCTTTTGGGTTTACACTTAGTGCCTACCCGGCTTCAACTATCCTTTTTGGAAATTGCGGGAAACAGGGAAACGAGGTTAAAAAAAGGTTTTTGACCTAAAAAAATGGTTTGTAAACTCAAAAATATTAGGGCGACACCAAATTGTCGCCCTATTGAGCGTGTCGCCCTAATATAGCTTTTTTACACACAAATTGTCGCCCAACAGAGTTACACTACTAATTGTCGCCAAACAGAATTTTTTAGTGTTATTGCCGGGCTTGTTAGAAGTCATGAATTTCACGACGTCACTTTATTTTGAAACACCCTAATCGTCCACTCCCCACTCCCCCCATCCCCCATCCCCCCTCCCCCCTCTCTCATTAGCCTACTGTACCTCCTCCCCATTTCTTCCTTGTATCCGTTCTGGACATCCCCCTTAATCAGACTTTAGGCAAGTTTACTGCCGGCCACGGCAGTCAAAGTCTAAAGCAGAGGTCGCGGGGGTTTGCAGCCTTTGAGCGTTTAGACAGACCGCGATATTCATCCGGTTTCTGACAGACATTTCCTGAGAACCCGTGCTCAGGAACAGGCGGTTTTCTCCTCGCAGTTCTAATTAAAAGATGCAGGTCTCGGGGGTTTAAGTTTACTGACAAGGATTTGGGGGGTGGGTGGGGGGAGGGGATGGGGGGAGGGGAGAGATTGAGATAAATAAAGTGCATTTGGAGTTGTCAAGTCAGTTTCTACCACTGTATACATGTAGCTGTATTGTGGTCGCTTGTGACAATTCTGTTTATTACTCATAGTTAGAAAAAAGCAAAATAAAGGTAGTATACCCGGTACATGTTTGAAAAACAGCATGATTTCCACTGGTAATTGAAAGCCTACAGTATGTCGAGAAAACTACCTTGTAGAAATTTCAGCCACATACAGTAAACCTCTGATAAGTCGGATCCAACGGGACCAAGCGATTTTATCCGACTTAAAGGGCCCCTTATTTAGGATTTTTATCAATGAAATCTACGCTTTAAAACCACTCTACTCAGTTAAAGTCATAAAAATCCTATTTGGAGCTTGCTTTGGGGGTTAAAACAAAGGTTTTTAGTTTTTATGCTAATGAAAATATGCATATTCATGACCAAGGTCACGATGTCACAAGAGGCAAACCCAGAAAAATCACATTCAACTGTGCACAAAAGATTCCACTTTTTTTTCAATTTTCCTGAAACTTTTGTAATCCATGGCTGTTTGAGTTTGTTCTACATGTTTCCTGTTTAAAGCCATGACAAAACTGGGGGTAGAAACTGCAGCAATTTGCCACAAGTCCAACTTGAAGTCTTATGTTTTTTCTTAACTTTTCCCTTCCGTCTTCCTTATGTGATGCCCTCCGAACAGCGCCCTCTGTCTGTGATTTATTGCAATGAAATCTTCAAAGTTGAAAAAGACCACCTTTTATTGATTTTACATCCAAACGAAGAATAGTACGGTATGTCTTGCTGAACAAGTAATCCGTCATTATGAAGCAAAGCTTAGGCACAAAGTTGTTTAGCATGTCACAGGCCCTTTAAGCGAAAATCCGACTTATGCGAAGATGAAAAAACGCATAGGGATTCATTGATCTCCAACAACCCAACGGTCAACAGTAAAAAAGCATGCATTTTATTTTTACACTACATTTTCATACATCGTAAGCATCATTTGCCGGGCGCGATCATACCTTTTTATACATCGAGCGTCGCCATCATCTGATCATGGCCATGCAGTATATGTACACATTGCGTACATGTACTTAGACTGGTTCCCATCCACATATTCCACATAGGAGAATATTAAGGACAGCGTGATCCAAAACTGGTAAACACTGGATGAAGATTTAAAAATTTCTTAAATTAATCAAAATAATACAGGTCTCGATCTGTAAAGAAATGTCCATATTTTACAATCATATTACAAAAATTCACAGAATAAACACTAACATGTAAAAAATTGTAGTTTTTGTCAATTTTATTGATTTTCCGTCCCTCATGCATATTAAAAAACAACCTCTGCATAAAACTGTAAAGTCAATTTCAACATGTGATAAACTGGGTGTGTGTATTAACATCAGTAGCAGGTAAACATACAGGTTCACTTTAGTTTTCATTTGTTGTAGTGACTGAGAAAAAGTATTTGTCTCCTGATTTCCGTCCCTCGTTTCACGTGAGGGACGGAATTGGATAACGCTCTACTGTACATGTACCTTAAAATACTCAAAAACTAGTCGAGTGAATCTATGAACATCATTAGCATAATGCAACATTTCTGAATGGTGAAAAAATTACTCCGAAGGTCAAAAAACAAACATTCCTTTCTCATTTTAATAGGGTTGTAGCACATGTGCAGTGGATAATATGGTGAATAGCTGTTGCTAATAGCAACATATGAGTGGCACGATTTCATAAAAATAACTACAGCCGAGGAAGAAAATATCAATGTTTCAACATACATGTACCCACTGTTTCAACTAACCCCACTCTCCCCTACATATGGGTAATTCCCAAAATTAGGGGTCCAAAACGTTTGGTGTCCCAGTTACGTACGACACTCTGCGCATCAAATATCACCACTCATGATCACAGATTCTCAGTAATAGACTGGTCTGTGATTACAGGGGACAGCACCAAGTTTTCGAATATTTTGTTCTGTGATTACTGACAAATATTTGAAACAAAAGTACCATAAATGCTCATAATTTGTTCCATGGTACATGATAGGAGTTTGGTGTCCCGGTGTCCTGCTCTCAGATGTTCCGCGTACCGGTACTTGGATGTTCCGATGACCAAATATGGTAGCTTACGTCACGGAACGTCATGCGCACATCGTATGTATTTATACCAGTTTAGGTGCAGTGCTGAGTTGATCAGCAGAATTCGCGCCATGTATACGTACTTTGATGAGCGCAGATGTAGTGACATTTTTGCAAGATGGCAGCCGCGGACATGTGGTTTCGCCGTATTTATAGAAATAAAACGACAAATAATTGCAGCAGGGCTTTCTGAGAGTCAGAGGAGAGAAACATATGTACGACGAGGCCAGTAAGCACGCGGACACATTTACAAGGGGACAGTTTTACCTTTTACACCTTGACATCTGAGCACGCGGAACATCTGAGATCGTGCACGCAACGTGCTGAAATGTTCCGTGACGTCACCGGAACATCTGAGCACGCGGAACATCTGAGATCGTGACACCGGGTTATGCCAATGAAAATTTGCTGTAGAATGAGTTTGCATTAACCTTGGTGCCATATCTACACACACACACACACACACATTAAATTTGAGTGGCATTTGTTCAAATAAAAATAATTAGTTTCTACTGGGAAAGCACTTTCAATCATTAAAAACACTTGGAAATCTTAAAAAGCATGTCACACTTTTGGACCCCTAATTTTGGGAATTACCCGTATACATATGAACACAACATATGGTATGGTATGGTGCCTAATCACCATTGAAACGAAACAAACATATTTAGGATGAGAGAAAAATCGTAAGGGCCTTATCAGGATTTGAACCCGAGACCTCTGACTCACTAGGCAGATGCTCTACCAGCTGAGCTATAAGGCACAGTTGGTATTACTCCCTCAGGCTTCCCTATAGACCATTGTTTCGTTTCAATGGTGATTAGGCACCATACCATACCATATGTTGTGTTCATTAATTTGCCCAGTTGCGCCACCATGCAACACCGAGAGAAGAATTGGGTCTATAGGGAAGCCTGAGGGAGTAATACCAACTGTGCCTTATAGCTCAGCTGGTAGAGCATCTGCCTAGTGAGTCAGAGGTCTCGGGTTCAAATCCTGTTAAGGCCCTTACGATTTTTCTCTCATCCTAAATATGTCCGTATACATATACATGTATGTACTCTACCTTTAAACATGTACATGTAGAAACCACTCATGCTTTTATCATGGTCTTTGGGCTTCTAAAAGTCTTGAGAAATTCCTTTTTATTTGTAATTCGAGTTTATGCCCCACAGAAAACACCCCTGACATGACAATAAATTACAGTCTCCTTCAATCTGTTTCGTTTTATAACAAGAATTTATATCTTCATTATAACTGAACAGCAGAGATGATTTCATTAGGAGGGAAATATAGCCCCAAACACGGGAAGTGAGGCAAATAAAGTAGCAATGAAGTGTAGAATTTGATCGATTGCCTTTTGGTCTAAATTAACACAAGTCATTGTTCGTCAGGAAAATCTTAACCGCTGCAGGGTTTCTGAACGTCGCTGGAAAATGAAACAAGATTTCACTTTTCTTAAAAGTGACAGCTCTGTGATGAAAAATCAAGCGTTGGGTACCGTGGTTTGGGTCATTGACTCGCAATACTCGGGTAAAAACTTGGTGTTGCGGGTTCGATACTCGACTGCGGTACATGTACAACTACATGTCTGTGTCTTTGAGCAATGCACAACATGTACATTGTACATGGGTCTTTCCACAGTAAAGGGGGCATTTTGGCAACACAGACCATATTTTCGAGGAAATACATGTACCTTTGTCTGGTCTCAAAATAAAATAAATTAGTTTGTTGTTCTGAAGAGATAACTTAGGCCCAAAAACAGGTTACAAATAGTGTGACAACATGCCTTTCTAAAAACCATGTGTACAAATTTCCAATATACGCTCGTAACCGGGACGGACACTTGTGTTACATTTTAGGCCGTCCCGGTTACGAGCGTATATTGGAAATTTGTACGTACACGGGTTTTTTAGAAAGGCATGTTGTCACACTATTTGTAACCCTTTTTGGGCCTACGGTAAGTTATCTCTTCAGAACAACTGAAACTTATTTCTTTTATTTTGAGACCAGACAAAGGTATTTTCTGGGAAATATGGTCTGTGTTGCCAAAATGGCCCCTTTACTGTGGAAAGACTCGTATACAATTGCTCCATTCTTCGGAAGAGATCTATGTACAGTACATTATACAGTGAAACATGCTATTAAGGCCACCAGTTTGTACACGCACATATGGAGGTGGAACCTTGCCTAACGCGGCCAGTGGCCAGGGCACTCGGATTTCTGTGTGTACAATCCTATGGCAGTGGAACCTGGATAATCTGGCCACACACAGTAAATTGCCTCAATGAACCAAGCTATACTGTAAGAAATTTTATGACAAGCTTAAAAAAAAATTTAAAAGCTGAACAAATTTCAATTTTTTTTAAATGAAGAACACTTTGTTGCACTTCAGTTTTAGCTGTTTTCCATCCATAAACATCCATTGTGGCATGTTTTATTATGTTTGTGTATATATATCCATGCATATGCATGCTAAACCTCTACATAAGGTTCACCTGCTTATTCTGGCCATATTTTGTCGGTCCCTTGGGTGGCCTCTATATAAGTTTCACTGTACATGTACGGTACCGGTATTTTTAAAAGCCATTGTTCCAGTGTGTTGTGTCACACACTTAATAAAATATCCCAGTGTCTCTGGCCGTCGGCTGCCAATGGCACCTCCCACCTATGTATCTCGATGTTTAGGTGTACATGTATATTTTCATATTGTAATGTGCAGCGCATGTTAATATATCCACATAAAATGTGTGCTATATAAATGCGATAATTCATAATTAATTAACAATAATTATTTAATAATTAAATAATAAAGCCCATATAGCCAGGAAACCAGCCTAAATAGGACGGAGGCTTCACACAATTTCTTGAAAAGATGGACACAGTTTTTCATTGTTTTCTTGCAACGTACATGTAGATGAGGTAGGCCTACTGAGCTGACTTAATTACAATGTATACACAGGTTGGTTTTTATCATACACATCCTCAATCACACATGGAGATAACCCCGTTTGTAACAGTTTTTTTCTAATCCTGTGATCTATCTTTAACCGCTACACATACGTACCGGTAGACAAAATATTTGCCTCGACACACTTTCATCAAAGCTCCAATCTGAACTGTCACTTTCTGTTACCGTAGCTACGAAGCTAACCAGGAAATTGGCTAACATTCAGACATTGGCTTTCAGAAATGATTCCAGCGGTACAAATACTCGTAGCTGCGACACGGACGTGATTTTTGTCCGTGGGATGAAAGCGCAGAGCAAACAATATTGCCCCGCAGAAATGCTTTTATGCCCACGTCGGTATTCATGAAGATGTGCGATCCGGCTTTTTGTCTGCGTTTTGAAAGGAGTGATTAATGCGAGTCACGTTCACTTTGGGAGAGCAGATTTTGGAAGAGACATTTTTAAAGATGCATTTCTCGTTGATCTTTGTGACAACAAATCAAAAGAATCCTGCCTTGAAGGTTATTTTGATTTGTTTAAACTTATAAAATTTGCTTTGAGAATGTCATCTTGTTTATTGTTTGTGTTGAAATCAGTTTTTATTTCTAAAGATTCAAGGCTGATTTGGAATGTTTCAAAATAACATGTTCAACCCATCGATATATAATCACTGGATGAAGCATGCAATAGCAGTTGGCTATGAGAATTGAAGCCATGCGCCGGACGCCATTGTACTCCCAAAACAATGCTTTGCCTAGACTGCTCCGCGGGATACCGGGAGGGGGGCCGGGACCTACATGTACATGTACCAGTGTGCCATATGTAGCTCAGCTGGTAGAGCATCTGCCTGGTGTGTCAGAGTTCTTGAGGAAAACCTGAGGGAGTACAGCACTGTGCCTCATAGCTCAGCTGGTAGAGCATCTGCCTGGTGTGTCAGAGGTCTTGGGGAAACCTGAGGGAGTACACCACTACATGTATGCCTCATAGCTCAGCTGGTAGAACATCTCCTAGTGTGTCGGAGGTCTTGGGGGAAACCTGAGGGAGTACACCACTGGGCAACGTAGCTCAGCTGGTAGTGCATCTCCCAGTGTGTCAGAGGTCTTGGGGAAAACCTAAAGGAGTACACCACTATGCCTCATAGCTCAGCTGGTAGAGCATCTGCCCGATGTGTCAGAGGTCTTGGGGAAAACCTGAAGGAGTATACCACTGTGCCTCGTAGCTCAGCCGGTAGAGCATCTGCCCGGTGTGTCAGAGGTCTTGGGGAAAACCTGAGGAAGTACAGCACTGTGCCTCACAGCTCAGCTGGTAGAGCATCTGCCTGGTGTGTCAGAGGTCTTGAGGAAAACCTGAGGGAGTACACCACTGTGCGTCGTAGCTCAGCTGGTAGTGCATCTCCCAGTGTGTCAGAGGTCTTGGGGAAAACCTCAGGGAGTATACCACTGTGCCTCGTAGCTCAGCTGGTAGTGCATCCCCCAGTGTGTCAGAGGTCTTGGGGGAAACCCGAGGGAGTATACAACTGTGCCTCATAGCTCAGCTAGTAGAGCATCTGCCCAGTGTCTCAGAGGTATTTGGGAAACCGGAGGGAGTATAGCACTGTGCCTCATAGCTCAGCTGATTGAGCAACTGCCCGGTGTGGCAGAGGTCTTGGGGGGAACCTGAGAGAGTATACCACTGTGACTCAGCTGAACTGGTAGAGCATCTGCCGGGTGTGTCGGAGGTCTTGGGGAAAACCTGAGGGAGTATACCCTGGATTCCTACAGTATTTTTCATCTGTTTACGACGAACATTCCTGGTTTCAACACAATTAAAAATGTGAAGGAAAACCAGTAAGGAAAATTGCAATCTTGAAATTTTCTCTCATGCACTCAAGTAGATTTAATTCTTCATCATTCAAGGACGGCAAACGGTACATTTCCACTTCAAACGTCTTGCGAGGCATTGTGCGATCTAGACAGTATGCATACACTAATGGGATATTAAATTAAATCACGCTAAATTTGCTGAAACGGTCGTGCTGATTTTTTTATATTTTTTTGTCAGTCGATAGCAATTTCATCCCAGTCGTAAAGGCGGGTTTTTTGAGGACTCTTTAAATAACCGCACATCAATGGAAATGACTTGGAAATTATTGCTATGGCAACTGATCAGTACATGTTTTGCAGTGTTGTACATGTAGTACTCGAGTCCAGGAACTCGGACTTGAGTCACATTTTTCGTGACTCGGACTCGACTCGAGTCACATTGGAAAATGACTCGGACTCGAACATGGTGACTCGAGGAAAGTGACTCGGGACTCGGACTCGGACTCGGACTCGAGGCTAATTACTCGAGAGTCGAGGCTAATGACTCGGGACTCGAGGCTAATGACTTGAGACTCGGACTCGGACTCAGACTCGAGGCTAATGACTTGAGACTCGGACTCAGACTCGAGGCTAGTGACTCGAGGCTAGTGACTCGAGACTCGGACTCGGACTTGACTTTGGTGACTCGACCACAACACTGATAATATGGCAACGTTTATGCTATGATATGTCAACATTAAAGGCACAGGCTCGTCAGCAATGCGCGCCCGCCAAATGTGTGCCACGCAATACGCAGCTCCATAGCAAAGGCATGGAGCTGCGTGTTTCGAGCACGAATTTGGCGGGCGCGCATTGCTGACGAGCCTGTGCCTTTAAAGGCCGGATCATTTGCAATGACCCCAAAAAGTAATCGACAATTTTACAGGGGAAAAGTTCTGAAAGTAAAGATTGAATTAATAGCAACTACCCAATGAAAGGTTTCCGCTCAAAATGATATAATTTTACCAGAAAATAATCCGTAAAGATGAAATTATTTAGATCGTTTGCAAACGATTTACTTATTTTTGGTTCGCATCTGCGCGGTCCAAAATGCATGGGCGCTGTGTACTGTGTGTGCGTGTTCCAACGCGATGCATTTTTATGGATCGCGCGCACACGCAGTATATGATGTGCGCCACAGAGTGCATGACGCAAGCCACATAGTACCCGATCAACTGGGAACGAATATTTGAAACACCCCGCCAAGACCAGGAAAACGCATATGGATTTTCATGTTTTTTTTAAACGTGGTACATTTAACAAAGCTGAAATTTCTTCAGATGAGTTTGTTGATGTCTTTCTTTTGATTTATAATGGTTTTATTTGCAGAATCGCTCAAAAACAGATCATCTACAGGGCCTTTAAATTATTAAGGTGGTTCATTTATTATTTAAAGATTAATGAGTTTTTCAGAAAAGAGATACTGGGAGCATTATTGCTTATTTTGTAAGTTAGACAAACTGCTTTTACGGTACATGTATGTAAGCATATTTCTCAGGAAACCGGTTACCAGCCAAAACTACATGTACATGTATCTGGGGCCAATGATTTTCTGCGATGCGAACTTGCATGGGTCACCGACGGCTGTTACATGACTATTTACGTGTTGAATGTTTGCAGAGAGAAAATTAGTGTGGTCAGCATATGCTAGCCGTTGATTAGCAGCCGGTCGCCTTCTGCAGGGGCCCGTTTTTGCAACCACAAACAGAAATATGTTTGCGACGTAACTGTGTATTATAAATATGCCTTTGTTTCCCTTTAAAAAAACATGAAACGGAATTTTTGTCACCCGAAACGAAATTTTGGATTTTTTGAAACATAATTTTTGTTTTTCTGAAGCGGAAAATCATTGGGTCATTCCATGAAAACGGGACACAGTGTCCCCCTCACGTCGTCGTGAAACATCTGGAGTCAATTTTTTATAATTACCGGACTTCAGAGAACGATTACCCTTGGCATATAAAGAATATATGACCTCATGAATCGAACACCACCTTTATCTGTTGATACTACCCAAAACATAACGAGAACGATTCAATAAACTAGTGCGATCATCTACATGCAAGTGTGACATTTTGAAACTTTCGCTCAAAATGGAAAACAATTCGCTCATAATGTAATTTGAATCGATAAAGTCCAGGTTCTACAGCTGGGTAAAATCAGCAACTACCTTTTCCAGAAAGAAACTTGTCAAAAATACTTGAAATGTAATCGCAAGAGTTGAACAATGTCTTGGAGTCCCCCTTACGTCGTGAAACAATTTTCTTGAATATTTTCAAGACTATGATACCAAGACATGTCTGGTAACCATTTGTAAATTATTTTAAATATTCTACACTATTTATAAATTGCACAGAAATTTCTTTAAACAATTTTGTTAACTTGAAAAGGCCATTTTTACAAATGCATCAAAATGTCACACTTTGGCTCCTGTTTTCATGGAAATACCCACATTCGTTCAATTTTTTCCATAGCAGTGCGGCACCATTCATTTTGTAAAACTGCTCAACATGCTCAAGGCACATGACTGAAATTAGGTACCACTCTCGCTTGTGTCAACTAAACGTGATGTACTGTCCCATAACCCTTTGTCGGTAGTTTTCTCGACACGCTTCGGCCCGACGTGAAATGAAATCCAAAGCAGTGAGCAAACACGAGCGAGCGGTTGGCCGGGCGACTCTTAACATCAGTTCAAACACGGAAGGAATCGTGCACGCTTTGTAGGGGAGGATACAGTAAAATGTGCCCTGTGTTTACTCAAAACCTACATGTATGGTACTCTAGTTTTCCTGTTAACCTGGGAAGCCAGTTTGAACAGATAATCTGTTACAGTAGGAACTGGACCACTGACAGTTGTTGGTACAAAATAGCGTTGGTAGTTCAATAAAATGTGACCTGTTTTTGTGCAAGGTATTTTAACAAATGAGAAGAGAAAAGATTTTACTAATAAGTAATTCCCAAAATTAGGGGACCAAAATGTTTGGTGTCCCAGTTATGTACGACACTCTCTGCTTCAAAAATCACCACTTATGACCACAAATTCTCAGTAATGGACTGTGGCCTGTGATTATAGGGGGCAGCATCATTTTCTTCAATATTTTGTTTTCTGATCCCTGAAAAATATTCAAAACAAAAGACCATAAAGGCATATAATTTATTCCATGGTATTGGATAGGAGTTTGGTGTCCCGGGTTACCTATGCCAATAAAAATTGGCTGTAGAATGAGTTTGCATTAACCTTGGTGCCATATCTACACACAAACATTAAATTTGAGTGGCATTTGTTCAAATAAAAATAATTATTTTCTACTGGGAAACCACTTTCAATCATTAAAAACACTTGGAAATCTTAAAAAGCGTGTCACACTTTGACCCCTAATTTTGAGAATTACCCAAATACAGTGTATGATTAAAAAGGAAAAGGCATGATACTCTTGAGGAGGCTGAGACATGTAACACATTTTCTGCGGTATTTACGCGGTATGCTTGTATGCGGTATTTACACATAAGTATACAAAATATAATATACAGTATGCAACATCTGGTATGGTGCCTGATCACAATTGAAATTAAACAACTAAACTTGGGATGAGAGAAAAATCGTAAGGGCGTTATCAGGATTCGAACCCGAGACCTCGGACTCACCGGGCAGATGTTCTACCAGCTGAGCTATAATGCACTTACGATTTTTGTCTCATCCCAATTTTGGTTTCATTTCAATGGTGATTAGGCACCATACCAGATGTTGTGTTCAGTGCTTTTGGTATGTACATGTAGCTCAGTTGCGCTACGCAACACCGAAAAAAAAATTGGGTCCATAGGGAAAACCTGAGGGAGTATACCAACTGTGCCTTATAGCTCAGCTGGTAGAGCATCTGCCCAGTGAGTCAGAGGTCTCGGGTTCGAATCCTGATAAGGCCCCTTACAATTTTTCTCTCATCTCAAGTTTGGTTGTTTCATTTCAATGGTTATCAGGCACCATACCAGATGTTACATCCGTTACTTTGCCCAGTTGCGCTACATGCAACACCGAGAGAAAAATTGGGTCCATAGGGAAAACCTAAGGGAGCATACCTACATGTACATACAGTGCCTTATACATTGTAGCTCAGCTGGTAGAGCATCTGCCCGGTGAATCAGAGGTCTTGGAGAAAACCTGAGGGAATATACCACTGTGCCTCATGGCTCAGCTGGTCGGGCATCTGCCCGGTGAGTCAGAGGTCTTGGGGGAAATCTGAAGGAGTATACCACTGTGCCTCATAGACCAGTTGGTAGAGCATCTGCCCGGTGTGCCCAGAGGTCTTGGGGAAAACCTGAGGGAGTATACCACTGTGCCTCATGGCTCAGCTGGTAGAGCATCTGCCCGGTGTGCCCAGAGGTCTTGGGGAAAACCTGTGGGGGTATACCACTGTGCCTCATAGCTCAGCTTGTAGAGCATCTGCCTAGTGATTCAGAGGTCTTGGGGAAAACCTGAGGGAGTATACCACTGTGCCTCATAGCTCAGCTGGTAGAGCATCTGCCCGGTGAGTCAGAGGTCTTGGGGAAAACCTGAAGGAGTATACCAATGTGCCTCATAGACCAGCTGGTAGAGCACCTGCCTGGTGTGCCCAGAGGTCTTGGGGGAAAACCTGAGGGAGTATACCACTGTGCCTCATGGCTCAGCTGGTAGAGCATCTGCCCGGTGTGCCCAGAGGTCTTGGGGAAAACCTGAGGGAGTATACCACTGTGCCTCATGGCTCAGCTGGTAGAGCATCTGCCCGGTGTGCCCAGAGGTCTTGGGGGAAAACCTGAGGGAGTATACCACTGTGCCTCGTAGCTCAGCTGGTAGAGCATCTGCCCGGTGTGCCCAGAGGTCTTGGGGAAAACCTGAGGGAGTATACCACTGTGCCTCGTAGCTCAGCTGGTAGAGCATCTGCTCTGTTTGGATTTATCAATGTCTTGTCAAAAACATCCAAATCAAAATGGTTAAATTGTCCATTCTGAATCGTGCCATTAGGTATGGTGGAAGCAAAATACTGAACTGTAACTCCCCTTGCTTGAGTGCAATAAAGTTGACATCGTTGTTTTATGGTGTTTTTCATTCTGATCCACACTCCTTTGTAGCATTCCTGTTCCGTGAAGCTTGCCATCATGGACTCCGTTGAGCTCTATTCTTTTGAGTGATATGTTCAGCTAAAATTTGATATATTATTTTCCTACATTAAATCCAATTTCATAATAAATATCTACAAATGTCCTACTGGTGACAGAACTTTTTTGGTCGAGTGTAGTTGCAAAGCCATGGAAAGGTCTCCAGTACATTTTTTTTTTTTTTTGCGAAGAAAAATTTACATTTTACATTATCTTCTGCACTCTTTCAGGGTCTTTTTAAAACGCAACTTCAAAGGTGCGGAAAATATTGTAATACAAATTAGGGCCCTCGATAGGTCTGACGTACCGTAATGGGTTTTGCACTAAACTCGTTATGTTGTCGACAATATATACACACTTACACAGTGTATGTGATAAAACGCTCTAATCTTCGTGACATGTTTAACCGAAGGGAAATCTACTGACGCGATGCGTGTACAATGTGCGATAACTCGTGTTACAATTAGATTTGGAGATGGATAGCGTGCACATAAATAGGAATGTCTGAGAATTATAAAATGTCAAGTTAGGAAAAAAAGTTGGGGGGATAGAAAGGAGCTTATCACTGTACTTTAATAACGACATTTTATTGTAAGCAAAATAATGTACTGGGATTTGTAAAACTTGTGATTTTTGCTTTTTATGTTCACTCTTTGGGGATCAAGTTGGTGTAGTCGTACTTTCCTTGCCTTTTACTTCTGTGACCCTAGTTCGAATCCTGTCTGAGTTGTACACTGGATTTTCAGTCCCTGCAGTGCTTGATTTCGTAGGGTTTTGATCATACAAGTACGTTGTTGTATGGTTTTTCTACCACTTCAAACGAAACTGCTCACCAAAAATTAAAGATACCGGGGTAGTATACATGATTGGTAAACTGTTACAAATAGTTTTATCCTCCTGTGTGATTGAAGATATGCATGATTAAAACTAACCTGAGCAAAAACCAGCTCCGTACTTCGTCTAACTTTTGCATAAACAGTCAAAAAAGGGTTTGCAGTCATTTCGCCCCAAAACCACTTCGCCCTGAACCACTTCGGCCTGAACCACGGCCTGTGCACGAAGTGGTTTTGGGGCGAAGTGGCATTTGGGCGATGTAGTGTTTGGACGAAGTAATTTAGGGCGAAATGGCACTCGGGCGAAGTTGTTTGGGGCGAAATGGCACTTGGGCGAAATGGTTTTGGGGCGAATAGAATTTTCGTCTCATGAGACGAAAACTAATAGTTTTACTCATTTCTCAAAGACTATAGCACTTCAGACAAAACCATTTCAGAGGAAGTTGTCTACGGTCATCATGTTTATATTGTGTAAGTTAGGCGTAAATCTGTGAACATTTCTGATTTTCGAGATTACCAATGATGTACATGTATACTGCCTTTAAGACTCGAACGAAATGTCCCCATAAATTTCAACATTTTTTATATTTTTTCCTCGTTTTCTGCAGTAAATGATAAAATACTTTATGGGTAATTCCCAAAATTAGGGGTCCAAAATGTTTGGTGTCCCAGTTACGTACGACACTCTCTGCTGCAAAAATCACCATTTATGACCACAAATTCTCAGTAATGGACTGTGGCCTGTGATTATAGGGGGAAGTATCATTTTCTTCAATATTTTGTTTTCCGATTCCTGAAAAATATTCCAAAAAAAAGACCATAAAGGCTTATAATTTGTTCCATGGTATTGTATAGGAATTTGGTGTCCCGGGTTACCTACGACAGTGATAATTGGCTGTAGAATGAGTTTGCATTAACCTTGGTGCTATATCTACACACAAACATTAAATTTGAGTGGCATTTGTTCAAATAAAAATAATAATTTTCTACTGGGAAACCACTTTCAATCATTAAAAACACTTGGAAATCTTAAAAAGCATGTCACACTTTTGGACCCCTTATTTTGGGAATGACCCTTATAAGAAGTGATAAAAAATCATGTAAGGCTAGATTCTTACTTAGCCTTTTCACGCGTAAATTCGACGCGCGCTGCTTTGAGAAAAAACAGCGCTGAGGGAAGTTAGAGCGAAACGACGCACTGACAATCACAGAATCGAAAAACACTTCCCCCACGAATTAATTCTGTGGTTTTCAGAGCCTCTTTTTACTCCAAATTTCCTCCAAACTTATTTTTCTGAAAGCGACGGGTGTCAAATTTACGCTGTGTATTGCGGCGTTTACACCAGACATTTTAAAATAAAACATTTGCGGTGTTTACATTAAATGTACATCTCGATTCGGTTTCAATTCGTCTTTGCAACCACAAAACACCGTGTTTACACTCGAACCGGCAAAGGTGGATACAGACCCAGCATTTTTATTGCGACCGCAAAACTGAACATTTGCCGCGTTTACACTACACCTCGATTCGGCTTCAACTCGCCTTTAGAAACTGCAAAAGTCACCACTAATTGTAACTGCAGCGCATTCGTGAGCTGTTTCGGCACTAGTGCCAGATTGGTCAATTAAAATCTACTACGGCAGGCACCGCCTCAATTGCCGAAGTCACTGCTAATTGTGCATACAACGGAGTTCAACCCTACCCAAAGGGCGAATCGAAAAAGGCGAATATAAACTTTTCAATCCCAGAGCTTCCTACCCTCCCGGATCTGGGAAAACAGGTTCATTCCGTGACTCCAAACACATCTAAAAATCCCCAAGGTTGTTAATTGACAATCCAGGAGGGTTTTTATCCATGTCACGACTCACAAAATTAGTAATTTTTCAAAGAATCTGTTGCAAAATCCGGGAGGGTTGACAGCTCTTCAATCCATTTTTCGTGTTTACACTTATCACCTACCGTACTTGGTGTGAGCTTTGAAAATGTGCGATTTGATTCGAGTGTACGTAAATGTGTCTTAATTTATCTTCTTTTGCAGAAAATAGGTTTCGTTCTCAATTAACAATCATATAAAATACCTCCCCAAAATACTATTAAGGTATCATTTAAAATATGTGTGGAATTCAACTACGTACTTGTACTGTACACGCACATGTATGGCGCATACAAACTTGTCTTAACAATGAAAATTGAAAGACAGAAGCCAAGGATCATAATGTGTGGACATTCTGACACAACCTCATCAAGAACGGTAAAGGATTTACCCAGTGAGGCACGTTTAATACAACATGGGCGTCTTTGAGTCTACATAATTCTTTCTCCTACATGTACCAGTAGCTACTAGAGTATGTTATAACACCATGAGTACTGCCCCAGGTCATCGTGCTATCAGGATCAGGGTGTAATGGCATATAGCTCAAACAAGCTTACAGGGGGATTAGGACATGAAGCATGTGCTCAGCAGTGTTAACAGGGTGTATGGTGTACTATATGTATAAGGCGGTTTAAACATGATTCTGCTTGAGGCTTGCATGAGGGAGACAGTAGTAGTTAATGTGTGAAAGACTTGGCACCAAACTACAAATGTAAATACTGCATCCATTTGCACTACACTGTACCATGCAACACCAAAACACCAAAAATAGGTTCGTACCATAGGGAAAACCCGAGGGAGTATACATGTACCTCTGTGCCTCATAACTCAGCTGGTAGAGCATCTGCCCGATGTATCAGATGTCTTGGGGGAAACCTGAGGGAGTATATCACTATACCCAGCACAATATGTGGCAAAGGGACTCCCCCCTAATGCCCCTATACCTCAACACACTCTTCCCTTTTGTTAACGCACCACCCCCCCCCCCCCCCCCTAAAAACTGAAAGGAATTCCTTGGATGTTTGAGACACAATGGGGGAACAATGGTGGGGGGAGTCTCTCTGCCACATATCGTGCTGCATATGTATATCACTGTGCCTCATAGCTCAGATGGTAGAGCATCTGCCCAGTGTGACAGAGGTCTTGAGGAAACCAGAGGGAGTATACCACTGTGCCTCACGGCTCAACTGGTAGAGCATCTGCCCGGTGTGTCAGAGGTCTTGAGGAACCCTGAGGGAGTATACCACTGTGCCTCATAGCTCAGCTGGTAGATCATCTGCCCAGTGTGTCAGAGGTCTTAAGGAGACCTGAGGGAGTATATGACTGTGCCTTATAACTCAGCTGGTAGAGCATCTGCCCGGTGTGTCAGAGGTCTTGAGGAAACCTGAGGGAGTATACCACTGTGCATCATAGCTCAGCTGGTAGAGCATGTGCCCGGTGTGCCAGAGGTCTTGAGGAAACCTGAGGGAGTATACCACTGTGCCTCATAGCTCAGCTGGTAGAGCATCTGCCCGGTGTGTCAGAGGTCTTGGGGAAAACCTGAGGGAGTATACCACTGTGCCTCATAGCTCAGCTGGTAGAGCATCTGCCTGGTGTGTCAGAGCTCTTTGGGGAAACCTGAGGGAGTATACCACTGTGCCTGACAACTCAGCTGGTAGAGCATCTGCCCGGTGAGTCAGAGGGCTAGGGTTTAAGGCCAAAATATGGCAACACAACACCTCCCATAGATACATACACGTAGCAACTATTGCATTACATGTGTCAAAATTATGTACATCCAGATTTGAGCAATAAAAGTAAGAAAATGCCTATGTGACGGGCTCTAGGAAAATGAGTCACAAGTCACGCTGGCTAGTATTCTTTTTGCGACCATAAAAAGAAATCTGTGGCATTTCTACGCTCATTAAAATACCTAAACACAAAAGAAATTCCAGGCGTAACACAGACATTTCCAGGCGGTATCTGGGCACCGCCAGGAATTTCCATTGTGTTTTGGTATTTTATTGAGCGTGGATTTGCCGCGGATTTTTTGTTATGGGCGCAAAAAGAATACTAGCCAGCGCGACTTGTGACTCATTTTCCTAGAGCCCGTCACATATTACATGTACAATATCTTTTAAGCATTTTCTTGTCCAGTCGTCATCAGCAGTCGATCACTTTCTCTCATTACACCATAAATGTACATCAAATTGAAAACACGATGAGTAATTTGTGTCTCACAGTCTCTGCCTTGTTTCCCTTTACACCATAATTTCCTCTGACCGGCCTGGATTGCCAGTCATGTCTCAATTTAGGCCTGGCCTCGCTGTCTCCATTCTGTGCTCCCATTCTAACTGCAGGATTGTGCTCTGTTCTATTCAATGTTTGTCAAAATCGTTGAAGGTGTCAACCGGCTGAAATATCACACCTGCATTAAAGGAACTTGTATTTAGATTTTTTGAGAAGATGGATTTCGTTCTAACCTAACAATCATATAAAATACCTCCCCAAAATACTATCCATGGGAAGAAAACAGGAAATTTTCAATCTCCAATTTGGATGTGGAAGCAGAAAAGTTGGTGTAATCACTGAACTGCTTTATGGAACGGATAGATTAAGGCATGTTCCCATTGGACTTTCTTTTCCGCTGCCTCGCGGGAAGTTACCGCGACCTTCGGTAACATTCCTTCGTGTAATCTTCCCATGCATTCCCATTTGCAATTGCTTTCAGTGCCCATGCGGAAAGCTACCGCGACCTTGCACTTTTGCAGTAAACCTTTGCCGTGCAGGCCCATAGTTTACTGCAGGGTCGTGTTCATTTTACAGGGCGAAACTGTTCCCATTGGACTTTTCGAGGGCCCTGTAAAACTCCTGCAGTTTCCGCAGCCTCTCTCACCCTGTAAGTTATACATCGTGGTCGCGGTAACTTTACAGAGACGCTAATTCTCCGTGCGTCCCCATTGGACTAAATTTTGTTACTCTCCCGCACAACCACGGGAGTTTTACCAAAAATAGTCCAATGGGAACACCACTTTAGTTTACAAAACATTGGTGGATTTTTGACAAAATCCCTGGAAATAGCCTATACGGATTGAGGGCACATATTCAGAATGGTAATGAGAAAAATATGACGCATGATATGGTATCAAAATCTCAACACCCATTCTAAAAAATGGGGGGCTTAAAAATTTGATCTTGTTACTCTCCTTTAATGCCTTTTCATACTACAGCCTCCCAACCTGGGTTGAGTTAAACCCGGGGCTAACCCAAAGTCTGCCCCGCAAATGTTCAATCCGCATTCAACCACACATTGCTTCACGCTTGTGCAACGCCAACTTAGGGCGAGGGCTGTACCCTTTCGGAAATTGTGCCAGTGCGTACAGACTGAAAATAATACCACAATAGACGGCCGAAGTGTGACGTGGTTGCCATGGTAATTGGCTCTAAACATCATGGCCGTCTGAAAAAGTACCATTGCAAAAGCACAGGGACACGGTTCAGTGATCTTTATTGTAGAGCCATTGCCTAGGCAACTAACAAAAGATGACGTATTCACTTCGGCAGTCTATGCAATGTAAACAACATGGCATTTCTTTGCGACACGATAGCGTATAACAATTTTTTTCCCGCTGCTTTATTTTCATATTTTACAAAGGCAGAAATCCTGACAAAGCGATAGTAAAAAAAACGTCTATTGCTAGTTGCTAGACATCGCTGAAAAAAATCTTGGAAGCGACTAGAATCTCAACCGGGGGGCGAACTCAACCTTGCTCGTCAACCCTGCCCCGCGTCAACCACAAGACTTTAGGCCCGTTTACACTCGATTCTCCTTTGCCGAATCGAACTCCGCAATTTCCAAAAAGGCGAGTTGAAGCCGGGTAGGCACTAAGTGTAAACGCAAAAGGTGAATTGAAAAAGGCGGATCAGGCCTGGGTCTGATCCGCCTTTTTCAAGTCACCTTTGGGGTAGGGTTGACCCCGCAATTGTCAAGGTCGCTTGTAGTGTAAACGCTACCCGAATACAGATTCGGCAATTTGAGTGTCCTTGGGGCGGTGCCCGCAGTGTAGTAGATTTAATTGACCAATCTGGCACTAGTGCAGCAACACCTAACAACTCACGCATGCGCTGCAGTAACAATTAGTGGTGACTTTTGCGGTTTTTGAAGGCGAGTTTAAGCCGGATCGAGGTGTAGTGTAAACGTGGCAAATGTTCAGTTTTATGGTCGCAATAAAAATGCTGGGTCTGTATCCACCTTTGCCGGTTCGAGTGTAAACACGGTGTTTGTTCTGATTTTGTTTTTTTTAATTAATTTCGCTGAGCCAATTATTCAGTGGTTTATTTTACATTGCACTGCCAATATACATGTCACGTATTCTTAATGGGCATGCGTACATGTCACATTTGACAGGCGACCTCGAAGACCATTTGGGAATAGCCTGACCGAAGTACAACAAGAAAATTAATTGGCACATTGATGACCAAACCACTGATTGAGCACGTTCTCTCAGGGCGCGTTTGTTTTATCGCATATCTGAATCCAGATCCCGAGATGTGTCACCGCGCAGGAACAAACAAAACTGCTCTCAACGTCGATCTCGAGTCGCGTGAATAGAAATTTATTTACTCAATTTGTCAAAATAAATGTCTTAATCAAATTACACCCATTAAATTCATTGCAAATTAACGAACAGCCTATATTTGTTTGTACCGGTAAATTGTATTGTGGGTAATTCCCAAAATTAGAGGTCCAAAACGTTCGGTGTCCCAGTTACGTACGACACTCTCTGCTTCAAAAATCACCACTTATGACCACAAATTCTCAGTAATGGACTGTGGCCTGTGATTATAGGGGGCAGCATCATTTTCTTCAATATTTTGTTTTCCGATTCCTGAAAAATATTTAAAACAAAAGACCATAAAGGCTTATAATTTGTTTCATGGTATTGAATAGGAGTTTGGTGTCCCGGGTTACCTACGCCAATGAAAATTGGTTGTAGAATGAGTTTGCATTAACCTTAGTGCCATGTCTACATGTACACACAAACATTAAATTTGAGTGGCATTTGTTCAAATAAAAATAATTATTTCCTACTGGGAAACCACTTTCAATCATTAAAAACATTTGGAAATCTTAAAAAGCATGTCACACTTTTGGACCCCTAATTTTGGGAATTACCCCTGTGTGTTGTCACTGACAATGTAAACATGATTTTATGCATGCGGAATTTTTCGCAATATTTACGTTGCCATTTTGGATATAGCGCTGAACCACCTCTCGTGAAGCTAGGATCCCTGAGATCACAGATCTCGATCAGAATCTGCGCAAATCTGGATCCAGATCTGTCCGAAACAATTGTTGACAAAACCTGAGTAAAATTGTCAGTGCCTTTTGTTTGACATGTCATTTAAACTATCAGTGAATATGTAAGTATACCAAAGATGGCATGTTTTTAAAACCGGTTAACCGTTTAAAAAAAAGCCAAAACAAAAACGGTTTTACAATAGTTTTCAGTGGGTTATTTGTAATGATTTCATGAAATAAATTGATATGAGGTCGCAGTACAATTTTGACTAGATAAGAGTTCAACGATTATTTTGGGGGTCTACATGATATTGGTATTGTGTACATTGCCCATGCATCTTAGTTTTTACTATAAACACCAGCAACAGTTAACCGGTTAACCGACACTTGAAAGAATTGCAAACCGGTTTCTGAATTAACCGTAAATTCCCATCCCACCAATATACCTTATGACACAGCTAGTAAAGCATCTGCCCAGCTTGTTAGAAGTCACAGGTTCAAATGCTGTTAAGGACTACTAAAGTAGTTTAAGGGACAGCCAAGATTAAGTATGAAATAAAATACCTGAAAGACGAAACTTGAAAAAGTTAGCCCAACTTTTGCTACGCATGTGCAAATTGTGAACCAGAAAAATGGAATTCATTTCAATCTAACATTCATTTTAAATGCCTCCCCAAAATACTATCCATGGGAAGAAAACAGGAAATTTGCAATCTCCAATTTGGATGTGGAAGCAAAAAGTTTGGTGTAATTATTGCACTGCTTTGTGGAACTATGTGTAGTTTACAAAACATCGGTGGTTTTTCGACGATATCCTTAAAAATATGCGAATTTCGAACTTGAAATTTCAGAATGGTAATGAGAAAAATATGACAACTGATATGGTATCAAAATCTCAACACCCATGGGAAAAATGGGGGCTCAAAAATGTGATCTGGACACCCTCCTTTAAAGGCCCTATGTATCATTTGCAAGATAAAACTTTTATCAGATTCGTGGAATAAGAGTGTAACATATCTAAGGAAAAATGTTGGTAAACTAGCCTGAAGAAATGTACATGTAGATGCATCAATGCTTCAGAAAACCTTGAAAATATATATATATGTATTTTGTGTACAACTAAATGGTAAAAAAAGGCCCATGCACGGGACCTTTTTAGAAAACCACCTTCGGTTGTCAATTTCCAGCATTAAAAAAATACAATTTTGGACGTTAATAAATTCATGTGGTGTTTGTTACCATTGCTATCAACACTTTGAGTAAGGTTTTTCTTGTCAACTCATGAAAAACAAAATTGGGTCATTGCCAATCATATAGTGGGCCTTTAAACAGTTGAATAACAAGACAAAATTTGAGTCGGATTTCCGTCATCACAATTGTTATCGGGTTCATAAGGGTTCGCTGAGCCTTACAACATCATAAACAGTTTTTCGGCAACTCGACTCTACACTAGTTGCAGCATCAGAACGCAATTGGCACATATCAAGTTAAAAGAGATGTATATCGTCACAGCTACGAATTCCAGGCAGTCTTGAAAATCCCAGCCGGGCCTCCCGCAGATTTGCTCAGGATGCATGTGAGGGATATAATTAGTTATTAGGCTCGGACACAGGACTCTAAGTGGTGTCGCGTGGCGGACAAATTTTGTGGCACAAGGGGGTCGTCGGTTAGTGTTAGGTTTTCAGAATGATGAAGACAGTTAGGAGTCGGTGAAGTTAAGACATTTATGGACAGTCGGTCATGACAGTACTTCATGTACATGTACAAGTACTTTGTGCAAATAAAAAATAAAATAAAAACATTTTCTGACAAGCATCTCATATTTTCACAACTTGGGGGCGCTCTCTAGGATTGTGTAGCTTACTTTGCACATTAAGCCCCAGTCACACCAAGGTCCCGAACCATCCCGGACTGAAATATTGCCGATCCGGGGTCCTATCCGTGTTGGTTCCTGGGTTATTCGTGTTGGGTCCGGGGTAGTTCTGGATGGTACTGGATGAATCGGGATAGTCCTGGACGGTTCGGGAGGTCACCCCGACCTTTTTAAACTGTTTAAAAAAGTCGGGACGGTTCGGGATGGAAGCCCAATCCGGGATGGTTCGTGTTCGGTTCGTGTTGGGTTCGGGACAGTACGTAGTGGCAACGTGATGATGCTTGGCGATACGGCATAATTTTCCCAACACGTTGTCGCCACGTACCACCCCGGACACGGAAAAGTGAAAACCAATGAAAAATGCACCTGTATTTATAGTCTCTGTGACGGTTCGTGTTGGGTCCGGGATGGTTCAGGGTGCATCCGTAGCTCTTCCGGGACAGTTCGGGACAGTTCGTGTTGGGTCCGGGACAGTTCGTGTTGAAACGTGTTGGGTCCGTGGTAGTACGGGGTGGTTCGTGTTGGGTCCGTGTTTGGTCCGTAGTCAATCCTTGGTAAAACGTACTGTTTCCGTGTTGGGTCCGTCATGGTACGGGACAGTACGGGGGTGTCTGGGTTTTTCCACCGTCGAAGGGACTGTCTGGACGATTTCTTCCCGATTCGCCCCGGAAGAGGGTCATTCTGGGTCCGTGGCTATCCGGGATAATCCTTGTTGTATCCGGCGTTGGTGTGACTGGGGCTTTACTTAGGGTTGCACACCAGTAAATAGGGCTCCCATATACCGGTAGGAACCAATGCTAAATGCCCCATTTTCAAAAATCATTTAAAAATACTCACAACTCTCTCAGCTTCTCAGGACAACAACCAGAATACTCACTGAAGTCTCATCTTTACAATTCTGTTCAATTTTATGGGGGTAATCCGTCACTTTTATTCCCTAATTTTCACTTGAAACAAAACTACCCCTGCAACAGTGAAACTTGCTAATCAGACCTGCATCCATTTTGAAACAAAGGCACATATGCTACTGGGCAAAATAGGGCCACTTTTAGGAGCTACAGTGTCTAAAATGTTTATAGTTGGAATAAAAATTACCCCACATCGCGGCGATAGTCATATTCTACACAAGACCACACTCGTTCAGCTCGCAACTCTCCCTAATAAAGAAGAATTTAAGGGCATACAAAATATTCATGAGCTCGGCGCACGGATCTCTGCCTATTTACTTGGGTGCACCCTTTGGGATTAAAAGTGGGTTTGACCAGTCTTAAACATACGTTTAAAACCGGATAGGGGCCTGGACGCTGATAATGGCCCAAGCCGAAGGCGAGGTGCTCATTCTTGTCCTCCTGCCAAAAAATGTTAACGTAATTGTTTTCCTCCATAAAAAATACCCCAGGAGCAGAGTATCGGCGCGGCTAGCTGGCGGTACGTGAACGTTAGTAACAGTGAGATACAATAAATTCCTGGAGAAGACATTGCGCTGCCCGTGCCAATTTTGTGATGCATCTACCCGGTGTGCAAAACACGCGTAAGTCCGGCGCGCTGCATGCTTTACAAACACATAGGGACTGTCCGCTCCATCGTACTACATGTAGTTATTAAACCGTGGTTTGTAGCTGTGAGTGCTAGCCCAGAACTAACACACAAACTACAAATGGGCGATTGTATTTATCGTTAGCGAGCGGCGCGCGGACCACAAATGGGCCTTGACACTTAAGTTGACTGCGGCTAGCTTTTTAGGTACCGTTGACGCGTAGAATCGCATTGTTTTTTTGTCGTGTTTTGGAGAGGGTTGCATGGTTAATACAGTAGATGTGAGACAAAAAAATGTTCGTGTCAGTGAAGATACAGGAAGGGGGTATAACCAAGATGCCATGGACTATCATGACTGTGTCTCAAATGTGCACTTTGTTGCAGTTATTTGAGTCAATTGTCGAACTCGGTAACAACAGTGTTATTAAATAGTAGAAAAGCATGGGTGCAATTCCTATTTGAAATGTGTGGACTGATATAAATGTGTTTTGTTATTTAAATATATCTTGATCTTTAAATAAATTTGTCATAAATACCTGGGAAATGGTGAAAGATTTGTTAATAAATACAAATTTGTGTATAAGTTGATCAGGGTTGTTTTAACACACTATCAGAGGGTATAGAGCGCC
Organism: Henricia sp. BOLD:AAB3569; assembly: GCA_037783545.1. Classification (NCBI taxonomy): domain Eukaryota; kingdom Metazoa; phylum Echinodermata; class Asteroidea; order Spinulosida; family Echinasteridae; genus Henricia; species Henricia sp. BOLD:AAB3569. Next base: position 578,307 of record JBBELK010000715.1, read on the forward strand.
CTAAGTTTTGATCAAATTGCCGTTATTTTGCAAATAATGAAATGCTACAAAATAATGAATAATGAATAGTTGCCTCATTTGGGCTTGACAAAAATGTTATGGGAAACATAAAATCGAGTTTCATTAGCCTAAAGCAAGGTACAATTGTACATTTTCCCCTGATATCGTGGGAATTTTGTTTCTTTAATTTATTTCCTGACTTTTAATACATTATGGTCATCAGTATATAAAACAAAATTGGTATAAAAGTACATAGAAATGTTTAAAGGCAGAACACATAATTGGTAAACCGTTACAAATAGTTTCATCTCCCTGTGTGATTGAAGATATGCATGATTAAAACCAACCTGAGCAAAAACCAGCTCCGTACTTCGTCTAACTTTTGAGAAAACAGTCAAAAAAGGCTTTACAGCCACTTCGCCCCAAAACCATTTCGCCCTGAAACACGGCCTGTGCACGAAGTGTTTGGGGGCGAAGTGGCATTCAGACGAAGTGGTGTAAGGGTTAAGTGGTTTTGGGGCAAGGTGGCTTTTGGGGAAAAGTGGTTCGGGGCGAAGTGGTGCAGGGCGAAATGGTTTTAGGGCGAAGTGAATTTTCGTCTCATGAAACGAAAAATAATTGTTTTACTCATTTCTCAAAAACTATAGCACTTTAGACAAAACCATTTCAGGGGAAGTTTACTACCATCATCATGTTTATATTGTGTTAGTTAGGCGTAAATCTGTGAACATTTCTGATTTTCGATGCTACCAATGATGTGTTCTAACTTTAAAACAAGAAGTATAATACAAACATGTACATTGAGTAACTTCACAGCAAATTTAGGGCTCTTTCAAACATGGATAGTCACAACTGGTCATGATCGAGTGAACTTAGAAATTTGCAAGGTACGGTATGACGACCCATATTGTCATGACTGTGTCATGACCGAGACACAATTATTTTGAGTGACTCGGCCAACTTCTAAAATCAGCTTTAGGGCAATTCCGTAAATTCAGATTTACACCTCAGAGACTTTGAGGGCTTGTAAATAATGCTTCACATATTCAAGTTGTTTGATTTTAAACACATGTTTTTCAAGCATCATTGATGGAAGTGTAATTCCTGAAAAACGTATTGTAATGCCATTCCCAATATGCGCGGTACATTCAAAAATATCTCGGTTTCTGACGTACTCGATGAGTACATCCGAAACCGAGGGTTTTGGGGACCCTACACACTTACTGAGAATGGCATTGCAATAACTTTTTCAGGAATTACACCTCCATCAAAGATGCTTGAAAAACATGCGTTTAAAATCAAACAACTTGAATACGTGAAGCATTACAAGCACTCAAAGTCTCCGAGGTGTAAATCTGAATTTACGGAATTGCCCTTTAGTCATGACTCGGCCACTTTTGAAATGCGTTCACACTTGCGTTTACGGTAGTCATGACCGAGTCATGACCAATTTAATGGCTGTGTGAACACCTTTTCACGTATCTCATTTTATATCTGAGTTTTGGGGCACTTTTTAGTGGTTTATTTTATTTTTTTTGAAAATTTACCAATCTTTTATTTTTTTCTGCAGGTCAAGAGAAAGTCTTTAAGGCCCTGGGTCTCGATATTCTGGACAATTCCTTTGAGGGATACAATGCATGCATCTTCGCCTATGGCCAAACAGGTAAGGTGGTTTTAATAACACTAGAACTACTCTGGGAAAATTGGTCAAGATTATCAAATTTTCTTGTGAGAGTTCGCAGGTCGGATTGGGTGCAGTGTAAATGATAGACTTGATGTCAAGTCTGTAATTGGACTGGTTTGTTCGCAACACCGGGATTGCAGAGCGCAAATGGACTGGAAACAAGTCTAGTCAACGTCTAAGTACCCACTTGAGAAAGTTGTTTTTCACTTGTACGCAGGCTATGGAGTTGAAACCAAAATTGGACGTGGAAATAATTAAGTCTGATTATTAGTATTCAAACTGTGTCACAAAAACGTGTTTGTGAATTGGATTCCCTTATTTGGGATTTTTATCAATGAAATCTAGTAAAGATCAATACACTCAGTTACATTCATAAAAATCCTATTTGGAGCTTGTTTTAGGGGTTAAAACAAAGGTTTTTAGTTATTATGCTAATGTGAATATGCATATTCATGACCAAGGTCATGATGTCACAAGAGGCAAACAGGAAAATCACATTCAACTGTGCACAAAAGATTCCACCTTTTTCTCAAACGTCCTGGAACTTTTGTAATCCATGACTGTTTGAGTTTGTTCAACATGTTTCCTGTTGTAAGCCATGACGAAACTGGGGAAGAAAACTGCAGCTATTTGCCACAAGTCCAACTTGAAGTCTTATGTTTTTTCTTAACTTTTCCCTTCTGTCTTCCTTACGTGATGCACTCCAAACAGCGCCCTCTGTCTGTGGTTTATTGCAATGAAATCTTTAAAGTTGAAAAAGGCTACCTTTTATTGATTTTACATCCAAACAAACAATAGCATGTCTTGCTGAACAAGTAATCCATCATATGAAGTAAAGATTAGGCAAAAAGTTGTTTAGCATGTCATGGGCCCTTTAAAGCAGTAGGCCTACCAGTATCCACTACTCCAGTGAGACATAATCTTAGTATTAAAGGCACAGGCTCGTCAGCAATGCGCGCCCGCCAAATGTGTGCCACGCAATACGCAGCTCCATAGCAAAGGCATGGAGCTGCGTGTTTCGAGCGCGCATTGCTGACGAGCCTGTGCCTTTAATAATTCAATGATTCCATTGGTCTGAATCTTTGTTTGAAAAAAAATTCAAAAATAGTAGCCGATATTTATATGCGCTTTGAATTCATGAGTACTGGTGCACAAACATGTTGTCATCATACATAAATAATGTAAAATTTCGCTGCTTCGTGGTGGCTAATTTTCAAAACATCGGCAGTTGCAAAAACAAATGGGTCTTTCTTATTTTGTCACGTGTACAAGTCTGAACAGATTTATAAACCGCAAATGTATTCGCTTTCTGCACAAATTTTGCTCGTGGCACAGAGCAAATCTCGGCCGTTTTATGCAAGAAACGCGATGGTGCACGCTACAAATGACTCAATATCTACCTTTAAATCTATGCAATGTTCCATGCGTGAAATTCAAGCAGACAGCCTCTGTCGCTGTACCATGGAAACATCGCTCAACACGCAACTTCTGGGTTTTTTTCCCCTTTCTCATACATTCTCGGATTGCAAGATCGATTTTTGCCGGATGTTTGAAACCTCACAGATCATTATCCACACGTTTTGTTTTACAGGGACGTTTTGTAATTCTACCTTTGCCGTGCAATCTGAAACCCAAGTTCTACTTGATAGAAAATGTCAGTTTTGCAGTGTTAAAGAGCTCTCGAAGAAAAATCCAGCATTTGCACCTTTTTCGATAGTCCACATATCCTTTTAATACTTATTTAATACTTATTTCAAATTGTCTGTAACTGCTGGACTCAGGAAAAGTTACTGACAGGAAAACATCCGAAGGCCTGTCTGCATTGGACTTTTTTGCAAAAATTTACTGAGACGATGGGTACTTTTCCCATTTTAAATGAGAAGGGTACCCAAGAAACAAAAGACCTTGTGCTCAACAAGTACAACTCGTGAATTATTTTAATGCAAAGAACAAGAAATATTACCCACTGAAAAGCGGACACGAACTTCACAAAGAACCGACATTTTGTCCGAATATTGGGCAAAGAATGACGTACAAGTCCTTCGTGCATTTTTATGGCAATACACAAAAACGTTGTCCGAAAAAATGTCATCCATTGCCCAGTATTCGGACAAAATGGCAGCGCCAATTTGTCCGAATCATCGCTGCAATTATCATTCTTGGTGAAGTTCGTATTTGTTTTTCAGTAGGTAATATTTCTTTTTCTTTGCATTATAATAATGTACGAGGTGTACTTGTTGAGCACAAGCCTTTTGTTTCTCGGGTATAATTCCCCTTTTTCTTGGTACGTTTTCATTTTTAACTGATATTTACAAGTTAATGTAGATTATCAAAATATATGAATTCAGCAAACAATTATTTCATTTGAAAAATCGAAAAACAAACTTTGAAAAACTGTTCTTACAAAACGTAAAAAAGGAAACAATATCAACTGAAAATTTACCAATCATATGTTGTACGCATAAACGTCATAGCCTCAAGAGAGGGCGGTCCGCGACAGCAGTATTTATAACCACTAAACATTTCGTCACTTTTTAAACTTTTTTTTGAGTTAGACAAATCGTACAGGGAAAATTGTTAGATGACAAGAGAGAGAAAATATGACTGATTTAGTTAAATATAACTTATTCCTTGGGTACTCTTCTCCTTTAAGTCCAATGCGGACAGCCTAAGATGTTTTCCTCTAAGTAACGTTTCCTGAGTCCAGCAGTAACTTCTGCCCAGGAAAGTTGACCAGGGAACTTTTCCCGAGACGAAAAGTCCAATGCGGACACAGCGAGTCGGTAAAAAAGGCTCTGGAAGCATACGTCCGGGCCATGAAGGTCAAACTGCGAAGGGACACTGCGCATGCTCTCCCACGGTCTTGGTAACATTTGACTGTGTCAAAACGTCCAAATGCGGACAGCAGTAAAATTTAGCAGTTTTTCCTTTTACCATCGTCTCGGTAAAACCTCCTAAAAAACAAGTCTAGGCTGTCCGCATTGGACTTAAAATGAGAAAAGTACCCAACATCTCGGTAAGTTTCAGAGAATTCACATTGATAATTTGACTTTATAAGACATCAGTAAAAATACTGATGTTACAATAACATCCGGCTTCCTTTACTATTTTGGGTCTGGATTTGTTTAATTGCAAAATCAAAACTCTGAAGTCGCTTATTCTTCGAGTTTCGGACTTGCATTTAATTCCTTTCTAGCTCTGCTTTCAAACACAAGCTCCAACACCCATGTTGCTTCCCTCCCTCCCATTGATTCAAGGGCCCTCGGTGTCGTAACACGATCGCTGGAAGTGCAGTGGCCACTGGCTAACACGGTGCATTGATTATTGGTTGGGTAGGACAACTCAAGATGAGAGGAAAACCAATGCCATGCAACTGTGGTACATGTACCTCTCTCGGGATTTTGCTGCTCCAGTTGTGGATGTTTTGGAAGATTTAAGGCCGGTTCATGGTTCACACAAAAGCACGAATGCAAATTAGCTGTCAGGGTCATTCCGTGTGAAATCACCTAAAATTTCAGAAAATTGGTCAGGGTCCGACTCAGATTTGAACGAAACTTTTTCTAAAAATACCTCAACCTATGTCATGAACATGTACAAAATTTTAGAGGCCAACTCCAACTCGTTGCTGAGATATGACTTCCAAAAAATGCCTACCCTACCCACTTTTTCCCAATCGTAGCCGTGCCTTTGAAGCTTTTTACATTTTTGGAGGCCTGTAGCTCAAAAATGCTTGGATATTTTTACCTGAAAATTGATATACACATAGATTGGCCTCCAATCTGCATGATTCTGTTATCAAAAGTACGGTACCACGTTTCCTTTTCGAGATGTCGCTCCCCGAAATCTCTCATTTTTGATTATCGTGGTAACTTTATTTCATTTTTGGCTCCCCATGGTGCCCACATGGATGGTCGGATTGACTTCATATTTCATATGCACACACACTAGGTACATGGGTTTGCTTAATATCAGAGACAAAGCCATTCCACCCTTTTTGGGGGCGTGGTCAAGGTTTAAAAGTGGGTCCGCAAGGAAAAACGGCAAAATGAGCCTCCTCTTCTGAGGGGTGGTTCCCCCGATAGGTCACTACCCAAGCGATTGAAACTTACATATCTTAAAATACTGTATCCAATCTATCTTTGGTATAAAATTTGGTTTGGTATCTTTTTTCCTTGATGGTTTTTTGAATTTTTGTAAAAGGTCAATAGTTTGCTGAAAAACGCTAGTTTTAATTGCATTATATACAGTATACAACATGTTACTAAAGGAGAGCAGTCTAATATGTCATATTTAATACCTGTTCAATTCTACAGGTTGTCAGTTCGAATGCAGGTGATGGCCATTCGAGTGTGCCCTTGGGCAAGACACTTTGCTATGGACTATCTGGCCTCACCGGGAGCAAATGGATACCTACCGGTACATGTACATGTATGAGAGTGAAAGTATTGTGTGTTTGATTGTTGGGATCTCATAATGAGAGTCCAAAAGGCAAACAGGGCTGTATGCTCTCCAGTGAGTCTGGTGACCAGGGGTAATAATGTGGGCACCTTGCTTATAGTAGATTTGTGTGCATACTATAATGTGTTATTGGGACACGACAACTGAGTGGTAAGGTGCCGGATGAACTCTGTACGCATTCAAAAGTGGGCACGTGCACCCACAATAGACCGTGTAAGTTGACCTCGAGAACGAGCGAGACTCGTCGACTTCCGGAGACCTTAGATAGGAATTATATCACGCATGGGGACAGTTTTTTTGTTACCATTTTGACACCACGTCAAAAATTAGCAGTTTCACCTACCGATTCGGGGTCACTATAAAAATCTTTAAAATCTCATTTACCACCTGTGCGAATTTGTTATTTGAGCAAAAAGTTCATAAAATTTCAAATATTTCCGTTTATGACATAAACTGGTAACCCTACACGAAATAGAAAAACCACACCTCCATGACACCATGTCGCTGGTAGTCTGCAACTGGTGCAAACATTTTGCCGCAGTATAGTTGGCGGGAATTCAGTGCATTATGGCCGTTTTCAAAAGTACTTGATTCGTATTCAGACGGTCTTTGCTATTCCGGTGAAAAATCAAAGGAGGTGAAAATTCAAAAAAGATCGTTGGTATTTTTGTTGATGTGTATTTTTTAAAATTAGAATGCACATGGGTTAGCATGGCATACAGAGAGACTACCCCCCCCCCCCCCCACCCAACCACCCAACCACCCATCCCCCCTAATTTTTCACCAGTCTGATGAACCGGTCTGATGAACAATATGCACACAAATATAATGACATAATCAAAGCATAATAAAAAACACTCCATTTGCTCCCGGTGAAGCCAGATAGTCCATAGCAAAGTGTCTTGCCCAAGGGCACACTCGAATGGCAATCACCTGGATTCGAACTGACAACCTGTAGAATTGAACAGGTATTAAATATGACATATTAGACTGCTCTCCTTTAGTAACATGTTGTATACTGTATATAATGTAATTAAAACTAGCGTTTTTCAGCAAACTATTGACCAAACTATTTGACAAAAATTCAAAAAACCATCAAGGAAAAAAGATACCAAACCAAATTTTATACCAAAGATAGATTGGGTACAGTATTTTAAGATATGTATGTTTCAATCGCTTGGGTAGTGACCTATCGGGGGAACCACCCCTCAGAAGAGGAGGCTCATTTTGCCGTTTTTCCTTGCGGACCCACTTTTAAACCTTGACCACGCCCCCAAAAAGGGTGGAATGGCTTTGTCCTTGATATTAAGCAAACCCATGTGCCTAGTGTGTGTGCATATGAAATATAAAGTCAATCCGACCATCCATGTGGGCACCATGGGAAGCCAAAAATGAAATAAAGTTACCACGATAATCAAAAATGAGAGATTTCGGGGAGCGACATCTCAAAAAGGAAACGTGGTACCGAACTTTTGATAACAGAATCATGCAGATTTGATGCCAATCTATGTGTATATCAATTTTCAGGTAAAAATTCCCAAGCATTTTTGAGCTACAGGCCTCTAAAAATGTAAAACAATTCTATGGCACGGCTACGATTGGGAAAAAGTGGGTAGGGTAGGCATTTTCTAGAGGTCATATCTCAACAACGAGTTGGAGTTGGCCTCTAAAATTTTGTACATGTTCATGACATAGGTTGAAGTATTTTTAAAAAAAGTTTCGTCCAAATCCGAGTCGGACCCCTGACAACCTCTAGGTGATTTCACACGGAATGACCCGTCACAGCAAAGTTTTCGCTTCCACAAATTTGCAAAAAAAGCTGAAGTAGTTTTAACTTGTACAAATGTTCAGTGTGAAATGTACATTATACGTCAATTTTACGTCACATTCGTGTTCGCTTTTTGCCTGAAATATGATCGTCAGATTTTGTTTTGCATTTGTTTTTGCGTGAAGTCTGAACTGGGCTGTTTGTATTGCAATTTGAAGAGTGATTCGAAAGTCAAGAGTTTCTTGACTTTCGGTTGATTTTGGGCCGACTTCTCCGGCCGACTTCTCCAGCCGATATTTGGGCCGACTTTTGGGCCGACTTTTGGGCCGACTTTGGGCAAACTTTGGGCCGAATTCTTGCTGACTTTTGGCCCGTTCCGGTCATCTTCTTCTGGCCAACTCTCGCCAGATTTATTGGATAACTACATGTAATTAACAGCTGTTAACTTGAAAATTATTGGTTTTGAGAGATCTTATTGAAAACTAAACAGCCATTGGTATAGTACCTCGTATGGCAATAATAAGGCGCTGGTTATGCAATCCCCATGCAGTATTTGGTTGAAATAAAAATGTACGGTATCTTAAGCCTACACATCGACCTTGCAACTGGAAGCAACTCAACTGATCAGTTGCTGTCGATATGAGCGTAGCACGCTCATCGACAGCAACTGATTAGTTGTGCAACTAGTGCCAACTGGAAGCATCCAGCCATGTACATTTCCAGAGCGCGCACATCGACATGGCAACTTGGTAAAGCCTAGAGTACATTGACCTTGAAACTGGAAGCAACTGTTGCTTGCAGTTGCTGTCGATGTGCGCGCACGTGATCAGATGCACGCGTGCAACTGATAGCAACTAGTTGCAAGTACATGTATGCGTACATCGACGCAACTGACCGCAACTAGTTGCCAGAAAGTAGAACATGAGCAACTCGTAGCAACTGGGATTTTTCCAATTGCCAGTAACGGTACATGTAGTTGCAAGTGCGCATACATTGACCTTTTTATTAAAGCAACTGATCAGTTGCTCCCAGTTGCCGCGAGTTGCTTCCAGTTGACTTTAGTTAGAAAGACTTTAGTTAGCTACATGTAGACTTTAGTTAGAAACTAATCACAGCAAATTTAATGAGTTTAAACCTGTAAATTTAAGGAGTTCAATGCTTCACATTTAAATTTTGTCAGCAAATACAATTGCATACACAGCTTGACTGGTTACCATCACATTTTTAGTGAGAAAGAAAATGAGCTGAGTTCTGCTTATTTTATAAAATTGCTAACCTCCGACACAAAACCGTATTAAAGAAAAGATCCCAGGGCTTTTTGTCTGTGTTTTGCAGGCCTTTAAAGGCACAGGCTCGTCAGCAATGCGCGCGCGTCAAAATCATGCCACGAAATACGCAGCTCCACGCCTTTACAATGAAGCTGCGTATTTCGTGGCACGAATTTGGCGCGCACGCATTGCTGACGAGCCTGTGCCTTTAATAAGAGCAGTTTACATTATTAAACACTGATTGCATGCACGGACGTTTTTTCTTCTCTCAATAGAAATGAAATCTCTCTAAAAAGCAAACGTTGAAAAGCCAACCCCTCTCAGATCAATATTCCGATCTTTTTTTTCCCTTTCGTTGCGTCCCCAGGCTCGGGGAAATCCTACACCATGATGGGAACAGAAGACAACAAGGGAATTATACCGCGGCTCTGCGACACGCTGTTCGAAAGGATAGCCCATCACGATAATGATGATTCCCTCTCTTTTAAAGTGGAAGTATCCTACATGGAGATTTATAATGAGAAAGTGAGGGATCTATTAGATCCGCGGGGGTAAGTTTTTTTTTATTTGTTTTTTTTAATAAGATATTTTTTTTTTTTCGGCAGTGTCTAAGATCGATTTACCCTGAAGGACTTTTTCTCCTTTTGAAGGAGAAGTTATTTCAAGAGATTTTTTCTCTCCTGACAGTTTCTCGGGGTAAAATCGCAGCACGGTGGAAATTTTACTCTCAAGTTGCGGGAAGGGAAATTTAAAGTGCGATTCGAATAAAGGGCAGATTTGGTTTAATATTCTTGTCGCTAAAAATTATGTATTTGCATGTTTGAAATGCAGGAAATTGGCTCAAATATTTAAAAAAAAAAGAAAGAAGGATCTTCAAGATAAGACACACTTTTATGAATGCAAATGCATTTAATTTTCAAAGAGAAAGAATTCCCTAATGTTGAACAGTCTGTACATGTATTTGGGTCTGACCATATTTTCCAGAAAATACCTTTGTCTGGTCTCAAAATAAAAGAAATGTTTCAGTTGTTATGAAGGGATAACTTAGGCCCAAAAAAGTTTACAAATAGTGTGACAACATGCCTTTCTAATAACCCTGTGTACAAATATCCAATATACGCTCATAACCAGGATGGCCTAAAATGTAACACAAGTGTCCGTCCCGGTTACGAGTGTATACATGTATTGGAAATTTGTACACAGAGTTTTTAGAAAGGCATCTTGTCACACTATTTGTAACCCTTTTTGGGCGTAAGTTATCTCTTCAGAACATTTTAAACTTATTTCTTTTATTTGGTTTATATCACACATATAATTATTACTTTGTTATTTGTGGAAAACTTTTCTGTAATCACACTGTAATACATTTGTTCGTTGTAAACACATTTATCTATCTGAAAATTAAAGCATTACAAGTAAATGTGCAATAAAATTGGCCTAATTGTTTTCTTTTAATGTATGTACATGTGTCTGTTTTCAATACTGGAGAGACCTTTCCTCCAGGATTATATCTCTGTACAATGTCATTTATCTTCTCTCAAAACAAAAGAAATATCTGAAGACGGATCTAAGGGGATACATGTAACTTCAGCTAAAGAACTGCAATGAATAGTGCCACAACATACCTTCCTGAAAGCCCTGTGTGCAAATTTCCAATATACCGTACCGGTATGTAACAAGGACACCAAAATATGTCACAAAGTATGTGTCCTATATGTTACACACAATTTGTACACAGGGTTTTCAGAAAGGTATATTGTTGCACTATTTGTTGCTAAAGTTATCTTCTTAGATCTGTCTTAAGATATTTCTTTTGTTTTAAGAGAAGATAACTGGCATTGCACAGAGTTATGATCCTGGTGAAAAGGTCTCTCCAGTATTGAAAACAGACTTACATACATTCAGTCTTGATTTTATTTTTTGTGTGTGCACTTTAGGAAGCAGAACTTGCGAGTAAGAGAACACAAGATCTATGGACCATACGTGGATGGTTTGTCAACATTAGCTGTATCTTCGTTTGAGGTGAGTTTGAAGGGGCGTTCATATTATCGCTTATAAACCACGCTTGTACATGCGTACGCTGCGCTTATCGCATTGCATGAGCTCCCAATCGCCCAAAAATCTAGTTTTCTTTAATTATTTCATCTACACTCAATACTATTTGTCAAAAATTGCATCTTTCCTTCATGAAAAACGTGTGGGAAGATCACATGTCAATCGCTTCACAGAAATGAGAATGAAATCCATGAACATTGTCATGTCCCCAGAGCCCCATAGGTTTGTGTGAAAATTGCCAGCCACGTTTGTCATCCTATCTCATGATGCCTTGAGAACGTCACTAAGGTTTATTAATAATTTAAAGGCAGTATACATCATTGGTAACCTCGAAAATCAGAAATGTTCACAGATTTACACCTAACTTACACAATATAAACATGATGACCATAGAAAACTTCCCCTGAAATGGTTTTGTCTAAAGTGCTTTAGTCTTTGAGAAATAAGTAAAACAATTAGTTTTCGTCTCATGAGATGAAAATTAAATTCGCCCCAAAACCATTTCGCCCAAGTGACATTTCGCCCCCAAACCACTTCACCCGAGTGCCGTTTTGCCCCAAATTACTTCGTCCAAACACTACATCGCCCAAATGCTCCTTCGCCCCAAAACCGCTTCGTCCACAGGCCGTGGTTCAGGGCGAAGTGGTTTTAGGGCGAAATGACTGCAAACCCTTTTTTGACTGTTTTCTCAAAAGTTAGACGAAGTACGGAGCTGGTTTTTGCTCAGGTTGGTTTTAATCATGCATATCTTCAATCACACAGGGGGATAAAACTATTTGTTAACAGTTTACCAATCATGTATGCTATCTTTAATGCACCACAAAATTACTGGAAAGGTTTGTAAGTTGCACAATATTTACATAAATTTGAATATATTATCTTTAATTTTGTATATATTCTTTGTATAATCAGAACATAAATGCACTTATGTCGGAAGGAAACAAATCAAGGACTGTAGCAGCCACAAACATGAATTCGGAGAGCAGCCGGTCGCACGCCGTTTTTAACATCACAGTGACGCAAACATTAACGGACATCGAGTCAGACGTAAGTACACAATCCCCCCTCCCCTATACTCTCTAAAGTCAAGTCACGTACGATCAAATGTCGGGGGCTATACACATGCTTTCAGGATAAACAATAAAGTAGAAATAGAATTGGACATTCATTAAAGAAGGGGAAAAGCTCCTGACAAAGTTCAAATAAAGCTGTTGGGATTTATGGGATTTCAGAAAATGGATGGATTTACTTATGCCACAAGGGTTCAAGTTAGTTGGCAGGTGGAAAATAAGCGTACATGTACAGATGTATTAAAGGGGCTGTGTCACAGTTCGCGCATGCGCCACAGTTCGCGCATGCGCCAAATCCTTTCATTTTTTGACATATGTGCGCGCTCAGATGAATGTTACAAAATGTCATTGGTTCGTGTGCGTAAATGGACATCGTGTACTTAGCACATGCTGCATGGGCAGTGTGTGTTCATTCATGAGTGTTTACAATACGCAGAATTCAACTACACAGTACTTCGTGGTGCGCGCCTTCGTTCGATTTGGCAACGCGCACGTGCGATCAATGTCTGGGAAAAAAAATTGACATTTTGATTTTATTCATTGTATGTCTTAATTTTGAAAAAAAATCCGTCCAAAATGGTATTTTATGCTGGAAATTGACAACCGAAGGTGCACGGGACGTTTTTACCATTCACTTGTATACAAAATCCATATAGATTTTCAAGGTTTTCTGAAGAATTGATGCATCTAAGTAGCTAACATTTCTTCAGGCTAGTTTACCAACATTCTCCCTTGGATATGTTACTCTCTTATTCCACAAATCTGTAAAAAGTTTTATCTTGCAAATGATACATAGGGCCTTTAACTTCCTTGCAACTCTGGTAACTTTAGGTGTGTGTGTGTACAAGAAGAAGCATGAAAATTTTGTTTTGGAGATTTTCTTTCCTAGAGGTTTTTTTACATGTGTGTTTTTCCATGCTTGTAACCTCCTATTGTAGGAAAATGGAATGGTCTTAAGTTTGGTAAGATTCAAAATAGAAGCCATGTTATAAATCGGCACCTACCATTTAATTTTTGAAATGCATGAATGCAGGTGAAAGATTATTTTGAATTTTCATTTCATTACCTGCTCACGAATGTTTGGTAATTTCCTTGTTTTTTCTTTTCAACTGTTACAATACTAAACATTTCCACCAACAAATTTTATCCTTGCACATTAAATTGGGACAAGCCAGGCAGCAGGGTACCGCTCATAGTCGAGTCCATCACAAGTCCTCACAAGCCTTCACAATTCCCTGGGTCTTAATTCAAGTCACAAGCTATTCAAATGAACTCCAACAAAGGCATTATTTTGTGTGTGTTCATCCTTTGCTTCTTGTTACTGGATAGCCAATCCCAATCGGTGAGGAACAACTGCAATACCGTGATTCAGGAACCACCAGTTGGCATCATAGCTCAATTGGTAGGGCGTTTGCACATTAAGCAGAAGGTCCGCGGTTTGAATCCAAACATGCCTTTCTAAATACCCTGTGTACAAATTTCCAATATACGCTCGTAACACGAGTGTCCATCCCGGTTATGAGCGTATATTGGAATTTTGTACACAGGGTTTTTAGAAAGGCATGTTGTCACACTATTTGTAACCCTTTTTGGGCCAAAGTTATCTCTTCAGAACAACTGAAACTTATTTCTTTTATTTTGAGACCAGACAAAGGTATTTTCTGGAAAATATGGTCTGTGTTGCCGAAATGCCCCCTTTACTGTGGAAAGACCCATGCAGTTAAACCAATTTAAATACATGTACATGTAGTCTATTTGTTGTGCAAACGACATTTTTGAATCACTCTACGGTACGCATAGATATTGATTCTACAGATTAAGCACGTTTCATGACAATAAATTAAAGGATCGTGTTTTAAGCCCCATTTTTCCCATGGGTGTTGAGATTTTGATACCATATCATGTGTCATATTTTTCTCATTACCATTCTGAAATTTCGCGCTCTCAATCCGTATCTTTTCAAGGACATCGTAAAGAAACCACCGATGTTTTGCAAACTAATTTATCCATTCCATAAAGCAGTGCAGTAATTGCACCAACCTTTTTGCTTCCACATCCAAATTGGGGATTGTAAATTTCCTGTTTTCTCCCCATGGATAGTATTTTGGGGAGGTATTTTATATGATTGTTAGGTTAGAACGAAATCCATTCTCTGGAAAAATCTGAACAAGCGCCTTTAAACATAGTAATCGTTTACTTGTACTTTGATCCTTAGCTATTCTACCATTACTCTCCCATACCTCTTAATTTTGAAGCACTCTGCATTCAGCTGCGGCTTTGTTACCATGGTAACCATTCACATTCATAAAACATCTCATACATTATTGGATTTGGTCATGTCGGTGGTGGCATATGGTACTATTCAAGAATTATTTTAACAAAGATTGAAATTTCTGTGATCCACTGGCTTTGTATTGACCTTTATCACGGTGCGTCCATCTTTGTCTTGTTCCCCATAGTATGTATCGGGTACGATCAGTGCGTCTGCGCGACCGAGTATAATCTCCCGTTGAGTATCACTGCCCATGCTGCGCGTTTTCTTAATCTGAAAATAATTCAGCACAGCAAACAGACTTAGTTCACAAAAATTAAAATGTCCCTCAATCGATAATCAAATGCATTGCGCTTATGATATGTTTGGTGAAATCTACCGCAGCACCCATCGTAGCCACGATTCAAAGCAGTCCTAGGATGTACACGTATCGCAAGCCTTATTATGGACCTTAACTTATGCTGGTTAAAGATAGTATACATGATTGGTAAACTGTTACAAATAGTTTTAGCCCCCTGTGTGATTGAAGATATTCATAATAAAAACCAACCTGAGCAAAAACCAGCTCCGTACTTCGTCTAACTTTTGAGAAAACAGTCAAAAAAGGGTTTACAGTCATTTCGCCCCAAGACAACTTCGCCCTGAACCACTTCGCCCTGAACCACGGCCTGTGCACGAAGTGGTTTTGGGTTGAAGTGGCTTTTGAGCGAAGTGGTTTAGGGACGAAATGGCACTTGGGCGAAGTGGTTCAGGACGAAGTGGTCCAGGGCGAAATGGTTTTGGGACAAATTAAATTTTCGTCTCATGAGACGAAAAATGATTGTTTTACTAATTTCTCAAAGACTATGTACCGTAGCACTTCAGACATAACAATTTCAGGGGAAGTTTTCTACCGTCACCATGTTTATATCGTGTAAGTTATGTGTAAATCTGTGAACATTTCTGATTCTTCGAGATACCAATCATGTATACTGCCTTTAATTTATTAAACAGTTTGATACAGCATACGTTATGCCGCTACCTGCCACAAATTTACCATATGGTTTTACAATGAAATCCCCCAATCCTCCCATCTAACCCAACAATCCTCGCAGTGTCTGTAATTTTTATGCCAGTAGATGGCTACTAATTAAGCCCCTCCCTACTTATTGGAATCGTGCCGGTCTCCCTAGGGCAAATAGAGCTCGCGTTTTTGAAATGTCAGACGTCCGTTATTAATCCTTCTGCTCAGATGAGGTAGTTTCAGTTGTGCTTTTTTAAATCCGCGTAGAGTGGGACTTGCAGAAAGATGAAGTGATGCTAATTGGCAGTTGTGTCATTTTTTTGGCTTAAAGGCACAATTGAAATGGCCAAAAATAGATCGTATCGAATAGCAGCCATCTTTTAGGGCAGTTTTTTTTTTTCGTTGAGGACATTGGTTTCACATTATGTACAATTTACATCGTTTACCAATTTAAATGTCAAACACACAAGATGATAATAATCACACAGGGAGATGAAACTATTTGTAACGGTTTACCAATCATGTATACTATACTGAAACGCAAAATGTAATGAAATTGTAACAAAATATAACAAACCAACAATTGCTAATTGAAACATTGGCATTTTATTGATGACATGTCAAGTTTTTGACCAAGATACACCATCTCATCAGTTTGTTCTACAGTAAAGAACAGAAGAGGGTGCAATGTCAGTCCCCTTTCAATAGCGTGTGTGGCCACCATTGATTTGGATACAGGCAGTGCATCGTCGGCGCATACTGTCTACCAGTCTTTGATCCCCCGACAATCGTGGCATGTTGCTTGAAATGCCCATTTTGCACTGGCTTTTTTAATGCCAACATTAAGACATCACGTGCAGCTCATTACAATCATCCCATGCCCCTTGGCTAATCACTGACAGTCAAAACAGCTGTTCAACAGCTGTGCCATGAAGTGACCATTGAAGGTTCAAGTGACTTTCAGACACCATTTGGTCTGACAGTGAGGACACTATTGTCCACAAATAAGTTCACTTTACTACATACAAGCAGTGTTATTGTTGCTATTTACAGGTTTAAAAGGTGGTAAGTTTCTTTTGCGTTTCAGTATAGCTTTAAGGTATTCTGAAGCATTACTGCATCTATGTAACTGAAATATTTGCAGGTTGGGTCTAAACAATCACTGGTAGTCAAAAAGTCAATTGCTAAAGCGCAGGGAAACGAGTCACTGGTTTTAGTGTAGAGCCAGTAACCTTGGCAACACACAAATGATGACATTTTCACTTTAGTAGTCTGCTTTCAATGGTCAGTATGCAGTATTCGGAAGCATTTCCTGTCGTACCCTAACCAAGCAAAACTATTTCATGAATATTCTCTGGACAAGACGATGCTTAGAGATAAATTTCCGATTGTCTATCCCCATCTGTCCTAAATTTGTCTCGGCCTTTCTAAAAATCCCAAAAGGAATTTCATGAAAAGCGACAGAATATGTTCCCGTCATCGCTTAGGGGCTGTCCATAGAGTATGTATGCACGGAGGGGGTAGGGAGATTAGAGCCAATGCGTACACCTGACGTTAAAGCATATGGTTGAAATGGGCGAAATGGCACTTGGGCGAAATGGTTTTGGGGCGAATTGAATTTTCGTCTCATGAGACGAAAAATAATTGTTTTACTCATTTCTCAAAGACTATTGCACTTCAGACAAAACCATTTCAGGGGAAGTTTTCTACGGCCATCATGTTTACATTGTGTAAGTTGGGCGTAAATCTGTGAACATTTCTGATTTTCGAGATACCAGTCATGTATACTGCCTTTAAAGGAGCGTGTTCAGATTTTTCAAAAAAATGATTTTCGTTTTAACTTAACAATCATATAAAATACTATACATTGTAAGAATACAGGAAATTTGCAATGATGTGTAATAACTGCACTGCTTTATGGAACCAGATATTAAAATTATTAGTTTACAAAACATCGATGGTTTTTAGAAGATGTGGGTCATTCCATGAAAACAGGACACAGTGTCCCCCCTATGTACGTCGTGACACTTCTGGAGTTGATTTTTTTATAATTACCGGACTTCAGAGAATGATCACCCTCGGCATATAAAGAATATAGGACCTCATGAATCTAACACCACCTTTATCTGTTGATACTACCCAAAACATGGGGTGTTATGGCCGAGCGGTCTAGTGCGTCGAACTCAAATTCCTGTGCCAGTACTAGAATGTGGGTTCGATTCCGGGCAGTGATGGGTTGTGGCACTTGTGCTCTTGAGCAAGGCACTTAATCACACTTGTTCCGTCCTTCGGAAGGGATGTAAAGCCGTTGGTCCAGTGTGTCCGGTTTCGGTAACGCACTTTAAAGATCCCAGAGCATTCTTTCGTGAAGAGCAAGGGGAGGGATTCCCCGGTGTCTCTGGCCGTTACTAATTCAACTTAGAAGTTGATAGTTATTCAAATATCTATGTTAATTGATCCCATTCCTGTTGGATGTGGTGAATAAATAAATAAATAAATAAATAAATAAATAAAACATAACGAGAACGATTCAATAAACTAGTGCGATCTTCTAAATACAAGTGTGACATTATGAAACTCTCGCTCAAAATGTAACAAAATTCGCTCATAATGTAATTTAAATCGATAAAGTCCAGGTTCTACAGCTGGGTAAAATCAGCAACTACATGTACCTTTTCCAGAAAGAAACTGGTCAAAAAGACTTGAAACATAATCGCAAGAGTTAAAAAATGCCTTGGAGTCGAACGTGACATCTTCAAGAATACCCTGTAATTTCCTCTGAATTTCTTCTGAATTTTCAGAGAGAACAGCCATTTTTGGTCATCACAGAAAATAAGTGATTGGGAATGTACTTAAGGCCAAAAGGGGGCAAATTGTTTGCCGTTTACGTCACTTTTTGTGTCTGGGTATTTCCCAAAATTAGGGGTCCAAAAGTGTGACATGCTTTTTAAGATTTCCAAGTGTTTTTAATGATTGAAAGTGGTTTCCCAGTAGAAAATAATTATTTTTATTTAAACAAATGCCACTCAAATTTAATGTTTGTGTGTAGATATGGCACCAAGGTTAATGCAAACTCATTCTACAGCCAAATTTCATTGGCGTTGGTAACCCGGGACACCAAACTCCTATTTAATACCATGGAACAAATTATAAGCCTTTATGGTCTTTTGTTTTAAATATATTTCTCGAATCAGAAAACAAAATATTGAAGAAAATGATGCTGCCTTCTATAATCACAGGCTGCAGTCCATTACTGAGAATTTGTGGTCATAAGTGGTGATTTTTGAAGCAGAGAGTGTCGTACGTAACTGGGACACCAAACATTTTGGACCCCTAATTTTGGGAATGGCCCGTCTCACTCTCCAAGTTATCGGTTGTGCGCATTAGTGTGTACAGACCATGTACGTGGCTGAAATTTCTACAAGGCAGTTTATCAACATTATTCTCTAGTCACGTAATGCTGTTGTTCCGGGATTTTTAAATAAAAGGTTTCATCTGCGAATGATATAATGGGCCTTTAAAAGCACATCCCTGATATTAAGTTGTCAGTCTCAAAAGAATTTTCCTCTTTTTGTCGTTGTATAATCAACGAAATGTTGCATTAAGAAAACTAATTTTGCTTATTGGCAAATTGATGTTTCAATTCGAGATTAAATTCTATTCAAAACCTAACCATATTATTCAGATTACAAAAAGAAACTACGTCTGCCGAAGGTTGGGGGAGAAAGCAATTGTTAGCTTGTTCAATGGATAAACTAGAGATGAATTTGAGTAACACAATGTATATTGTGAGCGGTTGTGTGCTATTGTGCCAGCACGGACTATTCCCAGGAAATTAATGAATATTTTTTTGATATTTTTTTTCTAATTTATATTTCCAATTTATAATGTGAGCAATACAACGATTTGCATGCATCATGAAATGTGCATGAAGTGATGCCGTATCTGCTCATGTGTATACAATTGTTTACTAATGTCTGTGACTCAGCGAAATTTCTCTGTACTGAAGCTTTTAAAAGAACTAAGCATGCATGTATACCAGTGGCAGATCCAGTCTCATTAAAATACAGGAATACAATGGATTTCAGGGGGCTGTATAGCCTTGTCCAAAGGCTATGACATTGTGTGAATCCGTGAAGAATTTGCATGTACAGTGTATGCTATGCAGCGAAAGTGCGCCATCGCGCGGTGAATTGTAGCCAACTGCAAAATAGTCTGGTTACCGAAATATCTTGGTCTGAATCCTGACTTCACGCGCAAGGCTGGATCATACTAACCTTGTTCTTTATGTATTCGATTTGTTATGTGTTTCTTTATAACTGCGTTGGAAATCCGACGCAATTACTTATGCGTCTGGTTACCGAAATATCTTGGTCTGAATCCTAACTTCACGCGCAAGGCTGGATCATACTAACCTTGTTCTTTATGTATTCGATTTGTTATGTGTTTCTTTATAACTGCGTTGGAAATCCGACGCAATTACTTATGCGTCTGGTTACCGAAATATCTTGGTCTGAATCCTGACTTCACGCGCAAGGCTGGATCATACTAACCTTGTTCTTTATGTATTCGATTTGTTATGTGTTTCTTTATAACTGCGTTGGAAATCCGACGCAATTACTTATGCGTCTGGTTACCGAAATATCTTGGTCTGAATCCTAACTTCACGCGCAAGGCTGGATCATACTAACCTTGTTCTTTATGTATTCGATTTGTTATGTGTTTCTTTATAACTGCGTTGGAAATCCGACGCAATTACTTATGCGTCTGGTTACCGAAATATCTTGGTCTGAATCCTGACTTCACGCGCAAGGCTGGATCATACTAACCTTGTTCTTTATGTATTCGATTTGTTATGTGTTTCTTTATAACTGCGTTGGAAATCCGACGCAATTACTTATGCGTCTGGTTACCGAAATATCTTGGTCTGAATCCTGACTTCACGCGCAAGGCTGGATCATACTAACCTTGTTCTTTATGTATTCGATTTGTTATGTGTTTCTTTATAACTGCGTTGGAAATCCGACGCAATTACTTATGCGTCTGGTTACCGAAATATCTTGGTCTGAATCCTAACTTCACGCGCAAGGCTGGATCATACTAACCTTGTTCTTTATGTATTCGATTTGTTATGTGTTTCTTTATAACTGCGTTGGAAATCCGACGCAATTACTTATGCGTCTGGTTACCGAAATATCTTGGTCTGAATCCTGACTTCACGCGCAAGGCTGGATCATACTAACCTTGTTCTTTATGTATTCGATTTGTTATGTGTTTCTTTATAACTGCGTTGGAAATCCGACGCAATTACTTATGCGTCTGGTTACCGAAATATCTTGGTCTGAATCCTAACTTCACGCGCAAGGCTGGATCATACTAACCTTGTTCTTTATGTATTCGATTTGTTATGTGTTTCTTTATAACTGCGTTGGAAATCCGACGCAATTACTTATGCGAAACCTAGGTGCTTATAAATATTCATATCTTGCATGACAATACTTACTGATACATTAATTTTCATACAGCATGAGCATGTGTCTTTTTATTCTGTGCATGATGATAGAGCACAGGAGTTGTTAACTTTTTGAAAGAGAGTAGACTACATTTTTGTATTGGGGTATTTCCATAAAAACAGGAGCCAAATTTAAGTGTGACATTTTTATGCTTTTGTCAAAATGGCGTTTTCAAGTTAACAAAGTTTTTTAAAGAAATTTCTGTGCAATTTCTAAATAATGTAGAATATTTAAAATAATTTACAAATGGTTAAAGACATGTCTTGGTATCATAGTCTTGCAAATATTTAAGAAAATTGTTACACGACGTAAGGGGGGATGCTAAGGCATTTTTAAACTCTTGCGATTCCATTTTAAGTCTTTTTGACCAGTTTCTTTCTGGAAATGGTAGTTGCTGATTTTACCCAGCTGTAGAACCTGGACTTTATCGATTCAAATTACATTATGAGCAAAATTAGTCACATTTTTAGGGAAAGTTTTAAAATGTCACACTTGCATTTAGAAGATCGCACTAGTTTATTGAATCGTTCTCGTTATGTTTTGGGTAGTATCAACAGATAAAGGTGGTGTTCGATTCATGAGGTCATATATTCTTTATATGCCAGGGGTGATCGTTCTTTGAAGTCTGGTAATTATAAAAAATCAACTCGAAAAGTGTCACGACGTAAGGGGGACACTGTGTCCTGTTTTCATGGAATGACCCATTGGCAAAAGATGGTTGTGTTTCTATATACTTCTAGACTAAACATTTCCAGTTAATTGGGTAATTCCCAAAATTACCGGTCCAAAAGTTTGGTGTCCCAGTTACATGTACGTACGACACTCTCTGCTTCAAAAATCACCACTTATGACCACAAATTCTCAGTAATTGACTGTGGCCTGTGATTATAGGGGGCAGCATAATTTTCTTCAATATTTTATTTTCTGAAAAATATTCAAAACAAAAGACCATAAAGGCTTATAATTTGTTCCATGGTATTGGATAGGAGTTTGGTGTCCCAGGTTACCTACGCCAATGAAAATTGGCTGTAGAATGAGTTTGCATTAACCTTGGTGCCATATCTACACACAAACATTAAATTTGAGTGGCATAAAAATAATTATTTTCTACTGGGAAACCACTTTCAATCATTAAAAATACTTAAAAAGCATGTCACACTTTTGGACCCCTAATTTTGGGAATTACCCAGACACAAAAAGTGACGTAAACGGCAAACAATTTGCCCCCTTTTGGCCTTAAGTACATTCCCAATCACTTATTTTCTGTGATGACCAAAAATGGAGCTCTGTTCTCTCTGAAAATTCAGAGGAAATTCAGAGGAAATTACAGGGTATTCTTGAAGATGTCACGTTCGTAACGGGGACAGACATTGCCATCTGAAAAGTGCTAAAGGCATTGATTACATTACAAAATAGAACCCACACATCATGTATTAGCTCTAAAAGATTGATAAAACATTAAAGGTTTCCCTTATAAAACTAGCTTGTTCTAAATTTCCTCCTTTATTTGTTTTGGGGGTGGGGCTATGGGGGGAGGGAGGAGTAAAACCAATCGTCCTATGCCAATCCTTCATGGAATTATCCCCAAGCCAGAAATCGTATTATCGTTCCTGGAAACTATCCAGTCCAGGTATTACCGGCCGCATCAAGTGTCGCTGCTGGGCACGATGTTATAACGAACCCGTCATTTTAGACGATCGTCGCCGACGTTCAACGTGTTTAGAGAGTAACCCAACCAAAATAACCTCCGAGCAGATTTAATGGGAAAAACGGTTGCCTGACAAATAAAATGACCCAGTTTTTTGCGTTTAAGTGCTTTTATGTAGTCCAGCCAATATAATTTATAAAATTGAAGGATGCAGTTTTGGAAATTAGAATATAAAATTTTGCAATTTTTAAGCATTCAGTTTACAATTTGTTTTTTTTACGAGCACAGCATTTGGTGTGGGGCCTAATCACCATAGAAACAAAATCGCTAATTAAAGTAGTCCAGTGAAAATGTCACCCTTTGTGTGTTGCCATGGTTACTGGGTATTCACTAAAACCACAAAAGAGTGTGATTTAATTCCGTCCCTCATGCGTGAGGGACGGAAATCAAGAGACAAATGCCTTTTCTTAGTCAACAACAAATGAAAACTAAAATGAACCTGTATGTTTACCTTCTACTGATGTTAATACACACACCAAGTTTATCACATGTTGATATTGACTTTACAGTTTTATGCAGAGGTTGTTTTTATGCGTGAGGGACAGATAATCAATAAAATTTACCAAAAAAGGCAATTTTGTACATGCATTTTCAACTATTTCTTGAAAATGTGATGGCACAGTGTCAAATTTATTCTGTTAATTTTTGTAATATGATTGTAAAATATAGACATTTTTTAACAGATCGAGGTATTATTTTGATTAATTTAAGAAATTTTGAAATCTTCATCCAGTGTTTACCAGTTTTGGATCACGCTCTAAACTTGTAATGTATCCGGTTCCATAAAGCAGCACAGTAATAACACCAACCTATTTGCTTTCACATCCATCCAAATTGGTGATTGCAAATTTCCTGTTTTTTTTCCATGGATAGTATTTTGGGGAGGTATTTCATATGATTGTTTGGTTAAAGCGAAATCCATTTTCTGGAAAAAACATTTCTGAAAGCGCTCCTTTAAAATCGCTCTTTATATAAAATATCAAGTGAATCTTATCGGGCAAGATTTATCCTGCTGGATAAACAAAACGCCTGAAACAAGTACGTATCCATTAATCCGTAACCATGGTGACATGTGTATGTATGAAATCCAAGACATACTAACACCTGCAAGAGCTGATTTTGAAGGATCATGTTATTTATGTAAACACAGCGATTGTTCAATTTATCAAGGAAATGTGTGGGCGTGTAGTCTGGAAATATAACGGAAGGGGTGTAGGCCAGGGGTGAGATTTGTCCGGATTTCCAGAATTTTATCAATTTGTAGCGGAATTTTATTTTGTTGTTGTGTGCTCCGTGATCTATATTGTATTTTCTATTTGTTTTTTTGTTTTTGCCCTTTTAGCACACCATACTTTTTTAACGAGCGCCCTCAATTGATCCAGTAATTTTGCGAAGAAAACTTGTGCGAGTTTAGTTATAACGCAAGTGCCATGACATACAGCGCTTTGCCATGTACATGTATGTACTGTACATGCCGCGCGCTCAGCGACCTGACCGAGTCTGCAACGAGTAGCGAAGCGGACGTGTACAAGTCTAATCCATAAGCAAGCGCCATGGCTCTGCCTGCATCGCGAGCATGTGGTGTGTGCGATGCGTGTACATATGTGCAGTGCTAGCAGTGCGGGCCGCCGCTGGCGCGATACTGTGCATGTGCGCGGCTGGCGCGATGCGACAAGCAGCCAACGAACCGATTTTACCCTCCACTTTCGCTTCACCGTCTTCAACGGTAGATGTTGCCTGAATTCTTTTTATTATTATCCACATTTGTTGGCCTATAAACAAGGTAAATATTTTAAACAAAACTGGTTCTTGTGATGCCTAATTAAAATGTTTTTGACATTGCATTTTGCACGATGCAAATGGTACGGTGGTGTTTAAAACGATCTTCCGAAAAAGTTGAAGTTTGCGTGGTCTCTATGTTTCGCCCCACCCCCCTCCCCCCCAAGGAAGCTACCCCCCCCCCCCCCCCCCCCCCCCCAAGTAGGCCATGCCCGTTCCGGAATTTTCGTTTTCCTCCAATCTCACCCCTGGTAGGCTAATAAAAAGTGTGACGTCAGTTGCCACGGTAATTGGGTCTAAACATTCACTGGTAATCTGAAACGACCATTGCTAAAGCGCAGGGAAACAGTTCACTGGTTTTAGTATAGACCCAGTAACCTTAGCAACACACAAAGGGTGACATTTTCACTTTAGTAGTCTATAGACCGTATCGAATAGCCGCCATTTCGTGGGGCAGTTTCTTTGTTCCTTGAGGACATGCATGGTTGCACATATTGTGCCTCCATTGTTGAACGGTTTAAGTAACAAAAGGTGCCCCACGAAATGGCTGCTATTCGATACGGTCTATAGACGATGTGCTCTTTGTTTATATCTAAATTGGTCGTCGTTATGCCCGCGCATCTGTTTTGCATAAATTTGGTTTGGTAATGATGCCAAAGGTCACAAAATTCAAAGATGATTTGACCTCATTCCTAAACCATGTTGATGTAAAACATGATGCATGCGCATAACGCCAGGCATGTTTTGGTTGGTTGTCAAATTAAAACATACTTACATGGAGCTCAATGGGGTATGTTCGAACCACACTAAAGATCGACGTCTGCAACCAAGTCGCTCTTCAGTCGTTCTGACCGACTGTAACAGTCGATCTTTCGACTTCTGGCCAACCAAGTCGCTCCAAATTGTTTCATACGTCAAACTTAATTCAAATTTCTGGGCTAATTTAGTTCGGCGCGACTCTGGTGCGCCAGTATGACACAGGTGTAACAGATAGTCTTATAAAATACCTTTCTAAAACCTTCCTGCATAAATTTTCCATTAACTAACTTAACAAGGACGGACATCTCGTGCGACATCTCGTTCTCTCCTGGTATATGTTACATGAAAAGAGAGGTTTTAAAAAGGTTTGCATTCAGACTATTGGTACCCATTTGGGACTCGAGATATCTTCTTCGAACAAGTTAAATTGACGTCTTCTATTTTTGGATAGAAGATAAAAGCATTTGTAGGAAAATATGTTGATTGCCAGATTGACTCGAGACATGGGAAGGACTCATAAACATCAGGGCATTTTAACAGTAACTGACGTTACATTTGCACACTTGTTGCCTTCTTAATTCTGTTATATCTAAGTAATTAAGAATGATTGGGGTATCTCCTCATTATGGTTTTAAGAGCCATGTATATTGAAGGAATGGGTGATAAGTTTTTCACCGTAGCTATATTTCTTTTGTAGCAGTGAGTAAAAACGTGTCGGTAACTGACGTTACGCAAAAAGGACGCCATATCTAATATCTAATGTCCCTGAAATGTTGGAATGGCGAAATTTATGTGACAGTATTAGTGAGTTATGGAGTAAATGTGTACAAGATAAGAAGACATTTAGCCTCTTTCTTTTTAAAGGCAGAATACATGATTGGTAATCTCAAAAAAAAGAAATGTTCACAGATTTACGCCTAACTTACACAATATAAACATGATGACCGTAGAAAACTTCCCCTGAAATGGTTTTGTCTAAAGTGCTATAGTCTTTGAGAAATGAGTAAAACAATTAGTTTTCGTCTCATGAGACGAAAATTCAATTCGCCCCAAAATCATTTCGCCCAAGTGCCATTTCACCCCAAACCACCTCGCCCGAGTGCCATTTCACCCCAAATTACTTTGTCCAAACACTACATCTCCCAAATGCCACTTTGCCCCAAAACCACTTCGTGCACAGGCCGTGGTTCAGGGTGAAGTGGTTTTGGGGCGAAATGACTGCAAACCCTTTTTTGACTGTTTTCTCAAATATTAGACGAAGTACAGAGCTGGTTTTTGCTCAGGTTGGTTTTAATCATGCATATCTTCAATCACACAGGGGGATAAAACTATTTGTAACAGTTTACCAATCATGTATACTATCTTTAAGTTGGTACCACCTTAATGAGAACATGTCGGTAACTGACGTTATGTAACTGACGTTACATTGCCTTTTGCCATGCAGTTTTCTTATAACTTAAATATGTATACACTATATATCAAGTATTTCTGTCAACCAGTCACTTGTACTGACATACCGTAGTGAGGGAGCAGGGTGGGGCAGAGGGGGTGGGGAGGGGAGGACGAGGACGATGAAGGACGTGAAGGGAAGGACAGATGGAAGAGAGAGGCAGGGGAGGGTTGGACTGGATGGAGGGTGGGTGGAGCGACCGGGGAGCGGGACAAGGAGGACGATAGGCGGGGCATTGGGGAAGGGGAAGGGGGAGGGGGTGGGGGTGGGGGTAGGGGTATTGGAGGAAAGGGTGGGGGTGTTGAAGGAAGAGGACACAATTTTATTGGAGGATCAAATATTATTGAGGGGTGGATTTGACCCAAATGGCAATTTCAAATTTTGGCATCTGTTTCACTTTTTTTCATGAAAATGCCCATCAATTTTAAAATTTTTGGTAATTTGTGATTTTTTGTTTCTTTAATTGCAATTGGCAGGTATCGGGTGAAAAGGTCAGCAAAATCAGTTTGGTTGATCTGGCTGGTAGCGAGAGAGTCCAGAAAACAGGATCCACAGGAGACAGGCTGAGAGAAGGCAGTAATATCAACAAGTAAGATGGCATGTGACATGCAACCAACCAATCAAATGGCAGGGATCTGCTTAAAATAGGTGTTACATAAGGCATACAAGCTAAGAGAAGGCAGCTATAGGGGCGTTCGAGATGCATGTACACCGTGTAACACCAACTTAAACCGGAGCGTTCTTTTAGCCATCATATGATACACGAGTCTGCCCCGGTGGCAGCAACCACTACCCGGTACCGGAGCTCGGGCAGGGTCTCTGGTGTAAGGCTTGGTGTAATGATGTCACCTAGTAACTGCGAGTAGTCAAACATGGCGGACAGTTTGGAATTGCGACGCGAGTACAAAGAAAAAACCACAGATTAATGACACCAAATAGGAGGGAATAGGGATGTAAATACATTTTGCTTTATCGGTAGATGTCTGTGGGCATTGAAAGTTTATTACGGTACCTTCTGGACAACTAATTTCGTGTGGCGTCGGGTTAATTTTTCCTCGCGAGTCAAACAATTAACAGTGTTTATAAAAGCCCCACTTGGCAACAACCTTTGACCTGTGTTCCCAGAATTCAAAGCGAAACCCTGTGTCGTTCGTTTTGCATCTTCTGGAGGCTTCCCCTGGTGTAAATCCCGTGTTACAAAGTGTGAGCATCTCGAATGCCCCTATAGATATCAACAAGTAAGATGTCATGTGACCTGCAATCCTCCAATCAAATGACAGGGATCTTATTATTCCACATCACTTTATTCAATCAAATAGAATGGCTTATATGCGCCGCCATTTAGACCAGAAACTGGGCAAAGAATGACGTTTCATGGGACAATCCTTAACGGGGGTCTGGAAGTGCCATCTGACTTGTTGAGATACCATGATAATTTAGCGCAGGATGACAATATATTCAGTGCAAAATGTCGTCATCCTACATTCTGGATGTCGTCTTCCTGAGGTACATGTAATTATCAGTGGATGATGACATTTTGCACTGATTTTGTTGTAATCCTGCATTAAATTATTTCATGGTCTCAACAAGTTGGATGACACTTCCAGAGCTCCGTGGTACTGCTAAAGGAGTACACGGAGTTGTCCACGAAAATGTCATTCTTTGCCCAGTTTCCGGACAAAATGGCGGCGCCCATAAGACATTCTGTGTCAAGTTCGTATCAAAATTTCCAGCGGGTCAAATTCTTTAAGTTAATGAAGGATACGTTCACATCTCACTTCAAAGATTGAACAAAGAGTGATACATAATTACACTAAATTATACGACCACAATGTGTGTTATATCGTGGTTTTACATTACATTGCCCTTCCGCACGGGACTTTCCACCAATGTAACATTGACAATGCAATTTGTCCGCGACCCAGCTAGTCCTGTAAAACTTACAGCGACGGAACATAAAACTTAATACAATTGACAGTCGACCCTCTAAAATTTTGGGTGTTTTCCGGATGTTTGTATTGGGTACAATTTACGATGATATGTAAGATTTACAATTTTACAAAATTTATTCCAATGCGGACACGACTTTAGACCCCAGAGACACTCCCGCGTGCTTTGTGGCTATGCTTTATTACTGAAGTTGCTGTGTTTTATATTTTTGTTTATGTCTTAGATCACTAACAACACTCGGCCTTGTCATTTCTGCCCTGGCCGACCAATCAGCACACGTGAAAGGGAAGAAGAAAATTAACTTTGTGCCTTACAGAGATTCGGTTTTGACATGGCTATTGAAGGTAAGTTGTCATTGGTTCATTTAATCGCGAATCTTAAAGGGGGAATCAGAGTTTGTACTCTCCGAAGACTGGTCCTCGCAAAAAATCATGATTTAATTGAACCAGTCGATAGTCTATGAAAAAAAATACAATCCTCTTACCTTTTTAGATCCAACCACTTTATGATTTTGGAGTATTTTCCCAATGGAAAGTACCGGGTCGGCGGGCAATTTATATGCAAATAGCGGTAACCAGGGCGTAGCTATGCACGTGATACGTCTGGACGTGTCGACGTACGCCCAAAATCTGTTCCACATAGGCCGTTTTCGAAACGCTCGGTGTTTCATGGTCAGGCTCGGTATTTTGAATTCGATGTCTTCCTTTGTGTCTAAGTTTAGCTTCGTGAATTCTCTTGGTGTTAATAAATATGCTAAGAGGGTTGAACGTTCAGATTAGCATTGGCCCAAGATGTTTCCTAATCCATTAATATTGATGGGATACACCAGGCTGGAGCCACAGACGAAGACGGTGGTTTTGAAAACAGCCAATATGTCGGAGCTGAACTACAGAGGGCACTGTTCACAGTGCAAAGATTCACATCATCCGTCCGTTGTTTACATAAAATGGAATTTAAACTGACGATGAACAAATGTCCTTAATTTTCAACAGGAGTGGCATTTTCTTATTTTTAATTCGGAATTTGTCTCTCTAGCATGTCTAGTAACCGAGGATCAATACAATACCTTTTTATGCTCGTAAAAAGTGGAGAAATAAATTACCCTTTAGGAATGTTGGGAAATGCAAAGAATTCTGACTTTTTAATGAAACCAAACTTGGTCAGCCATCACCTAGGACTGCCTATAGGGCTTGGGAATCGACGTCACGACACCATTATTTACGTCATTCTCGGCCGCCATACTTCAAGGTAGTGAGTGGTTGCTATGCGAACTGGCGTGCAGCCTCGTCAAGTTAGATGCGTGCGGCGCCCGCGCGATTCCATATCACGCAAACAACGACCTAGTAGTTGAATTTGACATGTCGCGGCGCGTCGCACGCATCCTGCACGCGTTGGAACAAAACAAGCTGAACGTATCGTTAAACTGTAGTGCAAAGTGCAAAAAAATAAAACTAGTGCTCAACTTACGAGGGTGGACCAAATGTTTGGCCTACTAGGCCTTCGTCAGGGTGGTTGTGGGTCTTTGCACTGCAGTTTAACAGTTTAACAGTGCTACGCAGCTGCCATTGCTTATCTGAACGTACATCGCGCATGTTACTGCCAACAAACATGGCGGAAACCACTGCATTGTGACGTTGCATGACATCACATTCCCAAGCTCTATTGACTATTAATCCAGTTTTGATTCGCTTGACTGATTTTGATGCAATAAAGACTATTTTTTATGTAAAAAGATTCCCTATCGGGATCCAGGGAAACCTAGATTCTATGGTTGTCTAGTTTGATCTGGACACTTTTTGGGGAGACACCCTGTTTTACTATTTCTTTCAAATATCCAAACTTGTAGGAGTGTTTAGGAGGCAACAGCAAGACCGTCATGGTAGCTACGATAAGTCCATCGAGCGACAACTACGAAGAGACGTTATCAACGTTACGCTACGCAGACAGGGCCAAGAGAATCGTCAACCACGCCGTTATCAACGAAGATCCAAATGCTAGAGTGAGTATTTGTAATGCACTGTGGCCGAGAGGTGTAGCGGACTTAATCCAAAACTGGTTAAAAGGAGAGGAAATTGCTTAGAATTAATGATGAATATAATTTGAAAATGTTACCTACATGTATGTCCTGTCCAAAGCTAATATAGACCATTCCAGGATGCCTTCCCTGTACACGTCCGCCATAGCTGGGACGCAGCTTTTTCCAGTGCATGGACTGCGTATCCTTGACGTGCGCAACACGCTCGTAATTGCGTTGCACGTTGCTTTGGGAAGGAAAAAGCGGTGTTGAAGGAATTTTGAGTAAAACAATGCACTGAAAATCACTGAATTATAAAAACAGTTTCCGTCCAAGCTAATTCTCTGGAAGGAATTTGGGGTGAAACAAAAATGACCGAAAACCCTTGCTTAGAGATGGAGATGTTGGACGAAAAGTGTTTTCTTAATTCTGTGATTTTCAGTGAATCGTTTCACTCAAAATTCCCTCCATCGCTTTTTCTCAAAAGCAACGCACGCCGCACGTGTGAAAAGGCTGTGTGAATCTACTCTTACAATAAAAGCACAATTTTTTTGAAGTCACGACACAATTAACGGCTCAGCATCATCATATAACACATGTAGTTCATGCACTGGTCTCGTCCCAGCTATGGCGGACATACGCAGGGGCGGATCCAGGATTTTCCAAATAAGCGGGCGTGAAATGCTTAAAGGGACACACCGGCTTTGTTGGGCTATTTTGGGCTCGAAATAGACCCATACATTATTCTGAAGCGACTTCGAGAGTAAATTATATATATCCTGAAAAGACGCCGTCAAATTTGGCCGTTTTTGAGCACTTTTGAAAAATTCAAGGTCACGTGACTTTTCGGAACCAAATTCTGGTTCCGAAAAGTCACGTGGTCTTGTGAGTTAGTTGTATTTCCAGCCGTATAAAAGTTTGTTACTGCAGAACTGCACCAAATTCAACTTTGATTTCCCCCCAATATTTATAAGTAATTGACAAAAGAGAGACTATTTATACAGGTATGAAACAAAGTTAAACATAAGTATGAAAATTCGAACATAATTGTTTGTTTCGAGAGTCCGGAGAACAGGAGCGAGCGAGCGCAGCACGGCAAATAGCCTGAGTGCACACACACACACGGGCGTGTTGCTCCGGTGTACGTTCGTGAAGAAAAAACATGATGCCAACTCCTCAAAAGAAAACGGAAATTCCTATTCGGTCATCCGGGCTGTCCAGTGAAATCGTGAGCAGAAAATTGGAGATTTCCTGAGCAGGAGAAGAGCGAATCGTTTGTGACAAAGTCGTGAGGCTCACGCGTAGTTGCAATGGCTGGTAAAGCGTATAACCCGTCTTTTGACCGTTTTTGTTAATTTTGCACTTTTTTGATGATCTTTTTTCACAACGACCATCAAATCAGTATTGTCAATGCTGCTACATCACTAAATCATGTAAACAGTAGGCAGGTGTGTACCTTTAAGCATGAAATGGTGAAGACAATCACATGGCGAGCGTGTAGCGCGAAGCCTAGACTGGTTCCCATCCACATATTCCACATAGGTAAATATAAGGACAGGTAAAGGGCGCTTCATCTTGATCTGTGATTGGTCGTCTCTGCGCGTGCACATTGTGTGCTATTTATTTTAAAATTAGCAAAGCCCATTGCTTTAGGCAATGTTTATTTACATTTGGATATGTTCGACACGCACAGCCTGGTTACAAATGTCGATGCAAAAAAAAACAATTGCCGCCCTTTAATACCGATCCTTATATTTTCACAATAAGTGATAGGATCGGGAACCAATCTAGCGCGAAGCCCTAAATGGCGTGGGGTCCGGAAAATGTTGGATTCAGGATGCTCTATGGTGCGATCTCTGGCAATTTTTAACCACTTTAAGCAGGCAAAAGTGTGATGTCATTAAAGGCAAATACCCAAACGGTGTGAAAGTTATCGATATTTTTTTTTTTGGTTAGGAAAAGGGAGGGGGACCGTGTGTGCCCCCCTGGATCGCCCCTGATTTGGTTACGGGAATTGTCTATAGCGTTGATCTGAAAGGTGCCATTTTAGTGAGCAAACTAGATGCACTGCATGTGTGTCGTTGCTAAGTTGTTGTTTCTGGTCACATTTTTGTGACGTTACTTTAATTTTGTTGTTTTTCAGATTATCCGAGAGCTGAGAGAGGAAGTCGATTCTCTGAAAAAGCAGTTAATAGAAGCTGTGGTATGTAAAACATTCTCAATTCATTTATTCCCTCAATTTTGGTTACAATATGGTTCTTTGCAAAAAGATTACTGTACATTATGTTCAGAATTTAGACATTAATTGTCAGTAAAATGTTTACAGATTTGATGCAAGAGCATGTATCATCTTCATGGAGTACCATGGCCGTGCAGTTTGGCGCGTTGAACCCAAAACCGTGTTTAATTCTAACATGGGTTTGATTCCCCGCCACAACCATGGTGCGTGTTCCCTTGGGCAAGGCAATTTGCCATACATTGCAGCGTTTCCCCTTAACTTTTTTCACAACTGGCCAACAGGGCCAGTTGGCTCAAATATTTACTGGCCCATCGGCATTTCAAGTGGCCCAAGTACTTTTAAAATTTCTGGTATTTCTTTTTACACAGTAGACCTTTAAAATTTGTAATATAACCACATTTGAGTAAATAAATTTGGAAAATTTGGTAGTCATAAGGTTCTCCCCATTAAAAGTTTGAAAATGTGTGGTACATTTTAGAGCTTTCTGGTGAATTTTAGAGCTACATGTATTCTGGAGTGGCTCTTTTGTTATAAATTCTCAAGGATGCATGTTTTGTGTCATATTTATCCCTTCGCATATATGCAGTTCTAAGTGTGAGTGTACTGTTGGGGGTGGTTATACAGAAGTAGCCCATAGTAAATACCAGGGCAGAGCTGGTCTCTAACTTGTTGGCTTGGGGTCAAGTCAGTTTTTGTTTTTTGACCTTTGACTTGACTCTAGAGAAAATGACTTGCGACTAAACTTGGGAAATATGATTGATTTACAACTTGAAATCAAAACTAGCCCGAGAGACATAAAACTGCAAGAGCATTCTTTTGCTCGAGGGGAATAAATTGGAAACGGGCCGGCCAAGGAACGTATCGAAAGCGGTATGGGTGTGGGAGTTTTTTACAAAAGAAACTGTAGTACGATGTGGGTCTGTTTTATTTCAACTGGACAGCCGGACCAATTTAGGGAGGCTTTCTAGCTGGCCCGAGACCATTTCAACTGTCATTTGGCCAACGGACCAGTGCTAATTCGAACGCTGCATTGCGTCTCTCCACCCAAGAGTAAATGGGTCGCAGCCTCCGAGTGCATATGTCAGGCTGATGGGGCTGCATACTCCCCAGGGAGTTGTGCCCAATGACCAGGGTAATAATGTTGTAAAGCCCCATGAATTGCCTGCAGGATATACGTGTGCACTATTTAAGACACCTTTAATAGGGCCGTTTGAGATACTTACACCGTGGGAAGCCTCCAGAAGATGCAAAACGAAGGGCACGGAGTTTCGCTTTGAATTCTGGGAACACAGGTCAAAGGTTGTTGCCGGGTGGGGCTTTATAAACACTGTTATTGTTTGACTCACAATGAAAAATGAAGCCGACGCCACGCAAAAATAGTTGCCCTAAAGTACCGCAATAAACTTTGTCAATGCCCACAGACATCTACTAATTCAGCAAAATGTATTTACGGCCCTATTCCCTCCTATTTTGTGTCATAAATCTGTGTTTTTCTTCGTACTCCCGTCGCGATTCCAAACTGTCTGCCATGTTTTCGTACTCGTGGTTACTACATGTAGGTGACGTCATTACACCAAGCCTTACACCAGAGACCCAGCCGCGAGCTCGGGTAGTGGTGGCTGCCACCGGGGCAGACTCGTGTATCACGTGATGGCTAAAAGAACGCTCCGGTGTAAGATGGTGTAAGCATCTTGAACGCCCCTAATATTAGTAAATTCACACTTTTTATTGAGCTACCAAGTAGTACACATGAACAATTTTATCACAATTTTGTACATTTTGAGAAAATCCATATTTTATTACAACTAAATTCCAATATACTGCTTAACTGTGACGTCACGCCTTTCACCATTCTGGGCGTCATTTGACAATCATGACTCACGTGGCCTGAGTGCTAACCAGCAAAAAGTGTGTGAACAGCGCATTGGTTGCACTTACCTCTGTTGCTTAACATTGCTTTAAGTTGTTGCGCCATGATGTTGACTCAAGTAAGATAAAAATGTCCGTCTTCAGGCTACATCACCTTAAAATTACAAGCTGAGTAGGCATACTATGTAAAATAATTTTGAACGTGATGGTTGCAACGCGTGTGTGCGGCATTTTCGATTGAAAACACATGGATGAGTATTCTTTTACACATGTCTGTGTGCATCGATTGGCGTGCGCATGTACGCCTGTGGCCGGTGACACCCAGACATTCCTGGATGTCGCATGTGGCCGAAAACAGTCTATATGGGTCTTTCTATAAATTAGGGGTCCAATGTTGGTGTCCCCCGTTACATTTTACATCTTGTTTTTGTAAATTCAGGACACATTCTTTAAATACTTTCCATCTCAAAGAGTGAGTACATAAAGTACAATTCATACAAAATGGTTTAAAAGCCATTTTAATGATTTTTGTACGAAAAATAACACATATCAGGTGTAACGGGGGACACCAAATGTCACACTTTTGGACCCCTAATTTATAGAAAGACCCATATGTGGAACAGAATTAGCCACGTGCCTGAAGTAAAATGAAATCTGTCTCTTCTAAATCCGTAAACAATGATAAAAATAGGCCTTTAATCAGCAATGTGTCACGTTCTAAAAATAACATTTTGTCCATTTTGGTTTTAATAATAGAGCATGAAAGCTGACACCCTGAAAGAGCGACTTCAGGAGTCCGAGAAGTTGATGAAAGAAATGACGTTAAGTTGGGAAGATAAACTGCTCAAGACGGAACATGTGCACAAGGTGGGAGAGAAATAAATTGTTTTATAAATGATCATAAATACGTTGGTGTTTGCCATTTTATAATTCTCGTTTCTGGAAAATGTTTGAATTGATTTTTAAAGATAGTATACATGATTGATAAACTATTACAAATAGTTTTATCCCCCTGTGTGATTGAAGATATGCATGATTAAAACCAACCTGAGCAAAAACCAGCTCCGTACTTCGTCTAACTTTTGAGAAAAAGGGTTTGCAGTAATTTCGCCCTGAACCATTTCGCCCTGAACCACGGCCTGTGCACGAAGTGGTTTTCGAGCGAAGTAGCATTTGGCCGATGTAGTGTTTGGACGGAGTAATTTGGGGCGAAATGGCACTTGGGCGAAGTGGTTTGGGGGCGAAATGGCACTTGGGCGAAATAGTTTTGGGGCGAATTTAATTTTCGTCTCATGAGACGAAAACTAATTGTTTTACTCATTTCTCAAAGACTATAGCACTTTAGACAAAACCATTTTAGGGGAAGTTTTCTACGGTCATCATGTTTATATTGTGTAAGTTAGGCGTAAATCTGTGAACATTTTTGATTTTCGAGATACCAATCATGTGCTGCCGATGTGAAATCTCAGATTTTTAGCGGTTTTCTTTTTTGTTGTTGCGCGCTCCATATTTTATTTTCTGCTTTGTTGCCCTACCAACGGGCCATTTTTTTTAAGCAAGCATTAAAAGAGCAACCTCAATTGTTTCAGTAATTTCGCGAAGCAAACTTGTGCAAGTCTAGTCGCCAAGTAAGTGCCATGGCATATGGCGCTGGTGTACTGTAGATGCTAAATGCGGTGCCGCATGGCGTGCAGACTGCAACTGCAACGAGTCTAATCCCTAAGCAAGCGTCATCTTTGCCTGTATCGCAAACTGGCAGCAGCCGTGCATACATGCATTGCGTCGTTGTGTGCTAGGCCATGTAGGATGCGGCATGCAGCGGGCAACGAACTGATTTTTACTGGCTATTTTTGCTGGCCCCGTCTTCAACGATCGATGTTGCCTAGGTTCCTTTTTATTATCCGCACTTGTACAAAGTAAATATTTAAAACAAAACTGGTTCTTGTGATTGTTAAAGGGACACACCGGCTTTGTTGGGCTATTTTGGGCTCGAAATAGACCCATACATTATTCTGAAGCGCTTTCCAGAGTAAATTAGATATATTCTGAAAAGACGCCGTCAAATTTGGCCGTTTTTGAGCATTTTTCAAATATTCAAGGTCACATGACTTTTCGGAACCATAATCCGAAAAGTCACATGGTCTTGCGAGTTAGTTTTGTGTACAGCCGCATGAAAGTTACTTATTGCAGAACTGCACCAAATTCAACTCTGATTTTCCTCCAATATTTATAAGTAATTGACAAAAGAGAGACTATTTATACAGGTATGAAACTAAAGGCATGTTCCCATTGGACTTTCTTTTCCGCTGCCTCGCGGAAAGTTACCGCGACCTTCGGTAACATTCCTTCGTGTAATCTTCCCATGCGTTCCCATTTGCAATTGTTTTCAGTGCCCATGCGGAAAGCTACCGCGACCTTGCAGTAAACTTTTGCCGTGCAGGCCCATACCGGTAGTTTACTGCAGGGTCGTGTTCATTTTACAGGGCGAAACTGTTCCCATTTACTTTTCGATGGCCCTGTAAAACTCCCGCGGCTGAGCGGAAAGTTTCCGCGGCCTCTCTCACCCTGTAAGTTTTACATCGTGGTCGCGGTAGCTTTACAGGGACACTAATTCTCCGTGTGTCCCCATTGGACTAAATTTTGTTACTCTCCCGCACAACCACGGGAGTTTTACCAAAATTAGTCCAATGGGAACACCACTAAAGTTGAACATAGGTATGAAAATTCAAACATAAATGTTTGTTTCGAGAGTCCGGAGAACGGGAGCGAGCGCGTGCTACGGCAGGCTACCGTGGAGTGTAGGATATTTGCCCCGCGCAGCACGGCAAATAGCCCGAGTCCACACACGGCCGGGTGTGTTGCTCCGGTGTACGTTTGTGAAACATGATGCCAACTCCCGGTAAAAGAAAACGGAAATTCCTATTCGGTCGTCCGGGCTGTCCAGTGAAATCGTGAGCAGAAAATTGGAGATATCCTGAGATGGAGATGAGCGAATCATTTGTGACAAAGTTGTGAGGCTCGCGCACAGTTGCAACGGCTGGTAAAGCGTATAACCCGTCTTTTGACCGTTTTTGTTAATTTTGCACTTCTTTAGTAAATTACAGGATATTTTGATGATATTATTTTCACAACGACCATCAAAAAAGTATTGTCAATGCTGCTACATCTCTAAATCATGTAAACAGTAGGTCGGTGTGTTCCTTTAAGTTGTTTTTGACATTGCACGATGATGGTGTAATTTAAAAACGATCACAAAAGTTTAAACACTCGTAGTCTCTGCGCCTCTCCCCTTCTATAAAATCTGCGCTTACCGATGCTCATTTTAAAGAAAATAATATCTGATCAACTTCTCAACTCTTACCAGTCGATTTTAGCTTGTTAGTAGTGGCACTTCTGGTCGCAGCTAGAAGCACGGCAAGCCACAGCCTGTCGTGCGACACATGGACCTGTCTTGCCATCAGTTGCAATTGGGAGCATGGTCGTCTTGCGACCACCGTGCCCCTGTCGTGACCTGTAGTGCCACCAGTGGCAACCCATACTATTAGATTCTTATTATTACTACATTTATATTTATACCAAACTTATCGGGATTCGAATCCGATACCTCTGACTCACTAGGCAGATGCTCTACCAGCTGAGCTATTGGCACAGTTGGTATAACTCCAGGTTTTTCCTGTAGACCCAATTCTTTTCTCGGTGTTGCATGGTGGCGCAACTGGGCAAAGGAACGAACACAATATCTGGTATGGTGCCTAATCACCATTGAAATGAAACAACCAAACTTGGGATGAGAGAAAAATCGTAGTGGCCTTATCGGGATTCAAACCCGAGACCTCTGACTCACCGGGCAGATGCTCTACCAGCTGAGCTATAAGGCACAGTTGGTATACCCCCTCAGGGGGGTATACCAATTACCAACTGTATACCAGATGTTGTGTTCGTTACATTTATATAGCGCCTATTCCATATGGATATGTTCCTATGCGCTGGTAGCTCTTCTGTCAGTCGTACAAGTGTGAATGCAAAACACAACTCATAGGCATTTTCTGCGACCTGGCTATGACAGTCCTTGTCACTCGATTTCCCCCGTTCTCAGCCCATCGCGGAAGCCCATCGCGGCTCTCATGTGGGCTGCTTTCAAATGTGCCACCAGGGATCCCTGGTCCCTGGTGCTCGCGGAAAGCGCATTGGTGCACCAGATGGTGGCACCAACTGCTCTCGACCTCCGAGTCGTCGGGACAACTGGGAGACATGCGCAGTTGCGCGTAACATGCATGACTCGGCAAAAATGGCTGGCGCGTCGTAGAATGATTCTGGAAATTTGGGTTGATATTTTGAATGTTCAAGCTTCCACATCGAAACCAAATGTTGTAAATATTTTCATGATTTATTTTCATCCGATATCTGTGATTTATTTTGTGGAAAACCAAGATTTTATTAGCAGGGATGTAGTTTCTAATGACCGTGGTGCACCAGGGATCCCGAT
The DNA here is from genome assembly GCA_037783545.1 of Henricia sp. BOLD:AAB3569. Classification (NCBI taxonomy): domain Eukaryota; kingdom Metazoa; phylum Echinodermata; class Asteroidea; order Spinulosida; family Echinasteridae; genus Henricia; species Henricia sp. BOLD:AAB3569. Next base: position 617,652 of record JBBELK010000715.1, read on the forward strand.
AACACTTTTGAGCGCTATCGCATGTACGCATGTGTGTGACGTAACATTCCCAACGCCTGGGAGCACCAGGGACGAGCGCTCGAAAGCAGCCCTTTTCGTAGCCTTATGGTTTGCCTTTTGGTTTGTGATTGCAGGAGCGCCAACAAACCCTGGAGAGGATGGGTATCTCAGTCCAGACTTCAGGCATCAAGGTGGAGCGTAATAGGTGCTTCCTTGTCAACCTGAACGCTGATCCCTCGCTCAATGAACTACTGGTCTACTATCTCAAGGTCAGATCTTGGGGAAAAAAGTATTAAGAATATTTCTGCTTTTGTGTGGTGCCTATTTCTACTGCCAAAACCACGTTGCACGCACCGGCAAAAGCCTTCTCCGAGCAGGTTGTAATTTGCCAGTGCGCGCCCCAGCAAATTTAGGCTGTTCCTACTGCAAAAATACCATTTCTGAAGCATTTTGGAAGTGGGTCTTTCCAGAGTAAAGGGGGCATTTTGGCAACACAGACCCTATTTTCCAGAAAAAAAACCTTTGTCTTGTCTCAAAGTAAAAGAAATAAGTTTCAGTTGTATTTCCAAAATATTTCCAAAATATTTCCAGAATATTTTAAAAGGAAGTGATTTTAGGAGTGAAAAATATTCAACAATTTCCTTGAAAATACTTCAACTTTTTCTGCCCTGTTCCATAGGCTTAACACAAAGTGTCTCAGTGGCGACCAGTGACTGGAATTCATACCAAACTAACATTGACTTTTCTAACAGGACCATACATTGGTCGGCGGGGTCGACGCAGTAAAGAAACAAGGCATCCAGTTAAACGGACTTGGCATCATGCCAGAACATTGCATCATCAACGTGGAAAATGAGATGGACGTGTACTTAATTCCCATAGATGGAGCCAAGTAAGAAATTTTGAGATAACATTCGGGGGAGCCGTCCAAAGTTGCCAACATTTTCACGGTTCTACAAAGCGTAGGAAGGGGGAGGCGTCTCGAGGGCCGCGAGGGACTTTACATGCGTTGTAAAATGTTGACAATTCACGGTAGTGACAAACAAATGTTGATAAGTAGTATTTCGGGGAGGGAGGGGGGTCTTGAAGAATACTACGCTCTGTAGAACTGTGAACATTTTGACAACTTTGGACGACCTGTAACTTGTATTAAACTATTCATTTTTGTTGCACTATCAGATATTTTATTTAAAATATAGCAGCGTTTTAAAATAAACAAAGTCCAGTCTTGAGTCAGATAAATTGAATATTCTTCTGAAAGCCATCATCCTGTGTGATAGTTTTATTTCTTACAAAGTTTTAAGCGTAACACGCTCCTTGTCAGGTAAGACTGAATATTAACAAAATACACAAAATGCAAAGAAAACCTTCGATAAACTTGAATGCGCGTATAGCGCAGAAACGCGTAAAGCCCAGTTTCCATCGTAGCAAACTCAAGGAGGGATACCCAACGTAACAAAAAACGGACGCATAGCAAGACCCAAAGGGGTATACACTCTCTTCGCAGCGGCCTCCGCGCCCCACCAGCCTGCCCGCCCCAACCACCGCGGAACCCAGCAATACCCCCGCGATGCCACCCGAGACCAGGGCCGGATGTAACCCGCCACAATCGGCCAGACTCCACCACCCGACACAGCAAACATGCCACCGGACGCAGTAAATGTGTCAGGTTACATGTTCACCGTGCCAGGCGACAGAATCCGGCCAACCACGGTAAACGCCACCAAGCCCCACTCCCGGCAGAAAACACAGCCAAGCTCATCAGCGGCCAAAAACATTAAGAATGTCAGTCTTGAGTCAGTTTTGGGTTTAATTTTTCGTTAAAAGTTTTTATAAGCAGGTGACTTTTTCCAGTTTAAAAACAGATTATATGATTGGAAAACTGTTACAAACGGCGTTATTTCCATGTGTGATTGAGGATGTGTATGATAAAAACCAACCTGTGTATAAGTCAGCTCAGTACCTCATCTGCATTAGATAGATTACAGGATTGGTAAACTGTTACAAACGGTGTTATCTCCATGTGTGATTGAGGATGTGTATGACAAAAACCAACCTGTGTATAAGTCGGCTCAGTAACTCATCTAAAGCCAATAAAACATTAAAAAACTGTGTCCATGCTTTCAAAAATCTATTTTTTTGATCATGCACATCCTCAATCACACATGGAAATAACACCGTTTGTAGCAGTTTTCCAATACTGTAATCTATCTATAAAGGTGCTGGTCAAAAGCCATACGCCTAGGGAAGCACTAATTCAACAGTACTGATTAATTCACATTGAGTAAGAAAAGATATGTCACTGTTTAAAAAGTCTAGTCGTCTCGGTATCATGTTGGTAACATTTGCAATAAACCGATCCAGTAAGCTCCGCCCATTTTGGAATTGACCAATCAGGTTCAGGTAACCAAAAAGCAGATCTCCACTTTGGTTACCTGAGTCCTCAAAATGTTGTGCACAGAGCTACGGCAAATGCAGCACGAGTGACGCAAAAACACCATAAACATCATATTTATCAGCGCAGAGGAGGCCTAGCGGGTTTAAAACGGATTGTATAAGACTATCCTAACCTACTTTTAATCTCTTAATAAATGTGTTTTTGTGTAAACCTGAAAAACTTACCAAAATTAGCTTGTCGTTTTGCTAAGTTGTGCATTCACTTCATTCAAGATGTGTGTCGAGATGTTTTTGTTCGATGGCGCGCGTTACGCGAATTGCAGTCGTGTTGTATGTGCACGCATACAACCGGATACTTAAGTGCACATTTTGCTTTCGAGCGTGCAGTTTCTGTGTGCGTGTGCGCTGACCAGGGAAACGGACGCTGACGCACGGCACGGCCACGCGACTCTACATCGCACGTGTGACATGTTGCAAGGCAATTTCTAAATGGGCGGAGCTTACTGGATCGGTCTATTGCTGAATGGAAAATGCCAGACTGGAGTGTAAATAATTTCTCATAGCCAATTCATGTCTTTGTTACCGTTTTTTCCCCGAATTCAGATGTTGTGTAAACGGATCGGCAATAACAGACAAAACAGCATTAAGGCACGGTGACAGAATACTGCTCGGCAACTATCATTTCTTCCGAATCAACTGCCCTCGGCCACCCGGAGTGGGTATGTATGTCGGAAAGTCAAGTCAAACTGCCTTTATTTGAGTCCCAAGTCGAGTCAAACTGCCTTCGAATCCCAAGTCGAGTCAAACTGCTTTCGAGTCCCAAGTCAAGTCAAACTGCCTTCGAGTCCCAAGTCGAGTCAAACTGCCTTCGAGTCTCAAGTCAAGTCAAAATGCCTTCGAGTGTCAAGTCAAACTGTCTTCGAGAGTCAAGTCAAACTGCCTTCGAATCCCAAGTCGAGTCAAACTGCCTTCGAGTCCCAAGTCGAGTCAAACTGCCTTCGAGTCCCAAGTCGAGTCAAACTGCCTTCGAGTCTCAAGTCAAGTCAAAATGCCTTCGAGTGTCAAGTCAAACTGCCTTCGAGTGTCAAGTCAAACTGCCTTCGAGTCCCAAGTCGAGTCAAACTGCCTTCGAGTCTCAAGTCAAGTCAAACTGTCTTCGAGTCTCAAGTCAAGTCAAACTGCCTTCGAGTCCCAAGTCAAGTCAAACTGCCTTCGAGTCCCAAGTCAAGTCAAACTGCCTTCGAGTCACAAGTCAAGTCAAACTGCCTTCGAGTCCCAAGTCGAGTCAAACTGCCTTTGAGTCCCAAGTCGAGTCAAACTGCCTTAGAGTCCCAAGTCAAGTCAAACTGTCTTCGAGTCCCAAGTCAAGTCAAACTGCCTTCCAGTCCCAAGTCAAGTCAAACTGCCTTCCAGTCCCAAGTCAAGTCAAACTGCCTTTGAGTCCCAAGTCAAGTCAAACTGCCTTCGAGTCCCAAGTCAAGTCAAACTGCCTTCGAGTCCCAAGTCAAGTTAAACTGCCTTCCAGTCCCAAGTCAAGTCAAACTGCCTTCCAGTCCCAAGTCAAGTCAAACTGCCTTCCAGTCCCAAGTCAAGTCAAACTGCCTTCCAGTCCCAAGTCAAGTCAAACTGCCTTAGAGTCCCAAGTCAAGTCAAACTGCCTTCCAGTCCCAAGTCAAGTCAAACTGCCTTCGAGTGTCAAGTCAAGTCGAACTGCCTTTGAGTCCCAAGTCAAACTGCCTTCGAGTCTCAAGTCAAGTCAAACTGCCTTCGAGTCCCAAGTCAAATCAAACTGCCTTCGAGTCCCAAGTCAAATCAAACTGCCTTCGAGTCCCAAGTCAAGTCAAACTGCCTTCGAGTCCCAAGTCAAGTCAAACTGCCTTCGAGTCCCAAGTCAAGTCAAACTGCCTTCGAGTCCCAAGTCAAGTCAAACTGCCTTCGAGTCCCAAGTCAAGTCAAACTGCCTTCCAGTCCCAAGTCAAGTCAAACTGCATTCAGGTTCCAAGTCAAGTCGAAATGCATTTCAGGTTTTAGGAGTGAAAAACATTCAACAATTTCCTGGCGACCAGTAAACGGAATTCATACCGAATAATTTCCCTTCTGAATGTTGAGATGCTGCTGAGTCGTTTAATTCAAAATTTCCTTCTGCCGAGTCTAACAGAATCTAGGTGTATGCCTAAAGCCTATAATTTATTCTGAACTTAAGTTGAAACAGTAAACAAAATGTGAAGACCTATGCCCCTTTTTTTGCGGTATTATAAATTGAAGCATTTATTTGTTACGATACTTAAAGATAGTATACATGATCGGTAAACTGCTACAAATAGTTTTATCCCCCTGTGTGATTGAAGATGTGCATGATTAAAACCAACCTGAGCAAAAACCAGCTCCGTACTTCGTCTAACTTTTGAGAAAACAGTCAAAAAAGGGTTTGTAGTCATTTCGACCCAAAATCACTTCGCCCTAAACCATTTCGCCCTGAACCAAGGCCTGTGCACGAAGTGGTTTTGGGGCGAAGTGGCATTTGGGCGATGTAGTGTTTGGACGGAGTAATTTGGGGCGAAATGGCACTCGGACGAAGTGGTTTGGGGCGAAATGGTTTTGGGGCAAATTAAATTTTCGTCTCATGAGACGAAAACTAATTGTTTTACTCATTTCTCAAAGACTATAGCACTTCAGACAAAACCATTTTAGGTGAAGTTTTTTATGGTCATCATGTTTATATTGTGTAAGTTAGGCGTAAATCTGTGAACATTTCTGATTTTCGAGATACCAATCATGTATACTGCCTTGAAACTAGTAATCATTGACCCTTGAAATTACCCTGTGACATTATTCTGCAGGATCAAGCGGTGCTTCAACGCCTGAAATGGAGCCACAGAATTCCAACTACGACTTTGTCTATGCACAGAATGAGGTCATGATGAAAGAATTGACAAACGGTAAGTAACTATGGCAACATAACATGCTCATATAATCTGCATTTTAAAAATCTGATCAGCTATACTTAATGTAGTTGAGACACATGGTGGTGTGCACAATTATTTGAACACTTGGGCTGCGTTCGGGCGTACAGTTCTCGCTACTCCGGAGTAATGCGTGCGCATTGCACTCGGGTCACATTACGCGAACGGCATGTCGGCAGTCCGCATGCGCGAATGGCTATCAGTCAAGATGGTCGTCTCTTGCCATGACTGCACAAAAAACGCCATTCCACTACTTACAAGAAATTTAAGAAAATACAGACCGTAAGTCGTGAGAACCTTTATAGCGTGTAAAACAAACCTTAGTAAGTTGTTGTTTCAGTTATCCAGTTGACACGTTGAGCAAATTCACAAAAAATCCAACCTATATCCCACCATCTTCGTACAAATCACATGGCACCCGTCAGGAGTGAGAGCACACTCCCCATTTGTTGGGGAGTACCGAGAGCATACTCTCACTGACCCGAGTGTCGTTAATCTTGCCGTTCGCGTGCGCAGGAGTATGCTCGTGTTAACACGAGTACACGCCCGAACGCAGCCTTGACGTCTGAAGAAATTGATATTTAATATCTTAAAAGTGAACACAATTGCGAATCTGACATTAATCTATAAAGCTGGTATACACTCAAACTGCCTTCGAGTCCCAAGTCAACTCAACTCAACTCAACTTGTCGGCATAGTTTTTCAACACTGCTGAAAAACTTGTTCAGACAACTTCAGACTAGAAGCGACCGACACCGATTTGAGTCGTGAAGTGGTATACACTTACCGACTTTCACCAACTAGTTAACTACAGTTGAGTTGAGTTGAGTCGCGTCGGCCGAAAAAGTGCCAGTGTATACAGGGCTTAACATCAGCAGGGATGCCAGTCTTCCGGCTACAGCCAGAATTCCGGCTTTTTCTAAATTTGGAAAAAGAAATCCGGCAAAGAATAGTAAACAGCCGGAAATATAAGGAGAATATATTTTCAACTCTTCAAGTCCAAAAAAACGTGGAAAATTGTCTCATTTTCTGATCAACGATGTCCGGATATGTCATACATGTATATGTCATATGTACACGCACATAGCACGTTTTACCAATGATTTGTGCACATGCAGTATGTCTGTATCCCGGCCGTAATCATTCAGGGCTAAAGTACCGTGAAACCAGACTATCGATCAGAGGTACATAGAGGGCGCTGTATCCATATAGCAGTGGTTAGATCACACACATCCATTGCATTGCACTCATACTGTTACTGTACAGTGTATTGCGCTGGTGAGTCCATGTACACACATACATGCAGTTATGACAGTGGCCGTATATTTGTTTTTTGGCCCTGAAGGTAAGAGCCGCTGACATCCTTGCATCAGACATTTTGTGGCAAACATTAGAACAGGTTAAAACTATTTCAACTTTTTGTGAATTTGTGGTGTGACAAATGTACATGTACTGTGATGTCAAATTTGTGTTTGCGTTCGTTTTTTGCTATGCAATAGTATGCAAAATTATTTAAACAATTGACATCTAAAGAAATTAATATTTGATACAAATATGGACAAATGTCCATGAGTTTGGGAAATTTTGATGCAGTGAAAACAACTTGGTTCGAACTGCACAACTTCTGCTTAATGTGCAGACGCCCTACCAATAGACCGATACAGTAAGCTCCGCCCATTTAGAAATTGCCTAGCAACATGCCACACATGTAAGGCACGTGTGCAGTAGAATCGCGTGGCTGCGCCGTGTGTCAGCGTCCGCGCCCTGGTCAGCGCGTATTGAAACACGCACACAGAAACTGCACACTCGAAAGCAAAATGTGCACTTAAGTATCCGGTCGTGTGCGTGCACGTACAACACGCCTGCATTACGCGTAACGCGCACGATTGAACACAAACATCTCGACACACATCTAGAACGCAGCTAATTTTGGTGAGTTTTTCCCGTTTACACAAAAACACATTGATGAAGGGATTAAAAGTAGATTAGGATAGTCTTATACAATCCGTTTTAGACCGGCTAGCCTCCTCTGCGCTGATAAAAATGATGTTTATGGTGTTTTTGCGTCACTCGTGCCGCATTTGCCGTAGCTCTGTGCACAAAATTTTGAGGACTCAGATAACCAAAATGGAGATCCACTTTTTGGTCACCTCAACCTGAGGCTGTGATTGGTCAATTCCAAAATGGGGAGCGCGTGTGGTCTAGTGGGTATGAAGCGGGACTCCCAATCAGAGGTTGGGGGTTCGAGCTCCACTTCGACCAACGTGTCTGTGTCCCTGGGCAAGGCACTTAATCCCAGTTGCCTCGTCAACCCAAGCGATATATGGGAAGCTGTTATGGGGAATGCCACAATCTAACTGCTGATAGGGTTGTGCGCCTTGGCCGGGTTGCCACCTAGTTGAAGGGAAATGGTTCTGGTGATTTCCTGATGGCAGCGGTAATAATGGCAACAGCCGCCTCGGAATATGTCTACATAGATAGATGGCGCTTTACAAATGCTTGTATTATTATTATTATTATTATAGTTTACTGGATCGGTCTATTGAGCTATGAAGCCAACTGGTGGTCTCGAATCATGGTATTGCAGTCGTTTCTCATGTGATAGCCAATCCCAATCACCGTATTCCGTCCCATCTACAGACCCCGTCCAAGCTGCCATGAAACTCCTCGAAACACAACATCAAAAGGACAAAAAGGGAGCCTTAGAAAAACAACGCGAGAAATACGAGCGGGAACTAGAGTCACTCCGGAAACAGTTGATGCCGCAGAGGCCCATGGAACGGACCGACACGGCGTATTTCTCAGATCAGAGCCCAGGCAGCGAGGCTAGCATGGATGGAGGACAGAATCTGAAGTACAAGGAGTGGGCTGAGGAAAGGTAAACAAAACTGGAATTAAAATGTTTGTGGTTGTTTCAGGGGTGTGAAATCTCTGATTGTTAGCGGTTTTCCACTTTTTTGGTTGTGCACATCATATTTTATTTTCAGCTTTTTTTTTTTGCCCTACCGACGGGCCCTATATTTTTCTGAGCCTAAAGAGCGCCCTCAATTGATTCAGTAATTTCGCGAAACAAACTTGTGCAAGTCTGGTCACCAAGCAAATGCCATGGCGTACAGCGCTGGTGTATTAGAGATGCTTAATGCGGCACCTCGTGGCGCGCAGACCACGAATGCAACGAGTGGTGAAGCAGACTTGTTCAAGTCTAGTCCCTAGGCAAGCGCCATCTTTGCCTGCATCGCGAACTGGCAGCCAAGCAATGCGTGTGGTGTGCTTTGGTGCCCATATGCGTGCTGCGATGCAATGGGCAACGAACTGATTTTACTGGCCTCTGTCGCTGGCCAGTCTTCAACGATGGATTTCGTTTTTATTATCTACACTCGTACAAAGGTAAATATTTGAAACTAAACTGGTTCTTGTTTTTGATATTGCACGATGATGGTGCTCATATACCTGCCAACTACATGTAGTCCGATTTGATCGTATTTGTTCTGATTTTTAAGTGTTAAAAGTGTTGAAAATCGTAGCAGTACGAGAGTACCCATGATTTTTTACCGCACTGCATGTCGTACACAGAACCACATGAAAAAGCGCCCTCAATTGATTGTCCGGACAAAACAGCTAGTGGCAAACTCTGACTCTGAGATGGTGTTTGAAGGAAACTTTTTTTCGATGTCTGAAATTAAGTCAGGGTGGCTTCTGCAATTGGATGCCTGTATAACCCCAACAGTACTCACATGTTATGGATAAAATCGTCAACAGTTCAATTATTTTGCCAAAAAAATTTAACGAAGGGAACATCTGGTTCTTTCCACAGTAACGGGATACATTTCTGTAACATTCAAGATCTTAGGTCCCAGTTCACTTCAAATGTCTTAATTTTATCTTTAAATTATCAAGCTAAACTGAGGAAATAACTTTTTCACCAAGGAGTACGAAAAATAGTCCTACAACATACATATGTGAAAACCCTGTGCACACATTTTCCTATTACGCATGTAACAAAGACGGGAAAAAATGTCACAAAATGGTCCGTCCATGTTACATGCGTAATAGGAAAATTTGTACACAAGCTTTTCAAAAACGTATGTTGTGGCAGCAATTTCTTACCTTTTTGGGCAAAAGTTATCTCCTGAGAACAAAACATTGCAATGACATTTCTTTAATTCTGAGATAAACTAAAGACATCTGAAAGGAATTATTGACTTATTTTTCAAATGTACCCCATTACTGTGGACAGACCATCTACACCTGAACCCACACGGTGAACTTTAAAGATGTTATGCCGTGGAGAGAGGAATTTACCAAAATTACACATTAAACCATTAAATACATCTAATTATGCCAGGAAAACTGTTCAGAAAAAAATTAGACTGTGCGAATGTTTTTTTTACAATAGCAGTTTTTAGCCCACATTTCAGCCCAAACTCGAAGCAGAATCTGAACAACAGCCGTCGGGCCTAAAAGTTTGACATTGGAAAATGAACGGAATCGTGACGTCATTTTACAGACGCGTCCGGCCGACGGCTGTTTCTTGTTATTCCACAACGTGGCGTTTTGGAACAACATGTTGACAATTGACTCCAGTGTTGACGTTTTTTCCGATGGAGATAGCGATGTTTTTTGTTGCTCATCGCATTCATTTCATGACGACAGCGATGAAGAATCATCCAGTGAATTTCCTACGGTTGAATCGTATGAGTTTGAGCCAGAATTAACCAAGGAAGAAATCCGTGAACAACGCGAGTCCGGTTTTCGAATCGACGACCGAAGTCGACAACAGGAAACTGGAACGGTACTGCCTCGGCTTTCTCTTTCTTTCTCAACTTTTTCTCAACCCTTTTTCGTCAATAATTCTTTTGTCCTTGGAAGTTTTCATGGTAAATGTACCATGTCTGTTTGAGCCGATTTCCTAAATTTTTAGACCATGTAAATGTGGAATTTATATTCATCGTAAAACTTACCATGAACGTACGTTGTTGAGACGAAAACCAAACGCACGCACGCAGGCGAGCATACCGACCATAGCGGTGGGATCAAGACCAAACACAGGTTTCTTCTTACACAATGTGTGCGACACCAGACTATTGTATTGGCGCGGAGTGATATCGTGCGCGAGCCTTTCTTGGCTAAAAACGTCTCCGTAAAATGACATCACGAATTTGGCCAAATCTGTTTGCTGCCCGCAGCGGCGGGATTTCGACAGTTTCCAGAAAAGAGGAAAATCATGGGTTGGAATTAAGCCTAAATTTTCACTTTTTTTATTAATATAACATGTAAAACGAGATAAGAAATCGATAATTATTATATCAAAGAATAGAAACATGCAAAAATAATTATAATTCCTCTCTCCACGGCATAACACCTTTAAGTGTGCTGTTGAACATGACTTTTACAACAAACCTTACTGTGCGGCGAGGCTTTAATACTAGGGAAACATATGGAAAACTTTCCTGCTATTGTGGTCATAAAATAAAACCTGTGCTCCCAACGCAACTGACCATCACAGAGTAACTGGGTTGCTGGAATGTACCATTTTGTAGAACAGGGGGTTTATTTCTATGTTTGCAGTCACATGGCGAATAGTTCTATTAAATTTGACAAAAACCATGAAAATTCTTACATCTTTTTTTAACGATTAATGCTTTATTTGTTGACTTTATTTGTTGACTTTTGATGATATACCTGGAAATATACGGATTGAGAGTGCGGAATTTCATAATGGTACTGAAAAAAATATGACACATAATATGGTATTAAAATCTCATCACCCGTGGGAAAAATGTGGGTGTCAAAAATGTGATCTGGGGTCGATTTCACAAAGACGTGCGACGCGTCGTAAGTACCAAGTTCATCGCAACTCGCCGAAACCTTTGTAAGTTTGGCACGGGTTTGGCGAGTTGGGATGGATTTGGTACCTACGACGCGTCACAATTGTTTGTGAAATCGACCCCTGGTCACGCTCCTTGAAGTATTTGCTAAATGAGTACAAAATCTTTGATGATGATCAAGTAGGCCTACAAAATCAGCTAGCCGAGTCCAAAAACACTGAATCCCAGTTCTAAGTACAAGCATGAGCACTCACAAGCACTTAACGTGCAGAAGAACAACTTGGAATTTGGATTCTGATGCAAAAATATTTGAAAACTAGAGCAACATATTGGGGGGGAAACTTCATTAGATTTATAGAAATGCAATTTGAAGGCATCTTTGACTAAAATGCCGAGTTAATTAGACCCTGTGAGCGTGCCTCGGTTTTCTGAGTCAACAAAGTCATGCAAGTCTTGAAATGTGGTCGAGATGCAATAACAAGAATATGATCGGAAAACTAGAGCACAATATTTGCAAAACGTTACTCCGCCTGCAGTGAAAACAATAATGTCAACATTGGTCCCTCTGATATCGACGTTGCCAAAGCGGCACAATGGAAGTATCGCTGTTGGACGTTTCAATAAACACTCGACAAGCGTGCCTCACTTTAGAAAAACAACCTGTACAGTTTAAAGAAAGTAACTTGGTAATGGGGATGCTTTATTATGTTTGCAGTGACAACAATCAGTTACATGTATGCAAGATGTCTAGTATTGACCACTCTCACAGATGCCATCTTTGTAGGAAAAATACAACTGCGTATTAAATTTATTTGAAATACAGCGCAGCCGATGCACGTCACAAAACGTTACGCTCAAGATCCCAATGCACGTGGCAATCTGTAGGAAGTGAAGTCATTTGAGATGGACCAATAGGATGATCCAGTAGGCACCACCCATGCATCAACGTGCCTGTTGCCTAGAAATAGAATGGTTTATACAATCAATGGGCCGTGTCATAAAAAAACGTGATTCATCATTTTCTCTTGCAATCATTGGCCAGTAAAATAATTATGGTGCAGTGTAAATGTTCACTGGATCAGTCTACTCGGACAGAGAAAACTGAATCTGCGACAAGTGGGGAGACAAATAAGCATCGTATTTTGGTTAAAGTGTTTCAATCTTTTCAATGTTTGTTTTCAACGTTAGACGAAGTTGTTATCGAGTTCTTGTGAGAGAAAAGTGGGTCTTTCAATGAGAAGTCAATGATAAAAACTGCTGTTACCTAAAGTGTTGTGAACTGAATGCATAACACATAACTATCCTTCAACTTTGTACAAGAACTGAATATCTCTTAAGAGATCTGAACAAAACCTCAATATGTTGTTGTGGAGTCTTCTAATCTTGACAACATTTGAACCCTTTTTGTCACTGTCCTACAAATGCAACTCAAACCGCAGACAAATACCAGTCATTTGTTCGCCACCTTGGCTGGCCTATGGAAATCACTGCTACCTTTACGTCAATGACAAAATGACCTTTCTAACGGCCGAGGCATACTGCTCAAACTTCACCAAGCCGGGTAGAGCTGCCCATCTCGTATCGATTTCTGATCAAGCGGAAAATGATTTTGTGTTCAAGTACGTAACGAGCATTACAGCTGATAGAATTTGGCTTGGGTTCAACGACATGCAACAGGAAGACATCTTTATGTGGATGGATGGAAGTCGGAGTAACTTCACCAACTGGCATGATGGAGAACCCAATAATGATAATGGACAAGACTGTACTGTTATGAATAACCTTAATCCCTATGACAAGTGGGACGATAACTGTTGCACTTCTTTGTACAAATTTGTATGTGAGATGCCAACTGTGTAACTGATACCGTGTCGTAACAGCAGAAAGTCTGCAAAGGGCCAGAGACAAACTTGATGACATCATCACAACCTTTTACACATACACGTCGTGTTAAAAAGTGCTTTGTGAAACCTTGCTGTTGAGTCCAGTCACTAGTACTGCAAGATTATGTCACGTGACTGACTGCTTTCTCAATAGTTGAATTTTCATGAAAATGGTGATTTGAATTGACAATGTTGGTATTAGTTTTGAGCCACAAGGCCGCAGCAAGTATAAATGACAGCTATTGGACCACTGAAACACACTGAAAAACGTGAGCTGCCCATTCGCGACCCAGAAATATCAATCTTGGCTGCCAAAATAATTGACTACAGCCGTAGCGGGGGAAAGCCTGCAAAATTCAAGCAGCCTTGTACACTGTACATGACCACATTGTTCTGTACATTGCACACAAAGCATGACCTTTGACTGCAACTTCTGGCGCCGCGCTTGAGATCAACTACAGAATGTAAATGCGGCACTCCGAATCATTGTGGTTAAACACTGACACATTCTCATCAGGGGATCAATCTTGATCCTGGCACAGGACCTGTGTTAACACAGCGAAAGTTATCTCAACAAAAAAACTGGTGACTGAACAAACACTATGCGGCGTTCGCTGCTGATTGCTTATAGCCAGCAATTCACCAACTTGCTTATTTTCTTGTGGACATGACAGGAAAAAAATCAAGCCTAGGAACCAGAGAGGGTGTGTCATTCTTGCCTTCATGTACATAATGTTTATGCACACCATCTAGTTTTTGTGCGTGCCCGTAGTGGCATTTAAATTTCCTGTAGCATTTTGTGATTGTATGGACACGTTAGTTGTTTAATTCAATGACATCATCAATTCGTGGTTCATTTATGAACATTTTATGTTTCAGTGGAATCTAGACTTAAAGACGGAGGCTCGTCAATGCGCGACAAATTCGTGCCACAAATTTCACCGCGCTCCATACCTTGGCCTGGCAGCCGCTCTTACGGTCCCAGAGGGTGTAGGGCCATCGTGCAGGCTAATAGCCTCGTCCATTCTGCAAATAGGGTGTGTATCTTTTCAAAATCAAATATTCACAAAAAACACACCCTTTGTAAATTCATGACATTTAGTTTCAGCCATATTCACATTATATTACAGATATGGTCAATTTGCTTCAATGTCATATAGATGGTTGCATTGACCGTATATGGGAACTCTTTGGTACAAACGACATACAACAACACACACAACTAAGCGCGCACATGTTTTGATTAGTCTAGCAACGCATAAACACTCTGTGGCGAGATCGCATAAATAATGAGCCTCTACCCTCTGGGATTGCAGGAGCAGCTGCCCTACTCGGGCAAGGTACATGTATGGAGCACGGTGAAATTCGTGGCTCGAATTTGTTCGTGGTTTATTGACGAGCCTGTGTCTTTAACTACAAGTCGTTGTTTATTGGATCAGTTGCAAAATAGGGTCATATTTGGTCTAAAATGATCGCCTTTTGAGTAAACTCGACAGAACAGCCATTTCCCTGAGTGTAAACAGGGTGTGGCCTTCATGCCTTCATGTACATAATGTTTATGCACACCGTCTAGTTTTTGTGCGTACATGTAGTAGAATTTAAATTCCCTGTAGCTTTTTGTGATTGTATGGACACGTTAGTTGTTTAATCCAATGACATCGTCATTTTGTGGTTCATTTATGAATATTTATGTTTCAGTGGAATCTAGACTTTAGCGTTAGTCGCGCGTCACTTTCAACCCTGCGTGTCAAAGTTGGTTTTATTTTTGGATTCGCCACTTCGTGAAAACACCGATGATCTGTGATGTCATCTATGAAACTGAAATTGCTTGGAAAAGTGATGGAAACATCTCTGTCTGAGATGCAGAGTTATTCAAACGGACACTCCACATGCATACCTCAGTTTACAAATGCAGGACTTTGAATAGGCTGATCCAGTAAGCACCACCCATGTAGCAACACGTCTAGCAACTAAATTTGTGAACACAATCATTTGATTGTTTGGATCACCAAAAGACCAAGTGGATCATCACTGTCCTTTAAAATGACTGGTTGCTGGAAATTTTTGGGGTGGGGCATAAACGTTTCTAGATCAGTCTATTGTGCCTCAGATGTACAAGGACGAACAGCATCTTGAAAAATTGGCGCAATGGCACAGAGACGTTATTACATCTGTAGCGACGACAGTCAGGTGTGAAATTTCATTGTGTTGCTCGCTCTGAAATTAATATTGCTCGGGCAGCACGATCGAGGCCTCTTCAGCTACAAGTTATGGTTGATTAAATCCTCAGCGAGTGTGCCTTTTCAGAAAGGCTAAAAAAGCAGGACCTTCAGAACTGAGCCTAAGTCGTAACAATGAGAATATTATCAGAGAACTAGAAGATAGTAGGACAACTTTATTGGGTCTGTAGCAACAACGATCGGTTATACATCGTGACGTTAATAGATCGATCTGTTTGCTCTGCCCATCATAGCAACGCATCTAGCAACGATGAAGTGCGCACAATCAGTTGATCACATGACCCAGCACAAGCCACCTGCATCACCATTTATCCTCACAGTGATTGGCCAGTTTAGTCTGCGTAGTGGGTGTAAATGATTACTGGTCTGGTCTGGGCCAGATGCAACTGAAACGACAACAGACGTGGATGCATGAAGCAAATAAGCAGCACACATTTGCTTGTAGACACGGCGTGTACAGGCTGTACCAGAACAGTGGCACAGATTTGGCAAAAACCATGCAGGAGAGCCAAGCACCGATTCTGCTCTGAATTTTCTTTCTTCAACATCAAGTTCTTAACTTGTATAAAAGAGAAGCATTCAATAAAACATTAAGGAAAGCAGTATCAGTTGCTGATTGTACACCGTTCCCTAGACAAAAATGTGAATAAAATAACGACATCCACTAGCTCATAAAAGTATTTTGCTGTACATGTACATTTGACACTGTACAAAAGCACAACAGCTAAATTGATCTAAACAAAACGTCACCATGTTGTTCTGGAGTCTTCTGATCTTGGTGACATTTGGACCAGTTTTGTCGCTGTCTAATAGGTGCATCTCAAAGCGCACACAAACATTGAGCACCTGTCCTCCACCTTGGCTGGCCTATGGAAATCACTGCTACCTCTATGTCAATAACAAAATGCTTTTTTTAGAGGCTGAGGCGTACTGCTCAAACTTCACCAAGCCGGGGAGAGCTGCCCATCTCGTATCGATTTCTGATCAAGCGGAAAATGATTTTGTGTTCAAGTACGCAACCAGCATTACAGCTGATATTGTTTGGCTTGGGTTCAACGACATGCAAAAGGAGGGCAAGTTTGTGTGGATGGATGGAAGTCAGACTGGCTTTACTAACTGGTACCCAGGAGAACCCAATGATACAAGCAGGAAAAGCAACTGCGGTGTTATAAATTACGTTAATTTCCTTGACAAATGGGACGATATCATCAGATGTGGTAATTTGGTCAGTTTTGTTTGTGAGATGCCATCTGCATAACTGCTCATGTCCTTGCAAAGCCTGGAGAGAGAACGACTGTGTTTAAAAAAGGAGCTTGTTCAGATTTTTCCCGAAAATGGATTTCGTTCTATTGAAGGGAATCACCAGAACCATTTCGCTTCAACTAGGTGGCTGCTGGTCAGGCGCACAACCCTATCAGCAGTTAGATTGTGGCATTCCCCTTAACAGCTTCCCATATATCGCTTGGGTTGACGAGGCAACTGGGATTAAGTGCCTTGCCCAGGGACACAGACACGTTGGTCGAAGTGGGGCTCGAACTCCCAACCTCTGATTGGGAGTCCTGCTTCATACCCACTAGACCACACGCGCTCCCAGAACAGGAAGAAATTCTCAGTTTTAGAGGTGGGAGAAAATCCCACACACGGGAAACCATTGGAATCAAGCAGGGACTGAGAACCCAATCCACATACTGAGTGACGCGGATGGGATTCGAACCAGTGCCACAGAGGTGGAAGGCGAGGAAAGAACCGCTACTTCAAAATGATGGTCGGGGGGGACAAGACTCTAAATGTGCTGACCAAATAATGTTTCAAATACGAGAAAAAATAACAATCCAAGGCCATTTTAAATGGCATGGCGTGGCGTACTGCTCCAACTTAACCAAGCCAGGGAGAGCGGCCAATCTCGTATCAATTGCTGATCGAGCAGAAAATGACTTTGAATTTAAGACAGCAAGTATTTGGATTGGACTCGACAACATAAAACGGGAGGACAATTTTGTTTGGACGGATAAAAGTCGGGCTGCCTACTTATCGCTGGACAAACTGTATCTGTAAGAAATATAGTATAATGGGAGAAGCCCTAATTCTTACATCTATAGTCTCATGTGAGACACGCTCTTAGAGTAATTGTTCTAAACAACAAACGGCCTGTTTACACTTGATCCTGAGCTCAGGGTCAAACACCGAGCTTGGGATCAGCTCCGGATGACAGACTGAGTGTAAACGCTTTCGGGACCAAATTGGCCCCGGATCAGACCCCCGAGATTTTGGTTCCCGCGGCGGAGGGTCGAACCCTGAAGTTCGGGATCAGTTTGCGGTTAGATAAGCAATTAATCTTACCGTATCTTGTTCCTACATGTAGGAACAAGAGAGGGTGTGGCCTTCTTGCTTGTACATAATGTTTATACACACTAGTACTAGAATTTAAATTCCCTGTAGTGTTTTGTGATTGTATGGACACGTTAGTTGTTTAATCCAACTACATCGTCAATTCGTGGTTCATTTATGAATATGTTTTAGTGGAATCTAGACTTTAGACCATAAAAAAGAACTGCGTTAGCGCGCGTCACTTTCAACCCTGCGTTTCAAAACTTCTTTTTTCTTCAAAAACACCAAAAAAATATATATATCGTTAGCGCGTACAAACTTGTGTACTGTTTGCATTACATAATTAGACTTGAGCTTTGACGACTGCAGTTGCATTTGTCGCACATGCGCACTAAAGAGAAGCCCATCACTGCGGACAAATCAGCGTTTGCCCTTAACTTTTTTCCCAACTGGCCACCAGGACCAGTTGGCTTTAAGTTTTGACTGGCCCCTTGGCATTTCAAGTGGCCCGGTTCAAATTTCAATTCTGGTTGTTCATTTTGTACACAGTCGACCTTTAGTGTTTTCAAAAACACAATAAACCCCATATGCCTATACGTACGTGTAAAGAAAACGGAAAATAAAATCTGCCAATCTCAACAAAAAGCGGCAATATTACCAAAAAAGGCGCATTAAGTAAATTAAAAATGCGGAAATCTGTTGAAATGTTGAAATTTCACATGCCTGGCATGTCTGTTTAAATTCAACTGGACAGCCAGACCATTTGGGGAGGCTTTCTGGCTGGCCCGAAACGATTTTAACTGTCATTTGGCCAACGGACCAGTGCTAATTCGAACGCTGCAAATGTGCATGGCCTCCATGGAATTTCATCTCTGGGGAGGGGGAGGTAAGGAGAGGGAGGGTGGGTGGGGGGCGGGGTTAAGTTGAGGGGAATGGGGAGTGGGGGCGGTGTTGTTAGTTCCGCTTCCACAAAGGGTCATAGAGGGGACCAACATAGCCTGTTTCTCGGATGTTGCCCGTATTAACTGAAACCTGCTCTAGGTTGACAAGAAAAGAGTATTCAATGCAAAATTTCATTAGATTACTACACGATTTTGAACTTTTCATGGATGTACGTGTACATTTATATGTTAATTTTTTAAGCATATCTGAAGAAGAATGTTATTAGTAAACTAGATTTACGGTATGCAAATACCTTGGCTACAAAAATGCATCAATTTAAAAAGAAAAATTAAAAATCAATTGGCGTGTTTCCACAGAACCTAAAATTTTGAGTCGATCCGGGTCGACTTGGAAAACACTTGGGGAAAAGGGGTCTGTGGATACACACCAGATTCGGATTTTTGCTATAGCCATCTAAAATCCGATTCTCGTACCCATCTCCAGAGGTAGTTCTTGCTTGATAAGTTCGGCGTTTCAGCTCTGTGGAAACACGCCGGTACAATAAACTGATACAATCGGTGAAAGGTGTATTTAACCACTGCACTGGGCCGACTTTCTGGACATCCGGTAGCAACGGCATGCTTGTGTAGAATCGGTTACAAACCGATATTCCACACTCTGTGGAAACGTGCCATGTCAGTGTTAGCCCGGTATTTTAGGCAGGGTTAGAAATTTCCGGGTTTAGTCGATTGTTCTGTGGAAACACGCCGAATGTGTGGTTTTGTTTTTTAAGTGAATAGTAATTTGACCGCGCACACATGTTTTTTTTTTTTTTTTACCATCTTTTTTTTTGTTTACCATCTTTTTTTTTTTGACCATCTTTTTTTTTTTTAACACCTTTTTTTTTTTACCATCTTTTTGTTTTTTACCATCTTTTTTTTTTTTAACACCTTTTTTTTTTTACCATCTTTTTTTTTTTACCATCTTTTTTTTTTTACCATCTTTTTTTTTTTTACCATCTTTTTTACCATCTTTGACAGAATTACCTTGAAATTGTTACCATTGCTATCAATACCTTAAGTAAATTTTTTCTTGTCAACTCATGAAGTAAAATTGTGGGTCATTGCATATGATGTAATTTATTGCTTTCCGTGACGTAGAACATCCAGGAATGTTTGGTGGTCAACGGTCACTCGCGTACACTAGACGCACATGGGCACGCGTAAAATATACTCACCAGCGTACTTTCATTCGAAGATGCCGCACGGGTGTGTTGCGATACGTTTAAATTATTGAGCATGCACTGCAGCTTGTAAAAACGAAAGTGCTTTTGCTTGATCACATTTTTTAGCCTGGAGAAATACATTTTTATCTTTATCGATAAAATTGTTGATTTTGTGCATCACAATGGCATGGGCATTCCGCGACCAAGAGAGCACGCAGCGTGGACAGTGATTCTCAATGGGAGATTACAGGCGCTATTGCACAGACGCACTGATTGTGCCTGACACTATGGGAAACAAGACAAAGATGGACGCACCGTGATAAAGGTCTATGGGCCTTTGTAAAATTTCTCTAGATTACTCCATGAGTTTTTGTTTAATGTATACTTGTACATTATTTTTTGCAGTTAGAATAAAGTTCTTTATAATTTTCTCCCTTATGTTTTGATACTTTTTAAACAATTTCTTAAAATTCTCCTTTTTCCAGTTCAATAATTTATTCAGTTGGGCAGTTTCAATCTTTGCTTGAGTAAGTTTACGGATTTTAAGATCAACTCCTCACGCCATGTCACACAATCATGGCCTTCATTTCATGAAAGGTTATGTGAGAAGAGCTATAAACATTTGTTCCGCTGGGACGTCACGTGAACTTTGCATCTACTAATAGCCTGTTTACACTTGATCCCGAGCTCGGGGTCGAACACTGAGCTCGGGATCAGCTCCAGATCACAAACTGAGTCTAAATGCTCTCGGGACCAAATTGGCCCCAGATCAGACCCTGAGATTTTGGTCTTGCATCGGCGGAGGGTTTGATCCCGAGCTCGGGAGAAGGGGCCAATTTCATAGACCTGCTTAAGCATGAAATATTGCTTAAGCATGAAAAACTTTGCTTGACAAAATGAGGTTACCAGCAAAAATTTCATGTGATTGTCATGGTAATGAAACAGTCCTCTAACACTGGTCATACACTATTTTTATCACGTGAGGATTCCACTGGTAACGTTCTCTACTAAGCAAGAGTTTTTTTGTATTTAAGCAAACTTTGTGTTTAAACACCTCTATGAAATTGGCCCCAGTTTGTGGTTAGATAAGCAATTAATCTTACCGCATCCGCTCCACAGCTGGGGGAGGGGGAGGGGGGGAGCCCGTGAAACCCGTGAAACCCAAGCGGCCTTGTACACTGTACATGACCACATTGTTCTGTACATTGCACACACAGCATGACCTTTGACTGCAACTTCTGGTGCCGCGATCAAAATCAACCAAAGAATGTAAACGCGGCATCCGAACCATTGCGGTTTAATATTGATGCATTCTTATCAGGGAATCAATCTTGATCCCGAGTTCGGGACCAGTGTAAACACAGCGTAAGGGTTAATATCATGTTGAGAAATGTCATTTCAATCATACAATACAATGCAATGCCACTAACAATACCTCAATCATAAAAAATTAAAGTTTCTTATGATCGACTTAAAGGCACAGGCTCGTCAGCAATGCGCGCCCGCCAAATTCGTGCTCGAAACACGCAGCTCCATGCCTTTGCTATGGAGCTGCGTATTGCGTGGCACACATTTGGCGGGCGCGCATTGCTGACGAGCCTGTGCCTTTAAGCCATGTCCGCATTGTACTAGTTTTTGTAACAGGTTTAATACCGTGATCCACCGTTAGCATTCCATCATGATAATTTTTCCCGAGCGTCCACACTATGATATATTTTCAATCCCAAGAATATCCCTGCGATTTTATTTTCTGAATCTTTTATTTACAAGGGCATATTCACATTTGGGTTTCCAACATTCCTTTATAATCGAAAAACAGGACAGCATTTTGGACTAATTTATTCATCTCATCAACCAACACAGAAAAACATGTCATATGCATTCACATTCGCAACTCACAAACACACATATACGAATGCACATAAGTATACTGAAACGCAAAAGAAACTTACCACCTTTTAAACCTTTAAATAGCAACAATAACATTGCGTGTGGTAATGTGTGAACTTATTTGTGGACAATAGTGTCCTCGCTGTCCGATCAAACGGTGTCTGAAGGTCACTTGAACCTTCAATGGTCACTTCATGGCACAGCTGTTAAACAGCTGTTTTGACTGTCAGTGATTAGCCAAGGGGTATGGGATGATTGTAATGAGCTGCACGTGATGTCTTGATGTTGGCTTTATAAAGGCCAGTGCAAAATGGACATTTCAAGCAAAGACTGGTAGGCAGTATGCGCCGACGATGCACTGCCTGTATCCAAATCAAGGGTGGCCACACATGTATTGAAAGGGGACTGACATTGCACCCTCTTCTGTTCTTTACTGTAGAACAAACTGGTGAGATGGTGTATCTTGGTCAAAAACTTGACATGTCATCAATAAAATGCCAAGGTTTCAATTAGCAATTGTTGGTTTGTTTTATTTTGAACTGTTACAATTTCATTACATTTTAAACAAGTGGTAAGTTTCTTTTGCGTTTCAGTGTATATAAAATAAAAAATGACAATTTCCGCATAATGGGTTTAAAATATACATCTATATCAGCTGGTAATGTTATCATTCACTACAATTTGAATACATAATCAACTTTATTTAATTCACCCATCTACTGTTGCCAGTAAAAGTCCCCACACTAGTACATGTATGTCAAGTCATTTTATTTGTCATCTGAAACATACTGTACGTATAAAACCGTTGGTCAAGTGAAGGTCTAGTGAAGGTAAACGTCATCATCTTCACTGATTACAGAAATTCTCAATAACTTTCTTGCAAATTTGGTGCCAGTTTGAGAGACTCAAAATGTTCTCCTCGGTGCCGGTTGGTAGAAATGAGTACCTGCTGAGACCAAGTACGATTTCAGGCAGAGTGGCGCACCCTACCTCAGTAGCTCTAAAGCCTAGCGTACATCGACCATGCAACTGGAAGCAACTAGTGGCAACTGGTGTTTCCGGCAACTGGAAGCAACTTGCGGCAACTGGGAGCAACTGATCAGTTGCTTAAAAAAGTCGATGTACCGCACTTGCAACTACTGGCAACTGGAAAAATCCTAGTTGCCACGAGTTGCTCACGTTCTACTTTCTGGCAACTAAACTCCTCAAAAAAAGTTCGGAAAGTCAAGTTTGGCTGACGATTTCTCTCTTGTTACTAAATCATTTCCCTTGAATTTGGTATCATTGGAAAGCCCCGTTATTCCTCTTTACAGCGATGTATCATTTGTTATGATTAATCAATTGGGGGATGTGCAGTATAGCGGAATACAGGGGTGGGTGGAAAGTGAAATGTCACAAAATTCACTGCTATTGTCATCATGCAGTGCATTCCCCTTTTGCTTGGAGGATGGGAATGTGTCAATGCACTTTTTGACAATAGCAATGCATTTTGTGACATTTCACTTTACACCCGCCCCCGTATTCAGCTGTGCTGCACATCCCCCAATTGCTTAATCATAACAAATGACACATCATCGTAAAGAGGAATAACGGGGCTTTCCAATGATACAAAATTCAAGGGAAATGATTTAGTAACAAGAGAGAAATCGTCAGTCAATTTTGACTTTCCGAACTTTTTTTGAGGAGTTTAGTTGCTGTAAGTTGAAAGAGTGCTTCTGAATACGTGACGCGCACATCGACAGCAACTGATTAGTTGAGTTGCTTCCAGTTGCAAGGTCGATTTACACTAGGCTTTACCTGAGCTGCCATGTTGATGTGCACCTGTGTTGACCTACATGTAGCTAAATGCTCCCAGTTGCCGCTAGTTGTGGGGTACCGTGGCCGAGTGGTATGGGTCATTGACTCGCAATCTTTGGTGAAAACTTGGGGTTGCGGGTTCGAAACCGGCTGCGGTACATGTGCCCTTGGGCAAGGCACTCAACCACAGTTGCTCCATCCTTCGGAAGGGATGTAATGCCATTGGTCCAGTGTGTTAGGTAATGGTAACGCACTCTAAAGATTCCAGAACATTCTTTCGTGAAGAGCAAGGGGAATCCCCGGTGTCTCTGGCCATTTCTAATTCTAAATGGGTTTCCTCACACTTGCGAGTGACCGTGCAATGAGCACTATTGAGGAATCATTGGTATGAATACCAGAAAGAAATAATAATAACAACTGATCAGTTGCTGTCGATGTGCGCGCTACGCACACATCAGTAGCAACTGCATGATCAGTTGAGTTTTGCTTCCATCAAGGTCGATGTACGCTATGCTTTACCGAGTTGCCATGTCGATGTGTGTGCTCTGGAAATGTAGACCTGGCTGGATACTCCCAGTTGCTGCTACATGTAGTTGCGCAACTGATCAGTTGCTGTTGATTAGTGCGCTACGCACACATCAAAAGCAACTGATCAGTATAGTTGCTTCCAGTTGCAAAGTCGATGTACGCAAGGCTTTACGTAAAAACTTCTACAGTCAGTCTTGCCACAAGAGGTATTCATAATATTTACCAATAAATTGTTGCATCTCTCAGCCTCATTGATATTTCGGTCATGTTTTTATTATTTATTTTTAAAAATCTTATTTTATTTATGTCTCCTTTGACAGGGACGAGCTGTTTCGGCAGAGTCTAGCAAGGTTACGGGAGGAGGTCGTCAAAGCCAATGCTATGGTCCGAGAAGCCAACTTCCTTGGGGAGGAAATGGGGAAACTGACGGAGTTTAGGGTGACTCTACAAATCCCAGCCTGTAATCTCACGCCTAACAGAAAGGTAAGAAGTCTAAATCCATAGACAGAAATTCTTGATCGAAAGCAAAAGCCGTCGTTTCCAAACTAAACTCCTCAAAAAAAGTTCGGAAAGTCAAGTTTGACTGACGATTTCTCTCTTGTTGCAAAATAATTTTTATTGAATTTTATATCATTGGAAAGCCCTGTTATTCCTCTTTATGATGATGTGTCATTTGTTATGATTAAGCAATTGGGGGATGTGCAGCACAGCTGAATACGGGGGCGGGTGTAAAGTGAAATGTCACAAAATGCATTGCTATTGTCAAAAAGTGCATTGACACATTCCCATCCTCCAAGCAAAAGGGGAATGCACTGCATTGTGACATTTCACTTTCCACCTACCCCTGTATTCCGCTGTACTGCACATCCCCCAATTGATTAATCATAACAAATGACACATCACTGTAAAGAGGAATAACAGGGCTTTCCAATGATACCAAATTCAAGGGAAATGATTCAGTAACAAGAGAGAAATCGTCAGTCAAACTTGACTTTCCAAACTTTTTTTGAGGAGTTTATTTGTTGTTCTGCTTTACTAATCTTGGCAACAAAAGCAGCATATTATTTGTTTTACCCTTTGGTGTAATGGAGTACTGAAGTGAAAACGTGTTGCCAAGGTTACTGGGTCTACACTAAAACCAGTGAACTGTTACCCTGTGCTTTAGCAATGGACGTTTCAGATTATCAGTTAATGTTTAGACCCAATTACCATGGCAACTGACGTCACACTTTAGTAGTCTATATTATAACACGCCTCTTTCTGATTCCCAATCCTGAATGGCTGAAACGCAGTCATGTAAGGTTCACTAATCTAGGCTAGTCCATGAAATTTGCGCCAGCGTGAACTAGACGCGCGTATCCAGCTTTGAGCGAGCGCGTCAAGACTTCGAGTGCACGCGTCAAGACTTCAGGTGCGCGTGATTCCCTGCTAGTGTATCTGACCAGGCACTAGTATCAAAAACTACCGGGGGTACATGTAGTGCCCAGTTACCGAGCCTTCTTGAGGTTGCCAACTGTGTCAGTGAACAGCAACTCGGAAACTGAGGCTAAGAAGCCAAAGGTTTCCTAAAAGTTTAACTGACGAACTGCTTTTGAGGTGCTTATTGTTAAAGGGTTCAATGTTCCTGCCTTTTTGGTTCAAAAACCTACATAACTGCCTTTTGCTGGATTGCTTCTTTGCAAATTTCATTGTATTTATATTTTGGCCAGAGACACACATGGACTGGCATAATTTGGTAACCAGTGCAGGCCTATGTGCCCCTCGAGACTGTGAGTGACCAAAAGAGAGTTTGGCCTCTGGAAATCGGACCCACTTGTGGTCACTAACAGTCCCTCGGGACCCATAGATGTGCACTAGTGACCTCATTGCCAGTCCATATGTGTATATTATAACACGCCTCTTTCTGATTCTAAATCCTGACTGGCTGAAACGCAGTCACGTGAGGTTCACTAATCTAGGCTAGCGCATGAAATTTGCGCCAGCGTGAACTAGACGGGCGTATCAAGTTTCGGGCGCGCGCTTTAAGACTTCACGCGCGCGTGATTCCCTGCTAATGTTTCTGACTGGTTACTGCGCCCTCTGGTGGTTGTTTGTTAATGTTTTAAATTTAATTCCGTGTGTGTATTTTTGGCTGAGGCGTGTTATAAAACACATATGGACTGGCATAATTCGGTCACTAGTGCACGTCAAGAGGGTCCTTCGGCCTCGGGAAATAGGACCCTCTTGTGGTCACTCACAGTCCCTCAGGGCCCATAGATGTGCACTAGTGACCTCATTGCCCGTCCATATGTGTATACATGTACTATAGTGCCCTACATGTACATAGGCCTACAAGTATATAATGATATGGTATTTGAAATGTTAGACGGGACATTTACAGACTTTGCACGCTATCCACATTAAAACTAGTACAGTTAGAAAAATGTTATTCTGTTCTTCATAGTCATCTTACTAAACAGTCTGGCTTCAGCTACAGTGATCTCACATTTGCCCCTTCATTTAGCGGTAATTAGACAAAAGATGAAGTGTTACAGATGGGACAGGATGCAACATGGCTTTTGACGAACTTTTAGAAATTGGGAAAACTCTGAGTGAATATGACAGTATCTTAATACCATTTAAATGGAAGCCAATGAACATGTCTGTGCAGACGTCTTCCCGATATTTCATCTCATTAGCTAATGAGCTTATTCAGTCTGTTTTACGGACGAGACAAAATAACATAATTTTTTTCTTTCTTTCAGCGAGGGGCAATTGTCAGCGAGCCGGCCATACAGGTTAAGAGGAAAGACAGAGGAACCCAGATTTGGTCGGTGGAGAAGCTGGAGAACAAGATCATTGACATGAGAGAGATGTACAATGAGAGGAAGGAGAAGGGTCTGCCACTGAAAGTAAGTTGATGGGATTCTTAGGACGTAACTCTCAGACAGCAAGTTAATTGATGGGATTCCAAGTATCTAGTTCTTAGATATGAGAGATATACAATGAGAGGAAAGAGAAGGGTCTACCACTCAAAGTAACTTGATGGGATTCCAGGGACCCAACACTTAGCAAGTTAGTTGTTGGGAATTCAAAGTATCTAGCTCTTTGTAAAGTAGTGTACAATGAGATTTTGACATTCAAAGTCAGTTGATGGGATTCCTAGGACCTAACTCTCAGACAGCAAGTTAGTTGATGGGATTCCTAGGACCTAACTCTCAGACAGCAAGTTAGTTGATGGGATTCCAAAAATCTAACATTCAGACATTGGTGTACAGTCGGCAAAAAGGTCTGCCCCACAAAGTTGGTTGATGGACTTCTTAGGACCATTTACGTTCTGCATAAAGGAAGGATTCAAGTTAAGCTCAGGATGGCACAGGAAAAACCTTAACCCTGCGCTTAACTGGTGTACTATTTTGAAAAGTCTATTTTGTTTTATTTCGGCCAAAGTTTTTCGGCCAACATTTTTCAAACCCCACAAGTTCCCCTTTCAGTCGGGGCTAAAAACATTGTGAATGCACCTTTAAGCCCCGGTAAAGCTTGACTCGGATTTTCCAGGGCAAAACTCGGACTACCCACAAGCATTTTGGAGGATTGAAGGAGAACGCAACTTCGAAAATTTAAATCTTTTTTATTTCGACTGCCCCTCATCTCTTCCGCCACTGCTTCAAGATCTACAACTTGCAATCGAGTCTTTCCACAGTAAAGGGGGCATTTTGTCAACACAGACCATATTTTCCACAAAATACCTTTGTCTGGTCTCAAAATAAAAGAAATAAGTTTCAGTTGTTCTGAAGAGATAACTTAGGCCCAAAAAGGGTTACAAATAGTGTGACAACATGCCTTTCTAAAAACCCTGTGTACAAATTTCCAATATACGCTCGTAACCTTGTGTTACATTTTAGGCCGTCCCGGTTACGAGCGTATATTGGAAATTTGTACACATGGTTTTTAGAAAGGCATGTTGTCACACTATTTGTAACCCTTTTTGGGCCTAAGTTATCTCTTCAGAACAACTTAAACTTATTTCTTTTAATTTGAGACCAGACAAAGGTATTTCCTTGAAAATATGGTCTGTGTTGCCAAAATGCCCTCTTTACTGTGGAAAGACCCAATTTCCAATCAACTCTTGCACGTATTCCTTATTTCAGGATGAGGGACCAACACGCCTGCGCAAGCTCTCGTTTTATGAGTCTCAGGTGATTGGATGTGTCCAATTTGCAAGCATGCCTGTCTAAAACCGATCTTGCGCAGTTTATTTGTCTGTGCATGTGATCGTCTGCTTTTTGTGTTTTGCGCTTCGTAGATTAGTTCACTGTGAACAAACAGCAGGTGGACGAGCGTATAAGCAAATGCTAAATTAATTCAAGGCACAGGCTCGTCAGCAATGCGCGTGCGCCAAATTCGTGGCACGAAATACGCAGCTCCATGCCTTTGCTATGGAGCTGCATATTTCGTGGCATGAATTTGGCGCGCGTGCATTGCTGACGAGCCTGTGCCTTTAATCAGGAGTAAATCTGCTTTGTGTATTATCAGCAAATTAATTTGTTTGCGTTTTGAAAATTGGGACTCCGCCATAAACATACAGGGGCCAGTTTCATTGTGCTGCTTAAAGGAGCGTGTTCAGATTTTTCCAGAAAATGGATTTCATTGTAACCTAACAATCATGTAAAATACCTCCCTAAAATACTATCCATGGGAAGAAAACGGGAAATTTGCAATCTCCAATTTGGATGTGGAAGCAAAAAGGTTGGTGTGATTACTGCACTGCTTTGTGGAACCGGATAAATTAGTTTACAAAACATTGGTGGTTTTTTGACAATCTTCTTGGAAATATATACGGATTGAGAACGCGAAATTTCAGAATGGTAATGAGAAAAATATGGCGAATGATATGGTATCAAAATCTCAACACCCATGGGATCTGGACACGCTCCTAATATATATTAGCTAAAAATGCATGCTTACTGTTGCAGAAAAGTTGTGCTACTGTTAGTTGTTACTGCTATTTTGCGGCCGTGGGGTATTTAAAGATAGTATACATGATTGGTAAACTGTTACAAATAGTTTTATCCCCCTGTGTGATTGAAGATATGCATGATTAAAACCAACCTGAGCAAAAACCAGCTCCGTACTTCGTCTAACTTTTGAGAAAACAGTCAAAAAAGGGTTTGCAGTCATTTCGCCCCAAAACCACTTCGCCCTGAACAATTTCGCCCTGAACCACGGCCTGTGCACCAAGTGGTTTTGGGGCGAAGTGGCATTTGGGAGATGTAGTGTTTGGACGAAGTGATTTGGGGCGAAATGGCACTCGGGCGAAGTGGTTTGGGGGCGAAATGGCACTTGGGCGAAATGGTTTTGGGGCGAATTAAATTTTCATCTCATGAGACGAAAACTAATTGTTTTACTCATTTCTCAAAGACTATAGCACTTCAGACAAAACCATTTCAGGGGAAGTGTTCTACAGTCATCATGTTTATTATTGTGTAAGTTAGGCGTTAATCTGTGAACATTTCTGATTTTCGAGATACCAATTATGTATACTGCCTTTAAGCATGCCTGTGCTTGGAAACAAACATTGTTGCGTCACTAGTGTTTAGCAATTTTGCCTACGAAGCTAGCGAACGCTTAGCAGTGCTTAAGGTTTAACGGGCTATACGAAATAGCCGGAGCCTATGTTAGCACAAAATTAGCTGCTAAACAGCTCCATGAAATTGGTCCCAGTTTTTGTATGCATACGCAAGCATAATGACTGCTTTTTGTGTGTGGTGTATTTGTTGCATGTGAAGTCATTCAATCACATAAATCTGCTTCTCACTTCATTTAGATTAGACGAGATTAGATTTAGAATCGCCCAATCACCAGTCTTTTTTTCTTCTTCTCATCACTCTTAAAAGTCATCTTTAACCTGGTAATTTGGTTGTTCCGTCAAGTTGGTTCACAAAATGCCGCAGTGTTCATGACCCCGTTCTCACGAGAGAAATCGCTTCATTCGACAAAGATAAGTTAATCATCGTTAGTTAATGAAGCGTGCGTTCACAGATCAAATGAAGAGCAGTACCGATCACATTAGGCAACTGCTACAAATATCGAATGAAGCTGTGGAAGGCCACTGTGCCTAATAGCACATGAACATTGCGCGTCAAGTGTTGAGCCTCAAGTGTCTGAAGCGCTCTGTGGTTTTCGGGTGGTAAGTCAAAAACAACGCTTGATAGGCACTTGACGCACGATGCGCTTGTGGAACCAGGGGTTGATTTCACTAATGCTTACATGTACATGTACGATCCTTCGAAACTTAAGATGCGATGGGTTAACTGCTCTGTATTAAACTCGTGTTGCGTCCTAAGAACGATTTCAAGAAACTTGCGATGAGTGTAACGATGCATATCTGCCATGGCAACGCACCGTAAGCTACGATGAGGCAATGGGTCATCGTAGCGTACATTTTGAACAACGATGGTCGTTGTTTTTTCCATTTTTGGAAGACGAGACGAACTCTGGCTTCCCAAGAAACTTATTGCAAGTCTTGATAGATTCTATGCTATAAGCGATATTTACAAGAGAAAATGTAAAAATTGTTACATAAGATTTTAAAAACGGTCACTTCAAAACTGTTAAGTGTCCGATGTGTTTGCTGCATGCAAAAACACGGAAGCTACGCTGCAGTTGGCCATCCATCCATGTCGGCCACAACGTTATGTACGTACGCGTGGAATAAAAATTTGAATGATGCTACTGTGTTCTGCACACGTCCTACACACGACTTAAAAACGCGCAAAACAAAAAACGCTCACGTGCTTGGTGACTGCACGAAATGTATGGTACACGTCCCGTAAGCTGCACGCCACATTATTTACGCGCCCGCTTGCACTACGCAGAACGGACACGGAGACTTTTGAACTCGTGTAGCCGACGACCGTTTTATTAAAAACATAATTTAGCACAGCAAACAGCCTTGGAGTAAATATGCAAATATCCCTAATCAATAATCGAATGCATCGTGTTTACGATAGATTTAGTGAAATCAGCCGCAGCACCCATCGTAGCCACGATCCATCGCAGCCCGAGAATCCATCGCAAGCCTTATTATGGACCTTGACTTACAAAGAGTTTGGTGAAATCGACCCCAGGCCTGCCAAATCGCTTCGTCGAACGAAAAGAGCGTTCACATTACAAATTTGCTTCGTCGATTGAAGCGATCTCTTCGTCGAATGAAGCGTCGAATGAGGAGATTCTAATCTTGAAGAGGCATACATGTACATTCACATCAGGAAATCTCCTCGTGGAATCATCATCAAAGAGATTTCCTGATACTTTCTCATAATTTCGGTATTGAAAGTCAACTGCCAATACACAACGAGCAACAAATTTTCTCCACTTAAAGGCACAGGCTCATCAGCAATGCGCGCGCCAAATTCGTGCCACGAAATACGCAGCTCCGTGTAGCAAAGGCTCGGAGCCGCGCACTTCGCGGCACGAACCTGGGGCGCGCGCATTGCTGACGAGCCTGTGCCTTTAAAGCAGTCAGTCTGAGAGTGGTTATTTTCAGCACACAGAAGCTTTATGCAGTCATGCATAATAAAGTTATGTAAATATTTCTATGCCAACTTAATTACAAAAGAAATTTTCAAATTTTGATTAAACTGAAAATTTCTGCTTTCTTTTGTTGCTCTTTGTAGTAAAATGCCAGTAAAAACTCTATAGTCAATTTTTCTTATTTCTATTTCTCGCATTCATTCCTTTCATTCCTTGTGCTCTAAAGTGTCCTTTTTTCACTCCAAGTTTCTCTTCAGATAACCCTTTTGTCAAAGACTAAACACTAACGCCTCTCTTTTTCTCCACTAACCCAATTCCGCTGGTCAGGATTTCCTAGCCGGGATTCTCTCCCTCCAGGTGACCCTTGAACTTTGACCTTTATTAATATTTTCTTGCTTGGTCCTATGAATCTGTTCAAAAGTTCAGTCAAAATTGTTTAACAATTGTGAAATGTCTGTGTATTGTGTAATTGTGTATTGTAGAAATGCACTGTGCATTGTAGTCTACGTGTTTGTACTATTGTGGTTAGCCTATTATTATATAAAATGAAGCTTTTGTGGATACTGTGCATTTCTGATACTGTGTTTTTCTGATACTGTGCAGCACAGAGAACTAATCCGATGCGCGTCCACACTGGGCGCACCAAAGCACACATGCACGCGCGCGTCCATCCTGAGATCTCAGGGAATTTCCACTATGCGAAGCGACGTGACAATACCCTGAGGAAATACACGCAAATCTGTGGAGCGAGCCGGCTGTTGTCTTGAGCCAACTCACGCCCGAGTCATTTTGATGTAATTTAATCAATTCGGTCATGTTATGCCGAAAAGAAACAATTTCTATACTTTCCAGAAATTGTATTGGGTTCCGTTCCTTATGACTGTCCCATTCCTACCAAACTTTCAAACGACGAACCTTATTTACTCCGCAGTTGTTCACATTAATAACAGGGATGCATGCTGACGAATGTAATGGAACGGATTCCCCAGTATGCTTTAAACATGTTAAATAGCAGCCAATCGCCGACGCGGACAACGGCCAGCATTACCGAGTACATGTATCACATGCATGCACGGTGTTTACAATCTGCGCGCGTTACATTTGAATGCCTGCAATCGTGCTACAATGCACTGCAAGCGTCCTGATTGGTCCAGCAGAGGCGACAAGATTTCTGTCGCTAGTCCTACCGCCAAATGGGGCCTTTTTCAACAGGGCCACTGTACGCAGGAGTTAGGGAGTGCGTTAAAGGGGCACTGTTGCAAGAGGATGGCGCGCGTCATGCATCGAGTGAATGGATTGCGGTGTGTACAGTAACACAAAAATACTGTACAACAGTAACAGACGCACATGCAGTTGTAAACGTTGCAAATGAAGTTTTCAACACCAAACAGATAAAAATCTTGCGGAAATCTTACAAAACAAAGAAGGTACAGTTGTATAAGCTACATTTTATATAACAATAATAATATTGGATGTCTTTTCGGGCGATATGTAGCCTTTGTTAAGGCCTCACAGCTGGGTGGGTGTGTCGCGCGCTAGAACGAGAGCGCCACCATGCGACGTGGACGGGGGCGAGCAGCACAGCTGCGACGCCTTTGCTGTCCCGGAATAATAGTTTATTAATGTATTACAGCCCCTGTTACATTATTCATCCCTGCGTTGTTGTGCTGCAAATGTATGTTTGTGTTGACGCGCGTGCGTTGTATGTGAAGCACGCACGCGTCCTTACAAACCGCTCGTCCCGTCCTCGTCACATGGTGGCGCTCTTGTTCTGGCGCGCGACACCACCAGCTGTGAGGCCTTGAACAAAGGCTAGGCGATATGAGAATATACCGCACTCGTCATGAAAATACCGAACTCGCCTTCAGCTCGTTTAGTATTTTCATGACTCGTGTGGTATATTCTCATATCACCCTCAAAGACATCCAATATTATACAAATATTGACTGCAATGAGGAGCATGGTTAAGATTATAGGCCCAAGGTGATCTCGAAGCCATGACTATGCCCCGAGGCGGAAGCCGAGGGGCATAGTCATGGCTTCGAGATCACCGAGGGCCTATAATCTTAACCATGACCCGAATAAACAGCAGTCAATATTTGTTTTATATACCGAATGTGTAGATTTTTGTCATCTGGTTGGTTAAAAGTAACGAGTCATCATATACAGTCATGACAGTGGTCCTTCGCGTTTCGATTTCGGAAGCTGGTCTACGGCGGAAAAGTTGTATATTTACAGCAAACATTGTAGCATAATCACCTGGCACTTTAGTAGCACATTTCACCTGACACAGTTTTAACTGTAGGCCACTTCTCTTACTTTCTTAAGGACTTCATCATCTACGACAGACGACAAAATGACGTCGAGATTCCGCCATTACCGTCCTGATGAATGTTTACGTGAAGCGCACAGCTGCATAGTTGGTGCACAGCTATAGCTATGCTAACACATGTAATGCGCGCGTCCGGAACCCGCTTAATGACTATGCCCAGCTGCATAGTTGGTGCACAACTAGCTATATGCTAACACATGTAATGCGCGCGTCCGGAACCCGCTAAATGACTATGCCCGGGGCATGGCAAAGACTATTGACCAGTTGGCATACGCGCCGGGTCTAGCCGATTCAATGCCCCCACTTTTAACCAATCAGATGACTGGAATCTACGCATGAGGTATATAATACAGAATATCGTTTATGCGGACACCATGCATTTATGGCAAGTGTACATCCTGTCCTGAAATACCAATTACTGGACACAAAAGAAATAAATGTATGAGGTACAAACAAATATTTACTGCTCTTTATTCGGGTGATGGTGCAATCTACTGCCCCTCGGTGATCTTAAGACAGCCTGCGGCCTCGGCCTGCAGCCTCGGGGGGAAATAGCAGGCTTACCATCTCAAGATCACCTCGGGACAATAGTTTGCACCAGTCGGACTCTAGTCCGAGTCTTGTCTGTGGACTCGAGTACAACAACACTGTTAATAGGTGATATTTCGTTTTCTTTGTGTTTAATTTTGAATTGTTTTTTAAACTCATTTCATTTCTGTCTTTTGAGGAAAATTTAAAATTCTCCTCACATCGTTTCTCCTAAATTGGAAAAAGCATGTAATCTTACGAAGTCACCATTTTTGTAGCAGTTTTCTGTTTAATTTCAGTACAATACTTATTTTTTTTATTTATTTTTTGTCGTATTCTATATTGAGAAAGTCTTTGTCTGCACCAGTTTTTGTTTGTTTGGGGTCTCCATGTTTTATTTTCCATAATTTTTTTCTCTTTTTGTAGAAATGAATTGTTATTTGAATAATACCCTCTTGAAAGAAGCCGTTCTTATTCCAGGGGATGTACTGACGATAACTTTATTGTATTCAAACACACAGGAGTATTTCTTGCCTAAGCCCCACAATATTCCTGGAATTACAACAGCCAATACGTCGAAGGTGACAACAACCGAAATAATTTTGCATGGTGTCTTGAATTTGGTGCATGCCATGCTTGAAAAAAAAAATACTTGTGACAAAGTGATTGTTAGTTGTTTAGCATTGATCACGATTGAAAAAAACCTTTTCCCTAGGAAAACAAGTGTTCACTTTTTCAAATAACCGATTTGAAAATAAGCAAAGACAATAATTGAATTTAGGATTTGAACCCTGAGGGCCCTTTCACACATTCCCTGTTTTGTGTCCTGGTTGGCCCCGGTGCGTCCCGGTGTCCAAACCGGGATGAATTTCTAATCTCACTAAATAAGTGTTTGGTACTGCAAAATCGGAAAATAGAATTAAGTACTGACAAAGACATGCTAAAGCTTTTCGACTTGCACTCTTCAGAGCAAAACGCAAGAAATGGCGTGGGTACGCTATCGGTGTAATTATAAGGCTGAAGAGCGGTGAAGACGTGATCAGAATGCTACGTGCTGATTGGTCAGCTGGCAACGGCAGGGAGTACACTTCTGCGCATGCGCCATTAGACTACGTGTAGCGTGTGAACAAATTCTTTCTGGCGACATAACACAGGTTTTGAAGTGAATATTATATACGTAGCTTCGAGCATGTGGAGATGCATGATACTACATGCTCTGGCCAGTACCGTGAACTGCTGTTCGCTGTATTGTTCCGAGCACTCGGGGTGATCAAGCAAGTGTTGTCCTATAGCAGATGTGCATTCGGGCTGTGTTGAAGCTTTGCGAACGTTTGCGGGAAGCAGACACGTTGCTGCGGATGGAGGATGGGACATGCTGTTTAATTTTATTTTTTTGCTCACCACATCCAACAGCGGAGGGACCGCCAATTACAGGAATGGAGCAAGTGTGGTTGAGTGCCTTGCTCAAGGGCACAGGTGCCACAACCCGTCGCGGCCCGGAATCGAACCTACATTCTAGTACTAGCACAGGAACTTAAGTTCGATGCACTAGACCGCTCGGCCATAACACCCCATAATGCGATCCGCCAGTCTTAAGACGTACGTCCTACGTACCGAGCTTCACATCGGCACCGAAACAATCGGCGCGTAGCATTCTGATCACGTCATCACCGCTCTTCAGCCTTATAATTACACCGATAGCGTACCCACGCCATTTCTTGCGTTTTGCTCTGATGAGTGCAAGTCGAAAAGCTTTAGCATGTCTTTGTCGTTACTTAATTCTATTTTCTAATCTCACTATCCTACCAAGGAAAGCCGGGAAGGGAAAGTCTAAGGGCAAGTCCAGTGCCCCAAAGAAGCAACAGCAGTGTCCCGGCTTCAATAGGATTGCACAAGGCGGCATTAGGGGGCCACTACGGCTGTGCCCGTGGCCTTAGGGTCCACTGGGGCTCTAGTAGGGTCCTGCTAAGTTTTACTATGATTACAATTTCTTCCCGGTTGATCCCGGCAAAGTATTGCACGCAAAACTGCACTGGGGCACGTTGCCGATTGAAGACGGTTGGTAAGGATTGACTACGGGTCACTAGTCAAGAGTACGGTCTAACTAGGATCAACTACGAAGTGCTATCGTAGCGCCACTGGCACGCATGGCACGCAAACCATGGAATGTGTGACTATAGCTTCAGGTGCATTCACACTGAACATTTTTCACGCATTACGAGCATAAATTGAAAATTCGGCACAGAGAAAATTTGAAGTTAAATGACGCACTATAAAAAACTACAAAATCAACTTGGGAAGCGAGGGTTTTTTTTTTATTCTGTAATTTTCAGATCACTGCATCGGTTTACACCAAATTGCCTACGCGCCAGTGACGCCACATTTTTTCAAGACGACGCATGTCAAAATTACAACCGTAACGCCTGAAAAAGACGGTGGATTTACCAGCATTAGTTTTCATACAGCTGATAGATTTCAAGGCCAAAATCCGTAATTTTGCATGATTTTTGTAAATTGTTTCTTTTTTCCAGATTGTCAACATCAGATTCTTTGTCCAAATACCTTTATAGTTTTCATTTTTATTATTTGTTTATATTCAGACAAGCTGTCTTGAAGACTTTTTAAAATGTTTTGTCGCAAAATTTGGTTGTCGTTATTGTATTGACTAGGCACATGCAATACCTAATATTGCTTGTCTTTGGTTTAAGTTCATTTTGTTCAATCGCATGTACGGGTATTCCACCCATGCCCCTTTATTTATTTATATGCAGTTTTGTTTTTGTGTGTACGGTGTGTGAACTTTCAATATTTGAACCCTTTTGAACCCCTATCAATTCCTTGCATGCATTTTATGCACACACAGTCTTGTAACACCGCGGACGTCCCAGTGGCTACATGTATGTTCAGACATAGGACTGGGCAATTCCAGAAATTCAGAAATTTCATAGACTTTGAGGGCTTGTAATGCTTCACGTATTCAAGTTGTTTGATTTTAAACACATGTTCTTTAAGCATCCTTGATGGAAGTGTAATTCCTGAAAATCCCATTGTGATCCCATTCTTAACAAGCATAATAGGTCCAGAAAAACCTCGGTTTCGGTCGGACGTAATCATTGAGTACGTCCGAAACCGAGGTTTTTTTTAACGTACTTCGCTTATTGAGAATGGCATTACAATCGTTTTTTTAGGAATTACACTTCCATCAAGGATGCTTGAACAACATGTGTTTAAAATCAAACAACTTGATACGTGAAGCATTACAAGCCCTCAAAGTCTACGAACTGCAAAACTGAATTTCTAGAATTGCCCGACTACGGAGACCAAAAAAGGTCAAACATTCCGCGGTCGTTTCGGGGGACTTTTCCTGGCCTAAAAAACTGAGCATTCAGACATGACCGAGTTTGACCGAAAATGGTCTATCTAAGGTCACACAGCGGCATCCTGACTTTCGCTATGAACGCCAAGAATACATGCCGTACGGTTTGCGCGTTTGCGCTCTTGAATGAGGTGGGTCACGGGCACGGCGACAACTTAAACCCGATGTTCAACTGTCCAAACATGGTACTAGAGGGTCTAACTTGAGTTAAACCAAATAGGTCTACGTAGAAGACCCAACTGAGATAGACCGTTTTCGGTTGAACCGAAGTTAGTCCGCTTTTAGTTCTGTGTTTGGACTTAGTTTTTTTTTTGGCGACTGCTCCAAATCGCGGACATCCTTGGCAATCGCGGACCCTATTGTTCCTATTGTTAAAGATAGTATACATGATTGGTAAATTGTTACAAATAGTTTTATCCCCCTGTGTGATAGAAGATATGCATGATTAAAACCAACCTGAGCAAAAACCAGCTCCGTACTTCGTCTAACTTTTGAGAAAACAGTAGAAAAAGGATTTGCAGTCATTTCACCCCAAAATCACTTCGCCCTGAACCATTTCGCCCTGAACCACGGCCTGTGCACGAAGTGGTTTTGGGGCGAAGTAGCATTTGGGCAATGTATAGTGTTTAAACGAAGTGATTTGGGGCGAAATGGCACTCGGGCGAGATGGTTTGGGGGCGAAATGGCACTTGGGCGAAATGGTTTTTGGGCGAATTAAATTTTCGTCTCATGAGACGAAAAATAATTGTTTTACTCATTTCTCAAAGACTATAGCACTTTAGACGAAACCATTTCAGGGGAAGTTTTCTACGGTCATCATGTTTATATTGTGTAAGTTGGGTGTAAATCTGTGAACATTTCTGATTTTCGAGAAACCAATCATGTATACTGCCTTTAAAGGTCACCCATTTGAATACAGAAGCCTGCACACGTACATACAACCATCTGAACTGCTTAAAAAGTAGCACACAATTTTAATTTTTTTTTAGATGTTTTAAGTTTAAAGAAGGCCACAATACCCTAAGACTGCTAAATTAATGTCGTGATTAACCGTGTCTGGTCTTTAACACTTCATGTGTGTGTTTGTTGTATCTTTCCTCCACTAAGCCGCCATTGCAACCTTTAACCCATAATTTATTTTTCATTTTCATTTCCTCCCCTTTGCAGCATGCAGGCACATCTTTGTTACCATAATTTAACCTTTGACCCTTAATTCTTTTGTTTGTGATTTCTTCCCTCCACTCAGGAAGAGTTCACTTTTCATTGAACATATACGTATGGTCAATTAAGTCTAAATTATTGTGCTACGTTTATTAAATGACAACTAACTTCATGCGGCACCGGCTTCATTTTTCCAGGCGAGTCAAATTATACAAGTGTTTAACCCTCTTGGAAGGGACCCTACCAGTTGCCGACTGGCTAATTATGCGTTTTTGTTAATTACTCTGCGTATATGAATGTAGTTAAAATCTCATTTTCCATGACTTTATACATTATACGCTTGAGAAACATATTGTAGAATTTGTGTGGCCTGGGTAAGTTCATTCACCCGCTGTATCAGTTACAAGCTACCAGGCCAGCAGTCCCACATGGGAATTCCCCATTGACTGTGCACAAACAGCCTTGGCATGGGGGGATGGGTAATTGATGCAGTTGATGAAATTGATGAAATTGGGCATTTGGGAACTGGAGTGATGTCTGTCATCTGTTGGGCATGTTCTTAAAGCTTTTTTTTTTAGCTTTTTTTAAAAAGCATATCCAGCTATAAACGGAGTAAAGGGAGGTTTTGACTGCCCATTTAGCCAACCCCCCACCCCTCCCCCCTGCAAAAATTCCTGGATCCGCACCTGGTTATATACAATCTCAAGACCGTCCGAAAGAATTTGGAAATGCTAAGAGTCCATTTATGCAGGGGTATATGCCCCGTTCATTGAGTTACACACTGCCAGCTGTCGACTGGTACACTCCTGTAACGAGGTACCCGGATCGTCCACGTGCACCGCAGGGTTAAAGCTAAAAGCCTTGCCTGGCAACAACCTTTGACCTGTGTTCCCCGAAATCAAAGCAAAACTCCAAATTGTTCGTTTTGCATTTACTGGATGCTTTGCCCGGTGGAAACCTCGTGTAATTCAGTGTAAGCTACTTGAACGCCACTAATATGACCTTTAAACGTTGATATGCATTTGTTTGTGTTTTATTTCCTCCACTCAGCAGGAGTCAGACGATCAGTTTGGAGAAGACCCTTTTTATGAATCACAAGAGAACCACAGTTTAATTGGAGTTGCAAACATCTTCCTGGAAGTTTTATTTCATGATGTCAGGCTGGACTATGCTGTGCCGATCATAAGCCAACAGGGAGAGGTATGGATGGGACGGAATGATGGGACGGAATG
Source organism: Henricia sp. BOLD:AAB3569 (assembly GCA_037783545.1). NCBI lineage: Eukaryota > Metazoa > Echinodermata > Asteroidea > Spinulosida > Echinasteridae > Henricia > Henricia sp. BOLD:AAB3569. The sequence continues at coordinate 657,757 of JBBELK010000715.1, forward strand.
ATGGGACGGAATACTAGTACACCGCACAGGATCACTAAGTTTGATTGTGTACAAACAAATGGTATTTCGCAGGGGAGTGGAGCTCACAGCCGCTTGAAACTCGTCAAATGGGGCGAATTTGTGTTACCTGTTAAGAAAGAGCTCAGATACAGATTCAACCTACTGTACATTTGTTTTGAGATTATATCGGCGTCTACGGGTGAAATATCTTGACTTAATTTGTCATGAGGTTGGTGCGCACGGTAGTGCAGGACGTTGAGCGTGCACGCAGCACCAGCTGTACTGACTAGATTCCCACGCACTCATCGATGCACGCTCATCGTACCTTGCTACCGTGCGCACCGACCTTGTAACAAATCAAGTCAGTATTTCACCCTTAGACGCTGATATAATCTCAGAACAGATATACAGTTGGTTATAAACTGTATCTGAGCTCTATATTACCAGGTGACACTTGTATCCAAAATGCAAATTCGCCACATTTTACGAGTTTCAAGCAGGCGAGAGCTCCACTCCCCTGAGAAATCCCATTCATTTGTATCTTTTGAGAACATTACACAACCATTGGACTTACGGCTTTAAATGCCATCCAGATAATAGAGCAGTTGGATCTAAACACCTCGCTTAAGTACGAAAATTCCTTGAGTGGTTTTGAACCCACAATCTTAGGTTGTTTCTACTTGTAGTTTGCGATTCAATCATTTCTTCTAAGCCACTCGGCCACAGAAATACCATGTGTCAAAAAAGTCCTATGACAAATTTGTCCGAGATGATGAGATTTAAAAACCATACCAAACCCCCCCCCACCCCCCAAAAAAATTAACTCAATTTGCCACTTTCGACTGGCATCCTCCAAGGAAATTGTCTTGAACACAACATCTGGTATGGTGCCTGATCACCATTGAAATGAAACAACTAAACATAGGATGAGAAAAAAAATCATGAGGGCCTTATCGAGATTCGATCCCGACACCTCTGACTCACAAGGCAGATGCTCTACCAGCTGAGCCATAAGGCACAGTTGGTATACTACCTCAGGTTTTCCCTATAGACCCAATTCTTCTCTTGGTGTTGCATGGTGGCGCAACTGAGGGAGTATACCAACTTGAGGGAGTATACCACTGTGCCTTATAGCTCAGCTGGTAGAGCATCTGCCTAGTGAGTCAGAGGTCTCGGATTCAAATCCCGATAAGGCTTCTCTCATCTCAAGTAAGGAAATTGTCTGTCAGAGGTTTCTTTGCACCTCATAATGAGTTGCACAAAACAATCACTTAGGTGTGAAATGACATTACGGGGTGATCCTGCATTCCTTCAAAAGCTGTTCAGCGTTCGCCCTTAACTTTTTAAGTTATACAGAAGTAGCCTATAGTACTACCAGTACCAGGGGCCAATTTCATAGAGATGCTTAAGCATAACAAATTGCTTAAGCATGAAAAACTGATAAAATTAGGTTACCAGCAAAAATTCATGAGATTGTCATGGTAAGGAAACAGTCCTCTAACACTGGTCATTATACAATACTTCTATCACACGAGGATTTCACTGGTAACATTCCCTACTAAGCAAGAGTTTTTGTGCTAAAGCAAATATTTGTTCTTAAACACCTCTATGAAATTGGCCCCTGGGCAGGTCTTTAACTTGTTGGCTTGGATTCAAGTCAGTTTTTGGTTTTTGACCTGTGACTTGACTCTGGAGAAAATGACTTGTGACTGGACTTGGAAAATAAGATTGATTGATGACTTGAAATAAAAACTAGTCATCAAGTTTCCAGCCCCAGAGACATACATGTACATAGCTGCAAGTGCAGTCTTTTGCTCCAGGGGAATACATTGGAAGGGTGGCCAAGGACCGTATTGAAAGCGAATTATGGCTGTGGGAGATTTTTATGAAAGAAACTGTAGAACCATGTGGGTCTGTTTTATTTCAACTGGACAGCCGGACCATTAAGGGAGGCTTCCCAGCTGGCCCAAGACCATTTCAACTGTCATTTGGCCAACGGACCAGTGCTAATTCGAACGCTGCTGTTGACTGCAGCACAGGCTTACCGTCACCATCTCCAGCGATGTGTCAACATTGGAGGATGCCAAGTCAAAAATGGCAGATTCTGAAATTGAGCTTTTTATTTCATATTGCTTTTAAATCTCGCCCTCTCAGTCAAAGCTGATGCAAGTTGCTGAATAAAATCTGTCGGGCCTTGTTTACATGATCTGAAATTTTGGTTTAAAGGCCCAGTGGATCATTTGCAATGACCCCAAAAAGTATTCAACGAGTTTACAAGAGGAAAGTTCTGAAAGTAAATATTGAATTAATAGCAACTACCCAATGAAAGGTTTCCGCTCAAAATGATATAATTTTACCAGAAAATAATCCGTAAAGATGAAATTATTTAGATCGTTTGCAAACGATTTACTTATTTTTGATACGCATCTACGCGGTCCAAAATGCATGGGCACTGTGTACTCCGCGTGCGTGTTCCAACGCAATGCATTTTTATGGATTGCGCGCACACGCAGTATATGATGTGCGCCACAGATTACATGACTCAAGCCACATAGTACCCGATCAACTGAGAACGAATATTTGAAACACCCCGCCAAGACCAGGAAAACGAATGTGGATTTTCATGGTTTTTTTAAACGTGGTACATTTGACAAAGCTGAAATTTCTTCGGATGAGTTTGTTGATGTCTTTCTTTTGATTTATAATGGTTTTATTCGCAGAATCGCTCAAAAACAGATCATCTACAGGGCCTTTAAATCCTTTTAGGATCAAAAGTAGGAAAGTTTTTTGACACGTGTACCTATGACAATTTCTTTGTTGAACATTTGCGTTAAAATGGCGTGTACAGGCTATTATGATAAATTGTGGTGTTGTTTTCTGTGTTAGGTTGCCGGCAAGCTCCATATTGAGATCCAGCGAATCAGCGGCTCCATCCCAGCTTCGGATCACTCCCTAGACAGCCAATCAGACAGCAGCAATGAGAGCTCCAGCGGCTACGAGCATGACGAGGGACTGGAAGACCACGAACCCGAAGGCGGTTTGGCCGTGGGGGCGCCGCTCACGTGCAAGGTAAGATTATCGCTTCTAATACCATAAAACCTTGGGTATGAAGCACTCCCCAACTTTCGAGCTTTGGGAGGGAAAAAATAACAAATATGCAACAAACTCACAGCAGCAAATAGTTTCTTTTTTTTCTTTTAATAATTTTTATCATTTTTATTCTTGCGCGTAGTGTCCATGTTATTTGTGCACTGTGGTCGTGCGCATACCACTAGCGAACATGGAAAGAGGGCCCTCTATTTACTGATTCAATCAATAATGACTGATTCAGTGAATAGACCGTGTCGAATAGCTGCCATCTTGAAGGGCAACTTTTGTCATTTAAATCGGTCAACAATGTAAGCACAAAATGTCCAACCATGCATGTCCTCGAGGAACAAAGAAGCTGCACCACAAGATGGCGGCTATTTGATACGGTCTGCCACTTCTTACATGTACCACATGCACTATGTGTTCGTGCATCACAACGCGGGTTGACCGGTTCGATTTGTCATTCGCTGGCCCATATACATCAAGATATTGTTGATGATTTTATTATCCACACTCATTAAGGGGGAATGTATAGGGTATTTATTTGAAACTAAATTCATTTTTATGCCATCATCTTTAATCATGTTCAATCTAAACAAAAATGAAACCACAGAGTGAATAGACTGTTTCTGCGACCGATTATCTACGTGTAACAGAAATCTTGAGTTATCCAGGGGCGCGTTCAATAGCGCAATACGTATGCATACCGACAATACCTTCTACGGTAAAGGTATAGGAAAATACCCAATACCGGCGTACGTATTGTGCTATTTAACGCGCCCAAGGTTTGATTGATCAAAATTTTTATTGCATGTGTGGGGCACTTCTGTTTAAAAACTGTCTTTTAAATTTCTGTTGTTTGGCCGTTTTCATATTGGTGACTTTTCATACTGGAATGAAGTCCCCTCTGGAATGTAAACAGCAGTTCTATTAAGCACATTGGCCCCCTCTGTTTAGAGAAGGGCCTTAATAGCACTAATACTGACTGCCAGTTAGTGTCTTTCAGAAAGACAAATTTTAATGGTAGTGTCAGATGTGCTGATGTGCAAGAGCAAATAACGTCTGTCTGTTAAAAATGGCAGAAGTTTGGAAGTTCCAGGACCATTAGCATTTGAGCTGCCTAGTGGTAGTATAAACTTCCTACATTTAAAGGCAGTATACATCATTGGTAATCTCGAAAATCGGAAATGTTCACAGATTTACGCCTAACTTACACAATATAAACATGATGACCGTAGAAAACTTCCCCTGAAATGGTTTTGTCTGAAGTGCTATAGTCTTTGAGAAATGAGTAAAACAATTAGTTTTCGTCTAAATTTTTCGAAAATTCAATTCGCCCCAAAACCATTTCGCCTAAGTGCCATTTCATCCCAAACCATTTCACCCGAGTGCCATTTCGCCCCGAATTACTTCGTCCAAACACTACATCACCCAAATGCCACTTTGCCCCCAATCCACTTCGTGCACAGGCCGTGGTTCAGGGCAAAATGGTTCAGGGCGAAGTGGTTTTGGGGCGAAATGACTGCAAACCCTTTTTTGACTGTTTCCTCAAAGTTAGATGAAGTACGGAGCTGGTTTTTGCTCAGGTTGGTTTTAATCATGCATATCTTCAATCACACGGGGGAATAAAACTATTTGTAACAGTTTACCAATCATGTATACTATCTTTAAACATGTATTGTCTGTGCGTTTTGGGTGTTGCAACTCGGAAAAATAATTTTGTTTGTTTTTTAATTTATATTTTTCTCGAAACATAAAAGTTATTCGCTTTCAAATGAGACACCTAGTCAGCTCATATGGAACACGCACACAGAAACTGCACGCTCCCGAAAGCAAAATGTGCACTGTGACAAGTACCCGGTCGTGTGCGTGCACACGTACAACACGCCTGCATTATGCGTAACGCACGCGATCGAACACGGTGTAGGAAAGTAAATGCAAAACATTGCAAAATGACGAGCTAATTTTGGTGAGTTTTACCGATTTACACACAAAGGTATAATTTATAAATGAGATTAAAAGTAGGTTTGGCCAGTCTTAAACAATCCGTTTATAACCGGCTAGTGTCCTGGGCGCTGATAATGGCCCTCGCCTCTGATAAAGGCCCTCGCCTGGCCGCTCAGGCCATTATCAGCGCCCAGGACCCTAGCCGGTTTTACACATATGTTTACGACTGGCCAAACCTACTTTTAATCCCTAAGTTATGTAATGCTGTGGTTCCTAAGATTCATAAAAAAATCATCTGCAAATTATTTAATGGCCTTTAATAACCCTTAGTGATTTCATTTTTAATTTCTCCCCACCCTCCCCCTCCCCACCCCCTCCCCCACCCCTTCACCCCTCAGGTGAGGATACGAGAAGCGACAGACCTGCCCCCCAGCCTTGCCAACTTTGTCTTCTGCCAATACACCTTCTGGGGTCTTGACGGACCCACGGTCGTTCCTCCATTCATCAACCCTGATCTGGAGGAGTTACCAGGGAGATCTAGGGATGGTAGCAAGGGAAGCATGAGGTTTAACCACACGAAGGTAAGACAGAGAGCAGGGGCGGATCCAGGGGGCGGTGGGGGGCGCACGCTCCCCCTTTCCTTTAACAAAATAATAATAAAAATTAAAAAATATAAAAATTTTTAAAAAATTATCGATAACTTTAATAATAATAATAATAACATTTATATAGCGCAGTTACTATACAAATATACTCGACTGCGCTTCACAAAATCCATAACTTGCTGAAATTTCTTAGTATTCAGTGATGGGAAACGCTTCCACAAAAAGATGTGTTTTTAAGAGCGTTTTTAATGTATCAACAGAATTTGCATTGCGTACATGAAATGGTAAGTTATTCCAAAGCTTTGGAGCAGCACACACAAATGCACAATCACCAAGAGTAACCTTATTTCTCTGATAAGGATAGCTAAGAAGTAACCTATCTTGTGAACTGCAAAGATTATACATACTTTGTCGAGACTTAAATTCTAACAATTCAGAGATGTAACCAGGAGCAAAACCATGCAAAGCCTGGTATGTTATCAGAAGTAATTTAAATACAATTCTTTGTACAACCGTTGGGGTATCTGCCTCATATGACATCACACCTTTGTCTGCTTAAAGTGGTTAAATGTTGCCTAAAATCGCACCACAGAGCGTTACATGTTTGCCTTTTTATTATCTTCACCATTTCATACCTAAACATTGGGGAGGTCAGATGCAAACACAATTTTTTTTATAAATCAATACGATTTTGATGTAGCATTTATTTTGTTTAGGGTTAAAGTAACTTTCGATTACTGATTAATCAAAATTTTGTAATGATTGCAGGAGTTCACGGTCAACGTTTCTGAAGATTTCATCGAGCATGCCCTCGAGGGTTCTCTTGCCATGGAGGTGTGGGGTCATCGCAGCGGCGGATTCAACACATCGTCCAAACCGGGCTGGGAAATCGACAATCTCAACGCCAAGTCGCGATCGCTAGCTGATAGGTGAGAACTAGTGTAAATTTAACATTCAAAAATGGTAGTGTAAGAACCTGTGTACACGGTTTACTCGTGTATAAAGCACACCCCTAACTTTAAGGGAAGAAAACAAAAATTACCTCAAATATGTGGGTATTTCTATAAATTAGGGGTCCAATGTTGGTGTCCCCCCGTTAAATTTTTCATCTTGTTTTTTAAAATTCAGGACACATTCTTTAAAGGGCCCATGACATGCTAAACAACTTTTCGCCTAATCTTTGCTTCATATGATGGATTACTTGTTCAGCAAGACATGCTATTGATCGTTTGGATGTAAAATCAATAAAAGGTAGCCTTTTTAAACCTTGAAGATTTAATTGCAATAAACCACAGACAGAGGGCGCTGTTTGGAGTGCATCACGTGAGGAAGACAGAAGGGAAAAGTTAAGAAAAAACATAAGACTTCAAGTTGGACTTGTGGCTAATTGCTGCGGTTTCCCCCCCCCCCCCCCAGTTTCATCATGGCTTACAACAGGAAACATGTAGAACAAACTCAAACAGTCATGGATTACAAAAGTTCCAGAACGTTTGAGAAAAAAGGTGGAATCTTTTGTGCACATTTAAATGTGATTTTCCTGTGTTTCCCTCTTGTGACATCATGACCTTGGTCATGAATATGCATATTGGTATTAGCATAAAAACTAAAAATCTTTGTTTTAACCCCCACAATAAGCTCCAAATAGGATTTTTATGAATGTAACCGAGTATATTGGTTTTATAGCATAAATTTCATTGATAAAAATCTCAAATAAGGGGCCCTTTAAATACTTTCCATCTCAAAGAGTGAGTACATAAAGTACAATTCATACACAAATGGTTTAAAGGCATGTTAATGATTCTTGTATGAAAAATAACATATCAGGTGTAACGGGGGACACCAAATGTCACACTTTTGGACCCCTAATTTATAGAAAGACCCATGTAGCAAGCTTACAGCAAATGTTTGACAGCAAATACTTCAGAATGTGCGTTTGTGCCTAATCTTGGGTTTTACCTGGCTTGACAAGGTTGCTATCCGCCATTACTGTGTCCTTACTATGGCACGCCAAAGCAGAAAATAATTAAACACTGATAATTTAATGTTGACGCGCATTTTCGCAAATGATGTGCAAGAAAAAAAAGGTTGGCATGACTTTTAAATGTTGATAGACTGTTTGAAACTGGCATAACGTGCTTTTGTTGGCAAGTTTTTAAAAATGTTAAGACTTGTTTTTCAGGGTTGATGGCAAAATTATCAGTGTTGAATTATTTCCGCTTTGGCGTGCCATAGTATGGACACAGTAATGGCGGATATGATAGCTGTTGTCGTCACACGTATGGCACGCCAAAATGGAAATAATTCAACACTGATAATTTTGCCATCAACCCTGAAAAACATTTTTTTAAACTTGCCAACAAAAGCACGGTATGTCAGTTTCAAACAGTCTATCAACATTTCAAAGTCATGCCAAACTTTCCTGCGCAACATTTGTGAAAATATGCGTCAACATTAAAGATAGTATACATGATTGGTAAACTGTTACAAATAGTTTTATCCCCCTGTGTGATTGAAGATATGCATGATTAAAACCAACCTGAGCAAAAACCAGCTCTGTACTTCGTCTAACTTTTGAGAAAACAGTCAAAAAAGGGTTTGCAGTCATTTGGGGCGAAATAACACTCGGGCGAAGTGGTTTCGGGCGAAATGGCACTTGGGCGAAATGGTTTTGGGACGAATTGAATTTTTGTCTCATGAGACGAAAACTAATTGTTTTACTCATTTCTCAAAGACTATAGCACTTCAGACAAAACCATTTCAGGGGAAGTTTTCTACGGTCATCATGTTTATATTGTGTAAGTTAGGCGTAAATCTGTGAACATTTCTGATTTTCGAGATTACCAATGATGTATACTGCCTTTAAATTATCAGTGTTGAATTATTTTTCGCTTTGGCGTGCCATAGTATGGACACAGTAATGGCGGATAGCAACCGGTTGTCAAGCCAAGTGAAACCCAAGAATACTATACAATATTTTTTCTTGCAAATTGCACTTGTGTAACATTCTTTTTGCACTGCAGTCATGGAGCAAGTTCAATTAAGCAACTGTAGTTAAAGACAGATTACATGATTGGAAAACCTTTAAAAACAGAAACAAACAGCATTACATAACTAAAGAATAATGTTGATAAACTGCCTTGTAGAAATTTCAGCCACATAGATGCAGTAATACTTCAGAAAACCTGGAAAATCCATGCATGTTGAATGAATGGTAAAAAAAGTATATTTTGCAAACAATTTAACAAAAAAAAGCACCTTTAGTTGGCAATATCTTCCACAAAGGCACTATTTTTCTCGGGTAAGAAAAATCACTTAGTGTTTGTTACCATTGCTATCAACACTTTTAATCGGGTTTTTCTTGTCAACTTATGAAGTAACATTTTGGGTCACTGCAAATGATAATTCCGAGATTGCCCAGTTAACCCTGCCTCTTAGATATTGTTGCTATGTGCTCACAAGCCATCGCAAAAAAATGGCGAGACTACGTACAAAGCAACGGGACTCGGCATGGCAAGCACAGATTCATTGGAGAAAACCCAAAGGTATTTATGTTTTGAGGTCGACAGTTACCGTAGCACACACTGAGCGAAGGGCTAGTAATGCAGGGATGACATATATTTATAAAAATGCGCTTTCCTACCTTTGAACAGTGAATCGCCCGACATAGAAACCGAAATTCACCCGGTCACTGGCGCATACAACATACAAACTGTATGGGCAGAAAATCGCGGGATTGTTTGTGATGATTGCATCACTTTGACCTTTGTGGGCGCTGTCTGCTAGCTCTGTTGTGAATGGTCCCGGGTTCGGCTTGATTGACAGGTCGGAACTATGCATTGGGGCCGTAACTTAGTGGTCTTGACACAAGATCATTTATTAATTTTGTCTCTTTTCAGATGGGGCGAGCTAATCCGTAAGATAGAGCTTTGCTGCGAAATCCATGAACTGAACGAGCAAGGCGACTATGTGCCTGTAGAATGCCTACATAAATCGGAAGTTCTGACGGGGGGCATTTTCCAGTTACGACAGGTATGGAAGGGTTTAAATGCACAGGCTCGTCAGCAATGCACGCGCGCCAAATTCGTGCCACGAAATACTCAGCTCCATAGCAAAGGCATGGAGCTGCGTATTTCGTTGCACGAATTTGGCGCGCGCGCATTGCTGACGAGCCTCTGCCTTTAAAGGACTTGCATAGTGAAAGTAGATGAAACTGGACAGACAAAAGCTCCTCCAATTTTTCTGCTAAACAGCTTTATGAAATTTACCCCAGGTCACAAATAAGGGGAGTTTTGTGAGGCTTTTTACTATTTCTACTATTTTTTTACCGTTGCAATTTTTAAAGGGCCACTCAAGACGAATCTTAATACGAGTCAAGCCGGTCCTGAATTCTGGCACGCTGCCAATCATCTGCGAAGCAATCACCTCGGTATCCGTCGGCAGCATCTGTGCGCGCTCAAAACTGCAAAAGGGATTGGACAGCTATCAAGATGATGACCTCAGCAGGTTACGAGGTCGGTGGTCCAACGCGCTGAAACGGAGACACGAGTACCTTGACGACCAAATCAAGAAAATTATGGATAAGCAAGGTTAGTGGTTTAGAGCGTTATCCAAAACTGGTAAACACTGGATGAAAATTTCAAAATTTTATAAATTAATTAAAATAATACCTCAGACAGTAAAGAAATGTCCATATTTTACAATCATATTACAAAAATTAACAGAATAAATTTGGCTGGGCACACTGTGCCATCACATTTTCAGAAAATAGTTGAAAATACATGTAGAAAATTGTAGTTTTTGTCACGCATGAAAACAATCTCTGCATAAAACTGTCAATTCCAACATGTGATAAACTGGGTGTGTGTATTAACATCAGTAGAAGGTAAACATACAGGTTCACTTTAGTTTCATTTGTTGTATTGTCTAAGGAAAGGCATTTGTCTCCTGATTTCCGTCCCTCAGGTGAGGGACAGAATTGGATCACGCTCTTTACTTTAATAATGTAGTTTGTCCACTTTTTTCCAGAAAATATATTTCGTTCTAACCTAACAATCATATAAAATAACTTCCCAAAATACTATCCATGGGAAGAAAACAGGAAATTTTCAAAGTCCAATTTGGATGTAGAAGCAAAAATGTTGGTGTAATCACTGCACTGCTTTATGGAACGGATAAATTAGTTTACAAAACATCGGTGGTTTTTTGACGATATCTTTGAAAATATACGGATTGAGAACGCAAAAATTCAGAATGGTAATGAGAAAAATACGACAAATTATATGGTATCAAAATCTCAACACCCATGGGGAAAAATGGGGGAGGGGGTGCAAAAATGTGATCTGTATATGGTCCTTTAACAGTTGAATTTGTTCGTCAAACAGGTAAATCGCAGAAAGACTACGAGCGAGAGGCCAGTTTGATCAACCAATGGGTGTCGCTAACGGAGGAGAGAAATGCTGTCCTGGTGCCGGCACCAGGGAGCGGTATACCGGGTGCACCTGCTAATTGGCGACCGCCGGTCGGCATGGAAACGCATATACCTGTACTGTTCCTGGATCTCCAAGGTAAAAAAAAACACAACTGAATTTTTATCAAATTATGTAACAATTTTTACACTTGCTCATTAATTAACCAGTTTATGCCAGAATATTTTTTGGAAAAAATACAAATTTTTAGAAAGGCCAATGTGATTGGCCAAACGTCACGACCAGGGGCCAATTTCATAAAACATGTTAGCACCCGATTTCTGATTAAGCAGCGCTCTCTCCATTTCATGGGGTGTTATGGCTGAGCGGCCTAGTGCGTCGAACTTAAGTTCCTGCGCTAGTACCAGAATGTAGGTTCGATTCCTGGCCGTGACGGGTTGTGGCACCTGTGCCCTTGAGCAAGGCACTCAACCACACTTGCTCCCATTCCTGTAATTGGCGGTCCTTCCGCTGTTGGATGTGGTGAATAAATAAATAAAATAAATAAAACTGTTTTTAGCAAACCAAACCGCATGCTAACCTAATGATTTTTTGCTAACGCGACGCCATCTTTTTTCTTCGCCATACTCGGCAAAATTCGCGACACATATTCCAACAGATAAACAACTTTCAACAATATTCCCGTCAGCGACAGGCAAGGGTCTTCAGTGGTAGCGATAATCATCCCAAAATGGAAACATTACCGATGACTGTACTTGAAAATGTTGACGTTGAAGTATAAGCAGACGACGAACGCATTCGAACAAAACAGACGACAGCGTTGCGCGCGCACTCTCTTCGGGCCCTTAGGACAACAAGCTCTATGAAATAGGCCCTTGTTAAACAAATATTCGTGCTATGCTTAATCCAAAATTTAAGCATAGCATGTTTTATGAAATTGGCCCCAGGTCAAGCACCACAAATACTGACTCTTGAGTCATTTCTACATTCACTGTATGAATCTTCTCACCAAAAGATCATACTTTGCAACACTCCGAGGCGGCCGCCACGGAGCGAGATTTGCTACACTGACAGGCCGTGCACAGCCGTCAAGTTCAAGTCACGGTGTGTACAAATAAATGGTGGACAATGGACGTGTTTACACGTCAACCGTGGAAGACAGCGGCAAAGCTGACATTTTAACTCGTCAACCGCCCCTGTGACTATACATTGCTAGAATGTGTTTACACGTCCTCTGGCGTCAAGTGGTTAATTTAATGAATTGATGTTTACTACTCCTAGGGATGACATGGGTACATCAGGCGGCCTAGAGGGTGTCCATGCAGCGGGGTATAACTCCATCTTACCCACTCTGTTAATGCCATTCATTCATGTTTAATACTCCTAGGGATGACATGGGTACATCAGGCGGCCTAGAGGGTGTCCATGCAGCGGGGTATAACTCCATCTTACCCACTCTGTTAATGCCATTCATTCCTGTTTATTACTCCTAGGGATGACATGGGTACATCAGGCGGCCTAGAGGGTGTCCATGCAGGGGGGGAATAACTCCATCTTACCCACTCTGTTAATGCCATTCATTCATGTTTATTACTCCTAGGGATGACATGGGTACATCAGGCGGCCTAGAGGGCGTCCATGCAGCGGGGTATAACTCTATCTTACCCACTCTGTTAATGCCATTCATTCATGTTTATTACTCCTAGGGATGACATGGGTACATCAGGCGGCCTAGAGGGCGTCCATGCAGTGGGGTATAACTCCATCTTACCCACTCTGTTAATGCCATTCATTCATGTTTATTACTCCTAGGGATGACATGGGTACATCAGGCGGCCTAGAGGGTGTCCATGCAGGGGGGAATAACTCCATCTTACCCACTCTGTTAATGCCATTCATTCATGTTTATTACTCCTAGGGATGACATGGGTACATCAGGCTGCCTAGAGGGTGTCCATGCAGCGGGGTATAACTCCATCTTACCCACTCTGTTAATGCCATTCATTCATGTGTATTACTCCTCCTAGCGGATGACATGGGTACATCAGGCGGCCTAGAGGGTGTCCATGCAGCGGGGTATAACTCCATCTTACCCACTCTGTTAATGCCATTCATTCATGTGTATTACTCCTCCTAGCGGATGACATGGGTACATCAGGCGGCCTAGAGGGTGTCCATGCAGCGGGGTATAACTCCATCTTACCCACTCTGTTAATGCCATTCATTCATGTTTAATACTCCTAGGGATGACATGGGTACATCAGGCGGCCTAGAGGGCGTCCATGCAGCGGGGTATAACTCTATCTTACCCACTCTGTTAATGCCATTCATTCATGTTTATTACTCCTAGGGATGACATGGGTACATCAGGCGGCCTAGAGGGCGTCCATGCAGTGGGGTATAACTCCATCTTACCCACTCTGTTAATGCCATTCATTCATGTTTATTACTCCTAGGGATGACATGGGTACATCAGGCGGCCTAGAGGGCGTCCATGCAGTGGGGTATAACTCCATCTTACCCACTCTGTTAATGCCATTCATTCATGTTTATTACTCCTAGGGATGACATGGGTACATCAGGCGGCCTAGAGGGCGTCCATGCAGCGGGGTATAACTCCATCTTACCCACTCTGTTAATGCCATTCATTCATGTTTACTACTCCTAGGGATGACATGGGTACATCAGGCGGCCTAGAGGGCGTCCATGCAGCGGGGTATAACTCCATCTTACCCACTCTGTTAATGCCATTCATTCATGTTTACTACTCCTAGGGATGACATGGGTACATCAGGCGGCCTAGAGGGCGTCCATGCAGCGGGGTATAACTCTATCTTACCCACTCTGTTAATGCCATTCATTCATGTTTATTACTCCTAGGGATGACATGGGTACATCAGGCGGCCTAGAGGGTGTCCATGCAGCGGTGTATAACTCCATCTTACCCACTCTGTTAATGCCATTCATTCATGTTTATTACTCCTCCCAGCGGATGACATGGGTACATCAGGCGGTCTAGAGGGTGTCCATGCAGCGGGGTATAACTTTATCTAATACCCACTCTGTTAATGCCATTCATTCATGTTTATTACTCCTCCCAGCGGATGACATGGGTACATCAGGCGGCCTAGAGGGTGTCCATGCAGCGGGGTATAACTCCATCTTACCCAAGGAACATGGTAACAAGATGTTCAACCTTCCAATCGTCAAGTACTGCGAGAAAGATGTAAGTTTTAAGGTTAAGTGTGAATATTGATCTCAAATGTTAATGAGTTTGGGAAATATAGATGCAGTGAAAAATAACTTGGCTCCACCGGGATTCGAACCGCGAACCTTCTGCTTAATGTGCAGATGCCCTACTAATTGAGCTATGAAGTTTTAATGTTAGGCAGTAACCAGGACGGCCTAAAATGTAACACAAGTGTCCGTCCCGGTTACGAGCGTATATTGGAAATTTGTACACAAGGTTTTTAGAAAGGCATGTTGTCACACTATTTGTAACCCTTTTTGGGCCTAAGTTATCTCTTCAGAACAACTGAAACTTATTTCTTTCTTTTTTAGACCAGACAAAGGTATTTCCTCGAAAATATGGTCTGTGTTGCCAAAATGCCCCCTTTACCGTGGAAAGACAGGTTTCATTTAATCTTCTCACAAAATTTGTAAAAGGTTTTTAATTTGTTATTGAATTCTCTCCTTATTCCTGCTGCGTTCTTTTTGCAACTCTTCTCATAACAGGTCTGCGCCGTTGCATCATGGGATTCCTCCATCCACGACTCGCCGCATCTCAACCGCGTAACGGGCCCCAACGAGCGCATCTACCTAATCGTCAAGGCCGTCGTGCAGCTAAGCCACCCGGCAACCATGGAGCTGGTACTCCGTAAACGCATCTGCGTTAATATTTACAAGAAGCAGGGCTTCACGTCAACTATCAAGAAAAAGATGGGCAGAATGGTATGTAAACGTTTAATATTAATTAATTGCATTTCTCAAGCACTTATTACGGGGGTTTCTAAGCACTGACTTATCAGCTTCTTACGACAACTGACAAGCATCTTCCAACTAAACACTGAGATATATACATGTAGGTGGGTGACCATACATGTAGACTATGTAAGTCTCGCGGCAAAGGTCAAATCTGAGCTTCCGGGCACAACACGACTGAAACGCCTATTCTTATAACATGGGCGAAATTTTGTATACAACCGACCCGAATGTGAATCGGGTAACTAAAATGTTTTTTTTACAATATATAATAAATGCATAATTATCTCCTAAAACGATAAAAATTAATTAAAATTTCGTGACCTGAATAAATTTCCCGGCTGGCATATTCCTAATCCAATTTGGAATGGATGACCCAAGTGTGGATTCATGTGAAAATGAATGCTTCGAACTTGGGCACTCTAAAAAAAAGTCTGCAAGCTCTACTTTTGGTAGATGGCATTTCGACTATCGCTAGCGCTCGATGCGATCGATGAACTGTGCACATACATGCATACTGTATCATGTATACTATACGTTGGCTGCCGTGCGTGTTGCATATCTTTTGCTGCATGTAGTTTACGATCTTCAAAGATTGACATTGTCGGCTCAGAAAAGATCGTGAATTTTCACATTATTTTTTAATATACACCCTACTTCATCAATTGGAATGCAAGATTTTATTTAGAGATACCAATTTTGGGCAGTCTGAGTTTACAAAAACCTGTGTAAACAAAATAATCCAAGAAATTCGCTCACGACGTGTGTTGAAGAGATAGGGTCTTGTGCCCGGAAATAACAGTGGTCTCGCGCGGTCTCGTACGTTCGCGAGGTCAACTTACATAGTCATTGGCTTCCACTGGCATTTTCTAATGTAACTTCCAAAGCAGTATCCAGATGAGATTTTTGAGCCTCCCCTCCCCCACCTCCCATTTTTTGCCATGGGTTGAGATTTTGATACCACATCATTTGTCATATTTTTCTCATTACCATTCTGAAATTTCGTGCTCCCAATCTGCATATTTCCAAAGATATTGTCAAAAAAACACTGATGTTTTGTAAACTAATTTGTCCGGTTTACAACAACATTTTTAATTAGGGTTTGTTTTGCCCTTAACCGACGTACATGTATATTAGCAATGTATACTCAGTGCTTTCCAGAGACACTATGAAAAACTTCATAGCGTGCTCGGGTGGGATTCGAAACCACGACCTGCAAAACAGATGTCTGCCTTGTTTGCAGGAGGTATGCTATGAAGTTTTTCATAGTGTCTCGGGAAAGCACTGAGTATACAGTGCTAATATACGTCGGGTAAGGGCAAAACAAACCCTAATTAACATTCATTCTCCCCGACGCAGGCTAAATTAATTACTGAACAACCTTTTTGCTTCCACATCCAATTTGGAGATTGCAAATTTCCTGTTTTCTCCCCATGGATAGTATTTTTGGGTGGTATTTTATATGATTGTTGGGTTAAAACGAAATTCATTTTCTGAAAAAAAAAAAAAATCTGAACAAGCTCCTTAAATGAAAAGATTTATCATCACTAATGTCACAAGAAACACCCATGAATTTGGAAACATTATGAAAACGGCATATTCAGTGAATGGCTGACACATTATAAACTATGCAGACATAGGAGAGCATCAGGTACAGTAGTAATGACTCGGACTCGAGTCCCGATTTTCACTGACTTGACTTGACTTGAGACTCGAACCTCAAATGACTTGACTTGACTTGACTTGAGACTCGAACCTCAAATGACTTGACTTGACTTGAGACTCGAACCTCAAACGACTTGACTTGACTTGACTCGAACCTCAAACGACTTGACTTGACTTGAGACTCGAACCTCAAATGACTTGACTTGACTTGAGACTCGAACCTCAAACGACTTGGCTTGACTCGAACCTCAAACGACTTGACTTGACTTGAGACTCGAAACTCAAATGACTTGACTTGAGACTCGAACCTCAAATGACTTTACTTGACTTGAGACTCGAACCTCAAATGACTCGACTTGAGACTCGAACCTCAAATGACTCGACTTGAGACTCGAACCTCAAATGACTCGACTTGAGACTCGAACCTCAAATGACTCGACTTGAGACTCGAACCTCAAATGACTCGACTTGAGACTCGAACCTCAAATGACTCGACTTGAGACTCGAACCTCAAATGACTCGACTTGAGACTCGAACCTCAAATGACTCGACTTGAGACTCGAACCTCAAATGACTCGACTTGAGACTCGAACCTCAAATGACTTGACTCGGACTTGTACATTTTTTTACTCGAGTCTGCCAAAAATAAAATTGAACTTTTATGCATTACTTTGTCATTTTGCGGACCGATATGTATTTCAGCACTAAGGCTTTTAACATGGAGCATTCTTGGCCAGAACAACAAATATACCCTACACGAATGCAAGTTTCAGCGTTTTGAGTCATTATAAAATTAGCTTGAACAAATTACTGTTGTGACTATTTGGGTCATTCTATAAATTTGGGGTCCAACGTGTGACATTTATCTGTCCCCGTTATACCTGACATACTGCTATTTGCCATACAAGTATCATTAAAAATGCCTTAAAAACATGTTTTTATGAATTGTACTTTAAGTAATCACTCTTTGAAAAAGAAGGCATTTAAAGAATATGTCCTGAATTTACAAACTACAACATTTTACAAGATGTCAGATGTAACGGGGACAGACAAATTAGACCCCAAATTTATAGAATGACCCACTTGACTTGAACCGACTTGACCAACGTGCCTGACTTGACTTGACTTGACTTCGAACTCGAAGGCAGCTTGACTCGACTTGACTTGAGACTCGAGCAAAAGGAGACTCGTTACATCAGGATGCAACAAAAATGAATAAATGAAAACAAAAATTATAGTTTCCAGTATTTTCAGTCCGCATCGCTGTAATTAAATAACATGACATTGTGTATATTCTTTCAACAGGATTCTGTTCAAGCTTGTGGAGTAACGTATGAAATTGTCTCAAACATTCCAAAGGTAATGTGAAAATAAAGTTACATTTCTGACTCCGTTCCTACGTCAGAAACTTCATTTCTTTTCTATATCTACCTCATATAAAGACACCAAATAAAGGAATCGTGACACAAATTTCATTGGTGAACATTTGGAATGGCTGCGGGCACGGAAACTCGCCTATTTATTCATCAAACCATTTAAGCCAAATTCTTATTACATTCTTACTGATTTAAATAGCATGACAAAAGTTTGCTTCACTTATCAATTTATACAGGAATATGAACAAGGCTTTCGGTATCAGTCCATTACAGCACGCTGCTGGTCCTCGGAGGCCACGAAAAAAAACCCTTTTTTTTCATTTCTTTATCTTTTTAGGAGGAAACGTGGGTGCATCCTAGGATACCGAAAGAGGGTGCACTCCCTTTTTCCTTGCCATATACCTAATTAAATGCTTAAACAGTGGAATTCTTTGTGTCTGAATGGGTGGTCTAACACGGACACACTTGTGGGGTACCAAACACAATGGAACAATGGTACCCCATAAAGAAATTCAAAAGGAACAGTGGTACCCCACAGAGGAATTCTAAAGAAAAGGGAAAATAGGACAACAATGCATGTACCCCATAAACCCCTGTGTACACAGAAATATGGGCGGGTGGGCCCGGTTTCAATGCCCACACCGAGAAGAAAGATACAATGCGAATTGCACTCCTTATATAAAAAGGAGCATTGGTGCGTAACAAAGCATTACGCAAGAGCTCAATTGAGCGCACCTGTCGTTATTGAACGATCGAACGAAAATAAATTTAATTTATCACAGTAAAATGTCATTAAGTCGAAACCGGATACCTCGAAACTCTGTTTACCTCGAAGTTATGGCACATTCCCAACATAAGAAT
This sequence comes from Henricia sp. BOLD:AAB3569, assembly GCA_037783545.1. Lineage (NCBI taxonomy): Eukaryota > Metazoa > Echinodermata > Asteroidea > Spinulosida > Echinasteridae > Henricia > Henricia sp. BOLD:AAB3569. The sequence continues at coordinate 676,708 of JBBELK010000715.1, forward strand.
AGGCTTTTGTGCATGCAAATACCTCCGTAACTCGAAATTCCTGTACGAGTGCCTCCGTTTACCTCAAAGTTTTTTCAGCTAATCTAAAAAGAAACCGCAACTGAAATGATCACGAAGAAGCGTGAAAATCTTTTCATGAGTCTTATCTGTCAATTTAATCCGTCTTATCATCAAGAGATGCAGCATGATGCGCTCCCTCGCTGTTACAATAGGGCCTAATCAATCCATAAACCGCAACAAATCAGGCTTTCCTGGAATGCTTGAATGCCCTTGCTGCTGTGCTAGCGATAGGCGCTGCATTGGTTCTCGGTCGCAGTGGGCGAAGCATGTAGTCACATGCAACCTTGAACAACATGCTCGCTACCCTTGTTAAAGCATGCCCCGAATGCGCCTGGGATCAACCGTGGATAATGCAGTGAGCTAATGGTAAGTGCGCCCTCTATAGGTACAGGATAGCACCGATCACGTGACCGCACTGTTGGCCGTGTGTGCGTGCGGCCCTGCAAACCGCCCGCAAAACACGGACGTATGATAAAGAAGAAAAAAAAACACAAAATGAAGACACGAAACACTTCTTTTACAAAATGGACATTTTAATGTTTTAATCTTGTACATGAAATAGACTTTCGAGCTATAACAAAAATCTTGCCAAAACAATGATTTGAAGCTGGGAAAAAGCTCACAAAATGGGCTAAATACCGAGTCCACATCATACACACAGGGCTAGCGAGTTACGGTGGACACTTTTCGTGTATTGAGCGGAGCAAATCCAGACCTCTGCTTATCTCGATCTCTGGATAGTCCCAATCATCCAACGAAGGCGAGTTCGATATTTTTATGACGAGTGCGGTATATTTTCATATCGCCCGAAAAGACTTCCAATATTATTATTGTTATACAAAATGAAGCTTCTATCTCGTTTGTTTTGTAAGACTTCTGCAAGATTTTTGTCCGTTTGTTTGACTGTTTATTACAATTGCATGTGCTTTTGTTACTGTTGTACAGTTATTTGTTACTGTAATCTGGCGCGCGTTGCACGCGCGCAATCCATTCCCTCGATGCATGATGCGCGCGTACATATAGGTGCGAATCCACATACAATCGCGGACGTCCCTTTGTTCCTCTTTTGTTTGGACATAGTCTATTTTTCCTTACTCTCGTTGGTTTTGTACAGGAGCGAATCGCGGACGTTCGCTTGCCAATCGCGGACGATATTGTTCTCTTTGTTAGACCTCCCTCAAACGTCCACGATTGTTTGGGAGAACAAGCGCGCTTGTGCTTGGATGCACCCAGTGTGTACGCACAACAGATTGGAGCTCTGTGCTGCACAGTATCAGAAAAGATGCAATTTTTGACAAATATCATTTTTATTTTAATTGAGCATAGATGAAATAAACTAAGAAAATTTAATTTTGTTTAAAACAGTACCAGTATAAATTACAGAAGGACCGTTATGATTAGTTGAGATACCAGGTGCATTCTTTGCTGTGCATTATTTTGATTTTTCTCAATTTATTTAATTTTCCTACAGTTAGAATAAAAATGATATTTGTCAAAAATTGCGTCTTTCCTTTAAAAAAAAAATTTGTGGGAAGATCACATGTCAATTGCTTCACAGAAATGAGAATGAAATCGATGAACGTTGTCATGTCCCCAGAACTTGTTTGCTTTGTCACCCAGTCCCATGACACCTTGAGAACGTTGATAAGGTTTATTAATAATTGATAATATTAATGATATTTTAGGCATCGGAGGACCCAGAGGACAGGGAATCCCTAGCTCTCATGGCTGGCTCCGGGACGGAAGAAAACACGATGTCATCGGACGGAGAAACGTACATCGAGAAGTACACACGGGGCGTATCGGCGGTGGAAAGCATACTAGCATTGGACAGGTTACGACAAGAAGTCATTATTAAGGAGAAGCTGGCCTCTAGAGGGCGCAATCTACGCAAGACGGCCAGCGTGCCCAATATATCAGTAAGTCGTAAGCACAGACTTGCTACTTCCTGTGTATGGGATGTAACAGCATTGGTGCAGTTTTTTTGTGTGATTTACACTCGCAATAAGTTATGGATATTGGTATGTTGTCAGTTTTGAAATTTCTTCTTTTCAAAAGACTGTTTTCACCTATTCCTGTGACAAGGGGTGTCTGTCATGCAGACACAATTGTCTAATCATATACAAAATCATTCAAGCGGAATGCATACCCTCAATGGGCCGGCGCGGACAACCGGGAACTCTTATCTTAAAGGGACACACCGGCTTTGTTGGGCTATTTTGGGCTCGAAATAGACCCATACATTATTCTGAAGCGCATTCCAGAGTAAATTAGATATATCCTGAAAATAACGCCGTCAAATCTGGCCGTTTTTGAGCATTTTTTTCAAAAATTCAAGGTCACGTGACTTTTCGGAACCAGATTCTGGTTCCGAAAAGTCACGTGGTCTTGTGAGTTAGTTGTATTTCCAGCCGTAAAAACCAGCGCGAAGTGCGAGTTGCTTTTGTCATTCGCAGTTGGTTTCTCTTCTTGTTGGAAAATAATGTCCTACGAACACTATGTACACACCGTATTTTCAAATATGTACACAAATCTGCCAACAAATTTCATAAGAAGGGTTTCTGGGTGTTGATATGGACGAGAGAATCTCAGATTTCCGTGTGTTCGCTTCGCATTCGCGGCGATAAATAATATTCGAAGAAAAAAACAGCATAGGCCTATTGAGGGCGCTAAAGACACCAAAACGTTGCGTTCGATGTGTTTCCTTGAGTCAGCGTTGATCTGAGGGATCATGCAATTGGTGTGACGAAATATTATTGTCAAGGATGCTAGGTTGCTACATTATGTAAACAGTAAGCCGATGTGTCCCTTTAATTGTTCCCAGCTTCATTCACATAAAACTGAATAGGTCACAAGTCCAGCACACAGTCTCAGCGCGCCGATGAAAAGTCATCGGTTGCTACATGGTGTATGTACGCACAGTGAAGAACAATGGGTTTTTTACGCGGCTGACGTCATCCCGCTCCAACCCATAAAATATCGGCGTACACCCCACAATATCCCTAACTTATTGCAAGTATGGCATACCTGCCAACTAGTCCGATTTTATCGTATTTGTTCCGATTTTTAAGTTTTAAAAGTGTTGAAAATCGGAAACAATTGGTAAACGGACGACATGACCTGACTCCCTGCGCACGCCGCATGTGTTGTTTACATGAAAACGAGTGCAGTACACAGATATCCATTAAAAGCTAGATAAGAAACGGAGGCCGTACGCGCATAACTGCGCCTTCTCATTAGCATAGTTTTGGGCACCTTCATTTGCATAATTTTGCGCACCATTTGCATGCGCACTTTCTCAATGTTTGTGACGATCGCGCGTGTCATGTCACACACAAAACGCACTACACGCGCACGTGTTCCAAACCGCCTGAAACTGGTTACGGTGATGTGCCATTCAGTAACACAGTCGTTTCTTGTCTAGCTGTTAATAGAAATCTGTGGTGCAGTACTAGGTCAACTTGACCGTTGTACCAACTCGACCGTTGCAAGTTTCACTACAGTCCGATATTTTTACTCGGCATTGTTGGCAGGTATGGTAGTGTATTTTTATCTGTACCGCTATCTGACACACACCTGACTGAGATAAACTTGCCAATATTCATTATTTACATTATATTTACATATTTGAATATTTACATATTATTTGCATAAACATTTACATATTCATTACTTAATTTGTTTTTCTATAGGGTGCTGCATCACGCTGCATAGACACGAGTCGTTCCATGGATGGGCTCGATGACGATTTCAGGGTGAGTCTTTCTATCAAAAGATACTGTACAACATTAACATAAGCATGTGCAATAGACCGATCCAGTAAGCTCCGCCCATTTTGGAATTGACCAATCACAGCCTCAGGTTCAGGTAACCAAAAAGTGCATCTCCATTTTGGTTACCTGAGTCCTCAAAATTGTGTGCACAGAGCTACGGCAAATGCAGCACGAGTGACGCAAAAACACCATAAACATCATTTTTATCAGCGCAGAGGACCCTAGCCGGTTTAACACGGATTGTATAAGACTATCCTAACCTACTTTTAATCCCTTCATAAATGTGTTTTTGTGTAAACGGGAAAAACTCACCGAAATTAGCTTGTTGTTTTGCTATGTTGTGCATTCACTGCATTCTAGATGCGTGTCGAGATGTTTTTGTTCGACCGCGTGCATTACGCGTATTGCAGGCGTGTTGTACGTGCACGCACACGACCGGATACTTAAGTGTACATTTTGCTTTCGAGCATGCAGTTTCTGTGTGCATGTTTCAATACACACGCTGACGCACGGCACGGCCACGCGACTCTACTGCACACGTGTCTCACACGTGTGGCATGTTGCTATGCAACTGGATCGGTCTATTGTAAACACTAGTAAAGAAGAAAAAATTGTGGAAATTATACAAAATGAAGTAAGCTTCATTTTATATAACAACAATAATTTGGCTTGTTTGGTATTTTCATGACTCGTGCAATATATTCTCATATCACCCGTTAAGCCATCCAATATTGCATAGATTCTAGTGTTGTCTTTATATAAAAGTGTCTTGGCCCTCATTTGTTTCATTTGTTTCAAGTTGAACAAACAAAAATTGCCCTTTTAACCTTGGTAGTTTCCCAGTGTACAAGGTGTCCATAAAAGTATGCCCATTTTAAAATTCATATTACGGCAAAAGTACTGAATACTTCATAAAAAGACAAATATCTTTGGAATGAATAGAATATCCAGTATCCAATGGTATTAGGTTCATTAAGTCATTGTCATGGATGACTGAACATACACGATAGTTGGGTAATTCCCAAAATTAGGGGTCCAAAATTGTTGGTGTCCCAGTTTCGTACGACACTCTGTGCTTCAAAAATCACCACTTATGACCACAAATTCTCAGTAATGGACTTTGGGCTGTGATTATAGGGGCAGCATCATTTTCTTGAATATTTTGTTCTCTGATTCCTGAAAAATATTCAAAACAAAAGACCACTGTCCCGGGTTAGCTACGCCAATGAAAATTGGCTGTACAATGAGTTTGCATTAACCTTGGTGCCATATCTACACACAAACATTAAATTTAAGTGGCATTTGTTGAAATAAAAATAATTATTTTTTACTGGGAAACCACTTTCAATCACTAAAAACACTTGGAAATCTTAAAAAGCATGTCACACTTTTGGACCCCTAATTTTGGGAATTACCCAGTTGCAAAAAGGTATTAAAATCAGCACTGTGACAAATTTGTGAAAAGTGGTGCAAGGACAATGGATGAAGAAACAACACAATCTTTCTGATCCCTAAACCGACCATTTGTGGCACATTACCTGGCAAATTTAATGCGTTGTGCCCTCCACATGGCCACCATTCCTGTTAATGCATAGCTGGCATCTTTGTCTCATGTCTCCTACTGCCTGCCTTATCATCCCACGGTCTGTCTTGGTGGAGATGATTCGCTTCATGCACTATTCAGGCAGCTTGTCACTGTGCCGATTTGAATACCTTTCATACATGTATAACTGTCTTGTTTATTCAGTCATCCATGGCAATAACATAATACATTGGATAAAGGACAGTCTAACCTTTCTACAAATGAATGTCTTAATTCCCGAAATATTCAGTTGTTTTGACATACTGTAAAAGCTAAAATATTTGCGGTGGTTTTATTTTCGCGCCTTTCGCGCACGAGACGGAGCCCACGAAAATAACAACCCGCGAAAATATTGTTTGCAACAATTGTGGCGATCCCTGAAACAAAAGGTCGGCAACCCGATACAATACTAATCAGGTCATGACCTTGTTGTACTGTACTTGACACGTGTTGCATGCCCCTAGCGCGCCTATAGCTGTGTACACTTCACGCGCCTATAGCTGCACACAGCGCACACCTCGCTAGACCGCAATGTGCAATCACCCAGGGCAATCACCTCATCATGCGTGTTTAGGCTTGCCTATTAAACTAGGTCACGGTCGCACACTGTGTGAGCGCTACTGTGCTTGGTAACTTACGATTGACGCGCTGTATTATTTATTAATCGATGGTAGGCCTCCATTCTTGAAAGTGTTTTTCTTACTAAATGTAATTTTAATGAGGCAATTCTGTGAATGTTAAGGTGACTTAATTTACATCCGCGAAAATGTCAGTGATGTTGAAATGCGCGAAAATATCTGTACGCGAAAATATTGGCTTTTACAGTAGTATGAATTTAAACATTTATAAACTTTTTGAGGACACCCTGTGTTACTGCATGGATTGTGTACTTCACTCCCACCCGGTGCAATTGTTTTGGCAGAGTTATGGTAGAGTTAGAAGCATCCATCACTGCTAAGTGCACTCTGTCTGCGTGTACCTCCCGTCCAAACCTTAGACAGATTACATGTACATTGTACATGATTGGAAAACGTTTAAAACCAGGAATAACAGCATTACATAACTAAATAATAATGTTGATAAACTGCCTTGTAGAAATTTCAGCCACCTAGATGCAGTAATACTTCAGAAAACCTGAAAAATCCATCTTTTTTGTTGTTGTTGAATAAATAAAAAAAAAACGTTTGCAAACGCTTTTGTTTTTAAAAAGCACCTTGTGTTAGCAATTTCTCCCACAAAGGTACCATTTTACACGGCGAAAAATCATGTGGTGTTTGTTACCATTGCTGTCAAAAAATATCAACACTTTGTCAAGTTTTTTCTTGTCAACTCGTGAAGTAAAATTTTGCATAACTGCAAACTTAACCACTGATAAATTAAACAGCAGTTTCGGCTAATAATTTTTCAAGTCAAAATATAACTAAAATTCTTACATTTTTGACTTAAGTTTGGAATAGACCTTATGCATGGCGGCCATGACAGAGGGCAGGTTTTCATATTCAAATGATGTGACAATAGACCCACAAAGTGCCTACTCGTGCATGACGCACTGTGACAATGTGACTGCCCTCTATCATGGCCGCCGTGCATAAGGTCTATTGAATATCAACCCCTACGTACATGTACTAGTTTTACTGATGTGGCTGGAATTCTACACTCCTTTAGCCGTGCTTTGCGCGACCCACTTTAGCTTGCTCGGCTCCAGCCACTGCTAAAGATCGCGACCTTTCCGACGAAGCCAATCAGCACACCGCTTGCAAAATCGTTAGGATTGTTACAAGGATAGCCAATCATAATCGGGTATCGCGCCGCGCCTCCTAATATTCAGGCATATGCATATACTGCACTGATCAGCAAAATCGTGGCCACCACCATCCTGACCGTGGCCACGACGCCCACAAAATTGTATCGAAATTTTACACAAACCGCCGGAGATTTTTGTCCAATTTTTCTGAAATCAATCCAACGTGGAAGCACCGGTGCCCAAGTACTTACTGTGTAAAACCAAAACTACGACAGTGGGCAAAGCAACGACGTGCTTGGAGCACAGTGTTGACGCGTGGGCGCAGCCATCGTTACTGTGTCAGGTGCAGGTCATGTGACAGACCCAACGTCAGGTGACAGAATCTGGCCAATCGTGGCAAGTGTCATCCAGGCTTGGTGTTGATGAGTGACGTCACACACGCGCTTCGCCGGAAAGGTTGCGATCTTTAGCAGTGGTTGAGCCGAGCAAGCTAAAGTGGGTCGCGCAAAGCGCGGCTAAAGGAGTGTACTATTCATAAACAAACAAACAAATCAATTTCTAATAATCCAATCTTTCTTTCTCTTCTTCCTACAAATTCCCTGTTCCCCTCTCGCTAACGGACTGTATTTAACAGAACCAATCACCTTTCCTATTTGGCCTGTTGCACATTCTCCCGTCTTCATGCGTCCGATTTAATTCCATCAAACGATTGAGTAGTTGTCGAAGTCTCATTGAAGAAATCTGATCGCATTTTCCATAGCAAAGTCTTTGATTTCTCATAATATAGAGTGGTCTTCCAATTAGTATTGGGTCTTTCTATAAATTAGGGGTCTAATGTTGGTGTCCCCGTTACATTTTACATCTCGTTTTTGTAAATTCAGGACACATTCTTTAAATACTTTCCATCTCAAAGAGTGAGTACATAAAGTACAATGCATACAAAATGGTTTAAAAGCCATTTTAATTATTTTTGTACGAAAAATAACACATCGGGTGTAACGGGGGACACTAAATGTCGCACTTTTGGACCCCTAATTTATAGAAAGACCCATTGTAAGCAATTCTCTCACAATATTTTTAAAACTAACCAGCATTTTTCACATTTTTCATTTTCTGTACAATAGTTTTAAAAATCCTTTTGACTCGGAACTTACATGTACTCGCAATTTGTTGGCAGAGTCGTGATGTCACATGGGGGTCACTGGACTGTTGTAATGGTCACTGGTTCACGCTCACTTTATACTTCCGTTATGTTGGCGGACAGTATTCTGTTTTTATTCCTTTTAGAAGAAAATATTGATTGCTGTAACAAAAAAATGCGCAGAAAATGTTGCCCTTATGGGTTCTGTGTAAAATAAATGGATATAGCCATTGCCATACAAGTAGCGTGAACCGTTGTCAAAGCAGTGAATCCGACCTGGGCGGAAGTCGATGTCACACTCTGCCAGTGAATTCCTTCCAAAATTAGGGCCACGAAATACATGTGCGTAATTCCCAAAATTAGGGGTCCAAAATGTTTGGTGTCCCAGTTACGTACGACACTCTCTGCTTCAAAAATCACCACTTATGACCACAAATTCTCAGTAATGGACTGTGGCCTGTGATTATAGGGGGCAGAACAATTTTGTTTTCTGATTCCTGAAAAATATTTTTTTTAAAATACCATAGAGGCTTATAATTTGTTTCATGGTATTGGATAGGAGTTTGGTGTCCCGTGTTACCTACGCCAATGAAAATTGGCTGTAGAATGAGTTTGCATTAACCTTGGTGCCATATCTACACACAAACATTAAATTTGAGTGGCATTTGTTCAAATAAAAATTATTATTTTCTACTGGGAAACCACTTTCAATCATTAAAAACACTTGGGAAATCTTAAAAAGCATGTCACACTTTTGGACCCCTAATTTTGGGAATTACCCATGTACGAACAATTTCGCGTGCGTTGTTCTTTCTTGCATCGCTGAAATTAGAAGTATTCGGAAGGTTAATCTTAGGAATGATGACCAAGGGACCGCCGGGGTGAACTTATTCGATACAAATGTGGACAGATGTCCATGAGTTTGGGAAATGTGGATACAGTGAAAAACAACTTGGCTCCACCGTGATTCGAACCGTGGACCTTCTGTTTAGATGCTCTACCAATTGAGATACGAAGCTATGAACACAGAAATTTGTCTGACCTAAAACTTGCAACAGAGTACCAGTGAAAATTTACATAGGTGACATTAGATTTTAGCTGGTGACCAGCTCATGCTAAGCACAATTCATCCCCCTCAATTTGAAACAGTCTTATTTCAACTAATTCGACACTTTCCAACTCTTTTCTTTCCTTCTTTTTTCTTTTCTACCGCTCTCAAATACAACCTTTGGAAACAATCAACCGTGGAAACGCATTTGTATCTTTCTATAATTTCCCCCACCCTCCCCACATTTTCGCATTGCCGTGGCATTGCCGTGGCATTGTGTGATTGTGCGTACCATTTTGCATCGTCATATTGAATGTTGTCGAATGAATTGTGTTCAATATAATTATTATGATTTTTGTTTCGTGGCATCAATTGCTTGTATATGTAATTTGATTTACATAATTTATCAATGTTATCGCACGACACACTTGCATGATGCTATAGATTCCTTTGTATGGTTTCTTCTATTAATAACCCCAAACTACCACCCCCTTTTTCCCGAATCCCTGCCCCTTATCAAACACAGTTAATACGATCGGAGAGTCTACGTAATTTAAGCCCTAACCCCTCACCCGGAACCTACATTGGAAATGTACAGTACGTCGCGACGAAACCCGCACGCCCACGGTCTCTTCTCCTGACTGACCAGAACACGTATTTGCCGTACAACGTGACGCATCATCAGCAGGACGTCTACGGTCGGGGCGGAAGTACTAGCCCCTACGGTACGAGTCCGCAGTTCTACGGCCAAAGTCCCACGCATAGCCCCAGCATTTCACCCCACGTCTACCTCAGTAGCCCGATCGGGTTGCGACCTTTAACCTACGGCAAATCCGGTCTCAAAGCCTTACGACCTGTTCGCGAGGAGCAAGGCAGAGAACTCGAAGCCAGTAAAAGAAAGGTACTATTCTGTCATTTCCTTGGTGTTCATTTTACAAATTTGACTGTTTTGGTGTTTGCAACTTGTATTCAATGTTTTGTTGTCGGAAATTTCAGGCTGGATTCACGCTGAGCCTTTTTTGCGTATAAATCTGACGCGCGTCGTTTTGAGTAAAAGAGGCATGGAGGGAATTTGGTGTAAAACGGCGCACTCGAAACCACAAAATCAACTTCGGTGCAAAAGTGCCGTTTTTGTGAATCTGTGATTTTCTTTGCGTTGTTTCACTCCAAATGCATAGTTCCGAAATTTTCCCAGTTAACCCCCCCCCCCCCTGGATATTGTTGCTATGCCTCACACGCATAGTCAAAATGGCTACACACACTGCACAAACCAATGGGACTTTCAACGGAAACCACAGATTCATTGGAGAAAACTCAAAGGTATTCATGTTTCAGGGTCGATAGTTACTGTAGCACGCACTGTCATATACTCATACAAATTCGCTTTCTCACCTTTGAACAGCGAATCGCCTGGCCTTGAAACGAAAAATTCACCCGGAACACTGCGTACAACGTATGGGCAGAATATCACGTGATGTCGTTGTGAGGCAATGCACTTTGACCTATGTGGGCGCTGTCTGCTAGCTCTGTTGTGATTGGTCGGTGGGTTCGGTTGATTGACAGGTCGGAACTATGCATTCCATCCATTCTTTTCATGTGGTATTTCTTCAATAGCTTTACTCGCACTATTCTGTGCAATTATTTTGTCGCTGACATCACGAAGTACAATGAACTCACAACGCATGAATTTCGGTTTCCATTAACTGACACCCAAGTAAATGTTGAATTTATTCGAAAAAAAGCTTTGAAAATGCTGGACACGAATGATATCATCCATATACTTAAAAGTAAAATTTGACCGAAATACTCCCTAATTTGTTAATTTTCGATAGGTGTCAGTTCCTGAAAACTAAAATGTTGGGTGTCAGTTCGCAAAAACACAATTTACGAGCTGACGTCATTTTGTACCCGAGACCAGCACTGAAGTGCCACTGCATGTCAGTTCGTGTTGTCACCGACAGTTTGTGACATGAGTTCCACTAACTCATTCGTTGTAATTTTCTAACCCTTGTGCTGGAGTGCCAGTCATTTGCAAGGTTCAGGGAAAGATGTTTGCTTTTGTTTTACCCATAATTGACATTTTCAGTTTCTGGGAAAATCCTGCAATTAAGGGCTATTAGAAAAAGAAAAAAAAAATAATAATAATAAATTTGTTGGGATTTCCACATGGGAGGAGCTGACATCTGGATCTTCACATCTCCAAAACAGGAGCTCTGGGAGGCACTTCAGGCAGAGTGGTGCACCCTGCCTCGGTGGCTCTTGCAGTGGCTCTTACAGAGGTGTTCTTAAACATTACTGGCCGATAAAATATGTTATCTCTCAGCCACTGCAATCTATAAATTTGTGGGGTTTTTTTCTAACCAAATAAAATTTTGGGTTTTTTTGCAAATATGACAACAATTCCTTCATTATGGTGGAATTATAACTCTAACATACCACAAATATTTAATATTGAATGCGCTGGTCGTTAAAGGGGCAATCAGAGTTTATTTCTCCGCTTTTCATGAGAATAAAAAGGTATTGTATTGATCTTCGATAACTAGAGACAAATTCCGAATACAAAATAAGAAAATTCCACCCCTGTTAAAAATTAAGGACAAATTTTCATTGTAAACGTACCTTCCAATATATGCAAACAACGAATAGAAACATGTGAACCTTTGCGCGATGAGCAGCGCCCTCTGTTGTTCATCTCTGACATTGGCTGTGTTCAAAACGACCGTCTTCGTCTGTGGCCTGGTGTATCCCAGCAATATTAATGGATTAGGAAACATCTTGGGCCAATGCTAATTTAAACGTTCACCCCTCTTGAGCATATTTATTAACACCAAGAGAATTCACGAAGGTAAACTACACACAAAGGAGACATCGAATTCAAAATACCGAGCCTGACCGTAAAACACCGAGCGTTTCGAAAACGGCCTATGTGGAACAGATTTTGCGCGTACGTCGACACATTCAAACGTATCACGTGCATAACTACGCCCTGGTTACTGCTATTTGCATATAAATTGCCCGCCGACCCGGTACTTTTCATTGGAAAAATACTCAAATCACAAAGTGGATTGATCTAAAAAGGTAGGAGGCTTGTATTTTTATTCATAGACCATCGACTGGTTCAAATAAATCGTGATTTTTGGCGAGACTCAGTCTTCGGACAGTACAAACTCTGATTACCTCTTTAAGTAACTGAATTTAAGAATAACATTTCTGAAGTCACAGGCAATTGGCCTTTTGCGTGTTTCGCATGAATAGCGTCTAATGTACTGACATGTTCCTTTCACATGCACACTTGACCAGACTAAATTGTTGTTGCTATGTGGTGCACGCGGCAGGTGTACAGTGCAGAATGAATACTGTGTTCATAGTAGAAGAGAATGGCATAAAGGAACCATACTGTTGGTTGCTAGGCAATGGCATGCACCATGTAGCAACAACAGCATAGTATGTGACTTTCCGAACTGCACCTCCATTTGATAGTGAAGAATTTTGGGCATGAGTCATTATGCAAGAGACTAAATTGCTACATATCAATTTTTATCCTGTCCTTCATCGTTTTATTTGATAAAATTGAATATTTTTTGCATGTGTTCTTGGATGTTTTTTGCATTGTTGCAAGCAAACTGATTACCATGGTAAAACATGTGGCTATTAGTTGCTAAACCCCGCTAATCCCAAGTTGTGTTCCATTGTACTAACCCCAATGTTCTGGCTACATCACTCACCAGGCACGTCGAAGCTTGTACATGTAGCCTGCAGACCTTCTGTGTATGTTTCCATGGTATGTTGTGAATTTTTGGTCATCCATTTTCGTTTTTGCCTCTTTGGTTTAAAGACGGAGGCTCGTCAATGTGCGACAGACAAATTTGTGCCACGAATTTCGATCACCGCGCTCCTGGCAGCCGCTCTTACGGTCCCAGAGGGTATAGGGCCACGGTGCAGGCTAATAGCCTTGTCCATTCTGCAAATAGGGTGTGTATCTTTTCGAAACCAAATATTTATCACAGAAAACACACCCTTTGTAAATTCGTGACATTTAGTTTCAGCCATATTCACATATTACAGATATGGTCACATTTGCTTCAAGAAGGTGTCATATAGATGGTTGAATTGACCGTACATTGGAACTCTTTGGAACAAACAATACAACACACATCCAGCGTGCGTGTGTGATTCGATTAGCCTAGCAATGCATAAACACACTGTGGCAAGCTCGCATAAATAATGAGCCTCCACCCTCTGGGATTGTAAGAGCAGCTGCCCTACTCGGGCAAGGTATGGAGCGCGGTGAAATTCGTGGCACGAATTTGTTCGTGGTGTATTGACGAGCCTGCGTCTTTAAAAGTTTTACTATGCTATTATTTGCATCAAGCTTGTTCATTAAATTGTTTTGTCAGATTTTTTGTAAAAAGTGGCCGCCCAAAATTGTCAACTTTTTCACGGAACTACAAAGCGTAGGAAGGGGGAGGGAGGGGTGTTGAGGGTCGCTTACGACTTTACATGCACTGTAAAATGTTGACATTTCACAGTAGTGACAAACAAATGTTGATAAGTAGTATTTCGGGGGAGAGAGGGGGTCTTGAAAAATACTAGGCTCTGTAAAACCGTGAAAATGTTGACAACTTTGGACGGCCCTTGAGGCCAAAAAGTCGGTATTTTGTAGTTCGGTGTTGTGATGTAACTTTTTTTTTCAGTTTCGTACATATTATTAACTTGACTTCAAAAATATACAGCTGGTAGAGCATGTTACCAGTGTGTCAGAGGTCTGGGGAAAAACCTGAGAGAGTATACATGTACCACTTTGCCTCATAGCTCAGCTGGTAGAGCATCTGCTCGGTGTGTCAGAGGTCTTTGGGAAAACCTGATGGGGTATACCGCTGTGCATCATAGCTCAGTTGGTAGAGCATCTGCCTGGTGTCGGAAGTCTTTGGGGAAACCTGAGAGAGTATACCACTGTGCCTTATAACTCAGCTGGTAGAGTGTCTGCCTGGTGTGTCAGAGGTCTTGGGGAAAACCTTAGGGAGTATATTGCTGTGCCTCATAGCTCAGCTGGTAGAGCATCTGTCTATTGTGTCAGAGGTCGTGGGGGAAATAATGAAGGAGTATATTGCTGTGCCTCATAGCTCAGCTGGTGGAGCATCTGCCCGGTGTATCAGAGGTCTTGGGGGAAACTTGAGGGAGTATATTGCTGTGCCTCATAGCTCAGCTGGTAGAGCATCTGCCTGATGTGTCGGAGGTCTTGGGGAAAACTTGAGGGAGTACATACCACTGTGCCTCACACATGTAGCTCAACTGGTAGAGCATCTGCCTGGTGTCAGAGGTCTTGGGGAAAACCTGAGGGAGTATATTGCTGTGCCTCATAGCTCAGCTGGTAGAGCATCTGCCTGGTGTCGGAAGTCTTTGGGGAAACCTGAGAGAGTATACCACTGTGCCTTATAGCTCAGCTGGAAGAGTGTCTGCCTGGTGTGTCAGAGGTCTCGGGTTCAAATTCAGATAAGGATTGGACCACATGATTATCCTCTGGAGCCATACTCTATTGCCTTATTTCCGTGGTCACCACGGCAAATATTGCGTTCATTTCGGTACAAGAAATACATAGGCATGCATGGTACAATTTGGGTATTGTATTTCTTTATTCCAAACTAAAGTGTAGACTTACAAGCTGATTAGAAATTGCAGACTTTTTATTTTGGCCATGGTAATTTAAACGACTTCAGAGTTTTTATTTCTTTTCTGTCCATTGCTTTGCACATGCTTTAATTCGAGAATGACTAGTCACTTCTTGCATGCAAAGTTAATTTGACCTCAAGTTGGTGTGTATGCCTTGTGGGTGGTTATACAGAATTAGCTGGGTCAGTACTACCAGGGCAGAGCTGGTCTCTCAACTTGCTGGCTGGGGCTCAAGTCAGTGTGTATGCCTTGGGGTGGTTATACAGAATTAGCTGGGTCAGTACTACCAGGGCAGAGCTGGTCTCTCAACTTGCTGGCTGGGGCTCAAGTCAGTGTGTATGCCTTGGGGTGGTTATACAGAATTAGCTGGGTCAGTACTACCAGGGCAGAGCTAGTCTCTCAACTTGCTGGCTGGGGCTCAAGTCGGTGTGTATGCCTTGGGGGTGGTTATACAGAATTAGCTAGGTCAGTACTACCAGGGCAGAGCTGGTCTCTCAACTTGCTGGCTTGGGCTCAAGTCAGTGTGTATGCCTTGGGGTGGTTATACAGAATTAACTGGTACTACCAGGGCAGAGCTGGTCTCTCAACTTGCTGGCTTGGGCTTAAGCCAGTGTGTATACCTTGGGGGTGGTTATACATAATTAGCTGGGTCATTACTACCAGGGCAGAGCTAGTCTCTCAACTCAAGTTGGTGTGTATGCCTTGGGGTGGTTATACAGAATTAGCTGGGTCAGTACTATCAGGGAAGAGCTGGTCTCTCAACTTGCTGGCTTGGGCTCAAGTCAGTGTGTATGCCTTGGGGTGGTTATACAGAATTAGCTGGGTCAGTACTACCAGGGCAGAGCTGGTCTCTCAACTTGCTGGCTTGGGCTCAAGTCGGTGTGTATGCCTTGGGGTGGTTATACGGAATTAGCTGGGTCAGTACTACCAGGGAAGAGCTGGTCTCTCAACTTGCTGGCTTGGGCTCAAGTCAGTGTGTATGCTTTGGGGTGGTTATACAGAATTAGCTGGGTCAGTACTACCAGGGCTGAGCTGGTCTCTCAACTTGCTTGTTTGGGCTTAAGTCGGTGTACATGCCAATTGGGGGTGGTTATACAGAATTAGCTGGGTCAGTACTACCAGGGAAGAGCTGGTCTCTCAACATGCTGGCTTGGGCTCAAGTCGGTGTACATGCCAATTGGGGTGGTTATACATAATTAGCTGGGACAGGGTTAAACTGGGGAACAGGGACTTTGCATTATATAGACATTTATATCACGCACATTATCCATCTCAAGGATGCTCAAGGCACTGCCACATTATTACCCCTGGTCATTGGGCTCAATAACATCATTCCTTATTCTTCTTAACTCTGTGGAGCATGCAGGCACAGAAACTAATCAAAAACATCAGCTTTCACTGCTCTCTCATTTTCCTCTGGGTGGAGAGAGTCTATTAATGGCAAAGTACCTTGTCTAAGGACACACACACCATGGCAGACCATGTGCAGACCTGGATTTGAACTCACAACCTGCAGAATTACCAAGGTCTTGAGTTCGATTCCCTAGATCGCTCGGCTCTGATGCTCCCATATTTTAGGCAGTAACAATCAAGTTCTTTTCTTTACTGGGGCCAATTTCATGGCGCTGTTTCGCAGCCGATTTTGTGCTCACGGAGGCTCCAGCTATTTCTTAGAGACTGTAGTTCCTTAAGCACTGCTAAAAGTGTGCTAGCTTCAAAATCAACATTTGCTAAACACTTGTGACACAATAATGTCCGTTTCCAAGTATGCACATGCTTTAAGCACGCCACGGCCTTGAAATAGCAGTAACATTAGCACAACTTTTCTGCTGCAGTAAGCACACATTTTCAGCTAGCGCTTAAACAGCGGCATTAAATTGGCCCCTGGTCACAAGAACTAAATGTTACATTGTTTGAATTTCCTTCACACAGCTCCATCAAGTACAAGATGGCCGTAACCATGACAACCCCAATCAACTCCCCTCCGAGTCTTCCGACCAGCCGTACCCCTCCCAACATAATTCTATGCCCCTCCTACTGCCTAGCACCCAACAGCAGTCTGCCGACGTTACAGAAGGTGTATTCAAAATGTCCTTTGAAGATTCTTCCGAGATCTGCAATCCAAATAACTTCACCATTGGTGGTGAACTTGTGAGAGTAAGTGATGGAATTCCAGAGAATAGAAACAGTTCGGCCGATTGCGTAGAATTGAACAACTCCTTCGAAGAACAGAAAATACAATATCAGACGTCCACACCTTCACGGACAACTCAGGATTTTCCCAGTTTTCTTGAACAATTTGGAGACGGTATTGATGCTTCTTTGAGACGGAGAGTTTCGGGAGATCAAGCTGCCCAGACGTCATCTAAAAGCAAAGCAACACATGTGTTTGATCCTCTAGGAGTTGTGCGACTGGATTCTTTAGAAGGTCATCCACCGTCTAGGAGAAGAATTTCATCCTCGTCTCTTGGAGATTCACAGTCTTCAGTCCGAGTTGAACAGCTTTCTAGCTCAAATACTCAAGCTCAACAACCTTTAAAAGAAGCGAGGGAAGGTTCCCAAGATTCCACAGATGATTCAGTCTTTCTAAACCTCGATCCCAGCGGCAAAGCAGAGTTAAAGGTCCTCGGAAGGCAGGCGGAAAGCTCTTCTGACTGCTCGCAAAACTTGATCACGCTTCTGCAACCAAAACATTACTCTCCACCATCTGCCGTTTTGCCCAGCCGAGTAAAAGCAACGGAGTATTTGCAAGGGACAAGTTTCAATTATGAAAACTCTGTGAAGAGACGAACTGCTTCTGAAGACTTGGAAATGTCGCTGCTACCGCAAAAGCAAGACCTGCATAAGTCTCTCCCAAGCTTGTTCCAGCTAGAAGACTTTGACGACTCTTTGTTCGAAGAAGCTCCACAAAAGCACAACACTAAAAAACTTGACAAAGACTCTGGTGAAGTCTTCAATATTGATAGAAGCTCGGAAACCATGTGTGTGAACAGAAGTACAAGGAATGATGACGTCATTCAAGACAAAAATGCAAAGAAATTAAGCAATGCTCGAAACCTTACAGAGAAAGAAAATATTTTTTCAGCGAACTTAGCCGAGAGTAGCTCCAAGTCAAACGTAACTAGCCAATCCACATATTTTCCAAGAAGCTCTAAGATTTTGAACTCGAAGCCGACTAGCTTCTTCGAGGAAAGCTATCCAATCACTCCCGGATCCAAACTTCATCGACACCTGACCTCCCCTAAGGCATGCAGAATCCATCCTCTCCTATCCCAAAACGAAAAAGCTTTTCTTGAGACAGAAAGGAGTGACAGGATGAACACACCAACTACAATTGAGCCAGTAAAAAGTTACCACGATTCAAAACAAACAGATGCATTACTAGACGATTCAAAAGTCGAAAATCCTGTTGACCATCCGAGGGAAAACACAATTGAGTGTAGAACTGAATCCAGCGATGAACCAGAACTTAGAGAAGTTTCAAGCACTAAACCAATTCCTATCAACAACTCAGCTTCAAATATGCAGAATTACTCTGCTCTTCCTGGACAAATGCAGCTTGACATACAGTCAAGGCTTCGACTCGAAGACACAGATAATAACAACCTTCCGTCCTCGAATATCGACCTGTCAGGAGACAATAGAGGAGCCTCTCTAGACCCTTCATCAGTTCCCGCTTCGCCCGTGGTCTTGGATGAAGACTCCGTGTCCCAGCTTTCTTTCACAGACAGCGATTGTCAGACAGGAACCTCCGTAAGCGACCTTGACGACACTTTTAGCTACGGGTCTCTGGATAGTCGCCAGGACGGCTCCTACAAGAGTCCGAGTAGTGAGACACCATCTTGGTTGAGTGTTGGGAGACGTGTCGAAGCCGGGGGTAGCAGATCTGGAGTGGTGAACTTTATTGGGAATACTGCCTTTCGTCCTGGGGTTTGGGTTGGTGTGGCTTTGGACAGTGCCGTTGGTGAGTTAATAGGGGAAAATGATTTCTATAACTTCTTATATCACTCACAGATGCACCAATCAAGGTGCTCAAGGCACTCATATTATTACCCCTGGTCATTGTGCTCAGTTATTTTTCGTTTGATTTTAACATTACCTATAATTCATATTTCATAATCTGAGATGAAGCTACAGGGTTTTTAATCTGGAATAATTATTAGCATTTTACTTTTATCATGTACATTACTCCAACTTTATTGTAATAACTTTAGATTTGAATTGAGACTTCATCTCAAAGACTTGAGACTTCAATCAAGATTTGCTCTTTAAGATTTGCTCTCAAAGACTTGAGACTTTATAAATCGAGATTTGCTTTTAAAGGCTTGGGACTTTAATTGAGATTTGCTCTTAAAGACTTGTACTTAAATTAAGACTTGCTCTTAAAGACTTGGGACTTGAATTGAGACTTGCTCTTAAAGATGTGAGACTTGAATGGAGACTTGGTTTCTGATACATGACACAACATTGAATAAAGCTACGAGTGAAATATTCTATTTTAGGAAAGCACAGTGGCTGCGTTCAAGGTGTCCGCTACTTCACCTGTCGACCCAAACATGGCATTTTTGTCCGGCCAGATCGCCTATCGCCCTCGACTACGCACACCACAATGACGACGTCAACACCGCCCTCTATTGACAGCGTGCCTCAATCAAAGAGAAAATATAGCGTCAAGTCGAAAGCCCCATCCAAGAGAGGTGTTCATAATCAGGAGAAAGGCGCTGGAGACGCCAGGCGAAGAACGAACAGCAATGAAGGGGCAATGAGCTGATGAGAGGCCTTCAACCTGTCACAAACTTGGTCATCTGTTAGAGTCCTGGGGCAGTATTCAATTCAAAACTTGAGTCAAATATATAAGAATTTTACTTCAATTTTGGCTTAAGCAAAATTCTCAGTCAAAGTAGTAATAATAATAATAAGACGGTTCTTGTAAAAACTCTGGATGCAGCAATAGGGTGACAATTTGGGAAGACTTTCCCCGGGGACCACCGAAATTTTGGGAAGAATCACTCAAATTGACACCAAATTTCTCTACCCAAAGCTTCCAAAAATGGTTACAGACCTAAGAGAGACAGTTCTAGACCTAATAAAAATGGTTCTCGATTTAAAAAAAAAATGGTTTTTGATTTTAAAAAATGGTTTTTAATCTCAAAAATATTAGGGCGACACCAAATTGTCGCCCTATTGAGCGTGTCGCCCTAATATAGCTTTTTTACACACAAATTGTCAGCCCTATCCTAGCAAACAGAGTTTTTAAAGAGCGCATCACACAGTTGCCTCAATGCGCTTTTAAACAAACATTTTAGAAAAGTAGATTAATTGTCATGCATTATAAACCAGCCCTAGCAGGTAAGACTATAAGGATTTGAATTCACTCTCAGTTGTAGCAGTCTTGATATGATATGGTAAAGTGTTCCAGAGAGCTGCTGATGCATGTGTGAAAGACCGATGGCCGTAAGTGGTGGTGTGAGTGACTGGCATTTGGAGTAAAGATGCTGAACTGGATCGGAGGGTACGTGTTGGCTGATATGCATGAATGAGTTCCTGGAGGTAAGATGGAGCAGAGCCCTGAATGCTTTTATACATGAGGAGTAGTATCTTGATGATACGTTTACTGACCGGTAACCAATGGAGATTGCAAAGTATGGGAGTGATGTGGTATCCGAGTGAGGAACGAGTGTTCAATTCATCAGTGCTCAAGGTTCTACTTGGAGAAAGCAGGGCAGCATACTGAATCAAATTATACATTTCAAACGCACTGTATCCGGTTTTATCCAGTTTTGTTTGGGTGCGCGTTAAGTGTGTTTTGCGTACACTAGGGTGCAGGTTTTGCACGTCTCGCACGTCTCGCACAGTATTTGATTGGCTGCTTTTCTGTGCCCTGCTTAAATTTGTGACGTCACAATTTGTCTTAGTTTTACTTGCTAAAGTAAAAATCGTAGGAGACATTTGAATACAAGATATGTAATTTTCTTAGCCAAGCTAAATACAATTGAATACCACACCAGAGTTCCTTAGGTCGTTTGTTTCAAGCTTGGGTCGTTTGTTTCAGTGCTTGGGTCGAGTCCTTCACTCGTCCCCACAAGCTCCCACAAGCCTTTACAAATCCATTTCAAGTTAGTGGGGTTAAGTTCAAGTCATGAGCTATGAACTGAACTGAACCAATGAAGGAATTGCGAAGGTTCTGTGGTTTTATAATCACCGGACTTGTGATGGACTCGACTACAACCTTGGTGCTAATATGGAACATATAACTTTTTTTGCACCATTAAGAAACATAAACTCATTTTTTACTGGGACAAAACGCAACAATCCGGAGAAAAGATGGTAGTAATACAAAATGATACTTAAATCATGGACATAAGCCACAACTAGCTGGTACCGGTTTGATCCAGATTAAACTTGTTCAGTACCATAAATATACACTTTATATTTATTTTACTTCACATATATTTGCTTGGTTGCAAGACATTCACCAGTACAGTATTATCATGAAGACAACAATACTAACAGTTGGACCAGGCAAACAAACACAAGCAGAACCGAAACAAACCGGTTAAAACCAGGTAGCTAGTCCTGAATCATAAAACTGTACATGTATGTATTTGCATATTCATTTTGCTTGACACAAATTTATTGGCTGATGGCTGTTCAATATTAACTACAGAAAAACTTGGGAGTACTAAGCAAACACAAGCAGAACCGGCTGGAACTGGTTAAAACCGGATATGGCTAGTCCAGTATCAGTACATATTTTAATTTTGCCTCGTACAAATTGATTGGCTGGCAGCTGTTTACTATTAAAATTAGAAAATGAGGCAGTACTGAAAGTTGGTCCACACTTGCAAACACCAGTGCGAACCAGATGAAACTAGACAGAACCGGATATAGAACTTGCCTGAAATTCCATTGAGATTTAAGCAGTGTTCATTTTGCTTTACACATAGTTGACTTTACACAGCAGTTCTTTCTCGCGTTTCAGTATTTGTCATTTGGAGAGAAAATATGGACGTGTTTGA
The DNA here is from genome assembly GCA_037783545.1 of Henricia sp. BOLD:AAB3569. Classification (NCBI taxonomy): domain Eukaryota; kingdom Metazoa; phylum Echinodermata; class Asteroidea; order Spinulosida; family Echinasteridae; genus Henricia; species Henricia sp. BOLD:AAB3569. Next base: position 698,745 of record JBBELK010000715.1, read on the forward strand.
TAGTTAAGCAAGTGGTTTGGTTAAGTTTGTACTATTTTTAAAGCTCTTTAACTGTTGAGTAATTTAAGCTGTACTTTCAATGGAGTTATATATGAATGTTTGTACATACATTTTAAGTACGTGCCATGTTCATTCTGAAAGTATTTTATTGAATTCGCATTCTAAATTTATTTTTAAGTGGCTGCCATTTCTTTCACTGCTTTTAATCATTGATCTCTTTATAATCACTGGAGTGGTTTTTATAAATGCCTGTGCGCACACATTTGTTTTCTACAAGGGCGCCCTCGTGGACACAACTAGGCCCCTGACTACTATGGTTTTAATTCGCTCTCGTTAGTTTTTAAATTGTTGTAATAGTACTAAATCTATAGCCAATAGACTGCCGAAGTGAATACGTCATCTTTTGTTGGTTGCCTATTGCATAGTTCCGAGATTGCCCAGTTAACCTCGCCCCTTAGATACTGTTGCTATGTGCTCACAAGCGGCGACACAACGTACAAAGCAACGAGACTCGGCATGGAAAGCACAGATTCATTGGAGAAAACTCAAAGGTATTTATGTTTTAGGGTCGACAGTTACCGTAGCACACACTGAGCGAAGGGCTAGTAATGCAGCAGGTTATTGTGCTAGCCATGTTTTAATGTTCGCCTGGTGCACGGCCATGTTGCTAAATCATGCTTCTGCTTAAAGGTTCCAAACCTGGCCATTGCACCGCATTGTGTCCTTGGACAAGACACTTTACTCCACGTTGTCTCTCTCCACCCAGGTGTATAAATGGGTACTAGAAAATACGGTTGGGGAAACCCAACTAGTTGCTGGGGGTAGACCTGCGATGGACTGGCATCCCATCCAGGAGGAGTACAATGCTCCTAGTCAATGCTACCAGCCAATATTGGCTCGTAAACAACTTGCCTCTAGAAAGGTAGCAAATGCAAATTGATTATCCGTGTGCCTGAGTGCGTACACGCGTCTGTCCTCACAGAATGTAAGGGATATCGGTATGCTGTCAATTTTGGATTTATTTTCTTCAAATGACTGTTTTCACCTATTCCTGTGACAAGGTGTGTCTGTCATGTAGATACAATTGTCTAATCAAGCGGAATGCATGCACTCGGTAAAATATCTGCGTACTCCCCACAATATTCTTTACATATTCTTTACATGTGTCTCATATTTGCAATAGGCTGCAATGCTAGTAGTATTGCGACTTTGTGAAAATGACGACCGTATGAAATACACTGTAGTCCTTCAATCACTGAAACTGAATGTAGTAATTAAGTGCAGTAAATTTTGAACAAATTAAACAATAACATTTTTCAAAGCTTTTTATTTTTTTTAAATATTGCTTCTTTCGTTTTGTGATGAGGCGAAAATTGGATTCGGTTTAAATTAATGTGGCAGATTTTGGTATGGGCAAAAATAGGCACAAATTTACCCTTAATTTACCAGATTGTTTTTTTACCTTAAAAACGGATGCTAAACTGGGGTTTTAATGATTTTTGTCGGGCATGTCGGCTTCATAAATGTAAAATTTGTACGTGTCGAATGACGTGTCGAATGACGTGTCGAATGACGTGTCGAATGACGTGTCGAATGACGTGTCGAATGACGTGTCGAATGACGTGTCGAATGACGTGTCGAATGACGTGTCGAATGACGTGTCGAATGACGTGTCGAATGACGTGTCGAATGACGTGTCGAATGACGTGTCGAATGACGTGTCGAATGACGTGTCGAATGACGTGTCGAATGACATGTGGCAGTGAACAGTAATGTGTTTGATTAGTTTTCCTCAAGTTGGCCGCGCACGTATCGACCTATGTAAGCTAATCAAACACCGCCATTTAAATATATACAGTGAAACTTGTATATAGGGGCCACCCTCGGGACCATACAAAACCTGAAACCAATTTCATAAAGATGTTTACCGGAAAAATGTGCTTAATCCAAAATTTGTTTGCTTTATAAAAATGGGTTAGTAGTCAAAATATTATGTGATGTGTATTACAATTGACTGTTCTGATATTCCTAAGAACACAAGTTGACATAGAATTTTGACTATTAAAGGCACAGGCTCGTCAGCAATGCGCGCGCGGAAAATTCGTGCCACGAAATACGCATCTCCACGCCTTTGCTATGGAGCTGCGTAATTCGTAGCACTAATTTGGCGCGCGCGCATTGCTGACGAGCCTGTGCCTTTAACCCATTTTTATAAAGCAAACCAATTTTGAAATTGGCCCCTGGCCACTATAAACGGGTGGCCATTTTACAAAAGTTGCATTAGCATTAGGGCCAAAGACGAATGGCCACTTTAAACAGGTGGCCTCTTTATCAAGGTGGCCTTAATAGCAGGTTTCACTATATTACTCGTTATAATTGGCCTTTAAAAAAAACCTAAATTTGACCAGTTATTTCCATCCATAACCATCTGATGCATGGGCGTGTTTTTGCGATCACAACTACAAACATGTTTGCGGTTTAACCAATAGACCGCTTTAGTTGTCGGCAATCGAAGCCGTTAATTGGTTGAATCAGTTATTACGCTAGAAACATATTTCTGCTTACGGTCGCAAAAACAACTCCCAAGTGTACCCATACATATTTTCCCTTCTGAATTCTCTCTACGTGTAGCTACTGTACAAAGTTCTGTATGTAAATTCTGGTTTATATGAAAATTGAAGACAATTTAGTATGTACAGATGTTAACTTTGTAAATAACGTACAAAAATTGTAAATAATGGTTTGTGTGTAATACTTAATTGGGGAATGTCCCATGTGCCATTTTTGTATTGCAATATTTCTGAAAAGGTATTTTATGCGGGAGATTATCTGTGGGGTGGAGGGAAGTATACATGTATAATTTCCTCTTTTTTCATCGTAAATTGTGACCTTTTTTTTCACCAACATAATTTCGTTTCGTAGTACTTTTGTAGTTAGTATAATCACATGTAGTTTATTTAGTACTCGGTGTAGATAACATTAACGCGCAGTTATATTGATTATCCGAATTTACAAATTTTTCAAAGTCCCATTGTGTCCAATTTATAGATGTTTTTGGTAAGTTCCTGGAACTACGGAATTGGCGAATTCTTGGGTTTCATTTGACTTGACAACGGTTGCTATTCGCCATTACTGTGTCAATACTATGGCACGCCAAGTATCCAATTACAGCAAAGCCTAGCTGAACTTTCGTGGCCTGCATCATGTATGCTCCAATTCAATAAAGTGTCAGTGGTGCCGCGCGAACGCACATGATACCAGGTCAAAGAAGTTTATATTGCGAGCGCGGTAATAATTGTTACTTTTTGTTATGTTTACTATTCGTTTAAACGTTTAAACAAACGTTAAATTGACGTTTAAACGTTTGGAAAAATAAACGGTAACTCCCAGCGCTAATTTTTACATACTTCACGGCGTATGGGAGTCGGGAAACAAGGCATCAATCTTGACGTCATCCATGCAATCGTTGCATGGTTGACGTCATGATCCCTTTCAAAATTTCAAATATGGCGCAGCACATAGTTGCAGAGTTTATCATCAAAATTAATTGGATTGCCGACGTTGAAAACAAGATTCTCTGATTCTCATAAAGGTTTATGCACCGGGCAATACATCAGTAATATTTTTGATAAAATTCGTCGATAACTTCAAACAAGTGTTGTCCCTTTCTTTAAGTTAATGCTTTAAAAAATGATCGAGCACCTTCAGTTGTAAATTTCCCTCAGAAATGTTTCGTTTTGCAACTCGCAAATGTTTGTTGTTTGTGATGTTACCATTGCTGTCAACACTCTGAGTAAGATTTTTCTTGTCAACTCATGAAGTGAAATTTTGGGTCATCGCAAATGATAAAATGACCTTTAACGCACCACATTTTGTGAAATTATTCCAATAGTTTGTTGTGAATTTTTCAGATTCCTTATAATTTTCTCGCTGCCAAGTTATTAAAGTTGCCTTTCAAAGTACAGTATATGAATATTTTATTTACAAGTACTATAGCCATGCAGTACTACACTGCCGTTTTACGAAAAGTCTTTTTATGTCTGATAATTTGTAATTCAAATACATGTTGCATCATACTAATGCGATGAATAAGTTTAAAATGAAGCTGATACATGTGGATCTATCCACAGTAATGGGGTACATTTTAAAAATAAGTCGATAATTCCTTTCAGATGTCTTTAGTTTATCTCAAAAGTAAAGAAATGTCCTTGTACTGTTCTCAGGAGATAACTTTTGCCCAAAAAGGTAAGAAATTGCTGCCACAACATACATTTTTGAAAAGCAAGTGTACAACTGTTTCCTTATACGTATGTAACGTGGACAGACCATTATTGTGACATTGTTTTCTGTCTTTGTTACATTACGTATAAGGAAACATTTGTGAACGGGGTTTTCACAAATGTATGTTGTAGGACTATTTTTCTTACTCCTTTGTGCAAAAGTTACTTCCTCAGTTTTGAAGTAAACTGGGACATAAGATCTTGTATGTCACAGTATGTACCCCATTACTGTGGAAAGACCCATATCCGAACTTTAGGGATAGTTTTTTGGGGAGAGGAGGTCATTTCAAACATTGCCAGGACTCCACATCAAAAGTCGTATTTTTCTAAGTCTCTTTCTATTGGTTTATAAATGTCAAAAGCGCCAAAAACCGTTTATGTATTTTTGCTTAGATTCTGTGATTTTTTTTAAACATAAAAGTTAAGTGGATTATCCAGGCATTAATTAAGTGTACATTATTTTCAATTTTTCATTGACTTCAAAATGGCGCGAACATGTTCAATAGACTGCCGAAGTGAATACGTCACATTTTGTTGGTTGCCTAGGCAATTGGATCCAAACTAAAAATCACTCAACCGTGTCTCAGTGCTTTTCCAATGGTACTTTTCCCGACGGCCATGATAGTTTGGATCCAATTGCCATGGCAACGCACGTCACACTTCGGCTGTCTATTGAAACTCTAAAATTGAGTTGTCCTGGCTGACTTCAGTTATCGGGGTAACTGGGTATAAACATTCGCTGGTAATCTGAAACGTCCATTGCTAAAGCACAGCGAAACAGTTCACTGATTTGTTTGTGTAGACCCAGTAATATTGGCAACACACAGTGTGACGTTTTCACTTGTTTGGCCAGTGGCGCAAACTTGGGGACAAAAAAAGGTCTGCGGTTCACCGCACACAATAAACATTTTGTCCGTAAATATTTTAACAATTTGAATGTCGGCAGTTGTTTACGAACGAAATGTTTATCGTCTGCGTTGGCCTGAAAAAAACAATGGAATGTCTCAAAATAGCTCAAATGGAACACAAACCGATTCAAGCTGTAGATATTTAGAGATGACTTTCTAGAATGTTTGGGAAGGGGATTATTTCAATTGAAAAATGATGCTATTTATTAAAAAAATGTTTAAAGACAAAAACATTAGTCATGATTTTCATTCTTGTCATCGTCACAAAGACAAAGCTTTGTGCAGGGATGTGATTGTTCCGGTTTTTCCCGGAACTTTCTTTTGTCTCATTGGTTTGTGACAAAGATTATTCCGGGAAAAACCGAAACAAATCACATCCCTGTTGTGAATCGGCTCCTATTGTGCCACAGGACATTTCTTAGATATTTGGAGAGAAATGAATTTTTGTCAAATATTTTTGACAAAATTTGACAAAAATTCATTCTTTTTATCTCTCCAAATATCTTTGGAAAAATTTGACACAAATTCAAGGCTAACCCCTCTGATTCTTTTTATTTTTAATTCTTTTACTTTTTTTTGGCGGGGAAGGGGTGGTGGAGTGGGCAGCAAAAAAATGCAGGGAATGTTCCTCCGAAGCCAAATGTACTAATTTTATAATCTGAAGACTTTTTATTTCGGTATAGAAATGTGGACAATTAATGTCCATGAGTTTGGGAAATTCGGATGCTGTGAAAAACAACTTGGCTCCACCTGGGTTTCGAACCATGGACCTTCTGCTTTTGACGTTTTATTTCGTCAAAGAGGAGATGAAGAACAAAAGTTGCTCTTTTTTAATAAACATTTTGACTCGAAAACATTTTTTTACTCAAACTGATATTGTTTACTCGAAAACTGAACTTTTTGACTCAAAAATTTGAAATTTTACTTCAAAAATTTAACATCTTGACTCAAAAATATAACATCTTGACGGAAAACTGAATTGTTTCAATCGGAAATTTTTGATCGGAAAGTTCAGAACGAAGACTAAATATCCTAGCTCAAAAACTGAAATTGTTGACTCGAAAACTGCAAATCTTGCCTCGAAAACTGGAAATTTTAACACGAAAACTGGAAATCTTAATCTCGAAAATTGAAATTTTTTACTCTAAACTTTTTACTATTAAATTGAAAATCTTGAGTAGGAAAGAGTCCTTTCTCGAAATGTTTACCTTTTGACTCGAAGTCAAAATTTTAACTGCAAAATTGAAATTTCTGACTCGAAAATCTTCGCACGGAATTCGAAAATTGTGACTCGAAACTTCAGAAATGTGACCTAATTCGATAAAAACAAAAAAAAGACGTCAGGTGCACGTGCATCCGCGGGAATCCGTTCCGAAAATACTACACTCCAAAAAATATGACCTATATAAAATTATGCAAGATACGATTGAGAAAAATATACGGCTCGCACAGAGTCATCTTAAATAACACGGCACGCATTTTAGCGTTGAATAGAAACATCCTGTTTTGAAGCAATCTAAGATTTATTGTATTTTTTCCAGGTCCCTTGTTATTGTTTGTTCCATTTACTTTCTACACTTAATTTGCATTTTGCACGAACTTAGTTATAAAAGCGAATGAAAACTACGTGTTATGAATGTCGCTCGAAACTCAAGAAAATGCAATTTAATCTCAAATCTACTTATAAGATGTTTATATCAAATAATATGTGGGTCGAGGCAACACTATCGAATTTCTTTTCATCTATAAAAATTTTACGTCTGTGCACTGATTTGATCACCAAAGCACTTCAAAATATTAAAAATTTAGTGTCGGACTGCATTGGGCAAATTCGGATGCAAAACAAAATATGTAACGCCACAACGTTGTAGAAGTTGTCAAGATCAAAATGACACTAGTATTTTCAATACAAAAAATGACCAAAATTTTACAAAAGACAATAAGACAACCAAACTAAAAATTGTCCGGTGTATTGGCATATTGTTGATATTAAAGGCCGGTATATCAGTTGCAGGTGGAAGCTTTACCTTTTTTTACGAAATCTACAGCATTACATAACCAAAGAGTCGAACTTGGGATGAGAGAAAAATCGTTTAAGGGTCATTCCATGCATGAGGTTGGGTATATAATAAAAGCGGTGTCCATGTTGCGTTGGTACAAGTTCTTTTATTTAACGACTGGAGAATTATTTATCTGGTGAAATGTTGTACTAAATATAGCCCCGCGAGCAGTGCTTCGGGAAAACCCTCAGCCCTGTCGTCTAATGTACTCAATCTGTGGCAAACTCACGCAAATGAAATTTGTCCCATGGCTCTGATATTTGCTCAATAGGTACACTCACCCCAGTTTGCAAAGATTCCGAAGAGTACGCATCGATCCGATGTCTAGTTTCGGTGAAATCGTGGGGAAAGTTTGAGACCCCGTGCGATGAAATACCGACTTTCACCAAAAATCAAATGCGCGAGAGCGGAGAGGTCAACACTAGACTGGTTCCACATTCTCAATTTACTTCCCTTCGTCGTAAGATGAAGGGAAGTAAATATGAGGACAGCGAACCAGTCTAGATTGTGTTGACCTCTCCGCTCTCGCGTATGGTGAAATTCGGTATTTCATCGCAAGGAGGGTCTCAAACTTTCCCCACGATTTCACCGAAACTAGACATCGGATCGATGCGTACTCTTCGGAATCTTTGCAAACTGGGGTGAGTGTACCTATTGAGCAAATGTCAGAGCCATGGGACAAATTTCATTTGCGTGAGTTTGCCACAGATTTGGAGTACATTAGACGACAGGGCTGAGGGTTTTCCCGAAGCACTGCTCGCGGGGCTATACTAAATATAGCCTTGTCCAAGGGCTATGATAATGTGTGAATCCGTGGAGAATTTGCATGTATGCTATGCAGCGAAAGTGCGCCATCGCGCGGTGAATTGTAGCAAACTGCAAAATAGTCTGGTTACCGAAATATCTTGGTCTGAATCCTGACTTCTCGGGCAAGGATGTATCATAGCCTTGTTCTTTCTGTATTCGATTTGTTTTATGGGCGGGGGACTCTTTTATGGCGTGTGAAACGTTGCAATATTCGATAATGCACAAATATATGGGGATGTTAAATATATATGTGCGATGTTAAACATATATGTGCGATGTTAAACATATATGTGCGATGTTTGATATATATGTGCGATGTTTGACATATATGTGCGATGTTAAATATATATGTGCAATGTTTTTTTTCATATGTACGCGATGTTAAAAATATATGTGCAATAATTTGACATATATATGCAATGTTAAAAATATATGTGGGATATTTCGACATATATGTGGGATATTTCAATGTGTGGGGTCGCGGTGTTCGTGATATGTGGGCATGATCTTTCATAGATTGGTTCCCGATCCCCATAGATTGGTTCGCTTATTGCGAAAGTGTGGAATATGTGGACGGGAACCAGTCTATTCTCCTGTGTGGAATATGTGGACGGGAACCAGTCTAGATCTTTCAATGTATGTGCTAGACTGGTTCCCGCTCTATATCTTCTCAAAAATGTGATCTGGACACGCTCCTTTAAAAAAAGGAGCGCCAGATCACATTTTTGAGCCACCCATTTTGCCCATAGAAATTGAGATTTTGACATCTTGTGTCAAATTGTTCTCGTTACCATAAAGAAATTTCACGTTCTCAATCTGTATATATTTTAAGGATATCGCCGGAAATAGACCGATGTTTTGCAAAATAATTTATCTGGTTCCATAGAACAGTGCAGTAATTCACCTTTTTGCTTCCACATCCAAACTGGGGACTGCATTGAAAAACATTTCCCGTCGATATTATTTTTGGGATGTATTGTATGATTGCTAAGTTAAAACAGACAAACAAAACCCATTTTTTAAAACTGAAAACGATCCTTTAACGGCGAGTCACCCTTGCGGGCCCCATAACCTTTATTTCTGACCTTCATCCGTCGCGTAGCCTATGGTGTGGTATGGTTTATTCAATTATGTCACGCCTAAATAAACAAAGGAGAAACGGTTATCATCGCGCACGTGTTTCTCATCACGTGATACACATACGTAATTAATAGCTGGGTGCTACCCACAATTCCGTTTACGCACATATATGTGACCGACTCTGGCAAAACCCGACGCTTTTCGGCATTTCCCATTACGTGATATGGGCCCACAACCTTAACAAATGGCCTCTGGGACCCTGGGACAAACTTGAAAATTTGGCAGAATCAACATCGGGATACATTCAAGATTTGTTTTGTTGTTTGAACTGTCTCAAAATTCCTCATATTATTGACAAAAAATTAAATAATCAACTAGTTTGTCAAACTTTAAAGACCAATAGCTCCATTTCACTTTTTCTGATCTGTCACTTTAATTGGTCATAACTTCGCCAAAAATGATCAGAATTTCCTCAAACATGTTTTAAAAGATACCTTTTTGTATGCACACTAAGATGATACCAAAACTTAAATTTTGAATTGTCATCACAAGTGTTGGGTTTTCAAGTTGCTGGAGCCGGTCACATATTGAAAGATCATGCCCACATATCACGTCTCCAATAGGGGGAGCATACCCTCTGCCACATCGTACTGCATATACATTCCTAAGATGTTTAAATAACAATAGGAACAGGTGTACTCTCAGATGCTATGTGGGCGTCTGCTTGGGCGATTCCACGCTGGAGTCGAGTAGAATCGATTCCACGCTGGAGTCGAGTAGAATCGATTCCACTTTAAGAATCTGAGTCACTATTCCAAATTTTCAGGAATCGATTCCTTTTACCTAGATTCGATCCCCAGTGATAGGTTGCCGAATGCCGATTCTTAGAAATTCCGGAACCAAAATAAACGGGTTTTGCCATCTTCCTTTGCACACGCTGCACACCGAGTTACCGAGTTTCCGGTGTGCAGCAAAGACTCTTGCGAAAGGAAGATGGGGTTTTGCAAGAGTACTCGGCTTGGTTCTGATATCATATCATGATGTTCAGTACCGCTCAGTGCCATGTATGGAATCGATTCCGGGTAGCTAGAATTGCGATCGATTGGAATCGTAATCGATTCCAAAAATGCTGTCCAGAGTCGCCCGCGTTTCCATTCTTCGGTTACGTATAACCATGCACCGCATTCCGGACGCAATGAACCGTGGAAGCAGCATGTAGATTTTGCAACAGACGAACTGCCGACGGCCGTCCAAGATGCTGGTGATGATACGGGACGTCCTCGACAATCTACGCTAGTGGGATTTGTAGGTACGTAAACTACGATTTTAACGGTTATCCTATTCCTATGTTTTCATGCTATGTGGGAATGGTAAAGATTAAAGTTTTTCTGGGTCTTTTACCTACTTGAAGAAGGGAAAAGTAGTTGTGGGGTTCGGGATTTAAAATACGTGGGTTGAGTTAGACCATAGTCAGCAAGGAACAGTTCCTTGCTCTATGGTTAGACAAGCTAATTAGGTTACCTCGGCTCGAATTTTTTCATGTGGTAATCTCGGCTAATCTCTAAAAGATTAGGCTACCACATGAACAATTTCGAGCCCAGGTAACCTTGTCTAAAAGATTACCACATGAAAAATTTCGAGCCGAGGTAACCTTGTCTAGGGTTGAGTGAAATGAACTTATGATTCCTTGCTTATAATGGGGCTTAATCAAGTAACCATCCTTCTAATCTGATTGTTGTTTTCGCTTTCAGGATGGAGTCGTGTACTACCGTATGACGGCGGCTTCTTGGAAAAGGTAAATTGCGGATCTGTTAAAACTCTTAATTGGAAGAAATTCCTGAAAGATTTTACTTTAATACCTGCACTTTCAACTCGTTGTACAAGTCTTATGGACTTCATTAACAAAATTAAGGTTTTTTGTTATTGTATTCGTTTAGGTTGAACAAAGATGTTAAAGTTGCATTGCCCGTGTTTCGGTGAAAGGATTGAAAAAATTAATTTACACAAGCGAACGAATTTAGAAAGCTTACGTGTCTCTGTAACGAAAAATATCAAAAACTTAAATTTCCGACGTCGGGAATTGGAGATACAAGCCTTTTTCTTGAAACGTGCTTCACATGTTGTACATGTGCGCGTACGCTCATATGTACATAGTATGTGTACAATGTACACATGTACGCGCACATGTACAAATTTACGTCATAACCCTGTCGATTAATTGACCTGCCAGCCTTTTAATCATTTCTTGTTTTTAATCGACTGGCATTAATCCTTGACGGATTTTTACGTTCTTGGTACCAAATGAAAGCTGATAACTTTTTCTATTCTAGAAAAATACCTATTTAACTTTTAAAAACAAATTTGACGCCCAAATCGGCCCAAACACGGGCAGTGCAACTTTAAGGAAATTACCTCCTGGAATCAATAGATAATCCAATTTTAAGATATACTTCCCACTTGCACTTTTGTCGGAAATGTTGCATTTCTGAGATAAATAAATAATAAAACTACCGGTACTGCAGAGAGTAAGACAAAATCACAGCGAGTAAGCGCGACAATAGAGGCCGCTGCATGCAAGCGTACATGGTTCATCTTGTGCACCAACTAAATGCAATTTTTGAAGAAGAAAATGTCATTTTTCTTTAGAAAAGCAACATTTGCGACAAAATTGCATGTGGAAACTGGAAAGTATATCTTAGAATTGAATTATCTGTTTATTCCAAGAGGTAATTTCCTTAAAATATTTGTTCAACCTAAACGAAAAAAATACCTTTTTTTTATTCAGGCTAAAATAATATTTTCACAACAAAATTTCACTTTTTTAGCGGAAGATAAGCTGTATGAATGAAATAATGCAGGTATTTAAGTAAAATAAGAAAGAATTCTGTTTACTGGCTGCCACTTATTCTCCTTATGACTTAATAACCATCAAAATATTTGAAAGGATAGTGAATTGTGCAGTAACAAACATTCAAAAATTTTCTTGAAAATACTGCCCTGTTCCATAGATTTAACACACGGCGTCTCAGTGCAACCAGTGAACGGAATTCATACCAAAACAAATTCTGATCATCTTAACTTTTACCGAAACATGAATTTTATAGTGGATAGTGTAATTTTTGAAAGAATTTACAAGTCGGACATCACATTTAAGCTTTCCTGCACTAAACCCATCGGACAACTGGGAATAATTCCCGGTATTTTTTCCCTTATACATTGAAAATACATTGCGTAAGCGCGACATAAGTTATTTTAAAGGAAAACAATTCTGATTAACTTCTCAACTCTTAACTAGAATTCTCTTATTTAATCCACATAGGAACAATTAAAATTACCACAAAACAATATTCAACAAAATGAGGCCATTTTGAATGATCATGGTTAGGGTTTTGGGAACCTTTTATTTATTTTATTAACAGCAATACTTTGTCTTTTCTCCTCAGGTTTTTGATCACCAGCCAAGGGTCCAGTTTAAATGTAAGTATCATATAGCCTCTATTGTAACTTTAAAGATGCATTGTTTGAGCTTGGAGCCAATTTTACCATGAATATCTGGGCATGCAATTCTTAGGTTGATGTTAATGATATAAATAGTACTGGAGTTTTATACATTCACCACCAAAGTAGGTACATGTACCTATATTGTTCTGTGTGGAGAGGCAATTTATGGTAAAATGCCTTGCCCAAAGGCACATCTACAACCTTTTGAATTAACCAAGGTATTGAGTACATGACACTTGACTGTTTGGATATCTAAATTTCATATTAAAATTGGCCCAGACATTTTTTTGTGTTTTTACTTGGTTTATTGATCATAAAAAGGCAAATCCTGGGTGTCCGTGCATGGTAATGAACCCCACGTATATTTTGAAGGAAAGAACTAACCTCCAAATTTAAATCTTGTGGCAAAAAGTAAAACTAAAACAAAATTGGAATATGTGGCCCTGCAGTGACATGAAAGAAACTTGGCTTGAGAGATGATGATGAAAATCAATACCTGCATTTTCCGGAAACCATTAGTTTTTGATAATTTTAAAACTAATTAAGTTAGGAAAATAACTAAATTATTGGCCTTTTCGCAATTTCATTGCTTGAGAAATCAGTGGCAAAATCAGTGTACACAAATAAATTTACTGATAAATTTCTGGTGTCCTTTAATAGCGCATTTCATGTCTCTTGACATCTCAATGTGAACCACCTCAATATTGATACATAGATCGGCAAGTGGCGGCTAAGCCAGAGACATTGGGAAAATTCCCCTTCTCTTCCGAAAGAATGTTCTAGGATCTTTAAGATGCATTACACAATACTGGACCTAGGGCTTTACATCCCATCCACAGGATGGAGCAATTGGGGTAAAGTGCCTTGCTCAAGGGCACAAGTACCTCAAGTAGTCTGAAAACCACAACCTTCGGGTGTTTCCACCTGAAGTTTGTAAGTTAATGACCCAAACTGCCACGATACTTATAACAAATTCTGCAAATTACCTGCACTATGCTATTAAAGAAGAAAATATAGCAACGTATTTGTATCCGTATATCATCCTGAAACCTGTGCACATCAAGTTGAATTTGCGAAAAGGCTACATGAATACATACATCGTACAGATTTCACCTACTCATCTGTGTCAAAAGTCGGAAGGTTCCATGTTGTGCATGGCCACAATTTTCATTCAGACATGCTGGTAAATGTACAGCACAAAATCAAATATGTTTGGCATGTAGATTAAATATGTTTGGCAAAACATATCTGTGTCAAAAGTCGGAAGGTTCCATGTTGTGCATGGCCACAATTTTCATTCAGACATGCTGGTAAATGTACAGCACAAAATCAAATATGTTTGGCATGTAGATTAAACAAACTTTACTTATTGCATATGTGCGAAGGGAATGAATTTACTTGCTGAAGTGGTTTAAAATTGGAGTACAAACTGCATGTTACAACATGAACTGTCTGCCATTATAAAACATGTATTCCAGCAAACATATCAACATTCACTGTCCTTATAGGTACCCATTTACTCCTGGGTGGAGAGAACCCACGTTTAGAACTAATCATTAGGGAGGTTTTCGCACCGTCACGGATACCGATACGTCATGACTTTATGCGCGTCTCGTGACGCGTAACCGTATATAGTACACATGTTTTCATATGCGTGAACAACGGTTATCGGCCTCCATACGCGTAGCATAAAAACGGATACCGGTTATGCAGATTTTTTGCTTTTTCCGTGATGGATTAATAAGTTTTATGCATTTTGTTTCTTTGTGATGTATCTTCCATGAATACCGATCGAATTTAATGAATCATTCCCACGTGAAAGTGAGGAAAATCTGCTGCAAACAAAGCCAAGCGCAGAGCATATTTAGCAGATGAATGTATGCACGTAGTCCCACAGTGCGAAACCCAGTTCAGTGAGCGCATCAACGTGAACGGTTACCGTTATCCGTATTCGTCACCTTGCGAAACCTCTCTATTGTCTCAAATGCAATCCACACCACATTAATTGACCTTTTCTTTTTTGTAGAAAATGAAATGTGTAACATGCAGTTTGTGTTCAAAACACGAGAATGGCTAAAAAAAAATTCTAAGCAAATTCTTAAATTTAGTTTGGTTTTTTTTATAGAGAAAAAACCCTTAATATTGATAATCATTGAAAAACCATAAACAAGTTTGTGTGCATTTTCAAAGTTGAACTAAATTAACCTGGTTTTATGAGGAAAGAATTCAGTACTCAATCATCAGAAAACCGGAGGATTGGCCAAAAAATGTAATTTTGTTTTTGAAAAATGTGTCTGACAGCTTGGGCTGAGTTTTTGTGATCATGACTAGAAATTGGCAGTGGATCCAGGCACTATCTGGGTAGTGCTTGAAATGTCCATGAGCCTGGGCCAGGTTTTTGTGATCATGACTAGAAATTGGCAGTGGATCCAGGCACTATCTGGGTAGTGCTTGAAATGTCCATAAGCCTAGAACCGCCACTGATTTCCAGTTATACTTGCAAAAACTTGACTCGGGCTGTGCAACATCCAACTCATTTTAGAATAAGTCACATTTTTTTGGGTAAATTTTGGGTTTTTCCTGATCAAATCTGCAAATTTTTCGCTGTAACATTTTACATTCTAATAAAACTAAACATGTGGAAATTTTCCTGTCAACCCATTTAGTGATCACGTAAACTGGACATGTTTAAATAAACCTGTGTGTGACATTTTTAAGCATTTCCGGAAAGTCAAGTTTGACTGTCGATTTCTCTCTTGTTGCAAAATAATTTTCCTTGAATTTTATATCATTGGAAAGCCCTGTTATTCCTCTTTACGATGTGTCATTTGTTATGATTAAGCAATTTGGGGATGTGCAGTACAGTTGAATACGGGGCGGGTGTAATGTCACAAAATGCATTGCTATTGTCAAAAAGTGCATTGACACATTCCCATCCTCAAAGCAAAAGGGAATGCACGACAATAGCAGTGAATTTTGTGACATTTTACTTTCCACCCACCCCTGTATTCCGCTATACTACACATCCCCCAATCGATTAATCATAACAAATGACACATCACTGTAAAGAGGAATAACGGGGCTTTCCAATGATACAAATTTCAAGGGAAATGATTTAGTAACAAGAGAAAAATCGTCAGTCAAACTTGACTTTCCGAACTTTTTTTGAGGAGTTTAGCATGGTAGTCATCTACAGGGGGCACCTTATAATAGTACAGCATTTGTTTCAAATTTATCTGAAAGTTCCTTTTTACAGGGGGAAAATGTATGTTACGTGTGTGACGTCAGAAATGTCACAGAAATTTTTTCCCTGTAAAAAGAAATTTTCAAGTAAATTTGAGACAAATGCTGTATTATTATATAAGGTGACCCCTGTAGATGACTTCCATGCTATATTAATGCAAAAGTATTCACCAACAGGAAATTTATTGAACATAATACAGTTCAAAAAGCTACACATGATTTCCAGCTAAAAGGTACTTTTTGTACGACTGGTAAATTGTTTTAGGCAAATGGAATAAGTTATGAGAAATGTAACTCAAAAATCATTTTGTTTTGGTATGAAATGCATTGTAAATTGTGTTGATCTGAAATTAATTTTTGTAATTTTCTTTTTCAGAAATGGGAGCTCATGAGGCTGCAAGCAGGGTTGTAGTCAAGTCCACCACAAGTCCCTGGGTCTTAATTCAAGTCACAGGCTACTCAAATGAACTCCAACAAAGGCATTCGTTTGTGCATGCTCATCCTTTGCTTCTGGACGTTTGACGGACTCGACTACAACCTCGGTTCCAGACGGAATAGTTTTTAAATCTTTTCGCGAGTGATGTCTTTGTGCCGTGGTACGTCGTAATCTGGAAAAAATTGCTGATGGTATTTTTAGTCAATTAGGTATGTAGACAGAAAACTTGAGAAAGTCAATTTTCAGTTTATCATCATGTTGTTACTGACAATATGTAACTTAATTGTGATTTACTAATTTGTTTCTTGAAATTGCAGTTTGTAATTATATTTTCTTGTTTTACAGTGATTGTATTTCTTTGTACACCATTTTTATTAATTTTTTCTTTAACAGGTAGAGGAGGGAAACCTCCACTTCAATACGTTAGAAAATCGGACAGGGGGCAACCCCTGTTCGATTTTCAAATTTAAATTATGGACCACCGTGCCCTGGACTATCTGTAAAGACAATAGCAATTAGGACCTTGCATAAATTAAGTTAATGAACATTTTACTTGAATATATTACTTGGTTTACTTATTGGAGTACAGAATAAAATGAGACTTGTTTACAAATGAAACTTTTGTTGTCAGTGACTTTTATTTTGACTTTGGAAGTTACTTTAACTATATAACACTATTTAAATAAGATTGTTTACAAACATTACTATATTTGTTAAAGTACATTTAACAATGCTACAAGAGAAATAAATACAATTGGTTGTTGCTAAATGAAGACAAGAATATTAAGTACAAGTCAATGTTTACAAACTGTTAGTAATTTTTTGAGAAAATAATTTGAGCAAGTTTTGGTTTGTTTACAAACTGATAGTCATTTTTTTAGAAAATAATTTGAGCAAGTTTTGGTTTGTTTACAAACTGATAGTCATTTTTTGAGAAAATAATTTGAGCAAGTTTTGGTTTGTTTACAAACTGATAGTCATTTTTGAGACACTGAAGAGTTGTGTGCTTAGGGATGGATAGAAGATTCAATGTTTAAATCAATTTTTGGAGAGAGGCTTGAACAAATTTAGGACAGCTTGTTTGTTTACAAGCTGTTAGTCATTTTTTTTGAGACATTGAAGAGTTGTGTGCTTAGGGACTGATAGATGGAAGGTTCAGTTAAGTTGAGTCAATGTTTACAAACTGTTTTTGGAGAGAGGCTTGGACAGCAGAGCTTCTTGTTGGAAAGTTGCTTTGGGTTTTTTTGGGAACTCTGTGGCAGAAGGTTCAATCATCCTGATTTCTTCAACTTGTGTCTGCGGGGGAAAAGTAAACAGTTTTTAAACAGTATAGTAAATCTACAGATGGCAGAAATGCAACATTTCCATATTTGTTGAATCAGATAATGTTTTTCTATGCTGTAAACTCAGGCATGCAACTGTGTTACAAGGGAAATGCAAACAAATCTCCGACTTTGTACAGTGTTTTTTAAATTTCCGATGGTGCAGATGAGGAAAAGGTGCATGCCTGTAAACTGCAACTCCTGAAGGCCCAATGGTCATTTTTCGAAAACTGGAGATACTTTATACAGTAAAGAGGGCATTTTGGCAATACAGACCATATTTTCGAGAAAATACCTTTGTCTGGTCTCAAAATAAAAGAAATAAGTTTCAGTTGTTCTGAAGAGATAACTTAGGCCCAACATGCCTTTCTAAAAACCCTGTGATCAAATTTCCAATATACGCTCGTAACCGGGACGGACACTTGTGTTACATTTTAGGCCGTCCCAGTTACGAGTGTATATTGGAAATTGGTATACAGGGTTTTTAGAAAGGCATGTTGTCACACTATTTGTAACCCTTTTTGGGCCCAAGTTATCTCTTCAGAACAAATGCAAGATGAGAGGCATTTCTGCAAATATTTGAATGTGTAGTGGAATCTTCCCCAATGAGTGTTCACTGTATAAACTGCAGGCTACATTCACAATCAGAGTTGATTGGGATGCTACATATAGACGACCCTACCGGGGTACATCAGTATGGATTTTCAGCAAAGACAAAAAGATTCAGAATTTAACTTTGAAACGTACCAAAACAGGTTGGAAACGGGCAAAAATTGTTTCCCTGAAATTTTCTGAGACATTTTTTTAAAAAGTCATATATTTTTATGCCGATTTGTGCAAATAACTGCTGGACTAACCCCTTGTGATTTAAAAAAAAATTATTGTCATAAAATTTACCCAAAATGGATTTGCAGTAAAGATGAACAGAACAATGGACTGTGACTTACTGATACTGTAGGTCAACACTGGCCAGATTTCTTCTCCCAGCAAATCTCAACATGATGGGTGGTGCATATGAACAGAAGCCACAGACTAAAAGGGAAAGAAAATATATAAGTTAACTAAGTTACGGTACTTACAAATCAGAGCTACATGTAAGACTTCAAACCAAATATCTAACACTAAAGTGGAAAATGTGTGGAGGTATGAATGAACTTAATGCATTTTATGAAAGCAGAATTGATCCAAACAAAAGATGGTTTATTTTAGCTAGTTCATCCACACTGCTACAACCACAGAAATGCTATCATCTAACTAAATATGACGGTGCCAAAACAGACAACAGGCCCGAAAATGTTATGGAGTTTGAGCGGAATTTGCTCAAAGATGTTTTAGTAATTAAAAAAGAGTCCCACCCAAGCACTGGTTTTTAATGATTCAAACTGACAGTCCGACACCAGCTCACTGAGTGGGCGAGTGGTTAAGACAACTGCTCTACAATGCAGAAGGCTGTGGGTTCGAGTCCCACCCAAGCACAAGGTTCTAACATAGTTCTTGGGAAAGCGCTGAGCACATAGCAAAAATAAATATCGTCAAAAAGGGGCAAGGGATTAGTTGTGATGCCAACTGCTCCACGATTCAAATAGACCCTTTTTCACCAATGCACTGAGTAGTTGAATAATTTGAGACAACTGCTCTAGGTTCAAGTCCCACCCAACCACATTTTGATGTTTTTAGCAGTTCTTATAAATTTGACCAAGAAAGGGCAGTTGTGATACCAACTGCTCCATGATTCAGACTGGCCCTTTGATACCAGCGCACTGAGTGGTCAAGTGGTTGAGGCAACTACTCTAGATTAGTTGTGATACCAACTTCCATGATTCAAATTGGCCCTTTGACACCTGCGTAATGATTGGTTGAAAGGTTAAAAACAACTGCTCTAGAATTCAGAAAGTTGTGGGTTCAAGTCCACCCAAGCACAGGTTTTAACAGAGTTCTTGGGAAAGCTCCGAGCATAAAGTGCTGATAAATTGCATCAGAAAAGGGCAGGGGATTAGTTGTGAAACCAACTGGCTCTTTGAGACCAGTACACTCAGTGGTCGAATGAGTGAGGCAACTGTTCTAGGTTCCAGTCCCAACTGCTCCATGATTTGAACCAGCACACCGAGTGGTCAAGTCAACTGTTGTAGTAGAATGTAGGAGAATGAGGATATGGGTTCGAGTCCCACCCAAGCACATTTTGATATTTTTAATTGTTCTTATAAATTGTCGGAAAAGGGCAAGGGATTAGTTTTGATACTAAATGTTGCAAGAATCAAACAGGCCCTTTGAGGCTTTGACACCAGCACACCGAGAGGTTGAGTAGTTAAGGCAACTGCTTCAGAATGCAGAAGGTTGTGGCACTATGAACATCTAACAATGGAAATTGGGCACACACCATTGTTACTAACAATGGGGTTACAATGAACATGTACATGTTTTTGCTCATAGTGTGGGTTCGAATCCCACCCAAGCACAAATTGTTAACATAATGATAGTTCTTGGGAAAGCACTGAGCAAAAGTGCTGTAAGATTATATTGGGAAAGAGCAAGCTATTCCTAATGTAGAGAAGTAGTAACAAGCTGATGATTACAATACCTAAAAGCTGCTCATGATGACAAATGAATTCCAACAAGAGAGAGACATGTATGTGGAGTCCAATAGTCCAGGTGAGGCCAAGCATGGGCAGCAACACAAGGGAGCTTCATAAATTGGTCCTGTTAAAAGGAAATCAAATGAAATGCATGAGTATGTAAAGTTTACTTAATTACTCTGTTGTGAATGTGGGTGGGTCTTCTGGTGTTTCCGGCAACTGGAAGCAACTCGCGGCAACTGGGAGCAACTGATCAGTTGCTCAAAAAGGTTGATGTGCTCGTACTTGCAACTACTGGCAACTGGAGTTGCCGCGAGTTGCTCATGTTCTACCTTCTGGCAACTGTAGTTGTACCCAGTTGCGGTCAGTTGTACATGCACGTCAATGTACATGTACATGCACACGTAGTTGCAACTAGTTGCCGTCAGTTGCACGGGTGTGTCTGAATACGTGCGCGCACATCGACAGCAACAGTTGCTTCCAGTTGAAAGGTCAATGTACTGTAGGCTTTACCAATTTGCCGTGTCGATGTGTGCGCTTTGAAAACTGGATGTTCCCAGTTGCTGCACACATCGACAGCAACTGATGGTCGAGTTGCTTCCAGTTGCAATGTCGATGGACGCTAGGCTTAACAGTGTTCAACAGAAAAACCAACTTTCTAAGTAACAGAAATGAGGAAAACATACTGACAAATTTGTTTGATGGTGCTCATCCCACAAATTATGTTCATAACGAACGGGAAAAACTGTTAGAGAAATGAACAGGCTTTCCAATGATATCATAGCACACAATGCTAGAAATACAGTAACTTTTTAGACCCTCCCTCCCCCCCTGTACGCATGGCGTACACAGTGGCTCCAACCTCTTCACCCCTGTACGCATACGCATTCCATATAAATGTACCTCAGCATTAGTAAGCATTGGTAAATGGTTCAGTACTACATGTACATGTACATGTATAGTGCTATATGGGTCTTTCTATAAATTAGGGGTCCAATGTTGGTGTCCCCTGTTACATTTTACATCTTGTTTTTATAAATTCAGGACACATTCTTTAAATACATGTACTTTCCATCTCAAAGAGTGAGTACATAAAGTACAATTCATACAAAATGGTTTAAAAGCCATTTTAATGATTTTTGTACGAAAAATAACACATATCAGGTGTAACAGGGGACACCAAATGTCACACTTTTGGACCCCTAATTTATAGAAAGACCCATATACATGTACTACTGACGATTCGCATGTCGCCTCCAAAATCTGAAATAAATGAGATTGTTTTTGCATTTTTGTTTACACATAAAATGACATCAAGCATCAGAAACTGCAGATTTAATGGGAAAAACCTAAATTGAGGAGTGAAAAAAATGTGTGGCCTGTCTAATATGTTTGTCAACATGTTTGTCAATTCCTTTCTCGTTTTAGTAAAACCTCCCCCCTGCCACCCTGTACGCAATGTCAACAACCCCCTCCCCCCTCCTTTATGGAAGGCCCCTAACAGAGACATGATGATCAACAAAACAAAGTTTGCAAAAATCTTTGAAAGGTGTATTCAACTCTTGTAGCTTTTTGGCTGGAAGTAAATGTTTTTGGACTCTTGAGCCACTGTGAGTAACATGCCGTAGTAGAAACAAACATATTTGGGAAATATGGTATGTAAATGAGCAATTTTTTAAATTAAAATTTTGATAAGGATAGTACACCTGATGTCAGTATTAACTCATTTCATTCAATGCATTTGGGCATTCTGGGTAGCATCATCATGATGAAACCATGGCCAATATGTGACTTCTAAAAAATAAAACTGGAATTCAGTTTCAGGGGTATACACCATGCATGAATAAACATGAGAAAATATTGGGGCATTCTGGGTAGCATCATGATAAAACCATGGCCATGATGTGACTTCCAAAAAACAAAACTGGAACTCAGTTTCAGGGGTATACACCATGCATGAATAAACATGAGAAAATATTGGGGCATTCTGGGTAGCATCATGATAAAACCATGGCCATGATGTGACTTCCAAAAAACAAAACTGGAACTCAGTTTCAGAAGGACACCATGCATGAATAAACATGAGAAAATATTGGGGCATTCTGGGTAGCATCATGATAAAACCATGGCCATGATGTGACTTCCAAAAAACAAAACTGGAACTCAGTTTCAGAGGGACACCATGCATGAATAAACATGAGAAAATATTGGGGCATTCTGGGTAACATCATGATGAAACCATGGCCATGATGTGACTTCTAAAAAACAAAACTGGAACTCAGCTTCAGGGGAACACCATACATGAGCAAGGGCAAAATAGTAAATTTAGCATGCTGCAGTGACATGTAAATAAGTAGCAGATTTGCATAATTTTGATTAAGGCAAGAACAGTACATCAATATGTCAGTATTAATTAATGGTGCAGTAATATGTAAATTAAGCATTTATTTGCATAAATTTGAATACGAACAATCGAATACTACACAAACTATTAAAGTTAAATGCCTGCTGCAAGATAGACTCCTCTACCAGGGGCTGACCTCCGTAGAAATTCAAGGTGCCATTTTAGTAAGCAAACTACCGGTAGATGCGCCTCATGTCCGTTTGACATGACTCTCGTGGTTGCTGATTTTTTTCTCATCCCATAGTTTGGTTGTTTCATTTCAATGGTGATTAGGTACCATACCAAATATTGTGTTTGTTACTTTGCTCAGTTGCGGTCCCATGCAACAATAAGAGAACAATTGGGTTCTTGGGGAAAACCTGAGGGAGTATACCACTGTGCCTTATAGCTCAGATGGTAGAGCGTCTGCCCTGTACCGTAGCTCATCTGTCTGGTGAGTCAGAGGTCTTGGGGAAAACCTGCTAGGGAGTATACCACTTTGCCTTATAGTTCAGCTGGTAGAGCATCTGCCTGGTGTGTCATAGGTCTTGGGAAAAATCTGAGGGTGTACATGTCATACTACTGTGCCTTATAGCTCAGCTGGTGGAGCGTCTGCGCGGTGTGTCAGAGGTCTTGGGGAAAACCTGAGGGAGTATACCACTGTGCCTTATACATGTAGCTCAGCTGGTGAAGCATCTGCCCGGTGTGTCAGAGGTCTTGGGGGAAAACCTGAGGGAGTATACCACTGTGCCTTATAGCTCAGCTGGTAGAGCATCTGCCTGGTGTGTCAGAGGCCTTATAGGTCAGCTGGTAGAGTATCTGCCCGGTGTGTCAGAGGCCTTATAGGTCAGCTGGTAGAGTATCTGCCCGGTGTGTTAGAGGTCTTGGGGAAAATCTGAGGGATTATACCACTGTGCCTTAAATAGCTCGGCTGGTGGAGTATCTGCCCGGTGTGTCAGAGGCCTTATAGGTCAGCTGGTAGAGTATCTGCCCGGTGTGTCAGAGGTCTTGGGGAAATTTTGAGGGAGTACCGGTATACCACTTTGCCTTATACATGTAGCTCAGCTGGTAGAGCATCTGCCTGGTGTGTCAGAGGTCTTGGGGAAAACCTGAGGGAGTATACCACTGTGCCTTATAGCTCAGCTGGTGGAGCATCTGCCCGGTGTGTCAGAGGTCTTGGGGGGAAAACCTGAGGGAGTATACCACTGTGCCTTATAGCTCAGCTGGTGGAGCGTCTGCCCGGTGTGTCAGAGGTCTTGGAGAAAACCTGACAGAGTATACCACTGTGTCTTATAGCT
Source organism: Henricia sp. BOLD:AAB3569 (assembly GCA_037783545.1). Taxonomy (NCBI): domain Eukaryota; kingdom Metazoa; phylum Echinodermata; class Asteroidea; order Spinulosida; family Echinasteridae; genus Henricia; species Henricia sp. BOLD:AAB3569. Next base: position 722,636 of record JBBELK010000715.1, read on the forward strand.
CAGCTGGTGGAGCATCTGCTCGGTGTCAGAGGTCTTGGGGGAAAACCTGAGGGAGTATACCACTGTGCCTTATAGCTCAGCTGGTGGAGCGTCTGCCCGGTGTGTCAGAGGTCTTGGGGAAAACCTGACAGAGTATACCACTGTGCCTTATAGCTCAGCTGGTGGAGCATCTGCCCGGTGTGTCAGAGGTCTTGGGGGGAAAACCTGAGGGAGTATACCACTGTGCCTTATAGCTCAGCTGGTAGAGCATCTGCCTGGTGTGTCAGAGGTCTTGGGGAAAATCTGAGGGTGTATACATGTACTACTGTGCCTTATAGCTCAGCTGGTAGAGCATCTGCCTGGTGTGTCAGAGGTCTTAAGGAAAATCTGAGGGTGTATGGGTCTTTCTATAAATTAGGGGTCCAAAAGTGTGACATTTGGTGTCCCCCGTTACACCTGATATGTGTTATTTTTCGTATGAATTGTACTTTATGTACACACTCTTTGAGATGGAAAGTATTTAAAGAATGTGTCCTGAATTTACAAAAACAAGATGTAAAATGTAACAGGGGACACCAAAGCTGCAGCCGATTTCACGAAACTTTACGCAATTGCGCAAGTCCACTTACGCCATAAGTTATTGCGCAAGTAATGGCGTAAGTGGACTTGCGCAATTGCGTAAAGTTTCGTGAAATCGGCTGCTGGACCCCTAATTTATAGAAAGACCCGTATACATGTACTACTGTGCCTTATAGCTCAGCTGGTAGAGTACCGGTATCTGCCTGGTGTGTCAGAGGCCTTATAGGTTAGCTGGTAGAGTATCTGCCCGGTGTGTTAGAGGTCTTGGGGAAAATCTGAGGGAGTATACCACTGTGCCTTATAGCTCGGCTGGTAGAGTATCTGCCTGGTGTGTCAGAGGCCTTATAGGTCAGCTGGTAGAGTATCTGCCCGGTGTGTCAGAGGTCTTGGGGAAATTCTGAGGGAGTATACCACTTTGCCTTATAGCTCAGATGGTAGAGCTTCTGCCCAGTGAGTTACAGGTGTCAGGTTGGAATCCCGATAAAGCCCTTACGACTTTTCTCTTATCCCAAGTGTGGATGCCGCTGTAACTATTCGCTGCGACACAGATTACACTACGAGAGGCATGTCAAACAGACACAAGGCGCGTCTAGTTTGCTTATTGCTAAAATGGTGCCTTTACATACTTCACTTTATTGAATTGATTTCGCATGGGTGGGCTATCTTGCACTCTTGCTGCTATATCATCTTTGAGGAAGCCCTACCCATGCATGCCTATAAGCGGAAGCTAGACAAGTTTTAATACAGTGGAAAGTCACCATAAATGAGCATCGTATACATCTAAACCATACAAGTGTTTGTTTTGGTGGCGTTTGACGCGAACAAATGATTGGGAGCCATGAGCGATGTTCACTGTAGCTGAATGTTCTTTTTGGTGTTCATTATAGCGAATTTCCACTGTAATAAAATTGGAATGATGGCCAAAAACTCACCTCTTCTGTGTTTTCAGTATCCATGGCAACACGTCCATTTTTGTAGTGTGTAATATGAAGCTCCACAGTCTGTGGGCTCCATCTCCAATCTGTGAATACATAATGAACAAAAATTAGCAACTGTGACAGAAATGCAACCAATCCAGGCTTTGACATTAACCAAAGTCACCAAGGCCAATGGCCTCATGCCCTGCTGAGTTGGCCCCGATGCCCCTTCAAGATACACTTTCTGAAGCCAACTTGGCCATCATGCCCTATTGAGCTCGTGCCAATGACGTCATTTTGGGAGTAAAACAATGCTGCGTCGTTGTGGAAGCAATGTGCGTGCGCGTTGTGTGTGTCCATAGCGCGCGTAACGCGCTATGATGAGGCTCCCATTGGTGAACTAAACCGCGTTACGCCCACCAGAGACACACACAACGCGCACGCACATTGCTTCCACAATGACTCAGCATTATTTGACTCCCAAAATGGCATATTCGCACGTGTTCGAAAGGGTTCAATCCCAGGCTTTGACATTAACCAAGGCTACCAAAGCCAATGGCCTTATGCCCTGCTGAGTTGGCCTCATGCCCTGCTGAGTTGGCCTCGATGCCCCTTCAAGATATACACTTTCTGAGGCCAACTTGGCCAGCATACCCTATCCCAGGCCTTGACATTAACCAAGGCTATCAAGGCCAATGGCCTCATGCCCTGCTGAATTGGCCCCGATGCCCCTTCAAGGTACACACTTTCTGTAAAGCTATACTTTCTGATAAGCTGATAGCAAAAAAAGGACATGTCAAATTGACCTCTCGTGCTCCTTGATCCTGTTTTGCATCTTCCATTTTTATGCGCAAGTTAATTTTAGCTTTGTTTACAAAACTAGCCCCTGTTCAGCCAGGTGTGAAATTTCCAACATGATGACGACGTTAATGAAAACTCGAAACCTATGTCTACCGATATTTCAATATTTGTGAGCCAATTTTCATTTTATCTACAATTTTATGAGTGTCTACTTTTTCTATGAGTGTCTAATTTTTCTTTTTCTTTTCCAATTTTAGTTAGCCTATATGTTGGTGGTTAAGAAACAAAGAGAGGCAATTCCTATACATCAGCACCAGAAATACCATACCAGTTCAAAATCTGTATGTCACTTCCAAAAATACCGATGCTACATTGATTATTGGTAAATACATGTACATTTACATGTCCTGGCTCATCAAAAAGCGCTAATGTCCTATCACGTTTGTTTTAAAACACTTAGAGAAGCAGGCACCGACTTCAATCAGTTACATATTGTGGAAGGAGCCCCACGCATCATAATTTCACTGTTGAATGTGTATATGATACAAGTTTATTCCCGTGCTGCCTGTTAGGGTGTACCGATGCTACATGGACACCATGTCCCGTAGCGTTGGGACTATTAGTGTATACTGAACCCCATAAGAGAAAGAATCGTTTTGAGTTTCAATATTCTTGAATAATTCAAGATTACAATTAATTGCAATATGTTTACAAGCTTTATCATTTATTTAGTCCATTTATTTCATGCCAATTTCATACCGATGCTACCGGTACATGGACACCATGTCCCGTAGCGTTGGGAAGACCAGTGATGCACTGAGCCTCTTTAAAATGTCATTATTTTTTGAATTGTAAATATTCTTGAATATATCAAGATTAAAATTAATTACATTATGTTTACAAGAATTGCTATTTATTCAGGACATTTATATTATGCCAATTTCGTACTGATGCTACATGGATACCGTGTCCCGTAGCATCAGTAATAGCTATTATACTGAATTACATCGAGAAGAAGAAATGTTTTGAGTGACCAATATTCTTGAATGAAGTGAATGATAAGTGCAAGTCTTTTACTGGTGTACAATTATATTATTTTATTGATTGGACATCTGCCACACTCCAATAATGTTATTACTCTTACCGATGTCACACATGGACGCCATTTTTTCCACGTTAAATTCTGATCACACACACAGTACACAGAACTGAAAGCCCACACCAATAGATTTCCAACTGATTTCCCTCAAAATACAGCATGTTCTATTTGTATTTAGTTGTAGTTGTTTCCTGACACTCACAATAATCTATTCTGATGCTACATTTTTACTATTGGACGCCACAAGATATGGGTTTCATACATCAGTCAATGGCACAAAATTCTGAAAGGGAAATTTATTGTAGCTTTTATGTAAGTTTTAGGACCAAGAAAAAATACAAGCAGTTCCGGCAACTCCGGCTTTTACCGAATGCCTGGATCACGCATGTGGACGCATCGCACATGTTCCCGTTCATTTTCCAACATTTTTTAGGAGAATTTAATGGACAAATGGTACCGAAATTCCGTAGACACACGCAAGGTGAGTGTCTCAAGAACTATCAGACGGAGTTTGGTGGCGATTTTAATTGGGCAGCGGATTATTGCGCTAGCCGAAAACGTTTCTGTCCGATCTTAAAGTTCAGGCGCCGCCATATTGGAAAAAAACAACAATACCTACATGTATGGGGATACATTATCCCCCATAGTTAGTTCTAGGGGTAGAACTCGTGTACAAACAGACTGGAAAATTTCTAAGTGTTTCCTCATAAAATTTCACCCAAAATATTGGTTTTTCCCATCAAATCTGCACCTGTTAACCCTTTTAACGATGCTTAATAAGTCAACAGGGTCAGCTTCTCAACTCTTACCGATCATGCCGATCGGTATACAGTATCAGTACAAGTAGCCCTAAAGTTAGGGCTGTAAATTGCTCGCTTTTCAAATCTGACTTTTTACAGTCGCAAATCACAGCCCTAAGGCAGGGATGTACGACAATACCAAGTCTGAAACTGCTCAAATCTGACAAAGTTCTACTAGAAATACCGTCCGAAGCACATCAGACCGAGCACTTTCACATACACCATTGTAATCCTGAGAGTCTAGTGTTTCATAAAATAACAGTAACGCTTACGGAATCGTCAATTTGGCCATCTACGATGTCTGGAAACATTGGACAAATTTCGGACAATGTTCTGAGCCGCATTCCCTGGATGACGCCATCTTAGCTGATATGCTGGACGCATGGTGGCGCTTCTCGGTCAAGGAGCCCGGCTGTGCAATATGCATAATTCATATTGACGTCCGTGTGTTTATCCCAGCTGGCAAGTACGTCACTCGCACAGTTCGATAACTAGCTGCACTGCGCGCGTGACGTACTTGTCAGCTGGGATAAACACACGGACGTCAATATGAATTATGCATATTGCACAGTTAGCCAGGCTCCTTGACGTCTCATGATCGAGAAGCGCCAGCATATCAGCTAAGATGGCGTCACCCAGGGAATGCGGCTCAGAACATTGTCCGAAATTTGTCCAATGTTTCCAGACATCGTAGATGGCCAAATTGACGATTCCGTAAGCGTTACTGTTATTTTATGAAACACTAGACTCTCAGGATTACAATGGTGTATGTGAAAGTGCTCGGTCTGATGTGCTTCGGACGGTATTTCTAATTCTAGTAGAACTTTGTTAGATTTGAGCAGTTTCAGACTTGGTATTGTCGTACATCCCTGCCTTAGGGCTGTGATTTGCGACTGTAAAAAGTCAGATTTGAAAAGCGAGCAATTTACAGCCCTAACTTTAGGGCTACAGTACAAGGTGCATAACATTACCTAAACTATACATGCTATAGTATAGGCGTATAGCCACTCGGCGGCGAAGCTGCACAGCCACAGGCGCCGACCCACCATGCGCCGACGTTCAGACGTTGTTCACAAAGATTCATGACGAAATTTATTAATGCAAGCAAAATCGATCGTGCCAACTGGCTTCGGCGCCCCTCAGTTTGGCGTGAACAGACGAGCAGGCGAACATCTCTTGTTCCAAAAAGCAGGCCACGGAATCCCCAAATTTGACACAAAACGTGTCTTTGTTGTTCATTGTTTTTTGCTCGTAAGGCCATTTCGACAATTTCGCGGCCATTTTCGGTAGTACTATTTACCGGTCATACTAAAAAGCGTCAACACAGCGTCAACCTTTCTCCATGCGTCAACACACTCCAAAGCGTCAACACAGCGTCAACACAGCGTCAACACATCCAAAATGCATTAAAATTGACAAAAGCAGTATGTAACCCATACAGTATGGACAGAAACAAGATTTGTGCTTAAAATCAATAGGTTAAACGTCTGAAAATCGCGATTTTCAGTTCAAGAAAATTGGCTCTCCGTGCCGCTCCGAAATCGGCTGCCGAACACCCGAATACCCGCCATGTTGCCTCAGTGGCAGCGCGGACCATACCATTATTCTAAAGGGTGATAGCGTTGTACAATAAACCAACAGAGAGGGACGCGGCGGGGGTCGCTAGTGTTAAAAATATCTGCAAAGACTAACAATTGAATGCTGTGTTTACGCTGCAATTGCCTTTGTTGTTTAATTTTCTGTACTTGTTCGTTGGTATTTACATTATTGTATAAATTGCACTTATTGTTTTTCATGCATGTTTGTTTTATACAAACTTCTGTCATGTGTTGACGCTGTGTTGACGTTGTGTTGACGCTTTTTAGTGCGACCCCTATTTACCGGAAAACACCAGAAAACACCGGAAAACATACTAAATACCGGAAAACATACTAAATACCGGAAAACACCGGAAAACAGTATTTGTTGGTGTTTTCTGCAGGTAGTGGGGGTGGTGTTATTAAGTGCTTTCGGGTGTTTTCCGGTATTTAGTGTGTTTTCCGGTATTTAGTATGTTTTTCGGTGTTTTCCGGTATTTAGTGTTTTCCGGTATTTAGTATGTTTTCCGGTGTTTTCCGGTGAGTTTTCCGGTGTTTTCCGGTATTTTCCGGTGTTTTCCGGTGTTTTCCGGTATATAGTATCACCCGCCATTTTGAAGGAGGTGCAAAGAGCGCCATCAAGCGACGCATGTGCGTGCACAAAACATATCTAAGGCGGCTTCGCGCACTGGATACAACTTCGCAATTAATTTTTTTGACTAATTAAATCGATGGCTTTGACTATAAAGCTGGTTGATTGTGATTCTATATGAGTTGTTCTTATGCTTCAGTTGAAAAATCTAAATTAAAAGTGCATTCTTGTCTGAATAAACCGCATTTTAAGACCCCTTCTTATTTCCCAATTTCTCTAAGATTAAGGCGGCTTGATTCCGGCACTGGATACAACTTCGCAATTAATTTGTTTGACTAATTAAATCGATTGCTATGACGATAAAGCTGATTGATGATGATTCTACATGAATATTTCTTATATTACAGCTGAAAAATCGTAACAAAAAGTGCCTACTTGTCTGAATAAATCGATTTTAAGACCCCTTCTTATTTCATAATTTCTCTAAGCTAGAAGGCGGCTTAATTCGCGCACTAGATATACAACTTCGCAATTAATTTTTGTGACTAATTACGTCAACTTGGTCAAATCCGTAACCGAAGTTTGCAAGCTTGATAGACTGCTGCGTGAAATTGCACTTTAGTTTCTGTCATTTAATCTGCCAGGCTGATTTATTTTTGGTACAGGCCTATTGGGGCTGGTTTTCTTTGTATTTGTGCCAAATATCACGCAAATCCACCTGTGCAGTGGTGAGATTTTCCGCCCCAAACTATCACCAAAATCACATCACAATTTTTAAAGTTGCTGTCTATTTATTTTTATTGACGATTCCGCACGTAAATTTGGCACATTTTAACAAGCATAAAACAGGAACTGCTTGATGAATTTTTGCAACAAAAGTATTTTTAATAGCTGTTGCCAACGTTTGCAAACGTTCGCGTATTTGGAACGCAGCCCAGCTATACACCAATCCGATAGTTGAAGTCCTGTCCTCGTACGTCCGCCATAACTGGGGGCCATCCAGTGCCATGAACTGGCGTTTTGTGTTGATGATAAACTTTTACATAATATGTTGTCACTTCGAAAAATGTTGCGCGTTTATTGTAAGCTTGCCCGCGAAGAGAATTTGTTCACACGCTCCACTTCGCTCGTAGGTACCCAGCGCGCCTATATATATAGCTAGCTATGGGCGGCTGGGAAACGAGCGAAACGCTCACGTAATATACTGCGCATGCACAGAAGCGTACTCCCTGCCGTTGTCGAGTAGACTGGTCCCCTGTCCATGTGCGATACGACGGAGGGGAAGTAAATATGAGGACAGGGAACCAGTCTGGTACCATAATATGGCGTGTGATACGTTGCAATATTCGATAATACACAAATATATGTGCGATGTTAGATATATGTGATGTTGAAAATATATGTGCAATAATTTGACATATATATGCAATGTTTTTTCACATGTATGCGATGTTAAAAATATATGTGCAATAATTTGACATATAGGCCTATATGCAATGTTTTTCATATGTTAAATATATATGTGCGATGTTTGATATATATGTGCGATGTTTGATATATATGTGCGATGTTAAATATATATGTGCGATGTTTGATATATATGTGCGATGTTTTTTTTCATATGTATGCGATATTGAAAATATATGTGCAATAATTTGACATATATGTGGGATATTTCAATGTGTGGGGTCGCGGTGTTCGTGATATGTGGGTATGATCTTTCATAGATTGGTTCCCGATCCCTATAGATTGGTTCGCTTATTGCGAAAGTGTGGAATATGTGGACGGGAACCAGTCTATTCTCCTGTGTGGAATATATGGACGGGAACCAGTCTAGATATTTCAATGTACATGCTAGACTGGTTCCCGGTCCACATATTCAACATACAACGACTGAATAATTCAGTCTAGTCAAAACATTTTTGGTCCGAGTACCAGACTAGGTAGCACCCAGCTATTAATCACGTGATGTGTATCACGTGATGAGAAACACGTGCGCGATGATAACCGTTTCTCCTTTGTTTATTCAGAGACGTAAAGAGAAAAATGGGTTTTGTTTGTGTATTTTAACTTAGCAATGAAAATAGTGTCCAAAAATAATATCGACGAGGAAAAAAATTCAATGCAATCCCCAGTTTCGGGATGTGGAAGCTTTATGAAATTGCTCATGGTAGCCACAGACCTTTGTGGATGTGGAAGCAAAAAGGTTAATTTTAATTACTGCACTTTTCTAAAGAACAATTATTGTGCAAAACATCGGTCTTTTTCCGGCAATATATACGGATTGAGAACGCGAAATTTCAGAATGGTCATGAGAAAACTATGAACAATTATATGGTATCAACATTTCAACCCCTATTGGAAAAATGGTGGGGGGGTGGGGGGGGGGTGTGCATCTGCTCAAAAATGTGATCTGGACACGCTCCTTTAAATGCGCCAGATCACATTTTTGAGCCACCCATTTTTCCCATGGAAATTGAGATTTTGATATCTTATTGTCTGTCAAATTTTTCTCGTTACCATCAAGACATTTCACGTTCTCAATCTGTATATATTTTAAGGATATCGCCGGAAATAGACCGATGTTTTGCAAAATAATTTATCTATAGCTGGTTCCATAGAACAGTGCAGTAATTCACCTTTTTGCTTCCATGCATCCAAACTGGTATAGGGGATTGCATTCCGTCGATATTATTTTTGGGAGGTATTGTATGATTGCTAAGAACTACAGACAAACAAAACCCTTTTTTTTATTACTGAAAACGCTCCTTTATCGGCGAGTCACCCTTGCGGGCCCCATAACCTTTATTTCTGACCTTCATCCGTCGCGTAGCCTATGGTACGTGGTATGGTTTATTCAATTATGTCACGCCTAAATAAACAAAGGAGAAACGGCTTTCATCGCGCACGTGTTTCTCATCACGTTATACACATCATTAATAGCTGGGTGCTACCATGGAGGAAGTTTGTTTCTTCCTCCATGGTGCTACCCACAATTCCGTTTACGCACATATATTGAAAGATCATTCCCACATATCACGTCTCCTGTGTGGAATATGTGTTATTGTTCGTTCCATTTGTAACTTTCTACACTTAATCCACACAATTTGCATTTTGTACGAACTTAGTTATTAAAGCGAATGGAAACTACGTGTAATGAATGTCGCTGGGAACTCAAGAAAATGCAATTTAATCTCAAATCTACTTATAAGATGTTTATATCAAATAATATGTGGGTCGAGGCAACACGGCCATTATCGAATTTCTTTTCATCTTTAAATATTTTACGTCTGTGCACTGATTTGATTACCAAACCACTTTAAAATATTAAACAAATTGTGTCGGACTGCATTGGGCAAATTCGGATGCAAAACAAAATATGTCACGCCACAACGATGTAGAAGTTGTCAAGATCAAAATGACACTAGTATTTTCATACAAAAAGAGACAAATTAGAGAAAAGACAATAAGACAACCAAACTAAAATTGTCCGGTGTATAGAGCTTCTGCACCGGCGGCCATGACAGGGGGCAGGTTTTCTTATTTAAATGATGTAACAATAGAACGACAAAGCACCTACTCATGCATGACTCATGGTAACAATGTGATTGCCCCCTGTCATGGCCGCCGTGCAAATGCTCTATAGGCATATTGTTAGTATTAAAGGCCGGTATATCAATTGCAGGTGAAAGCTTTACCTTTTTACGAAATCCAAGAACAGCATTACATAACCAAAGAATCAAACTTGGGATGAGAGAAAAATCGTATAAGGGTATATTTTAAAAAAGCGGTGTCCATGTTGCGTTGGTATACAAGTTCTTTTATTTAAAGACTGGATAATTATTTATCTGGTGAAATATTTGTTGTACTGAATATGGCTAGGTGTCCCAATATAATCATGTTGTTTTCACTGACCAATCTCTCACAGATCATGGAATATTTGTCTTACCTACGCAACATGGACACCACATATGTTTAACACTACGAGTACATTTTGGAGGTCTGTAGTTGTGTTACAATGTGATGTAAATACTTCTATTGTAGTGTAACATGTTTCTTTATGAAATGAATATACTTTCTAAAGTAGCTGGGCTGGAATGCTACTAATATTTAAGATCTGGTATGTCACACTTTTTGTACCCAACTTAACCTCGTGGAATGACCCATAAGGGCCTTATCGGGATTCAAACCCGAGACCTCTGACTCACCGGGCAGATGCTCTGCCAGATGAGCTATAAGGCACAGTTGGTATAGACCGTATCGAATAGCCGCCATTTCGTGGGGCACCTTTTGTTACTTGAACCGTTCAACAATGGAAGCACAATATGTGCAACCATGCATGTCCTCAAGGAACAAAGAAACTGCCCCACGAAATGGCGGCTATTCGATACGGTCTATACTCCCTACGGTTTTCCCTATATGGACCCGATTCTTCTCTCGGTGTTGCACGGTATAGCGCAACTGGGCAAAGTAACGAACAATAGCGGAATACGTACGCCGGTATTGGGTATTTTTCTTATACCTTCACCGTTGAGGATATTGTCGGTATGCATACGTATTGCGCTATTGAACGCGCCCCTGGTATCATTACTGAACAATGAAACAATACCAGGCACCATACCAGATATTGCGTTCGTTACTTTGCCCAGTTGCACTATCGCTACCATGCAACACCGAGAGAAGAATTGGGTCCACAGGGAAAACCTGAGGGAGTATACTGACTGTGCCTTATAGCTCAGCCGGTAGAGCATCTGCCCGGTGAGTCAGGAGTCTCAGGTTTGAATCCCGATAAGGCCCTTACGATTTTTCTCTCATCCCAAGTTTGGTTGTTTCATTTCAATGATGATCAGGCACCATACCAAAATAATGTTTATAAACTGCCTTGTAGAAATTTCCACAGAGCCAATGCAGTGTATACTGCAAAAAACCTGAACAATCCATGGTTTTGGTGTTGAATGAATGGTACATGTAAAATATCGTCTGCAAACGATTTTTAAAAGTATTTTAAACGGAAACAAATATATATAAATAAAATAAAACAAAACAAAAAGATGGTGTGGTATTTGTTACCATTCATTTGTTCCATTACCATTACCATACATTTGTTCCATTACCATTACACCATTTCATTTGTTACCATTCCATTTGTTCCATTACCATTTCATTTGTTCCATTACCATTACCATTACCATTACCATTTCATTTGTTACCATTCCATTTGTTCCATTACCATTACCATTACCATTCCATTTTTTACCATTCATTTGTTCTAGTTCTATTACCATTACCATTACCATTACCATTACCATTCCATTCCATTTGTTACCATGTCAACAGTTTTAGTCGGTGTTTCTTGTCAACTCGTGAAGTAAAATTTCGGGTCACTGCAAATGATGTTATTCCTCAAAAGTGCCAATTGCACTGTCACTCGCAAGCGTGAGGATGAAGAATTAGAAATGGCCAGAGACACCGGGGAATCCCCTTGCTCTTCACGAGAGAATGCTCTGGATCTTTAGAGTGCGTTACCGTTACCTAACACACTGGACCAACGGCTTTACATCCCTTCCGAGGTATGAAGCAAGTGTGGTTGAGTGCCTTGCTCAAGGGCACAGGTACCGAAGCCGGGGGGTGGTGCGAACCCGCAACCCCAAGTTTTTACCTATAATTGCGAGTCAATGACCCAAACCACTCGGCCACTGAGCTTTAATGAGAGATACGATGTACGTTTGTTCTCCGCAACCCGATAAGGCCAAGCCACAATCAACGAGGTGTTCTTACTATAAGCAGAATTGTCGTAATCAACGTAATTTCACCGTCTTCCCTGACAATGTATCAACCTAGAATTGTCAATTGCAATAAATTGGAACATATGATACAAACACCTTTAGCGCATGCGCACCACCTCAGTTACTATGGTGATCACGAAACATGTCCATTCGGCTAAAACACATCATTCAAAATCACAAAACCTGTCCATTCGGCTAAAACACATAATTCAAAAGCACTTTGAAACGGATGGATGATTTTGATTTAGTTTTAACTAGTTCTTTTGCTGTTCTTTTATACATAACAGGGACAACAACCTCGTGACATTTTGGTCCAGATTATTTTTCGTGCGATACACCATCCCGAAATAGATCACTCTACAGCGTAATCCGTCTTGAAAAATCATTATATTTACTTCGCCAGACCTCGCCTAGATCTGCCATTGTGCCACTCTTTAATGAAGCGTGTCAAGATTAATTGTTGACACTCCATTTTTCCCATGGGCGTTGATGTGATATTTTGATACCACCTTATTTGTCATATTTTTCTCATTACCATTCTGAAATTTCGCGCTCTTAATTAATCGATAAATTTTGAGGGATATCGTCAAAAAAACACCGGTATTTTGAAAACTAATTTTTCCGGCTACAAAGCAGTGCAGTGATTACACCGCCTTTTTGCTTCAACATCAAAATTGGAGATTGCAAATTTCCTGTTTTTTTCGGGGAGGTATTTTATGATTGTATATAAGGTTAAAACAAAATCAATTTTCTGGGGAAGAAATCTGAACAAGCTTCTTTTATAACCAAGGACCTTTGTACACCCAACAATGACGTCATCGTGACGTCATTAGGTGTCAGATTACAAGGATTGAATGTTTATGTCGAAATCTTAAATTCTAGTGAAAATCTGGACAAGCTTCTTTAAGACAGACACTGACAACTGAGGAGCAGTCTTAATTTAGTGACTGCCTAAGTAGTTTGTCATAAAAGCACTTAGGCTACAATTAAGGAAAGACACGAATTTGAAGGTAAATGATTTATAGAAGACTGTTTCAATCGTGTTGTAAAGTTCTTTTGTAAGTTACAAAATATAGACCGTATCAAATATAGCCGCCATTTCGTGGGGCAGTTTCTTTGTTCCTTGAGGACATGCATGGTTGGACATACTGTGCTTTCATTGTTGAACGGTTTAAAGGGCTTTGTTGGGCTATTTTGGGCTCGAAATAGACCCATACATTATTCGGAAGCGCTTTCCAGAGTAGATTAGATATATCATGAAAAGACGCCGTCAAATTTTGCCGTTTTTGAGCATTTTACAAAAATTCAAGGTCACGTGACTTTTCGGGACCAGATTCTGGTCCCGAAAAGTCACGTGGTCTTGGGAGTTAGTTGTATTTCCAGCCGTAGAAACCAGCGCGAAGTGCGAGTTGCTTTTGTCATTCGCGGTTGGTTTCCCTTCTTGATGGAAAATAATGTCCTACGAAAACTATTTACATACTGTATTTTCGGAATATAAGCCGCCCGGGGTATAAGCCGCGACGCCCGAAAATTCAAAAAACAAGATTCACCGTCGGCGTATAAGCCGCCCGGCTTCTTAGCCGCACAATTTTTTCGGCCACAGATCGATCAAAAAGAACTGCCGTCGTAAGTGCCTCACCGCGCGCGCCCGGGCACTGCAGTATATAGTCACACTCTCTGTCGGCGCGGCACGCGGCATGTCGCCTCAAAGAGAGCTTTGTGGTCCAGGTTGTTTTGATGACGGCACACTCAAGAGCAAACCTTATTTAAATCAAGAAGTGGCTTTATCGGAAAAGGCGTTAAATTTGATTTTACAAAGAACCCTTGGAGCATTGTCTGGCGCATTTTCCTGAGTACCTATAGTCTATTGAGGAGTTTTATTTTTCTATAATATCCTTGGAGTAATGTCTAAACGGAAAGATTACATCAACATATATCAACATCTCGGATCTCGGAGAGAAAAGAAAGCCAGCACAATAGTAAGATTATTATATTATTTGGAAAGATTTTAGTATACCGTATTTGTTCGCCACTAATTCTTACTAATATGAGATGATAGTGTCCCCAGAAAGTTTAAATTTGGTCAGGAAACATAATTTTAGCAACAAAAAAATCAAGTTTTTCTTTGAAAACACTTTTTAATGTCATAGCATGCTCTATAGACTAAATGCATGGACAATTTGATTCGATATCTATTCGATATTATTATTATTATTTCTTTCTGGTATTCATACCAAGGATTCCTCAATAGTGCTCATTGCACTGTCACTCGCAAGCGTGAGGAAACCCATAAAGAATTAAAATGGCCAGAGACACCGGGGAATCCCCTTGCTCTTCACGAAAGAATGCTCTGGGATCTTTAGAGTGCGTTACCATTACCTAACACACTGGACCGACGGCTTTACATCCCTTCCGAAGGATGGAGCAAGTGTGATTAAGTGCCTTTCTCAAGAGCACAAGTGCCACAACACGTCACGGCCCGGAATCGAACCCACACATTCTAGTACTGGCACAGGAACTTGAGTTCGACGCACTAGACCGTTCGGCCATAACACCCCATGTTGCCAATGTTTCTGGGTCTACACTAAAACCAGTGAAGGGTTTCCCTGCGCTTTAGCAATGGACGTTTCAGATTACCAGCGAATGTTTGGACCCAGTATCTCTAGTAACTGACGTCACACTTTAGCAGTGTTGTCGTACTGTAGTCCAAGACTCGGACTCGAGTCCGACTCGTGACTCGGACTCGACTCGAGTCACATTGGAAAATGACTCGGACTCGACCACGATGACTCGGACTCGAACATGGTGACTCGTGACTCACGAGTCGCATATTTTAAATACAAAAACTAAAAAGATATATATTTTCCCGCTTAATGCAGGATTCTTGGGAAAAAAGTCCGATGCGTGAATATGTACACTGCCCCACCAGGCCTGCAAGGAGCGCATGAGTACATCTTCATTTTACATATATTGTGTGAACGAAATATAGCAGATTCAGTTTCATTAATTTGGCGGACAAGTGACTCGTGACTCGGACTCGAGGAAAGTGACTCGAGACTCGGACTCGGACTCGAGGCTAATGACTCGAGACTCGGACTCGAGGCTAGTGACTCGAGACTCGGACTCGAGGCTAGTGACTCGAGACTCGGACTCGAGGCTAATGACTCGAGGCTAGTGACTCGAGATTCGCGACTCGAGGCTAGAGACTCGGACTCGAGGCTAATGACTCGAGACTCGGACTCGAGGCTAATGACTCGAGACTCGGACTCGAGGCTAATGACTCGAGACTCGGACTCGAGGCTAATGACTCGAGACTCGGACTCGAGGCTAGTGACGATCGAGACTCGGACTCGAGGCTAATGACTCGAGACTCGAGGCTAATGACTCGAGACTCGGACTCGAGGCTAGTGACTCGAGACTCGGACTCGAGGCTAATGACTCGAGACTCGGACTCGAGGCTAATGACTCGAGACTCGGACTCGAGGCTAATGACTCGAGACTCGGACTCGAGGCTAATGACTCGAGACTCGGACTCGAGGCTAGTGACGATCGAGACTCGGACTCGAGGCTAATGACTCGAGACTCGGACTCGAGGCTAGTGACTCGAGACTCGGACTCGAGGCTAGTGACTCGAGACTCGGACTCGAGGCTAGTGACTCGAGACTCGGACTCGAGGCTAGTGACTCGAGACTCGGACTCGAGGCTAATGACTCGAGACTCGGACTCGAGGCTAGTGACTCGAGACTCGGACTCGAGGCTAGAGACTCGGACTCGAGGCTAATGACTCGAGACTCGGACTCGAGGCTAATGACTCGAGACTCGGACTCGAGGCTAATGACTCTAGACTTGGACTCGAGGCTAATGACTCGAGACTCGGACTCGAGGCTAATGACTCGAGACTCGGACTCGAGGCTAGTGACGATCGAGACTCGGACTCGAGGCTAATGACTCGAGACTCGAGGCTAATGACTCGAGACTCGGACTCGAGGCTAGTGACTCGAGACTCGGACTCGAGGCTAGTGACTCGAGACTCGGACTCGAGGCTAATGACTCGAGACTCGGACTCGAGGCTAATGACTCAAGACTCGGACTCGAGGCTAATGACTCGAGACTCGGACTCGAGGCTAATGACTCGAGACTCGGACTCGAGGCTAGTGACGATCGAGACTCGGACTCGAGGCTAATGACTCGAGACTCGGACTCGAGGCTAGTGACTCGAGACTCGGACTCGAGGCTAATGACTCGAGACTCGGACTCGAGGCTAGTGACTCGAGACTCGGACTCGAGGCTAGAGACTCGGACTCGAGGCTAATGACTCGAGACTCGGACTCGAGGCTAATGACTCGAGACTCGGACTCGAGGCTAATGACTCGAGACTCGGACTCGAGGCTAGTGACGATCGAGACTCGGACTCGAGGCTAATGACCCGAGACTCGGACTCGAGGCTAATGACCCGAGACTCGGACTCGAGGCTAGTGACTCGAGACTCGGACTCGGACTCGGATTTGAGACTAATGACTCCAACTCGGACTCGATATTGTTGACTCGACCACAACACTGCACTTTAGTAATCTACAATGTATTAGGTCCCAATTAACTAAAGCGTTTTAAATGAACTTGTGTGAATCGGCCCTTTCTACAATCCTAAACATTATTGTTTTTGCTGAAACAAAACACAGTATAGATAAACATTAATTGACTTTATAGAGCCGTGTCTGCAAAAAAATTGTGATTCAAAGCGCATGCGCCGCGTATGACGTCAGTCCTGCGTAAGTGGACTGTCACATAAGACGAGTGCATCAGCCGTGATGCCGTTATAAAGTTGATGGAGAACAACAATGTCGTCTTTCCTGCAATTTCGTTGAAGATACAACAAGTGCGATACAGTCGCGAGGTTTCAAGCAGTACGAATACATTGTGCACGTGTGGTCTATTTCAGCGGTAAGTGCAATATTTTTGTTGGTCGATTTTAGGTCTAGGCCTACTTTTGGAATTTTAAAGAAACAACTAAAATGACTAGTGTTGAAGTCGAGTCACCAATATCGAGTCCGAGTCTCGAGTCACTAGCTCCAAGTTCGAGTCTCGAGTCTGAGTCCGGATCACGAGTCACTTTCCTCGAGTCCGAGTACGAGTCACTTGCTCGTAAAATTAATGAAACTGCTACATTTCGTTCACACAATATGTGAAATGCCTGTTGGGGCATTGTACGTATTCACGCATCGTACCGTTTCTTTCACGCATCGTATCGTTCCAAGAATCCTGCATTAAGCTGGCAAATATATTTGTTTTGTTCTTTTGTTGAAATATGTGACTCGTGAGTCACGAGTCACCATGTTCGAGTCCGAGTCTGAGTCATTTTCCAATGTGACTCGAGTCCGAGTCCGAGTCTGAGTCACGAAAAATTGTGACTCGAGTCTTAGTCCTGGACTCGAGTAGGCCTACTACAACACTGGAAACAACCGACATTGTCCATAAATTTAAAGCCCGAATTACATTTGCATAAATTTACTTCACGAGTTGACAAGAAAAATCTGACTAAAAGTGTTGATACAATGGTAAACACCACATGATAATTTTTTTTCACGCGTGTAAACAAATTCTTTTCGTTTTCAAAAAGTTGTCTTTTGAATTATGTTCTCACCTGACAATCATATAAAATACCTCCCTAAAATACTATCTATGGAAAGAAAACAGGAAATTTGCAATCTCCAATTTGGATGTGGTACTTAGCAAAAAGGTTGGTGTCATCACTGCACTGTTTTATGCATGAACAGGACAAATTAGTTACTTTACAAAACGTCATGGTTTTTCGACGATTATCCTTCAAAATATACGGATTGAGAACGCGAAATTTCAGAATGATGAGAAAAATATGACAAATGATATGGTATCAAAATCTCAACACCCATGGGGAAAAAGGGGTTCCAAAAATGTGATCTGGGGGCGGGAAAGTGGCGAAAGATGGTGCGATAATTGAATTGAATTGAATTGGTTTATTAAAACAGAAGTCGTCGCGGCCAAAAGCCGAATTACAACATTCTTTACAGGGTAAAAAATAATTAAAATACAAAACACTAATATAGTTAAATAAACAATCAAACAACCAATGATTATTATATTGAGCGAACTACGGTAATCATGTGTTCGTTCATCACGTAAGTGACAAAAAGTGAAATATTTCTATCTTAACACCATAAGGCTCCAGCTTAAATTAGTCAAAATAAAAATAACCACTATTCAATACAAACGAACATCAATTCTTAAAAATCAATTAGTCTTCAATATTCGCGTGAGATATGGTATGGCGCTGTTGCGAAAGCTATCAGTCCTGCATTTAAAGTCCTGACGGATAAGTCCACTCCTTGTGTTGTACATCTTAAACAAAATACCCGGCAACGTCAGACAAGCACTCGAAACGTCCAATAATATCTCACTATAATAAACACTCAGTCGGAAAATGAACGTTTCCCGACAAACGCGGAGTTATACGAAATGAAAGTTAAATGAAGATTAAATGCAATGATTACCAATCGATATATCATTTGCAGATAAAACTTTTGACGAATTCCAGGAACAGCAGCATTACATAAGTAAAGAATAAGTGTTAATGGCAATGGTGACAAACACTACACGATTTTCCTCCTTGTAAAATCCTGCTTTTGTTGGAGAAATTGCCAACTGAAGATGCTTTTTAAAAAATTCCTTTTTTTTTACCATTCATTCAATACGTTTTTACCATTCATTCAATACAAAAAAAGGTATCTACGAACGGGATTAAAAGTGGTTTGGCTGGTCATAAACATACGTTTAAAACCGGATAGGTGTCTGGACGCTGATAATGGCCCGCACACAAAAAAGGTATTTATGAATGGGATTAAGTGGGTTTCCAGGCTCCCATTCAAACCCACTTTTAATCCCTAAATAAACCGCGACAAGACAAAAACAAGTTCTTGATAAGATATTATCTTGTCACATACTGACGGGAGAAAACCCGTGAAAACATTAATTATTCTGTTTTCAGTGTACCGTATATATGCTTGTATTATCGGAGTACCATAACCTAACTCAAATGATTTCAAAATTTTCAGAATAAACGAGAATAGTAGTTTCGACGTGCCATTTAGCCAAGCAAGGTACACGTACCGTATTTTATATAACTTTGATTCTTATATTATTTGCAAAAACAAGGACTAAACCAATTTAAAACACGATGAAAATCCCTGTCCAATTGCGTAAGGGGCTAATAGCTTAAGTATTTTATCGGAGCCGGTCTCGACTCATCACCGCGGCGGGCCATCACTTAACAATTTCATCAAAAACCAATTAGGCCGAATGTTGGCTGAAACACCCGACATGAACGAGCCGATATAAAAAGGCCGGTTTCGCTAAAATTTAAATTATGGAAACGGACTTGGCCCAGTTTCCTAAAGATGCATCAATGCTTCAGAAAACCTCGAAAAGCTATTACGGATTTTGTGTACAAGTAAATGGTAAAAAAAGTCCCGTGCACTGGACCTTTTTAGAAAACCACCTTCGGTTGTCAACTTCCAACATGAAATACCATTTTTGACGGAAATAAATTAATGTGGTGTTTGTTACCATTGCTATCAACACTTTGAGAAAGGCTTTTTCTTGTAAACTCATGAAAAACAAAATTGGGTCATTGCAAATTTGATTTGAAATGGTTTATTTTCAATCGACCATAGCAGCCAAAAACTGAATTGCGGTCAAGTTACATTAAAACATCCAACAAAAACAATGTACGTACAAAGATAGAACAAAATAGTATAATATGTGTAACATATTAAGATGATAAATTGCAGTGTATATACGTGTATCTATAAAAAAAATTAAAAAAAAGGACCGACTAATTATATCAGGATTATTTATTTTTAAAAATGTTTTCGAGTAAATAAAAAAGAAATACAATACAATCAGTGGCGGATCCAGTCCCACTAAAATACAGGAACACAAAGGAAAAGCGGGGGCTACAGCCTCCTGAAATCCACCATGCTCCCGCACTTCAAGAGCCTAGATTCACCACTGACAATGCAGACATAGGCTATTACACAGGCCGATTTCAGAATATGAGAGTTATGAACGTTTTTCATTAAGAAGGCGGGTCAGGAATGGGATTGCACTATTTCCCAAGCGCTCGTTCTTGCATCTAATGTTCTCAAAGAAATGTTTGTGCCTCGTACGGTACACTCTACATGATACAATGGTCCTTTACCCCCATCGTATGTTCAGACTACTTTTTTAGCCCCAATCAAATTAACGGACTCAGTGGGGGATTAGGCTACTGGCCGAGGTAAAATGAGTTAGTCCAAAATGCCCTACCGTTCGAACGGAGCTACGTACAGTTTCAGATAATGTGATCAAATTTGATAGCATATAAACATTGGCCAAATGCCACAGAGCGAGGTCAGTTGCGTTCAGTCGGTTAATAACGGTGGAGCTAACCCGGCTGTTTTCCACTGTGCTGAAAGTGGGGCTAGCCCCACAAACTTTAGGGGCTGAATTTTGATAGTGCTAGCCCCGGAGCTAGCCCCAGAGGTCAGGAGCTAATTGCGTTTTAACGACGGGAGTTTGGGGTGGAGCTATAGCTAGCTCCGGAGCTAGCACCAGAGATAGCCCCTCGTCTGAACGATCGATGTTGAAATGTTGATACTATATTCTTCGTCATAATTTTTCTCATTACCATTCTGAAATTTCGCGCCCTCTTTCCGTAGATTTTCAAGGTTATCGTAAAAAACACTGATGTTTTGTAAACTAATTTATCTAGTTCCATAAAGCAGTGCAGTGATTACACCCACCTGGTTGCTTTCACATCCAAATTAGAGATTCCAAATTGCCCATGGGAGGTAGCTAATCCCAGCAAACACAAAACGTTCACAAAACGTTTTGGATAAGTTTTATAAAGGTGACTTAGGTTTTTGTCAAATAAAACGTTTTTTAAACGTGTATCGAACGTTCCAAAATGGTACGTTTTCTTCCGTGATGTTCCAGGCACGTTTTTAGGACGTTAGAAAAGGTACCGACAAAAACGTTTTATTTTGACGTTTGTAAAACGTTTTTCCGAGGACTCCTGAAACTTACAAAAATAAATGATTTTACGTGAAGGTTTTATATAGGTTACTTACGTTTTTATCTTCAGCAACGTTTTATGAACGTGTATGCAACGTTCCACGATGGTACGTTTTTTCTATGACGTCCAGATCACGTTTTAAGGACGTTAGAGGGAGTACTGACATAAAACGTTTTGTTCGGACGTTTGTAAAACGTTTTGTCGTGGAATTCTTCAAACATAAACAAATACACGTACGTTTTATGTTGGTCTCTTACGTTTTCGTCTTCAGAAATGTTTTTGAACGTATATAAAATGTTTCAGACGGTACGTTTATTTTCCTGTGACGTCCGAAACACGTTTTAAGAACGCAGGAGAGGGTACTGAAATAAAACTTTTTGCTTGGACGTTTCCAAAACGCTTTTTTCCTGGAAATTACACGTATAGAGCCTTTGCACCGAACGTTCGTGGAAGTTACGTTCGTTTTGAACTTCGAGGGGACGTTCTGCCGACGTTTGAATCTAACGTTGCACTATAACGTTCTAAGAACGTTTTTAATAACGTTTGGAGAATGTTCGTTTTTTGTCACGTTCGTTTTGAACATCGAGGGGACGTTCTGCGGACATTAAGATTTAACGTTGCAGTAACGTTCTGGGAACGTTCCGAGAACGTTGTTAACAAAACAGAATCTAACTGACAAATTCCGTAAATTTCACGGGAAAATGCAATGTTTTAAGGTTTACGTCGTAACCACGCACTGCCTGATTTCAAATGTATGTACTTTTGTATATAAAGCCCATCTATAGTCTAAAAAGGTAATATTTTCAAGAAATATTAGGGGAAAAAATTGTTTCCAATGCCCACCAACCGTGACTACATACGAAGGAAATTCAAGGAGCATATATATATCAAGCGTCGTAATATTACCTAGTAGGAGGAAGTGACTGATGGTATCAAGAGCCGGAACTTCAGGTAAGCGATTAGTTATATGTAATTACACAGTGAGAATATTCCGATTACGTCATGTTTACATCACAATTGCGTCAAAATAAAGGTGTTGTAAGTACAAATGACAATAACGTTAGTTCTAAAAAGTCGGTTGTAAAAACGTCGCAAACTAACGTCTTTAAAACGTCCAAAAGTGTCTACAAAATAACGTCGAAAAAACATTTTGTTAAACGTACAAAACACTTTCAAAAAACGTTTTATGCACGTTATTAATACGTCCGCAGAAACTGGAGAAAGGTGTTGTAAGTACAAATGACAATAACGTTAGTTCTAAAAAGTCGGTTGTAAAAACGTCGCAAACTAACGTCTTTAAAACGTCCAAAAGTGTCCACAAAATAACGTCGAAAAAACATTTTGTTAAACGTACAAAACACTTTCAAAAAACGTTTTATGCACGTTATTAATACGTCCGCAGAAACTGGAGAAAGGTTTTTAAAACGTTTCCTACGTTCAAAAAACGTATTGAGAACGTCGCAATTAAACGTCTTCAAAACGGTTTAAAGTGTCCACAAAATAACGTCAAAAAAACATTTTGGTGAACGTACACAAAACGTACGCGACACTTTCAAACAACGTTAAAAAACGTTTTAGAAACGTCTAATTGTTTGCTGGGATGTTACCTTAGCCCTAACTTTATCATGTGGTTATTTCATGTAGGGCTAATGAGATATGTGACCCGCTCTGCAAAAAAGGGTCTTAAGTCGCGCTGGCTAGTATAGGCTTTTTGCGACCATAAAAAGAAATCCGCGGCAAATCCACGCTCAATAAAATACCAAAACACAATTGAAATTCCTGGCGGTGCCCAGATACCGCCTGGAATGTCTGTGTTCCCCCTGGAATGTCTGTGTCACGCCTGGAATGTCTGCGTTACGCCTGGAATTTCTTTTGTGTTTAGGTATTTTAATGAGCGTACAAATGCCACAGATTTCTTTTTATGCGTCGCAAAAAGAATACTAGCCAGCGCGACTTAAGACCTTTTTTTGCAGAGCGGGTCACATCGATATCACAAAACAAATGTCATTTTCTCCGCGTGACACACTAATTCCCCCTGGGACTCACCCAAAACCTTGTCAGGCATACCACTATACGCAGGTCCTTCAGGGAAATAACAAACCACGATGAAGATTCAGCCTACACTAATTGCAGTAAAAAAAGGAGGTCTGGAATGACAGCCGATGTGTACAAATTCAAGTCTTGTGTACGAGCTGTCTATCCGTGTACAAAGGAATGGCAATGTGCGGTCGATTACCAGACTACCAGTGCACAGACTGAATTTGAGATATCGTGTTCATGTTGACAGTTGACTCATTAGCCCTACATGAAATAACCACATGATAAAGTTAGGGCTAAGGTAACATTAGCTACATGGGAGGTATTTTATAAAATTGTTGAGTGAGAATTAGCTAAGATATTCTCAGCTCTTGCTTTATCATTTTTCATTGGGATGTGGTCTTTTCTCCAGTAGAGCTGAGAAGCTTTAAGAACATGAACACGCTATCACAAAACAAATGTGTCATTTTCTCACCGTGACACACTAATTCCCCCTAAAACTCACCCAAACCTTGTCAGGCATAACCACTACGCAGGTCCTTGAGGGAAATAACCAGCCACGATGATTATTTTGCCAACAATTTCAGCGAAACAAACCGGTAGGCTAACAGCCACGCCGTTGGCGTAATTATTTTTCCCAGGATGGTAAAGGCCAATATTTGCATGTTTGCTTCCGATTGGCTGTAATTTTTGACGTATTGATAAATTGTTCATGTTGGATGTACATTGCGTGCGTACCGTGTACTCAGTGGATAGCAAAACTCCCTTGCATTTGCAAGGTCGTCCTTGGCTGTGACTAGAAGTTGTACGATCACATGACTCGTGTGTATAATTCCATGGTAATTCCAAGACCCAACCACTAAACAAAATGGCCTAGTCTGAATGCAATGTGGTTTGCAGTACTGATTTCGAAGTTAGTATTCCCCTATGTTTTTTAGTTGGCCCATGTGTTTTCTTCATCCATGGTTGGCCCAAGGCCTACAGTAGGCTAATCACCAAAATATTATATACGGCGGGTGAAAATATAATCGTTTTCTTATAGGCCTTCATCAACTTCAAATTAGGATCATTATTAATTCAACAATGTGAACAGTTTGGTAACATGCACCCTGGTTGCGCAAAACTAGTTTGCAGTACTGGGAAAACAAATACGGTAGAATCCAGTGTGAGATTTGTACGGCATGTTCGTGCATGAGCTGTTCAAACTCAAAGGCTTTGGTGAGGTTAATACAGCAATAAATATCATTGGTAACGTACGTGATGACATGCGGAATGGAGGTCAAAGTTTGGTTTAGCACTGAAGTGCCTTTCCATGATCCATCGCACACAATTGTGAACGCATATACAATTTATGGTGGAAAATAGACCATACAAGGACTAAACATCTGAAACAAATAACTTACAACTTTTACGTCACAAAGTCAATGATCATGAATTGATTGAAAACATATGCTAACGAGTTATTATGCTAACGAGTTAGCCAGAATTTTCAAATATTAAGTATTTTCTTGGAAGATTTTGGTTTTCTTCGGCAAATATCTATGTTTATCATTTAAATCATTTCAGGTTGACATTTATTTCTTGCCGGGTTGAATAAAGCGCTGCATAAATTTATATTTGTGTCGTTGTTCTTGTTATGGTTTCAATTTCTTCCCATCATAGAGCAAGGAAACCTTGCTCTAATCCCATATATTGGAACTTAGAACAATTTCTTAAATTCAAACAAAATATTGTAATGACATCAATCAAGTCATTTTTATTACCAAACTGTTCAATTCGACAACATATACATGTACATGTACAAAGAGAGTAATTCTTTGGCAGTAACATGGGCCTGGATTTCTTGTATTTGTGGTCAACGTACTTAGGCCACACACTGCACAACCAACCACACTGACAGTACAGTGTGCAGTACAGTGTGCACTCTGCAGGTATATGACTAGTCTTGGCCCAAGACTACTCTAGTCGATATTGGTTTGTGTACGCATTGGCCATTCCCAGTAGTGCGCCCTCTTGTAGCACTAACTGGCCAGCCCTTTGCTCACTAGAGTAGTCTTGGGAATCTCTCCCGGAAGTTCAGCATTGGGGGCGGTACCGTTTTATGTAAATAGCTGCACAGGGTTTTATGATGGCACACAAGGAACATGGCATACCACAGATATCTTTGCAAATATTTGCAGCAAAGTATAGTGAGCAAAGGGCTGGCCAGTTTTAGTGCTGCAAGAGGGCGCACTACTGGGCCAAGACTAGTATATGACATGTAATAAACAAGAACATGAATATGCATAATGATCTGACCAACCAAAGCGAGGTATGCAAATAATGGCCTTTACCATCCTGGGAAAAAAAATTACGCTAGCCGTTGTCATGTTGTGTTCAAAAAGTCTATCTGCCTAGTCTGTGTACAAAGGAATACCAATGCGCATTCAGGCGCGGATCCAGGGGGGCCGAGGGGGCACGTGCCCCCCGGGCAAATTGAGTCAAAAAAAAATGGGCGGAAAGGAAAGGAGGTAAAAGAAAAAAGGGGGGAGGGCAAGTAGTTGAGTTAAAAAAAAAAAATGGGGGGAAGGAAAGGCCGTAAAAAAAAAAGAGAAATCGGAGGGCAATCTTCTTAAAAAAAATACCGATGCCGATATTTAACATCTGCGTATACTTTTTGGCTTTAAAAATACTGAAAAAATGCAATCAATCATGCCATGGAACTGAATTCCCCCCTCAACATCTAATCCCCATGGTGGAGTATAATTACTGGTTTGACCATTTTTCGTTTGTTATCGGTAGTCTGTGAAGTCTGGTTTGCTGACCTGATTCCTCAAAGTATATAAATTGTTCTGTTTCGTCTGAAAAAGGTTCCTTGTGGAAATTTTTGCCTGATGACAACTTGACGCCAATACACATATATATAGGCCTGCCTACTAATGGTCTATTATGTCTTGCAGCCGATCTGCCGATGTTTTAACACAGGGCATTAGGGCAAGGAACAGTCTGAAATCAAGTCATTTTCTTGAACTTTTCAACTGGACTGAATTAAAACCAAGAAAAAATCCGGAAAAATAAGAAATGATGATGGGTAAAAACTGCATATTAAATGCCAAATTGGGGAGGGAGAAACTTTATAGATTTTTGTCAACTTAACCGGGCGAAAATAATGGCTAAAAATAATGGCGAAAATAATTCTTCATACACACAATTCTCAAAACACACAACAATCTTCAAAACTTTTGGTTTAAAAAGTCAGTTAAAAGTAGCCAGGAATCGCCTTAGATTGCACCACAGAGCATCTAGAATCCAAAATTTCCCGGGGCCCTTAAGCGGGCACCGGACCCCACGCCGTAAGGGCTTCGCGCTACGCGCTCGCATTTGTCAATTTTTTGTGTGCAACCCCCGTCTACAAAATTCCTGGATCCGAAAATAATTCTTCAAACACACAATTCTCAAAACACACAACAATCTTCAAAACTTTTGCTTAAAAAGGTCACTTAAAAGTGGCCAGGAATCGCCTTAGATTGCACCACAGAGCATCTAGAATCAAAAATTTCACGGGGCCCTTAAGCGGGCCCCGGACCCCACGCCGTAAGGGCTTCGCGCTACGCGCTCGCATTTGTCCCTTTTTGTTGTGCCCCCCGTCTACAAAAGTCCTGGATCCGCGCCTGGCATTGGTTACCAGACGTGATCTAAACGTCTGGTAACCAATGCGCATTGGCATTCCTTTGTACACAGACTAGGCAGATAGACTTTTTGAACACAACATGACAACGGCTAGGCTGTGAGCATACCGGTTTGTTTCGCTGGAATTGTTGGCAAAATAATCATCGTGGCTGGTTATTTCCCTCAAGGACCTGCGTAGGGGTTATGCCTGACAAGGTTTGGGTGAGTTTTAGGGGGAATTAGTGTGTCACGGTGAGAAAATGACACATTTGTTTTGCGATGGCGGGTTCATGTTCTTAAAGCTTATCAGCTCTACTGGTGAAAAGACCACATCCCAATGAAAATGATAAAGCAAGAGCTGAGATTATCTTAGCTAAGTGAGAATGAAATCCATTTTCTGGAACAATCTAATTAACAAGCTTCTTTTATTAACACGCATGCATGGATTTGGAAGGTTTCTGAAGCTTCGATTCACCCAGTTGTTTCCTTCCTCCATGACCCACCTATGTAGCTGACATTTTTTGCTGGTTTAAGTTTATAACACCATTCTTCTCGATCTGAACACGGGGCTTGGAATGCATCAGTAGTCTGCCACCTTTCCAATGAGCCGTTTGCATTCTATAGTACCGATTCAGGGGACACGATTGAACCGTTCAAACGCGGTCTGATTCTGTAATACTTTTACTTTGCACTCGAATTACGTGCACGGTATAGCCGTGCAGCATTCGAGTCCATCACAAGTTCAGAGCCGATAAAATCCAGTAACAAAAGGCAAAACATGAACACGCACAAAATAATGCCTTTGTTGGAGTTCATTTGAATAACTTGTGACTTGATATAAGACTTTGTGAGGACTTGTGATGGACTTAAATTGAATTACAGTAATTTTATCTAGCGATGCACATGCTGCACATTTTTAAGAAATTAAATTAAGATACATGTACAACATTTTTCAAGGATGTTCCTGCAGCATGTAAACACACTCGTCGTTTGAAGTTGAAACTGAATTATAAAAATATGCATTTTTCTAATCGTAATGGTATATAGGTTTTTCTATAAAGTAAACGACCAATGCAGAATGAAATTTGTGGGTGTACATAAGCTTGGTAATGCCCAAGACACAAGACATTTCATGAAACGTGAAATATTCGAGTATAATAGTTATTGCTGAGCAGCCTGCAGGTTAAAGGTTTGAATTGGAATTTCCATGTAGGCCCAGGGGCGGATCCAGGAATTTTTCCAGGGGGGGGGGGGGGGGGGGGGGGGAGGGGGGGGGGGGGGGGGAGGGGGGGGGGGGGAGGGGGGGAGGGGGGTTTCGGCCCGTCAGATTTTGTTATATGTATATATATATATAAAGTATGCAATCTATCACTTGTACATTGCTGAGTGATGCACTTACCTTATGATGGGGAAGACTTGTATATCGGGGAAAATAACCTCCTTGGATTTCTCTTGATGAACATCTGGACCTTTTTTTTTTTTTTTAAATTTTTTTCAAGAGCAGGGGGTTGTGGGGGGTTGACCCCCAAAACCCCCCTCGCCCCCTGGATCCGCGCCTGAGGCCGAAGGCCGAAGGTAAAAACGTGCTCTAGAAATGGGAGAATGCTCCTGTCAAAGGGGTGAAGGCATGAACTGTACACCAAAATGTAGCGTTTGATGCCCTTATATTTAGACAAATGAATGTTCATGTGAAAATACTGGTTCATGTAGCTAAAATCCAAGACAGAAGATTCCAAATCAAGCCGGTCGCCATAATAATCCAATATGGACATAATGTACGTCACATTATAGTAATAAAAATAAATAAATTATTATTAATATTATGGGGGAAACTGTCAGACATCACTATTCCTTAAAATGAAAAAATACCAATGTTAGCCGTCAGTAAGTGCAGATCTGATAGAAAAACATAAATTTGGCAGGAATAAATGACGAGTTTATTTGTAAAAAAACTTGGACATTATGATTTTTTAGCCGAGTCATAATATTCGGAGTTTATGAGGCAGTAGAAGAAGTCTGACTTGTAAATTTTTTCCTTTTTGATATAAAATGGTACCATTGGTAAAGGTTGAGAAGTTGATCAGAAATTTGTTTCTTTAAAAATAAAATGACTCATCTAGCATTGGAATGTGCAGTTTTGATGGAATAACCCAACATTTGAGATTTTGGGAGAAAACACTTAAAGGTATTTGATTGGTATCTCGAAGAATCAGAAATGTTCACAGATTTACACATAACTTAAATTGACATAAGTCACACAATTAAAGTCCATACAGCTAGCTGCAGGGCATTTGAAAAAAAGTCTCTTGTGTAGCTGTAATTTCCCATCATTCATCAAATATTGAAGCCCCAGACTCGAATCAGCAACAGGACATTTTACTAAAAGAAGACCAAAGCGTGGAGACAAAGGATTGCACACAGTCTTCTGTCGGGAGAAGTCACGAGTTGGGAAGTATACAGACTGATGAGAATCCCGTGTAGGTGGAGGTCAATCTTATTCATTTTCTGGGGGAAAAAAAAACATAAAAAGAATCGCATATGATAGTAAATCCTGTGCATTTGGTAGGAATCTGCATAAAACGGCATTTAATTGTAATTACTAAATTCATATTCCCCATGGCTCATCAAATTGCACATCAAGGACACAGCCTTGTCCACCTGGTCTACTACTGTAAGTACGAGTTGTAGGCGGGGGTGCAATTGATATATGTAGTTGTCATGGTAATTGGGTCTAAACATTCAATGGCAATCTGAAACGTCCATTGCTGCAGGGAAAAGTTTTACTGGTTTTAGTGTAAATGACGGCATAGTCACCAGGTCCATTAAAGGAACACACCGGCTCGAAATAGACCCATACATTATTCTGAAGCGCCTTCGAGAGTAAATTAGATATATCCTGAAAAGACGCCGTCATATTTGGCCGTTTTTGAGCACTTTTGAAAATTTCAAGGTCACGTGACTTTTCGGAACCAAATTCTGGTTCTGAAAAGTCACGTGGTCTTGTGAGTTAGTTGTATTTCTAGCCGTATAAAAGTTTGTTACTGCAGAACTGCACCAAATTCAACTCTGATTTCCCCCAATATTTATAAGTAATT
Organism: Henricia sp. BOLD:AAB3569; assembly: GCA_037783545.1. Lineage (NCBI taxonomy): Eukaryota > Metazoa > Echinodermata > Asteroidea > Spinulosida > Echinasteridae > Henricia > Henricia sp. BOLD:AAB3569. The sequence continues at coordinate 752,634 of JBBELK010000715.1, forward strand.
CACAAAAGAGAGACTATTTATACAGGTATGAACATAAGTATGAAAATTCGAACATAATTGTTTGTTTCGAGAGTCCGGAGAACGGGAGCGAGCGCGTGCTACGGCAGGCTACCGTGGAGTGTAGGATTTTTGATAGGTGCATAATGTCTGAAGCCATGATCAACTTCCCAATTCTTTCCGAAATTTGTTAACATTTTCCACGCTAAAATTACGATTTCTTAACAGAATTTCACGTTTTGGTGGTTGATTTTAATATGCCGTAATAAAGGAAAATGTAGTGCATGCATTTCAGTAAAATTTTACCACGATGGCACGACACGAGTGAATCCGCATGTAGTGTAGCCTGTAGGCCTATGCAAACATGTCGTTCGTAACAATTTTCCTTCAGGTTATGCGGAAGTAAACATTCCTACCTTTCAAATCATGCACCTACGCCGCTGAAAAGTACATGCATCCTTTGCCAAACTGTCTTATCTTTTGATTTAATCCATGAGTCGACAAAACCTAAGGCTAAGCTAAGGTCCCTTGCGTTGACATCGACAGCTGCCATGCATCGTGCGTGCGTGTTTACGTTTCAGAGAAACTATAGCCTCGGTTTGGTCCACAAGTGATGACGTCAGCATAAATATTAAGAAAGGCGTATTGCCCAATTACATAATGGCACCTTGTCATTGTTCTTAAAATGTTTAAAATGTGATATATTAATTATGGTTTGTAACATGGCCACAATCACGGGTACACTTTTACAAGGCAGAGGCTCGTCAATGCGTGCGTGAGGCCAAATTCGTGCCACGAAATATACAGAACCATGCATAGCAAAGGCATGGAGCTGCGTATTTCGTGGCACGAATTTGGCTTCACGCGCGCATTGACGAGCCTCTGCCTTTACAAAAAAAAGGCACAAACTATACTTCTAGAGTCTTGACTTTAATATGGCTTTAATATGTCATTCAGCTGTTCCATAAAAACTTCCAAAATGTGGTATTTAGTGGCCTTTTTGTGTGAAAATTAACATATGCAAGAAAATGTGGGTTTGAAATGGTACATGTCACGGGTGATTGAAAATATTTACTGCATTAAAAATAAACAATAAAATGTGACAATATGTTTGCATAAAATGATCAAAAGAGGTTCTACCCTTTTCTTCATGTCAGTCGCTTGGCTATATCTAGTCTGGTACCCGGACCAAAAATCTTTTGACTAGACTGAATTTAAGGTCCGGCAGCCGCCAATTTCGCCATTTTGAAACAGGAGGAATTCCTCCTTTTCCCGAAGGTTCCCGAAGTTACCCGAATGCACGTCCGGTCGTCCGGACGTTACCGTTAATCGTCGGGTACACTTCGTCATTGTTTCGAGAATTTGAATTGACGTCGCGTGCACGTACGTACGTACGTGCGTGCGTGCCGCTGCGTGTGTATTTATGGTGATTTAAAACTACGCAGTGGCTGTCAGTCGCTATAGTTACGGGATTGCAACAGCATAGTACATTATGGAGCTCGATCACTGGGTGATGCAGACAAGGTTTGAATTTTCGTTTTGATGCTAGCCTACATGTATATTAAAATGGGCATATTTAATATTTTAAGGTTAATATATTCAATTTGTATTGGTCAAATATGTAATATCCCCTTTCAAATTGTTGTACACTCATGCCATATAGCGCGCAGCGCGCTTTGAAAATTAACGGTTATGTGCTTCTAAAAATAAATGCATGACGTAATGCTTAAAGTGCTATTTTAAACACCAAAGTAGCCGGTCCTCATATTCAGTCGTTGTATGTGGAATATGTGGAGCGGGAACCAGTCTAGGCTATATCATCCCATCAGACTTCCAAATTTTCAATTTTTATTGTATGCTAGATTCCGTTTTTTAAATTGGAATTTCCGCGTTTTGACGAACTTATTTCGGTAAAATTTCATGAAAACAACGGGGTTATAGGTTGCCACTGTGCAATCGAACGAGTGTACTGACGGTTTTCCATCAACGATTAACGCGATGCGGAAATTTTGCGACTCATTATACCGTGTGAATTTTTTAAAACCTATTTTCTATATTTCTGCTGTTTATATTCGTTCACTAGTGATCATTCCCAGGGTCAGTGCACACTCTTTAATTGTTCATGGGAACAAGGTTGAAACTGCACTCGGTGATTATTCCCAGGGCAAGTACATACTCTATCATTTTTCAGCACAGAATAGTGATCGAGGTTAAAGCTTCAAAAATGATGATTTTAAAATTACTGATTTTTACAAAATGAACCAGTTTTTTCACATGAACATTACCTTCTCGAGGAAGGAAAATGCAGGGAAATTTTTCCGGTAAGCGCTGATATATAAACACGCACCGTTCCGCCCGAGTGCGCATACAGGGGAGAAAACGTACATAGTAAACTCTCATTATAGCGCTCTTCAAGGACCGAAATACATGTAATTTGAGCTATACATCAAGAGAGCGCTATAACCAGTGCACACACAATGCAGAGACTAATGGCTGGGAGCTTTATATCAGGGGCGTTCGAGATGCTTACACCGGGTAACACGGGGTTAACACCGGGGAAGCCTCCAGAAGATGCAAAACGAACGACACGGGGTTTCCTGGAACACATGTCAAAGGTTGTTGCCGGGTGGAGCTTTATAAACGCTGTTATCGTTTGAATCACGATGAAAAATGAAGCCGGCGCTACGCAAAAACAGTTGCCCTAAAGTACCGCAATAAACTTTGTCAATGCCCACAGACATCTACTGATTAAGCAAAACGTATTTACAGCCCTATTCACTTTTATTTTGTGTCATAAATCTGTGTTTTTCTTCGTACTCACGTCGCGATTCCAAACTGTCCGCCATGTTTTACTACTCGCGGTTACTAGATGACGTCATTACACCAGAGACCCAGCCGCGAGCTCGGGCAGTGGTGGCTGCCACCGGGGCAGACTCGTGTATCACGTGATGGCTAAAAGAACGATCCGGTGTAAGTTGGTGTTACCCGGTGTAAGCATCTCGAACGCCCCTATTGAGAAGAACTTTATATCAGGGGGTGCATGGTATAGCGAGAGTTTACTGTATTGTGAACAATAACGACTGATCCAATGCACGTGCTTGAACTCCGCATGTTACCTTTATCCGGCAAATAGACTGCCGAAGTGAAGACGTCACCTTTTGTTGGTTGCCTAGGCAATGCATAGTTCCGAGATTGCCCAGTTAACCCCGCCCCCTTGGATATTGTTGCTATGTGCTCACAAGCCATCGCAAAAAAATGGCGAGACTACGTACAAAGCAACGGGACTCGGCATGGAAAGCACAGATTCATTGGAGAAAACCCAACGGTATTTATGTTTTGAGGTCGACAGTTACCGTAGCACACTGAGCGAAGGGCTAGTAATGCAGGGATGACATATCTTTCATAAAAATGCGCTTTCCTACCTTTGAACAGCGAATCGCCCAACATTGAAACCAAAATTCACCCGGTCACTGGCGCATACAACATACAAACTGTATGGGCAGAACATCGCGGATTGTTTGTGATGATTGCATCACTTTGACCTTTGTGGGCGCCGTCTGCTAGCTCTGTTGTGATTGGTCGCGGGTTCGGCTTGATTGACAGGTCGGAACTATGCATTGGATCTAAACTAAAAATCACTCAACCGTGTCCCAGTGCTTTTCCAATGGTACTTTTCCCGACGGCCATGATAGTTTGGATCCAATTGCCATGGCAACCACGTCACACTTCGGCTGTCTATTCACAAAGCGTGATGGAAGGCCAACGACATCCGCTATTTCCCGGATAGAGTGGCTATTAGTAAAAACGTCGCGTTTCTTGCTATTTACCGGTAAATGAGTTTATCTTCAATAGAAACACGCTAATTGATGATTTAATATTTTTAACTGTGAATCTTTCATATTACGGTTTTAAAATGTATTCACCTTTAGGCAACTTAAGAGCACTTGAACAAGATATCGGCCTTCGGCCCACGGCCTCATGTTATTTAAAAACACTCCGCGTGTGTGTGAGAACATAATAGTCTCAATCGTGAAAAGGTCGGTGTTTTAATGATGATTAAAGGCAGTATAGCCTACATCATTGGTAATCTCGAAAATCAGAAATGTTCACAGATTTACGTCTAACTTACACAATATAAACATGATGACCGTAGAAAACTTCCCCTGAAATGGTTTTGTCTGAAGTGCTATAGTCTTTGAGAAATGAGTAAAACAATTAGTTTTCGTCTCGTAAGACGAAAATTCAATTCGCCCCAAAACCATTTCGCCCCAAACCACTTCGCCCGAGTGTCATTTCGCCCCAAATTACTTCGTCCAAACACTACATCGCCCAAATGCACTTTGCCCCAAAACCACTTCGTGCACAGGCCGTGGTTCAGGGCGAAATGGTTCGGGCGAAGTGGTTTTGGGGCGAAATGACTGCAAACCCTTTTTTACCGTTTCCTCAAAAGTTAGACGAAGTACGGAGCTGGTTTTTGCTCAGGTTGGTTTTAATCATGCATATCTTCAATCACACAGGGGGATAAAACTATTTGTAACAGTTTACCAATCATGTATACTATCTTTAAACGGTGCTCTGTGAGCACTTAGTACCTTCACTTATCATAGTGCGTTGATTCCTGAAACTCGTGCTGAAAAAGCAATAAAATCTTCTGCCTTTAAATCGAATTAGGACAGTAATTATTTTTTTTAATAAACTGCCGAAGTGGAAAAAAACACTACCTTTTTAAAATTGCTTTAGCAATATTGTACTAAAGTAAAAAGTCATCATTTGTGTGTTTTCAAGGTTACAGGGTCTAGACACTTAAACCAGTGAACTGTTTCCCTGCGATCTACCAATGGACTTGCAGATTACCAGCGAATATGTTTAGACCAAATGCAGTTACCCATGGTAACCGAGTTACCCATGGTAACAGGCGTTACACTTTAGCAGCTTATGGCTGTACATTCACTAAGAGCAAGTTCGATTAACGACTATAGTTAACCATAGTTCGACTATTTCCAACCGAACGCAGTATAGTCAACGATGGTTAGTCGTCTCTGGTCGGCCATTTGGAACCAGCCCACAGGGCACGGCTGCGCTGGTCACTGGTACCTATCGCATATGGAACTGCATGATGCAGTGTTTTGCGAATGAATTATTTCGGGACACTAATTGTTCGTTCGATAACTAAACTTTGTTTGGCTGACGTGTCATTTGAAAAAAAAAGTTAAGAAACTATCTTGTATAGGCCTACTTTTAGAAAAATATCAATTCAAAACGCACAGACTGTATATCTTTAAAACTAATGCTTGGATTTTGTGTTGAGTGAAGAGTAAAAAGTACGTTGGGGGTTTGGGGCATTGTGAACCTTTAACTCGGCAAATACTACATTCAGGTAGGGCCTACTATTTAAATTTGTTTTTGTTTTTTTCGGAGTTGGTACCAATATTTCTAGTTTTATCTTAATGAGCAGAGTTGTGATGTCATATACCCACCAACAAGTAGCTACTTATTTTGTTACTTTTTTTGCCAGGACACTGTCTTAGCAGAACAGATATTTAAGGTTCTTTCATACGTTAGATACACAATATGTATATAAGAACTTATAGGAATCTCAAACTGCCAGTTTTCAAGCTAAAATAAAAACTCTTGTTTTTTCGAACTGTTCATTTGAAACAATTGGACATGAAAGAATTGGAAACTGGTGAATTAACCGTAAATTCCCATCCTTTGTAAAAGGTGTATGAAAATTGGATCAGTTTACGGTTCACCTCATTTCCAATTTGAATTCTTGTTTTTGCGTGTTCTTAAAGAAACCCATCATAAACGGTCCACGAATTTTCAGAGTTGAAAACCCCTATAGGCCTAGTACCTTCTGCATAATGTATTCATTTTACATCAAACTGAACAGCGATGGGTATAAATACCATACACCTTAACCCACTAATTCTTTATAATATGACATGATGACACCCCAGAAAGTGTAAAAATAGTGAGAAAACATCAATTTAGCACTGATAAAGTTTAAAGTTTTTCTTTGAAAACACTTAAAATTGTTGTCATACTCCATAGACTTAGTGTATTGAGTCTCAACTATAAGAATTAGGGTGCAATTGGGGCTGATTATCTTGATACAATAGCAGCACCCCTATAGGAGGAAATGTGCACCCCTATGGGAGCAAATTTGCACCATTTGAACATATGTTCACCCCTAAAGTGCAGACTCGCTCCTTTCAAGGTGCAAATCATGTTCACATGGTGCACATTTGCTCCTATAGGGGTGCTGCTATTGTATCAAAGATAAGCACCCGTGAGGGTGCAGATTTGAACCATTATTTCTGAGGGTGATGTATATTGAGAGTGTATGGTATTTTTCCCAGCGATGTCTTTATTTTACCTGTCGTAGTCATACTCGTAATACAGCAAATAAAGAACATAAAGTTGGCATTTTAGCGCCGGGCCCCCGCCCCATTATACCTTACTTTGCTGTTATTTCACAAAATGTTCCAATAATGAACAAGAAAATACATTGCTGCAACGATAGAATACATTTCTGGTTATCCGATAGTCACTACGCGTGTACACACGTGGTGGCTTCAACCGCTTCCATATAGCCGTGCGTAGCATGCTTAATATCGATGTTGCCGGACTTTAAAATCGGTCTAGTGATCGAATTGTTTGGTCCGGGAACCAGACTAAATCGTTCAGACAAGTGATCATTCCAAGTGTCAGTGCACACTCTATAATTGTTCATGAGAACAAGGTTGAAACTGCACTCGTTGATTATTCCCAGGGTAAGTACATATCTATCATTTCTCAGCACAGAACAGTGATCGAGGTTAAAGCTCAAAAAATAATGATTTTAAAATTACTGATTTTTACAGAATGAACCAGTACTTTCACATGAACATTGATGATTTAATCTTTTCAACTGTGAATCTTTCATATTATGGTTTTAAAATGTATTCACCTTCAGGCAGGAGCACTCGAAAAAGATATCGGCCTTCGGCTCACGGCCCAATGTACGTTATTTTAAAACACTCCGCGTGTGTGTGTGAGAACATTGTCTTGCGGCACTGATTGTTGTTCCCATAATAGACGAATGCAATCGTAAAAAGATTAGTGTTTTGATAAATTATTAAACGGTGCTCTGTGAGCACTTATTACCTTTACTGTGACTTATAATGCGTTGATTCCTGAAAGCCATGGTGAAAAAACAATCAAGTCCTCTGCTTTTAAATCGAATTAGGACCGTAATTATTTTTTTAATAAACTGCCGAAATTGAAAAAAAACACTACCTTTTGTTAATTGCTTTAGCAATAGTGCGCTCCACACCTTCATTTTCACTTCGTCCTGGAGCGCGACGCAGTGAGGCGTAACTGGCCCTGAGCAACAACCGTCACACACCTCGGCGCACCGCAGCTCACCGGGCCGCATTCACACCATGCTGTGGCCACTACCGAGGCGGGCTCTGGCAGACCGTGGAGTCCTGGGCTTCCAAACGTGGCGGAGCGTGAGGCGATCAGAGGTCCCCGGCACCCCACGGTGCCACACCCCGGTGAGTCAAGGCACACTGCGGTCCGTCACGCCCTGTGACGGAAGCCCCGTCCCACTGCGGCCCAGGACGATTCTCATTAGTGCCGGGACTGCCGGGGCAAAATTTTTGACAGAGCTGCTCACTGGCCGGTGGCAAGGGTGAGCTGCGGTCATTCACGTTTCGCCACCCCGGTCCCCTACGTCCATCCCGGTGCCTCCACGGTGATCCTCTACCAGGGCGCCGGGACTGCCGGGGACATAGCCAAAGGTGTAAACGTAGCATAACCAAAGGCGTTCGGACTTGCACATTAATGCGCATGTGTGTTGCCATGATGACGTTTGACCAGTGGTCGACTCTAGTCATGAATCGAACTTGCTCCAAGATGTCACTAAACTGCGTCCCTGTGTTTTTGCAATAATGGATAGTTAAAGGCAGTATACATGATTGGTATCTCGAAGAATCAGAAATGTTCACAGATTTACACATAACTTACACGATATAAACATGACGACGGCAGAAAACGTTCCCTGAAATAGTTTTGTCTGAAGAGCTATAATTTTTGAGGAATGCGCAAAACAATTATTTTTTGTCTCGCGAGACGTAAATTCAATTCGTCATAAAATCATTTCGCCCAAGTGCCATTTCGCCCCCAAACCACCCCGCCTAAATGCCATTTTGCCCCAAATCACTTCGTCCAAACACTACCTCGTCCAAATGCCCCCTCGCCCCAAAACCACTTCGTGCACAGGCCGTGGTTCAGGGCAAAGTGGTTTTGGGGCGAAATGACTGCAAACCCTTTTTTGACTGTTTTCTCAAAAGTTAGACAGAGCTGGTTTTTACGGAGCTGGTTTTTATCATGCATATCTTCAATCACGCGGGGATAAAACTATTTGTAACAGTTTATACCAATCATGTATACTATCTTTAAGTCGATGCATCAATGTTCAGGGCCAGTTACCAAAACCATACGTCACAGTTCGGATCTTTTTTTATAATCATCGCGGCGGCATTTTAATGTAAAGCCGTTGTGCATGTGAGTAATGCTGGATGTGCGTTGAGCCAATTTCTCGTACGACGCGTTTGCATAAAAAATCACAGATTCTCAGTAATAGACTGTGGCCTGCGATTATCAGCACCAATTTCTTGAATATTTTGTTTTGTGATTACTGACGAATATTTGAAATAAAAGGCCATAAAGGCTCATAATCTGTTACACTACAATGAATAGGAATTTGGTGTCCCGGGTTACCTACGCCAATAAAAATTACCTGTAGAATGAGTTTGCATTAACCTCGGTGCCTTATCCAAACAAAAACGTTAAATTTAAGTGGCATTTATGGAAATAAAAATTAATAGTTTTTTACTGGAAAACCACTTTCAATCAAATCTTTAAAAGCATTCACACTTTTTGACCCCTAATTTTGGGAATTGCCGTGCATGCAAGATAATTTCCTTCTTTTTTTGCGGTGGCTTTCTGTGTCGGAAATAGTTTTTATTCGCTTTTTGCACGAAGCTACTGTCAACACAAAAATAATTAAAAAGGCCTCCCTCGTCTAGTTACATGTACCATATTGTTAAGACAGATATAGATTACATGATTAGAAAACTTTTTAAAGCAAAACAGCATTACATAACTAAAGAATAATGTTGATAAACTGCCTTGTAGAAATTTCACCGCATAGAAGCAGTTGTACTTAAGAAAACCTGAGAAATCCAATCCATGCATGGTTTTGTGTTGAATAAATGGTACAAAATGTATTATGCAGACAATTTTTTAAAGCACCGTCCCAGTGCGCAAGCCACCGACGGACCGCCGTCGGCTGGGAAGCGGCCGGTCGGCATCGGCACACCGACCAAAAACCATCGGCGGTTCGCCGGTGGCTTGCAAGTGGCACGCGAACAGCGTTTTACAGCTCCCGAGCTACTAGCGAACCACTAGCGGTATCCAGTGGCAAACCATCAGTGCCACTGCCGCTCCTCAATCGCCAACGGAGCACTAGCGGTCCGCGGTCCGCGGGTGGCTGCCACCAGCGGCCCGCTAGCGGTGCCGCTAGCGGGCCGCTGACGGCCCGACCGCGGCTTGCGCACTGGGGTCATTAGGCAATTTCCCCAACAAAGGTACCATCTCATACCAGGTAAAATAATGTGTTGTTTGTTACCATTGCTGTCAACACTTTTAGTCAGGTTATTCTTGTGAACTTGTGAAGTAAAATTTTGGTTTCACTGCGAATGATGCACTAGCCTCTTTGAAGTATGGCGGACACAACAAGAGGGCGCACTTTAAAGTGGGTATAAAATCGAATAAAAAGCAATATAACTGCATTTTTCACTTTGCACTTATTTATTTTATTTATAATTCTGTCTCTGTATTATAATTGCAAAATGAACATCATGTTTTTTGGAAAGAAATACAATTGTAAAAAAAAAAGAATACCCAAATAAAATTGCGCCCTCTCCATTTGTCCCGCCATACTTCTAAAAGGCTAATAGACTAAAGTTTGACGTCAGTTGCCATGGTAATTGGGTCTAAACATTCGCTGGTAATCTGAAACGTCCATTGGTATAGCGCATGGAAACAGTTCACTGGTTTTAGTGTAGGCCCAAAAACCATAGCAACACACAAAGGGTGACATTTTCACTTTAGTAATCTATTGGGGTTTTACGTTGGCGTCACGCGGATGTTTATCAAACCCGCATTTTCGCAAGGAGAATTTTTCTCCGCTTCCAATTTAATTTTGCCTGAAAGACGCCAAGCCTAAAGCATGATTTAATTCAAACCGTGTTTTCCCTGCCCTGATTTTCCAATCTCACGTTTCGAATCAGTCATAAATTAATTTTTGAAAAAGGAACCTCGACAGATTAAATTCACTTCGTTCTCTTCTTGGGCACGTATTTCTCTCAATATAGCAATATCATGATTAGAGTTTTGCTTCTATAGGCACGTAATACAAGTAGTAGTTGTACGAACAATGCCACGTAGAGGCCTTGGCAAGGTGCAGGCTTCTGTACGGGACGCGGGTTTCCACGTACGATCGTGCAGGTCTGCAGAAATTATAGGGCAGTATAAGGAATTTTCAATTGTCATTGACAACCGTCCGAGGGTTTTTGTGCTTTCTTTTGTGATAAAATTGGCAAATTAAAAGACGCGTGCCGTTATACAATGGGTGAGGTCACAATTCTATGTGTGTTACGTGTTAGTGTTAGTGTTACAGATCTGTTATCTTAATAAGAATTACACGGCGTGTTAGTGTGTTGACAATCGTGCGCAGAACTGCAATTTGCAGTGAGTGAGGTCACAATTCTGTGGGTGTTACGTGTTAGTGTTAGTTTAACAGATCTGTTAACAGATCGCTGTTAACACGGCATTAATATGGGCCTCTAACTGAACGTCCAGACTAACACCGTGTTAACACCATGTTAATTATCTGCACTGTACATAGGGCAAAGTCACAACACTGGGTTACGTGTTAGTGTTTAAGTGTAACAGATCTGTTAACTTTAATAATCAGAATTGTGACCTCGATGTTAACACAATGTTTAAGACGTGTTAGTGTTACATCTCATGTTAGTTGAACACCCGTGTTACACATCGTGTTAGTGTGACAGATCTGTTACAGCAGATCTAAAATATTCGCGCCACTCGCGGACTACCAGCGACGCGCTGTCATGGCGGTGTGGTTTTTATATGGCTTGTATGTTACCAGTTTATCTCAGAGACGGAAATATAAGGTCAGATTTAAGATTTTGTGAACTTTTTGCTCAATTAACCTTTCGCAGAGGTGATAAATGGGATTGTAAGCTTTTTTACAGTGGACCCCGAATCGGTAGGCTAATTTTGACGTGGTGTGAAAATGATGCCGAAAAAGAACTTAAACTATATATATTTTAAAGAAACACAAATAATACTCTGACCGAAAGATCGAGGTTGAGAGATGTAATGGGTCAGTAAGTATGGAATAAACCTTGTCGACGTTCTCAAGGCATCGTGGGATTGAATGACAAATTAAGCTGGGAATTTTCACACAAACCTATGGGGCTCTGGGGACATGACAACGTTCATCGATTTCATTCTCATTTCTGTGAAGCGATTGACATGTGATCTTCCCACACGCTTTTGATCAAGGAAAGATGAAATATAATTTTTATTTTAATTGAGCTTATAGGCCTAGATGAAATAAACTAAGAAAACTCGACTTTTTGAACGGTGCCCGTTTGTAGCATTATAGAAGGGCTGTCACGATTGTTTGAGCCAGGGTTGAGCTACCACGTTAGAGCCAATCAGGAGCATTCTTCTGTAAAGTACAAACTTGTGCTGTGCATTATTTTAAATTTTCTCATTTTATTTCATTTTACTACAGTTAGAATAAACATGATATTTGTCCAAAATTGCATCTTTCCTTTATGAAGATAAGAACGTGTGGGAAGATCACATGTCAATCGCTTCACAGAAACGAGAATAAAATCCATGAACATTGTCATGTCCCCAGAGCCCCATAAGTTTGTGCGAAAATTGTAAGCCTCGTTTATTGTCATCCAATCCCATGATGCCTTGAGAACGTCGATAAGGTTTATTAGTGGCAAGGCCGATATCACCAGCCTCCCCGAAATACTACTTATTTTTCTGTCAGTACCATTAAATGTCAACATTTTACAGTGCATGTAAAGTCCTACGCGGCTTTCAACCCCTCCCCTCCCCCTTACTCTTTGTAGAACTGTGAAAACGTTGACAACTTTGGACGGCTCCTTTGTATAGACGATGTAAGTTGACCTCGAGAACTTGCGGTACACTGCGAGATTCATCGACTTCCGGAGACCATATGTGACCGGACCTACATTAATGCATGGTCGGTCACCGTCAGCCCGAGTGTAGCCATTTGGTTTTATCTTTTAAAAATGCACATACCGACCATTTAATGGTATTTGTGCCACTACCCTGATTGCTGGAGGGTGGCGACCCATGTTGTGGAATTCTTTTGTATTTCTGGTATGTTCTCCTGGTACAGTATATGTATTGTTATTCATTATTCACCATGACTGTATATAAGGGCAGTCGGGTTGGCGTAGTGGTTCTTTCCTCGCCCTTCACCTCTGGCGTCCCGGGTTCGAATCCGGGGCGTGTACATGTGGATTGGGTTTGCAGTCCCTACTTGACCGCGTGGGTTTCCCCCTTGGGAATTTTCTCTGGGGGCTTTCCTCCAACTTCTAAAACTGCAACTCCTTCTTCGTCATCTCAAGTTGATAATATAGTATAGTTAAAGCTAAAACCGTATAGTTGATGGCATAAAGGGCCTTAGTTGCCGAAGATGCCATAAAATATACAACAACAACAGTTCAGCCCCAGTGTAGCCATTTGGTAGCCCTTTTAAAAATGCACATACCGACCATTCAATGGTATTTGTGCCACTACCCTGATTGCTGGAGGGTGGTGACCATGTTGTGGAATTATTTTGTATTTCTGGTATGTCCTCATGGTACAGTATGTATTGTTATTCAATTTTCACCATGACTGTACACCAGATATAAGAGAGTGGTGTTTGCGGGTCAGTTCTTTCTGGGTGCACCCAAGTAAATAGGAAGAGATCTGTATACCCAGTATACGTGGGGCAGAGGGACTCCCCCTAACGCCCCTATACCTCAACACACTCTTCCCTTTTGTTAACGCACCAATGCCCCCTAAAAACTGAAAGGAATTCCTTGGATGTTTGAGACACAATAAGGGGAACAATGGTAGGGGGTGCCCTCTGCCACATATCGCGCTGCATATGGAGATCTGTGCGCCGAGCTCATGAATATTTTGTATTCCCTCAATTTCTTCTTTATTAGGGAGAGTTGCGAGCTGAACGAGTGTGGTCTTGTGTAGAATATGACTATCGTCGCGATGTGGGGTATTTTTTCTTCCAACAATAAACATTTTAGACACTGCAGTATGTAGCTCCTAAAAGTGGCCCTTTTTTGCCCAGTAGCGTATGTGCATTTGTTCCAAAATGGATGCAGGTCTGATTAGCAAGTTTCACTGTGTTGGGTTAGTTTTGTTTCAAGTGGAAATTGGGGAATAAAAGTGACGGATTACCCCCATACAATTGAACAGAATTGAAAATATGAGAAATCAGTGAGTATGGGTTGTTGTCCTAAGAAGCTGAGAGAGTTGTGACTGTTTTTAAATGATTTTTGAAAATTGGGCATTTAGCATTGGTTACTATAATGGGTGCAACCTTCTGTCCTGACTGCCCGTGACACTGCCTTTGGGGCTGTGCTCGAGCCGTATAAGTGCTGCCGAGTTTCTCGCTAGTTGTCGACTGTCTATAAACACTTATAAGTTGCGGTATCGTTTGATAGTGCCGTTTTATAATCCTTTTAACTTTCTGCATTTATGAAAGTACCTGTCGGTAAACACATTGAGCTAAACCTTGATAATAAAATTAAGTGTCAATGTAAATAAATGTACTACCTAAATCAAATGTATTACCTAAATTAAATGTATACCTGCTGGTTTGAATGCCCTCTGTTGTCCTGAATTTTTATTGTACACCGACTCGGTTACACATATATATAAAAAATAGCTAAATAAGCACATGCAACGACCGTTTATTCTAACCTACCGATTCGGGGTCCACTTTAAACATTCTTAAAATCCATTTATACCTGTGCGAAAAGTTACTTGAGCATACAATTTTAAATCTGACCTTTTTTTATTTTAGTCTCTAGGATAAACTGGTATCCCTGGACGTAATATAAAAACCACGCAGCGCATCGCTGATAGTCTGCAAGTGGCACTATTTTTTTGCGTGTGTATTTGACGCGAATATGTTGCATTATAGCCGTTTTCAAACCACTTGATTCGGCTTCAGACGATCGTTGCGATTTTCTGTCCTGGGCGTGTGTATACTTTGTTTAGGTTTTTGTTGTTGTCTACTCTCATCAGAAGTGAACGTTGAAGCAGACGTTGAAACCAGATGTGTTTAGCCGCGTTAATATTTCTGCGGAGATGCACTAAGCCTGAGCTTGCCAATTCGTAAAGGGTACTTGCAATCCGGAAACTAAAGACATTTTTATTTGTTTGTGACAAGTTCGGACAACATGTTCTCCATTTTATTTATTGAATCGGTAGAATTGAAGGTGCTTTTTTTTCATTTATTGGTGTTTGGGCGCTTACAAACGCGGTACGGTAAAGGGACAACTCGAACAATATCGTCACAACGTTAAAACCCCGTTGCCATTCCCCGACTGGTCTCCGGAATTGTGACTTACACGGTCTATTAAAAAATGTAGGTCATCGCACATTTCGAGCAGAGTGCACTTCTAATCTCTGGTGTTTTTCCTCTCATTAACACAGGAAACCCTGGGAACGGTAGATGCACAGCATGGAAAATTCGTCCAAATCCCCAGCTACACGTGGGGGCGAGGTTGAAATTAACCTCATGTTCCTCATCTGCACAATTGTGATGCTGATCATGGGAGCCGTCGGAAACGTGTTCGTCATCGGAGCCGTGTTAGTCCACAGGCGACTACGAGTTCTTAGCAACGTGTTCGTTATCAATTTAGCCGTAGCCGATTTGGGTGTTACGCTCTTTGTCGATACTTTTGGTATCGTTGGCATCGCAACAGAGGGTCGGTTCTTCGATCACCAGAGGGCGCTGTGCGAGTTGTTGGGGATAATATGCGTGACGTCATGCGCATGCTCAATGTGGAACATCGGCCACATCAGCTTCAATCGCTACGTGCGGATCTGCCATCACAAGCTATACGCGCATGCGTACAACAGGCGCACGGTGCCACTTATCCTCGCTGGTACTTGGCTGGTCTGTTTCCTCATTGACATGCCGAATCTGCTCGGCTGGGGATCCCACGATTTTGACTCGCGAATCATGATGTGTACCTACAACTACACCACCTCCTATTCATACACCATTTTCTTCATCGGCTGTGGCTTTGGTATTCCACTCCTGGTTACCAGCTATTCCTATCTGCGTATCATTTGCGTTGTTAAACGAGCCGAAAGCAACGCCCGGAAATCCGACGAACTAATCACAACCGTATCCCAGCGAGTGGTTCCGGGTACCAGCCGGAACGAGGCTGTAAAACGAGTTCGCATCGGATCCACGGATCTCCGTTTACTGCGATCCGTGTTCATTATCTGGGTCGTGTTCACAGTGATGTGGTCGCCCTACGCCATCACCGTACTGGGAGACACTAGACACGTGTGGCCGCACGAGGTGTACGTAATTGCTGTTATTCTGGCGCATACAAACAGCAGTATTAACAGTGTACTGTATGCGGCCACCAACCGGCATTTCAGAGAGGGATACGCCTATGTTCTAAGGCGCTGCTTCCGGCGGAGGAAGATCAGGCCGCTGGACGGAGAGAGCACGATTCAAACGAACAGTCATCACGTGAACATGATTACATCCCCTTGACATTCGTTCGTCAACGACCTCCTGGTATGGCCGTGTGGTCCACTGCACTGAACTACTATCTTAACGTGGTAGAATGCGTGTTTGATTCCTGATTACGATAGACTGTGCTAGACGTGTCCCTAAGCAAGACATGTTGTCATGCTTGTTCCCCTGAGTATGAACAACAGCATTTGACTGTCTCTATGTAGAGTATAGTTGAAATTTAATAAGAGCACTGTTTATAATACAACATTCTGCTTACAAGAAGCCATGGAAATTTGAGGTCCAAACCGTCTTTGTTTTCATTTCTGATAATACAGGGTTCCTGTTATAACGAGGTAACCTGCAAAGTCCCAATTAAGGACAGGGTTCAACTGTAATTACACACCCTAGCGCCTATTCCCAAGTAACATTCCCATATGGGTCCCATATGGGAAAATATGGGCTGGTGAATGTGGGCTTGCCCACATGCAGCCCATATATAATAATAATAGCAATCTTATATAGCGCCAAATGCCAGGGCCTCTGGGCGCTTTACAGTATAAACCAAAGCGATAACATACATATACATGTACATAGATAAAACAAATATTAAACGTTAAAAACCAAAGAGCATCATCAAGAGCATCAAGTCTGGTAATACTGAACAAAAAGATGTCTTAAGCTGGGACTTGAAATTACTGATGGAATGAATTTGACGCATGCTGTTAGGAAGACCATTCCAGAGGTGTGCCGCTGAAAAAACAAATGATCTATCACCATAGAATTTTGTTAATGAGCGAGCAGGTACCCTCAATTGACAGTCCGATGGTGATCTTAGAGACCTAGATGGGGTATACAACTGGACAAGGTCAGAAAGATAACCCGGAGCTATGTTATGAATGGCCTTAAAGGTAAGTAAAAGAGTCTTAAATGCTAATCTTTGCTTGACTGGAAGCCAATGAAGCTGAAAGAGAATTGGTGTCATGTGCTCACGTCGAGAGTACAAGTCGTGCCGCAGCGTTCTGCACCCGCTGAAGTTTAGCAATTTCTTTGTCCGGTAATCCAAAAAGTAAGGAGTTGCAGCAATCTAACCTCGAGGTAACAAAAGCATGCACTAATCTAGAAGTCGATGTTTGATCAAGATATTGTCGAATCTGTCCAATCTTTCTTAATGCATGCCAAGCAGCCTTACACAAGTTGTTGATATGATTGGTCATTGTGAGAGATGAATCCATGGAAACTCCTAGGTTGCGAGCATGTACTGACGGTTGGATGACATCATTGCCAATAGTCAAACCTGGCAAGGAATGACAGAGCCTTGAGGAACTCCACAGTCCACAGCAATTGGGTCAGACACGACATTTTGTACAGAAACAGATTGTGTACGACCAGCCATGTAAGATGAAAACCACTGAAGTGCTGTTCCGCTAATTCCATAACGTTCCTCAAAACGAGCAATCAACTGCTTGTGGTCAATCGTATCGAACGCTGCACTGAAGTCCAACAATACTAGAAGAGCTTCATTACGCTTATCAAGAGCCGTCAGGATGTCATTCTGCACACGCAACAATGCAGTCTCTGTACTGTGGAAAGGACGATATGCAGGTTGCACTGAAGCGTGAAGTTGGTTAGCAGTGAGATACGACTGTAGCTGGTTGACGGCAACTTTCTCAATCCCTTCCCAAGAAATGGCAGATTAGAAATTGGGCGGTAATTGAGGAAGCATTCGGTATCCAGACCTGGCTTCTTCAACAGTGGAATTACATGTGCATGCTTAAGGGCTATGGGAAAAATACCAGAACATAAGGAAGAACTTACAATCTTAGTGATAATAGGAAGAAGATCATGAATGCACATTTTCAGAACGTTGGCTGGGAGTGGATCTAGCAAGCATGACTTAATAGGTCTAGATTTAATGGCACTAAGAACCTCCTCTTCAGAGACTTCGGAGAAACAACTGAAGGTACTGGCCCACTAATAGTGCCCATCACGAAGTTTCATAATCTTACTGTGAAAGAACTCGGCAAAACTGTCGGCCAGATCTTTAGGGCAACTGTGCGCAGGTAATGCTTGCGACTCCTTTGGAGACGACAGCTTATTGACTACACGAAAAAGGTCACGTTGATCAGATGTTGTAATTTGATCACTATGGTACTCTGTCTTTGCTTTGACAAGAATAGAGTTATACTGGATACATTGCTCCGTATAGGATTCTCTATCCACCGTAAGCCCACTTTGTATCCACTTGCGCTCAAGGCGCCTGCGTTCTTTTTTCTCTGCATGCAGGACCTCCGAGTACCATGGAGCATGAGGACGAAGGACGACGGTCCGATTGACCAGAGGAGCATGGTCTTCAAGAACCTGAGACAGAGTATCGTTAAAATAAGTGACAGTCCAATTAAGGTCAGCGTTTGAAGACAAAGCGAGGACAGCAGACCGAATATCTGAACAGAAATCGTCTCTGTTGATACTGGAGATTCTTCGAGACTTCAGACACATCTTAGTTGGTCCAGGGCGACAAATGTTGATAAGACACTTGACTGCACGGTGGTCAGATGGTAGACCATTCTGAACAGAAAGGCTACTCACAAGATTGTCAAGCTTATGAGTTATCAGCAAGTCTAGGGTATGCTCACCAGTGTGGGTTGGGCCGTTAACATATTGTTTCATGTTATGCATGTCTAAGATACTGAGAAATGACAACGCTTCGCGATTGTCAGCTACATCAACATGGATGTTGAAATCCCCAGTGATTAATATGTGCCTGGAATAAGTTGTTAGAGTCTCAAGAAGTGAGGAGAATTCTTCAAGAAACTTTGATGAGGTGAGTTTATTCTTGTTATTTGGTGGTGGCCTATAAATGACAACAAGCTGAAACGATGATAATAATGAAGATATTGTAACATCCATGTATTCTATTGAGGCCAACGTAAGGATGTCGTTAATCCCGACTTGGAGACCGTCACGAACGAGAACCCCGATACCACCACCATATACGGCCCACTTCAAATTTGATATTATGGGAAAAATATGGGCAATCCCATATGGGCCCCATGGCTACAATCTGGGTTGTTATACCCCGTCTTGGAATACTTTAAAAGTGACCGGAAGTGGCCATCACTGACTTCCGGTGCAGAAGTGTCGTATATATCGTAGTAACTTGACCCCTATATAATGCTTGTTTTATCATTTAGACATGATTTGTCGAAAACCGTGGACAATACTCTAATAACTTGATCCTAATTCTTAGACTAGTTGTACTGACGCACTGTAAAAACGGTCCTTTAAAAAAACCGAAATAGGTTATAATTGTTGAACCCCACAAATTTCCCTTTCAGACGAGCAAAAATCATGGTAAGTCCCAGTGAAAGCTTGACTATGATTTTCCAGGGCAAATCCAGATTGTCTGGCAGGGCCCCATATGTTTTATACACAAACTGTCGGGCGTCATGTGTGTGTTGGCAAAACAAAAGGTCATTCATTCACTCCAAGGGCTTTTGCGCAGGAAATCAATCCTCCTGTCACTGTTCAAGATAAGAACTTGACCAAGTTTCTTGATCAGCTGGTACTGGAGCATCGCCTGTTTTGACTGTACATGCCAATGCGGAAGTGGCAGTCTCTGTTGTACACATTACACCTGAAGCGGGTGTCTTGAGTGGCTGCCCGGGCGAAGTCCCCCTCATACCCCCATCTCCACCTGTTCAGCTCCTCCCACCGTTCGACACCAATGTCTTTTGCAGACATCTCTGAAGCGTAGGTGCAGGAGACCATGTGCTCTCTTGCCTGTTGTCTTGTTAGTTCACTATAGAGCACAACTTTTAGGATCCTTTCATCTGGCATACTGTGGACATGTCCACGCCAGCGAAGTCTGAGCTGTTGAAGAAGGATGAATAGGCTCTGGATTCCAGCTTGGGCGAATACCTCGGTGTTTGTCACACAATCGGACCACTTGATACCGAGGATACGCCGGAGGTTTAGCAGATGGAATGCATATACCATCTTTTCCCGTCTGGAGTAGTGGGTCAACTTAAAGACTATAGAGAAGGTGCTGAGGACGCAGGCTTTGTCAGATTTGCATTATCTCAAACTCGTTTGGTCAGTCTTGCGAAGGTGGGGGCTGCTTAGCCAAAGCGCCTATTAATATCTATTCAGTGTTTAGAGGGAAATCCAAGAGCAACGCCACCACGTTGTCCATAGCACTCCAACACAACGGTTACTAGAGAAACCAAGTCAAGACCCAAGATCCCAAGACTTGTCGGGTCTCCTGTACCCAAAGTCAACCTATCACATATAAGGCCACAGTTTCCCTCCCCTATAGGGAATGCCTCTCACAAGATCGAACGAATTCTCAACCAAGCCATAATCAAGGTATAGGCCTACCACTCATCTAATTTACACTCATCAACCAGAAAACTCCAAGCCACCATACAGACTCACACAGACAAGCAAGACCACCAGGCTGGAGTTTACAGGATCCCCTGTGAATATGGGAAGGTGTATAATCGGTGACACTGGGAGGGACCTACCGGCACCTCTCCTGGAGACGAACATAGCACACTGTTCGAAATGTTATAATAGATATCCACATATCACAGTCACATACACAGTCACAAAGAGAGAAATCTTCCGACACTGGTAGGTTGCCCAGATAGGTGAAATCGTGCACGACCTTCAGCTTGTAGAACTTTGTGGACTGTGATTCCCACCGAGTGCTCGACGCTCTGGTGCATTAACTGGGTCTTCTTTAATATGCTGGCCGGTGGTCATGCCAAAGTCGATGCAGGCACGTATAGACCAATCCGTAAGGTCTCCTTCCGTGCATATCCGCCATAGAGTTTGGGGTTTAACGCCATGCCGTGATATATTTCAATAAGATTGAAGAAATAAAGTACTACATGGATTCTAGGCAGTTTTCCAAGGGAACCCCCAGGAGGCCGGTTATAGAAGATCCCCCAGGCACACGGTACCGTGTCTAAATGGTCCTGCAAGGTCGGCCGTTTCCCTTGCAGTTTAAGGGCCCGGGCCCCGCCGGTATTTTTACAGGTCCGCTAACCTCCGGGTGATGAAGGGACAATAATAATAATAATAATACAAGCATTTGTAAAGCGCCATCTATCTATGTAAACATATTCCGAGGCGCTGTCCAGAACTCAACAGATAATTAATATACATGTACATGTATGTATACTTGAAACAAAACCAGCAATCTAATTATAAGTTGAGTTAAACAGGAATGTTTTAAGAAGGCATTTGAAGGTATGTAAAGATGGCACCGAGTGTCTGGTCAATCCTCCAAACCCCGTCCCCCAGGACAAATAGGGGTCCCTGTTTCACCGTCCAGTGGGTAATGCGAGTTTTATTTTAGGGAAATCAACCATGGAGCAGGGTGACACCTTGTCTCGCCGAGGCGAGCAAACCTCAGGATGAGTCTCTAATTATAGTGTTGTCCAAAATATCTGAAGAAGACTGTTACCTACATGTAGGTATACACATTGTTAAAAAGCATGAATCCTTGTGAATTTATTTTGAGAAACTCATCTCTAAGGCAGGTCTACACCTTGTCTCACCGGGGTGAGCTAACCTTAGAGTCAGTTCTAAACCAGTATGTGAAAATGTTTGAGTTTGTCATGTGAAACTCACTTCAGGGATAGGACAACGCCTTGTCTAACCAGGGTGAGCAAACCCCAAGAATGAGTCCCAATAAGAAAAATTAGATGAGTTTATAAAATGTGATATAGCTCAGATGATTTGAGTATTCATTTACAATGATATTAAGTTAGGTTGATAACATATGGAGTTATGCTATTTAATATCAATTCTAGGGGATCTACCTCTTGTTCTACTCTTTGAGTTTATAGATACTTGTTGAAGTTCTGTACAATAGACTTCCATGTCATCTTCTGCTTCGTCATCTAAGTTACCGAATTTGTTTTGAAGATTGATGGGGTTTTTGTTGGCTTTTTTAGTTCGGTTACTTGAGTCAGGGTTTGTTTTTTGTTACTTGAGTCAGGGTTTGTTTTTTGTTACTTGAGTCAGGGTTTGTTTTTTGTTACTTGAGTCAGGGTTTGTTTTTTTTGTTAGAATGTTTTCCTGGCGGTTTTCCTTTTGAGCTACCACTAGTTGACGGTTGATTTGTTGACTTAGTGGTAGTAGCAGTAGTAGTAGTAGTAGGGTGCATTTTGGCTTGGGGGTCAAATGGATCAGTCTGGCAACTGCAGGATTTGGTTTGGGGTCGGTTCTGACTTATGGTTGTCGTGTAGGTTATTGGTTTTTCAGTTGTGATCCAGGTAAGCTTAGTTTGACATTCCATATTTCTTGTTGCTTTGGGTTGAGCTACTGCTGTTGCATATGCACATGTAGGTTTATCCACATTGGAATGAACTTTTCAACCCTGACTTTGAGATATCTCAGCTTAATGGATTCTGGGAGTATGGTTGAACCAAAGGTCAAGATGTAAGTACCTGTAGCAATGACGTTATTGTTTTTCCTGATAGTTATTCTTTTAAGAGAGGTGACGTTTTGTGCTGTTAGATAGTTTAGGATTTCATCTTCTAGTTGGTCGTCTAGTTCACGTGTTTTTATAACACCTTTGCTGCTGTTCAGCGTCTTATGCGGTTGAACAGCAACAGGTATGTTAGCTAGTTGTTTGAATTTGATGATGTTACGACTTTGGGCTTGGGTAGCTACATCAACGAGGAGGCTGCCCGCAGGAATTAAAGTCTTCTTAATTTCTTCACAGATTTGACAATGCCAACCATACCTTGAATTGCTTTGTCAATTATAAAAGGAGAAAGCTTTGTGATGGGGTGGCTGTCGTCAGTCGAAATAATTTCAAAAAATCTGTTCCAAGTATCTTTGGAACCGGTAGAAAATTGTGCGTTCAAGTTGTCTGAATCCGAGTCTTTACGATTTCGTTTGTTTGTGTGGGAAGCCATGTTTCATTTGCATAATAATTCACCATCTCTGGTCTCCACCCACCATGGAGCCCAACAAGGGGATGCACAGAGCTACTCAAAATTGATGTAGTTGCGCACCAGAGATACAGGGATGGTATACTCAAGCATGATTCAATCATACTTGATTGACCCATGAGCCGCCGCTTACCATGGCTGAGGTTGGAGAAGGTTGACTAAACCTGATTGACAACAAATAGAATGAGTACTTGGAAAGTACAGTCGTTATTTAATGTATCAAATTTATATCCTCAGCACATAGGGCTAGGCACGACCGGCCGGTTGATCTGAACGGGCCATTCAGACCGCTCGTCTAGATGAAATAAGGGCCAAATAGGTGTGTTGGATATCATGGGAGCCGCAGCTCCCAGAATCCTCAACCTCCATGATCCCGTCTTCCATCGACACGAGTCGCAACTCACGGCAAACGAGTTGCCTCCATTTTTTCGCCTCTTACGAAATGCAAGGAGGATGCAGGGTACCTATTCTAAACCCGGGTACCCACGGGGGACCTGTATTTTAAATTGCACTAATGGGCGAATTTACAATGAAAATACGCACGAAGGTGTTCATAAAGTTATGTTCTTTTAATTTAATCCAAAGGAGAATTGTAAAAGGTATAAAAATACACGAAGATCTAGATTTTAAACAGTGGTTTATACATGTACATCTGTATAGTTATTTTACTATTGTCATGATTGTAATTTTATATAGACCACAATTTGTCTGGACAAAAATATTCCTAAAATTTAATGTGCACAATAACTGGTAGCGTCATATTTTTGTAAAAACAGTAGTGAGTTATATTTACTTGTGAAAAGCCTGTAATTATATACTTAAACGCAAAAGAAACTTACCACCTGTTTAAAATGTAATGAAATTGTAACAGTTTAAACCAACAATTGGTAATTGAAACATTGGCATTTTATTGATGACATCTCATCAGTTTGTTCTACAGTAAAGAACAGAAGAGGCCTAGGGTGCAATGTCAGTCCACTTTCAATAGGGTGTGTGGCCAGTTTTGGCCACCATTGATTTGGATACAGGCAGTGCATCGTCGGCGTATACGTACCGCGTTGATCCCCCGCCATTCGTGGCATGTTGCTTGAAATGCCCATTTTACATTGGCCTTTTTAAAGGCAACATCAAGACACACGTGCAGCTCATTACAATTATCCCATACCTCTTGGCTAATCACTGACAGTCAAAACAGCTGTTCCATGAAGTGACCATTGAAGGTTCAAGTGACCTTCAGAAACCGTTAGGTCTGACAGTGAGGACACTATATTGTCCACAAATAAGTTCACACATTACTATACACGCAGTGTTATTGTTGCTATTTAAAGGTTTAAAAGGTGGTAAGTTTCTTTTGCGTTTCAGTATTGAATAAATTCGCAGTGTTTACCACATTAATAATGATTACATTCAACCATATGTGCCAAACTCATTTCTTAACACTTGACGCCGGAGGAGGTGTAAACACTCCAAGATTTCCGCGTCGGTGTAGCGGATGACTTGTTAACACGTTTAGGAGAATTTCATTTGTTACTGTTTTTGACGTCTACACTCGCAGTAATTTACAAAGGAAAAATGGGCAAAACAGTTTATAACAAAGCGGCATTAGAGTGTACAATGACAGTGTATCGACATAATAATACTTAACCGCGCATGGTTAATGAGTTCAGTTGTTTTCCTTCCTCCATGCTTCAACTAAAAATAATCCTGACGTTAACTGGTTGATATAACCCAGGCTTACCCTGTACATGTAGAGTAATTATTCAGCTTTGGGCAAAAATATTGAAACACTCATCAAATTGTCATTTTCCCACAGACAAATCATGTCGTTGTACTACATATTACTTTTATTATTAAACAGCTAGAAATCCCCCTTCCACATTTTTTTTGTTTTTCTGTTTATCATGGAGGTGTATGTGTCTACAACACCATCACAACTTGTTTTTCACAAAAAATCGACAGACTTTTGCTTAAAACGTAAAGCAGTTCCGACCCTCTTCACCCAAATTCTAAAACGCTCGAGGTCACTCGGCTTGTTTATCAACAGGGTGTTGACGTCATCCTGAGAAACATACAAAACGGTCTGTGCAGTATTGAATGGAAAATACACGAAGTGAAAGTTTATCATGCCTATTTTGTCCTTGTAATTCAAAATACAAACGTGAAAAACACTTCATGTAATATGACAGCAATCTACTATTACCTGTTTTGTGAAAAAACGATGAAATTGTGGCTCACAGTGACTCTCTTTTGAAGTAAATACTGGTGGATTGCGACTGGTGGTTTTGTCACGGAACGACCGGCATTCACAGCGGTCTGTGTACGGTCCACTGCGGCGTAGTTTCCACGTGTTTGGACATCGGCCGTACAAGTTATAGAATGAGCGACTCATTTTTCTCTCTCTTGGTAATATAAATAAAATATTTCTGCTCTTTTTTTTCATAGTGTCTGGTAAAACATGCAACCACGCAGCTACTGGGTATATCTCTGGCTTTTTGGAACAACAAAATTCTTCAACAAACACCATCTAAAAGAGACGGTTTTCTAAGTTTTTTGCGTGTAAACGTATGGAGCTAACTATCGTGTTGACTTCTCTTTCTCAGGATTGCGTCACGGGGTCACGCGCATATCATGAATATCTAATGAGCGTTTCAGAAATCGCGAAAATCTCATTTTCGAAAAGCGCACTTTTGCTTGCAATTTATCCACTTAAAACCGACAATTAAAAAATAATAAAAATCCACGTCGGCAAGAGGGATGTTTGGACTATCGAAAAAAGCCTAAATGCTGGATTTTCGTCAAGGGGGATTCTTCCTCTTTAAGAAGAGCACAACTAAGACTCCATTCACATTAAGCAAATCGCTTCGTTCGGCGAAGATTAGAATCGCTTGAATCAATGAAGCACATAGCTTAATTCGACGAAGAGGTCACCTCATTCGACGAAGCAAAATTGTAACGTGAATGCTCCCTTCGTTTGACGAAGCAATTTGACACGTAACAAGATGGGGACGTCGCACAGGTTCATTCGATCTTCATTAGTGGTTGTGAAAAGTACCGCTCTTTGTTTGATATTCCTTAAGTGAGATGTTAACGCACGCTTCATTAACTAATGATTATTAAGTAATCTTCGTCGAACAAAGCAATTTCTTCAGTGAGAACGGGATCAAAGCAGCGGCGGCGCTACGGGGGAGCAAGGGGGGAAAATGCTCCCCCAGTTATTTTGTTTTCCCCCCAGTTTTTCCCCCGATGGCGGAAATTGAGTTTAATCCCAAACCATTGCAACCAATTTGTTACAATGTTGTTTGCGCTGTAAATATTAAACTTAATTTCATCCATCATAATTAGCTGGCACCATCAAAAAAATTACCATCAAAATTACCATCAAAAAAATAACATTATAGATTTTGTTTGGCCGCCCCCTAAATTTAAGTTTTCCCCCCTATTGCCCCCCAAGATTAACAGGTCTGGTGCCGCCGCTGGATCAAGCCATTTAAATTTAACTTACGAAATAATTGTTTGTTCCAATAGTAAAAATCATACGATTTGGCTCTAAGTTGGCCTGATGTCCCTTCAGAATATACACTTTCTAAGGCCAACTTGGCCAGCATGCCCTATCCTCTTAAATTTTATGAGGCTTGTATACACTAATAACCAGTACACATTTGGAACAAAGTTGGCAGTGGTGCCCCTCCAGTTGGCTTTAGTGCCCAATGAAATTTTGACAAAAGGCTGCAGTTCCCGGCCCCTCATTTTCATACCGTTGATGCCTGAAATTATTTTTCCATCATTACCTGGGCGTGGGGTGGGTTAGCCTTCAGTCAAGTTTGTCCATTTCAAAATCATAGTCTGCACGACCACCTGGGGGTAAAACACAAACATATTTCACTATGCAAAACAATTTGTTTTTTTTTGAATGGGCTTAAAAATTTCAATTCCCAGCTCGTTTGCAGATAAAACCTTTTTTATTTTACTAATTCCAGGAACAATAGTATTACATAACTACAGAATAACGTTGACAAACTGCCTTGTAGAAATTTTAGCCACATCGACATGATAGATGATGTAATACATGTACTTCAGAAAACCTTAAAACCCATGCATGGTGTTGAATAGACCGTATCGAATAGCCGCCATCTTGTGGGGCACCTTTTGCATGTCTCCAAGGGACACAGAAACTGCCCCACAAGATGGCGGTTATTCGATACGGTCTATCGGCCTAAAAGGTAAAAAAAAAATTCAAGCACCTTCAGTTAGCAATTTCTCCCACAAAGGTACCATTTTACACAGAAAATACCATTGCTATCAACACTTTTAGTCGGGATTTTCTTGTCAACTCATGAAGTAAAATTTTGGCTAACTGCAAAAGATGTATTGGGGCTTTAAATCGAGATTTGAAGGTAGCATATTACTATTTACTTACGCCAAAACATGGCAGCAACTTTCTCCCCGACGATGTAAATAACCAGAAGAACAATCACTAAGACCAATATGAAGATGGTGAAAGCGGCACCATTCAGGAATTCAAGAAACGGATACACCCAGAGGTCTTCCACGAAACCAAGCCATAAAATCCTGTAGAAAATTCAAGTTGTTCCGTCACTTTGGTTCCATAGACCTTGCTGCAATTACTGCTCAGAGGCACATTGTGGGTAAAATATTTAATGATGGAACTTAAAGGAGCGTGACCAGATCACATTTTTCTGCAAGCCTCGCTTTGGTTACGTTCATTTTAATCAGAGAAAAGGAAGATAGCCCGCGCCGTGATAAAGGTCTATACACTTTGCTCATAATATGATACATGTATGTATCTCATTATGAGCCTAATCATGCGGTACCTGGGCACCGCCAGGAATTTCCATTGTGTTTTTGCCATGAGCGTGGATTTGCCGCAGATTTCTTCTTATGGTCGCAACAACTCAACCTAGCCTGCACGACTCATTCTACCTTTTCCCAAAGCGGATCACATTTAACTGAACATGCTAAAGCCCCATAGCCAATTTTATAAAACCTTACACAATTACATACATGTAAGGCCCGCTTCAAACGTCGCGCTTATGCCGTGTCGAATTAAATTAAACTTGATTTTTTTAATTTGACACGGCACAAGCACGACGTTTGAAGCCATTTGGCTCGGCAAAATGAGTTCGACACGGCAGAAGATTTTAGCTCGACAGGGTCTGCCGTGCTAACTCTATTCAGTGCGGCACAAGCACGGCTTGGGTTCAAACGTCGTGCTTCTGCCGTGTCAAATTTATTTCCAGTTCGAAGTTGGTCTGCAATTTTGTTCACAACTACATGTAGGAATGCGCATGCTCGCAGCGCGTATGTGAGTAAAGAAATAACCAACAAACAAGGGCATCAAAATAATAAAATGGCGACGTACAATGGACAGAATGGAAAACGCACGTGTACAACGTCCATGACGTGCACAATACCCATCCGCCATGTTGGATGTATTTAAGCTTGACTAGGAGTTTGCTATTAAGTTCGACGTTTGAAGCCACTGCCGTGCTAACATCGTGCCAACGTCGTGCCAAGTTGAATTTAATTCGACACGGCAAAAGCGCGACGTTTGAAGCGGGCCTAAGCCTTCTTAAACAACTTTTTTACTGGAAGTTTTTACTGATTTCATGCAAGCTATGCCATTTTCAATAGTTGGACATTGAAGCTCTATGCACTTTTTCGTGAAATCGGCTGCTGAACTTGGGTTAAAATTACCATTTGATAAAATTGAAATTAAAGATACTTACAGCGATAAATATGACAGTCCGACAGCAACCACACCAAGAATTCCGCTGACTTTGGAAGGATAGCGGTGTCGAACTAAAAGCATATCCAGAATGAGTAATGGCACGACTGTTGTGTGCTGTTAGGGAAAAAAGCAGTTGGGATAAAAGTTAAGAAAAACAAGTTTTCACAAAGAATGCACTTTCATAATACTAAAATCTTAGTTGTCTATATGTATTTTTTTCCCAGTGTCAATTCAAGTACTAAAATCTCCATGCAAGTCTTGATTCAAGTCCCAAGACTTTTAGAGCAAGTCTCTATTCAAGTCCCAAGTCTTTAAGAGCAAGTCTTGAATCAAGTCCCATGTCTCCATTTATGTCCTACGTCTTTAAGAGCAAATCTTCATGCAAGTCTTGATTCAAGTCTCAAGTCTTTAAGAGCACAATTTTCGAGCAAGTCTCGACTCAAGTCCCAAGTCTTTGAGAGCAAGTCTCGATTCAAATCCCAAGTCTTTGAAAACAAGTCTCAATTCAAGTCCCAAGTCTTGGAGAGCAAGTCTCGATTCAAGTCTCAAGTCTTTATGAGCAAGTCTCGATTCAAGTCCCAAGTCTTTGAGAGCAAGTCTCGATCCAAGTCCCAAGTCTTTGAGAGCAAGTCTTGAATCAAGTCCCAAGTCTTTAAGAGCAAGACTCGATTCAAGTCCCAAGTCTTTGAGAGCAAGTCTCGATTCAAGTCCCAAGTCTTTAAGAGCAAGTCTCGATTCAAGTCCCAAGTCTTTAAGAGCAAGTCTCGATTCAAGTCCCAAGTCTTTGAGAGCAAGTCTCCATTCAAGTCCCAAGTCTTTGAGAGCAAGTCTCGATTCAAGTCCCAAGTCTTTGAGAGCAAGTCTTGAATCAAGTCCCAAGTCTTTGAGAGCAAGTCTTGAATCAAGTCCCAAGTCTTTAAGAGCAAGTCTCAATTCAAGTCCCAAGTCTTTAAGAGCAAGTCTTGAATCAAGTCCCAAGTCTTCGAGAGCAAGTCTCGACTCAAGTCCCAAGTCTTTGAAACAAGTCTCAATTTAAGTCCCAAGTCTTTGAGAGAAAGTCTCGAATCAAGTCCCAAGTCTTTAGGAGCAAGTCTTGAATCAAGTCCCAAGTATTTAAGAGCAAGTCTTGAATCAAGTCCCAAGTCTTTAAGAGCAAGTCTTGAATCAAGTCCCAAGTCTTTGAGAGCAAGTCTCGACTCAAGTCCCAAGTCTTAAAGAGCAAGTCTCAATTCAAGTCCCAAGTCTCCATTCATGTCCCAAGTCTTTAAGAGCAAGTCTTGACTCAAGTGCCAAGTTTTTGAGAGCATGTCTCGATTCAAGTCCCAAGTCTTTGAGAGCAAGTCTCGAATCAAGTTCCATTTCTTCGAGAGCAAATCTCGATTAATGTCCCAAGTCCTCAAGAGCAGTTCTTGATTCATGTCTCTTTGAGAGCAAGTCCTTTACCCTTTTACCGCTGGGTAAAGAAAGGCAGTGCATGGCAAAGTGCCTTGCCCAAGGACACGGCCTAGGTTTGAACCACAAACAATCTTACCATGATATGATTAAGCCACGAAGGAAAGACGGCATCCAGTGCTTTTGGGTGAATCAGCTCTCTGTCAATGGACCAGATAGCCCAAAACAACAACTCCACAAGCTAGAAAAAAACCCACAATCAATAGTCAAAACCATGATAATAGGAGTACTCTTAACCCTCCGGGAAGGGACCCTACCAGTTACCGACTGGCTAATTATGCGTTTTTGTTAATTACTCTGCGTATGAATTTAGTTAAAATCTCATTTTCCACGACTTTATACATTATACGCTTGAGAAACATATTGTAGAATTTGTGTGGCCTGGGTAAGTTCATTCACCCACTGTATCAGTTACATTGCACTTTGACCTATGTGGGTGATCTGTGCTAGCTCTGTTGTGATTGGTCGGCGGGTTCGGTTGATTGACAGGTCGGAATTAACTATGCATTGTGCCCGAAGTTTAAACACTCACAGTTCCAATAGGAAAAGCCACAGCGGCCAGGAACCAATCTCGAAATGTGGCAATCTTCCTGGTGAATGGACTGTGAGCTCCTGAACTAGTCACGAGGTCGCTGACGCAACAGATGAAGAAATACACCAACTGGAACACCTGGAAAATTACAGTGTAAATTAATTAATTAAAGCAGCGTGTTTAGAAAATGGATTTTGTTCTAAGCTAACAATCATATAAAATACCTCCTAAAACCAGTGATGAACAAAATAACCTGATAAATAACAGCGAACCAACCAGACCAGACGGGTGCAGGTCAACTCGACCGTTCTACCAACTCGACCCGTCCTACCAACTCAACCGTCGTGTGCTCGACCGTTGCACCAGCTTGACCGTTGTCAAACTCGACCGTTTTACATATAATTGGAGAAGTCAACATGTCCGTTGGGTCCAAAATTGGTGCCCAAAATTATGCATTTTTGTAAGAATTTTTTTTAAAATCAACATTTGCGACAAAAGTTGGAAGACGGAAACTTGGGAAGTTGTTCATGGCCTCAGACCTTGCGTACACAATATATGAGACAGGCTGAAACATTTCTGTTTCCTCACAAAATCTTAAATTTTTCCCACTCAAAATGTTGGGTTTTTTTCCTTCAAATCTGCACATTCCAGTGCTAGATGAGTCATTTAAAAAAAAAAAAAAAAAAAAAACTAAATTTCGATCAACTTATATATAACTCTTACTTGCTACAATCTGACAATACATACACACAGTGCAGCGGTCAAGTTAGTAAACGGCCGAGTTGGCAAACGGTCGAGTTGACTCGACTGTGAAGTCGAGTTGGTCAACGGTCATGTTGGTCAACGGTCGAGTTGGTGCGACGGTCGGGTTGGTGCGACGGTCGGGTTGGTGCGACGGTCGAGTTGGTGCGACGGTCGGGTTGGTGCGACGGTCGGGTTGGTGCGACGGTCGGGTTGGTGCGACGGTCGAGTTGGCAAACGGTCGAGTTGACTGTAAACGTCAACTTCACGCCAACAACAGGTGATTTTATTTTTACTGAATTTTCCATCACCCACCATGTTCCACTGCGTTAAAAACATATAAGACCCAATCCTCTCGTCTGATATGACATGGACGTGGACAATGTTGAAAAATATCCCGTAACTGTATAATGCAAGTCCGAAAAAATGAAAAACCGTTCCAATCACGAGAGCGCCACTGGAGGTCGCCATTTTGTTTTATGATGCCGATGACGAATTGTTGGTTACGGGCTACAATTGCAAATCGGTGCAAAGTGAAGCCGTGTCCAAAATCAATGGCTGCGGCTTGAAGTTACACGTAAGGATATGCAAAGTGACCAAGTCGACTACATGTTGCTAGTAGTGATTTCAATCCACAGCCAATGATTTCGAAAACGGCCTTCTTTAGCCGGCTAACTCATCAGGCTAACTCACGTGAAATGTCAAGTCAGTGAAATTTCACCGGGATTGAAATGTCACTCACATACCCAAACAAACAAACAAAATTCGTGCCACGAAATACGCAGCTCCACATAAAAGGCCTCACGCGCGCAATGACGAGCCTCTGCCTTTAAAGGCCAAGTGTATCATTTGCAATGACCCAATTTTGTTTTTCAAGAGTTGAAAAGAAAAACCTTACTCAAAGTGTTGATAGCAATAGTAACAAACACCACATGAACTCATTTCCGTCCAAAATGGTATTTCATGCTGGAAATTGACAACCGAAGGTGGTTTTCTAAAAAAATCTTTTACCATTCACTTGTAGGCCTACACAAAATCCATATATAGATTTTCAAGGTTTCCTGAGGCATTGATGCATCTAAATAGCTAACATTTCCTCAGGCTAGTTTACCAACATTCTTCCTTAGATATGTTGCTCTTATTTCACGTATCTGTAAAAGTTTTATCTTGCAAATTATACATAGGGCCTTTAACATGAACAAGATTCTCACAACAGACAAAAACAATCCGCTCCATTAATTTAATTTAAACCCTTATTTGGCTAACTCCATAATCCATATTACCAAATACATGTAGTTTATTTTTCACTTTCACGTTTCCATTCTCAAATTCGTACTTCAATATTACACAATTCCAATTTATTAAATTACAATACTACTAGCACAGCATATTTTGCTCTTTTTTTAGTACATAAAATTTAAAAAAAGCTATATTCGTAAATTACAGCAAAGTTCCATGATCACAGTCTAAAAGTGCAATTAATGTGGCTTAAAAATACACAAAGGCTATGTTCAGACGGAGGGTTACTTTAGCTAGCCCTAATCCAATTAATGAACTCGGTTGGGGTTCACTGGAGCTAAGTGCTGTAGTCTAAAACGCCCTCCCGTTCAAACGGCGATAATTCTGGAGCCACATGTTACAAAAAAGCTAGTAAGACGTGTGAAATGGATGGTTAATTGGCCCATGGTGTTTCTTCCTCCATGATTGGCATGCCACAGAGCGAGGTCAGTCAAACCTATGCAGCACGATATGTGGCAGAGGGTATCCCCCTACCATTGTTCATCCCCATTGTGTCTCAAACATCCAATGAATTTCCAATGAATTCCTTTCAGTTTCTAGGGGGAGTTGGTGCGTTAACAAAAGGGAAGAGTGTGTTTAGGTATAGGGGCGTTAGGGGGCGGCGGGGAGTTCCTTTGCCACATATCGTGCTGGGTATACAGTAAATACCGGTGGAGCTCAGTCATAAAAGAAACCCTGAGAACTGTGCTAAAAGTGGGGCTAGCCCCGCACATTTTCGGGGCTAAATTGGGGAGCGCTAACTTCGGAGCTAGCTCCAGAGATGGGGCTATGTTATGTTGCGTTCAGACAACAGGAGTTTGGGTGGAGCTAGCTAGCTCCGGAGACAGCCCCTCGTCTGAACAACCTAAAATGCATTTAATGAATACAAATTACCCCCCCCAAGTGAAATAAAAGTTTTAATTCTGATTAAAATACACATGCACTGGTCAGTTTTGTAGTTGGTACATGTATAGACCATTCTCACCAACAGCCATGGTAGAGGTCTGGTTTTCTCAGCTAAATAGATCCACAATACACCGTGCAAAGACCTATATTTTAACCAGGACTTCCCTGTACTGCAATAGACCGCCGAAGTGAATACGTCATCTTTTGTTAGTTGCCTAGGCAATGGCTCGACACAAAAAATCACTGAACCGTGTCCCTGTGCTTTTGCAATGGTACTTTTTCCAACAGCCATGTTTAGAGCCAATTACCACGGCAACACGTCACACTTCAGCTGTATATAGACTACTAAAGTGACGTCGGTTGCCATGGTAATTGGGGCTATACATTCGCTGGTAATCCTAAACGTCCATTGCTGAAGCACAGGGAAAATAGTCACTGATAATCAGTGAACTTTTCCCTGCGCTTTAGCAATTATAGACGTTTATTGGGTCTACACTAAAAACAGTGATTTTAGTGTAGACCCAATAACCATGGCAACACACATAGGGGATATTTTCACTTTAGTACTCTAAAACTCCAACTATTAGTGAATTTTAGGCAAAAAAAAAAATCTACTTTAGAACATTCAAACTTCTTTCATTCCATAATTTTAGCACGACCAAACATGGGATGAGATATTTTTTTTTTTTTTATTTTTTTTTTTGGCTAAAAATAATCCGAGTGTCAACTGGTTAACACGATAACTGGATCAGTGCAATTTGGTTGTCAACTAGGAATATGTATGATTTTGATAAAATTAAACGGAAATGATTATACAATGTAAAAGCCAAGGCTTTGACCAAAATGTACAAAAAAAGTGCAAAATTATATAAATCGCCCACTATTAAAAAAACATACATGTGCAACATTTTTTTAATTCCATTTTCAAAAACAAAAGTTGCCACCAAAATTTTAAAACAAAATCTTGCAAACCTGATACACAATGTGAGGAATTTGACAGTATTTTGTAATGTAGCGCGTCCATTAAACAGCTAGTATCAACCCGTCCACAATTTTTAAGTTTTCCTGTTTATCATGGAGGTGTATGTGTCTACAACACCATCACAACTTGTTTTCCACCAAAAATCAACAGCCTTTTGTTTAAAACGCAATTCAGTTCCGACCCTCTTCACCCGAAATTCTGAAACGCTTGAGGTCACTTGGTTTGTTGATAAACAGGGTTTTGACGTTATTCTGAGAAGAACGCAAAATGGCGTGTGCAGTATTGAATAGAAAATATACAAAGTGTATGTTCATCATGCCTGTTTTGTCCTTGTAATTCAAAATACAAACGTGAAAAACACTTGATGTAAAATGACAATAATCTACTACTACCTTTTTGTGAAAAAAACGGTGAAATTGTGGCTCACAATGAAGCTCTTTTGAAGTAAATACTGGTGCATTGCACATGCGACTGGTGGTTTTGTCATGGAACGAACGGCACACAGTGGTCCGTGTACAGCAGTAGTTCCCACATGTTTAAAATTGGCACAACATGGTATGCACATCGGCCGGTACAAGTTAGAACGAGCGACTCATTTTTCTCTCTTGGTAATAAAAAAGAAAATCTTTCTGCTCTTTTGTTTTTATGATGTCTGGTAAAGCATACAACTACACAACTACTGGGCATACTTTTAGAAGGCTAAAAGTGTTTATTTGACTTTTATATTGGGACGTTATCATTTTGTAGGTTACACTTTTAGCCCTTTAACAATTTAACCCCATTCGCCGTGGTGAAGCATGCTACACGACTAAGGTCGTCCAAATACCCGTGTGAAAAATCTTACCTTACATTCCAAATCAGACATTTAAAAACACACCATGGAGGTCCTTGTAATCCCAAGACTTTTGTACCCTTGTCGTTCTACACAACTACTTTTTGTAAACGTTTGGAACTGCCGACCGTGTTTGCTCGTGTTTCTCAGGATTGCATCACAGGGTCATGCGCATATCATTAATACCTTTCTAAATTCGCGAAAATTTCATTTTTTAAAACCGCACTTTTGCTTGCGATTTATCCACTTAAATAAACAGCGGTATAAGTCGGCTGGAGGGATATGTGGACTATCGAAAAAAGGGCAAATGCTGGATTTTTCATCAAGGGGGATTCTAGCTCTTTAATATTCAGAATCGTTGGGTACTTCTTAGAACCGCCAAGATAATGGAATTAATTCCTCCAAAAGATGGAATGGCGATTCCATTTTCCAACTTGAAAATCAACTCCAGAGAATGCCTATTCCCAGCAGCCGATTTCACGAAACTTTACGCAATTGCGCAAGTCCACTTACGCCATAAATTATTGCGCAACTTGCGCAATAAGTTGCGGCGCGTTTCACGAAAGTTGCGCCAAATTTGGATATGGCTCAACTCGCCGACTTACGACATAAAATGTGGCGTAACTTGCGCAATGGTTTTTGGTAGCATAAGTTGGAAAAATGTGTCGTAGGACAGTGAAAAATGGCGATAATGCAGCTAGCTACACGTGCATATTTACCGCATCGTCAACGAACTAAACCCCAGCCTTCCGTTAGTAGAAAACGGCCTTAATTAGTGAAATCTGCGACACGACGCATGATGACCGAGCGACATGAGCAATGGCAGCCATAATGACCGTGCAAAATTTGTGAAAAACAACAACGAATGTTTTATGTATGACTATTATTATCCTCGTCCTAGAAGTTACAGGTGCTAAAGTGAAAAAATAAACATTGCGCAGCTATAAAGAGTTTCGTAAAATCGATCTTGGGTTTATTGCGCAGCTACGCCATAAAGTTATGGCGTAAGTCTTACGCCGTGGCGCAAGTTGCGCAGTGTTTCGTGAAATCGGCTGCAGGACTCCTTCCCTGTACAAGTCCGCCACAGCTGGTATGCAGTTTTTCCAGTGCATGGACTTTGCATTTTGCATTGTTAAATCAAACAGCGCGCTTCCATGACGCGTGCAACGCGCTCTTCGCACACACAAATTTACACTTGGCCTCTCTGCGCATGATTGCCACGCACGTCGCTTTAAGAAAAAGTGGTGTTGAAGGAATTTTAAGCAAAACGATGCACTGAAAATCACAGAAAAATGAAAACACTTTCCGTCCAAGCTAATTCTGTGGAAGGAATTTGGGGTGGAACAATGCACCGAAAACAACAGAATTAGCTTTGACATGTTTAACGGAGAGTCTTTTCATAATTCAGTGATTTTTCAGTGCATTGTT
The DNA here is from genome assembly GCA_037783545.1 of Henricia sp. BOLD:AAB3569. NCBI lineage: Eukaryota > Metazoa > Echinodermata > Asteroidea > Spinulosida > Echinasteridae > Henricia > Henricia sp. BOLD:AAB3569. Next base: position 789,397 of record JBBELK010000715.1, read on the forward strand.
TCACTCAAAATTCCCTCCACATCAGCGTCGCGATTACGCGCGCGCGAAAAGGCTTAGTGTGAATTCACCATGACAACAAACGCACGAATTGTTCGAAGTGACGACACAATGAGCATCATCACATAATGCATGTAGTTCATGCACTGACCGCGTCCCAGCTATGGCGGACATACAGGGAAGGTTTCCATGGTAATGGTCTATAATTATGTCCATGATTATAATACATGTACTTTCAATCCTATGTTGTAGAAGCTTCGTATCAAAACTGCACCGTAATAGTTCTGGTGGTAGAAAGAACTCTGATATTTTGTCATCAATCGAGTTTTCTTGTTTCGGAATCGTAATCGGCATAACCACCTGTGTAAAAGAAAAATGTAAAAACAAAAAATATAAACTCCTCAAAAAAAGTTCGGAAAGTCAAGTTTGACTGACGATTTCCCTTGAATTTGGTATCATTGGAAAGCCCTGTTATTCCTGTTTACAGTGATGTGTCATTTGTTATGATTAATAAATTGGGGGATGTGCAGTATAGCGGAATACAGGGGTGGGTGGAAAGTGAAATGTCACAAAATTCACTGATATTGTCATGCAGTGCATTCCCTTTTGCTTGGAGGATGGGAATGTGTCAATGCACTTTTTGACATTTCACTTTACACCCGCCCCCGTATTCAGCTGTGCTGCACATCCTCCAATTGCTTAATCATAACAAATGATACATCGTCGTAAAGAGGTATAACAGGGCTTTCCAATGATATATAATTCAAGGAAAATTATTTTGCAACAAGAGAGAAATCGTCAGTCAAACTTGACTTTCCGAACTTTTTTTAAGGAGTTTATATCGACAGTTATTTGCAACATCCCCTATACAGGGTGTCCTAGAAAAAAGAAACCGAGATTAAATTGCTAATTTCTCAGAAATTATTGACATTTTCGGGGAGAAAAACAACCATCATCGTGTCCTCTTTCTTACGACACCAAGAAATCCAGAATACCTTCATGGATGACTGAGCACCGATGGTTCAAAGTGACCCTGTCAGAAATGATTTTGCTTCAGATTATGAATAGCCATTTTTTTTTTTGGCAAAGTTTAAAAAGTGCCTCTACCCAAAGTTTGAGGGTCAATAAACATATACTGAGATTTTTGTTATGATGAAAATCATCTGATTTTGAAATATGGTTACACTGCAATACACGTACCATAAATTAGATAATGTATTTGGTTAAGTATATATAATTTGACTTAAAACACCCCCTCGTCTGTACAGTAAACTGATCGTTGATGCCATCACCCATCAATTAATGTGGGTGACGACATCAAGGATCTAATTACTGTATTGACATTAAGCTTAGGATTTATACCGGTAACTTCAATCTCATGTACTTTTTGTTTTGTTTTGTGTTTTGAGTTGTTTTGTTTATTTGTTTGGTTTTGTTTTTGTTTTTGTTTTTGTTTTTGTTTTTTATTTTTTTATTATGATTTAAATATAGTATGCATGCCAGTTTTTATTTTATTTACAAGTATTATAATTTTCAATAATTGCTTAATTTTGTAAATATTTTTATTAAATGTATTTATCCTAAATGTATTATCCAATTAGTTTGGAGAGCCCCTCGATAGAAACTTGTTTCTTTTGGGTAATCCTACGGGAGCTATTTGGGTATTGTTTTCTGTTATGTTTCCTTCTCAGTGTTTATTTGTATGTATGTAATATGTGCGTGTAATTTATTTGTCTGTGATTTATATATCCCGAAAAATGAAATAAATAAATAAAATAAATAAATAAAAACACAATTTGCAATTGGCACATAGGTTATATGCCCAATATATCATTTGCAAGATCAAATTTTGACAGATTTATGGAAAAGGGGCATAACGTATTTAAAGAAGAAAGTTGGTACCAAGGAAAACAATCCTGCAGAAATTTCAGCTATACTGGGTGGATACAAAATAAACGAAACCGAGATATTATTGCTAATTGTGACTAAAGTAGGGCGCGTATGAATCAAAGGGAGATATCATCTGTTAGGGCTGAATCTCCTCTTTAAAGGCAGTATACATCATTGGTAATCTTGAAAATCAGAAATGTTCACAGATTTACGGCTAACTTACACAATGTAAACATGATGACCTTAGAAAACTTCCCCTGAAATGGTTTTGTCTGAAGTGCTATAGTCTTTGAGAAATGAGTAAAACAATTAGTTTTCGTCTCATGAGACGAAAATTTAATTCGTCCGAAAACCATTTCGCCCAAGTGCCATTTCGCCCCAAATTACTTCGTCCAAACACTACATCGCCCAAATGCCACTTCGCGCCAAAACCACTTCGTGCAAAGGCCGTGGTTCAGGGCGAAGGGGTTTTGGGGCGAAATGACTGCAAACCCTTTTTAGACTGTTTTCTCAAAAGTTAGACGAAGTACGGAACTGGTTTTTTGCTCAGGTTGGTTTTAATCATGCATATATCTTCAATCACACAGGGGGATACAACTATTTGTAACAGTTTACCAATCATGTATACTATCTTTAAAATGACACCCTGATCATGTTATGTTTTCGGTTGACTGAGCAGTGACCAATGTTATGCAAGGGTCTAGTTTGGGATTTGTGCTACTTTCATTAATGGCGTCAAGTGGTTTAAACCATGGCATACATGTAGCTTGTTTGAACGGTCAAGTATCCATTGGCAAAGCATAGGAGGCCTCAGAAATTAACGTGCTGATAAAATGTTGACGGTGGAAAAACGTAAACAACACATTCAGGCCTATATGAGATTGCAGCGATTTATTTATTTATTTTATTATATTATTTTCCAGGGGAACTGGTTGATGCAATTCAGCAAGCCCTGTTGCACTGTTGCAGCACATCAGCCATAGACGAAATGGTTTAGGACTGGCCCCAACCATGTTCAACAAAATTGTCCTGTGGTACCCTTACAGAATTATGAGTCGACATCAACTTTCTTGCGATCTTCAGGGGTGTATTGACTTTGCCAATTGATACTTGATCGTCCAAACAGGCTATAGACCACTTGACGCAAATCCCAAACTAGACCCTTGCACAACATTGATCACTGCTCAGTCAACCAAAAACATAACGACATGATCAGGGTGTCATTTTAAAGAGGAGATTCAACCCTAACAGAGGATATCTCCCTTTGATTCATATACGTACCCTACGTTAGTTACAATTAGCAAAATATCTTGGTTTATTTTTTTGTTTCTTTTCGCGCCGTATATATAGATGCATCAATTGTTTTGAAAATCCTTTCAAAACCGTGTACTTGTTACCATTGCTATCAATACTAATGAACTACAATTGTCAACTAATGAAGTAAATTGAGTCATTGGAGAAATGGGCTTTTTAACTGTCTCCACAGCACATTTGATCGACAAAATGGCAAAATACTTACGCCAGAAGACTTTGGAAATCTTCTCGCCCAGGAAGTACATGCCTAGGATAGCCACGGATGAGCCCACGAAGAAGGCTGCAAACATTGCTCCGTTCAGTACTTTGAGGAACGGATACACCCAGATGTCGGCCACGAAACCGAGCCATAGAAGCCTGAATCAAATTTCATATTTCATATTTTTCAATCACAATTCATAAATACCTTGGACAGTTTATGCATTTCTACATGCATTAGTCTTTTGTACATTTCACATGAATGGTGTACATATCGGTCTTTCCTCAGTAAAGGGGGCATTTTGCCAACACAGACCATATTTTCAAGGAAATACCTTTGTCTGGTCTCAAAATAAAAGAAATAAGTTTCAGTTGTTCTGAAGAGATAACTTAGGTCCAAAAGGGATAAAAATAGTGTGACAACATGCCTTTCTAAAAACCCTGTGTACAAATGTCTAATATACGCACGTAACTGGGACGGGCACTTGTGTTACATTTTAGGCGGTCAAATAATACAGCGAACAGCAGTTCACTGCACTGGCCAGAGCATGCAGTTTCATGCATCTGCATATGCTCGAGGCTACATTCATTCACTTCACAAAACCCGTGTTGTGTCGTCGGAAAGAATTTGTACACACGCTACATGTAATCTAACTGCGCATGCACAGTAGCGTGCTCCCTGCTGTTGTCGAGCTGACTAATTAGCGCTCACCATTCTGCACACGTCATTCCCGCCTTTAGCCTTATACTATTGTTCGTTAGCGTCACCACGCCATTCTTGCATGAATTTGTAGTTACTTAATACTATTTTTCTGATTTTGCAGTACGAAACACTTATTTTTATGTTTTTGTTTTTTTTAACGGTTAAACGCCTAATGTTTACACAAACTCTTACCAGCATAGATAAGTCGCTGATACTGCTACAAGACCCAGAATGCCGCTTACTTTAGAGGGGTAGCGATGACGTACAAGGAACATATCCAGTAATAAGACAGGGAGAACTGTTGTATGCTGCGTAAAAGAAAAATTTAAGGGGCCGTCCAAAATTGTCAACATTTTCATGGTTCTACAAAGCGTAAGTAGGGGGAGAGGGGGGCTGCGTAGGACTTTACATGCACTGTAAAATGTGGACATTTCATGGTACTGACAAAAAAAAGTTGGTAAGTAGTATTTCGGGGGAGGGAAGGGGGGGGGGGGGGGGGTGGTGTTGAAAAATACTACTCTCTCCAACTGTGAAAATGTTGACAGCACCTAAATAATAAACCTGCGATGGACTGGCATCCCATCCAGGGGGAGTAGCAATGCTCCTAGTCCCTCCATGCCATGGAAACTAACAACCTGTTGGGGAAACTAACAACCTGTTGGGGAACCCAACTAACTGCTGGGGGTAAACCTAGGATGGACTGGCATCCCATCCAGGGGGAGTAGCAATGCTCCTAGTCCCTCCATGCTATGGAAACTAACAACCTGTTGGGGAAACTAACAACCTGTTGGGGAACCCAACTAACTGCTGGGGGTAAACCTAGGATGGACTGGCATCCCATCCAGGGGGAGTAGCAATGCTCCTAGTCCCTCCATGCTATGGAAACTAACAACCTGTTGGGGAAACTAACAACCTGTTGGGGAACCCAACTAACTGCTGGGGGTAAACCTAGGATGGACTGGCATCCCATCCAGGGGGAGTAGCAATGCTCCTAGTCCCTCCATGCTATGGAAACTAACAACCTGTTGGGGAAACTAACAACCTGTTGGGGAACCCAACTAACTGCTGGGGGTAAACCTAGGATGGACTGGCATCCCATCCAGGGGGAGTAGCAATGCTCCTAGTCCCTCCATGCTATGGAAACTAACAACCTGTTGGGGAAACTAACAACCTGTTGGGGAACCCAACTAACTGCTGGGGGTAAACCTAGGATGGACTGGCATCCCATCCAGGGGGAGTAGCAATGCTCCTAGTCCCTCCATGCCATGGAAACTAACAACCTGTTGGGGAAACCCAACTAACTGCTGGGGATAAACCTGCGATGGACGCTGGCATCCCATCCAGGGGGAGTAGCAATGCTCCTAGTCACTCCATGCCATGGAAACTAACAACCTGTTGGGGAAACCCAACTAACTGCTGGGGGTAAACCTAGGATGGACTGGCATCCCATCCAGGGGGAGTAGCAATGCTCCTAGTCACTCCATGCCATGGAAACTAACAACCCGTTGGGGAAACCCAACTAACTCCTGGGGTAAACCTGCAATGGACTGGCATCCTATCCAGGGGGAGTAGCAATGCTCCTAGTCACTCCATGCCATGGAAACTAACAACCTGTTGGGGGAACCCAACTAACTGCTGGGGGTAAACCTAGGATGGACTGGCATCCCATCCAGGGGGAGTAGCAATGCTCCTAGTCCCTCCATGCTATGGAAACTAACAACCTGTTGGGGAAACTAACAACCTGTTGGGGAACCCAACTAACTGCTGGGGGTAAACCTAGGATGGACTGGCATCCCATCCAGGGGGAGTAGCAATGCTCCTAGTCACTCCATGCCATGGAAACTAACAACCTGTTGGGGAAACCCAACTAACTGCTGGGGATAAACCTGCGATGGACGCTGGCATCCCATCCAGGGGGAGTAGCAATGCTCCTAGTCACTCCATGCCATGGAAACTAACAACCTGTTGGGGAAACCCAACTAACTGCTGGGGGTAAACCTAGGATGGACTGGCATCCCATCCAGGGGGAGTAGCAATGCTCTTAGTCACTCCATGCCATGGAAACTAACAACCTGTTGGGGAAACCCAACTAACTCCTGGGGTAAACCTGCAATGGACTGGCATCCTATCCAGGGGGAGTAGCAATGCTCCTAGTCACTCCATGCCATGGAAACTAACAACCTGTTAGGGGAACCCAACTAACTGCTGGAGGTAAACCTGTGATGGACTGGCATCCTATCCAGGGGGAGTAGCAATGCTCCTAGTCACTCCATGCCATGGAAACTAACAACCTGTTAGGGGAACCCAACTAACTGCTGTAGGTAAACCTGTGATGGACTGGCATCCTATCCAGGGGGAGTAGCAATGCTCCTAGTCACTCCATGCCATGGAAACTAACAACCTGTTAGGGGAACTGGAGGTAAACCTGTGATGGACTGGCATCCTATCCAGGGGGAGTAGCAATGCTCCTAGTCACTCCATGCCATGGAAACTAACAACCTGTTAGGGGAACCCAACTAACTGCTGGGGGTAAACCTGCAATGGACTGGCATCCCATCCAGGGGGAGTAGCAATGCTCCTATCACTCCATGCCATGGAAACTAACAACCTGTTCGAGAAACCAAACTATAACTGCTGGGAGTAAACCTGCGATGGACTGGCATCCCATACAGGGGGAGTAGCAATGCTCCTAGTCACTCCATGCCATGGAAACTATCAACCTGTTGGGGAAACCCAACTAACTGCTGGGGGTAAACCTAGGATGGACTGGCATCCCATCCAGGGGGAGTAGCAATGCTCCTAGTCACTTCATGCTATGGAAACTAACAACCTGTCGGGGAACCCAACTACCGGTAACTGCTGGGGGTAAGCCTGTGATTGACTGGCATCCCATCCAGGGGGAGTAGCAATGCTCTTAGTCACTCCATGGCATGGAAACTAACAACCTGTTGGGGAAACCCAACTAACTGATGGGGGTAAACCTGTGATTGACTGGCATCCCATCCAGGGGGAGTAGCAATGCCCCTAGTCACTCCATGCCATGGAAACTAACAACTAGGGCTGCATTCGAGCGCTCGTCCCAGGTGCTCCTAGGCGTTGGGAACGTTACGTTAGACACATGCGTAGACACATGCGTACACACAATCGTGCTCAAATGCGTTATCGGGATCCCTGGTGCACCACGGTCATTAGAAATTACATCCCCGCTAATAAAATCTTGGTTTTCCACAAAATAAATCACAGATATCTGATGAAAATAAATCATGAAAATATTAACACCGTTTGGTTTCAATGTGGAAGCTTAAACATTCAAAATATCAACCCAAATTTCCAGAATCATTCTACGACGCGCCAGCCATTTTTGCGAGTCATGCGTGAGTACGCGCATCTGGTGCCACCATCTGGTGCACCAACACGCTTTCGGGCGAGCATCAGGAGCACCAGGGATCCCTGGTGCCGCGTTCGAAAGCAGCCCTGTTGGGGAAACCTAACTAACTGCTGGGGGTAAACCTGCGATGGACTGGCATCCCATCCAGGGTGAGTAGCAATGCTCCTCGTCTCTCCATGCCATGGAAACCAGAGATGAGTACTGGCTATATGAGCCAGTAGGCTTGTGAAACATGACTTTTTTTCTTACCATAACATGATTGAGCCAGACCGGGAAGAAATTGTCGAGAGCTTTGGGGAAGATTAGTTCTCTGTTCACCGCCCAAATTGCCCAAAACACGGTCACAACCAACTACACAGAAAGATAGAACGAAAAATTTACAATTTTTATTTAACACACTCTCATCCCAAATTGTTTAAAAACAAATCAGAATTCGCTGGCAGAGTCGTGACGTCACATCGGGGTCACTGGACCATTGTTATGGTCACTGGACCATTGCTATGGTCACTGGTTCGCGCTCACGTTTTACTTCCATGTTTGCGTACAGGGCTCTCTCTATTAAGGCATGTTCTCATTAGACTTCTTTTTTCGCGCTCTCGCGGGAACTTTTCTCGACTCCCTGTAAACATTCCTTCCTGTAAATCTCCCGTGCGTTCCCACTTACCATATATTTTACACTACGCGAGCGAAAAATTTAGCTACTCGGCTGGCCAAATGTGGTCAATTGAGGACGTGGTTTACATAACCTTTGACATAACAGGATGTTTGACATGCCATGCGATACACATATTGGCGCGAAATTATTAATTGTGTGCATGCTGCACAACATCGATTAAACTTGGCATTATATTTGCGAAGAAAAGAGCATGAAAAAACACGTGCGTATGTACGTACATACAGGACCCGTACATAATAACCAGAATTTTTTCGCGCAATGTGTGGTGTGGGATTGCACGATGCAGGAAGTGACGTCATCCATTTGGCATTTTACACATCGGCAGCGGTAGTTCTACAGGGCGGCGCTGTTCCCATTGGACTTTTCGAGGGCCCTGTAAAACTCCCGCGGTTGAGCGGAAAGTTTCCGCGGCCTCTCTCGCCCTGTACGTTTTACATCGTGGTCGCAGTAACTTTACAGGGACACTAATTCTCCGTGCGTCCCCATTAGACTAAATTTTGTTACTCTTCCGCACAACCACGGGAGTTTAACCAAAAATAGTCCAATGGGAACACCACTTCAGTCTTTTTAGAAGAAAGTATTTCAAAATATGAGAAATGACTTTCACTGGTTTGCTAATTCCTTCTCTCATAGAGCGATACACTGACCAGCCTGTTATTTTGTGATTGTTGTAACAGAAAAATGCACGGAAAATATTCCCCAAAGCAGTGAACGCGACCTGGAAAGAAGTTGACTTCACACTCTGCCAGCGAATAAAGGAATTAGCTGTTTGAAATTGTAGTGTAGATCAATCTAGTATTAGAGACCCCTGATCTTTTCTGCACATTTATTAAAGCCCGCCGCACACGTTACTTCCAAATACTGAAAGGCACCCAGGCCTGTTTTTTGCTGATATATGCTATGCTGCTTCTGCTTGGCGGCATGGGTGACTTTCAAGATCAGCACTTTTTTTTCCCCATCAAAATCGTTGCTCAAAATGGAATCTTTAGACAAGTCTTTTTACAGGAAAATGCAATTTTTTGGTAAAATCAAAATCTCTACACGTTCTACATACCACCCTGGCCGTAATTCTCTGAAAACTTACGTACATGTACACACCTCCGTTTTTCTCAAATTCACAAACTCACCTCGCGTGCGTGCAGAACCCTGTCAAACATGGCGGATGGCTGCCGCATTGAATTATGGGATGACACCATCCCATAATTGATTTTCATTGTCCGTCCATAGCAACAGCCATAGCCACAGCCACAGCCACAGCCACTAATTCGGATCGAGCCATGGTGTCATCCCATAATTCAATGCGGCAGCCATCCGCCATGTTTGACAGGGTTCAGCTACATTTATTTTAGCTCAGCACTTGGCTCATCACCCCCGCACACGATGAGATTTTGGCCACGCGAGGCAAAATAAATCAAACACGTTAGATTTTTGGCTCACGGCCTCGCGAGGCAAAAAACGCAGCAAAATTTCACCGCACACGTGAGCCAAGTGCTGAGCAAACGGCCACGAATGACCGTTTGCTCAGCAAACGACCTCACGTGTGCGGCGGGCTTAAAGGCCCTGTAGATGATCTGTTTTTGAGCGATTCTGCGAATAAACCCATTATAAATCAAAAGAAAGACATCAACAAACTCATCCGAAGAAATTTCAGCTTTGTCAAATGTACCGCGTTTAAAAAAAACATGAAAATCCATATGCATTTTCCTGGTCTTGGCGGAGTGTTTCAAATATTCGTTCTCAGTTAATCGGGTACTATGTGACTTGCAACATGCACTCTGTGGCGTACATACTGCGTGTGCGCGCGATCCATAAAAATGCATCGCGTTGGAACACGCACACGCAGTACACAGCGCCCATGCACTTTGGACCGCGTAGATGCGAACCAAAAATAAGTAAATCGTTTGCAAACGATCTAAATAATTTCATCTTTACGGATTATTTTCTGGTAAATTATATCATTTTGAGCGAAAACCTTTCATTGGATAGTTGCTATTAATTCAATCTTTACTTTCAGAACTTTTCCCCTGTAAACTCGTCGATTACTTTTTGGGGTCATTGCAAATGATCCACTGGGCCTTTAAAGCATGAACTGTATGTTTTATTTCTGTCAAGCATCTTGTTATCATTTTAAACAAATGATGTCCTTGTATAAAGATTGTGTACACGCTAAACAAAACCAGGCTTCATACAGCTTCACACAATTTTATTTCTTTAAAACATGGAGTTTTTTATTGGTTTTTTTTCAGACTTTTTCATTGCACTGAGCTTGTGTGAACCACTGCACACGAGTGCAGACGGCCATTTTGGGAGTCAAAATTAAGGCATCTCATTGGCATTTGTTGTGCGTCTGCATTTGCAGTGGTCTTTAAATTGTGCTGGAGGTTTGCAAACTTACAGTTCCAATGGGAAAAGCAACAGCGGCCAGGAACCAATCTCGAAAAGCGGCAATTTTCCTGGTGAATGGACCGTGAGCTCCTGAACTAGTCACGAGATCGCTGACGCAACAGATGAAGAAATACACCAACTGGAACACCTGGAACAGATGAAATTACAGCATAGCTTTAGGCCCGTCTACACGAGCCAACATTCGTCAGCAATGTGCGCACTCCAAATTCGTGACATGAAATACGCAGCTCCATAGCAAAGGCATGGAGCTGCGTATTTCGTGGCAGGAATTTGGCGTGCGCGCATTGCTGACGAGCCTCCGTCTTTAAGGTCAAACATGAAGTTGGAATTTGTTGGGCGTTGTTGGATGCGCTCGTCCACATGAATAAATACTGTCCAATATATCTTGACAGCATTTGGTTGCTGCCTTCATGAATGTTCTTCTCTGTTAATATAGACCTTATGCGTAGCGGCCATGATGGAGGGCAGTTACATTGTCACAGTGCGTCATGCACGAGTAGGCACATTGTGGATCTATTGTCACATCATTTAAATAAGAAAACCTACCCTCTATCATGGCCGCTACGCATAAGGTCTATTGGCCCATTTCCTCCAACAAGCTCCAACAAAGATACAATACACGTTCGCCAGTTGAGACTACATGCACTAAGTCTATGGAGCACGACATAAAAATCCTAGTGTTTTTTAGGATACCTTGATATTTTCTCTTAGCTAGAATCATGTTTCCTAACAAAATTTACCCTTTTCTGGGGCATTGTTATTTGGAAGAATTAGTGGCAAATGTGTATTTATACATGTACCCATGTTAGATGATGTTGGACATTGTCTGGAGTGGCGTCCACACCATCCAACTTTTGGAAAGAATTGAGAAGTCGATCATGGTTTCACAGGCCTTGTGTGCAAAATGAGACAGGCTGAACAATGGGTCATTCAGTGTCAATTCAACGAGCTTTTGGACCTGACCATCACGGATTGAAATGAAATTTGGTGTGCTGATTGGACTCCTTGAGAAACCCCGAGAACTGAAATTATATGTAATTCGGTAAATTAATTGTTGAGATACGGTCAACGAACTTTTGACTAATTAGCATGACCTGCTATGTTTGGACAATTATATCTCTAAAAGTAATGGACCTACAGAGATAAACTGTACATCATTTTAAAGCTCTTGAAATGGCCTTCATTTTATAAAATAACATCAAAATTGTATCTCGTACCACAAAAAAAGTTATGTGATTTTATAACCTTTGACCTTGATTTGCAAAAATGCGTATTTGTCAAAATGCGTAATTCTTTTTTATTTGTTAGCTTAAGATGTAAGGAACATTTCCAGAAAGATTTGGGATGGGCACTCTGACAGTGTTCGAGTTACAAATTATTTTTGTGTTTAAATTATCGTAACTCAAAAACTGTAAGAGTGCCCATCTCAAATCTTTCTGGAAATGTTCCTTACATCTTTAGCTAACAAATAAAAAAATATTACGCATTTTTGCAAATCCAGGTCAAAAGTTATAAATTCACATAACTTTTTTGTGGTACGAGATACAATTTTGATGTAATATTTTAAAATAAAGGCCATTTCAAGAGCTTTAAAATGATGTAAAGTTTATCTCTGTAGGTCCATTACTTTTAGAGATATAATTGTCCAAACATAGCATGTCATGCTAACTAGTCCAAAGTTCGTTGACCCGTATCTCAACAATTAATTTACAGAATTACATATAATTTCAGTTCTCGGGGTTTCTCAAGGAGTCCAATCAGCACACCAAATTTCATTTCAATCCGTGATGGTCAGGTCCAAAAGCTCGTTGAATTGACACGGAATGACCCAATGTCGGCACAGTCGTGAGGTCGCCACCCTATTAATGAACAATGCAGGGGTCAAAATTAACAGTAGTCCCGTAGTCCGAGGCTACTGGTTTTAGCCAGTGGACTAGTAGTTGCCATATGTTGGTAGTCCGACCGGCTAGTGGGCCTACGTATGCTGCACTACATTATACATGGTTTTTATGCAATATATTAAGGAAAATGTTTCCTGTTAACATTTCAACGTTGCGAAAACAATAAGCAGTCAAAACGATGTGGCACTAAAAAGTTCAGGTTCTCAATCTGCAGCCGATTTCACGAAAAAGTGCACAGCTTGCGAAACTTTTTAAAAATGGCATATAAAGAGAACCATACATGTAGCTTGCCTGTAATTATTGCAGGAATGTAGTGCAACTTGCGCAATAAAAAAGTTGCGAAAGTGGGATTAAGCAGTGCGTTCGTAAAATCGGCTGCAGGATTTTTTTTTAAATTTTCCTTTTTGTATTTGATTAATACTAGTACACAATTAACGAATGTCCAAAATGTAGAAATCATTTGTGTACTACTAGTAATAAATGATGGCGGACTAGTGAAATGTCTATGTGACTAGTCCTGTGGGATACCATAAAATTTGAATTAATTTCGACCCCTGCAATGGCTCATGAATAGGGTGGCATCAGGTCACGAACCTTTTGAGCGAAGAGGTCAACACTAGACTGGTTCCACATCCTCAATTTACTTCCCTTCGTCGTAAGAGGAAGGGAAGTAAATATGAGGACAGCGAACCAGTCTAGATTGTGTTGACCTCTACGCTCTCGCGCATGCGCATATTTGATTTTTGGGCAAACCGTCTGTATTTTATCGCACGGAGGGTCTCAAGTTTGCCCACGATTTTACCGAAACTAGACATCGGATCGATGCGTACTCTTCGGAGTATTTGCAAAATGGGGTGAGTGCACCTTGACCTAGTATTGAGCAAATATCAGAGCCATGGGACAAATTTCATTTGCGTGAGTTTGCCGCAGATTTGGAGTACATTAGGCAACAGGGCTGAGGGTTTTCCGAAGCACTGCTCGCGGGGCTAGTCCTAGACTAGCCTGTAGTGTAGTGTACCGTAGTGCACCGTAGGCTAATTTCTTCATAATTTTTTCCCTCCAAATGTTGGTTTCTTCATGACATTAGCCTAGATTTGCACTTATTGATGCATAATAAGTAATTTTAAGGCAAAAATAGTGACGTCCGAATACTAAATTATTACCCTTTGCCCCATTACCACTTCGCCCCATCGCCCAAAATACCACTTCGCCCCATCACACTGGTCTGGGTAAGCGCGTGTATATCAACGCAACGGCGCCATACCTACCATGTTCCACATCGTTAGAAATTTGTACATGCCATATTTATCGCCTATTATGCTGGGAATGTCAAGCGTTTTGAAAAAATCATTCATAGCTGGATTTACGTAGGCATTATTGAAAAAGATACCGTACGAATACAGAACTACTGCGAGAAAATGTAAAATTGTGGAGATCACGAGAACCGCACCACTGCCACTCGCCGCCATGTTTAAAGCATTATCGATTTTTGTTTAGTTCGATTAGATCAGAATCGATTCTTATCATTTATGGCGCTCTGCATTTTTTTTGGCCACCGCAAAATTGATGCAAAAAGGCCTAGTGTTGGAACCTAATTGCAAATATAGTTTTGAGAGTTAAAACCGAATTTTCCAATGTTTGGTTTTACTTTTCTATCTGATTAAACACTTGGGAACCGAATACCTGAAACCGAATAAAAAAAAGTAATCGATTCTCCTTTTTCAACTCGAAACGATTTGATTTAAATGGCTCAAATTTGCACTTTTCCATTTCTGCATTAATTAAAGGAGCGTGTTCGGATTTTCCAGAAAATGGATATCGTTTTAACCTAACAATCACAAGTGACATATAATATATCCCGAAAATACTATCCATGGGAAGAAAACAGGAAATTTGCAATCTCCAATATGTATGTGGTAGGCCCTACACGTAGCAAAAAGGTAATTGGCGTCATCACTGCACTATACAGGGTGTCTCTATAAAAAGTATACCCATTTTAAAATTCAAATTATCGCAAAACTACACAATATTTCAGAAAAAGAAAAATACCTGTGGAAAGCTTGGAATGTCCTCTGTCCATTGGTATGACGTTCATTATGTCACTGTCATGGATGACTGAACAAAAAATACAGTTATGAAAGGTGTCGAAATCAGCACTGTGACAAGTTGTTTTCTGGAATGACAAAGCTCAGACAGGTGTTCTTCACAATTTCTTTGCTGTTACGTTAAGACTTCATAGGTCAGGGATGTACATTTATGCATCACATTATGTAAGTATTCTTGGATGCACCAAAAGTGTTGCATGCCACAGAAAAAGTTCATACCAACAGCAAACATGGTGCAGCTCACAACTCAACAGAGGACATTTGTTGTCAAGACATACCATGAGACAAGAAGTTTCATTGCTGTCCAAAATGCCTTTAGGGACCACTTTCCTGAGAGGCAAGTGCCAACCAAAATGACTATTTGGAAAAATGTGAGAAAGTATGAAGAACACGGGACAAGCTTAAACCGTAACAAGGGACATTCTGGGCACAGACGAACTGGAAGGTCAGAGGAACATATCAACGTGGTTAGAGAGGCGATCGAAGGTAACCCAACGCTAAGCACCAGGAGGAATGATACAGGATTACCTCGTGCTACCTTCAACATGATCACACGTCTGGATTTGCATCTCCATCCTTATCACATCCATGTTCAACATCAACTCCTACCAGCTGACCTTGCCAGACGACTTGCCTTTTCACAATGGTTTGTGGATAAATGTCACAGAGATCCACAGTTTCTGCAGTTCCTTAGTATCGGAGATGAGGCAGCCTTTTCCATGAATGGGAAAGTGAATTTTCATAACGAGCACATGTACGCTGAACTGCATCATCCACCGGGTTTTTCTTATGACGTGAACATGAGTAGGGAGAAAGTTAATGTGTGGATTGGACTTTGTGGTAATGGATCATTGTTAGGACCATTTTTCTTTGAAGGAAATTTGAACGGACAGGCATACCTGAATATGATCAATGACTTTGTGGTACCAGAGATGGATCAGAACTTCCATAGACAGCGACGTGGAGCCTTCAGACGGGTGTGGTGGGCTCAGGATGGAGCCCCTGCACACAGACTTATTGCTGTGAGGAATCGTCTAGCAGAGCTTTTTGGTAACCGGGTGATTGCATTATTCCACCAGGTTGAATGGCCTGCAAGATCACCAGACTTGACACCATGCGACTTCTTCCTGTGGGGTCACTTAAAAGGCAAAGTGTTCACCACACCCCCAGCTAACATTCAGGAGTTAAGAGCCCGGTTAGTGGATGAAGTGAATCATCTCCGCCAAGATTATGGGATGATAAGGCCAGCAGTAAGAGACATGACACGAATATGCCAACTATGCATCGTCAGAAAATGGTGGGCATGTGGAGGGTACAGCACCCTAAATGTGTCGGGTAGCCTACATGTAAATACCACAATTAAAGGAAAGGATCAGAAAAATGGTGTTGTTTCTTCATTCATTGTCCGGTCACCACTGTCTACAAACTTGTCACAGTGCTGATTTCGACACCTTTCATAACTGTATTTTTTGTTCAGTCATCCATGACAGTGACATAATGAACCTCATACCAATGGACAGAGGACATTCCAAGCTTTTCACAGGTATTTTTCTTTTTCTGAAATATTGTGTAGTTTTGCGATAATTTGAATTTTAAAATGGGTATACTTTTTATAGAGACACCCATAGCTGCTTATATGGACATATAACAAAAATTATATAAATTTGTACAAAACATCGGTGGAGTTTCTGGTGGAGTGACGATATTCTTGAAAATATATGGACTGGGAACGCCAAATTTCAGAATGGTAATGAGAAAAATATGACAAATGATATGGTATCAATGGAGAAAATTGGGGAGGGCGCTCAAAGATGTGATTTGGACATCGACACGCTCCGTCATTAGCTTTAACTACACTTTATTATCAACTCAAGATTATGAAGAAGGAGATGCAGTTTTAGAAGTGGGAGGAAGACCACCAGGGAAATCTCCTGGGGGAATACCCAATCCACATACACGCCCCCGGAATCAAACCCTGGACGGGGAAGAACCACTAGCACTTTACGCTATAACCCTCGCGACCGCGCATCCCGACCGCCCTGTCTTCAGTTAGTCCCTCCCCTCACGTCACGCACGCCGCACGCGGTGGCGCTATTTCGAAGAAGCAGTGACTCTGATGAAAGATTCGAGGTGTTACCCCAAAACAGAACGGACCAAGACATTACTGAAGAGTGGGCGTCAGTTACTAGGATAAATGGGTCTAAACATTTGTGGGCAATCTAAAACTTATTGTTAAAGCTCATGCAGGCAAACATGTGGCCAATAGACCAGTTGCGCGATAGATTTGCATAAATCCCGCCTTCACGCTATGGCGCTCGCATGTAGCACCGGACTAGTACCTGGCAAATCGGGCTGTTTCCAGTGGATGCAATAAGAAAGCTGGTCCATAGTAACCGGCGCGAAAGTCTGTACGGTACCTGGAATACCGTCGCACATGCATTTTTAAGCTGAACCATCCGAAATTACATGTTGAATAAAATAACGAAATAGAACGCGTTTTTTAAAACTTGAAATCGATGTCAACTTTGAAAGCTGGAACGTTTCCAAACTGCAATGACGCCTTCAAGAAAGTAGAGAAACGATTTTGGGTAGTATGCGACTGGTTTGAAGTTGCTGATCAACATGTTTAATCAACATGGTCCAGCTTAGAAATACATGTGCGAGGTATTCCATGTACCGCACGGTTACCATGTGCCAGCGTGCACCCCGGGCCCCTGGAAACGGGCCCAATTTGCCAGATATGGTGCTTGAGTCAAGCTAGATTCATACTTCTCCGCCGAACTCACTCGCCGCATACTCGCCGCACTTTCGCCGAGTGTAGTCGCTGCAGAGTTAATACTGACCGCGCACTGTTGAACTCGTTTGACCCTACTCGGACGGACAAAATTTCCGTTCCGCACGTAGGTCGCCGAGCGAGTATGAATTGGGCTTTACTCGTACGCGAGCGCCATATAGCGCGAAGGCGGGACTCTAGCGTTTGCATGCATGTAAATATAAGGCGCGCGACTCCAAGACTTATGCAAATATATCACGCAACTGTCTATTGGCCAAAATTTATACCGCGAGGTCACCTCTTTTTCTTGTAAACGATTTTTTTTAAAGGGCCCCTTATTTGGGATTTTTATCAATGAAATCTATGCTATAAAACCAATATACTCAGTTACAGTCATAAAATCCTATTTGGAGCTTGTTTTGGAGGTTAAAACAAAGGTTTTTAGTATTTATGCTAATGAAATATGCATATTCATGACCAAGGTCATGATGTCACAATCTTGAGCAAACACAGGAAAATCACATTCAACTGTGCACAAAAGATTCCACCTTTTTTCTCAAATGTCCTGGAACTTTTGTAAATCCATGACTGTTTGAGTTTGTTCTAGGCCTATGTTTCCTGTTGTAAGCCATGACGAAACTGGGGGAGAAAACTGCAGCAATTTGCCACAAGTCCAACTTGAAGTCTTATGTTTTTCCTTACGTGATGCACTCCAAACAGCGCTCTCTGTCTGTGGTTTATTGCAATGAAATCTTCAAAGTTGAAAAAGGCTACCGGTACCTTTTTATTGATTTTACATGTAGTCTATATCGTATGAAGCAAAGATTAGGCAAAAAGTTGTTTAGCATGTCATGGCACTTTAAAAGCATGCAGGCAAGGCAGGTTTTGCACACAGTAGGCCTACACTAATTTCACTGGATATTTAAGCAATAGCATACTATATTTATTAATTATTCGCCTATGTGACCTTTGCGTCACGTGTTTCCTTCTATTCACAGAAATCTGTTAAGCCACCCTGCGCCCTGTACGGGCGGTGGGCCGGAACGAGCGAAATGGTCGACCAGACACGGCTGAGGCTATAAGCCAGGCACTCCGTGCTTTCCCATCACAGCCCGTGTACGAACCCGTCATGGTTATGGAAGGAATGTACCCAATTGATGTACATCGTGTACGTGCAGGTGCATACACATCCACATTCGGGCCCTTGCAGCTGTGAACTGTGCGATCCGCATTCGGGTCATGCATGGAGTGCCTGGCTTATAGCCTCTCCCGACCAGACACAACTAGCCATCGTTGACTAGACGGTTCGGTTGGTTGGAAATACATGTAGTCAAATTCTCTTGCAACAGTACCTCTAGGCTAAATTAACGCATTATATTGCACCTATCAATTGTTCCCCCCCCCCCACCCCCCCCCCCCCCCCCCCCCCCCCACCCCTCTCCCCCGCGCTGCCCCACCCCCTATATGTGTGGGTTTGGTCGCATTTTTACATGCCCCAGGGTGGGGCATTTGACCCTTTGAAATAACATTTTCCGTGCATTTGTATACAAGACGCGCATTTTTTGCACCCGAGGGTCGGGATTTTTGTGACCGAAATTTTGCCCATGGGGTGGGGATTTTGTCACGCAAAAAGTGACAATCCCCACCTGTTAGGTGGGGTAGCCAGGGGGGTAGGGGTTTGGGGACAATTGATAGGTGCATATAAACGGCGGCGCTTAGCAGAGTGGAAATACCCTGAGATCTCAGGATAAGTTAAAGGCACCGGGCTCGTCAATGCCCGCGTGAGGTTAAATCCGTGCCACGAAATACGCAGCTCCATGCCTTTGCTATATGGAGCTGCGTATTTTGTGGCACGGATTTGGCCTCACGCGGGCATTGACGAGCCTCTGCCTTTAACTATAATCGTGACTCGAATTTGACCACACTTACCATATTCCAAATGGTGAAGTACACAAACTTGTAAGCAATAGTTCCATTGAACATGCGTACTAAGTTTTCAGGCAAGTAGTTGCCGGTGATAACAGTCGGCGTGCAGACCAGCATATCATACCAAAATGCGAATAACGTGACAAAAAAGGTACCAAAGTGGAACGCCATTCGTACATATCGAAGCGGTTCTGCATGACTATGGCCTAGTTTTTTGCCGGTACCCCTTTTCCTCGTCATTTTCAAGTTACAACTTAGACTCCAAAATATAACGTTATTTATGTTACCACAGCGGTGATTTTAGAGTTCAATGAGCACGAATTTACTAACAAATGCGTCAAAATCAACCAGTCGCAACTTCCTGCATGCTTGGTCCCCGTGTACGAGGCTAGCCTTTGTTCAAGCAAGGAGGACTTGGTTCAAGGTGTCACAATAGCATGTGTCACCCGTTTGATTGAGAGCGCAACCATGCGTGAGGCGAAGGTCGGGGAACAAAGAGCGTAGTTTCAATGTCCGACCATGAAAGCCCAATACATCTGCAGTGATCCAAAATGTTTGCTTTACGGGTTGACAATAGAAAGCCGAAGTGTGACGTGTTGCCATGGTAATTGACTCTAAACATCATGGCCGTCGGAAAAAGTACCATTGCAACAGCACAGGGACACGGTTCAGTGATTTTTTTTAGTGTAGAGCCATTGCCTAGGCAACCAACAAAAGATGACGTATTCACTTTGGCAGTCTATAAAAATCCGACTGAGAGTGTTGGCTTAGCAATGGTAACAAACACCACACGATTTTTCTCATGTAAAATGGTACCTTTGTGAGAGAAATAGCCAACTGAAAAGTGCATGGTTTTTTAAAAAGTTGTCTGCAGACAATAATTATTTTGACTATTCATTAATTCAACACAAAATAAAAAGTATTACTGCATCTATGTGGCTGAAATTTCTGCAAGGCAGTTTCTCACCATTATTCTTTAGTTATGTAATGCTGTTCCTGTTTTTAAACGTTTTCCTATCATGACTATATTTAAAGCAGTGCAGTGTCTGGTCACTAACTCTCGATTGTTGCATATAGGCGTCATCATCGGCAGCTCAGTCGCGCGCGGGAGGCGTGTTTTTTTTTTTACACCGCAGCGAGGGGTACACCCCAATTTTTCACTCTCACTATTAGAGAAAAAGAAGAAACCGAGAAATTTCGGAAAATCCCAAACATAACTGAGATTTGAACCAGGGACCTTATGATTACAAGTCAAGCTCTCTTCTAACCAGACCACGAAGCTGGTTGCAAACCGACCACATTGAATGGTTTAAGTAACAAAATGCGCCCCACGGAATGGCGGCTATTCGATACGGTCTATACCTCAACACACCCTTCCCTCTTGTTAACGCACGACTCCCCCAAAACCTGAAAGGAAATTCCTTGGATGTTTGACACGCAATTGGGGAACAATGGAGGGGGGGGGGGGGGGGGGGGGGGGGGGGTGGGTGGGGAGGGGAGGTGGGGAGAGGGTTCACTCAATCTCTCCGTGCACCAAATGTATAATCTCCCGGCTGTTCGGTGAGATATTACAAGCTTTAAGGTCCCTCTTGCAGGTGTCCTTGAAACGAAGTTTGGGATGTTTCACTTGTCTGGTGCCAGTGGCCAGCCTACTATAGGTGTCCGTACATGATGTTATTTTAGTAGCCTTAGTTACATCATCCATACGTCGGACATGCCCCAGCCATGCATCGGATCGAAGGCGGCGTTGACTCAGCATGCCTGGAATACATGCTCGGAATTTTCACTGTATATGGAATACGATCTTGCCAGCTGATTCCAAATATATGCGTTTGAGACAACCCATCTGAATGGCGTTGAGTCGACGCTCTTGTCTCGTGTATGTGGTCCAGGACTCACTTCCGTAGAGTAATGTGATGAGAACACATGCCTGATAGACTCGGATCTCACTATGATCTGTCAGCGCTTTGTTCCCCATTTCCCACACCATCTTTGTCAGTCTAGCCATGATGGTGTTCGACTTCCCATGTCAAGTTCGACGTCTAACGAGAGGTTGCTGCAGATTGTCGATCCCAATAATTAAGTAGGCTAAATGAAATCGTCTTGTATTGGGCACTGACGTTGGTTTTCTTCAGGCTTATGGTGACCTCAAACTGCTGGCAGGCACCAGCGAAGCGGTCACCTAATCTCTAGAGGGCATATTCACTGTGGGCCCGCAAGGTTTGCATCATCGGCAAAGAGCATCTCCTAGCTGACTGAGCACTGTCATCACGTTGGTCTTAACTTGTGAGCGCAGTCTTTGAGTGCCAGGCTAAACAGCTTCCCCATCAGACCTAGAGTACAAATATAGACACCGTCTGATGAGGAGTCAAAGGCACCAGTACACAGCCTTTTTTAATTAGTCCATAGTGTTTATAGGTCAGTGGTCTGGGCTCGCCATGCTCGAGATATGCTGCAACGCCTTGAACAAAGGCTAATACGAGGCCTGAAGTGTCCGATACGAAGTCCATTTCAACGACTCCATTTCGTCTAAATGTAATGACGATTATACAGTCATGTATAAAACAAAATGTCAGGGGTCGATCAGTGCAGATTATAGTTTACCTTATTAAAGGCAGCCAGTATATAAGGGTAATTCCCAAAATTAGGGATCCAAAAGTGTGACATGCTTTTAAAGATTTTCAAGTGATTTTAATGATTGAAAGTGGTTTCCCAGCAAAAAACTATTTATTTTTATTTCCACAAGCGCCACTTAAATTTAATGTTTGTGCAGTGTGTGGATAAGGCACTCAGGTTAATATAATGCAAACTCATTATACAGCCAATTTTCATTGACGTATGTAACTCGGGACACCAAATTCATATTCAATATAATGGAACAAATCATACGCCTTTATGGTTATTTGTTTCAAGTATTTGTCAGTAAACACAGAACAAAATATTAAAGAAATTAGTGCTGTACCTTGTAATCACATGCAGGCCACATGCAGTTATTACTGAGAATCTGTGATCACGAGTGGCGATTTTTGATGCACGGGGTGTCGTATATAACTGCATGGGACACCAAACGTTTTGGATAATTTTGGGAATTGCGCGTATAAATTTTGCCAAGTTTCAGAATCGGACGCATCTGGTGTAGGCCTATATATATAGTGATGTTACGTCATTACTGAACACAACATTTCAATGTTTCGTTCGTCGTTTACAGGAGCAAAGTCGGGTTCCTACGAGTTCTTGTCTGACAGCGCTCTAAAATGCGAGAACATTGTATATTTTTTTCTTGAAACTACATGACACAGGAAACCAGCTGTGCTCTTGCAGTGAATAATTAACTTTTTGTACTTTATCCGGAGTTGCTTGTGTTGTGTGTTTTATTTATTAAGTTGGACCGGATTATTTTATTCAGTCATTGCAAATCGTGTATTCCATCTTTAAAGGAGCGTGACCAGATCACATTTTGGAGCCCCCATTTTCCCCATGCATATTGACATTTTAATACGATATCATTGTCATATTTTTCTCATTACCATTCTGAAATTTCGCGCTTTCATTCCGTATAATTTCACGGGATATCGTCAAAAACCATCGATGTTTTGTAAACTAATTTCGGTTCCATCATAAAGCAGTGCAGTATACATACACCAACCTTTTTGCTTCCACATCCAAATTGGAGATTGTAAATTTCCTGTTTTCGTCCCATGGATAGTATTTTGGGGAGGTATTTTATCATGTGATTGTTGGGTTAAAACGAAATGCACAGTAAAAATTGTATACGGTCACGTCTGTAATATAGAAAAGCAACTTTGATAAACTGCTCTGACCTTAGGGGATACAAAAATTCCTTCCTTACATACAAACATGCAGGCATGGTCTTATTCACGTGCCCTAAACTAGCTGCAAAAGCCTATACGGTTATAGATCGAAAGTGAAAGTAGACATTTTTGGAGATCTATGGTAAAGAGTTTACAAATCCGACGTCACGATATATAAGCACCCCCTTCACTAAACCCATTCTGGGACCCATTCTGTGACAAATAACTCAGAAGAAAACTAAGCTATTTCCTAGAAAGATCTTCAGAGTTTTTCCCTCCAAAATTTCGAAAGATTTGCACTTACTGATGTTTGGAAAGCCATTTTAAAGAGAAAATAGTGACGTCTGATTAATAAACTCTTACCAATTTATGCGTTTTGCTGAGAAAAGAGAAAAAATGTACATGTATAATATGCCGTCCCTGGTCATGGCACGTGTGACGTCATGTATCATGATGGTTCTAAACATAAATCATTAAGCACCCGCAGTTGAAACTGATATACAGGGTGTATAAAAAAAAAGGAAACCCAACTTAAAATGGTCACTGTGGCAAAACTATACACTTTACAGCAGAAACCATGGTATCATCTAAAAGTAGACGACAAATGCTTTCCGACGATACTTCATTCATACATTTTCGGTTACGCATCGCTGAGCAGCAGTGTGTTGGAATTTGGGTCAATTTTTGGAGGTGGCTCACTCTGATATGCAACAAAATTAACACTGACTCGTGTTTTTTTCTCTGAAATTTTATTCAAGAAATTCCCAAACACGTTTAACTTGTTTCACTGTCTAATGCCCTCCACATGCCAACCTCCCCTCTCAATTGCTGTCGTACGGCTGCAATGTTTTCTTCAGTTCTTGCGGTCCTCCGCCTCCCTGAGTGAGTCCCTGTTACGGTTAAGGCTCGTTCCGTGGTCTTGATACTTGTTTACGTTTGACCAGATGGTTTTCTTTGTGGGTGGTTCTCGATCAGGGAAAGTTTCTGCGAACGCATTCTGAGTGGCCTGAAAACTTCTGGTTTCGTGGTAAGTCTTCACCACAAAGATTCTCTGTTCTGGTATAAAAATGTAAGCTGAACCATTGTGATCTCAGGTACACACACTGTCTGAAGGCCTGTCAGAGCTCTTAGGCTTATCCACAAGTGGTTGCACAAGTGGGAAACAATTGATAGGTGCATTACACCCAAATCAATTATGAAAGGAGCCACGTTGATTTCATCATAGAGCACGTTCCTTGCTCTATGATTTCATTGACTTGGAAAGTGAGCCACGTCGAATAATTGACCTAAATTTCAAAACGCTGGTGCTCAGTGATGCGTAATCGTAAATTAATGTGTGAGGTATCACCGGAAAGCATTTGTTGTCTACTTTTGGATGGTAACATGGTTATTGCTAGAAAATGTATATATTTGCCACAGTAGCTAGTTAAAGTTGGGTTTCCTTTTTTTTGATACACCCTGTACATAGCTGATTACGTGTATACGAACAGCGGCGGCGTCTTTCACACGAATAGCATCTGAGGTAGTACTGCAGAGATGCCAACATTTTCAATTTAGGCGTATAGTTTATATAATTATTTCAACCAATGACGATCAGTAATTGTGATAGGCACAATATTATAGAATGCATAGCTAGTAATGATTGGTAAACTGTTGCAAATAGTTTTATCCCCCTGTGTGATTGAAGATATATGCATGATTAAAACCAACCCGAGCAAAAACCAGCTCCGTACTTCTTCTAACTTCTAAGAGTTTGAAGTCATTTCGCCCCAAAACCACTTCGCCCTGAACCACGGCCCGTGCTCGAAGTGGTTTTGGGGCGAAGTGGCATTTGGGCGATGTAGTGTTTGGACGAAGTAATTTAGAGCGAAATGGCACTCGGGCGAGTGGTTTGGGGCGAAATGGTTTTGGGGCGAATTGAATTTTCGTCTCATGAGACGAAAACTAATTTTTTTACTCATTTCTCAAAGACTATAGCACTTCAGACAAAACCATTTCAGAGGAAGTTTTCTACGGTCATCATGTATATTGTGTAAGTTAGGTGTAAATCCGTGAACATTTCTGATTTTCGAGATACCAATCACGTATACTGCCTTTAAAGTGTGTGGTTTAAATAGGGCTTCTTGGGTGTTAAAGGAGCGTGACCAGATCACATTTTTGAGCCTCCCATTTTTGTCCACACTGCAAAAACTGTGGTATTAAATTAACACGAGTATAGTGTTGTCTTATATAGATACCAAGCCTGGTGTTAGGTTTTAACACCACAAGTATTAGTTTTAACACCTCGGGTGTTAAAAATAATGCATTTATTCCAATTGAGAAAAAAAAATAACACTCGTGGTGTTAAATTTTAACACCAGACTTGGTATCTATATAAGACAACAACACTGGTGTTAATTTAACACCACAGTTTTTACAGTGCATGGGTGTTGAGATTTTGATACCACATCATGTGTCATATTTTTCTTATTACTATTCTGAAATTTCGCGTTCTCAATCCTTACATTTCCGGGGATATCGTCAAAAACCACTGAAGTTTAGTAAACTAATTTATCCGCCACATCAAGTAGCGTAGTAAAATACACCAACATTTTTGCTTCCACATCCAAATTGGGGATTGCAAATTTCCTGTTTTCTTTCCATTGATAGTATTTTGGGGAGGTAGGCCTATTTAATTTTTAGTTTAGAACGAAAAATCTGAAAACCCTCCTTTAAAGGCACAGGCTCGTTAGCAATGCGCGCGCGCCAAATTCGTGCCACGAAATACGCAGCTCCATGCCTTTGCTACGCAACTACGTCACACTTCCAGTATCTATTCAAAAATAAAATGCTTGTATTTCTCCGATACATTGAAGGAGCGTGTCCAGATCACATTTATTTTAAACCTCCCATTTCTCCCATGGATGTAGATTGTAGAGATATTGATACCATATCATTTGCCATGTTTTTCTCATATATTAGGCATACCACTTAATTTTCGCGTTCTCACAATCCGTGATTTTCAAGAATATCGTCAAAAAAACCTCCGATGTTTTGTAAACTAATTTAGTCTGGTTCCATAAAGCAGTTCAGTATATACACCAACCTTTTTGCTTAAGCGGGCCTCCCACTGTGCGATTTTTGCCACGAATTTCCAACGATTAGGTACGATTTGGTGAGATTACCAGAGAGGACTCATATAGACTCTATACACAATCGTAACAAATCGTACCTAATCGTTGGAAATTCGTGGCAAAAATCACACAGTGGGAGACCCGTAAATTGGGGATTGAAAATTTCCCGTTGTCTTCCCATGAATAGTAATTTAGGGCCTTGGGGGCGTATTTTATATGATGAGGTTAGAACGAAATCCATTTTCTGGAAAAATATGAACAGTGCCTTTAAATCAGACCTCCAGCTATAGTTTCGTTTTCAATTTTTTATTGAGAAGCATTTCACAAACTGAACTTCAGGCATTTGTATGAAATCAATGGATCATCATTCTTACAATAAGTACGGACATACGGATAACCTACTTTTTGTATACATGTACTTAAATTTGACCCCGGGTGAAACAAAATCGCGCCATAAACAAACCCCAGCCTCGCTATGGGGCGTGGCGGCGTTGGTGGACACCCATGATGACGTCATTACAGCTCACAACACAACCCAGTCACCAAGAGCCAAACGATTCACCGCGAAAACCTGCAGGAAAACACCGTCGATTTCACTGTCTTATAATCGTTTTAGGTGGAAATTTCAGTACTAGGATATTTTTAGAGTATTTGCGGTGGTATTGTTTGTGTTGTCGTTGGCGGTGGAGACGAAAAAGCCACGATTTGGCCGGGAATTCCCGAGATATCAGAAACATCGCGATGGCGCAACTGGAATGAGCCAATTGTGTGTACAACTGCACGGGACACGCATCATGCCACGTCAAAAACAATCCAAACCGAAGGCGCTAAAACGTAAGTTTTCTCTCGATTTTCTACTTCAAATCATGGAATATTTGTGCAGTGCGTCTCTCAGTGTGGCAGGGTATGTGTGAAGGATATTTTATGCGTGTATTTTGTGTGTTGACGGGTTGTGTGCGTGGTGTTTTGGCGCCGAATCTAGGGGTGTTTTTGGGGAAATACCTCGCCAGTCAAGGCAGCGTTGAGTTTGGGGTTCCCTCATTAGCAATTGCGACATTCCGTTCACAGCGCGTCATCCCTCCGGAGGTCGTAACGCGAACGTGAATCACCAGCGCTTTTTCTGCGAAACCTTGTAATTTCTTAAGGAATTGCCGGTATTTGCATGATATCATGGTTGTTCATGAATTACTGGGATGGTTGGACTGTACTGATAATTTTATTTGATATTTTCAAGGATTTTTTAACGTGTGGGTTGAGGGAGTAGGGTCGTAACATCATGCTGCCACTGTAGACACTGAGGAATGCTAAATTTCATTGATAAGGCAGCGCGTGATGTTTAGGCATAGTATTTTACGAAATCCATTTGCTGTGTAATGTGTTATAGCAGTGTGTGTACATCGCATGTACATCTCTAAGTGGTTGAAGCTGGCTGCTTAAATATAGTAATCACTGATAATTTAGTTTAATAAAAGGGAAATAATTAAGTTGATCATGTTGATCATGGCTTCAGACCTTGTGCAAATTGCAAAACATACATGTAAAATGTATGACAACTAGTATGAGACTGGCTAAAAACCTTTTAATTGTTTTCTGAGAAAATCTCAAATTTTTCCCACTCCAAAATTTTGGGTCAAATCTGCACATGATATGCTTGATACATTATTAAAGAAAAATATTATTGATCAACTTTAAATTCTTACCTTAGTTTGATGATGGGGCACCGTGGCCAAGTGGTTTGGGTCATTGACTCGCAATCAAGGGTGAAAACTTGGGGTTGCGGGTTCGAATCCGGCTGCGATACCTGTGCCCTTGGGCAAGGCACTCAATCACACTTGCTCCATCCTTCGGAAGAGATGAAAACTAAGGTGTTGGTCCAGTGTGTTAGGTAATGGAAACGCACTCTAAAGATCCCAGAGCATTCTTTCGTAAAGAGCAAGGGGATAATCCCCGGTGTCTCTGGTCATTTCTACATAATTCAAATTCTTCATGGGTTTCCTCACGCTTGCGAGTGACAGTGCAATGAGCACCATTGAGGAATCCTTGGTATGGATACCAGAAAGAAATAATAATAATAATAATAATAAAAACATAAAATTAAAAGGAAAATTTAATGATTTTACTAAGGAAACACTTTTCGAGGTTGCCTCTTGTGTCTGTCCGTGCAGGGTGATCAAGTTCTGAAAACACTTTAAAACAATCAGCCAGTCTCATATGTTATGTACACAAATCTGCATTATGAAGCCATGATCAAGTACTCGATTCTTTCCAAAAACTGTGATTATTAACTGGAAAAGTAATATGTATTTGTTTTACCACCTTTAAATTTGTATTTTGTAAATATCACATTCCAGTGCATGTTCAGCAGTGTGCACTGTAAGGTACATACAGTATACTGTACATTCCTACATGTGTATTAATATTATATTATTAGATGTAAGTGCTAGAATGTCTGAATATAAAAAGCAGGAGATTGTAGATCTACAAACACACAATAGTCAAGAGTGAACATTTTTTTAAAAGCTTTGCTGGTGTAAAAAGGAGATACTGCAGAAAAAGTTAGGGTGTTTTAGGCACAATGGCTTGTATTCTGAAGTTTAGTTTAAATTATTTTTCATTTCAAATATGGGCCAATAAGTTCAAATTATTTATTTCGTATTGATTTTTCTTTTAAAATTATAAAAAGGTTGGGTTGGGTAGACATACTGTATGAGTGGCAGGATTTCATAAAAATAACTACCGGTACAACCGTGGAAGAAAATATTAATGTTTCAACATACATGTGGGTCTTTCTATAAATTAGGGGTCCAGTGTTGGTGTCCCCCGTTACATTTTACATCTTGTTTTTGTAAATTCAGGACACATTCTTTAAATACTTTCCATCTCAAAGAGTGAGTACATAAAGTACAATTCATACAAAATGGTTTAAAAGCCATTTTAATGATTTTTGTACGAAAAATAACACATACATATTAGGTGTAATGGGGGACACCAAATGTCACACTTTTGGACCCCTAATTTATAGAAACACCCATGTACCCACTGTTCCAACTAACCCCACTGACTAACCCCTATGTATACACGTCTTTAAATTACATGTACATTAAGTACATGTAGTTCATATTGATTCTTTTAAAATAACAAAATCTGGATGATTTTTAGGTTATACTGATAATCATGATAAAAAAACATGACTATATTTTTTCTTGTCCTTAAAAATAAGGTTGCATGCCCTTCATTACAAATAAAAGTGTGTTCAACTTAATTACATGTACCCTGGTAATGTAAAGTTTGCCCCTTTTTTCCCAAATTCCACAGGCAGTTACACATACCAAAACACTTCCAGCCACCACCCCTAAAAAGTGAATGACAATTTCTCTTGAATAGAGCTTCCCCAATACAATCTGACAATACATGTACAAAGTTTTTCCCCATGTTTGGTAATCGGTACATGTACGTCTCGTGCCTGCCCTATTGAAAGATTTTAAAATAAACTATGATATCACTAAAGCTGTATTGTTGTCAGAGAGAATACGTAGTACCTTGCCAAGTCATGTGACTGGTGGATGACTGTAACCAATGGAATTGTGCAGTGATGCCTGATACATTGTGTAGACTATTGCTATGCTACACACATGATGCACTTTGAAGCGCGCACTTTGAAGTTGTGCAGAATAAAATACGCTAAATAATGGGGGTGCGTGGTGGAAATTATGTCAGAAAAAAAAAAGTTTCTCGTCCCCGTGCAAAACAATTTCTTTTTTTCAAATAAACAAATATACATGTACATGTACTCATCTGCTGTCTCACGATGTGGCCAGTGAGGGGATCGCGACGTTTCGACCGCAAAGCCACTAACACCGGGCGGCGGGCTGTAATGCATAGTTCCAACCTGTCAATCAAGCCGAACCCGCGACCAATCACAACAGAGCTATCAGACGGCGCCCACAAAGGTCAAAGTGATGCAATCATCACAAACAATCCGCGATGTTCTGCCCATACAGTTTATATGTTGTATGCGCCAGTGAGCGGGTGAATTTTGGTTTCAATGTTGGGCGATTCGCTGTTCAAAGGTAGGAAAGCGCATTTTTATGAAAGATATGTCATCCCTGCATTACTAGCCCTTCGCTCAGTGTGTGCTACGGTAACTGTCGAACTCAAAACATAAATACCTTTGGGTTTTCTCCAATGAATCTGTGCTTTCCATGCCGAGTCCTGTTGCTTTGTACGTAGTCTCGCCATTTTTTTGCGATGGCTTGTGAGCACATAGCAACAATATCCAAGGGGGCGGGGTTAACTGGGCAATCTCAGAACTATGCATTGGCCTGCGCACTGACACGTGGTGACGCGGTGGGGAATTCCAGAATTCTGTGAAAAGAAGCAAACATACATAATTCCCCTGCGCTTTTTCAAATAATTGACTGTTCGAAATTCTATTAATTTTTTTGATTGAATATTCGATATTTAATGAGATCCGTAAACTTTTTCTAAAACTTTCGCCCATTTTTTTGTAGTGTTATCTGAACTTAAAGTTGTTCGGAGTGTACTTCCCGCGTGGGTGCTATGCAGGATGTTTTTGATTCCTTCAGCAGGCTTCTTCGATGTCAAATCAGCCCCCTCGTTGCATGCTCGATTTGCTTCTAGCCACGAGTCCAGTGTACAGGTTACAACATTAAAGCTATGGTTTCAGCTGGGATTACATTACGGGAAAACTGAATGGGCAGGACCATTATGCAAATTAAAATGTGATGTCTATGGTTGGGAGCGGCACACTTTTAGGCTTTTTGCATAAATTAATGTTGGCTCCGCCCTGTACAAACCATAAGTCCCCTGTTGTAACTGGACTGTGGTTACCGTTGGACATACATGTATAATGTGACATCAAAGAAAGCGGCCGTTTCGGCAACGAAAAAGGCCGCGTTATCAATAAAAACATCCTGTAATTCACCCACAGGATATTCATTCTAAAACACTTCCGAACTGGATGATATGTTTGGTTTTATCTGGGCCGGTTTGCACATGAAAAAAAAAATACCGAATATTCGATTCGGTAAAATGCTATTCGAACATTCGATGGAAGATCAAATATTTGAATATTTGATTCGTTTGGCACACCGCTAGTTGAAACGTTGCGATCCCTTCGCTGGTCACATCGTGAGACAACTGATGAGTATTTGTTTATTCCGATGACCACGATGAATAACCTAATTTTTATTTTTTGTTAATTATTTTTTTAGTATTTATAAAAAAATGACAAAAATCTCACCAGATTGATCAGTGGTTCATCACACGCGATGGATCTAGTAATGTATATATGTATGCGTGCATACAGTATGCAAAACCACTTCTTTTTCTTGTGTGGCCAACAAATGAAATTGAACAATATGTAACTGTTAGTGTGCTTTTCTGTATACCAGAAAGAACAAAGTCATGTGTTTAAAAGTAGCCACTTTAAGTTCTAAAAGCTTGTTTTGGAAGAGTTGGCCATTTTTTCCCACCGAAGAAAAAAACCATCGTCCACCATCTTGAATCAGCCATTTTAAAGAAAAAAAGTGCCCTCATGCTAATTTTTTTTTTTAAAAATTGGGAAGAGAAACTAGTTTTTTATTTGGCTTCAGATGTGGCAAAATTATTTATTATAAATGTATACAAATTTACAATAAGTACCCGTACTGCATACATTTGGAGCATACGGTACATCAGCATACCCCTTGTACCGGTACACTGATGTTATGAATTTAATTGGTTGATTGTACTTGTTTAAAGGACGCTCTGTAATGTTTCTGGGGAAAATGGATTGCTGTATGTAAGACTAAATTACAATGTACATTGTAGACTACATGTATGTAAATCAATTGTCCCCCCCCTCCCCCCGGGGCTACTCCACCTAAGACGTAGGGATTGTTAATTATCGGGTGACAAAATCCCCACCCAAAGGTGCAAAACATACGCATTTGCTACCATATTGTAGGCCTAAGCTCTGACAATCTGTTTGTCAAAGTTCCCCACCCTGGGGCATAACAAGTCCCCATCTAAGGGGTGGGACAGTGGGGGATGAGGGAGGGGCAACATCTGATAGCCGCATAAATGTACTTTCACATTTATTGTACCGTACAAGTCTGTACAAGTACGTGTAGGCCTACGTTTACCTCGAAACCAAACGGTGCATGGCGTACAATACGTTTCAATACACTAAGAATGATTGGTTCTCACTTGTCAAAAATTAACCAGAGTTTCCACATAACTAGGCAGCTGCTATCGAAACGGAAAGGAAAGAGGAAAAGTCAATATCGCGGTAATGGAACATGGTCAGCCTTTGGATTCGTTGCACGCCGTAAACTTTGGACTTTGTCAAATACTGATGAGGGAAAAAAGTTTGAAAATTTCATTAAATTACGAAACAATATGGTTACTGGTTGCTTGACAGCAAGTCTGGAAATATTGTAAATTATTGTAATGAGGCATACAAGATTTAGTGTAGTTTACATACTACTGTACGTGTACAAATGTAAGTACTAAATTGTCAACTTAATTATATTCAGTTCCATTCATTTATTCAGTTTTGAACCTAATTGTGACCGACTCTGGCAAAACCCGACGCTTCTCGGCATTTCCCATTACGTGATATGGGCCCACAACCTTAAAAAATGGCCTCTGGGACCAACTTGAAAATTTGGCAGAATCAACTTGAACATCGGGATACATTCAAGATTTGTTTTGTTGTTTGAACTGTCTCAAAATTCCTCATATTATTGACAAAAAATTAAATAATCAACTAGTTTGTCAAACTTTAAAGACCAATAGCTCCATTTCACTTTTTCTGATCTGTCATACATGTACTTTAATTGGTCATAACTTCGCCAAAAATTATCAGAATTTCCTCAAACATGTTTTAAACATGTTAAAAGTACCTTTTTGTATGCACACTAAGCTGATACCAAAACTTAAATTTTGAGTTTTCATCACAAGTGTTGGGTTTTGCTGGAGCCGGTCACAATTTCATTGAGTTATTTCTCACATTGTAGCCTACCGGTACATTGTACATATATGTACAAAGTACTGCTTAATAGCACAGATAAATAATGCTAAGCAAAACAGTTTACTGTAGTATGGTAATATCTTGTGTCATTTCTAACTCTGTTGATTTTCACTGGTACGCTGCTAAGTTAAAGAGCACAAATATGCTAAGCAGTATTTACTATAGGGATGGGAATTTAAGGTTAATTCAGAAACCGGTTTGCAATTATTTAAAGTGTCGGTTAACCATTAGGCCAACACTAAAGATTGTTGCTGGTGTTTATACTATGCATGTGCAATGTAAACAATACACTGTACCTCTAGGCCACCAAAATAATCATTGAACCTTTATCTGGTCAAAATTTTACTACGACCCCATAATGTATTTAAATTCTTTAAAATTGGGTTTCGTTTAAACGTTCGGCAAAACCAGTTTTTAAATCTGTTTTCTGGTTAAACGTCCCATCCCTAATTTACTACCAAACAAAGTGTACACAATCTAAGGATTGGGTCCCGGGCAAATTTCTTAAAGCTGTTTCTAAAGCACAACATTTTACTTGGCACAAAATTGTGTTTACTTTGCAAAAATAGGTTACCAGCATATACATGTACCAGTCAAAATGTTACGGTACAATATGTACATGTACATATGTACGTTAAGTTGTGTTCTTGGAAACTACATGTAGCAGAATACCAGTTAATCATATTCATATTCATAATACATGTACACATCTCATACGATTTTACATTGTAGCTGGTAAAGCAAATTTTAGTGCACCTTTATGAAATTGGTCGCTGCTGACATGTAGATATTAAAGGTCATAATGACCAAATATTTTACTTTTTAAATGAGTTACCGTACATGTACTGGTTAAATGCCATGTACCGGTACCGTATCTTTAAAGGTCCGGTATCATTTGCAAGATGATACTTTTTACACAAATTTTGAAATAAGGGCATAGGATTAACACAATGCAGATATCTATGCATCAATGCTAACAGAAAACTGTTAAAATCTATGCATGCTCTTTGTGTTAAAGGCAGTACACATGATTGGTATCTCGAAGAATCACAAATGTTCACAGATTTACACATTTATAACTTACACGATATAAACATGATGATGGTAGAAAACTTTTTCTAAAAAGTGTTTTGTCTGAAGTGCTTATAGTCTTTGAGAAATGAGCAAAACAATTTTTTCGTCTCGCGAGACGTAAATTCAATTCGCCCCAAAACCATTTCGCCCTGGACCACTTCGTCCTGAACCACTTCGCCCAAGTGCCATTTCGTCCCCCAAACCACTTCGTACAAACTTTAACACTACTTTGCCCAAAAGCCACTTCACCCCAAAACAACTTCACCCTAAAACAACTTCGTGCACAGGCACGAAGTTGTTTTGGGGCGAAGTGGCTGTAAACCAGTTTATGACTGTTTTCTCAAAAGTTAGACGAAGTACGGAGCTGGTTTTTGCTCGGGTTGTTTTTTATCATGAATATCTTCAATTACACAGGGGGATAAAACTATTTGTAACAGTTTACCAATCATGTATACTATCTTTAAGTGAATGGTAAAAGTGTGTGCACACACATTTAAAAAAAAAAAATTTGTTCAGTTGTTAATTTCTAACAGAAAATACAGAAATGTAGCACCTTGGACAGAAATAAATTAGCTACCACTGCTACATGTAGTAGTATCAACACTCTGAGTACAATGTAATTTTTTTTCTCTTCTTGTCAATGCATGAAGTTAAAATTTGGGTCATGCAAACGATAAAATGGCCTTTATTAAAATAACAGAGATTGCATGCAAATTTGCACAGTTCTGTTATTACTCATACAGGTACGGTACCGTACCTGCCACGCACCTTTTATAGTCTGTACTCTGCAGCATGTGCAGCAGTGGACTATTGTACCATTGAAGTTGCGTATGCCGTAGATATGTACACAAATTTACGCAATCGTCTCCACGGTCACAGAGAGTTGAATGGTACACTTCAGACTTGGCATGCTTCCAAAATCCCCTGCCAACTCCCAAATATAAACACACTCACGTCACTTGATTATATATTGATCTTTTGTTGTCGGGAGGTGGAAGTCCATATTTCTTAAGAGATGTGCAATATGCTGTATGGTACAAAGTCAAAGACAAAATCATTGTTTACAATCTTTTAAAAATTCAAATTGAGGTCGCGGTGCTTGGGACAACCCTCTTAATGCTTAAAGCCCCAGTACATCATTTGTAGTTACCCAAAATTTTACTTCACGAGTTGACAAGAAAAACCTGACTAAATGTGTTGATAGCAATGGTAAACACCACATGATTTCTGACACCTTTTAAAATGGTACCTTTGTGGGAGAAATTGCCAAATGAAGGTGCTTTAAAAAAAAAAGTCTCCAGACAATTTGTTTCACCATTCATTCAAGTTTCAACACACACAAAAAAGAAACCAAGCATGGATTTTCAGGTTTTTTGAAGTATTACTGCATCATTGGCTGAAATTTAAGGCATATCCCCCACCCCTGGCATATCCCTGGCATATCCCCACCGTGGCATATATCTCCCACCCCTGGCATATATCCCCCACCCCTGGCATGTATCCCCCACCCCTGGCATGTATCCCCCACCCCTGGCATGTATCCCCCACCCCTGGCATGTATCCCCCACCCCTGGCATGTATCCCCCACCCCTGGCATGTATCCCCCACCCCTGGCATGTATCCCCCACCCCTGGCATATATCCCCCACCCCTGGCATACTGGTATATCTCCAACCACTTAGGGCACTTTGACCTACCGGTAAATTGCCTCTCTCCACCCAGGAGGAAATAGGTACAGTACCTGCATGGGTAGTGAAGGCTGATGTGTTTAATTAGCCCCTGTGTGCATAAGCTGCACCGGACTGCATACCCCTCAGGGAGTTGAGGATTAATGAATATTACTGAGCCCAATGACCAGGGGTAATAGTGTGACAACACCTTGAGCATCCTTGGGATGGATATGTACGTAATATAAATGTTTCTAGTACTGCATGTATCTTTATTCCGCACATCTGGGGCATCCTGATTTTTGGGTGAAACCAAAAAATGTTCTTTGTAAAGTGCAGGGATGTGATTGTTCCGGTTTTTCCCGGAATTTTCTTTTGTCTCATTGGTTTGTGACAAAGACTATTCCGGGAAAAACCGGAACAAATCACATCCCTGCAAGTGACAGAGGCTCAAAGCGCCCTCTGTTGGCCATTTACAACATAACCAAAATAAACCAGGGATCCCTGGAACTGGGCCAAGCTTGCAATTGTTTGTTGGCTCTGTGCCAGGTTTTTCGGTAATAGACAGGATGTATTCAAAGCAGGCTTCCCCCAAAACGTTTCAAAGTGAATGTGGATGTGACGACATTTCCTCAAGCATATGGGACCATTTCCTCACAGTTTCATACATGTATGTACGGTATTGCGAACATTTTGTGCTGGACTCAATTCTGCGCCACTAAATTTGGTTAAATTGACAACATTGTGTAAGTTCAGCTAAGATCTGCACAGATCTGGATCTGGATTCGTTGGAAACAAACACGCCCCTGGTAACAAGTCCCGGGTGCCCTTATACAACATGTACAGTATGACCGAAACTAGGCCTCTGACTATGTACACAAAAGTACATAATGTATATTATTACTTTCGGTGCAATATAGCCAGGGAATTACATGTAGCCTGAAAATAATTTGTTCGGGCGCTAACAGTACCTGTAATGATTTTGTCCGGGCACTCCGCCCGGACAAAACCGGCAGTGGAGATCACTGCAATGGTAACCTTGGTAACACACAAAGGGTGACGTTTGTACATGTAGTCCACATGTACATGTATGTATGTACTTTACGTACAAGAGGCCTACATTTGTACGTGTACAGACAGTGCTGCGCTGCACATACATACATTTACATGTATGTACGTACATGTACACATACTTTGTAGGCCTGTACAGTACATGTATGTATGTGTTTTTGTAATATGTGTGCATACATGTACTGTATACGTACATGTATGTGTACGGTTACATGTATGTGTACGGTTACATGTACTGTACTACATGTATGTATTATAGTGTGTACAGTAGCATGAGGGGTTGAGGAATGACCGATACGAAGAGCATTCTATAAATAGATTATCAATAGGAAATGTGGCTTGACAGCCGACCCATGGGCTTCCTGCCGCAATTGCAGACTACCTAGGGCTCTTCTGGGGAATTGTGGCTTTGCAATTGCCAGAGGGGGCATTTGTATCAACTTGTCAAAATGTACATTGTAAGAATGTAGCTTGTAAGATTGTTCAAGAACAGCGTAACGTTCTATTTTGAGTGAAGATAAAAACATCTGTACGGCTACCGGTAGGTAAATTTTCCCA
Organism: Henricia sp. BOLD:AAB3569; assembly: GCA_037783545.1. Taxonomy (NCBI): domain Eukaryota; kingdom Metazoa; phylum Echinodermata; class Asteroidea; order Spinulosida; family Echinasteridae; genus Henricia; species Henricia sp. BOLD:AAB3569. Next base: position 827,004 of record JBBELK010000715.1, read on the forward strand.
GTTGCCAAATGCTCCATTTCACTTTTTAAAGGTCCTACAAGTACATGTACATGTACATGTACATTACAATGACATCTGACAACAAATTTTCAAAATTGCAACAAATTTATGCTCGCATTGTACATGTAGTAAGTAGTTTGCTACATTTTTATGTACATGTATGTACAGTTACAATTTTATGTACGTCCAGTTTCCAAAACACTTATAAATTGGTTTATAGTGGAATGCCAGATTTGAAATACATGTAAGTCAGGCATTGATTATAAATTTGTAGGCCTGTGAGGCCAATGTACTACATGTATGTCCTCATGCCCTGGGGCCAATTTCATGGCGCTGTTTAGCACAAAAAAATTGCTTAGCACAGAATTTGTTTGCTTTGTAAAAATGCGTTACCACCCAAAATTGTATGTCAAATTGTGTTTTTAGAAACAGTAGCAAAATCAGTACGTACCGGTAAATACACATCACATACGTGTACGGTGTTTTGGCCGGCAAACCATTTTTGCAAAATAAAGCAAATATATTTTGCGCTAAGCAATGTTTTGTGCTTAGAAGTGCCATGAAATTGTGTTGAAAATGTGTTGGCCCCGATGCTCCTTCATACAGTTTCTGAGACCAACTTGGTCAGCATGCAGCTACACATGTATTCTCTTAAATTTCATAAGACTTGTACATGTATGTATGTTGGCCGTGGTGCCCCTCCAGTTGGCTTCAGTGCTCCTCCAGTTGGCCTCAGTGCCCAGGCCTCCAGTTGGCCTCAGTGCCCCTCCAGTTGGCCCCAGTGCCCCTCCAGTTGGCCTCAGTGCCCAGGCCTCCAGTTGGCCTCAGTGCCCCCTGAAATTCAGACAAAATCAAGGCCAGGGTAACCTGCCCCTCATTTTTATAATGCTGATACAGTACTTAGTACCGTAATAATAATAAAACTGCAGTTTACCCCATCAAACGAAAGATAAACAGTATCTCCATTTGCCAGCCAAGTTTCACTTTTCAGGGTATAACCCACACTTCCTCTGTAATATTAACAGCCTGCGTTGGGGCTAACCCACTTTTGTAATGCATCTGCAGAAGGGAAACTAGACAGGCTTCCCCTAGTTTGACATTTGAGCTCTAAAGTTCGCATTCATGAGAGGAAGTGTTGGTCTTATCAAATCTTTAGGGGACGTTGCTGTTGACTGGTGTGTGTTTAGTTGTCTAGCTGTGAGGTTATAGAGGCAGTACATGTACAGTATGTGTGTTTCGGTTTTTGAGGAGAGTCGGATGTCTTGCTCATTTTGTCAGACTTGATTCTGACTCAGTGAACCTAGGGGTGTTGAGGAAAGTCCTGGAAAAGTGAAGCGCAAAGTCCACAACAGCCTTATGGGAGTTTTGACGGACTTGTACCGGTAGTACATGCAGTGTGAGTTTTATTCTGCAGGCTACCGTAGGTGACATGTAAGCAAAGTTTATGTAAAGTTTGTTTGTTGTTCGCTTCATACATGTACATGTATCTTTGGAAGTGTACTGGGGCCAATTTCATTCCAGAGCGCGCACATCGACACGGCAACTCGGTAAAGCCTGGAGTACCGGTACATTGACCTTGCAGCTGGAATAAACTGTTGCTTGCAGTTGCTGTCGATCAGATGCACGCACATGATCAGATGCACGCGTGCAACTGACAGTCAACTATGTACATGTATGTAGACCACAACTGACCACAACTGGGTACAACTAGGTACATGTACCGGTAGTTGCCAGAAAGTAAAACATGGGATTTTTCCAGTTGCCAGTGTCAAGTTCGCGTGCATCTAATTTAAGCAACTGATCAGTAGCTCCTAGTTACCGCAAGTTGCTTCTACTACGTACGGTACATGTAGGTGCTTCCAGTTGTATCTTTGGAAGTGTACTGGGACCAATTTCATGGTGCAGTTAAAGTTTTTGTTCAGATTTTTCCAGAAAATGGATTTTGTTCTAACCTAACAATCATATAAAATACATACATGTACATACATAATTTGTGTACCTCCCCAAAATACTATATGTACATGTATCCATGGGAAGGAAACTGGAAATATATTTGCAATCTCCAATTTGGATGTGGAAGCAAAAAGGTTGGTGTGATCTCTCTATGCTTTGTGGAACGGATAAAATTAGTTTACAAAACATTGCTGGTTTTTTTACGATATCCTTGAAAATAATATGGATTGAGAGTGCGAAATATCAGATTGGTAATGAGGACAAAAATGAGAAATGATATGGTACAATGTACATGTATCAAAATCTCAACACCCATGGGAAAAATGGGGGGTTCAAAAATGTGATGTTCGACATGTTCAAAAATGTGATTTGGACACGCTCCTTTAAAGGGACAGTGTCGTCAGCTTCACCGCGTTTTGAAATTCGGACCGAATTTGAGCCTTAGCGCATGCGCACTGCGACTTTGCTTGCGTATTAAACTTTACCCCAGTGTACGACTGTTGGGCTTATACGGACTCTATGAAAACCTGTTGTGCGTGCAAATGTTGCGCTGCTGATTATGACACGTGAGACTAGAACAAGTCTATGTGGGCGGTGCGGATTATTTATTTCCGGATATATGCCAGGCTAGACGCGCGCGCGCTCGTTACATTGACAAAAGCTCTGCATACATATTTTTGTGTACTGTGCATGTAGCTTTTCACTACTGTACTATAGTACATGTAAAAAAGTGTGTACACTGATTAGATAAATTTTTTTCAAGCAAAAATGGTCGTTAGAATTTATTGTCCAATAGGCATGCTTTTTATATCAACGTTTGGGGAATTTTATCAACTTTGTGAATCACGTCACCCCAAGGTTGCTGAACTTTTCCGTTTTGACGTTGTGGTAAACAATACCTGGACAAACTAGTGCTTTGTGAAATCGAATGAATGGGGCACTTAGTGCGACTGTGGTTTTTTAAAACCGAAATGGTAGGATGGCAGCCAAAATCGTATTTGATGTGTATTGACTGGTATTCAGAATACCAGTCAATACACACCAAATACGATTTTGGCTGACAACTCATTTTTGCAAAATAAGGCAAACAAATTATGTGCTAACCAAATATTTGTGCTATAAAACAGCGCCATGAGCACGTGGGTAGTCGCCATATGTAAACAAACTTGAGACATTGAGATATTTGCGTGAGGCTGCTTCCAAGTCATGTCCAAGGAACCACCCCACCCCTTCACCAAAATAATCACGAAAAAATGAAATGAAAGCGAAGAAGAAACAGATTTGCATTGAGTAGTTTGTGGATTGTGTTATGCAAAGCCGTTATAAATTATGCACCTCCCCAGGCCAACCAGGACCCTGCCGTCACACTGGAAAATCGTGGTTCATGTCGCTTTCTGTGACCATTTTATGTGATATTTTAATCGATACTGATTTCGAAAACAAAATATTCACAATGTTTTACGCCACTTTATCTGACTTTTCAACATGTAGGCCTACATAGTACAAAAAGTCATGTACACGTCCGTACGTACGTATATGTACGTCTAGTCTACGTACATGAACATATTCCTGCAGGCCTAGCCTGCCAGACAAGAGGCGCGCGCGCGCGGTGTTTATGACTTGTGCGGTCGGCCAGGTCAAAAGTTCATCAGTTGCTGCTAAAAATAGGAATGGAGAATTGAGAATCAGCAAGAGGGCTCACTTCAAAAACTTCATCCTTGTACTGACGACACTGTCCCTTTAAGCACAAACAATTGCTTAGCACAATTTCTGTGCTTTATAAAAATATTGCAAAAATGGATTGCCAGCCAAAATCATTTACCGTATACCGGTACATGTATTTACTGATATTCTGCTGTTGTTTCAAAGAACATAATTTGACATAAAATTGTGGCCGGATGACATTGTAAAATTTGATACATTTTACAAAGCAAAGAAATTCTGTGCTAAGCAAATTTTTGAGCTTAGCAGCACCATGAAATTGGCCCGTGTTGTGTACCAACATGTATAGTGTCCTCAGGCTTTATTTTTCTTCATTTTTGTATGATTTTGCAGAGCAACGCGAAGAAGTGGAGCAGTTAATTCGAGATGGTGGTCCTTCAGATCCAAAGAAACAAGGTGTGTACCGGTATCTACTTGCATATGGGTCTTTCCATAGTAAAGGGGGAATTTTGGCAACACAAACCATACATGTATTTTCGATGATGTACATGTACATGTACCTTTGTCTGGTCTCAAAATAAAAGAAATAAGTTGAAGTTGTTCCTAAGTTGAACTTAGGCCCAAAACGGGTTACAAATAGTGTGACAACATGCCTTTCTAAAAACCCTGTGTACAAATTTCCAATATACATGTACGCTCGTAACCGGGACGGACACCTTTGTTACATTTTAGGCCGTCCCGGTTACGAGCGTACATGTACACCATGTACCGGTATATTGGAAATTTGTACACAGGGTTTTTAGGAAGGCATGTTGTCATAGTATTTGTAACCCTTTTTGCGCCTAAGTTATCTCTTCAGAACAACTGAAACTCATTTCTTCTATTTTGAGACCAGACAAAGGTATTTTCTGGAAAATTTGGTCTGTGTTGCCAAAATGCCCCCTTTACCGTGGAAAGACTCATCTCTCTCTCTCTCTCTTAGGCCAACATTTGTCGGCCAACAAGGACCAACATGAACTTGTTGGGCATTGTATACATGTAGATGCACTCATCAACACGACTCAATGTACATTCAAAATATCTTGATTGCGGTTGGCTGCTGCTTTCATGTGAGAGGCGTTCTACTCTGCCATTGGTCTGTTTTATCCAACTATCTCGAACATAAACTCCTCAAAAAAAGTTCGGAAAGTCAAGTTTGACTGACGATTTCTCTCTTGTTACTAAATCATTTCCCTTGAATTTGGTATCATTGGAAAGCCCTGTTATTCCTCTTTACAGTGATGTGTCATTTGTTATGATTAATCAATTGGGGGATGTGCAGTATAGCGGAATACAGGGGTGGGTGGAAAGTGAAATGTCACAAAATTCACTGCTATTGTCATGCAGTGCATTCCCCTTTTGCTTAAAGGATGGGAATGTGTCAATGCACTTTTTGACAATAGCAATGCATTTTGTGACATTTCACTTTACACCCGCCCCCGTATTCAGCTGTGCTGCACATCCCCTAATTGCTTAATCATAACAAATGACACATCATCGTAAAGAGGAATAACAGGGCTTTCGAATGATATAAAATTCAAGGAAAATTATTTTGCAACAAGAGAGAAATCGTCAGTCAAACTTGACTTTCCGAACTTTTTTTGAGGAGTTTAGTTGGGCGATAGCTACCGGTACATCGCCCAACTCGTCGGATGATGTTGGACTTTATCCGGAGTGGTGACCACCTCATCAAACTTTAGGTCGGCCGACACTGTCAGACAAATGTTAGTCCTTGTTGGCCAACAAATGTTGGCTCGAGTAGTCGAACCTTTAATGGCCCAATGTATCATTTGCAAGATGAAACTTTTTATGAATTTCTGGTAGTGGTGTGCCAAACGAATTGAATATTCGATCTTCTATAGAATGTTTGAATAACATTTTACTGAATCGAATATTCGGTGTATGACCTTTTTTTTTCATGTGCAAATCAGGCCAGATCAAACCAATACAATGTACATCATCTAGTTCGGAAGTGTTTTAGAATGAATATCCTGTGGGTGAATTACAGGATGTTTTTATTGAATAACTCGGCCCTTTTCGTTGCCGAAACAGCCGCTTTCTTTTATGTCACATTATGTGTCCAACCACAGTCCAGCGTACGAGTTACAACATGGGACTTGTGGTTTTTACAGGGCAGAACCAACATTAATTTATGCAAAAATAGGGTCCATAGGGAAAACCTGAGGGAGTATCATGTACCAACTGTGCCTTATGTACCCCGGTACATACATGTACATGTACATGTACATGTAGCTTAACTGGTAGAGCCAGAGGTGTGTCGGAGGTCTCGGGTTCGAATCCCGATTTAAGGCCCTTATGATTTTTCTCTCATCCCAAGTTTTGTTGCAAAAAGCCAAAAAGTGTACTGCCCCCAACCATATACATGTACAGTACCTCGCATTTTTGCATAATGGATCCCACCCATTCAGTTTTTCCCGTAAAGTACATGTAATCCCAGCTGAATAAACCATAGCTTCAACTTTGTAACTTGTACACTGGACTCGTGGCTGGAAGCAAATCGAGCATGCAAAGAGGCGGCTGATTTGGAATTGAAAACATCCTGCATACCGTACATGTAGCACTCGCGCAGAAAGTACACTCCGAACAACTTTAAGTTCGGATAACAATGCAAAAAAAATGGGCGAACATTTTTGAAAAAGTTTACGGATTGAATATATCGAATATTCGATCGAAAAAATTAATCAAATTTAGAATCGTCAATTATTCGAAAATGCACCTTAGGCCTAATTCCTGGAATAAGGACATAACACATCCAAAGACAAATGTGGGTAAAGTACATGTAGCCTGCAGAAAAATCAGCTACGGCACATGTACCGGTACATACATGTACATAACATGTGTGCATCAGTACTTCAGAAAAACCTTTAAAGGGCCTCTGACATGCTAAATAACTTTTTGCCTAATCTTTGCTTCATATGATGGATTACTTGTTCAACAAGATGCTATTGTTCGTTTGGATGTAAAATCAATAAAAGGTAGCCTTTTTCAACTTTGAAGATTTCATTGCAATAAACCACATACAGAGGGTGCTGTTTGGAGTGCATCACGCAAGGAAGACAGGAGGGAAAAGTTAAGAAAAAACATAAGACTTCAAGTTCGACTTGTGGCAAATTGCTGCGGTTTTCTCCCCCTGTTTTATCATGGCTTACAACAGAAAACATGTAGAACAAACTCAAACAGTCATGGATTACAAAAGTTCCAGGACGTTTGAGAAAAAGGTGGAATCTTCTGTGCACAGTTGAATGTAATTTTCCTGTGTTTGCCTCTTGTGACATCGTGACCTTGGTCATGAATATGCATATTTTCATTAGCATAAAAACTAAAAACCTTAGTTTTAACCCCCAAAACAAGCTCCAAATAGGATTTTTATGATTGTAACTGAGTATATTATAGCATAGATGTCATTGATAAAAATCCCAAATAAGGGGCCCTTTAAAGCCTAGCATACATGTACATATGTACATGTACCGGTACATCGACATTGCAACTGAAAGCAACTCAACAGCAGTTGCTGTCGATGTGTGCGTAGCGCGCTCATCGACAGCAACTTCATGTAATCAGTTGCACAACTACATGTACATGTAGCGGAAACTGGAAGCATCCAGCCATGTCTACATTTCCAGAGCGCGCACATCGACACGGCAACTCGGTAAAGCCTCTAGAGTACATTGACCTTGCAGCTGGAATCAACTGTTGCTTGCAGTTGCTGTCGATGTGCGCGCATCATATGCACGCGTGCAATTGACAGTCAACTAGTTGCATACTTGTACATGTACGCGTACATGTACATATCGACGCAACTGACCACTGCGGGTACAACTATCGAGGTAGTTGCCAGAAAGTAAAACATGGGATTTTCCCAGTTGCCAGTATAGTTGCAAGTTCTTGTACATCGACCTACTGTACCGGTATTGAAGCAACTGATCAGTTGCTCCCAGTTACTGAACTTGCTTCGACGTACATTGTACACTGTACATGTACACGTAGTTGCTGAAAATGCCAGTTGCTTCTAGTTGCTTCAGGAATTGCAAGGTCGATGTACGCTACATGCACATGTACCGTATGCTTAAAATCCATGCATGTTTTTTTTGTGTTCAACATCATTCTTTACTTATTTTGCTGTTGTTCCTGGAATTCATAAAGAAAGTTTCATCTGGCTTTTCTGCAAATGATATACCGGTACATAAGTAATGGGCCTTTAATGTTAAAGTAATCAGTATTACATTTCAGGAATTACATGTATGATGACCTTCTGTTGGTTAGGTAATAAAAACTTTCATAAATCAGCAATAATGGAAGTGATTCATCATTGTGTATTCAAGGAAGCTTTTGGTTTGTCCTTTGGAATGTGACCTCTTTTCCTGCTTAAGGAAATGATCATAAGTGTTTGCAAAATATGGCTCTGGATTTCAACCTACATGTACATAATAATAATAATAATAATAAATACACTTATATAGCGCCAAATCTATTTTTAAAAATGTTCAAGGCGCTTTACATGGGGATAAAGGAGAGAAATTTAACTTTAAAAACAGATACAAATTTAATTAAAATTTAAATATGATCCTACTTAACACAGATACAAACCCACTAAAAAGTTATTCAAAAGCCTTCCTAAAAAAGTAAGTCTTAAGTTTACTTCTAAAAAGATTTACAGTCTCCGCTTCTCGAATGCAAACATCTAGTTCATTCCATACTTTAGGGACAATAGCAGAGAAAGCCCTATCTCCCATAGTGCATAATCTAGTATTTTTGTACCAAAAAAATCAAGTATGTTGGTGTTTCTCGGGTCTAGAGCGCCTTTTGGTGAGCACTGTCAATATTTTCCTATACATGTAAGTGGTTTACATACATGTTCTGTCAACATACATGTACATGTAGAAGAAAAATCTTTAGCCTGTTCTGAGAAGTTAAGCCCCAAAAGAGTAGCTTTGTTTACAAAACAGGACAGACAAAGATGTCCCACAAGTGTCTGTATTTGTTACGTACATGTACATGTAATTTAATGGGAAACTTGTGTAGAGAGATTATACATGTACATGTAAATACATGTAGAAAGTTATGTTTTCAGACTATACATGTTCATGTCAGCCGACAAAATTGGCATGATCGGTCTGTGTAAACCCTTTTTTTGGCCGATCGGCCAACAAAACCAGTGGCCGATCGGAGTCTGACATTCCAGACTCCCGTCGGCCGATAAAATCGGTGTCGGGCTGTGTAAACGTGGTGTCGGGCTGTGTAAACGCGACACCGATTACGTCGGCCGATACACTTACGCATAAAAGGACGTGCAAATCGCCAATTACCGGTAACTGAGTCTGTTTCAACATCTGGTTAACATGGCGAGCGAGTTGCCCGATAATTACGGCGCTCTGTGAGTGCCATCGTACTTGTTTAGATACCGAGATAATTTACTTACAAAATATTTTGAGAAAAGATATACATGTATATACCGGTACATGATGTATGTGGAACCATTTGCATGGTTCTTGATTGCCAGGGGATCTGGATCTGAAAAAAAACAATGTACACATGTACATGTACCGGTAGTTGATGTACATGTACATACATGTACTGGTATTGTACGGTACCCTTAATTGCCAACATGCTCATAATTTTCAGAAAAATTATGGTAATATTTTTATGCACATGGACTCCCCACAGGGCAAACTGTATCGTTTCCAGAAACAGTTAAATTACTTTCACACAAACAGCCTTACAGTAGGTCATTGTCTAATTTTTTTTGTTTTTTTCAGATGAAGATCCATCCATTAAAACATCCAGGCCCACCACTGCCCCATTGCCCTTTGAAAAACACAAGCATAAAAAGGGAAGAAAACAACATCGCTCGAGGAACACAGTTAAAGTGAAGATTGCCAAGGTCCGCAGCAAGCACATGACTAAGGTTCTTCAAGCAAAGGAGCTCCCAGTCAACGAAAAATCCGAGGTCAAAGAAGATACACTAAGTCAAACTTCAAACAACAATGACGAACGCTTTGCTGAGAGTACATGTAAGGAATTAAAGTCTGTAGATTTGATGGCCGATGTTGGATTAGAGACACCCTGTGATAAGTTCACTGAAGCTGACAAATTTAAAGATAAATATGACATGATTAAAGAGAGGAGCTTGAAACGGGCAACAAAAGTCAAGCAGACTATCCAGGACAAAGGTAAAGAAAGAGACGGCGAGGATATCCCTAAGAAGGTCACGGAAAGTCCCAAGAAAACACCAGTCTCGCCAGTAAAGGACTCGGAAGGATTAAAGCAAAAAAGCCCAGAAAAAACTGAATCTTCTCCCATGCAGTACCAACTGAAACAATCAGATTCTCAGAGAAAGTTCTCGGAGAAGGAAATTGGCAGGTTACCCAGTCAAAACTCTTCAAATTATGCTCAGAAGGCTGCTAAGGGACGACAGCGCTCAGTGTCTGAAGGGATGCTACATGTAACTCCCCAAGAAACACTCTCAAAGCAGCAAGCTCTAGAAGCTCTGTTACAAATAACTGGAGTTGAATTTAACACAATGAGCAAAACACCATCTAGTGAGCAACGCACACCAAGTCAAAAAATGACAGCTGTGACTAATTTAGCCTCTTTTGCACCCCGTACTTTACTCACTGGTTTGAACTTGAACAATAGCACTGCAGGGACAATCTCTGAGGTAGATAAAGACTTCATGAACTACCACCTGCCATCAAACTCACTTGAGGAACAGGGACTAAAACTGGTGTACACAACACATGCCATGGGGAACACCAGCCAAGACCAGATAAATTATAGTTCTTTTCGTTCGAGGACAAACAGCACAATGAGCAATGCATCTGATTCTACAGATGACCCTACTGCCAAAGATTCCCAGAAATTATGTAAGAAGCTTGGTCGGCATGTCTGCCAGTTTTGCGGACGTCGATGCACAAAACCAAGCGTCTTAAAGAAGCACATCCGATCCCACACTGGGGAACGTCCCTACCCCTGTGCTCCGTGTGGCTTCTCTTTTAAAACTAAGAGTAACTTGTACAAACACTGCAAGACTAATGCACATGCAATAAAAGCAGGGCCTACCCCAAACTCGGATGACCTCTCCAAGCTAACTTCAGCTGATCTTGAAGAAGACGATTCTGAAGAAACTGAAAGTGAAGACGAGGTCACATGTGATACTACAGTGTGTCTGACTGAACGATGTTTGCACCAAGATTATGATGCTTCCTTACCCTACTCAGAACTTGAGGATAAACTTGCCAAACAAGCCTACATTCCCGCAATGCAAGTACCTGGAAGCCTAGACGCAGTACCAGTTATTCCCAGACAGCTTGTAGACAGCCAAAGGAACAAAGAAATCATCTCAAGACATTCCAGTAATGGGGTTTATTCCCAAAGTCCAGTACTATCAATGGAGATGCCTATTCCACGTACATGTATATTACTTCCAAATCGGTCCTCAATCTCATCTGAAATCTTATCAAGTAGTAGGCCATCTTCGGCACCATCTGCGCCTCTCGTTGAGTTTCCAAAATCGACCAGTACACAGCAAGCCAGACACCTAAAAACAGATGCCAGCAAGGATGAAGAGGTGGTGTTGTCAGCCTCCGGGGCATCCTCAAACCAGCTTCTGAAGTCGATACTTCCTGGTGAGCTTGCTGGTTTCCGTATTGATATGGAAACCAGACGGGCCATTCCTGTTCTTAATCCTCAACTTGGAACCTCAGGAGCACCATCTACAACACAGTCAGGGGAAGGAGCATCTTCACAGCATGGACAACTTCTCATCCCATTCACAGGGTTCAATATCGTCAAATCAGGTGGTCAGTATCATGTGCAGATCCCTGTTCAAGGCATCCCAGAAGATTCCTTGACCATGAGTCTTGACAGTGAAGCAGGCTGTAGTGCAGATGATTCTGGCAGCAGTTCAAGCCACGCAAAGGGCATATCTAAGGAGAGTTTACAGGAGAGAATCCAGTTATTGATTTCTCAGAACCGTGCTATTGTGGATAATACTGTCTTGGAAGCTGTGAAACCAAGAAGAACAAGTGCTTCACGCCGAGACAGCGAGAATAATTCTCCCCGTGTAGAAAGCTCATCAGACCACATCAACGACGGAAAGATAATGGAAAGACAGTGGGCTAATCCATCAAGCTTTTCTGACTTTGGAAACCTTCTGAGTAAGCACAGGAAAGATTCCTTGTCAGAAGCCAAACCCACTCCTCCATCACATTCACCAATGGCTGCCTACCCTTGGCCATCAGAAAGGAACCTTTTGGAGAGAGTTTTGAAGTCCCAGCAACAGAATCCTCTGCTAGGTATCGCCAGTACTGAAAAGCACGTAATAAACCCATTGATTGATCCCAAGACAGCCAAACTGCACCTTTCAACCATGCAAACAGGGCCTTCCTCGGACAATAGCAACTCCATCAAAGATCTACTGATGCAAGACAGACCTCATAGGTTGGCACAAATCGCCCAACACTCACCTGTTCATGTGTATGCCGATTCCCCGGGTGGACGAGGATCCCCCGGAATGCGATTCTTCCCTGGAGTCTCATGGCCCTACTTTCCCATGGGAGACTCAGCTGTGAGTCAGTTAAGAGGTGCTTTACAACAACGACCAGGACTCGAAATGCAGGGTCCAGTGTATGGTGCATCGCACAATATAGCAGAGGATGTAAACATTTCTCAGAGGATCTCAGAATTACGAGGTACAGGCCGCAGGAGAAAGTACAAATCTGAGAGTGATGCTTTTGATGTTATGCCTTCCGGCCCTTCGTCTCCAAAGAGAAAGGCGAGAAAAATTAAAGACATTCCCACTGCACTGTCGCCATTAGCCGCAAACATACAGCATCAGGAAACCAACATGACTTCGTACAGACCGACAGAGACTCAAAGGGGTACAGATTTGAAGTCGGCTTCCATTCCTCATGCGTTTGCTTCTTACCCTGGGCAGATACCATCTCAACAAACTTCATTTAGGTCTCCAACAACCCACCACATGACTTATCGAAATGCGTTGACGTCGGAGTCGGTGTCTTTACCTGGCCAACCAAACATGTCAAGTCCTGGACAAGTGCACTCATCGCAGAACATAAAATCACTCCAGAGGCACTTGTCTCCATTGCCGAGTCACGTAACACCAGTGCAGCATTCTTTGAGTCCACTGACATCAATGCCCCATCAGCTGACGATGGCACAAGGTCACCTCGCACATTACCCGAGACCAGTGATGTCGGGACAACGTCATATGCCCACACTATCGGGGAATCTCCCTTCAAATTCCGTTTTTCAATGTGGCTATCCACCTCGAGGTACATCAACTGAAATGTTTGCTCAGAGCACTCGTTCATCAACCCGTAATTCAGGTGTTCACAGTCAAACACTGCCAGCGTTATCAGAAGTGTCTGTCATCCAGCACACGCGAACTCAAAGCAAGGATGAAATAATCAACAAGGAGCTGAAGCTTGAAGTGAGTCAGGCAAGAGTTGATGAATCCAGGCCGTCTGTTTGGCCCTACCAACATCCTCTTCCAGTGCCGATTCAACATGCTTCCCCATCAAGCCAAGGTCCACACTTATTGGCAGTAGCTTCAAGGAGTTCTGATTTATCTTCAGATGCTAGTAACAGGAAACCTAGCTTCTCAACAGCCGAAGAAATGCAAGCAGCTAAGAAACGTGATCAGCAGTTGAAGCCCCTTTGGCCCGGCAATGTCACAACAAACAAACAGCAGAAATCTGATCACGAAGCTGTCAATGCAACACCAATTGCAATGCAGTTACTAGCAGCAGTTGCCAACAGCTCATCATATTCACCAAAACTCAGTCCAAGAAGACCTAAGGATGACCACATTACAGGTGAAACAGACGTGGGCTCTTGGTTATTGCCAAATGTACCAAAGAGAAGCAATGGACCGGTTACCAGAATTAACATTCCAGGCAGTCACATGGTTGCCTCTTCTCGAGAGTCACATAAACAGGATGTAAGAGTGATCCCCGAAAAAGAACTGAAAGACTGTGGATCCCCAGAGCTCAAAAAAGTAAAAATGGAAGGCAGTTCTGTACACGGTAATCCCAAATCACCAAGGAGTGACTCAAGAGCACCAGTTAGTAATTCCAGTGGACAGAGTCTAACTACATGTAGTTTACCAAGGGTCCCAGCATCTCGGCGGCATTTAACATTAGACCTCAAGTCACCACTGACGTCACGTGTGAAGTCACCAGGAGCTTCTGAATCCCCAAAGCCTGCGCTGCAGATTGATCCAAAAAGTCTGCTCACCCCAGAAGCACTTTCAATTGCCGAGTCGGTCATGAAGCTTGCGTCTCCCATGAAGACCAATACTCCCATCACTCCAGTTGAATCAGCACGGGAACTCGGAAGATTAATGGCACATGCTTTCCACAATGCTGGAGGGAAGGTTGAGAGCTTGATAACCTCCACTCAAGGCACGATGATGATAGGTCCTATTGCAACCCCAACACCGGGATCAGGAAGCGGCTCAACACAGTATTTTATTATCCCATCCCCATCTACATCACAACCTCCATCAGGCTTTCCAGGCCCAAATTCATTATTTTCTCCTACCGCAAGTACAGCTTCATCATCACTAATTTCACCCTTGAGAAGTCCGTTGAGAAGTCCGTTGGCAAGTCCTGCAGCAACTCGTGTAACAACATCACAGGTCCAAAGCACACAGCAATGTGTCACCACTGATCAATCTCTGCGCTTTAAACGTGTTCCACCACAAAAACCTGATTGTCTTGGAACGTTTGAAAAGCACATCCTACGCCATGTTAAGATGAATTCGCCATTGAAACGGAGAATCATTTACTCCAAGCTGTCTCGGAGCATGGCACGGAACTCTGAGATCACACAGACGACTTCCTGCTGTGTAAAACGACCACAACCAATGTATGTAGAACAAGGCAACAATAGAAAGATTTCTATGTATTCCAATTGGAGACCTGGAGGAACCTGTCCTAATCCCCTCGGAATATCATGGAAATCCCATATTGCTTTGTACGACAGTGGGAGAAACAAAAAACCAAGGTTTTACTATGTCAACACCAGTATATCACCACCTCAAGGAGGAATTTATTCTGATTCAGCAGTTTCTCAGACTGCACCTGATAAAACACTAGCAGAAGCCCAACATCACTCCGATGTATCTACATGTACATCTGAATCATCAGTGCCAGGATCTACACTGGATAATTCGTTGCTAGAAACCCGCGCACTCAAACTTAAGGAGAGAAGGCTAAAGGATGCTTCTGAACAGAATGAGCCGAACCGTATTCAGATATTTACAGGAGGCTTCAAATCTAATGAGGATTATGTCTACGTCCGAGGTCGTGGTCGTGGAAAGTACGTTTGTGAAGAATGTGGCATTCGGTGCAAGAAACCCAGCATGTTGAAGAAACACATCAGGACACATACCGACATGCGACCTTACCAATGCCAGATTTGTAATTTTGCATTCAAGACTAAGGGAAACCTTACGAAGCATGTGAAGTCAAAAGCGCACAGCAAGAAGTGCATAAAGAGCGGTATCCCCGTGGACGATCAGTCGTGCATGGAGCACCAGTTTTCGGATGCCGACGACGAAGACACAGATTCTGCAGATGGTGATACCACGGATGAGGAGGATGATGAAGATGAAGACGATGACATCTCGGAAACTCACTCGGAAAGCGCAGTCCCTGTTGCAGGTGCAGTTCCTCATCGAGAACGCTACAGCTCTGTCCCCAACATCCAAGACATGCCTGACAGTTTGGATGGGCAGGGACGACCCCTGGTCTGGCACCAATACCATCCAGGACATGTAAAGAAGGGACAAAGTGGTCTTCAAGACGGACCAAGGAGAGACTCGACAGGCTCTATCACTACCTCAAATTCCTCAAAAGCCGAGGCATCGATACATGACGATTCTGAAGGCAAGCAACCTGTCAAACTGTCGCGATTGGAAGTTGTTGGTAAACTTAGCCGGCACCTTACCAACAGGCATCAACAGAGTCTGGAGAAGGCACAACAAGCATCAGCACTTACTAAGACAGCAGAGGACAAAGTTGAAGCCGGCAGCAGATTGTTTGAAATTTCACAACTGCCACTTTTTCATTCAAGTCTTCTTCCCCAGCCGATTAATCCAGCACGCCTGCCTCTGGCAACAGAAAGTAAAAATATTACACAGCCTCCAGCACCTCCAATCTTGGACAAGTATGGGCACATTGTCCTAACCATGTCACGTGCATCATCGAGCCAATATCGCCTGTCAACTACAGTACAGAATAACCTTAGTTCCAGAAGCAAGGTAGGAGGTACTAATCCGAGCATGACAGTCATCCCATCACCATCTGCCTCCATGCAAGCTTCATCCAATTCGGGTATGGAATTATGGACCTACCAGCCTGGCACTGTGACACCCACAGCAGAAATGCTTCCTTCTCAAAGCAAATCTGAAAAGACCGGTACTGCCTCCAATCTTACTACCTCAGAGACACTGCCAATTAAAGATCATGTGCCAAGTTTTGTAAGAGCACCAAGTTATACGACTGCCAGTGTTCGTCAGCCAAATTCCCATGCAACCTCAGTTGACTTTCAACCCCAGCAAGAATCTGTTCGGATTCCAACGGCAACCGTTCCACCAGGAGCATCCAACTTGGTTGTTGGTGTGTATCCGATGCACACTTTGTCAAACAGACAGATTCAGGAAATGTTTCCTCCATATGCAGTTGCTAGAGAGGCGAAAACAATGGGGCTTGCCAAGTCTGGAATCCATCAAACTAATACAGGAGAATTTCCTCAACAACAGAGAAATGTGTTTTTCCCTACCTCGCAAGATCCTCTCAAGTCATCTGCCCTTCCAACTCCGGATCCTGACAAGCAAGTTTTGACTCATTCATTGACCTTTCAGACGAAAGCACAGCTTTCTCAAAGGGGTCACTCAAGCAGATTTGCTCCTTATTCAACAAGTACGTCAACCAAAGGCATTCCCCCTCCGATAATTGTGGAGGTTATATCAGACGATGAGGATGAACATGGCCCAAGAAAACAGAAGCTTGATCCCTTGCACCACAATATCAGAGTTTCAGGAAGCATAAGATCTTCGGCCAACTCTTCAACTCCATCATGGATGTCCGAACCAGGTAGTGCCATTAAGCAGCTGCTACTCGCTAGACAACCTCTAATTCCTCCTTCGCAAGATGTCTCAAAACCATCTTTCTTTTCACCATTTCTACCACCTTCTCTGGTATCTCCAAAATCGACCAAAAGCAGTCCCAATTTGACATTGAGCAGTCCTTTTCAACCATTAGTCTCGCCAATGATACCTTCCAAAATGATGCAGCTGCCGCCAACGATTCTTTCCCAAGTGAGGTCTCCAACAGTGCAATCTTCAAATTTCTCTCTCAAAGAGGAGCTCAGGAAGTCCCCAGAACCATTTGTTCCACCCGTTGCTCGTGGAAAATCTCAATTTCAAATGACTCCTCCACAATCTCGCGTCGTAGACAAACAAGGATGTGAGGATCAGCCACCGGTTGAGGTAGCAGAAGAACTTGTGGCTTCTCCAACTCAAATCGGGAATCACAGATGCCCAAACTGCAGTAAAGTCTTCTTGAAGCCGAGCCAGCTGCGAATTCACATGCGCATTCATCTTGAAGAGGACCCCTTTTCCTGCCCGGAATGTTCACTGTCTTACCCAACCAGACTTTTGTTAGCCAAGCATGAGAGATCAGAGGAGCACCTGTCGAAAGTAGACGCTGTTGAACTGCCATCTGCGTCCAATGAAAGCGACCCACGTCCTTTCAAGTGCAAGGAATGCCAGATTGCATTTAGGATTCCGGGTCATCTAGCAAAGCACCTCAGATCAAGAGGTCACCGTATGACTTTAGAGAGGGAGGGCAAGCTGCTAATTCCTAAGGAACCGATCAGCCCAGGCATCAGTCAAGGAGATCTTGTCATTGATGATTCCCACCGACCCTCCAGTCCAGCTGGATCATCCGACAAAACTGATAGTGCCAGCGAGGGTGAAGATGCAAGTCCTATGGAAGTCATCTCAAGAGCTTGAAAGGTACTGCACAGTAGTTCATCCAAACTTGGAATGAGAGAAAAATCATATGGGCTTTAACGGAATTCGAACCCAAGATGTCTTACTCACAGATGCTCTACCATCTAAGCTACATTAGAGCTTATAGCTCAGCCTTACAACTCGGCTTTTAGAGCATCTGCTCGGTGAGTCAAAGGCCTCAGTTTTGAATCCCGATAAGACCCATATGATTCTTCTCTCATCCAAAGTTTGGTTGTTCATTTCAGTGCTGATTAGGCATCTTTCTAAATGTTGCATTGGTTTTTATGTTATTGAAAAGTAACAAAGGTTATCTAAAAAAAAAAAGTGTTTTTTTGCCCAACATTCACCGATGGGTTTATTCGCAATGTTGGAACAAGTCACCCAAGGTGCTCGAGTCTCAAGTCAAATCAATTTGCCGTTGAGTCCCAAGACAAGTTGTTTGGCATCAATTCAAGTTACATGAAGGCATGTTGGTCAAGTCAGCCGATGAATTTTAAGTAGCTGTTCACATGACATTGCTAACTGTCCAGTGTGTGTCAAATCTCGCAGATATGATGATTGCCAATTGAGAAGAACTGCTTTTGCTCTCTCTTATCGCATGTTTTGAAATCGTCCTGGACTGAGTATGTCTTTGCTGGAGTTTACTTGCAAGACTTCATGTAACTCTGAGCACGTTGAAGGAGGCTAATGTTTCTAGCTGATATCAAATGGAAGACCCTTCAACTTGGAAGTTCTCAGCTTTTCTCAGTTGAAAGATTTAGCTGTTCGGAGTATTTGCAAGTCAATTACAAGCCAGTCACATGTCAATTACAAGTCAACATTTTTACTGTTGTGCTGCATAGTTTGGGATTATTTGTATTTAGTGGGACAATAATTCCTAATTCTTGGGGGCAAAAAAGTTGTGCATTCTAAAAAGAAAAAGAAACAAAATAGAAATTGTGCATTTAATAAAAGGTTTACTTTTATATTACTTTCGTCCAAGATGGAAAATTTAATGTGAAAAGAAATGGCATAGAACTGATTAGAATGTGTGAACAGTAGGCTTGGGCGACTCCAGCATTTTCGGAGTCGACTCCGATTCCAAAACAAAATCACGATTCCATTCGGAATCGATTCCATTTTTCACGGGAATACATCAAATATACTGAGTGTGTTTAATAGGTAAATGAGCTTATTGTGCCGACGACGACCAAATTATTGGTACCGAGTGGCACTATGCGTCTCCGAAATGATGCTGGCCTGTACCACACACTTTCTTAATAATGTGGAAATTATCAGAGGCTAAATAGAACAAAAGTTGGAGTTTTGCCTTCTGAATTGCTAGGTAAATTCTGGAATCGGCAAGCTATCACTGGGAATTGAATCTAAATGAAAGGGAATCGATCTCCACTGGGAATTTATTCCTCAAAAAATCTGGAATCGCGATTCTGATTCCTAAAGTGGAATCGCCCAAGCCTAGTGAACAGGTAGAAAACCTCTTTCTTCAAACAAATAGATTTTTATATTTTAAAAAGGTCAAATTTATTGTACTAGAAAGTTGCACATTGTAAATTCTTCACATAAACACATCAACACAAAATGTGTTATGTAGGTTGAAATATATATATTTTTTGTAACGACACCATTGATACAGATTTTGAAATTTGAACTAAAGAGGAAGTTTTAGGACATTTATTGGACAAAAAAAAAGGTATATCGTATTCTATGTACACTTTTAATTATTTAGCTCTTGAAAGTGACATAAATAGTGAGATACCAAATGGGGGTTCAGAATAGCAAAGAAAAGATAAAATATATGCACTGGAAGTACATTTTTTTTCTGTGGGGGGCGGTGAAGGGGGGAGGGTGGATCAAGAGGGGGGAGTGGTTGGTGCGTTAACAATAGGGAAGAGTGTGTTGAGGTATAATGACAGTAGGGGGAGTCCCTCTGCAGTGGCAGATCAAGCCCCATTAAAATGCAAACATACATAAAACATTAACAGAGGTCTGACCCCCTGCTGGGTATTCATGTACAATCTAGCATCTACTATTGACTTGTACATGTATGCTATTTCAAGATATAGCCCTATACATGTACACAGCCATATTGTACATGTACATTGTACATAAACGCAGCCTGATACTCTTGGTTGTTCTACCCCATGCGTGGGTTTTGGGCCTAAAATAATGGTCTTGTACCGGTACCATAAGCCCGATTTTATAAAATTTTTTCTTTAACACATTTGACACTCTGAACGAAGACTACAATTTTGTCTGGCACAAAATCTGAGTATTGCACAAAATCTGTCACAAATGGGAGTCGAACCAGGGACATTCATAACAGAAGTCTGTCACTCTAACCACTACACCAAGCGAACTCGCTGCAAGCCCATCACTTGTTAATGAATTCAACCGTAACCCTAACCTGACACATAACCCTTTACCCATAACCCTTTACCCATACCCTAGTCTCTTCTCAAAACGTTCAATTAAATTCTCATGTAGTTGCCAAAAGTACTTGCTAGAATTTGTTACAGTTAGTAGGGTGTTTGGTTTGAGGTGATTAATTGCAGTAAATTATTTATTTTTGTAAGCAAGATGCTTTCACCACAGTTTCGAGATAGCCAAATTTATTTTAGAATTTGGGTTTAGTATTGAATGAGTTAAAGGCCCATTGTATCATTTGCAATGACCCAATTTTGTTTTTCATGAGTTGACAAGAAAAACCTTACTTAAAGTGTTGATAGCAATGGTAACAAACACCACATGAATTTATTTCCGTTCAAAATGGTATTTCATGTTGGAAATTGACAACCGAAGGTGGTTTTCTAAAAAAAAAAAATTACCATTCACTTGTACATAAGATCCATATATAGTCTGAGAAGCATTGATACATGTAGCTCACATTTCTTCAGGCTAGTTTACCAACATTCTTCCTTAGATATGTTACACTATTATTCCACGAATCGGTAAAAATTATTATCTAAAACGGACATCATTTGCAGATTAAACTTTTTTTGTGAATTCCTGGGAAAAACAAAATTATATATCCAACAAATGTCGATAAATTTACCTATAGCTGACTTTGGAAATTTCAACTACAAATATTTCAGTAATGTTTCAATAACGTATACATTTACAGAAAACTTTTTGTTCGTTTAATCCAAAAAAGCATGCACGTTCAGTTAAAAAAATCATCAGAAAAGTAAAACAAATTTACTTACAAATTATGTTTGTTCCCATTACACACTAGTAATGCATTTTCCCATTACATACTAAGTAAAATACTGATACAATAGATCTTTAAACTCTCTAGAACTTTAGAAACTGCCAACAGTTTTTATTTGCGCACGTAGGTCATACAAAATTGCGGGAAAAATTGTGTTTTTTTTATGGTAAAGAAGTGCATTTGGCGAGCTCTGAAAAAATAAACGTAAGCCTTATACGGTAAGCCTTTATGGACAACGTGCATAAAAACCTCACTGTGAAAATTTACCCCACAACGTGTTTAACAATAACTTATAGTACGTACACGTATATGTGTACGTACACGTATATGTCCTGGTTATACGCGTTAAGGCCTATTCACACTGAAGAGCGGTAACGGAAAGCGGCAACGGAAAGCGGTTTGCCGCGCGGTATTACCCGCTCATACAGAGCGCGGAACCCGTGCGGTATATGCAAATTACTCACATGAAACAATGGCGTCCCACGTGAAAAATCGCCAGTGCGTTGACGAAGCTCTGTTACTTCTGATATTGGCGAGAAGGTTACGTGCCAAAGAAAAGAAAAGGCGAAGAATTTGTGTTCATGAAATCCTTCAGAAAAGGGCATAGGCCTATGTACATGTAGTACGGTACGACTGTGCACGTGCAACGTTATTACACGCACAAAGCGAAGCATGATGTGGTACTGCAAATGATCCCAAATCCTTGTTATTTTTTACCTGGCATGTCCACTCTCACACCAACAGCCTCCCAGATGTCTTGTTTTTTAACAGCATTTTTGTAAGCTTCCAAACCCGTGTCATATAACTGTGGATATTTCTGAACTTCCAGGATCAAACTATCGGTGCTGTTGCTTCGGCCAGTGCGTGACGTCATACTCAACGCGAACGCTGATTGGCCACGACGCACAGTCTCAGCGCGGTATTGTTAAAAAAATCGCTCTGGTTTCTAAACGCCGCGGTTTACCGTCCAACCGCACGGTGTTCCCGCTCTCAATGTGAATGGTCCAATAGAAAACCGCGTATTCTATATTTTTTTACCGCGCGGAATCCCGTTACCGCTCTCCAGTGTGAATAGGCCTTTACGTGGGAATTTGCACTCGAGGTTTTAAAATGGTATGTTCAATGTTGCAACATCTGTTACCTTTTTGGCGCTAAAGGCCAAATGTTTCAAGATGTTTCTAAAAACCAATGTACATAATTTCACACATAATGAAAAAGCTAGCGCCACCATGCATGCACAGTGAGTGGTACAGACTAAAGGCCGTGTCCGAATTAGTTGTCTGCGGCTTGAAGCTGTACACAAGTCAATGGAAGAAGCCAGGTAGACGAACTGATCACGTCCCATAGTCTCGTACTCTCGTGTGTTATTTCAAGCCGTAGCCAATAAATTTCGGATACGGCATAACATTTACCGACGTTTAAAAGAGATGCTTCGTAATTTTGCAGTTTTGGTTTTTGAAAATTCTGTGCATGGACTTCACGTACATTGTAACATTTACTGCCCTCTGAGATGGTCGTTTACCATTAGATTTAGACTTTCATAACGTCAACGTGTATTTTCTCTTATTCTCGAAACTTGTTCAACTGAGAATATACTCTTTGCACTGCGACCGGGGGCAATCGCATTGTCATCGTGTGTCGCGCATGAGCACGTGATATATTGTTACATCGTTTACGTATGAAAACCTGTCCCCTAACATGGCCGCAGGTGCAAATGGTCTGTAGAAATAGACATTTCGTTATCACTGCAATATCATGTGTTTGCTTGAATTTGATTTTGCAGAATAACCATGCACGTGCAGTTGGCGCGAATCTAGTTCCCTTTTATTTGTATTGGACATACAACAATCGTAGGACTTTGATTTGCAAGTTAAAGGCACAGGCTCGTCAGCAATGCGCGCCCGCCAAATGTGTGCCACGTAATACGCAGCTCCATAGCAAAGGCATGGAGCTGCGTGTTTCGAGCACGAATTTGGCGGGCGCGCATTGCTGACGAGCCTGTGCCTTTAACGGAACCGTCCTCCCCAAAACAAATATCGGCCGGTGTGCGCACGCATCTTGTTTTTCATGTATTTTGTTTAGGATGACGTCAAAGGTCACATACCACAAAATACGATGTGCGCATGCGATTAATCAGGGAAAAAGCAAGCCGAGCACGGCCAGCAGTTCGACCAGTGCCCCTCGATCGACGGGTTTTATCCCTAGTTCGAGGAACGTTGATCGAACTATGGTAAACTATTGTAAAAGTTGGTCGAACTACACAACCCACAATAAGTTAGGGATATTTTATTGAGTGTATGCATTCTGCCTGAATGATATTTGTATATGATTAGACAGTTGTATTTGCACGACAGACACACTTTGTCACAGGAATAGGTGAAAACAGTCGTTTGAAAGAAAAAAAACAAAAAAAACCAACAACATACCAATATCCCTAACTTATTGTAAGTAGGGTATGGTCTAACTTGAACTGTACCATGTATTTTGGTTTTGCCCTGACGTCAGAGGGTACATCAACTGTAAAGATTACGGTGGGAGCAATTTAAAGGTGTAAGATCTAAATGGTCAAATCTTTCGGCTTTTCTACTTTTAAAGTTTCATTAAAAGTAATTATACCTATGTGGACGTTTTAAGAGAAAAACAGCTGTTAAAAAAGTTTAAAATAACGATTTCCAGTTAAAGATTAACAGTAACATTTCTGTAACTCAATTTATAAATCGCTCTCACCGTGTTGAAGAAATATCCCTTTAATTTTGTTAGTATACCATAGTGCCCTCATTTTAGTTAAAATATAGCCACAAATCGTGGGCCGTGTTTTGCGGCCACAAGCAGAAACACGTTCGTGATGGATTTACCTAGTGACCAGATCTGGACAATTATAGCTATTGCATGTATTGGCCAGCAAGTGATCATAAACTCGTTTCTTGTTGTGATCGCGAAAACACGGCCCTGCAACAAAATGTGTGCCAAACTATAACGTGTATCATATACATGTAGTTGTGTAGTATATAACTATGTACAGTACCAAACAAATCAAAGAATGTACATATATATAAATTTATCCTTTTGATTACCACAAGGTGGTGTTTCAACTATGATATCTTAAAGTTTGTTCTTTTCTATTTAGTAATCTATACAGTGAGCACCTGGTGTTAGGTTCACCCCATCGTGTGTACAAAGAATATACAGAAATATATTTGCCGATATTTGCAAAAGATGCGTTTTGTACGCTGTGATTTTTTCTCTCCCGTTTTGAAGGTTTGTGTTAAGGGTACACTATGTCCGAATCTGGGCGGGGTTTTGGGCGGTAAAAAGCGCCCAAAATATACCTAAACATAATGACGTCACGTTTGTTTACACGCGTGCTTCCATGGCCCTACACTGTCTGGTACCCTGAGATCCGCACAGTCATAGGATTGTGCGCATGTAAAACATTTAATAATTCAGCGGAAATAATTTAACACTGATAATTCTGCCATCAACCCTGAAAAACAAGTCTCAACATTTTTAAAAACTTGCCAACAAAAGCACGGTATGCCAGTTTCAAACAGTCTATCAACATTTAAAAGTCATGCCACCTTTTTTTTCTTGCGCAATATTTGCTAAAATAAGCGTCAACATTAAATTATCAGTGTTGAATTATTTTCGCTTTGGCGTGCCGTAGTATGGACACAGTAATGGCGGATAGCAACCTGTTGTCAAGAAAGTGAAACCCAAGAATAGAAAATCGCTCATGCCAGCGGTGTAAATATGTTCATACCATGTCGGAAGTGTACTTTTAGGGCGTAATATTATTGTTTGCTCGCAAATCCAGATTCCGATGAGTATCAGAAATGAAACGGCTCTCAACGAGAATCTAAAGTCACGCGAATAACAATTTATTTGTCGAAATTATGAACTAAAATTTCACCGTGACATTCATCGTAAATAATGAACAGCTTCCACTATAGGCCTATACTCAATTTATTTGGATCGTGTATTGTCACTGAGAATTGAAACTTAATCGCGCAAAAATCTTCGCAATGTTTACGCCGTCGCCATTTTGGATCTAGCGATGATCCACATAGCGAGAAGGATCCCAGAGATCAATCAGGATCTGCGCGAAATGAACGAGTGCACATTTGATCTGCGCAGATCTGGGGTCGATTTCACAAAGACGTACGACGCGTCGTAATTACCAAATCCATCGCAACTCGCGCTCGCCCAATCCTTTGTAAGTTTGCCACAGGTTGGGCGAGTTGCGATGGATTAGGTACTTAACGACGCGTCCCGAATCTTTGTGAAATCGACCCCTGAATTCGAACGCGTTCGAAACAAACACACCCTTAAAGGGACACACCGGCTTTGTTGGGCTATTTTGGGCTCGAAATAGACCCATACATTATTCTGAAGCGCTTTCCAGAGTAAATTAGATATATCCTGAAAAGACGCCGTCAAATTTTGCCGTTTTTGAGAATGTTTTAAAAATTCAAGGTCACGTGACTTTTCGAGACCAGATTCAGCGCTGTCTTGAGGGATCATGCAAGGTGTGATGATTCAGGGAAAACAAGGAATCGAGGTTAAACACGTGTCGACCCATATCGAACGCCACCTTTATTTACAAACACATGATAACATAATACATCATGCGACGGCTGGTAAAGCGTATAGCCCAACATTTGTCTATTTTGTTAATTTTAAACATTTCTAGTTAATAATTACGTGACATTTGGATAATTGTTTTTCACAACGACCATCGAAATATTATTGTCAAGGATGCTAGATTGCTACATTATGTAAACAGTAAGCCGGTGTGTCCCTTTAACGATTTCGAATTTATTATACAAGCTTATTTTTAAAGGTGAAATCGTCTCACCAATGCGTCTCCCCCTCACTTTCCCCCTCACTTTCACCCCGTCCCCGCCGTCTGGATAAAAATATTCTGTTTTCAATTTACCCCAGCTACCGGTTTAGGGTTGTTTGTGTCCAATATCCTGTTTCTTGTTTTGAGGTTGGCTGTGCAAGCGTATCCATGTGGATCAGTAAACAGAAATACGAGTATACAACGCCCGGAACTGGCCGGGAATTTGACTTCAGTGACATTTGCGTCTTGTCACCAAGACGTGACACGACAGATTTTTGAAACAACAGCTTCGATCTATCGAGTGAATTTTCGATAATCATTCAATATTCATTCAATATCGGGTGATTCGCTGTTCGAAGGTTTATAATGAATATACATTATGTCATCCTTGTAAATGCTCAGTGTGTGCTAAAATAACTGTCGACCCTGAAACAAATTCTGTCCCAACATTAAAAAAGATTTTGCACCTTAACCAGTTAAGGCCGGGATTATTTCAAGTATCGCTGTCCGTAGGCGCGGGTTTATTTTTAGTTGAAGCATCGAGGAAGGAAAGCAAAACATCTGAACTCATTAACCATGCGCGGTAAGACATTGTTGTTAATATGTCGATACACCGTCATTGTTCACCCCGATGCCGCTTTGTTATAAACTGTTTTACCCATTTCCCTCGTCAGTTGCTGCGAGTGCAGACATTGAAAGCAGTTACAAGTGAATTTCTCCTATAACGTTTTAACAAGTCCTCCGCTACACCGATGCGGACATCTTGGCGTGCTTACACGTCCTCCGGCGTCAGGTGGTTAACGCCCGTATCCAGGATTTGAAATGTCCCAAGGTTTTCATTAATCATTTTTGACGAGAAAAACTTACTGAAATGGAAGATAGTACATGTAGTTTCAACTGTCCGATGATTTCGACCAAGATTATGTGTCGTTTGTGCACAGTTGAATGTGATTGTCCTTCGTTTGGAAATCTAAAGTGACATCACAACTTTGCTCATGAATATGCAAATTTGTATCTGCATAGAAACGAAAAACATGATTTTTAACCCCTCAAAAAACTTCCAAATTGAGTTTTTATGGCTGTAACTGAATGGATTATTTGCATGTCATTGATTTCATCGATACAAAAAATACCACTTCAGGCCCTTTAAAAGCCAGATTTAAAGTTCACACACGCGTGGCAAGTTCAGTGCCTTTCTCCCAAATCTGTTACTAATCAGCAAACGAAAAACACAAAATTTGACCTTTTGGACCGCGGGCCAACTTAATCACAAACTTGCCTATGCGAATTAGCCCTTAATGGCCTTATCCTTCCGTTGACGTAGCAATACGCGCCATCCGGGAACTCCGGGGATTCCACCGCTGGTCTGCGCATGCGTGTGACGTACATGACTGATCTGTCAGATTTGGCAGGGCTTGTTTGGGGTTAACCCCGTTGGATGACGTCACTCAAGCGTGACGGGTGGCACCGAATGTTGTTGAGGAGATGAAGGGAAAGCCCAGATAATGCACATGTATTTACATCGTTTAGATTCTGCCTGTGGTGTTGTTGTTATTAATTTTATGGCATCTTCGGCAACTAAGGCCCTTTATGCCCACATGGTGCATTTGCTCACAAAAAAGTGCTTGTAAGCGGTGCTCGGCCGCACACTGCTTGCAAGCGGTGTTTCGAGTGAATGTTTGTTTCAATGTCGGGCGATTCGCCGTTTAAAGGTAAGGCGCGTATGAATATATGACCTGTCCTTTGCCCAATATGTGCTAAGATAACTGCGGACCCTAAGACATAAATATGTTTGAGTTTTCTCCAATGAATCTGTGCTTTCCACGAGTCGCATTGCTTCGTGCGTTGTGTGTCGCCATTTTTGCGATGGCTTGTGAGGCGTAGCAACAGTAACTAAGTGGGCGGGGTTAATTGGGCAATCTCGGAACTGTGTATTCCAATAACAATGGACAATCTCGTGCGTTTTTATATAACTTACATTTGGGTTTGTCCATGAAGTTGGGGCACGGTGTCCACGTAGCATCGGTACAGTCTGTGTTAATTATATACTGAATATGTATTTACAACTTCAAATTGTTGTTGCAACGGATATGGTATAGTGCCCGGCTATATTCATTCATGTTTTCTTTGGGCAATCTCTCACTGAATATGAGATTCTTGTTTTACCGACGCTACGTGGACACCACATATGTTTAACACTGTCAAGACATTTGATTGAGTCTGTGGTTTGGTACACCATAATGCAAGTACTTTTACTGTAGTGGGATATGCTTTTCTTTCTGAAATGAAATATTGACTGAAGTAGCTGGGCTAGAATGAGACAGTTTTTGAGATATGATATGTCACAAAACGTGACCCAACTTCATGGACAAACCCATTTACAATTTATGTGTAACTTTCCGTGCACGGATTCTTCGACATTTATAAACTTCAGCAAACAAACAAATCCCACAACGTGATACCAAGTCGATAATTAGCGTCTGGTGCACTGACGTACTTCCTTTCACATGCACACCAAGTATTTAGATGACCACACTAAATTTTTGTTGCTATGTGAATGTGTCAAGGTGCACGCCGCAGGTGAGAACTTTGAAGTACAGAATCAATAGAGCTTCTGCACCGGCGGCCATGACAGGGGGCAGGATTTCTTATTTAAATGATGTAACAATAGAACCACAAAGCACCTACTCACGTATGACACACGGTGACAATGTGACTGCCCCCTGTCATGGCCGCCGTGCAAAGGCTCTATACCGTGTTTACCGCAGGAGAAATGGCACAAGGCAACCAGATTGTTAGATGCTATACGCATTGACGTGCACCACGTAGCATCAACAGTATAGTATGTGGACTTTCCGAGCGCCAGCATTATGCAAACATTTCACGCAAATGGGGTCTAATAAGCTTTAGGGTGTGGTTATAGGTAAGGGAAGTTTACCTAACCACGCCCTGGTCACGTCCAAGCTATCTCGACCCCAGTTTGTACGACGGGTTCCTGGTTACACCCTCAAATCGTCTAGACATTAACTTATCAAAGGTTAACACAAGATCATATCAGGGCACACTGCTTGAACGTTAACTAAAACGGCATGTCGACTTTACTGCGATTTCACGCCCGCGACGTGCTTACGCATGCACGTAGTTGGAAACGCATCACTGTGTTAAGGAAATTAGCCTTTTTGCGTGTGACCTTTGCAATAATGGCTGCCGCCCCGAAATCTTCACTTTCAAATGGAGATGCAGTTTTGAAAGTCCACATACTATTTTGCTGATGCTACGTGGTGCTCTCCATTGCCTAGTCTGGTTACTTTATGCCATTCTGTCCTACGGTGAACACGGTATTGATTCTGTACGTCACGCGTGCATAGCATAGCAACAAAACCTTAGTCTGGTTAAGTGGATACTTAGTGTGCATGTGAAAGGAATTACATGGTAATTACACGGTACTGTGGCTGAGTGATTTAGGTCACCGACTCGCAATACTCGGGTGAAAATTTGGGGTTGCAAGTTCGATACCGGCTGGGGTACCTGTGCCCCTGAGCAAGGCACTTAAACACACTTTACTGGCTGTAAAGTGTGTTGTGTACAGTGTAAAGCACTTAAAAGATCCCAGAGCATTCTTTTGTGAAGAGTTAGGAGATTCCCCGGTGTGTCTCTGGCCGTCGGCTGCCAATGGCGCCACCCACCTATGTATCTTGATGTTTAGGTGGAAGACACTTAATTGTAGGGTCTTTCTATAAATTAGGGGTCCAAAAGTGTGACATTTGGTGTCCCCCGTTACACCTGATATGTGTTATTTTTCGTACAAAAATCATTCAAATGGCTTTTAAACCATTTTGTATTGTACTTTATGTACTCACTCTTTGAGATGGAAAGTATTTAAAGAATGTGTCCTGAATTTACAAAAACAAGATGTAAAATGTAACGGGGGACACCAACATTGGACCCCTAATTTATAGAAAGACCCTGTAAGCTTCATGCGATTCAACCTACGGGCGCGGGCTGCGAATTGAAGTTCATGAAACCCATAAAAAAAATACACCAGACGCTATTCACGTGAAACACGCAGAAGAATAGGCTAACAAATTATTGTCTAATCTTATTTCAACTGAGATGCTGGTCAAGCATAAGTTCACATTATAAGGTTTTTGTTTTCGACATAAACATTTAGAGGAACTAAACATTTATGGGGAAAACCCGGAAGAGTATGCCATTACTGTGCTTTATGGCTCAGCTGGTGGAGCGTCTGCCCGGTGGGTCGGAGGTCTCGAGTTCGAAACCCGATAAGGCCCCTACGATATTTCTCTCAGCCCAAGTTTGGTCGTTTCATTTAAATGGTGGTTATAGGCACCATGTCAGATATTGCATTCAGATAAAAATGGATTTAATTCTAACCTAACAATCGTAAAATACCTCCCTAAATTACTATTCATGGAAGAAAACAGGAAAGAAAAAAGGAAAGAAAAAAGTTGGTGTAATCACTGTATTGCTTAAAGGAGCGTGACCATTTCACATTTTTGAGGGGGTGGGGGAGGAGGGGGGTGCGAGCCGGGGGTGAAAAATGTGATCTGGAACGCTCCTTTAATGAACTGCATGAACATCGCAAGCAGTTCTGCGAATGCATCCACCTGAACGTTTTGCGTTTAGCAAAGTAAAATGTATTGACATTTTAATGAATTCAGTAAGGTAAATGGCAAATTGCCATTTTAACTTGACCGCAAAGTAGAAGTCAACAATAATTTTGGAGCAATCCCTATAATTTGGCAAACCACTTTGTTATGATTCCCAGAACGGCTGTGTACAAATTAGATGCGGAGACCGAGGGTTTCCTGTCAAAAGTAATTCCATATTTTTGGCAACGGGGAGCCCAGTTTCCGACCAATTGGACCCCATCCTGTGGCGTCTGTCAAAGTGGCTGCCACCTTGAAACGATAAAGTAGGAGCTAAAATTATCGCCGAGGGGTTGTTCCAATGTCGGTGACTCGTGTTCCCCTACCCTCCGAACGGGGAGTAGGGGACAAGGGTTAACCTATATATAACACCATAAACCCTACCTACCCGCGGTGGGCACAAAAGAAGAGGGCGCAATTTAAAGGTAGTATAGGCCTAAGTTTGTTTAGTAAACTGTTAAAAACGGGATGACTTCTACTGGTAATTGAAAGCCTATGTCGAGAAAACCACCTTGTAGAAATTTCAGCCACATAGATGCAGTAATATACTTCAGAAAACCTGAAAAATCCAATTACAGTTTTTGTGCATTAATGAACGGCTCCAAAGATCTCCTACAGGCGATTTTTTTGAAGATTCAAATAATTTTGTAATTTTTCTCATGAATGGGGGCAATTCAGACGAAATGATTTCACAGGATGGTTACTACCATTACCATCTTGATAACAAGTAAGCTTACAGATAATAATTCAGAAATGTTTTGGGAGGGTAATTACCAAACAAGTAGACTACCTTTAATTGAAAAGTTCATTTGCAAAAACAGATAAGCGCCGTCTAATATTTTGTATGTACCTCGTGATTTTTTGTTGCACATTTAAGAAAATATCCAACAAAAAGTAAAAGAAAGGTATTAATTTGGTAAAATCAAGTCACTTCTACTAATTGAATGCCTCAGAGCTGCATTTTGCTGGGTATTTTCAGGAAGGCACGACAGAAAATCATGAGGTACATGAGATATTTTGAAAGCAAATTTAACGAACTCTTCAGATATTGTCTCTTAGAAGTTAAATGAGCTTTTCAATTTTTACCAGAATGGATTTTGTTGTAATCTAACAATAATATAAAATACCTCCCAAAATACTATCCATGGGAAGAAAACAGGAAATCTGTAACCTCAAATTTGGATGGGGAAGCAAAAAGGTTGGTATAATCACTGCAGTGTTTTATGTAACCGGATAAATTAGTTTACACATTTATTTTGACAATATCCTTGAAAATTGAGAGCGCATAATTTCAGAATGGTAATGAGAAAAACATGACAAATAATAATGGTACATCAAAATGGGAGAGGGTTTTGTCAAAAAAATGTGATCTGGACACACCCCTTTATGCCACAGCCAATAGACTGCCGAAATGAATACGTCATCTCAGTTGCCTAGGCAATGGCTCTACACTAAAAAATCACTGAACCCTGTCCATATGCTTTTGCAACGGTACTTTTTCCGACGGCCATGATGTTTAGAGCCAATTACCATGGCACACGTCACACTTCGGCTGTCTATGGTTTCGGATGGTGGTCGAGCATCCTCGTTCCTAGACCATGGGGCTGAGGTCGATATTTCTTAAATACAACGACTGAATATGAGAACCGGCTACCGTGGTGTTTAAAATAGCACTAAGCATTACATCATGCATTTATGTTTAGGAGCGCATAACCGTTAATTTTCAAAAGAGTGTATAACAATTTGAAAAGGGTAATTCCATATTTGGCCAATAAAACACATGCCCATTATAGCATCAAAATTCAAATTCAAACCATGTCTGCATCACGCGTAAAATAAACACGCGGCGAAACACTGTCTACGAATCGTACCCGACGATAATTTAACGATATAAACGTCCGGACGACCATATGTGCATTCGGGTAGCTTCGGGAACCTTCGGAAAAACAAGGAATTCCTCCTGTTTCAATATGGCGGAATTGGCGGTTGCCGGACCTTAAAATCAGTGTAGTCGAAAAAAATGTTGTCCGGGTACCAGACTAGATATTTCCCAGACTCTGGCATTTTCTTCGAAAGTGCGCCACCAAGAGTTTACAGACGTAGACTAGTTAGACTTGTGGTTAGATTACACGTGCTCGCGGGAGGTTTGACATGTCGGCAAGGGAAGACGGTCAAAATGAGGAAAAACGTTTGCATTTGGCTGACGTTTAAGGGGGAATCGTTGACTGGTTTGTTCCTTGAATGAAAGAGCAACCAGAATTGATGTTATTTCTGTGAATGTCGCTATGTCGTCAGGATTGTACAAGGGAACGTAACACTGGAAGTTGGTCCGAAGTTGATGCAAGCCTTAACTGTGACTACATGTAGTATGATCAACTCCGCCGCTTGGTGGCGCACCCTAAGCAAACGGCCGAAAATTGCTGAGGACATGGAGCTCCAGTATTGCGAAGAGGTAAGATTGGGCTTTTCGAAATGGGGAGCATTTTCTAAGCCCTGAAAAAGGTCTAAGATAAAAGTTCCTTGCCTGGTTTCATAAATTCGGCATCCTATAATGTTTTCCTTAAAATGTTTGGTAAGAATTTAGTACTCGGACGTCACTAATTCTGCCTTAAAATGATTTATTATACATCAATATTAGTGCAAATCTAATGAAGAAACCAAAATTTGGAGGGGAAAAAATTTGAAGAATTTACTAGGAAAAACTTAGAATATTTCTGAGTTGTCCCATAGGCTTAGTGCATGAAGGCTTATGTGACGACCGACTTGTAAATTATTTCCAAATGTTTTATCAATCATCATTTCATAGTGCAGTTTTGAGAGAAAAATTTAGGAGTGTAAAAGTGAAGAATTGCTCAGAAAACAGCAGTTGGGGAAATAGTTTAATTTCATACCTGCACTTTTAACCTAATGCACGTACCCACCCCTCTATAGCATACACAGATGTTATGGGGACATCACCCTATAGAGTAAAACCTATAAAGGTAAAATTAAGTTAGGTGTCATTAAATAATTTTTTCCCTATAATGGTTTGTGCCCTAACCTATAATGATTTGTGAAACCTACAAAAAGTACAATGGTTTGTGCCCTAACCTATAATGGTAAAATTAAGTTAGGTGTCATTAAATAAATTTTTCCCTATTTACCAATGTGAAACCTATAATGGTTTGTGCCCTACTAAAATGGTTTGTGAAACCTATAATGGTTTGTTCCCTAACCTATAATGGTTTGTGAAACCTACAATTGTTTGTGCTCTAACCTACAATGGTTTGTGAAACCTACAATGGTTTGTGCCCGAACCTATAATGGTTTGTGCCCTAACCTATAATGTTTTGTGCCCTAACCTATAATGTTTTGTGCCCTAACCTATAATGGTTTGTGCCCTAACCTATAATGGTTTGTGCCCTAACCTACAATGGTTTGTGCCCTAACATACAATGGTTTGTGCCCTAACATATAATGGTTTGTGCGCTAACATATAATGGTTTGTGAAACCTATAATGGTTTGTGCCCTAACCTATAATGGTTTGTGCCCTAACCTATAATGGTTTGTGCCCTAACCTATAATGGTTTGTGCCCTAACCTATAATGGTTTGTGAAACCTACAATGGTTTGTGCCCTAACATATAATGGTTTGTGAAACCATTATAGGTTTGTGAATCATATAAAGGTAAACTTAAGTTGGGTGTCATTAAAGAAATGTTCCCTATCTACCAATGTGAAACCTATAATGGTTTGTGCCCCAACCTATAATGGTTTGTCAAACCTATAATGGTAACCATTATAGGTTTGACAAACCATTATAGGTTAGGGCACAAACCATTTACGTTTAAAATTTCAGCTCTGTAGCTTTAGGTACAATTAAGTTAGGTGTCAATAAAGAAATTCTTCCCTAACCATACAGAAAGGTTTTCAAAACCCTAACCTTAACCCTATCTAATTTCCCACTCTATTTGGAGTGATTTTATAGTGATTTTTCACTCTTTTAGTGAGTTTTATCAACAAATGTTGTGGGGACAGGAAAAATGTCCCCACAACGATTTGTAGTCCCCACAACATCCGTGAGTAACTGGTCAATGTCCCCACATACAGGTAGGGGGAAAACAAATGCTATCAAACTGGTATAGGCCTACAAAATTCCAAGTTTTTCTTATAGATGTTAACTTAAGATTTATCACAATTTAACTGTTT
The DNA here is from genome assembly GCA_037783545.1 of Henricia sp. BOLD:AAB3569. Classification (NCBI taxonomy): domain Eukaryota; kingdom Metazoa; phylum Echinodermata; class Asteroidea; order Spinulosida; family Echinasteridae; genus Henricia; species Henricia sp. BOLD:AAB3569. The sequence goes on from JBBELK010000715.1 coordinate 861,629, forward strand.
TTGGTATAGTTGATAAGCTGTATAAGGGAAATATCATTCAGGTATTAATGTAAAATCTTAACCACCTTTTTCTCCAAATACATGTATCTACGGTGGCCCCAAAAGCTTAATGTTTTTCCAAACTTGGAAAATATGGTTCGGACTTTAAATTTACAGTATGCACTCTGTGATGGTTTGGAAGTTATAATAAGGAAATTTAGTGATGATTAAACGTAGAATGCATGATTGGTATCTCGAGGAATCAGAAATGTTCACAGATTTACACGTAACTTGTACAATGTAAACACGATGACGGTATAAAACTTCCCCTGAAATGGTTTTGTCTGAAGTGCTATAGTCTTTGAGAAATGAGCAAAACAATTATTTTTCGTCTCGCGAGACGTAAATTCATTTCGCCCCAATACCACCTCGCCCTGGACCACTTCGCCCTGAAGCACTTCATCCAAAGGCCATTTCGCCCCCAAACAACTTCGTGCACAGGCCGTGGTTGTGGGGCGAAGTACAGCGCTGATTTTTGCTCGGGTTGGTTTTAATTATGCATACCTTCAATCACACAGGGAGATGAAACTATTTGTAACTGTTTACCAATCATGTATACATGTACTATCTTTAACTAATTTGTAACTAGTACCAGAAATTGAAGAAAATGAAATGGTTTTGTTGGCAAGATTTATTCTTATCAACACAAGTGGAAAGAATTGGGAAGTTGATCATGGCTTCAGACCTTGTGTGCAAAACATATGAGAGGCTCAATATTTTCCCACTCGAAATTGTGTTTTTTTCCCCATGAAATCTGCACATTCCAATGCTGGATGAGTCATTTTAAAGAAACAAAATTCCTGATCAACTTCCTAACTCTTACCATACAAGTTAGTTAACCTATATTGACATGAAAAGAAATTGTCGGCTAAGTCGTGCATAAACATTTGCCTCACATGCATTTATTGTTAATTGGTTCCATACACGTAATAATTATGTTGCATTGCAAAATAACACTGCAAATAAATTGGTCAATGAAGTGTCAAACATCTTGTGTATTCTATACATGGTGTCCATAAAAAAGAAACCCATCTTTAAATGCAAATTATCAGAAATCTGTGTAATATTTCAAAAAGAGGTGTGTATGTAGGGAAAGTCGAGACTGTCCTCTGTCCAATGGTACCAGGGTCATTATGTAACTGTCATGCATGACTGAGCAAACATGGCCATTATGAAAGGTGGTGAAATCATCACTGTGACAAGTTAGCACTGCACTTGAAAGTGGGATAAGGGCAAATAAGTGACGAAAGAACACATTTCTCTTCAAGCCTTACCATTGAATGATAAGACGAGCAGTCAGAGACATGAGGAGACGATGTGAGCTGTATATTGAGAGAAATTGTGGGCATGTCTAGGGCACACAACCCTGAATTTATCTGTAAGGTAAGGTTTGAAAAGAAATGTTGTGTTCTTTCATCACTTCATTGCCCTTATCCCACTTTTATGTAAAGCGCTAACTTGTCACAGTGATGATTTCACCATCTTTCATAATGGCCATGTTTGCTCAGTCATGCATGACAGTTACATAATGACCCTGGTACCATTGGACAGAGGACAGTCTGGACTTTCCCTACATACACACCTCGTTTTGAAATATTGCACAGGTTTCTGATAATTTGCTTTTATAGATGGGTTTCCTTTTTTATGGACACCCTGCAGTATATTTCGAATACATTCACAAATTTGCACCAAAAATTCAAAACAAAATCTTGCACTGATTCGTTTACTTGATTCTCAAAACATTCAAAACACAACTAGGCCTATCTTTTTATACATTTATACAAATTATATGAAAATAAAAGTACTTTTTACAGTTTACAACCAAAATTACCAAATTCAGAGGAGGGTACATTTTCTCAGAGCATTAATCGAAAGAAATGAAACCACTTCACCTAAGTTGGACTGTATCAAATTCTTGGGTTTCATTTTCTTGACAACCGGTTGCTATCCGCCATTACTGTGTCCATACTATGGCACGCCAAAGCGAAAATAATTTTTAAAACTTTTGACGCATATTTTCGCAAATGTTGCGCAAAAAATAAAAAAGGTTGGCATAACTTTTAAATGTTGATAGACTGTTTGAAACCGGCATACCGTGCTTTTGTTGAGACTTGTTTTTCAGGATTGATTGTAGAACTATCAGTGTTGAATTATTTCCGCTTTGTTGTGCCATAGTATGGACACAGTAATGGCGGATATGATAGTTGTTGACGTCACGCGTATGGCACGCCAAAGCGAAAATAATACTTCAAAAAGGCTAATTGTAATGCTGTAAAGTTAAAAATGTCAAAAAATAGACTCGGTACACTCTAAAAACAGATTGGTTGAATTCAACCAATGTGGTTGGTAGATATGTGTCCAACTAATATATTAGTTAAAATAACCAATCATATTGGTTAAAATAACCAATCATATTGGTTAACCAATACGGATTGGTCATTTTAACCAATATGATTGGTTAAAATAACCAATATGATTGGTTAAAATAACCAATATATTGGTTGGACACATATCTATACCAACCACATTGGTTGAATTCAAGCAGTCTGTTTTTAGAGTGTAGGGGCCCATTCAGGTTTAGTTGAGTGAATGTATAATTTCATAACTGGGCTTACCTTTCTAGAGCTGCTTAGCAAAAAAAAGGGGTGCTTAGCAAAACAGGCAACCATTTCATGTCTTTTATATTGCTTTTTGGTTGGTATTCTACCAATCTTTACACATTAAGAATTTGCTAAGCGGTATTTTCTTCCACAAGCAACTACATGACATGTACACGTATGAAATTGAACTTAAGTCCCTACCAGACGCAGTGTGTGCAAAATAACCGTCAGGGCAAAATGGGAAATGCCCCCTAATAGGCCCCATCCACGCGTTTGAACGGTTCAATCGTGTGCCCCGAATCACTTCTATAGTGCAAAGGTGCCAGTTACGTATGCGTTCCAAACCTCGATCTGAAGACGAGGCTTTGAACGCATAAATAGTCTGGCACCTTTCCAATCGGCAGTTTGTATTCTATAGAACTGATTCAGGAGGCCCGATTAAACCTAATATGCCCTGAAAGCCTCGTTTTAAACGCGACCGTGCAAGTGGTGAATACCACTGCAGTGTCTCTGACATTAGCACAGCTTGATGAACATCTGCCCGGTGAGTCAGTCAGAGGTCTCGGGTTCGGATCCCGATAAGGCCCATCTGAGTTTTCTCTCATCCAAATTGTTGATGCTTAATTTCAATGGTGAATAGGTACCATACCAAATATTGCTCTGATATGTACCCGTAACAATATACGTTAGTATAATGGTCATACTTAGAAAAACGATTGACAATGTATAACTCTAGTTTGCCGTCCACTTTGTTTTCTGGGGAGACTCAAAATTTTGATTGACATGGGTGTATACTATACATTAAGACTTTGGGGCTTATTACATGCGCTATATTACACCAAAAACTGTAGCATTGATCACTAAACATGTATGTAAATGACATGGATGCAAGTGCATTCAACGTAAATTGCATAGACGTACAAGAAAATTAATAAACATATTGTTGCAATTTTGTAGACGGCTACGGAAACCAGGGGGTAACGGTAGAAATGTTGCAGACATCCATGCACTACGGGGGTACACTGCAAAAACTGTGGTGTTAAATCAACACTACTGGGCCCTATTGCATAAAACTTTAGGAATATTCCTAAGTAGGATTTAGGAACATTTATCATTCCTAAATCCAAATTGTTCCTAACTTTAGGAACATTCCTAGAGTTCCATTTCATAAAGCAATTTAGGTAAAAAATCGTTCCTATCTTGGTTGAAATTGTTCCTAACTTTAGGACTGATCGTAATCAGACCTAAATTTAGGTATCACATGACAATTTGGCGGGAAAAATAACACTGCTTCAGTTTGCTTGCTTGTCAACTGTGTACATGTCAATTATGGCTATGTTTATGGCTCTAGCCCTACTTTACAGGGGAAATAGGCGTGCTAAACGGAGAGACAGAGTGTTCAAACTCGGTCATACAATGTGTAGTCTGTATAGTTTATGCAATGTTTCTAACTTAGAATTGTTCCTAACTTAGGGTAATTAATGATGCCTAAGTTAGGAATCTTCCCAATTAATTGTTCCTAAGTGACTTAGAAACAATTAATTAGGAATGTTCCTAAATAGTTTTATGAAATAGGGCCCTGGTGTTGTCTTATATAGATACCACGCCTGGTGTTAAAATTTAACACCATATGTGTTAGTTTTAATTCAACACTTGGAATAAATGCATTATTTTTAACACCCTGGTGTGGTGTTAAAACGTAACACCAGACTTGGTATCTATATAAGACAACACCAGTGGTGTTAATTTAACACCACAGTTTTTGCAGTGTAGGTCCTGTCGTTGTTGGACTTATTTCAATCCTGACTCCGTGTAATATGTACCAGTTATGCATTGGGTATTTCCCATAATTGGGGCAGAATACACGATCTCAGACTTCAAATAAGTCTTAAAACGACAGAACTTCCCCCCCCCCCCCCTCCCCCTTCCCCTGTAGTGGATGTCTTCAAATTTTCTTACCGGTGCCCCTGCGGAAACGGGTCACATTGTTAATATATAATTACAACACATGGCCTTACTGATCACATGAACATTCCTTATTGCAGCATTTAACACACTATAATCGGCATATGCCAATTTTTTGCGGGAACTCAAAACAATGTAAACTTGGAAACCACAATACGTATGGGTCATTCCATGAGGTTGGGTATATATTTTTTTTAAAGCGTTGGTACAAGGTCTTTATTTATCTGGTAAAATATTTGTCAGTTGTACTGAATATGGCTAGGTGTCCTAATATAATCATGTTGTATTCACTGACCAATCTCTCACAGATTATGAAATATTTGTCTTACCTACGCAACATGGACACCACATATGTTTAACACTACGAGTACATTTTGGAGGTCTGTAGTTTTGTTACAATGCAATGTAAATACTTCTATTGTATAGTGTAACATGTGTTTCTTTATAAAATGAATACTATACTTACTAAAGTAGTTGGGCTGGAATGTTACTCATATTTAAGATCTGGTATGTCACACTTTTTGTACCCAACCTCGTGCAATGACCCTTATACTATGACTTGAAATGTGAATTGATATTGGTCGTTATTTTAGGATAAACTTGCACAAATGAGAACTACATATAGATTAGCCTTTCGCGTGTTTCCCTTGAACATCGTCTGGTGTACTGACGTACTTTCTTTGACATGCACACTCGGTATTCAGATGGCCAGACTAAATTTTTGTTGTTGTGTGATGCACGCGGCTTGTGTGAAGTACTGTGTTGACAACATGAGAGCATGGCATGAAGCAACCAGATTGTTGGTTGCTAGGCAATGGCGTGCACCACGTAGCAACAACAGCATAATGTGGATGTTCTACACTGCACCTCCATTTGAAAGTGAAGAATACGGGGCACCAGACATTGTGCAAAAGTTACACGCAAAAGGCTTATAGGATATAAGAGCGTTCTTAAAAGAATTTGTTTAAAAAAAAAGTAAGAACATGTTTCATTATTGTTATCTAATTAAAAATACCTCCCCAGTCCGAATAATTTCATAGCTTAGTACTATTTAAATTACAGATATATAGCATTTGGAAACATTGGAATGAGGTTTTCCGCAAGAACAATTATGTACAATTCCGGGTCATTACAAATGACACATTGGTCCTTTAATCCTATCAGTGTAGCCAATACTAATAGACAGCCGAAGTGTGACGTGGGTTGCCATGGAAATTGGCTCTAAACTATCATGGCCGGTGGAAACAAATACCATTGTAAAGCACAGGGACACGGTTCAGTGATTTTTAGTTTAGAGCCAATTACCTAGGCAACCAACAGAAGACGACGTATTCACTTTGGCAGTCTATTGGTTGGCAAACAGGAGATTGTTGTGGTGCTTTGGTGGGATGCCCAGCTCAGTTGGTAGAGCAATGCATAGTTCCGACCTGTCAATCAAGCCGAACCCGCCGACCAATCACAACAGAGCTAGCAGACGGCGCCCACATAGGTCAAAGTGATGCAATAATTACACAATCACGCGATTTTCTGCCCATACAGTTTGTATGTTGTATGGGCCAGTGACCGGGTGAATTTTGGTTTCATTGTCGGGCGATTCGCTGTTCAAAGGTAGGAAAGCGCATTTTTTTTTATGAATATATGTCATCCCTGCATTACTAGCCCTTCGCTCAGTGTGTGCTACGGTAACTGTCGACCCTAAAACATAAATACCTTTGAGTTTTCTCCAATGAATCTGTGCTTTACATGCCGAGTCCCGTTGCTTTGTACGTTGTGTCGCCATTTTTTTGCGATGGCTTGTGAGCATAGCAACAATATCTAAGGGGCGGGGTTAACTGGGCAATCTCGGAACTATGCATTGGCCATAAGCCAAGGGCACTGCAATTTTCTCGTGTTTCTAAATTCATCTTTCAATTATCAGTCCTGTCATATATATATATATACTTTCAATAGCAGGAATTAGTTATTAGTTAGTCACAACTCACAAATAATATTTCATCATAATTTCGTACTTTTGCTTTTTAGGGGTATTTGCGCAACCTTTATAGTACGATACCTCCTGGTATTTCTGGTAACCCACTTAAAGATTGGACACCATTCTTTGTCAACAATTTAAACCCATTCAGCCTATACCCCTTTATAAAAAGTCTAGTTTGTATGTCACTGGGTTAGAAATAGGATGATTGGTACTGATAGCTTCTATTATGCAGGGCGCGAGGGGTTATATACCGGGTACTCAAAGGCTGACATTTAGGTTTATACACAAGCGAATGGAGCTTGGCTTGGCTAGTGGCCCAGATTTCCCAGGGTCGGCCTGGCCGGTAAGTTAACTCAGCATTAAAGGGTTCGATTGAAGATTACATAGAGTTTAAGTAGAATTTTCCCAAAGGTGTTTTAGTAATTAGGAAATTACAAATTGTGCCTTCCGCGCCGAAAGCACCCCATGAGTGTTCGGTATCGTTTTCATCTGTATTACTTTCGAAAACCGTTTCGACATGTTTATTGCTGGAATTTGCTGGGATAAGTCTACTTTCGATCTTAAATAACTTTGTCATTTTCCAACAGATTTAAACCAAATTTGTATTGAGTGAGTTTCATCAGCTTTGTCCTAGGGTAAGATAATTTTAAAAGCCATACAAATTTTTTTTTTTTAATAATACGCCACTTTCGACTTGGCCTACTAGCTTCAATGTCAATACATCGCTGGAGATCATTTGGTGGAATGTGCGTGCTGCAGCAGAAAGCTTCTATGAATAAATGCAGGATAACCCCTAATGTTATTGAAAACCGTCTCGATCATCTGGCGCAACTCAACAAGAGGTGCAAACTAAGGGACCTCAGGCATAGACAATGGGTGAGGTCACAATTCTGTGTGTGTTACGTGTTAGTGTTAGTGTTACAGATCTGTTAACAGATCTGTTAACTTAATCAGAATTGTGACCTCAAAACAAACTCCGTGTTAACTCGATGTTAACATGGTGTTTAGGACGTGTTAGTGTTACATCTCATGTTAGTTCAACACCTCATGTTACAGATCGTGTTAGTGTAACAGATCTGTTGAGTTAATCTGAACGAAGTGGATGGTGTTAATTTTGATTAATTTATAACTTTCGTGATTTTCAATAAATTGAGTTTCATTTTCAACACAACTTATAAATGTGTTGGATCTTGCATTCTACCCACAATTGAGACGTTTTTTTTGCTCCGTAAAGGTTTTGAAAATTTCAATCACTTAGTGGTTAAGCTCGCGTAACACGGACCGGAGGTCACAATTCTGTGTGTGTTAGTATGCTGAATGTCGTGCAGAACCCTATACCGACTTGAATTACCCAAGATGCCCAGTCAACAGATCTGTTCCACTAACACTAACACGGTTTCCCGAGACTCCGATTTAACTCGATGTTAACTCGATGTTAACTCGATGTTAACATGGTGTTAACAGATCTGTAACACTAACACTAACACGTAACACACACAGAATTGTGACCTCACCCAATGTCCTTGACGATGGAGGATGCCAAGTCGAAAGTGGCAAATTAGGATATTTAGGGTTTTTTTCTATGGCTTTTAAACCTCACCCTCTCGGACAAAACTGATGAAACTCATTCAATAAAATATTTTGCCAGACCTTGTTTACATGATCTTAAATTTTGGTGACAAAGATCAAAAGTAGGATATTTATAGTACCTATAAAATGCAAAAAACTCTTGCAGAAGGTTCCTTAATTTTTCAAAATATCGCCAGCATAACAAAATTTGTTATAGAAGTAGCACATGTAGGCTTATTTTTAAAAGAATTGTATCCCTTCTGACCATTTAAGAAATAACTATAGTAATTTGCGTATAAATACGTAAGTCACTATGTTTTGCAGTTCGGCGCTTGGACTCGAGAGGGCGTGAGTTCACAGCAAATTTGTCATACTTCACGGCGTGTTGGAGTCATCAATATATATACACTGGATGAAGTATGCAATAGCAGTTGGCTATGGGTGCACCCAAGTAAATAGGCAGAGATCTGTGCGCCGAGCTCATGAATATTTTGTATGCCCTCAAATTATTCTTTATTAGGGAGAGTTGCGAGCTGAACGAGTGTGGTCTTGTGTATAATATGACTATCGTCGCGATGTGGGGTATTTTCTCTTCCAACTATAAACATTTTATACACTGTAGCTCCTATTTTGCCCAGTAGCGTATGTGCCTTTGTTCCAAAATGGATGCTGGTCTGATTAGCAAGTTTCACTGTTGCAGTGGTAGTTTTGTTTCAAGTGGAAATTAGGGAATAAAAGTGACGGATTACTCCCATAAAATTGAACAGAATTGAAAAGATGAGACATCAGTGAGTATTCTGGTTGTTGTCCTGAGAAGCTGAGAGAGTTGTGATTATTTTTAAATGATTTGTAAAAATTTGGCATTTAGCATTGGTTCCTATGGGAACCCTATTGACTGGTGTGCAACCCAATACGAGAATTGAAGCCACGCGCCGGCCGCCATTGTACCCCACGAACAATACTTGGCCTAGACTGCTTCCCGGTCCATGCGATCGCTTGCATGCCACTTAACACATGTAGACCATGACGTGACTAGTGAAGACAGTATGACCAGTCTAGGCAATGTATTGTATTAGGTGGTGTACAATGGCGGACGGTGGCTTCAATTTTAGGCGTCGTTGCTTCATCCAGTGTATACATATCGATGGTTGGAGTCGAGAAATAAACGTTCAATCCTGATGTCATCCATGCAACGGTTGACGTCATATGGCGCATAGCCGCATTATAGCTTTAAAGTTTATCATCAAAATTCAGTGTGTTGCCGCGACGTTGAAAACACGTGCCACGGATTCCTACGATGGTTTATATATCCGGCAATTAGCCTTTTAGAAGTATGGCGGAACAAAAGGAGAGGGCGCAATTTTATTTGGGTATGATTTTTTTTAAACAATTGTTTCTTTCCAAAAACATGATTTTCATGTTGCAATTATAATACAGAGACAGCATCATAAATAGAATAAATAACTTCAAAGTGAAAAATACAGTTATATTGCATTTTATTCGATTTTATACCCACTTCAAAGTGCGCCCTCTATTGTGTCCGCCATACTTCAGAAAGGATAATACAATAGATAGTGTTTTTTCTCCATTTAACTTTTCTTCATACGGTTGTAACACAAAAATGCTACCGTTAACGTACTGGTCCTTTTTACTTTTGTTTTGTATACTTTTCGTGATTTAAAGGCAAGGCTCGTCAGCAATGCGCGCGCGGCAAATTCGTGCCACGAAATACGCAGCTCCACGCCTTTGCTATGTAGCTGCGTATTTCGTAGCACTAATTTGGCGCGCACGCATTGTTGACGAGCATGTGCCTTTAAGCCGTCAGAGCTGATGAACTGTATTGTAGGTAATTACAGACGCAGCAGATACGTTGATAATCCTTTATCGTAAAAACGGGACCATTTAGTGAGAAGTTTCCAATAATGTCGACGGTTAATTTAACTGCGCAATGATTCAGCGAGTTCAGAAGGGCGCCTCCAACGACGACTCGCTGACATTTTGCGCCTTATTTGGGCGGGAAAAGCTCCTATGTCGGAAAATGTTTCTTTGCAAGGATATCAGAGTACTGTACGTCACCTGAAGGCGAATACTCTGGTCTTCTAGTCTCCGTTTCAAGTCGGCAATGACCTTTTTCAGACGGTCCCTTCTGTGAACCACCAACTGTTGTTTGAGTTTGGTCTTTTCGCGCATGCGCAGGTCCTCCTCCTCTTGGGCCAATCGGATTTTCTCGTCCACGGCGGCTTTTTCGTCGCGAAGGCGTCGCACTTTCTGCTCCAAACTCTCCCTAATTTGACTGATAGTCCGTGGTCCCTCGCAAAATTGACTCGTGACCCTGTCGCGAAATCTCACGGCTCGGCCCCTTCCGCTCGAACCAGACGAATCTTCCGAATCTGTGACGTCATCAACCGACTCCTCCCTCTCCGTAATGTCCTCCAGTATTTTCTCCGCTTCTAATTCCTCAGTCAAGCTCAAAGATATTTCAGAAATCCCCGAATCTTCGGCATGTAGTCCGTTTGCCTCTGCGCATGCGTAGTCCAGCGAGCAGGAGTCACTCGCGACAGCGCCCCCAACGTTCTCCACAAAACCCGCGTCGTCGTACGGCGATTTGGGTGACGACGGCGATTTGTGTGCACAGGCTAGCCGATTTGCGTTCACCTCCATGTTGTCCAGTTTTCCCGCCATGACAGCTGCGCATGCGCCTGTGACACCTAATTTGCCATCCATCAAATGGAGAAGTTTCATGGTTATGCCGTCTGGATTATTTTGTTTTTCTGTCTTAGCCACCGTGGTAGTTTCCCCCGGCGGAGTTAGGCCCTCCTCGCTCAGATCTGGAACAGAAAATGAAACGAAAACAAATGAGAAATCGGCTGACACGTTTACTGCGATTGCCCGACGTTGGGAGCGCACTCTGTCGGTTGCGCGAAGTGCCCGGGCAATTAGCCTTTTGCGCGTTTCGAATGAATAGCGTCTGGTGTACCGACATACTCCCTTTCTTATGCACACTGAGTATCCACTGAACCAGACTAAACTTTTGTTGCTATGTGGTCCACGTGACACGTTTAAAGTTTCATGGCAATAGCCATAGGTGCCAAATTCGGTTGACAGAAATTATTTCCAAAGTAAGAATTTTTTGCGCCCAACATACTCACCAAAAAGATTCGAAAATGACCGAAATCAATACAGAAATATCACTACATATCCCAAGGAAATGTATACGAAGAATCGACTTTTAAACGTGTATATAGCGCCAAGTTCCCAACCATGTTGTACAGGAAAATATGAACGTGAAAATTTGTCCCAAGAGATACAGAACACGCGTCCAGCAACCTTCGTGACTATTTCACAAATGAAGTCATTAGCTGGCTACCCTTACACACCCCCATATGAATTAGTGTCCCTGTCCCTAAACCATGCGCAGAGACAATCCGTATTTGGACCAACCGCGGATTTGCATAATGCACGCACGTCTCTGCACACGTAGGCTACACGTACGTGGGTGCTGCATGCCCGCTAACATTCATAGCGTTTTACGCGTCAGCGGCCGTATAAATTATATCATTTTAGGTTCGTATTACAATATTGACTGATATTTTAGGCTTTAAATTAGTTCTGACTGAAATAGCATAAAATGTGGGTGATTTGTGATTAAAATTAAACATTATTTAAAAGCACCAACACATTATTTGCAGTTACCCAGAATTTTACTTCATGAACTGACAAGAAAACCCGACTAAAAAAATAAATGATTGGTATCTCGAGGAATCAGAAATGTTCACAGATTTACACATAACTTACACAATATAAACACGATGACGGTAGAAAACTTCCCCTGAAATGGTTTTGTCTAAAGTGCTATAGTCTTTGAGAAATGAGTAAAACAATTAGTTTTCGTCTCGTGACTGGTCGTGAGACGTAAATTAATTTCTCCCCAAAACCACCTCGCCCTGGGCCACTTCGCCCTGAAGCACTTCACCCAAAGGCCATTTCGCCCCAAAACCACTTCGTCCAAACACTACCTCGCCCAAATGCCACTTCGCCGCAAAACAACATCGTGCACAGGCTGTGGTTCAGGGCGAAATGGTTTTGGGGCGAAGTGACTGTAAACCATTTTTTGACTGTTTTCTCAAAAGTTAGACGAAGTAGGCTACAGAGCTGGTTTTTGCTTAGGTTGGTTTTAATCATGCATATCTTCAATCACACGGGGTGATGAAACTATTTGTAACTGTTTACCAATCATGTAGGCCTATACTCTTTAAAATGTTGATGTCAATGGTTACAAACACCACATTTTCCCGTGTAAAATAGTACGTGTACGTACCTAAACTGCCAATTGAAGGTGCTTTAAGAAAATGGGTTACATGCTCCGCAGGGAGTCATTTGAGATGGTAATGGAATGATATGATTGAGCCCAGTGACCAGGGGGTAATGATATAAGCGCACTGAGCACCTTGCTTGGTGAATTTGGTGTGTGTAACTCTTTAACTATAGACCGTATGGAATAGCTGCCATCTTGTAGGGAAAACTTTGACATTTAAATTGGTCAACAATGTAAGCACAAAATGTGCAACCATGCATGTTCTCACGAAACAAAGAAACTGCCCTACAAGATGGCAGCTATTCGATACAGTCTATGGCTGGCATCCATAATTTTTTCAAATGTCGGTGCAGTTTAGAAAGTCACATACTATGATGTTGTTGCCACGTGGTGCACGCCAGCAATGCCTAGCAACCGACAGTCTGCTTGTTTTATGCCATTCTCTCCCACGGTGAACACGGTATCGATTCTGTACTTTACGCCTTCCGCGTGTACCACATAGCAACAACAATTAGTCTGGTCAAGTGGATACTAAGTGTGCACATGTGAAAGGAAGTACGTCGGTACACGTCATGTGAAATGTACAAAATGTTAATTATCTGGCTACATGCACGTCTATAAATTACACACCAACCTTATGTACGGAGACTGTGCCCCAAATCAATCTAATTTTGGAAATGACGTCATATTGACTACGCCATGTCTAGATAACATTAACTTTGACGTAAATCACGTAAGAAACATACACAAACGCTGACCCAATACAGCCGTGTCGTCTACTAAAAAACTGCAACATCGATCCTGACGATCCAAAAATAAGCTATGTGCAGGTACGCGGCGCGCGAAGTGTGTTAAGTTTAAAGACAGATTACATGATTGGAAAACGTTTTAAAACATGAACAATAGCATCATATAACTAAAGAATAATGTTGATAAACTGCCTTGTAGAAATTTCAGCCACATAGATGCAGTAATACTTCAGAAAACCTGAACAATCCATGCATGGTTTTTGAGTTGAATAAATGGTACAAAATACACTGAGCAAAAATATAAACGCCCCATGTAAATTATTTATGTACACAACATGAAATGGGCGACCCTAAATGAGCTGATATTGTCTTATAATTGTACAAATTGGTTATTCTAACGGACAGTAATCTGTAGCATATTAAACAACAAAATGAATTGTGTATGATTTAATATATTTTGCAACCCCTAAGGCTAATACAAGTTTTAAAGTGTCACATGGGGCGTTTATAATTTTGTTCAGTGTAGGCCTATGTCTGTAGACAAGTTAGTTTTAAGAAAAGCACCTTCAGTTGACAATTTCTCCCACAAAGGTACAATTTTACACGGGAAAAAGGCATGTAAAATATTTGGTACATGTATCTGCAAATGTTGTATTGGGCTTTAATACTGACGTGGGAATTAGCTTGTGGGATGATCAAATGAAATAGCACAACCTACACCGTAATTAGAATTTCGAAGAATGTTACGCTTTGTCTCCCATACCGCAACATGAATGCGTCATACAATGCGAATTCTAAAAGAGAGGAAGATTCAAAATATTCAAGCTGGCAGGAATAGTAAAATGTAGGGTTAAATTTTACTTCACGAGTTGACAAGAAAAATGAGACTAAAAGTGTTGATAGCAAGAGGTAACAAACACAACATGCTATTTTTTAGCAGATCGTTTGTGAGCGATTTAAGTTTAGCATTCATTCGACACAAAGCCATTTAATGATTTTTAAGGTTTTCCCGAAGTATTACTGCATCTATGTGGTTGAAATTTCTACAAGGCAGTTTATCAACATTATTCTTTAGTTATGTAATGCTGTTCATGGATTTTGTAAATTATATAATGCCCTTTAAAAGTTTTTTTGGAATGTAGATGAGGTACTGAGCTGACTTGCACACAGGTTTGTTTTTATCATACACATCTTCAATCACACATGGAGATAACGCCGTCAAGCAGTCTTCCATTCCGAAGATCAACGTCGTTTAGACGTCAGTCAATAACCGTAATTGTCATCATCTGACGTCATTTACGTCCTAATGACGTCATCTGCGACACTGACATGCACATCGCGGCCATTTTGAATGTAGCTTAGTCATAACACGAGATATTTTCGAAACGACTGTCTGCAGCTTCAGGCTTTGCACATTTTTGTCGTCGTACAATATCATTTGACATACAGACCGTATAGAATAGCTGCCATCTCATAGGGCAGTTCCGTTGTTTCTTGAGGACATGCATGGTTGCACATTTTGTGCTTACATTGTTGACCAACTTTAAATGTCAAAAAGTTGTCCTACAAGATGGCAGCTATTATAAATTACACGCTACGGAATAGAACAGCTGCGTGGTAGATTTGCATAAATCCTAGATTCACGCCTTATATTTGCATAAATACTAGAGTCCCGCCGTCGTATATGGCGCTTGCGTACGAGTGAGTCAATACCTGGCAAATCGGGCATTTTCCAGCCAGGTGGTGCACGCTAGTACATGGTAACCGTGTGGTACCTGGAATACCTCGCACATTACTCTGTGTATTTTTAAGCTGGACCATGTTGATTGAACATGTTGATCGGCAACCTCAAACCAGTCACAAAAATCACGTTCTATTTCGTTATTTTGACGAAAATTCACGAGGAGTACATGTTTTAACATGTTCATTTCAACATGTAATGTCGGATGGTCCAGCTTAAAAATGCATACAGTAATGTGCGATGTATTCCAGGTACCGCACAGACTTTTGCGCCGGTTACTATGTACATTGTACCAGCTTGCACCACCTGTAAATGGCCCGATTTGCCAGATAGTCTGCTGCTTGACTTACTCGTACGTGAGCACCATAGCGCGAGCGCGGTAATCTAGGATTTATGCAAATCTATCTTGCAACTGGTCTATTGGTGTTTTAATCCATGTTTTGGACGCCTGTTTACTGTATTTCTAAAATTTATCAGGCGGCTTCAGGCCGAAGCCAAAGACGAAAGGCATGGTTTCAAATCTTAGATGCACGAAATTAAAACCGCCCAAACCGCGCGGCAGATGGCCCTTTGCCGCTAGACATTCCATGTTAAAGGTCGTGCACTAATGGATTTCTAATCCCATAGATGCTACGTGAGTGACCAGGGAAATCATTGAAAGGATTTAAAGGGGCACTCGGTAAAAATAAGGCGATTTCCCTAATGCCACAAAAGTCAAATTATCAACAGTTCTTCAAAACCTTTGTTTCTGTATGAGTGACTTTAACTTTTAATTAGAATGGACAGAAATGTAGAAAGCATTTTCACGTCTAGTGTTTCGGCACAAAAATGGCTAAATAAGCTGTAAAATCTATAACGTACATAATGGTATTCAGAACACCTCGTTGCCCTTGTTCATTAATGGTGTAATTATTGGTGTAACTCTTTAGTTTCAAATGAAGGTGCAGTTTAGAAAGTCCACATAATATGCTATTGTTGCTACGTGGTGCACGCCATTGCCTAGCAACCAACAGTCTGATTGCTTTATGCCATTCTCCCCTACGGTGAACACAGTATTGATTCTGTACTTCACACCAGCGTGCACCCGGTTACATATAAAGTAACAAACAAAAATAGTCTGGTAATCTGGATACTATTGTGTGCCATTTTAAGGAAAGAGTCAGTGCACCAGACGCTCTTCGTGTGAAACACGCAAGTCTAATGGAGTGTGACGTGGTTGCCATGGTAATTAGTTCTAAACATCATGGATGTCAAATAAAACACCAATGCAAAAGCACAGGGAAACGGTTCGGTGATTTTTAGTGTAGAGCAACTATAACAATAGGGCGAAGTATTTACTTCGGTAGTCTATTTGCAAACACACGACGCAAACGTTTATGGTAAAAAACATTAACTTGCTGACATTTTGTCAAATTGTGCCGTTTGACAAAAAATCACTCAACTTTGATTTTTCAATGGATATTTCAACCGACCAATGACCTTTAGCATATCACCATAGCAACTGACGTCACACTTACACATCAATTCCGATTTTCCCGCTCACCGAAAATGACGCATGGTCAAGAAGATGATTAATTTCCAGGAACGCTTGCGATCAATCGTGTGCATTAGTCATTCCAAATTAGACCGCCAGTGTTTTGGGGGAAAAATTAAGGAGAAGCTCTGCTCAGATTTGTCCAGAATTTAGATTTCGGTCTATACTAACAATCATGTAAAATACCTCCAAAATACTATCCATGGCCTGGGAAGAAAACATGAAATTTGCAATATCCAATTTCGATGTAGAATCAAACATGTTGGTGTAATCACTGCACTGCTTTATGTAACCGGATACGTTTACGAAGCATCAGTGGTTTTTGGCGATATCCTTGGAAATATGTGGATCGGGAGCGTGACATTTCATATGGTAATGAGAAAAATATGACTAATTAATGATATGGTATACCAATATCTCAACACCAATGAAAATCGGGGCATGAGGAGGCGGGGATCCAGTCCTTATTATTTTAAGACGTTTGCACGGTAATGGCGTACATTTGAAAAAATAATTCCATTCAGATGTCTTTATCTCAAAATTAAAGAAATGTCTTTGTACTATATTCTCTTTTGCCCCAAAATGTAATAAATTACTGCCACAACATATATTTCTGAAAACCCGAACTACAAATTTTCCATTGTATGTAACGTATAAACAGACAAATGTGTGACATTTTTCTGTCTCTGTTAAAGATAGTGTACATGATTGGTAAACTGTTACAAATAGTTTTATCCCCCTGTGTGATTGAAGATATTCATGAATAAAACCAACCTGAGCAAAAACCAGCTCCGTACTTCGTCTAACTTTTGAGAAAACAATCAAACAACGGTTTGCAGTCATTTCGCCTTAAAACCACTTCGCCCTGAACCACGGCCTGTGAACGAAGTGGTTTTGGAGCGAAGTGGCATTTGGGTGATGTAGTGTTTGGACGAAGTGATTTGGGGCGAAATGGCACTCGGGCGAAATGGTTTTGGGGCGAATTGAATTTTCGTCTCATGAGACGAAAACTAATTGTTTTACTCATTTCTCAAAGACTATAGCACTTCAGACAAAACCATTTCAGGGGAGGTTTTCTACCGTCATTCATGCATGTTTATATTGTGTAAGTTGGGCGTAAATCTGTGAACATTTCTTATTTTCGAGATTACCAATGGTGTATACTGCCTTTAGGTTGACATTAAAATATTCACACATAACAGCTTCATTATATGCATGACTGCACAAAGCTTCTGTGTGCTGAACATTCCCACTCTCAAATTCACTGCGTTTTGTGATCAAAAAGTGGAGAGAATTTTTCCATTTCTTTTGTTGCTTGGTTATAAAACCCGTTTCATATCTTAGTAATGAAATCACCTCAACGTTTACCGGCTCATATTTCGGATACCGTCAAGTCATTTTGTTGTACATGTATTCCTCGGCGAAATTCCAACCCTCATTTTCCCGCCATCGCAACGACCATTTCTTACTCTGAAGACATCATTTATATAACACGGTTACCATGGAAATGTCTAGGGTTGCACGATAAAATCGTCTCGACGAAAAGCGACCGGTAATAGCAAGCTCTCTTCGTGTTCTCCCAGTATATGGAGGGCTTTAAAGGCGCACTATCATTTGCAGATGAAACTATTCTTATGAATTCCAGGAACAACAGCATTACATATAACTAAAGAATATAATGTTGATAAACTGCCTTGTAGAAATTTCAGCCACATAGATGCAGTAATACTTCAGAAAACCTGAAAAATCCATGCATGGTTTTTTGTGTTTAATGAATTGTAAAAATATCGTAAGCAAGCGATTTTTGTATAAAAAACACCTTCATTTGGCAACTTTTACCACAAAGATACCATAATCTTCCACGGGAAAAACATACATGTTTGTTGCCATTGCTGTCAACACTTTGAGTCGAGTTTTTCTTGTCAACTCGTGAAGTATAATTTTGGGTCACTTCAAATAGTGTAACGGGGCTTTAACAGACGGTTATTAATGGAGACGCACGCTCGGAGAATTTTCTCTTTGATAGTAAGGTGATCGTGTTTCTTGGCTTTCAAAGTGTATTGTCAGTGCTTGGGGCCTATTTCACCGTGGACAAATATCATTACTGCAAAATTAGTGGCCTTACGTCCCAATTCTATACGAATCTCAATGGCTAGGGCTAAAATAAAATTGAAAGGGAAAATGACTATATACACATGCTTGACCTTTGTCGTTCTATAAGCCTGTAACAATATGCAATGCTACTGAATATCGCAATAGTGATATTTTTCAGAGAAAACAAAAATGTGTTTTGGAGATATCGAAATGTCGAGAATCGATGATATGACAATGGTAGTTCCTCAATAGTTGCAATTTTTAAACTTTGTTTCCTTATGTCACAGCACAGAACTGATTGCCTGTACAAAACAATTATTTTCATTTTGATTATTGTTCATTTAAAATTGATGTGACTTTGAATATGCGAGATGATGTTTGTTGTTATATAATGGGTGCTTGTCGCGATATCTAATTAAAGTCAAAGTTAAGAGCTCATAACTCCGGTATACAAACTGAAGAAAATTGTCCGAATTTTTTGAATTTGGTGAATTTGCCCCTGCGTATACAGACGATACCTTTAATGGAGACGCGTGCTCTTTAAGAGAAGACGATCATATTTCTTCCCCTTACGACCTTCATTAAAAGCGGTTAGGCTCGCCAGTTCTTATATTTTTCTACGATGAACCTAATTTGCATATTCTCGTCTATTATATCAAAAACATTGCACTACTATAGATTATTAATATTATACATCCCTACGGATGTGCGTGAAAAAAAACATTAAAATCTTGTGATTTTATGAGACTAAAGCCTAGCTCCCGATTTTATGCTGACTATACGAAAGCCTGCGGTAGTGGGCGACGCCATTTTGGTTTTATAATTTCCACAAAAATGGTTACCAGAAGAGCAGGAAAAATCTAGGACTAGGGAATCAAAATTTGTTTTGGACATCATGCAGTCGTGTCAATACTGGCGGTTCCTTGAAATCAAAATGGCGTCGGTGAATCGCTCATATTCTAACTCTCTCGGTGAAGAAAATCTATGACCGCATATGAAAAACGCACCATGAAATATCCCCCTAGAGTTTTTACTTTGAAACACAAGATGTCACATTTTAAAAACAAAATGGCGCCGGCGAATGGCACAACGCCATATGAAAAACACGCCACTTAAAATATTTTGCTTTGAACCACAAGAAGTCACATATGCATATAGGGGACATGAACATTTTCACAATGTACCTAAATTTATGAATGAATTGCTCTCCTAAAATGTTATCTTGTGTGAATTAAGATACGAATGACTGTTTAAACATGACAAATTGTGAATCACCGTCATTACTCATAGAATCGATGTAAAGGCCAACTGAATCATTCCATTGACATGAATATTCATAAAGCAGTGCAGTGATCAGACCAACCGTTTTGCTTCCACATCCAAATTGGAGATTGCAAATTTCCTGTTTCTTCACACGGATAGTATTTTAGGGAGGTATTTCATATGATTGTTGGGTTAGAACGAAATCCATTCAACTGTTTGAGGTTCAAAAAATAAATTATGTTTTATTTGAATTTCAAAATAATAATGGCCGACTTGTGAATATCATATGCCCTACGTAGCACCACGAGACATTTAAAACTACAAATTTACATTAGGGCCTAAACCCCAGGCAAATGTAGGTCTAGTCTATACGACCAACGCAATGCCGTCGAGATGTTTCATTTATTTTCCCGCGCGGCGCATAGGTCCACCGAAGCAATAAAAATGCGCGCGGCAGACGTTATGCCGGAGGCGACTTCCGCCATTTCTTTTTAGTGCGAGTTGCTAAGGACGATTTCTAGACTGGATCGCCACGCGTGACACACGCGCATCAATAAACTACCACAGCGCGCGCGTGGCCGGCCCCGGGCTGTATGGAAATATTCGACACATAATTGACGTTCCCTTGTTTGCCCGGGCAAACCGTTCAATGCACGGTCACTGCGAAGTGCATGACTGTAGACCTATAATTGATGCTAGCGAGAAAATCTGTCCTGAAAATTGTGGAAATTCTTGAAGAATTTCCTAATTTTGGGACTGAGGAATGTTATGATCGTTTTATTGAAAATGCTATACAAGTCATGCCTACAACATTTTTCGAATTGAATTGAATTATTTAATTGCATTTAAAATTCGGACTCTTAAGAATCTACAACTTATGCTTACAAAATTCGGGAAAAATTTCTAAGATGCATTTAAACGAAATAAAATCGCATTTAATGCACAATTTTAAAATTGCATTTTATTCAGTTTCTCAAAAATGCAAATCACGGAATTACATTTTCAATAGGTAAAGGCCAGGTTTAAACCCTTTGGTCACAGGAATTGGACAGAAAAAAGAAGTCCCTTTCAACAAATGTTGAAGGGGATGCACAAGATGAATTGTTGTGCTCAAATCAGGGGACATCAGAAATTTGTTTTTTATATCAGGTTGGAAAATGTGGCCTTCTATGGTGTCAGACCCATCCACCCAATTTTCTTACGTGAAATAGTTTTTGGTTGTTCAGGTCAGTGAAAAACAAAAAAATACCCATTTTGAAAGAGACACCCTCGAAAAATCTTACGTAAGAAAATTTGCCCAATTATAATGTATGTCACATTAAAGACACCACCCCCCTTCAAATTTTAACATGAACAAAAAGTGTTGCTTGTTCAGAGCAGTTAGACCTACATGTAGACCTGGAAAATATACGTGATACAAAATGGAAAACCATTTTCAAAACCCACCCACCCTCTATGCCCCCACTCCCTCACAAAAAGACATGATAAAAACTAGTGCAAAGAAGAAGAATAAGCTGATTATTAATTAGTCTACTAAACTCTGCTGAACCAGACTACTGCACTCGATTCAAAATGACCTTACGACTGGCTACTAAAGAGCACCTACATGTTATCAATTGTTTCTTCCTCCCCCTCCCGCACTGCCCCGTCCGTTAGGTCAGGTTTATTTTTCGTAGGGATTTTGTCACATGAAGTTGCCCCATCCCCAGGGTGGGAATTTGTCACTTGTTAATTCACAATGGGGAGACAAGTGAGAGGTGCAAGGAGACCCTTCTTTAGGGTTATGGGGTAAAAAGTGATCTGGCAGCTTTATTGTTGAGATTATCTGGGACTGTGTAGGCCTATAGGCTAGACTATATTTACAATTCATGTATCTATAGACTATTATTTTGTACATGTATCTCAGGTATAATGTCAAAAAAAAAAACAACAACAATTACCCCATCGTGGGAAATTCAGTGCAAAAATCTCACCGGGGAGGCCGCCTTAAAAATTAATTTTGTATAAAACCTGTTCGTTCATGTAGGTCTTTTATAGAGTTTATATATTCTTTGTACCGGAGGCCATGACAGGGGGCAGGTTTTTGGATTTAAATGATGTGACAATAGAAAAAGTGCCTACTCGTGCATGACACACGGTGATAATGTAATTGCCCTGTGTCATGGCGGCCCACGCAAAGGGTATATAGACACCAACAATGCAATGATAACATGTCAGGATTTTACCGGGCCCCGAAGTATATACCGTGTCTTACACTATGAGCAAAAACATGTACATGTTCATTGTAACCCCATTGTTGGTAACAATGGTGTGTGCCCAATTTCCATTGTTAGATGTTCATAGTGTTATGTCGCGTACTGTATATGCGGACATAGATTTCCAATAAAAGCAACATATAGTCGCACACAAACGGCTATGTGCCTCGGGTTGTGAACACACGCTCTATATTGCCATGATTTTTTTTGTTTTCCGGGGTGACGAAAATTCATGGCCTTTATGGCCCGGGAGACATTTCTGCATGCATGCAAGGGGCTGCAGACATGCAGAAAATACAGAACCTCCCTTTGGAATAGACATAATGACGTCGTACTTTCTTCACATGTGCGGATTTCTATATGTTAGTCTCTGTGAAACAGACAGGAAAGCACACATGTAAACAGACCGTAATGTCATTATATATTGTAAACTGTTGAATATAGTCGACTTGGCAAGATCATTTGTGTTGCGAAGTCGACTTCCTAGATGTAGTAAGTCGACCTGCCGAGATAATTTATGTCAACATGTCGACTTCCCAAATCTACTAAGTCGACTTTGCAAGATAATTTATGTTGCCATGTTGATTTCCTGTTTGCAATAAGTCGACTTACCGATATAGAGTACATGTATTATATATACAGAGTACATATATTATCTCGCCAAGTCGACTTATTAAATGTCGAAAGTCGACTTGGCAACGTAAATTACCTCGCGAAGTCGACTTAATTTACGTTAGAAGTCGACTTGACGAGATAAATTATCTCGTTATCTAAGCAAGTAGGACGGCACTCATAGAGCGCCGTAGTTACATACTGCGCTCTATGAGTGCCACTGCCATCCCTACTTGTTAGATACTGATATCATTTATCTCACCAAGTTGACTTATAACGTGGATTAAGTCGACTTGGCGAGATAATTTATGTTGCCAAGTCGACTTCCTTGATTTAATATGTCGATTTAATATTGGCGAGGTAATTTATGTTGCCAAGTCAACTTCCCAAATCTACTATGTCGACTTGGAGAGATATTGATGTTGCCAAATCGACTTCCTAAATCTACTAAGTCGACTTGGCGAGATAATTTATGTTGCCGAGTTGACTCCCTAAAATCTACGAAGTCGATTTAGATAATTATGTAAGTCATGTCGACTTGGCAAAGTCTCGCCAAGTCGACTGAGTGGATTTGGAAAGTCGACTTGGCAGCATCAATTATCTTACCAAGTGGACTGAGAAATTTTGGGAAGTCGAATTGGTAACAAAATTATCTCGCCAAGTCGACATAATCCACCTTGAGTGAGATAAATTATATATTTATCTAAACAAGTAGGATGGCACTCGCAGAGCACCGTATATATTCGCATACAGCCATCTGCCGTATGTATGTCAATGGCTCTCGAAGGAAAATTACCATGTCAAGTTCTGTTCTCGTCTTGGGCTTATTCATTCGACTCGGCTTTCCAAATCGTGCAAACCCCTAAGGACTACGTGCAATTATATCAACCACCAAACATGAATAATTCATATTCGTATATGCGCTATCGCGATTATCTAATGCGGTCGTTTTAAAGGGCTCTAGTAATTGTTTTATGTCCTCGTGTGTTTTTTGGGCGATTTTTTAAGATTACATACAGGATCTCAAAACTGTATACAAAACGGCGTGATCTCCATGTGTGATTGAGTATGTGTGTGTATGATAGAAACCAACCTGTTATTTTTATTATTATTTCTTTCTGGTATTCATACCAAGGATTCCTCAAAGGTGCCCATTGCACTGTCACTCGCAAGCGTGAGGAAACCCATGAAGAATTAGAAATGGCCAGAGACACCGGGGAATCCCCTTGCTCTTCACGAAAGAATGCTCTGGGATCTTTAAAGTGCGTTACCTAACACACTGGACCAACGGCTTTACATCCCTTCCGAAGGATGGAACAAGTGTGATTAAGTGCCTTGCTCAAGAGCACAAGTGCCACAACATGTCGTTTTTCCGGTCAAATAGAATGTTGAGGCATGTTCTGCATACGGACTTTAACTGAGCGTGTCCAGAGCACATTTTTGAGCCCCCATTTTTCCCATAGGTCTTCAGATTTTGATACAATATCATTTTGTCATATTCTTCTCATTACCATTCTGAATTTGTGCGTTCTCAATCCGTATATTTTCGAAGATATCGGAAGAAAAAATACCGATGTTTTGTAAACAATTTTTTAATCCCGTAAAGCAGTGCAGTATAATTAGGCTACACCAAAATTTTTGCCTCCACGTCCAAATTGGAGATTGCAAATTTCCTGTTTTCTTACCATGTAAAGTATTTTGGGGAGTTATTTTATATGATTGTTAGGTTAGAACGAGATCCATTTTCTGGAAAAATCTTAACAAGCTCCTTTAAAAAACGAGGCATTCTTCTAAAACCGTGTTGCGATTGCAACCTGTTTAAATATTCGTGCAAGTCTTATCAGTGAAATTAGTATGAAAGTGAAATTAGGCTACATTTTCTGACAGCACGTAATTTTAACAACTCACTGTTCGCTGGTAACAGCTGAATCATCGGTTGGTTACACAGTTAATTGGTTTCCGGCCAAGTCGATTAACATTCTCAGACGTACTAAAACGAAATGACGACGTTGCTGTGCATACCTCGTAAAACCGCGCAAAATTATAGTGGCAAGCATTCTTCGAAATTGCTTCGCCAATTAAGCGTGCTGTTCAATGGTTTAACCCTTTAATTTTCTTAGGGTGTATGTAAAATCGTAGTGTTGATTTTGGAGGATTAATGAGTGTTAGGGTTAAACAAAAGAGGCAAATTAATATACTCTAACGGAAAGATCGAGGAGGCTGTCAGATGTAACATATTTTATCGGTCATAATGTGTATGACCACCTCTTGTGGCACGACTGCACAAGCCTCCGTAACAGCCGCTGAGGCATGGTGCGCCGCTTTGCCTAAAATGCCTCCCTGATGACCTCTCGGGCTGTTTGGGAGACGCGCGGCTCCAGAGGTTAGCTCATCCCACGATATTTTAATCGGGTTGAACACCCAACAAAATGGGTTATCTGAGAGCCCTTAACTACAGAATTCTCCCAAGCAGAAACACATTGCCTGAGAATCACTTCAAACAGGTCCACTTAATCGGACCTGATGGATGAAATCTCTGAAGCGGAACAGTCTTAAGAGAAATTCCAAAGTGATTGGTCGATCAGTGCCTTATCCACAGGTTCACTGTATTCAACAAACTTCTGTTCTGATCAAGACGAGGGCGCTTTCACAGGGGGTCAAAATGTCACGGGTCACTATTGCTCGTCTTCCAGATCGGGAGAGAACAACAGAGCCACGTGGGGAAACGCACGCGGCTGCTAGCAGAAAAGCACGTGGCTCTATTGTTCTCTCCCGTTATGGAAGACAAGCATTAGTGAACTTTTGACCCCCGTGAAAGTGCCTATATAAGTATTTTAAGAAAATTTTGATTTTGTTTAGTATATTTTGTATTTAAAAATATACTAAACAGTAACCGAATCTGGTTACTCTTGAAATATATTTTAAAGGCTCGTTTGGACAACTAAACCTGAACGGGCGGACGCTGGCACTGACTTCGTGCTGGAATGTCTAATACTTTGACCCTCTGAAAAGCCGGTATGCTTCAGAATAATGGTAATCGTAAACACAATGTATAGGTGTTTCAAATTGTCATCGAATTATGTGCTTTCTTTTATGATAGCATTTGCAAATGAAAAGACGCGTGACGTAACACGATGGCTCAGCATCTGAAACTAGGTTGCCATACAATATGCTATGTTCAGACATGTGACTACGGAGACCGGAAAAGGTCTAACGGTACTGGAGGGTCTAATTTGAGTTAAACCGAAAACGGTCTAGTACGTACACTGTAAAAAGTGACTCTACATCATGCACGTGATTCTACCAAGCTCATGCACCTGAAGTGTTGCGCTGAGCAATGCATACGCTTCATGGTGAGGCGAGTTTCACCTCATGTTGAGGTGACTGTCACTTCATGTTGAGGCGAGTGTCACCTCAAGTGTCTCATGTGCCTGGTGTGATAGTCAAAGCTTAAATGGAAAAACTTAATGTGCGAGAGATGAAATTATTTTCAGTAAAAACTTTTTTATTGTCAATCATCTTACACCTCAGGTGCAACACATGCTGCTCAGCACGCTCTGACCACCACTTCACACGCCTGAAGTGACCATTCAATTTTATTTTTTGAATTTTCTGGCCCCACACGTGCATGAGACACGAGTTAACAAATTAAACCATCACTTGATGCACATGAGGAACAGTGGTTTGATCTACTTGAGCTACTTGGGGTGCTAGTCACTAACACATCAGGTACCTCATGTGTTCATGATTTTGGGACAAAAATGTGCTAGTGAAATGTTTACAGTGTAGACCGGAGTTATACCGTTTTTGGTGCTAAAACGTAAAAACGGTCTACGTATAGACCGTTCAGACACAGCTGAGATAGACCGTTTTCGGTTGAACCGAAGTTAATCCGCTTTTAGTACTGTGTCTGAACAAGGCCAGTGTCAATTTGACATTTGTCAATATAGGGATGATCGAGTTTTCGCTTTAATCGGTTCACCAATCTTCAGTGCACCACATGATCAATAATTCGATAAATAGAGTTGTTAACTTTATGCATACTTTTAATTCTCATGTGTTTTCTTGCAGGAATTAGAGAAAAATTGAAAAACACGCAAGTTTACGCCGAAAGTGAAAAAAGACGATTCTGGACTCAAGACATCACAAAGGTATCAATAAATGTTTTTTTCCCCAAAAACTTGGCTGTTAAAGCAACACTTGTGGTGTATATATGTGCTAGTTTTAGTTTAACATGTATTGTTTTTTAACACCCCAGGTATTAATTACCCATGGTGTTGAACTTAACACCAGGACTTGGTTTATCTGTAAGACAACACTATGGGTGTTGTCTTAACACTGCAATTGTTGAAGTGTTAAAAGCCCCTGAAATGGTATTTTTATCAATGAAATTTATGCTATGCAACTACTCTATTCATTTACAATCATAACAACCCACTTGGAAGTTGTTTTAGGGGTTAAAATCAAGTTTCTTTAAATTTTTTATGCTAATGAAAATTTACATATTCATGAGCAAAGTTCTGATGTCACTTTAGGCAAACACAGGAAAATCTCATTGAACTGTGCACAAACGTTTCCACTATTTTCTCAAACTTGCTGACACTTTTTTAACCCTTGGTTGTTTGGGTTTGTTTTACATGTTGCCTGTTGTAAACCATGTGAAAACTAAAGCTGGAAACTGCAGCATTTTTTCACAATTCCAGTTTGAAGTCTTATGTATTTTCTTTACTTTTCTGCTTAATTATATTATAACTGGTTTATTTTCATATCCATTGTAATGACACATGGCAGCCAAAGGCTGAATATTGGTCATTTTACAAACCTCATATTTAAAATGTTATTTAAATTTAAAATATATAAATTTAAAACGAGAAAAAAAATATCAAAATACAAATACATGTACCGGTACTCACAAATTCACAGCTAGCATTTGGTCATTACCCACTGACACAACATGCTCACAATCACAGGTGCACCATCCCAAAATAAAGGATCCGGAAGATCCTAAATCTTCCATAAAATAAGATAAGTACACATCTGCAACCGGCGCATGCTGTCACTAGGGCTTGCCAAACGGATTACAAAATTAGCGCAAAATCTTTACAATTGAGGGAATCGCTGACTTGCTATATCTTTCCGTACGACATTTTAAGAAGCGTAACATAGAATTATTACTACTTACTCCCAAACAGCGCCCTCTTTTTGTGCGTTTCTGTAAAGAAATGTTCAAAGTTGAAAAATGCCACCTTTTATTCACGGGGCATCAAATTGAACAGTGGTAATGTCTTTCTAAACAAGTAATCTTTAATATGCAGCAAAAACTGTGCTTAAAGTTATATAGCAATTTAGGGCCCTTTAAACAAGCATTCAAAAATCTTACTTTTTTATGTCGTTGAGAAGGTCAGTCAATAGGACGACTGTTTGTGACTGTTACGTCTAAAACATACTAAAACGGGGACCAGACTATTGCGCTCAAACCCTCGTTGTAAAAGCGAGACTTGCATGCATAAATAGTATGGCACCTTTCCGATCAGCCTGTCACATTACACAGAAGTGATTCAGGAGACGCGATTGAAAATTTGCTTCCGCCTGAAGACACACATGAAGGCTCTTACATCATTTCTTGAAAAAAAATGCAATAAGCGTGCTTCACCGCATTAGCACGAACGTGGCACCTAGCCATCTGCCGCTGTTATTTTCGCGCGCTTTTATTCCCGCGGTTTTCCCCGCGTCTTTCATTAGCGGCAGTGTCAAAGAAAGGTTTATACCATCTTCGTAAATGCAGGGCGAGGTTGAAGCTTTCAAGCCACATTACATCATTTGCAGTGACCCAATATGTTACTAAGTGAGTTGACAAGAAAAACCCAACTAAAAGTGTTGATAGCAATGGTAACGAACACCACGTTTTTTCCCGTGTAAAATGTGTACCTTTGTGGGAGAAATTGCCAACTGAAGGTGCTTTAAAAAAATCGTTTGCAAATGATTTGTTTTACCATTCATTCAACACAAAAACCATCCATGCATGAATTTTTCAGGTTTTTTGAAGTATTACTGCATCTATGTGGTTGAAATTATACAAGGCAGTTTATCAACATTAGGCCTATTCTTTAGTTATGTAATGCTGTTGTTCGTAAGAAAGTTTCATCTGCAAGTATGATAATAGGCCTTTAACGATCTTTCAAAAAGCTTATTTTTGTCGTCACCGTCTGCGTTTTTAAGTCGTTTTTGGAATTTGAGTAGGGCGCTGGAATATAGACTCGAGAGTTTTAAGTGCTTCGGTAAAGCGTGTGATCACGCGAGATGGATAAAGTGCGATATTTTTCATCTTTGAAGCACCACTTTAAACAAAAATTTGTGTTTTTAAAAACTTACGCCATCTTACAACATGATTTTTTTAGCTGTGATGTGTGTTTAGGTCCTGTTATAGGTTGACGATTTTATTTTATTTTATTTTATTTATTTATTTATTAACCAAATCCAACAGCGATCAAGTCGCCAATTACAGGTTGGTATTTAAATAAATGACATGTACATAAATATATTAAATAAACCATGTTACAATATATAACAATTAAATAAATTACAGGGAAAAAAGCAAATTAAATAATAATAAAAAATATATATATAATTGTATACAAGGACTGGCACTATGTACAAAATGAAAAGGGCAAACATAAAGCACATTATATTGTGAGTATTAGATTGTATCAGCTGCAATGGCACTATAGTCATCTTGAAAATGGAAAAACTTTTAAAGATTGTTTTAATACACACTAACAATAATTAAAGGAGCGTGTCCAGATCACATTTTACGACCCCAATTTTTTCCATGTTGAAATTCACCATTCTGAAATTTGGCGCTCCCAATCCAAATATTTCAAAGGATATCGTCAAAAACCGCCGATGTTTTGTAAACTAATTTATCTGGTTCCAAAAAGGAGTGCAGTGATTACACCAACTGTTTTGCTTCGACATCCAAATTAGAGATTGCAAATTTCCCGTTTTTCCCCATGGATAGCATTTTAGGGAGGTATTTTATATGATTGTTAGGTTAGAACGAAATCCATTTTGTGGAAAAATCTGGTCACGCTTCTTTAATCATGTCTTAACTCCATACACGAACCATCTAAATCGTTTTGTATACAGAAGGCATCAGCTATATCACTTGAATGCAGTTAAAGATCAGTGTATGTACTAGTTAATTCGACATCTTTGTTCAAAAACATTGGACACAAAAGTTACGCGGATTTTCTGTCGATTTTTTAATTTAAAAAATGAGGATCGTACCATAACCTTTACTAAAACTCTCTCGTAATAAGAAAAAAAGGAGGGGAAAAAGCGATATTTAATCCTAACCCTGCAGTTTAATGCCTTAGTCACGCTTTCATCGATGTTGAAAATTCTATTAAGTTTTGAGTTCTCAAATAAGCCTTTACGGTGCTTTACATGTCACCTTTTTAGCCCCCTGGGGAGTATACAGCCAAGACTGTCTGTTAGGTGCTCATGAGTTCACTATACCCTATAGGTATACCCATTTGCTCCTGGGTGGAGAGAGGCCATAGACTACTTAAATGTGACGTTAGTTGCCATGATAATTGGATCTAAGCATTCGCTGGTAATCTGAACGTCAATTACTAAAGCGCAGGGAAACGGTTCACTGGTTTTAGTGTAGACCCAATTTTTCACTTTGGTATTCTATTTATGGCTAAAAACCTACCTATGTTTAATAAGTCAACTCAGTACCTCTACTGGGCCCAGTACCTCTACATTCCGACAAATCAATGAAAAACTGTGTCCATGCTTTCAAGAAATTGTGCGGAGCCGCCGTCCTATTTAGGCTGGTTCCGTGTTTATACTGCACGGAAAACGGAGCCAAATAATACCACAGTAGTCAGGGGACTATTTTTGATCGTTTACGTTTGGGCATCTTTGTTTAAACAAAACAAAACAAAAAAAATTTTTTCTTATAAATATATATCATCTCATAAAAAACTATGAATTGTAGGATAGGGCGACAAATCGTGTGTAAAAAAAGGTATATTAGGGCGACGTGCTCAATAGGGCGACATTTTGGTGTCGCCCTAATATTTTTGAGTTTAAAAACCATTTTTTAAGGTCAAAAACCATTTTTTTAAAATCGAGAACCATTTTTATTAGGTCTAGAACTGGGGCTCTTAGGTCTGTGACCATCTCTGGAAGCTTTGGGTAAAAAAATAAGGTGTCATTTTGAGTGATTCTTGCCGAAATTTCGGTGGTCCCCGGGGAGAGTCTTCCCGAAATGTCGCCCCATTGCGGCATCCAGAGTTGTTTAAATATATATCATCATTTATTTCGCACTCTCTCAGAAGATCAAACTACTTACAAAGCAGACATTAAATATATGATTTATACAAAATGGTCGAATATGCTATTAGGTAAAGAGTGGTAGTACATGGCTGTTCACATAAGCCGAAGCTTGTAATCGGAACAGCCCGACAAAAACATTAGGACAACAGAAGAAACAAACGGACATGTAGACAATACAAACAAACAAACATTTATATAAATTAAGCTGATGTAAATTATTATCAATAAACATACTGCAAATTGTGATAATATAGGCTATGTTACATATTGGGAGAGGAGAAATTCCTTATATGACGTCTTGAATCGACCCACGGACGGTGATGCCCTGATGCTGGCTGGGATGGAGTTCCAGAGACGAGGACCACATAATTTGATGGTACGACTTGAATATATACAAAAGAAGTGAATGGAAGAAACATGTCTTTTGAAGATCTGGTGGAGTAATGATGAATGTGTGCAACTGGTGTGAAGTATGTCGAGAAAGCATCAGGAAGAAGATTGTAAGTAAACCTGTACATAAATATCCCAATGTGAAGTTTGTTAATGTCGGTGACGGTGAGTGTGTGGGCATTGCGGTCGCACTGTGGACTCGAAACCCATTCAAGTCCACAATTTGCGGGAAAAAGTGACCGATTGTGGACTTGCACTCGTTCGCTCAAGTCCACAGTCAGGTTGACCAAACTTGGGAAAAGGGGTTAGGGTGGGGGTGGAGGGTTAAAAAAAGGTTAGGGTTCAGGAGTAAAGTTTAGAAACATGGATTAGGAAAACATTGGGGTGGATGAGGGAAGAATTTGGAGAAAACAACGATTTTCCGACCAATTCTCTTAAGTGCACGAATACAAAGAAACGTCCACAGTGCGTACGTAATGTACACAAAATTGTGTTAGGGCGAGTAAAAAGATGTGCTGTGTGTTGCCGATAATGTGAAGGAGTGCATACACGAATGGTTCTTTTCTGTGCAACAAGTAGTGCATGCAATTTATTTGTGCTTGTCGCGCCAAACGATGTCACAGTAGTTGAGATAAGGAAGTGTGAGAGATTTGTAGAGCATAAGTGTAGAAGATGATGGCAGAAAATGAAGAAGTTGCGAGAGTGTACCAGTGATGCGGGAGATGGTTTTAGTATACAAATACAACATGGTTTGATGGATGATAGTGAAAACTAACGACCCCGAGGTGTTGGATGATTGGCACTATCTCCCGAGGCGTAAGCCCATCGTTTGGGCGCGAACAAGCACACATAAATTGCATGCAGTATTGGCCGGACTTGGTGCGAACTTCGGCATGGAAGCGGCGTAGAAAGTCGTTTAATTCTTGTTCTTCCAACTGTTCTACTTCATTTATGGTCATTCCCCTGTATTCTCCGTATGTTGCAAGTATGCAAACTGCATTTTCGACTGCTCGTTTTGTTTCTTTAGCTTCTTTTTTGTCCAAAATTGTGTCAAGTTCTTCCTCTGTTAATATCGCAAAGCGAGCACCACCAGACGCCATTTTGATTTATGCTGTAATAGACTGGTACAGTGACTCTTTCACTAATCTCTACTGCACAAACAAGAAGCGCATGCGTCGTCGGTAAAAATATCACAGTGTATTGGGACAAATCTAGGCCGTGTGATAGTACCCGTGTGTTAGTAAAAACTAACACACGGCTGAGTTGCTGGAATGGACCAATGAAATACCGCGGCTGCCTGATGAATATTTATGAGGTATAGTAATAACAAATGCAATATGTTCCGTCCAGGAGAGATGAGTTCCAAGAAGTTTAGTAGAAGAGACCCTGTTGATATAGCTGTTGTCGATCTTGAGTGGAGGCATTGTAATTTCCTGAAGGGAATGTGGGCGATGGAAGAAAATGAAGTTTGTTTTAGTATGGTTTAAGGATAATCTGTTTGCCTTAAACCAGGATGAAACATGTTCAAGTTCATAGTTAAGGGTGGTGAACAAGGAAGGAATATCATTGCTTGATTGGAAAATCAGCGAACTGTCGTCAGCGAAAAGAGTGAAGTTCAGTAGAGGAGAGGAAAATGAAATGTCATTGATGTAAAGAGAAGAGGTCCAAGAATAGATCCTTGTGGGAGGCCATGCTGGATAAGAAGACGTTCTGAAGGTAGAAAGAAAATCATCGTCAGAAGATTCATACACGTCGCGCCACTAGCACTCAGTGCATGGTACTCAGATCCAGCTGAAAGGAGTTTAAGGGCCTTTAAAATGCAAAAATATAATGGACATTCTGGGCAGTACCCGACCGCCACCCAGAATTTCCATTGTTGATGTCCCTTGAGAGATATGTTCTTTTTTAAATTAATTAATGACATTTTGTTTTACAGTTAAAGGCAGTATATACGTGATTGGTAATCTCGAAAATAAGAAATGTTCACAGATTTACGCCTAACTTACACAATATAAACATGATGACCGTATAAAACTTCCCCTGAAATTGTTTTGTCTGAAGTGCTATAGTCTTTGAGAAATGAGTAAAACAATTAGTTTTCGTCTCATGAGACGAAAATTCATTTCGACCCAAAACCATTTCGCCCAAGTGCCATTTCGCCCCCAAACCACTTCACCCCCAAACCACTTCGCCCGAGTGCCATTTCGCCCCAAATCACTTCGTCAAAACACTACATCGACCAAATGCTACTTCGCCCAAAAACCAATTCGTGCACAGGCCGAAATGGTTCAGGGCGAAGTGGTTTTGGGGCGAAATGACTGCAAACCCTTTTTTGATTGTTTTCTCAAAAGTTAGACGAAGTACGGAGCTGGTTTTTGCTCATATCTTCAATCACACAGGGGGATAAAACTATTTGTAACAGTTTACCAATCATGTTTTTTGTATACTATCTTTAATGTTTGAGTCAAATCTTGTATACCAAGCTTTAATTTGTATACAGGCGATGAGTCACAACAGTGTTGTGCACCGGGTTCCAAAATTGTATTTTTCTTTTTTTTGTAATATTCATGACAGAACACGTAAATTATATTCCGTCAAAGTTGCACTGTCATATTTTAGGCCGATTTGAGAGTCAAAAATTTGTAAAAGCTAAATTGCTATTTTTCTAGAATAGAAAAAGTTATCAGCTTTCATTTGGTACTAAGAACGTAAAAATCCGTCAAGGATTAATGCCAGTCGATTAAGAACAAGAAATATTAAAAGACAGGCCCTGTCTTTTATTCAACAGGGTTATGACGTAAATGTACATGGGCGCGCACATATATGTGTACATTGTACACATACTATTTACATATGAGCGTCACACCGAAGTTTTTTATATTTTTTGTTACAGAGATACGTAAGCTTTCTAAATTCTTCGCTTGTGTGAATCATTTTTTAAAAATCCTTTCACCCAAACACGAACAGTGCAACTTTAGGCCCTAATTAAAATTATGAGCAGACGATGTTCCAACATACATAATCATACATGTACAAATTTTGACCAGCCATATATATCATGTAGAGGTTTAAAGCCCCAATACATCATTTTCAGTTACCCAAAATTTTACTTCATGAGTTGGCAAAAAAAAACCGGACCAAAAGTGTTGATAGCAATGGTAACAAACCCCACACGATTTCCCCTCGTGTAAAATGGTACTTTTGTGGGAGACATTGCCAACTGAATGTAATTTTTAAAAACCTTTAAACCAATTTTTACCATTCATTGAACACAAAATGTGTGATTATTTTTACGGTATTCTGAATTATATATTGCATCTATGTGGCTGAAATTTCTACAAGGCAGTTTATCAACATTATTTTCTACTTATGTAATGCTGTTGTTTTTATTTTTAAGGTTTTCCATTCACGGAATATGTCTTTAAAATTGCAATTAACATGTGGATGTGGTTTCGCACGACAAATGTGAAACAAATACATGGGATCACTTAGCTACAATTCATTTCGTAAATTGTAAGCTAAATGCTCGTAGTCGTATCCACAATGAAACACAATGAATAGTACAATGTACATGTAATACAAAAGGTTGACAAAAATATGACTGGAAATGTTCTTACCTTCCAAATTATTCGGTCAGACATCATGTCAAATTCTTGTCTCGCCATGCTTTTTGTCACACCGAGTTCACTGTTCCAACACATGAATGACCGCCGTTTCACGCTCGTGTTCTGTGTCTGGTCTGTGTATGTTTTTCCCCGATTGTCTGCTATATGCGCACAAAACAACCGACTTAATTATATAGCGGGGCGAGGACGGCATTAATTTTTGCCGCATCCCGCCTATACCGGAGCACTCGATATAACGAGCGCGCGCATTGGTCCGTCTTTTTGGCAAGGCGGCCAATGCACCAATCACGTCGGCGCTTTCATGGGTTGCGGAAGGCTTCAATATTCTCGTCTGCACGAGCGATGTAATATTCATAAAAGAAACTGTTACGAACGGCGTTATCTCCATGTGTGATTGAGGATGTTTATGATTAAAACCAAAAAGTGTTTGTAAGTTCCCTAAATATATATTGACACATCGATAGTGCCCAAAGGACCTACAACCGTTGTTAGCACTTACCAAGCCCATACTTGTCATTTTGTGAGGTTAAAACACAAAGAAAACCTCTGTTACCCCCACATCTGTTAATGGCTATTCCACGCCTCATTTACATATACACAATCATTCGAAATGATGTTGTACAGTGATTTTGTAATTATGGACGTTTTTATAATTATGGTGTTAATTGTGGCTGTTTAATTTGTATACTGGCACAAAACTAGCCTTGTCCAAGTCTATGAGCCGTGAGCTGTGGCATCATTAGCGACCTCTCGCGATAAACTGTAGCCAGCGACTAGGCTGGTTACCTGAATATCTTGGTCTGAAATCCAGACTTACACGCACGAGGCTAAATCACAGCCTTGTTCTTTCTGTACACGATGTGTTATGTGTTTATTTATATCTGCGTTGGAAATCCGACGCAATTACTTATGCGAAACCCGAGTGGTTATAAATATTCATATCTTACATAACATCCAATCAGAGTTCACTATTTTTATACCGTGCGGCGCCGAGTTGTAAACATGTCTGTACACGCCACGCTGCTGCTGTGTATGCGTGCACAACGCATTGCGACTTCGCATCTGTTACAACTGAGGAAATAACGGTAGTTTGAATTATGTAGCCGACATTTTCACGAAGACCAGAAGATAGCCCTCACATATTTTCTGTGAAGGTAGGCCCCATTAGCCTTTTAGAAGTATGGCGGAACAAAAGGAGAGGGCGCAATTTCATTTGGGTATGAATTTTTTTATCAATTGTATTTCTTTCCAAAAACTTGATTTACATGTTGTAATTATAATACATAGACAGAATTATAAATAAAATTAATAAGTGTAAAGTGAAAAACTGAGTTATTTTGCATTTTAGTCGATTTTATACCCACTGCAAAGTGCGCCCTCCTATTGTGTCCGCCATACTTCAAAAAGGCTAATGACGTGTTTGTGAACTTACCAACTGGGTATGCGTACGACAAATCTGCTATTTTTCAAACAGCACCGTGTTGTTCTGTCAAAACAACCGTTAACCAATGAGCTTTTACGTTTCAGTGCTCTCTTTGAACAATTAGCATAAACAGTCCCCGCCCATAAAACACGTCGAGTACATAAAGAACAAGGCTATCACAAAACAAGTTCCTGTGTTCGTTTATTGTGAGCAGATGACAATGAATTCAGTTCATTTTGATTCAACGTTTGCACAGACCATAAACGCTATGTTGTACTTCTGCCCAGACTACCTTTATCGAATCTTAATGCAATCCATAATTACTTCCAAAGGACTACCATTGCACATAGGTAGTTTGAACCAGGCATTTGCCAGTCTGTTATGTCTTTCAGTACTGAAGGATAGCGAAAATGCTTACCACTGTTGCTGTGTGGTAACGGTTGACGTTTTACAGTACTTTCTGTTCCTGTAGAAATTACAGCAATTTACCTTGCAGGTGATTCTGCAGTGATTGGCTACTACTGTAACATTTTACAGTAAATTACTGGCAACTCAGCTGCCAGTAAATTACTGCACAAATTTACAGGATTTTTTTTACAGTGTACGTTACTTTCAAAAAATTGTGCGAAACCAATGTCCTATTTAGGCTGGTCCTCTGCACCCAATTCTTCGCGGAAAACGCATAATACATCTACGGTAGTCGGCAGCCTAGTTTGGGTCACATGAGGACGCCCTAGTATACGATGTATGTGCACACACATTTTAACATTTATATAAATTCATCTTGGATTTAATTTAGAAGAGCGTGTCTAAATCGCAGTTTTTAACCCCCGGTTTTTTCCGTGGGTGTTGAGATTTTGATACCATATCATTTGTCATATTTTTTTCATTACCGTTATGAAATTTCGCGCTCCCAATCCACATAATTACAAGGATTTCGTCAAAAAACCTCCGATGTTTTGTAAAGTAATTTATCCGGTTACATAAAACAGTGCATTGATAATTTTTGATTACCCCATTATTTTGCTTCCACATCAAAAATTTGGCGATTGCAAATTTCCTGTTTTCTTCCTTCCTATGGATAGTATTTTGGGGAGGTATTTTATATGATTGTTGGGTTAGAATGAAATCCATTTCTGGAAAAATCTGAACAAGCTCCTTGGGTTGTAGTCTGGTACCCGGACCAAAAATTATTTGACTAGACTGAATTTAAGGTCCGGCAGCCGTCAATTCCGTCATTTTGAAACAGGAGGAATTCCTCCTTTTTCCGAAGGTTCCCGAAGTTACCCGAATGCTCGTCCGGACGTTACCGTTAATCGTCGGGTACAATTAGTCATTGTTTCGAGAATTTGAATTGACGTCGCGTGCACGTACGTGCCGCTGCGGTGTGTATTTACGGTGATGCCACGGATTTAAAACTACGCAGTGGCTATCAGTGGCTAAAGTTACGGTAACCGTATGAATGGCTATAGTTACGGGATTGCAACAGCAGATTAAAACTACATGTACAATATGGAGCTTAGTGGGTGATGCAGACAAGGTTTGAATTTTCTTTTTGATGCTAGCCTACATGTATATTAAAATGGGCATATTTAATATTTTAAGGTTAATATATTAAATTTGTATTGGTCAAATATGGAATCCCCTTTCAAATTGTTGTACACTCATGCCATATAGCGCGCAGCGCGCTTTGAAAATTAACGGTTATGTGCTCCTAAAAATAAATGCATGACGTAATGCTTAAAGTGCTATTTTAAACACGATAGTAGCCGGTCCTCATATTCAGTCGTTGTATGTGGAATATGTGGAGCGGGAACCAGTCTACTTTGGTTGTTGAAATCCTTGTTATTGGGTGCAGTATGTTTCGTTTTTTTCGAGTCGCAAGAGGGCGTATGACAATTTTCCAGTCGCGATTAGAGAAAACGGATGCGATGCAGTTTGCACTTGGAGCAGATTACACGCAATCATAAGCTGATTTTAAGGAGCCCGGGAAGGGACGGGGTGAGAAAAAAAAATTAATCTCGTTCCCACGACTTATTATCTCGTGGCCCCGACATAATTATCTTGTTCCCCCGAGTTATTATCTCGTGGCCACAAGATAATTATCTCGTTCCCCCGAGATAATAAGTCGTGGCCACGAGATGATATTTTTTTCTCACCCCGTCCCTTCCCGTTGGGAATGAAAAACTTTACAGATTTCAAAGCAGGCCTACAGCTGCTGCAAAAGAATGCTAATGAGCTAAGTACAGGCGTATTTTTTTAAACATCAATTCATGAAACCAAACCTGGCGCAATTTAAAGATAGTATAATTGATTGGTAAACTGTTACAAATAGTTGTATCCCCATGTGTGATTGAATATATGCATGATTAAAACCAACCTGAGCAAAAACCAGCTCCGTCTAACTTTTGAGAAAACAGTCAAAAAGGGGTTTGCAGTAATTTCGCCCCAAAACCACTTCGTCCTGAACCATTTCGCCCTTAACCTCGTCTGTGCACGAAGTGGTTTTGGGGCGAAGTATCATTTGGGCGATGTAGTGTTTGGACGAAGTGATTTGGGGCGAAATGGCACTCGGGCGAAGTGGTTTGGGGCGAAATGGCATTTGGGCGAAATGGTTTTGGGGCGAATTGAATTTTCGTCTTATGAGACGAAAACTAATTGTTTTACTCATTTCTAAAAGACTATAGCACTTTAGACAAAACCATTTTAGGGGACGTTTTCGACGGTCATCATGTTTATATTGTGTAAGTTAGGCGTCAATCTGTGAACATTTTTGATTTTCGAGATACCAATCATGTATACTGCCTTTAGGTAAGCTAGGCCTGCTCTTATTCCTATGTTATCGAATGACTGCCGGGTAAATAGCATAGGTGGAAATGGGGTGAAGCGTCCGACACGTACCGTACCGACACGGCGTGTTAGGGCCACGAGATAATTATTTTTTCTCACCTCGTCCCTTCCTGGTCTTTGTATAGACTGCCGAAGTGAATACGTCATCTTTTGTTGGTTGCCTAGGCAGTTGGCTCTACACTAAAAATCACTGAACCGTATCCCTGTGATTTTGCAATGGTACTTTTTCCGACGGCCATGTTAGTTTATAACCAATTGCCATGGCAACGCATGTCACACTTCGGCTGTCTATTGCATGCACAGGAACGGACGAGTTGGACGGGACGAGATCTTTTTTGTCTCTCCTCGTCCCTTCACGGGCTCTGTATTGCACGGGAAGGGACGAGCTGGACGGGGTGAGAAAACAAATATTATCTCGTGGCCACGACTTATTATTTTGGGGGAACGAGATAATTATCTCGTGGCCACGAGATAATGCGTGAAGACTGCGTTTGGTAAGATCAGTGGGTAGAGAGCGCGCATTCACGTGGCCTTCCGTTGACTCTGGAGGGCAAATATTCTCGGTCACGAATGAAGATAGTACTAAATGCATTGGCCATTGCAAGGTGCCGTCCAGTCTCTCCAGTTTGCTTTAATACTCAGTTGTCGAACAACTGCAAATTGTCTGGACTGCAAATTTGAAGGGCGCCATCATGCGAGATTTTATGTCCAACCTGTGCTGTGTTTTTGCAACCATAACCTGACACAGCTTTGTGGTTTTCTCGTGTACTCGCCCAATGGTCAATTTTATCTGGTCACGATCGGTTGATTTTGTGATTATCCGCGACCGACAAGTTATATTTTGTATTACAGGTATATTATAAATATAGGATTAGAAAAGTGTTACAAACGGCGTTGTCTCCATGTGTGGTTGAGGATGTGTATGATAAAAACCAACCTGTGTATAAGTCAGCTCAGTACCTCATCCAGGTTTCGAGAAAACAATGAAAAAGTGTGTTCGTGCTTTCAAGAAATTGTGCAAAGCCATCGTCCTATATAGGCTGATTCCCTTATACAGGTTGACTTTAATCACACATGGAGATAGCAGTTTTTTAGTCCAGTAGTCAGGGGCCCAGATTCGTTCACACGAGGGTGCCCCTGTAAAAAATACATGTGCACAAATTCATCCGCAATTATCGATTTCTTATAAAATAATATCGTATTGGGTGAAATCATTGCATTGGACAGTTGGAACCACTTCTATCTTCCATTTGAGTAAGGTTTTTTTCCGGTGAAATGGTTGTTTAAAATTGCGGGACATTGCTAATCTGCTTTAATAAACATGTGTCGTGTAACTTGAACGAATGGAAAAGAAAATTAACATTAGGCTTTCGTGTTCAGGACATCTTAATGGTATATATCACTATATATTTTTTTCTTCCTTTAATAAGAAGTTTACCAACTTGACGTTTACGATAGCTTCAGCGAATAAATACTTGCTGAAAATAGACGGCTGTGTTTACGCTACGTTTCGACCGCAAAACATCCTCGCCCGTCAGAAAGTCAAGTGGTGTCGTCTTCGTGAAATCAATGACCGTGCTTCCCCCATTTTGTTGGTTAGAATTTGGCAGCCGCAACTTTTGCTTCAAGGAAAAGTATTAATCACCTGTAGGTAATTATAATTTTGCGTGTACAATTTTGCAAAATGAACTTGTGGATAGTAAGGCACGGATTGACCAACCACTGTCCCGCTCAGTGATTTCCTCCGCAGGTCCAAGAGGACCTGTTTGAACAAAGTGATTCCCACAGCAATGAATTAACATTAGTAGACTGCCGAAGTGAATACGTCATTTGCCTAGGCAATGGCTCTACCCAAAAAAATCACTGAACCGTGTCCCTGTGCTTTTGCAAAGGTACTTTTCCGACGGCCATAATGTTTAGAGCCAATTACTATGGCAAGCACGTCACACTTTGGCTGTCTACGGCTGGCGCCCCGAAATCTTCACTTTCAAATGGAGGTGCAGTTTAATTAGTCACATACTGTGCTGTTGTTGCTGCGTGGCGCTCGCCATTGCTTAGCAACCAAGAGTCTGGTTGCTTTACGTCATAATTACGTCAGTTAAGGGCAAAACAAACCCTAATTAACATTCATGTCTACCCGACGCAAGCTAACTCAATTTCTGATTAGTTGCGATCCCCGTTGCGAAATGATTCGAACCGGCCATTCAACACCGGCTAGTTCGGTGGTCGAGGAGTTAAAACGTCTGCCTTGTTTGCAGGAGGTCGTGGGTTCGAGTCTCACCCGAGCACGCTGTGAAGTTTGTCATAGTGTCTCGGGAAAGCACTGACTATACAGTGTTAATAATTACGTCGGGTAAGGGCAGAACAAACCCTAATTAACATTCAGTATCCCCGACGCAAGCTAAACCATCTTCTGGTATTGATTTTGTACTTGAAACCTGCCGCGTGCACCACATAGCTACAAATATTTAGTCTGGTCAAGTGGATACTAAGTGTGCATGTGAAAGGAAGCACGTCAGGACACCAGACGCTATTCATCATGCGAAACACCCAAAAGGCTAATTCACGAAAATGAATTTTGGCTAAAATTCAAGAACATTTAGTGAAATATACTGTATAGGGTAGGCTTGGGTGAATTCTCTCATGGGGTCCATTAAAATCAATTCTAAGTTGGGAATCAAAATTCCAACCACACCGTTTTGTTTTTCCTTCAAAGCGACGCGCGCCAAATTTATGTTCAAGCAAATTGTTTGTGCCATGCTTGGTTTTTATGAAAGTGGTCCCTCCAAACTAATTATACTAAGAATACTTTAAAGTACAAAATTTAATATAGGTTTTCTCGCACATTATAAAACATTTTTCATTCAAATTTATAACCGGTTAACTTCAATTTCGTCTCGAAAATTCCCAACTTTGGATTTCCCATGTTCAATTTCGTATTTGGTCGTTCATGATCGTATTTGTCGAAACCATTTCGTACGTTTGCATATATTTTTGAAAACGACTAGGCCTATATACGATTTCGTCGTCAGCAGTTGCCAAACGTACGACGAATGAAGCAATTTCGTCATTTTGGAAATCAATTTTACATGTATTTTATTTGAATTAGTCACTGACAGTTTTATACAATCTGACCATCCGACGAATTTGATTGACAAAGACGAATTCAATCTTTACATGGTGTAGATGATCTTCAGGTGAGACGAAATTGATTAAAATCTGACGACATTGAATGGATAAATATTTAAATGGATTGGTCATCGATAATTTGGAAAGACCAGTGACCAAATCAATTGTATCATTTTACGCGTTTCATTGAAGTTAACAGGTTATGAATTTGATTGAAAAAAGTTTTAAAATGTGCAGAAAAAACTATAGTACGGAGAATAATGTATCTTTAAAGGGCCCCTTATTTAGGATTTTTATCAATGAAATCTATGCTTTAAAACCACTCTACTCAGTTAAAGTCATAAAAATCCTATTTGGAGCTTGCTTTGGGGGTTAAAACAAAGGTTTTTAGTTTTTATGCTAATGCGAATATGCATATTCATGACCAAGGTCACTATGTCACAAGAGGCACAGACAGGAAAATCACATACAATTGTGCACAAACGATTCCACTTTTTTCTGAATTTTCCTGAAACTTTTGTAATCCATGGCTGTTTGAGTTTGATTTACATGTTGCCTGCTGTAAGCCATGATAAAACTGGGGGTAGAAACTGCAGGAATTTGCCACAAGTCCAACTTGAAGTCTTATGTTTTTTCTTAACTTTTCCCTTCTGTCTTCCTTTTGTGATGCACTCAAAACAGCGCCCTCTGTCTGTGATTTATTGCAATGAAATCTTCAAAGTTGCAAAAGGCTACCTTTTA
Source organism: Henricia sp. BOLD:AAB3569 (assembly GCA_037783545.1). Classification (NCBI taxonomy): domain Eukaryota; kingdom Metazoa; phylum Echinodermata; class Asteroidea; order Spinulosida; family Echinasteridae; genus Henricia; species Henricia sp. BOLD:AAB3569. Next base: position 904,845 of record JBBELK010000715.1, read on the forward strand.
TTGATTTTACATCCAAACGAACAATAGTATGTCTTGCTGAACAAGTATTCCATCATTATGAAGCAAAGCTTAGGCACAAAGTTATTTTGGATGTCACAGGCCCTTTAAGCTAGCCGGGCACCCATGTTTAGGGTAAATTCACACTGAGTCTTTTCGCGCGTAAATTTGAAAAAGCGGTATGGATGGAAATTACAGAATCACAAAAACAATTTTCGCTCAAGTCGATTCTGTGATTTTTAGTGCGTCGATTTACTCCAAATTCCCTTCACATCGCTTTTTTCCCCTAAAAGTGACACACGTCGAATTTACGCGCGAAAAGGCTCAATGTTAATCAACGCTTATCTCAAAACAACATCACAAAAAATGCCACTCGCTGGATGGACGTGGCACTGAAATGTCTTCACTTGACGACGAAAAAAACATGACATTGGAAATACACAGACCTACACGCATTGAATCATCTCTCGGAAAAAGAGATAAAAACATCAACTGATTATTTCTAGGAAAGTGCAGTGCTTTTTAGCGGGCGATGGTCACAAATATATCACTCACAGCTTCGATTTGTGAGAGTACAGTGGCACGGTTGAGGTGCGAATGTACGGGCCGCGGGAACCACACACCGCGCGCGGCATTATTTTCGCAGCTTGTTACCCAAGTGCTGACAATTTAATGGCCGGGATCTGGAGACGTCTCCGAGATAATTATTGCTGCGAAGGGCTCGGAATTTCTCTGCAGATTTTGGCACGGTGCTGTTTTTGTGCAGGTTTACAAAATTCAGATATTTGTGACGTAGTGATGTCATGATGACGTCACTGAAGAGTCCGATGACCACGTGGCTCGTCGTGGTACATATCAGTGCCGGATCCAGCCTCATTAATGTATTTTAATGAAGCTGGATCCGCCTCTGCATATACTTGTGAAAGTACTTAACCACAATTGCTCCGTCCTTCGGAGGGGATGCGATGCGTAGGTTCAGTACGATTTTGTACATATATTGGCACTGTGCTAGTTTTGTGTAGGTTCACGAGGAAGATGTTTTAGTTAAATGCTTGTGACGTTGTGACGGCATGATGACGTCATCAAGGAGGTTGATGGTTAAGTGGTTGAGGCACACAACCCGTATTCATCTCGCTCGAGCATTGTGAAAATGCTTAACCACAACTGCCTCATCCTTCGGAGGGGGTACGAAGCCGTAGGTTCAGTATTTTTTGTACAGATCTTGGCACGGTGCTGTTTTTGTGTGGGTTCATAAGAAAGAGGATTTTGCCGTTCCGCTGCCGTTTTATTTTGGGCGCGCGCCAATTTTTGACGTTCACAGTGTGGACGTCCACAGAAACGACAACGGTATCCGTTAACGGCAAACGCCCAAAGTTGAAACGTTGCCGTTTCCGTCGCAATTCACTTCAGTGTGGACGCACCTTCAGATATGTTTGTGACGTTGTGACGTCATTATGACGTCATCGAAGAGGCCGATGACCCAGTGGTTCAAGCGAAACCTGTGCTAAACTACAATTGCTCCATCTTTCAGATGGGATGCAAAGCGTACGTTCAGTACTTTTTTGTGCAGATCTTGGCACACGAGAAAGACGTGTATGTTCACGAGAAAGACGTTTAATTTATATGTCTGTGACGTTGTGACGTCATGATGACGTCATCGAATAGGCCAATGGTTAAATGATTGAGGCACACAACCCGTATTCATCTTGCTCGAGACTCGTCGTGGTACCGTGTGAAAGTGCTTAGCCACAATTGCCCTATCCTTCGGATGGGATACAAAGCCATAGACTCAGTATAGTTTATAAGATACAAGAACCGCAATTGCTACACTTAGTATCCACTTGACCATGCAGACTAATTTTGTGTTGCTATGTGGTGCACACGGCAGGTGTGAAGTACAGAAACAATACCGTGTTCACCGTAGGAGAGAATGACATAAAGCATCCATACTGTAGATTGGTAGGCAGTGACGTGCAACACGTAGCAACAACAGCATAGCATGTGACTTTCTAAACCGCACCTTTTGAAAGTGAGGATTTCGGAGCACCAGCCATAGTGCAAAGTTTACATGCAAAAAGCTAATTCATTACTGTGAGAATCACTTTGTTCAAACAGGTCCGCTTGGTCAGGGAGGAAATCACTGACCCAGAACAGTTTTGAAAGCGATTCCAAGTGATCAGTGCCTTGTTATTCACAAGTTCACTGTATTCTGTTCTGAACCATTTCGCGCGTACATTTTGACGCGCGTCGCTTTGAGAAAAAAGCGACACGGAAATAATTTGGGTGCAACGACGCACTGAAAACCACACAACTTGGGCGGTAAGTGTTTTTGTGATTCTGTGAGAATTCAGTGTGTCGCATTCAAAAATTTCTCCAAATTGCTTTTCCTTAAAGCCCCGGGCACAACGGATCGTACGAAATTGTGTCGTGGTAGACCAATCAAATATTTGTCGTGGCCAGATCTTGCAACATGCATGCCCGAAATCTATTTCAAGTGGTTACAAGGGCTACGACACATTAAAGATGGTTTGGCGATGGGGACGCGGTATAAATGCATATCATTATTATCGTGAGTTGTCGGGCATTGTCGGGGATCTGTTTTTCACGTAATCAGGTCGTGGTTCACTCGTGGGATGCGCGTGCGACAGTCGTGCGACTGTCGCAAGACTGTCGCAAGACTGTCGCACAACAGTCGTGGCTTACTCGTGAGACGCTCGCGCGTCCGTCTCCCAACTATATAACGCAAGACTATCGCAAGACTGTCGTTGGACAGACTCACGACAGCCACAAGACATAGATACCACAAAAAAATCGTCGAGCAAAAAAGGTGCATGTCCAATTTTGTCTCACGACGGCAAGTCGATGCCACGATGCTCAAAATTTCGTAGGACTGTTTTGCGACGACCCCCGATAACCCACGATTTTCCAAAATTGTCTGTCGTGTCGTGGCACAAATGCGTCGTGGGTTCGTTGTGACCGGGGCTCAAAGCGACTGCGCGAAAAGGCTCAGCAGTGTGAATCTAGCCCTAACGACTAGAACTAAGCACTGAATTATACTTCACGGCGTGACAGATTAGGTACCATCATTAGAGCTCTAAGGTCGTTAAACTCGGACGTTCAGTGGCAAGATAGATCATTCCCTCTCACTCCAGAGAATTTAATTACGATTTACAAATGAAACTTTTCATGACATTGCCGTGCGGCCCTATAAATAACGCGTGACTCATAAGACCACAGCGCATCACTTTATTAGGAAATGGTGTGTTTAAAGATACGAGGCTAGATGATTGGAAAACTGTTACTATTATATTTTAAACACGCTCAGTATATTTAATGTTTTCCCGCGAAAAATGGAATCGATTCCGAATGGAATCGCGATTCTTTTTTTGGAATCGGAGTCGACTCCGAAAATGCTGGAGTCGCCCAAGCCTACACTGGACTCGAGAGGAGCATAAAATAGAAAATGGTCAAATTTGACCACTGTCCGTATTTGGACTTTTTGACACGGTAACATTTTACCGAGACCGCGGGAGAAGTTTAATACAAAGCTGTCAATATGAATACATCGTCGAGCTTTCTTTTGTCGGAAGACACGACGTTGACGTCCTTAATATTATCTGGATATATTGCATTGGCAGCACCAATCAAACTTTCGATTTTATTCCATCCTTCGGAAGGGATGTAAAGCCGTTGGTCCAGTGTGTTAAGTAACGGTAACGTACTTTAAAGCAAGGGGATTCCCCGGTGTCTCTGGCCATTTCTAATTTATAATTCTTTATAATGGTAATTGTTTCCTAACGCTTGCGGGTGACAGTGCAATGGGCACTTCAGAGGAATCCTTGGTATGAATACCAGAAATAGATAATAATAATAATAATATCTGCCGTAAAATATAATTTTTATGTATTCGGCCCGTTGTGTTCGCCGTACTTCAAGTAGACCGTATATCGAATAGCTGTCATTTTATAGGGCAAATTTTGACATTGTAAGCACAAAATGTGAAGCCATGCATGTCCTCATGGAACAAAGAAACTGCCCTACGAGATGGCAGCTACTCGATACTGTCTTATAGGCAAATGGTTTTGTTCATATCATGCGTAGTCTTGACGTTGATTTGTATGCTTCATGTAACACATTCGCTCGATAGACTGACAAAATGTCGCCAAGATAAGAAAGCGTGTCTTTGTGAATGAGCTGGGCTACATTTCGACCGAATCGTGTCATACGCGAATGCGCCGGTCTATTCATGCATGTTGTTTGGGGCTGTCCAAAGTGGCGTCGGTATTCCGTCTTCGTGTTGACGCAAGCGGTAAAAATACCTTTAGAGCAATTTCGACCGTGTTTCACGCTCCCCGGCTGCCGAAAGACGACCGGTAATTTACGGCATGCCTCCCGTTCCGGCCAACAATGCTAAAACATGGCGGCAATTGTTTGATTTATACATTTATAACTCTGACAAAGTCGTCTGGCACCGCGTGTGTGTAAGCTAGAATCGTGTCACATGCAACATGGACATTTAATCATGTCACTATTATAGTGTCTTAGTTTTGGCGGGCTCATTTTCGCGCCAAATTATTCCAAAATTTGATATGTGTACTATTAAAGGCACAGGCTTGTCAGCAATGCGCGCGCGCCAAATTCGTGCCACGAAATACGCAGCTCCATGCCTTTGCTATGGAGCTGCGTATTTCGTGGCGCGAATTTGGCGCGCGCGCATTGCTGACGAGCCTGTGCCTTTAAAGGCTTATTATATCATTTGCACAAAACAACATGCAGCATTACATAACTAAAGAATAATGTTGATAAACTGCCTTGTAAAAAATTCAGCGAAAAAGATGCAGTAATACTTTAGAAAACCCTGAAAAATCCATGCTTGTTTTTTGTGTTGAGTGATGATGGTTAAAAAAAAGCATATTCAGTTGACAATTTCTCTCACAAAGGTACCATGTTATACCATTGCTATCAACAGTTTTAGTCGGTTTTCCTGTCAACTCATGAAGCAAAATTTTGTATAATGAGCAAATGATGTACAATGAGCTTTGATCATGCAACTCGTATTTTATTTTTGGCGGGCCCAACGTTCGCGCCAAAATATCGAACATTATACTATTCATACCCAATATACGACATTGGGGTCTGGTGTATACATGCACCTACTCTTCAGTTTACATAAGGTCATGTGGACCCTGTCCTCCGACTCGGTATAATATGATGAATTCCTCCACAAATATGCTCCTGCCTCTGACGTCAGTGCGTTGCCTAGCAACGGTAAGTCTGGTTAATGATGGCGGCCAAGGCCGGGTTGCTAAGGCAAGGCATTGAGTAATTATACCCGGGCTATGCCGACAAGAGCTGGGCCCAAGAAATAACGCTTTGTCCTCGCCGCGCTGAAACTGAATTTTCCATCTCTTGTACCATGAGTCAGGGTATAAACCACGGGGTTGCTATCGTGTTTAAGATAAGCGATACTATGATAATATTTGTGGTGTATTATTATAGACCCCGTGGCGACGAAAAGTAATTGTCGTGGCAAAGAATAACAGTGAAATATTTTAAGTATAGCATGTGATATTGTTGTATTATGTTGACACATTTTAAAGTTTATTAGCCTTTATGACTTGATAAATGAGCGCCAATAAAACGTGACGTCATTATGACGTCATTAATGTTTGCGCCCTTTCCCTCTGACCCTTTACAACAGCAGATTGGTGTGCGAGAATTGCAGCAACGCGTCGGCCATTTTACTATAAGCAAGACAATCATTTGCTTAGACTGCTCCCCAGTCTATATGATCATTTGCATTACTTAACACATGTAAATAAACCAGTCAAGGCAAGGTATTGTCTTTCCTGGAACAAGATGGCGGACGGTTGCTGCATTCAGTGGGTCGCTTACCAGTCCATTGTACATGTTTATAGGTCAGTGTGTGACACCTCTTTCACGTGGAAACATTTTTTAATCGTGTCCCCTGAACCGGTTCTGTAAAATGCAAACTGCTCTTAGGACGGGAACCAGACTACTTTTGCGTTTCAAACATCGATATCTCACCACTGGATGCGGCAACGCCCTCTAAAATTGAAGCCACCGTCCGCCATCTTAGTACTCTAAATACAATGCCTTGCCTAGACTGGTTATGCTACAGACACAAGTCTACATGTGTTGAATGGAATGCAGTCAATCGTATGAGCCGGGGAGCAGTCTAGGCAAAGCATTGCATTGGGAGTAATATGGCGGTCGGCGCGTGGCTTCAATTCTCGTAAAGCTAGTTGTTATTGTATACCGAATCCATATGTATAATAGATCGGTGGTTTCAAACCCTACAGAGGAATTTCAAATTGTCATCGAAAACGAGGGTTTCAGTGCTTTCTTTTGTAATAAAATGTGTAAATAAAAAGACGCGTTACGTAATATATTGGCTCAGTATCTGAAGCGAGCTGCTATCGCTAATTTAAAATGTGTTGCCTAGGCAATGGCTCTACACTAAAAAAATCACTGAACCGTGTCCCTGTGCTTTTTCATTCATTCATGGTTGGTTTATTATTAAAATCTCAATAGCAGCCAAAGGCTGAATTACAGAGACAATTACAAAACAGGAACTGTATACATTATTAAAAACACGTAGATTCCGACAAAAACTAAAACTAAAAATAAGTGTGGATTGAGACTACAGACAAGGCCAAGGTACTACTTGGTATTATTTAGCAACCGAGTAAGAAACGGAAGGGGACTTTTCTTGAAACGTTTGGTTCTACAACGGAACATGGAGTACTGATCTGAGTTCCGCAATTTGTATCTAGTTGTAACAACAGGAGGGAGGTGTTTTTTCAACACAGAAATAGGGAGTGATTTTGCAAATGATTGGCACAAATTGTGCCTTCGTACTTGCAGTGTATCTAGCTGAAGTAATTTCAACGCATTAGAGTACGAACCGTACTCCGTACCGAAAATAATCTTGCAAGCCCGCTTCTGCACTCGTTCTAAATCTGCACACTGCTTTTTAGTAATGCCACTGGTCCAGACGGGTGCAGCGTATTCTAAAACAGGGCGCACAAAAGAAACAAAGACAGTGACCAAATCACTGACGGTCCAGGTGGAAATGCTTCAACTTACGTAACATAAACAAGCGTGAGTTAGCCCGCTTGATCATGGAATTAATTTGTATGTCCCACTTAAGATCTGCTTGGATGAACACGCCCAGCAGTTTAACCACTTCTCTATGCTCAATTGTGACATGTTCAGACTTAGTACGATTGGAACTGGTTTGACACGTGAGAAACAGATGTCCAAAATTTGGCACTTTGAAAGGTTTAGTTGCATTTTGTTCCTAACAGACCAATAATGCAACTCAGCAAGGGCTGTAGAGAGATTATATCTCGTATCTACTCCACGGGTTTCGACCAGAGTGACGTCATCAACGTATTTAAATTGTTGTATATTGATCGAGTGATTGAAATTGATATCATTTACAACGGCCAAAAAAACCAATGGTACTTTTTCCGACGGCCATAATGTTAAGAGCCAATTACCATGGCACACGTCACAAGTTCGGGTGTCTATTGACCCTTTGCACCGGCCATGACAGGGGGCAGGTTTTCATATTTAAATGATGTGACAATAGATCCCCCAAGTGCATGACGCACGGTGACAATGTGACTGCCCCTGTCATGGCTGCCTGTGCAAAGTGTCTATAGACCGTATCGAATATCCGCCATTTCGTGGGGCACCTTTTGTTTCTTAAACCGTTCAACAATGGAAGCACAATATGTACAACCATGCATGACATCAAGAAACAAAGAAATTGCCCCATAAAATGGCGACTATTCGATACGGTCTATTGCAAAGAGGAGGCTTGAAAGCAACCTCGTACACAGACTTGTCAAGCGCGATGGGGACGAGGTTGTCTTGAAATATTTACGTAGTCTGGTGCTTCCCTGCTAGTTCCTCACATTTTACTGAACTATACCCGCTCAGGGTGGTCTTATACCAGAAGTCCATAACACCTCATCAAACAAAGTGAATCTGTTAAAGATATGTCAGCAACGTCAGTGAAATATGAAACATTAAAAGGGTTGGGCTTTATTACCGCCGCAACTTCATACGCCATATTGGTTGACACTTGAGCAAGAATTTCTGATTGTATTACTGGCACAGAGCCAATTTCATAAATGCGGTGTACATACATCATTCATTTTTATATGGAGTTACGATTGCGCATGCGTTAAAAATCGACCGCAAGAGGGCGCCAAATTTTCCACTCTGTATCACAGTGTCCGGGCCGCCATTTTTTGTTTATTTCCAAACGACATAGCACCTCTTGTTTTCTGATTGGTGGATCACAAATCACAATGTTTCAAAGTTTTCCCCCTCACTTACTCAAAAAGATAACCACAGCGAGAATTGAACTCGGGTCTTTCTGCTTGATAGTCCTATGCCTTACTACAAGACCACCGAGCAACTCGCCGAAACCTGTCATTCTCGTTCCTATATTCCTTTACAACTCCCCGAGGGCGCTATAAAGAGAGTATGAATATTCATTTAAAATGCACTAATCAGAGGGCACAGAAATCCTCTGCCTATGCTATGTCGTTTGGAAATAAAAATTTCGCGTCCGGGCCCTATAGGTTAACCGTTGCACATATTTCGTGAGATTGGCGTCGAATTGTTAATATCCACTATATACAAGAAAACACCAAACTTGGGATAAGAGAAAAATCCAATATAGGCCTGTGTTCTAAAAACAATTTGTATACGTATAGTCGTACATTTTTACGACGTATCGTGGGCTCGAGGTTGGCGCTTTCTTATAGGTGCTTGACCAGATCCGACTTTTTGACAACACCCCCTCCCCGTCCCACACTTACCTCATGGATAATGAGATTTTGATACCATACCATATCATGTGTCATATTTTTCTCATTGCCATTCCGAAATTTCGCTCTCCCGGCCAATCCGTATATTTTCAAGGATCGTTATAAAATCACCAATGTTTTGTAGGGCTAAACTATTCCGGTTCCATGCAGTGCAGTGATTACACCAACCTTTTTGCTTCCACATCCAAATTGGAGATTGCAAATTTTCTGTTTTCTTCCCATGGATAGTATTTTGGGGAGGTATTTTATATGATTGTTAGGTTAGAACGAAATCCATTTTCTGGAAAAATCTGAGCACACTCAGTAAGGTATAGATTGAAAGATGTTTTACTGAACACAAAATCTGTTTGCGGAAATTTTGGAAACATGCCATATTAAATCGTAAAAATAAAATCTCATTTTGTGCGCGCCCGTACACTGTATAGTTCTAAACCTCAATATCTGTTTTGTATTACTATACTATACACATCGTCAAAGTCCAATAAATATGTCACAAAGCGAAAGCAAATGGCATCGCGTGTGGCTATATTGAGAACGCGGGTGTTTGTCATCGGCTGCAGAATACCAGTCGGGTCACGTGTCAATAAATTTCAAAAACTTGCTGTTTAAAGGCGTTGTAAATCAACTGATTAGGAACCAGTCTTGTTCGAAATATGGCTGAGTGCTCATGTTGTGAATTTTTATGTGCAGTACGTTCATCATGAAAACTATAATATGTTCTGCCACTAATATAGGCCTACCTGTATTTTATAAATTATTGTTTCGGAATTATTTTTGTCACCGCTGTAGTGAAGTGTGACGTAAGTTGTCAGACAAAATCTGAAACGTCCATTGGGCTAAAGCACAGGGAAAATGTTCACTGGTTTTAGATTATGAAACCACTAACATTAACAACGCAAAAAAGGTGACGTTTCCACTTTGGTATATTCCTCACAAAAGGTGCATTTGCTCACAGATCTCTATTGGCGCGAGATTATATTTGGCGCAAAAATAACACTTTTTTTGGGCGGGAAATTTGTTTTTGTTTTGGGGGATTTTGTTTTATTTGGAGGGATTTTTTGTTTTGGCGGGAATTTTGTTTTGGCGGGAAATTCTTACCAAATCTTAGTGCATATATCATTTTATACAGCACTCGTCACCTGGGTATTGCTATCGTCAAGTTCACACGAACACATTAAGTTGTTAGCAAACTGTCTGAGTATAGGTCGTATAAAATGGTTATATATGAATAGCCGATGATTCACGGGTAAAATGTGTGACCGGCCGGCCATTAAAGTTAATATTTGCGTAATGGGACCGTATGGTACAACAGTGATATTTAGGATACATATATGACTAACTTGTTCCAGGAAAAGATGTTATCAGTCGGGGAAAAAATGGAATACGAGTTATGTACATAACTGGAAAGCCCACAATATTTGATATTTGATATGGCATGCACAATTCAATGTTCGTTCATGAGATATTACATCTTTGCATATTAATTCCTTACATGGTGTTCAAATATTAAAGACAGATTACATGATTGGAAAACATTTAAGAACAACAGCATTACATAACTAAGGAATAATGTTGATAAACTGCCTTGTGGAAATTTCAGCCACATAGATGCAGTAAGTTCAGAAAACCTTCAAAGTCCATGCATGGTTTTTGTGTCGATCGAATGGTGAGAAAATCGAGTACACACGATTAAAAAAACAGATTCAGTTGGCAATTTCTCTCACAAAGGCATTTTACACGGGAATAAAATCATGTTGTGTTTGTTACCATTGCCATCAACACTTTCAGTCAGGTTTTTCTTGTCAACTTCGGAAGTAAAATTTCGGGTAAGTGCAAATGATGTATTGGGGCTTTAAGGTGTGTACCTACACACAATGGCCCAAATTCCACAACCTACTAAATCACGTGATTTTGACGTCACACACGCACGCTGCGCAAACAAACATGTTTTCAAAACATTTGACTCGACCACTTGTCCCACATGCTAACCGTATGCGCAACCTGGAGTGTTCTTTCTCAAAATAATTTAAGTGGCCCTCGATTATAAGGGGAATGGAGCACGAGTGGATTTGTGAAGTAGTTTACGGGAATGAGTATAATCGAGCGCATCCGTGTACAGTTGGTACGAATACGCAAATACGACAGACGCCATAAAGTTGGAAAGGGTGCGGCGCGAAGCCGTACGGCACATGCAGGCCACTCATCCTATACAGGGTGTCCCGAAAAAAAGTGTCTAGATCAAACCAGGCAGCCTCAGAATATCCGTTTCCCCTGGATCCTGATGGAGAATCTTCTTACATGAAAAATAGTCTTTATTGCATCACAATCAGCCAAGCGAATCAAAAGTAATTTTTGGTGCAGCAAAGTCACACCCTATAGTTCATGAACCAGATTTGATTATTTGACAACAAGAACTGGGGGCTGACCTTGCTGTACAAAAAATGACATAACTTTTGATTCGCTTGACTGGATTTGATGCAATAAAGACTATTTTTTCATGTAAGAAGATTCCTTATCAGGATCCGGGAAACCTAGATTCTGAGGTTGCCAGGTTTGACCAGGACATTTTGGGACACCCTGTATACTGGAATTACAGGTTGCGTCCCTACGTACGTTGCGTCCATAAATAGGCCTGTAATAGGTCACATTTCTGTGCGTGTTAGTGTTGTAACAGAACTGTTAAACAGATATGCTTAACAGTCTGTTAAGTTTGTTAAAACAGAAACGGATTTGTGTTAACTCGATGTGGGGCACCGTGGCCAAGTGATTTGGGTCGCAGAGTTGCAACACTCAAATGAAAACTTGGTGCTGCAGGTTCGACGCCCGGTCGTGATACCTGTGCCCTTGAGCGAGGTACTTAACCACAATTGCTCCATCCTTCGGAAGGGTTATGTAAAGCCGTTAGTCCAGTGTTTTGTGTAACGCACTTACAATATCCCAGAGCACTCTTTTGTGAAGAGTAAGGGGATTGCCCGGTGTCTCTGACCGTCGGCTGCCAATGGCGCCACCCACATGTGTGTCTCGATATTTAGGTGGAGGATACTTGTAAGCTTCTAGCCCCATTATGTGCCCAAATACTCCTCATGCTTCATTAGCCACTGGGGGTGTATATAGGTGAACCTTTCGCAAACAACTCCGATAACGCACTTCGGAATGCATAGTTATGCCTTCAAAAATAGCCTGGCGCCACTCCAAACAGAAGTTTGCATTTTTTAAAAACTGATTCCAGTGACGCGATTCTAAATAGCTTAAAATGAATTCAAAGAGGCATATGGCTTTTGGAGTTTTACGGAATGTCTTTCGCGATTAAAAAAAAAACCAGGCCGGGTCACAACGGTGCCTCGATGCCCGACTAAGCCTAAGCCGTTGTTTTCCTTCCAACGGTTTTGATAACTTGCCCACGGATGCCAAAAGTGGAACTAAGTAGAGCACCCAAAATAGCTGGAAAAACAAGAAAATGACCCGTAAGCTCGCAGGCTTAACCCGTGTTCCACGTTAATGGATGAAGTCAGATTTGGTCGAACTACTGTATAGATTAGAACGGTGGATCGGCAGACAGGAAAACAGATCGTGAGCCAGAATTTTGGCGGGAATTCCTAATACGGCCAAGGACGTTCACAAGGCGATTACTTTCTCTTAACATGGTGGTAAACTAAAGGTAAAGGTCGTGCCCATCTCTCTTTCATTAGCAAGGGGGCCAGACTCCTCTTTCGAGTTTGCTGTGGGGGGTTTCGCCACTCCTCCCACACAGCGAGTCTGTTTACCTTAACAGCATGATGCTGGTACCCATTTATACACCTGGGTGGAGAGAGGCAATTCATGGCAAAGTGCCTTGCCCAAGAGCACACGCACCATGGACGGGATTCGAACACACGATCTGTGGTGAACTAGCTGTGTAATGAATAACGTCTGATGTATACTGACGTACTGTATTTCACACGCACACAATAGTATCCAGATGACCAGACTAAATTTTGTATTGCTATGTAATGTGACCTGGTGCGCGCGGCAGGTATGAGTACAGAATCAATACCGTGTTCACGGCAGGAGAGAATGGCATAAAGCAACCAGACTGTCGGTTGCTAGGCATTGGCGTGCACCACGCAGCAACAACAGCATAGTATGTAAACTTTCCAAACTACACCTCCATTTGAAAGTAAAGAATTTGAAGTGCCATTCATAGTGCAAACTGGTTCCATGCAAATGGTTATTTGAAACTGAGCTTGTCGTCATATAATTTTTGGAAATACTGCATGTCCTGTTTATATAAAGTCGCTGAGGTGTAGTCTATTCCCGTAACCCCATTGGTTGAAAACAAATTACCTTAAACATGCTATTTGCGTCCACAAACGCTTGTCCAGCGGGATTAACGCTTAATAACTATATACGCATGAGCAATTTAATATAGCCAATTTCCTTGCTCTGTGATACGACCTACAGCGTAATTAAACGGTCACGCACCTCTTCACGCAGTACATGAAACAGTCGTAGTATTGGGATATGTCGCGGGTTTCGCCTATAGCGCCCTCCAGTGTCGAATGTTAACCATGATGGCGTACACCGTACCCATTCGTTCGTGCATAGAAGGCATCGCATGCATAATCGAAACTTGGGCTGCAAACGTGAAGTAGGGAAATGCATTTCATTGATGCAACAATGCAGTGCACATTGTCGGATTCGAACATAGAAGGTAAAGTACAAGCAATGTTTAAAAAAATTATACGGCTATTTCATTCAGGTTTTACGAAAAAGCCTATAGTCGACATTATGTGCCTACCTGTACCAAATAGAATAGCCGTTTGCTTGTCGTTTGCTACCAGGACTTGGGTAATTAAACGCCCATCAAAACATAATGAGGAATGAGATTATCGTGATTAAGAAATAATTTATTCACGACGTCACAAGTGGCCTTGAATGCTCAACCTCGTCACGGTTATAGGATTGGGTTCATGTCCTGTGGTGTATTTCGTTCTGTTTATGAGCTAAATTCCTGGCATCTGCATTTTATTAAAATGTGGGAGGTCTGGTCAATTTTGCGCAGGTCTAACCCTTCTTTTGCCAAGTACAGAATTTAGCGTTGCTATAAGTATTACACCAAACGCAGCAAATAGCTTAAAACCTTATTGTATCATTCATTTGCAAGGTGAAATTTTAATAATAATAATAATAATAATTGTAAGAACTCTGGATGCCGCAATAGGGCGACATTACGGGAAGCCTCTCCCCGGGGACCACCGAAATTTCGGCAAGAATCACTCAAAATGACACCTGATTTTTTTAACCAAAGCTTCCAAAAATGGTTGCAGACCAAAGAGAAACAGTTCCAGTCCCAATAAAAATGGTTCTCGACCTAAACAAAATGGTTTTTGACCTACAAAAATGATTTTTAATCTCAAAAATATTAGGGCGACACCAAAATGTTGCCCTAATAGAGCGCGTCGCCCTAACATAGCTTTTTTACACACAAAATGTAGCATTCATAGTTATTGATTTATACTGCGCAGAATTCATATGTATGTTCTAATGCGCATTACAATAAAAATTCAAAGTACACAAAAATTAATTAAACCTTGTTACAGTTAAAACATTACTTCATAAACGCAATTACAATAAAAATGCTTGCCTAAAAAGAAATGTCTTCAGTTTGGTCTTAAATTTTGTCTTAAATTTTCCCAGATTCCTTGAACAAGGGCATAACGTATTCAAAAGTAGAGAATGTTGGTAAACTAGCCTGCAGTAATTTCAGCTACATAGATGCAGCAATGCTTCAGAAAACCTTCAAAATCCATGCATGGTTTTTGGGTTAAGTGAATGTTTAAAGGTCGGAGACTTTCGGTCGAAACCTGGCCATTGCATGGTTTGAAACATGGCCATTGCACCGCGTTCTTGTCGGTTGGGGAAACCCAACTACTATAGTTGCTGGGGGTAGACCTGTGATGGACTGGCATCCCATACAGGATAGGAGGAGTACATGTAGTCACTCCATGCCACGGTGCCGGCCGTATGAGCCAATATTGGCTCGTAAACTTAACGACTTACCAAAAAATGGTTAAATTTGTAAAAATAAATAAATAAATAAATTGCTATGTAGAAATTTCAGCCACATAGATGCAGCAATACTTAAGAAAACCTTAAAAATCCATGCATGGTTTCTGTGTTGAATGAATGGTTAAAATTCGTTTGCAAACGATTTTTAAAAAAGTACCTTCAGTTGGCAATTTCTCCCACAAAGGTACAATTTTACATGGGAAAAAATAGTAATGTGCTTTTTGTTACCAATGCTATCAACACTTTTAGTCAGGTTTTTCATGTCACTCATGAAGTAAAATTTTAGATCACTTCAAATTATGTAATAAGCTTTAAGCGTCGCTCACAATGTGGTCGGATGAATATCGTGATAAGCATGCAATATTTGTGAACAGCACTTCAAAATCGTGCTGTAAAATGACAGTTTACAGCTCGTAAAGGCATAACTCCCCCATTCGCTGTAAATATTAATTCGCTGCTTAGACACGAAGCAAGGCAATTCATATTAGCATTTTGCGCACCTGAATAATTAATGAAATTATCAAAACCCACGAATACAATGTACACTGTAAAAAAATTGTGTAACCATTTCAGACGTCATTTCAGACGTCAATTGAACAGTAATTTAATAGTGTATTGAATATGTTTTGTTCAATGACAATTTTGTCATTTAAAAAACGATTTCATTGGTTCGAAAAAATTAAATCAATAAAAAAAATTCTTTAGAAATTGGTGAGCTTGCTGTACTCGTTAATTTTTCTTATCAAATTTTTGAGCGAGAATCCTTTTAATCATAATTGTTGTGTATCTGTTAACAAATTGGCCTAGAACTCTGTTGTTGGTTTAGTTTAGTTCAAAACGAACTGTACAGTAAGGCAACCAATAGATTGAATTACACTATACATTTTTGTTAATGAAAATAGTATATAAACCCAAAGTCAAATAAACTCATACACTAAAACATTTACAGACAAGAAACAAATCAAATGTACAATTTGATATAAAATACGCATTAAAAAGATTTAAAAAGTTTAATAACCCTTTAAACTTGCCACAAATTGCAAGGCAGTAAATATTTTTTAGTAGTTGAAATATTTTTCGTAATAGTTGAAATGTTTTTTTTTTATACATTTCTCATATTTGTTATGCTTCTCATATGTTTTTGTCAATAGTTAGGAACTAGGGATGCAGTTTTGCCTGTTTAGTCCAAAGAGATCAAATATATATATTTTTTTGATAATAGGCCTAGTTTAAACATTTTTTAAAATGTATTTTTTCCTTTTTTTTTTAAATGTATTTTTTCCTTTTTAAAAAAAATGTATATTTTCAATAGTTTGTAGTATTTTTAATAGTTGGGAACTGGAGGATGCATATTTTTGATAATAGTTTAAACAATTTTATTAATTTCTTTTTATATTTGGTATATTTTATGTATATTTTCAATAGTTTGAAGTATTTCTAATAGTTGGGAACTGGAGGATGCAGTTTTGCTTGTTAACATGAAATTGTTATAATTTTTTAAATAGTTCCAATAGTTTAAATAAATATTTTTCTTATATTTTTATATAGTTTCAAATATTTCCCAATAGTTGGGAACTATAGGATGCAGTTTTGTTTTTTGTTTACAGTTTTAGCTTCTTTTTTTTAGTGGAGGGGGGATGCGTTTTCTGAAGCAGATGTCATCTACATTGTATTATTGGGATGTACATCGAATGGTCTTTAATTCCGAGGCCATGCACTCAAGGCAAATTGTTGCATGCCCCGGCCCGCCGATTCCTGTAACTCATTACCCATGCGCGGCCTGCCATACACGACCCTCCCAAGGCATAGCAGATGGGTTCGCGCCCAATCCACCAGGCAAATCGAAAACGATGGTTACCATGGAAACAATGACGTCAACGACACATTGTAGGCATGATTTGGTCGGCTGTTCCGGGGGCAAGGGGTAGGCACGACGGCTGCGCGATCCGCGACCCGAGGCAAAACAACCGCGTGAAATGGGTGACTATGCGTTGAAACATTTTATCTCATTAAAGACCAAATATCATTTGCAGATGAAAGATTTTTTAGGAATTACAGCTGATTCGAGGAACAACATCATTACATAACTAAAGAATAATGTTAATAAACTGCCTTGTAGAAATTTCAGCCACATAGATGCAGTAATACTTCAGAAAACCTTAAAAATCCATGCATGGTTTTTGTGTTGAGAGAATCATGGTAAACAAAATCGAGTGCACACGATTACAAAAAACCCACAGTTGGCAATTTCTCCCACCATTTTACACGGGAACAAAATCATGTGGTGTTTGTTACCATTGTTATCGACACTTTTAGTCAGGTTTTTCTTGTCAACTCGTGAAGTAAAATTTTTTATAACTTCATAAAATCCATGCTGACGATTTCTCCCACAAAGGTACCATTTTACTCGTGAAAAAAGCATGTGGTGTTTGTTACCATTGCTATCAACACTAACTTGTAGTCGGTTTTTTTCTTGTCAACTCGTGAAATAAAATTTTGGTTAACTGCAAATAATGTAATGAGCTTTAAACTCGTGCGCTGCGGGGAATCACAAACAGAACGCACGAAATTAGAAACATTTTCTAAAAAAAGAAATACATGTGCCTCGTCCTCCAACATAACACTGCATCCCGCAATGTGGCATTGGTCGGGGTCATTAAATTTCCGCAAGCTTGGTCTAATTTGCAGGCAATTAAACTGGATCGAGGCAAAATAATGTCCCGCTGGTTACGCCATCCACAGAATAAAACAAACTAGACCTGTGTTCGTTCTTGACAACGAACACATGGCTGTTCCCCTCCTTTTTATAAACATATATGGTGTTCGGGATGACCTTTGTTAGTGATCGTATATGAATAAATCACGATCGTAGGTCAAACGGTTGAGTTTTTATCGATTTTTAAATATTGAATATTATTACATGCCCCTTTAATCTGACATGTAGGGAAGGTTAAAGGTGTTGCTATATGTTTGGATACCTTACCCTAGGTCGAAGTGTAATACAGTTGACCACATCCAGATATCTTGTACCACTTTCAAATGGCAAGGCAAAATCTGTTAGACCAATAGGAAACGAGGTCAAAGGTCACGACCATATTTTTTGGATACACCACCCTAGGTCAAAGTGTAATACAGTTGACCACATCCAGATATCTTGTACCACTTTCAAATGGCAAGGCAAAATCTGTTTGACCAATAGGAAACGAGGTCAAAGGTCAAGGCGTGTGCGCATCTCAAAGACCCTTGTTAGTCATCGTATATGGCGAAGGAATCAAGATCGTAGGTCAACCGGTTGATTTTTTAATGATTTTTGAATATTTAATTTATTAAACTTCATGCCTCTTTAATCTGACACGTGATGATGTCATCATGACGTCATTAGTACTGTGCACAACTTCACAAAGTGACCAATGTCCATGTGAAGTTTGAAGTCAATCATGAAAGTGCAAGTGCCCGAAATAGCGTCTGAAAAAAGTGGAAGAAGAAAAAGAGATGCACAGCCAACAAGCAAAATACGTATTTTCCCGTTTCCTCGCAGTGCACAGTCAATAGGCATTTTGCCTGTGTACAAACAAAATACGTATTTTCCCGTTTCCTCGAAGTACACAGTCAATGGGCATTGCCCGTGTACAAGCAAAATACGTATTTGCATGTTTCCTCGAAGTGCACAGTCAATATGCCATTGCCTGTGTACAAGCAAAATACTTAGTTTCCCGTTTCCTCGCAGTGCACAGTCAATAGGCCATTGCCTGTGTACAAACAAATTACGTATTTTCCCGTTTCCTCGAAGTACACAGTCAATGGGCATTGCCTGTGTACAACCAAAATACGTATTTTCATGTTTCCTCGATGTGCACAGTCAATAGGCCATTGCCTGTGTACAAGCAAAATACTTAGTTTCCCGTTTCCTCGCAGTACACAGTCAATAGGCCATTGCCTGTGTACAACCAAAATACGTATTTTCATGTTTCCTCGAAGTGCACAGTCAATAGGCCATTGCTTGTGTACAAGTGAAATACTCAATTTCGCGTTTCCCTATTAGTAGTGCACAGTCTATATAGCCCATTCCGGTTTCAACCGGACGTGAGCAAGGTCAAAGGTCACCGCCATATTTTTTGGATACCCCACCCTAGTCGAAGTGTAATACAGTTGACCACATGCAGATATCTTGTACCACTTTCAAATGGCAAGGCAAAATCTGTTAGACCAATAGGAAACGAGGTCAAAGGTCAAGCCCTGTGCGCATCTTAAAGACATTTGTTAGTGATCGTATATGCCACAGGAATCAATATCGTAGGTCAAACAGTTGATTTTTTATTGATTTTTGAATATTTAATTACGTAATCATCTTGTCGGTAGAGGGCGCTATTTCGTACGATGACGTCATCACTTATATTTTTGGAAAGCTTAAGGGCCTCTGGTAATAACACCATTGACCCCATCTCAATACCTCCTTTCACTTTCAAACTAAGGGCCACTTCCGGTTTCGACCGGAAGTGAGCAAGGTCAAAGGTCACCAACATATTTTTTAGATACCCCACCCTCGTCGAAGTGTAACACAAGTGACTTTGTCCAAATATCTTGCACCACTTTCAAATGGCAAGGCAAAATCTGTTTGACCAATAGGAAACGAGGTCAAAGGTCAAGGCGTGTGCGCATCTTAAAGACTTTTGTTAGTCATCGTATATGGCGAAGGAATCAAGATCGTAGGTCAAACGGTTGATTTGTTATTGATTTTTGAATATTTAATTTATTAAACTTCATGCGCCTTTAATCTGACACGTGATGACGTCATCATTACGTCATTAGTACTGTGCACAACTTCACATAGTGACCAATGTCCATGTGAAGTTTGAAGTCAATCATCAATGTGCAAGTGTCCGAAATAGCGTCTGAAAAAAGTGGAAGAAGGAAAAGAATAAAAAAAAAAAAAAAAATCGTAACGAAAACAAAGGCTGTTCCGACCCGAATCGGAACAGCCAATTATATGAGACAACCTGGCCTGATTTAAAAGGAAATACATTTGAAGTTCGTATAAATGATTATGGCATCCCAACATTTCAATCAACCAATTACACAAAAAAAAGCATTCTCAAATAAAAGATTTCAATTGTCAAATGCACTGATTCTGCTTGAGATGATATATTTTTTAAGAAAACGACAATTGAAGATGCATTTATATACACATGTAAATGCACTGCACAAACTGCGGTGTTAAATTAACACCAGTGGTGTTGTCTTATATAGATACCGTACCTGATTTTAAAATTTAACACCATAGGTGTTAGTTTAAATTCCACACTTGGAATAAATGCGTTCTTTTTAACACCCTATATGAGTTAACACTAATACTTGTGGTGTTAAAACACAACTGGTGTTAATTTAACACCACAGTTTTAGCACTGTGTGTGCACACAAGCATTTCTTACAAGGGCCACCTCGTGTGAAGTAAACTAGGCCCATGACTTCCGTGGTATTATGACTCCGTTTTCCGAGTAGTATATATGGTCAGGAACCAGCCTAAATAGGACAGTGGCTTGCACATTTTCTTGAAAGCATGGACACATTTTTTAAAATTGTTTTCTCGGAACTAAGATGATTTACTGAGCTGACTTATAAGGTTTGTTTCTATCATACGCATCCTCAATCACACATGGATATAGCAGTTCTTCAGTCCAGAAGTCCAAGGCCTAGATTAGTAACAAAAATGTGTGTGCACACGCAATTATATATATTCATCTTCAATTATCGTTTTCTTACAAAAAGATATATCGGGCAGAATCATTGCATTGGACAGTTGGAACAACTTCTATCTTCCATTTGAGTTTTTCCGGTCAAATAGTTGATTAAAATTGTGGGACATTGTAAATCCTGTATGGCTTTAACCTCTTTTGAGCAATGTTACTCCAAGAGAATGGCAATAATACAATGGACATAGAGCCACAACACTGTACAGTTGGGAAAGTTTCATTCACCTATGCAAGTCCCATATACTAGGGGCGTTCGAGATGCTGACACCGGGTAACACCACAGAGCTATATATAGGAACTAGAGTGAGCACTTATCACGTGACCCCGTGCCCTCAAGGGTGCGTGGACGCCATTTTGTTAGTGGGCAAAAAGTACGTGCTAATGTATTGACGACATGCGTATTTTCAGCTTTAATTTTATTTTAAGATTATGCTTTCAGCGATAGGGGTGCAGAAAGATGTGGTTGCTAACTACAATCATCCTGACTGTCGGATCATTGTCCCATGTTTATATTTTACTTTAAAAGATTGAAACTTTAGTTAGGCCAAACACTTTTCTTTCCCCATGGGCCAAACAACATTCAAAATCGTCGCCCGGGTACTGTACAAGATTTGGGGAGTTGATCATAATTTTTTTTAATGACTTATCTAGCATTAGAATGTGCAGATTTGATGGAAAAACTCGAAATTTGGAGTGGGAAAGTTTAAGATTTTGTGAGGAAACACTGGATTTTTTTTCAGCCTGCCTCATCTA
The DNA here is from genome assembly GCA_037783545.1 of Henricia sp. BOLD:AAB3569. Lineage (NCBI taxonomy): Eukaryota > Metazoa > Echinodermata > Asteroidea > Spinulosida > Echinasteridae > Henricia > Henricia sp. BOLD:AAB3569. The sequence continues at coordinate 926,263 of JBBELK010000715.1, forward strand.
TTTTGCACACAAGGTCTGAAGCCACGATCAACTTCCTAGTTCTTTCCTGCTACGTCCCCCACTGCTTTTTGCGTGTGTAGGTAGAGCATTCGGGTATACTAGTACCTCAGCCATTAACTTGGGGGAAAGTAACACCCGTTTCATACAGGCGCACGATCGTTCCGATTAAAATTTTGTTTCAGACAGGCGTCGGTATGCGAGCCGCGCGCACACTTAAGATCGACGTCTGAAACCAAGTCGCTGTTCAGTCGTTCGATCTTTCGACTTCTGGCGAACCAAGTCGCTCCGAATTGTTTCATACGTCGAACTTAATTCAAATTTCTGGGATAATTTAGTTCAGCGCGACTGTAAGGTGCAGGATTTCCCGGTGAAACCGACTGCCTAAGGGAAAAACTACCGTTCTACCGTTCACCATGCATTAAGTACATAGCATAACCTAGCGTTTTCAAGAAAAAAAACTGTATTTTTTTCATTTCTAAAATCACGTTTCTAACAAAATTCGCACTTTTTGTGACATTATTATGTCATAATTAGTGGCAGAGGTGTACGTTACTTATACCTGCCTAGGTACAATAGAAAAAGCTCACTCATGACTGGCGTTAAACAGCCAATAAATCATTTAAAAGCCCATTTATAGCTGCCGCGCCGTTGACTGCAGTGGATACATCCGGGTATTTATCAATCATTTTGACCACTAACAAAATGGCGGACGCGGTCCCAGGGCGGCACGCCCGGGTACCGCGCACAGGCACGGGGTCACGTGATAAGTGCGCACTCTAGTTCTTATATATAGCTCCATGGGTAACACCGACTTACACCGGAGCGTTCTTTTAGCCATGATCACGTGTTACACGAGTCTGCCCCGGTGGCAGCCACTACTACCCGAGCTCGCGGGCGGGTCTGTGGTGTAAAAGCAAGGTGTAATGACGTCACCTAGTAACCGCGAGTAGTAAAACATTGCGGACAGTTTGGAATCGCGAAGTGAGTACGAAGAAAAACAAAATAGGAGGGAATAGGGCTGTAAATACATTTTGCTGAATCAGTAGATGTCTGTGGGCATTGACGAAGTTTATTTCAGTACTTTAGAGCTACTATTTTTGCGTGGCGCCGGCTTCATTTTTCATCCTGAGTCAAACGATAACGGCGTTTATAAAGCCCCACCCGGCAACAACCTTTGACCACGTGTTCCCAGAATTTAAAGCGAGACCCTGTGTCGTTCGTTTTGCATCTTCTGGGGGCTTCCCCTGGTGTAAACCCCCCGTTACCCGGTGTAAGCGTCTCGAACGCCCCTACTGTATACAAAGATCCCGCATAGGAAGGTGTCATTGAGCGGTTCAACTGAACTATGTATCGTTTTGTTTTTGTTAAATCGTTTACCATAAGGAGAGAACGTATAGTCACCCTTCATATGCGCCGGGCTTGAATTGGCTGGTGTCCAAGCCCATTATACATTTGTACTGACCCAACATTTTACTTAATGAGTTGACAAGAAAAACCCAACTCAAAGTGTTGGTAGCAATGGTAACAAACACCACATGATTTTTCCCCGTGTAAAATGGTACATTTGTGGAAGAAATTGCCAACTGAAGGTGCTTTTTTATTTTTAAATCGTTTGCAAACATTTGGTTGACCATTTTTATTCAACACAAAAAAACATGCATGTATTTTTAAGGTTTTCTAAAGTATCACTGCATCTATGTGGCTGAAATTTCTACAAGGCAGTTAATTATTTATTTTTTTTAGTTATGTAATGATGTGTTCCTGGAATTTGTAAAAAAGGTTCATCTGCAAATGATATAATGGGCCTTTAATTTTGTCTTCCCCACGTGTCGGCTACTGAAACTATCTGATTACAAATTGCTCGTGTTTATTTTTCTTTAATTTTTCCAATTTAGCTCATATAATCGCTCATAAATGTTTAAAATGAATATTTTGGAATTAACACTGCGTTTTAGACGTACGTGTGAAAAAAGCGCGGGCGTGATGTTCCCGCGTCTATATTACACGGTCCCTGGAAATCAGGGGCTTTTCCAACCGTTTCTGCGCGTGCGTTAATAACCTAAATAATTCATCCCCAATTAATGAAGAATTCAGATTTACTGGCCCAATTCGCTCTTCTGGCTAATTGCCAAAATATTATCTCATATTCGACGTCCTTGGAATTGCATGCAAGGTTGCGCTTTGTCGAGATGCGCTGTAAAATTTGGCGTGGGTAATTTCCCCCTTCAATTTTTGTTCAACCTAAAGTGCGAGCACTGTTTTCATTTGTGAATTCATTGAAGTGTTTCGGAAATATTTGATGGGGAAAATATAACTGAGCACCGCAATTAACTTGAGAAATTTGTTAATTTGGTGTAGCCATGAAAGAGGCATCAGTAATACATGGTTTTGAGACAGTGCCCAGTTAACCCCGCCCCTTAGATATTGTTGCTATGTGCTCACAAGCCATCGCAAAAAATGGCGACATGTACGTACAAAGCAACGGGACTCGGCATGGAAAGCACAGATTCATTGGAGAAAACTCAAAAGGTATTTATGTTTTAGGGTCGACAGTTACCGTAGCACACACTGAGCGAAGGGCTAGTAATGCAGGGATGACATATATTTCATAAAAATGCGCTTTCCTACCTTTGAACAGCGAATCGCCCGACATTAAAACCAAAATTCACCCGGTCACTGGCGCATACAACATACAAACTGTATGGGCAGAAAATCGCGTGATGATTGCATAACTTTGACCTATTTGGGCGCCGTCTGCTAGCTCTGTTGTGATTGGTCGCGGGTTCGGCTTGATTGACATGTCGGAACTATGCATTAACCCCGCCCCTTAGATACTTTGTGTCATTTGTGTATATTTTCGTCGATTATTTTATGTTTGTTTTAAAGCACTGTTTTATTTATTTAAACTAAATTTAACGAAAACTTCTTGCCTGTTTATTATTATTTTATTAATGTTTCTAATTTTTAATGAATCTTATGTTACTTTCATTTTTTTATATTATTGTTTTTACATTCAGGGCCTCGTGGGAGACCACATTAATGTGAACGAGTCACCCTGATTAAAGATCAGATATAAATAAATAAATAAATAAATACTGTTGCTAATGCTCACAGGCCATCACAAAAATGGCGACACACAATTCACAAAGCAATGGGACTGGCATGGAAAGCATAGATTCATTGGAAAAAAAATCAAATGTATTTATGTTTTGTGGTCAACAGTTATTTTAGCACACGGACTAGTAATACAGGGATGTCATATATTCATAAAATATGCCCTTTCTTACCTTTGAACAGTGAATAACCCGACACTGAATCCACAATTAAAGATTGTGCGGCTCCTTAAAAGCAATACACATGATGCGGCCGAGAATGAGCGATATGCAAATTCGCTGTGGGCGTAGCTCTTTTGTGATTGGCGGAACAAAAGGAGAGGGCGCAACTTTATTTGGGTATCAATTTGTTTTACAATTGTATTTCATTCCAAAAACATGATTTTCATGTTGCAATTATAATACAGAGACAGAATTATAAATAAAATAAATAAGTGCAATGTGAAAAATGCAATTATATTGCCTTTTTATTCGATTGTATACCCACTTCAAAGTGCGCCCTCTATTGTGTCCGCCATACTTCAAAAAGGCTAATTGGTCATATATGGGCATGCGGTTCGGCTTGATTGACATGTCGGAACTATGCATACAAGTGCGGTACTCTGGTCTTAAATGAACCTGTCCAGGTCAAATTTTGAGCTCTCCATTTTCCCATGTGTGTTGAGAAAACGGCAAACAAAGATGTGACGTCATTGGCCTTTGGCGGCAAAATGTGATTAATATTTCTTTCAAATCTTACGATGTGCTTGAGTCGTAGTGACGTATAAAACCATTGATGCAGGTATACAGCCAAAGGCCAAACTCGGCATTCGGAGTTACACAAATAGATTGCCATGCCACATAAAGACACGTTATTAAGACTATACACTCGTATCTCGTATAGATATCATCAGTGCCTAAAGATAGACATGTGTTATACTATAATATTCATTCAAGCAATTTTCAGTCGTGTCCCTTGAATTACGTATTATTTTGCAAGCTGCTGACTGGAAAGGTGTCAGACTATATGCATTCCGAGCCTCGTTTTGAAGACGAGGTTTGAGATGCATAAGTGGTCTGGCACCTTGCCATGCGCCAATTAGCAGGGGCCAATTTTATAAAGCTGTTTAGCAGAAAAGCTTGCTTAATCACAAATTTGTTTGCCTTATAAAAATGGGTTAGCAGTCAAAATGTATGTCAACTTGTGTTCTTGTCAAGTCAGGGGCGGATCCAGGATTTTGAAAAGGGGGGGGGGGGGGCGTGACGGGGGGGGGGGGGGGGGGGGGGGCGTGACATTTTTAAGCATGGAATGCTGATGACAATGAAATAGCGAGCGCTTAGTGCGAAGCCCTTTTTTTGAATCCCACAATGCATTGTGAAAGGATTTTTACGGGTTTGGCCGTAAATTTTATTTACGGGCACCTCTCGTAAAAATTTACGTACTTTCTACCGTAAAATAAATACGGTAATTTGTTTTTTCAGTGTAAACAGCTTTATGAAATTGGCCCTGTTATATCAGCAAGTGACCGTATGGACTGGGGAGCAGTCTAGGCAAAACATTGCCTTTCCTGTAGCAAGATGCCCGACGCGTTGCTTCAATTATCGCATTGCTATCTGTTGTTGTAACAGGTCAATAGGCGCAAACATCTATATCGGGCATTTCTAAGCGCTGACTAAATTTTATAAACCATATGTGAAACTTACAAGTTTATTTCACCTATACATGGTGATACATTAGGTGGGTGGTGTCATTGGCAGCCGACAGCCAGAGACGCCGGGAATCCCCTTGCTTCTCACTAAAGAGTGCTCTGGGATCTTTTAAGTACATTACACAACACACTGAACCAACGGTTTTACATCCCTTCCGAAGGATGGAGCAATTGTGGTTAAGTGACGTGCTCAAGGACACATATGCCACGAACGCTCTTGTAAAATGCGTTTCTACTACTGTACTATTAACATTTAACATTTGTGTTGACAGCAATGGTAACAAACACTAGGCCTATAGACCGTATCGAATAGCTACCATTTCGTGGGGCAGTTTCTTTGTTCCTGAGGACATACATGGTTGCACATATTGTGCTTCCATTGTTGAACGGTTTAAGTAACAAAAGGTGCCCCACGAAATGGCGGCTATTCGATACCGTCTATACATGATTTGGCCTACGTGGTTTAGGCTGTCCACGTGATCTATCGATTGTGCGCACTTTCATGTAGACGCGTTGCTATAATGGGCGGGGCCTACTAGGTCGATAATTTAATACGGTATCCCGCCTGTTTAGTTAGACACTGTGGCACTAACGAAACGGTTCTCACTTTTCGAAATTAGGTTTTTGGTAATTGCCTGTTGCCCCATCGGGTTTTGAATGGCACGATTTTGTCCTCACTGCGTAGGCCTAAGGCCTGCCAATTTGACTCTTAATCGTTTCGCACTTTTTACTGCAGCGGGGCCGTGCACTTTCTACACCCTTTTACGCGGGAAGCCGTTATTCACGAGTGGGTGACAATTTGTAGATAGCTAGCCGGAGGCGAAATAAAAGTCATGCTGTTGGTTGATTTGCGCGATAAAGTTGGACGTAGCCACGACAACGGATATATATCTAGTTACTATCTTTGATTTTTTTTTAACCAATCAGATTACGTACTTGCTGTTTTTTTTGTTTTTGTTTTTTTTAGCATATGCGTTTTGCAGTGTAGCTTTGATTTTTTTTTTAACCAATCAGATTACGTAGGCCTATACTTTCAATTTGTTTTTGCACATGCGTTTTGCAATGTAGCGATTGTTTAGGGATTTTTTCGACCTGGAAAATCTGGTTTTAAGCTTTCAACGGTGTTTACGTGTGCACCCAATCTCCACAAGTTCACTTTTCAGACAGTGCCAAAAACGCAGTGAGTGCACATGTAAGGCCTGACTGGGGTGCTATGGCCGAGCGGTCTAGTGCGTCGAACTTAAGTTCCTGTGCTAGTACTAGAATGTAGGTTCGATTCCTGGCCGTGACGGGTTGTGGCACCTGTGCCCTTGAGCAAGGCACTCAACCACACTTGCTCCCATTCATGTAATTGGCGGTCCCTCCGCTGTTGGATGTGGTAAATAAATATATAAATAAGTAAAACTTGACCCAGATTTTTCAAGGGAAACCCATATTGTTTGGCAGGTCCCTGCAAGTTTGTGTACAAAACAAACGCACAGCCGTACTGCAGTGAAGTAATTTTCGTTCTAACCTAAAAATCACATAAAATACCTCCCCAAATACTAATCATGGGAAGAAAAAAGAAAATTTGTAATCTCCATTTTGATCGTGCAATTAAAAACGTGGGTGTAATCAATGCACTGCTTTATGGAACCGGATTAATTAGTTTGAAAACATCGGTGTTTTTTTTACGATAACATTAAAAATATACGGATTAAAAGTGCGAAATTTTAGAATGGTAATGAGAAAAAAATACCACATGATATGGTATCATAATCTCGTGACCCATGAGGTAATGGGGGCGGGTGGTCAAAACATAATCTGGTATGCTCCTTTAATAGTTGTTTTATATTGTAATCGGGAAAATTTAACTACAAATTTTAACCCCTTCAGTCACAGAAATTTGGGCAGAAAAAGGAGTTCCTTTCAACAAAATGTACTAGTAGGCCTACACATGTTGCATTGAATTATTTCAGGCCATCATGCCAAAAACCACAAGACCATTAGGACGAAGAAAAATAGGTCGTCTAATCTAAAAACATCGAAAATAAATGTCCCAACTTCTCGTTATCACGGGAAACTGACGTCAGAGGCGCGCCAAATGACAGACAGATGTTAGTTATGACATTATTATAGGTCAATGTTTTACAGAATGATACCATCTTCAAACAGTATGGACTGGTCTTTCACGTGGGTCATATTTACTTTGCTTTATAAATTGTGAGGGAGGCAAAAAATCTATAAAATTTTATTTAACTGGTTCGGAGATTTTTTTGGCCTTTGCGGTCATCGTCCTTTTTTTGCGAGATATAGGTGTGTTTTCCAGATGCGGTTTGGGGCAAGATCGTCTCTCATTGGTTAATTAAATTTTTAAAGATGCATATTCATGTTTGTTCGGCACGGAGCTTTTGCATGTCGGCCATCTTGAGAACGCTTTCTGCATGTTTCACTTGAATAGCGTCCGATATACTGACGTCCTTTTCACAGGCATACTTATGGTATCCAGATGACCAGACTAAATTTATGTTGCCATGTAGGCTAATGTCATTCACTCCTCCCGTGAACACGTAATTGATTCTGTACTTCGCACCCGCCGCGTGCACCCATCTTTCTTTCGCAAGGGTATTTGCTGCACATCGAGTTTTCCAAAACCCTTGCTGAAACGAGTTGAGCTAGGCTGTATTGAGGAATATATATGAATATTGATTAGCAAGTGACAGTGACCGCAACTGACCAATCACGCGCCGCGCATGTTGCACGGTCATCGCGGTGCCGATATACTAAAGCGCGCGTGCACGTAGCACGTAGCGCGACATTAAAAATTGCATTATATACCAATCCGGTAATAAGGTCTTCTTCCCTGTACATCCGCCATAGCTGGGGGGCTTCCACTAAATTAACTGTATGTTTTTGTTGTTGCTGAAGCTGCATTTGTTTACTTCGAACAAGTTGCGCGTCTTTGTAGGGTTGTGTGCGCGCGAAGGCGGGCGCGTCGCGTGTACGCAAAGGCGGGCGCGTCGCGTATACGCGAAGGAGGCTCGTTCGTGCATGTAATGGATGAGCGCTTTTCGTTCTAACAGCAACACAAAACGCACAGCCCATGCACTGGACGCCTCCCAGCTATGGCGGATATGCAGGGAGGAGATCTTAGTTACCGGATTGGTGTATAGCTACGGACGCTGTTGCCAACAGCAAGAGCCAATCACGCACCTCGCTCCGTTTAGTGGTAGAGTCCACATTTACTAGGGGTGGGGTCTAATGTTTAAATGAACAGTCACTGTAAGGACGTTTTTTTAATAGGCCTAAATATCTTTATTCAGATGAACTGCGTTTAGCTTTTAACGAAATATAGTAAGTCTTCCTTCACTTACGAACATTTATACTGCGTGCAAGATAAAATGATATACCTGTACATGTACATAAAAAGATCTCCCCCGTTCAAATTGTGGTAATTGCGGCTACGATGTCGCGGGATACAACGCGCGACGATTGTTCGAAACAAAAGTCAAAAGTGCCAGGTCAAAAAAAATCCGTTGTCTCTCATTGGTCGAACAGCCCCAGGCCCGAAAATACAGCTTAGCTCAACTCGATGCAGCAAGGGTTTTGGGAAACTCGATGTGCAGCAAAGACCCTTGCGAAAGGAAGATGGGAGGTATCGTACTATAAAGTAATGCGCAAATACCCCAAAAAGAAATTATGATGAAATAATATTTGTGACTAACTAATAACTACAATTCCTGCTTTTGAAGGTATATATATGACAGGATTGATAATTGAAAGATGAATTTAGAAACACGAGAATACAGCTTAGCTCAACTCGATGCAGCAAGGGTATTGGGAAACTCGATGTGCAGCAATTACCCGTGCGAAAGGAAGATGTGTGCACCCGGCCGGTCACATTACATAGCAACAGAAATTTGGTCTGGTCATCTGGATACTAAGCGTGCATGTGTAAGGAGGTACATGTACGTCATTTGTAACAGTTTTCCAATCATGTAATCTATCTTTAACGAGGTCCGACCGTATAAACAAGACGTGCTTTTTTTCACGCGCGCGTTCCTGACTCCCGTAGAAATGCGTACACGCAAGCAAAGCATGACGTCACTGTATGTCTATATCTGACAGGCCTGCCACGCACAAGAAATAACTTGCGATGGGATGGAGTGACCTTGTTTATATACTGGCCATCGAAGGCAGTTAAGTCATGTGTCTTGGAGGGGATGTGAATCGGTTGTACGGTTCAGTGGTGCAGTAGGAGTGCCCGTGCGTGATGCCAATAATTCAGGTCGTTGGACTGTCTCATCAGATTAACTCGGCCGAGGAGTCACGGCCGGGCGGTGACGTGGGGTGATTACCGGAGGTCGAGTCTCGTGTCTTCGTCGAGTACCGAAAAGAGCCAGCATTTTGTTTTTGTTGTTAATTTTATGACATATATACAGCAACTAGTGCCCTTTAAGCCATCAACTATAGATCATGTGCTCTTTGTTTAAAATTGGTCGTCGTTATGCGCGCGCATCCTGTTTTGCATAAATTTAGTTTGGTAGTGATGCCAAAGGTCACGAAATTCAAAGACTATTTGACATGCAACCTCGTTCCTAAACCAAATGAATGTGAAACATGATGCGTGCGCATAACGCCGGGCATGTTTTTGTTTGCTGTGACGTCAGAGGGCACATCGTCTATACGGTATTAGCTTTAACTATACTTTATTATCAACTTGAGATGACGAAGAAGGAGATGCAGTTTTTGAAGTGGGAGGAAAACTCTCAGGGAAATCCCCCGGGGGAAACCCACGCGGTCAAGTAGGGACTGCAAACCCAATCCACATACACGCCTGGGAATCTGCTTTTCTCATGAAAAGGTGTAATCACTGCGCTGCTTTAGATGGAACCGGATAAATAAAATACATTTACAAAACATCGGTTGTGTTTTGACGATATCCTTAGAAATATATGGATTGAGAGCCCAAAATGTCAGAATATGGGGAAAGTGATATGGGGAGGTGCTTAAAATGTGTTCTGGACGCACCCTTTAAAAGTAGAACACAATGATTGGTATCTCGAAAATCAGAAATGTTCACAGATTTACACATAACATAATATGAACATGATGATGGTAGAAAACTTCCCCTGAAATGGTTTTGTCTGAAGTGCTATAGTCTTTGAGATATGAGTAAAACAATCAATTTTCGTCTCATGTGACGAAAATTTACTTTGACCCCAAAACCACTTCGCCCTGGACCACTTCGCCCAAAAGCCACTTTGCCCAAATGCCACTTTGCCCAAATGCCACTTCGTGCACAGGCCGTGGCTCAGGGCGAAGTGGTTCACGCCAAAGTGGTTTTGGACGAAGTGACTGTACAGCTTTTTTTTACTGTTTTTGCGAATGTTAGACGAAGTATGTACGGAGCTGACTTTTACCCAGGTTGGTTTTAATCATGCATATCTTCAATCACACAGGGAGATAAAACTATTTGTAACAATTTACCAATCATGATTGTGTTCTACCTTTAAAGTGATAAAAATGTATATAATTTGGAGACCTAGAATTATGAAATTAAACATACAGTTGAAATCAGAAGTATAAATACAACTGTATGCAACTAAGTGTTAAAACTGGTGTGCTTACACCATTTTTGTAACAGTCTTTACTAAATTATTGATTTTGTGGAATTCCTCACGTGCATGCATGCAGTACTTAAAAACATAGCTTGCACACCTTGAAATGGTTCTGGTAATCATGTTTACCATTTTGGGTGATGATGGTAGTGGTGTATACTTCTGACTTCAACTGTACGTACTAGTACGGACATCTTTAAAGTGAAAATACAGAGTCTAACTGAACTTTAAGATGTAAGATTTTGTCTTGTACTTAATCCCGCACGTTGTGATTTTAGACACGATATTGTATACAACTGTCTTTCTGATCAAATCTTTAGAGCAACTAGTTTCTTGAAAAACACATTGGCCTTTCCCGATGTTAAATATTTTCAGGTCATCAAAATGTCATAGGTAGATTGTCTTAAGTAAAACACCAAACGTACTCATTAAATTACATGAGCAGGTGATAGTATGTGTGCCTTACATTAATTAATGACGAATTCCCGACGACTGTTTCATGCTCTTAGAGCCCATTGCATCATTTAGTTATCCAATTTATTTTACTTCACGAGTTGACAAGAAATACCCGACTAAAGTGTTGATAGCAATGGTAACAAACACCACACGATTTTCCCCCGTGTAAAATAGTAATTTCATGGGCGTAATTGCCAACTGCATGGAGCCTTTTATAAATCCCTTGCAAACGATTTTTTACCATTCATGCATTCTTGAAATACAAACACACTGTATTACTGCGTTCATTATGTAGCTGAAATTTCTACAAGGCAGTTTATCAACATTGTTCTTTAGTTATGTAATGCTGTTGTTCCTGAAATTCGTAAAAAGGTTTTTCTTTTTTCATTGTGGGTTCAATGACCTCAGAATTTCTATTCGTGGTCATTAACGTTTATCCTATATTGTGGTCATCCGAAGTTTGTCACGTTGCGAAAATCGTAAATATAAAAACAAAATCTCACACGAACGTATACATCTAAAGATGACCCCCACGGTGGTGGCACAATGGGCCAATCATAATTAAGTTTGACAGGGCGCCAGCCAATAACCGAGCCCCTAGTTCGGAATTGAAAAGTCGTGCGGTATCCTAGCAACGGTGGATTTTGAAAATGGCGCGTGATTTTGTGGTTGAAGTCAGGCAGCATATCTGATCTGTTTTCATGACTACTGCGCGTTCATTCATTAGGTTCTGTTTGTACTTAGAGGAGAGAGTCCATATCACATTTTGACAACCCCCCCCCCCCCCCCCCCCCCTCCCCCCTCCCCTCCCCCTCCCCCACCCCCTCCCCCACCCCCTCCCCATCCAATCTGAAATTTCGTGCTCTCAACCCGTATATTTTCAAAGATATCGTAAAAAAAACACACAGATGTTTTGTAAACTAATTTATCCGGTTCCGCCATAAAGGAGTGCAGTGATCACACCAGCGTTTTTGCTTCCACATTCAAACTGGAGATTACAAATTTCATGTTTTCTTCTCATGGATAGTATTTTGGGGAGGTATTTTATAATGATGTTTAGGTTAGAACGAATTTTAAAGGTTTTTGTAACATTGCTGTATCTATGTTATCTAGATTTATGCAGGCTAGTTTACCGGCATTTTTCGTACATGCTCATGAAAAAACACCTCTGCAAATGATAACAGTAAAGTAACTCCAAGGCATGGAGTGACTAGGAGCATTGTTACTCCCCCTGGATGGGATGCTAGTCCATCGCAGGTTTACCCCCAGCAGTTGGTTGGATTCCCCCAGCAGGTTCTTAGTTCCCATGGCATGGAGTGACTAGGAGCATTGCTACTCCCCTGGATAGGATGCCAGTCCATCACAGGTTTACCCCCAGCCGTTAGTTGGGCTTCCCCAGCAGGTTGTTAGTCCCCATGGCGTGACTAGGATCATTGCTACTCCCCATGGGCTAACCCCCAGCAGTTAGTTGGGTTTCCCAACCAATATTTGCCGGTATCCATTTATACACCTGGGTGGAGAGAGACAGTGTGGAGTAAAGTGTCTTGTCTAAGGACACAACGCAACAGCAGTGACCAGGCTTCGAACCACGGACCTATCACCCGAAAGTCTGACACGCTATCCACTGTTCTTGGGTTTCACTTTCTTGACAACCGGTTGCTACCCGCCATTACTGTGTCCATATTAAGGCACGCTAAAGCGAAAATAATATTATAAAATGTTGACGCATATTTTCGCAAATGTTGCGCAAGAAAAAAAAAGGTTGACATGACTTTTAAATGTTGATAGACTGTTTGAAACTAGCATACCGTGCTTTTGTTCAAAATGTTGAGACTTACATGTTTTTCAGGGTTGATGGCAAAATTATCAGTGTTGAATTATTTTCGCTTTGGCATGCCATACGCGTGACGTCAACAACTATCATATCCGCCATTACTGTGTCCATACTATGGCACGCCACAGCGGAAATATTTATACACTGATAGTTCTACCATCAATCCTGAAAAACAAGTCTGAACATTTTTAAAATTTGCCAACAAAAGCACGGTATGCCAGTTTCAAACAGTCTATCAACGTTTAAAAGTCATGCCAACTTTTTTTCTCTTGCGCAACATTTGCGCAAATATGCGTCAACATTAAATTATCAGTGTTGAATTATTTTCTCTTTGGCGTGCCATAGTATGGACACAGTAATGGCGGATAACAACCGGTTGTCAAGAAAGTGAAACCCAAGAATAATTCCGTGTATTTAATACTGCTTACATTGTATTGGTTCTGTATCTATGTATTTGCCAGCGTTTCCCATGTAGATGTGAATGATTCAGCAAATTCTCAATATGGTCTCCTCAAGGCCTCGACAAATTTAATTTAGTCACAACGAAATCCTTTTCCGGATGGCTCTTTCTAAAAACATGTTTACATCTACTGGTATAAAAACACTATGCTACAGTCTTTCCACGTTAGCTCACATTCTGTCGATGGGCCAGAAACATGACAGCGCGGAATCGGAAACGGCTCCGGGGTCCCATTATTTGATTCCGTTACCATGGTTTCATGCCTGGCGTTTCGTGACCTACGAACACCTTTCCGCCTTTTCTTGCTGCGTTGTGCGCGCTCTGTCCGTAATCTTTCCTTTCATCTGGGCTTAAGTTCGTGTTGTATCTCAGGTGTTTTTGATTCGTTCGCTCTATATGTTGACGATGTTTTCTTATTAATTGCGAATAAAATTCGGTGTCTCTTGTTTTTGGTCATAGAGCTCAGCTTCAAATAGATTGTTGAGTTTTTAATCAATAGACCTGAAACATAGAGACGTCACTGGGTATCAGACAACGTAGTGCCATAGGAAAGCACGTATGTAGACAAACAATGACGTCATTATGTTTCAGGTCCTTTGACAAACAGACCAGCGTCCATTTTGAAAATAAAAGTCCCATCATGGGTGCACCCATGCAGAGATCAGTGCGCCAATCTCATGAATATTTTGTATGCCCTCAAATTCTTCTTTATTAGAGAGAGTTGCGAGCTGAACGAATGTGGTCTTGTGTAGAATATGGCCATCGTCGTGATGTGGGGTATTTTTTTCTTCCAACTATAAACTATATAAATATATATAAAACTATATTTTGGACGATGTATAGCTTCTAAAAGTGGCCCTATTTTATTCAGTAGCGTATGTGCCTTTGTTCCAAAATGGATGCTGGTCTGTTTGAAAATTTGCACTGTTGCAGGGGTAGTTTTGTTTCAAGTGAAAATTAGGGAATAAAAGTGACGAATTACCCCAATAATATTGAACAGAATTGAAAAGATGGGACTTCAGTGAGTATTTTGGTTGTTACAGTCCTGAGAAGTTGAGAGAGTTGTGAGTATTTTTAAATGATTTTTGAAAATTTGGCATTTAGCATTGGTTCCTATGGGAGCCCTATTTACTTGGGTGCAACCATATACGCTACTGGGCAAAATATAGAGCCACTTTTACGAGCTTGATTGTCAAAAAATGCTCAAAGCTGAAAGAATAAAATGCCCCACATTACGATGACGGGCAATTTCTTCACTAGAACACACTCGTTCAGCTCTCAACTCCCTCTAATATAGAAAAGGTTCAGGGCATACAAAATAAGAACAACAACGATCTCTGTAAATTTAGTGGGGTGAACCCCTAAGGAACCCACAAGATGACAAAATATATTTTTATTGGGTCAGCACTTTTTCAACTTGCCAAATGACTGAGTTTTAACACGCTTGGGTATTGATGGGCGTGAGGACGCCATTAAACGCATCGCGCATGAATAAATCACATGTGTGAAGTATAACGCCTAGTGTGTGTTTTTGTTTAGATAACCAATTTATATATGGGTGAATACATATACGTAAAAGGGGTGTTTCAACATAAAATGAAATTTTAAGTTCAGGTTTGAGAAAAACATTTGTTTGCAGTTGAATGTGATTTTCCTGTGTTTGCCTCTTGTGACATCACAACTTTGCTCATGAATATGCATATTACATTAGCATGAAAGCTAAAAACCTTTGTTTTAACCCCCAAAACAAGCTCCAAATGGAATTTTTATGACTGTTACTGAGTATAGTAGTTTCATAGCATAGATTTCATTGAAAAAAATCCATAATCATGGGCCCTTTAAAAAAAGGTACACCCACAAATTTCCCTCTGGAAATGTCGTTTTGACATGCGTAATGATTTTCACATCAACCAGAGAATGTCCCATGTGTATAGGCCGCCATTTCGTGGGGCAGTTTCTTTGTTCCTTGACGACATGCATGCATGGTTGCACATATTGTGCTTCCATTGTTGAATGGTTTATAACAAAAGGTGCCCCACGAAATGGCGGCTATTCGATACGGTCTATACACCAATTTTGCTGATTTGTCACCCTGTTGATGACCCAGATGCTAAAAAGTACTTTATAAGATTGTCATCCGAACGTATAGTGTACACTGGTTTAAAATCTGTAGAGATATGGTTATTTAAAGTAACTTAACATTTTGAAATTGTGGTCGACAGATGTTACAAGATTGGGAAAAACTGTTCCAAACGACGTTATCTCCATGTGTAATTACGGGTGTGTATGATAAAAACCAACCTGTGTATAAGTCAGCTCAGTACCTCATCTATACGTTCCGAGAAAACAACGATAAACTGTGTCCATACTTTCAAGAAATTGTGCAAAGGCACAATCCTATTTTTGGTTATACTGCACGGAAAACGGAGCCATATAACACGGTAGTATTGGGGCCTAGTTTCTATCACATTCGGGCGCCCTTGTCAAACAATGCATGTGCACACGTATTTATATAAATTAATCTTCAATTATCGTTTTCTTTAAAAAAAGATATATTGGGCGGAATCATTGCATTGGACAGTTGGAACCACTTCTATCTTCCATTTGAGTAAGGTTTTCCAGTCAAATGGTTGATTAATATTAATGGTTGAGCAATATTACTCCAAGAGAATGGTAGTAATACAATGGACATATAGAGCCACAACACTGTTGGGCAAGTTTCATTCACCTATGCAAGTCCCGTATACTGTATACAAAGATCCCGCATAGGAAGGTGTCATTGAGCGGTTCAACTGAACTATGTATCGTTTTTCTTTTTGTTAAAAGTGTACAGTCTTTAAAATTTGAAAATTTCTTTTCTAATAAAAGTTAAAATCGAAACTAATCGAAATAAAGGTGAACTATTTTCCAAACGCTGTACTTCGGTATAGAAGCACGTGTGGGTAGTGGGTATATAAAGCCGTGCTCATGATTGAAGGGTTATGAGCGTGATCCAAAACTGGTAAACACATTTCAAAATTTCATAAATTAATCAAAATAATACCTCGAACAGTAAAGAAATATCCTTATTTTACAATCATATTACCAAAATTAACCGAATGAATTTCGCTGGGAATGAATTTCACATTTCCAAGAAATAGTTGAAAATGCATGTAAAAAATGGTAGTTTTTGTCAATATTGATTGTCCGTCCCTCACGCATGAAAACAACCAATTTCAA
Source organism: Henricia sp. BOLD:AAB3569 (assembly GCA_037783545.1). NCBI lineage: Eukaryota > Metazoa > Echinodermata > Asteroidea > Spinulosida > Echinasteridae > Henricia > Henricia sp. BOLD:AAB3569. The sequence continues at coordinate 942,633 of JBBELK010000715.1, forward strand.
CATGTGATAAACTGGGTGTGTGTATTAACATCAGTAGCAGGTAAACAAACAGGTTCACTTTAGTTTTCATTTGTTGATTTCCGCTCCTCACGCGAGGGACGGAATTGGATCACGCTCTTATGGGTTCGAGCCCCACTTGTGCCAACGTGTTTGTGTCCGTGGGCAAGACACTTAATCTCAATTGCGATATTTGGGAAGCTGTTGGGGGAATGCCACAATCTAACAGCTGAAAGGGTTGTGCGCCTTGGCCTGGCAGCCACCTTGTTGAAGCGAAATAGTTCTGGCGATTCCCTGGTGGCAGTGGTAATAATGGCAACAGCGCCAGGAGTACCCTGTAGGGGAATGCCACAATCTAACTGCTGATAGGGTTGTGCGCCTTGGTCAGGCAGCCACATAGTTTAAGTGAAACGGTTCTGCTGATTCCCTCATGGCAGCGGTATGGCAGCAGCGCCAGGAGCACCCCGCAGGGGCGGAAATGTATACTGATTATGTATCCACCATTATCATTATTAAGCAAACCTCACCAAATGGTCAGTATTGTATGAGCAGAAACATTTTGCGTTTTCTTCGTTGCTCGGTACATACATTTATTTCCGCAGGAACAATCAAAATAACCACACAACATTGCCATTATGCAAGTTTGCCGCCAAAATTTGTGCTCCATTTTCGAAGCCGGTGTCAACTAATGAAATCGATCCCCGCCAAAGTGCAGCGCGTCCTGATTGGCCGACCGCGCGCGTACACGCACCATCGATCCGCGAAATTGATCCGGCGTAGTAATTTCCACCCTTTCCGCGAGATCATTTAATTAACGGCGACGCTCATTGGTTGCGCGGAGGGGCCCCTGTTTAATTGGTCGTTACCGTCAACCAACCACGAACGATGTTTGATATCGATCCCTGAGGTGATGTGGCGTTCTGTGATCAATTTAATTAACGCCGTGTGCTAATGATAACCGAGTGCTCGCTCTGTTATCGATTACATCACCATGTTGCCGCGATCCTATTGGCTGATTCATGTGGCAGATGTACAAGATCACTCGCAGTAAGCGCGGGTGATCATTTTCCCAGCCGTTTATTACTTTGAGTTGGACGTTAAATTTTGCACGTTTAAATGTTGCACGAAGTTTGCAGAGACAAATTGTATAGCCCCAATACATCATTTGCAGTTACCCAAAATTTAAATTCACAAGTTGACAAGAAAAACCCGAATAAAAGTGTTGATAGCAATGGTAACAAGCACCATATAATGTTCTCCCTTGTAAAATTTGCTTTAAAAAAAATCATCTGCAAATATTTTTTACCATTCATTCAACACAAAAACATGCATGGATTTTTCAGGTTTTCTGAAGTATAACTGCATCTATGTGGCTGAAATTTCTACAATGCAGTTTATCAACATTATGCTTCAGTTATGTAATGCTGTTGTTCCTGTTTTTAATTTTTTTCGATCATCTAATCTGTTTTTAAATAAAGGTTTTTATTGTGTAGTTTTTAAGCCTGTAATTTCTGCAAACCAAACGCGTCCCGAACCGACACGTTTTTGTTCTAAATGGGCGCCATTTTTCCCCCAGCCATACTCCGGAAATGTAGAGATACATTTCCGGAAAAAAAAACAGTCTTCTGTCAAGGTGCTCCATTATTATAATTTTACAGGAGTGCTTCAATTACATGTATTGCCATCAGTTTGTCGTGGAATTTTTTTCTCGTCTCGTCCTTCCTCGTCTTGTGCGTTGTTTCAACTGAACCATATTCGCAACGCCCACTGACATCGAAATTATGTTGAAAATCCAAGTTGCGGAAAGGCGTAATGAAACCAATCTACATTTGACCTTCAACAAAATCAGATTAAAATGACACTTGAAACTCTTGAAATTGGGATGAGTCGAGAATTTATCGAGTGGTTAATATATCACCCACGAGTTAAACCATATCAAGTAGCATTTTCACAGTACGATTTTCCGTTTTTTATTATTTTATATCGATGCATACTGAAACGTCTATCTCGAAATGTGATACCCGTGACGCGTTTCGGCTAAATTCCTGGGCATTGAACATTTATGGTTGCTATGGAAACGGCAGGTTTTGTGGGCGGGATGGAGACGCGGCAAACAACACGGAGACGGACCGGGGGACATATTGATGCTTTGTGCTGAGGTCTCGGCTTCGATTTTGTAAGAAGATTAATCTTCGGAAAATCTGAGAAACATTCAAGGATAGTTGTAGAAGTCGTGCAATTTTGAGCTTTGTAAATCGAGCGAGTCGACCCCCCCCATTACATAATTTGCAGTTACCCAACATTTTACTTCACGAATTGACAAGAAAGACCCGACTGTAAGAGTTGATAGCAATGGTAACAAACACCACATGATTTTTCCTGCGTAAAAATAACCCCAATATGAACCAGGTTATGCAAGACGCGGTCATTTGGAATTCATTCCACTCACGTTTTGAGGTTCACGCGGCCCTGCGCACACGTCCATTTTAAAAGTCTATTTGTTTGGTCTGTGATGCACATCTTGACAGATCTTCATTAATTTTGTTTTATCTTCTCCAGAGTCCGGGGCATGGGACCGTGTACTCGCGGAGGACAGTACGGGGTAATAGCTCTTTCTCGCCCCCTTCGGTTCTCAACCGATTAACCCTACTGTTTTTCAACTGTGCACTTTTTAATTTGAATGCGCATTGGGCCCGAAAAACAAAAACAGAAAAATTAAAGTGAAAATGGCGTATTAATTAAGAGAATAGTCGGTAGAGCGTGTGATTGTACGATAAACAAAAGTGCTTGGATGGAATGCCCATTTAGCTTTCTCAAAATTCTTTATTTTATTTTTGTTTATTTTTACTTGTCCTATTTCATTTCCTTTTTACTTCTTTACTTTGTCATTTTTCGTTTTTCGATTTTCGGTTGCCAGTTTTTCCGGTTTTTCCGTTTTTTTCCCGGTTTTTCCTGTTTTCCGTTTTCCTGTTATTTTTAAATTTTCAAATTTTCAAATTTTTAATTTTTAATATTCTATTGTTTACACCCAGACACGAACAGAATAAATAATATTCACAGAACACCAATTTGGATTTTCCGCAGTCTGAATGTGTTTAATATCAAATGCCAAAAAATGAGAAAAGAGAAATAAATGTTCTTTGTTACGCCGCCCCAACAACATATAGACGGCCAGATACTAGTCTTTCTTTGCTGAAATCCATTGGCCAAACTGGCTCACACACACCATTGGGATGATCAGTCCCACCGAACGTGTGGTACATACCGGGCCCCCACTCCGGATCCACCACAAACCAACACAAACATTGGGGACTTAACCGGGTTCCCACCCTGTACACCAAACCTGGGACTTAAACGGGTCTCCACCATGTATACCAGACCTTGGGACTCTACGGGTCCCCACCCCGTATACCCAACTTCTAATTTTCTAATTTAAATTTTTTTTTTATTTCTAATTTTAATTTCTACTCTTTTCTGCTTTTTTGAGAGTGGGAATCGCGTTTCTTTTGTTGCTCGGTATAAAAATGTTTTGCTCTTAATTTTATGCCATTTTGACAACTAAGGCACTTTGTGTCATCAACTCATTTTGTTTAATGTACTTAAAATACATTCATCGCATTTCAGGAATTATGAAGCGATTTGATGTTTAAAAAAACCACACTGACAACGCAGATATTTTGTTTGTTCCATCGAACGTGTGCCTACAACTTGCTTCGCAGATCCTGGCTTGTTTTTGATCTAAAACGCACGATGCACATACATGCAGTGCAGCTTTTTACGGCCGGCTGGGTTTTCGATCGTGTTTTTGGTTTTATAGCCGGATTCTCATTTTAGAAAAGCACCTAAGAACACGATATGGCACGCAATTCTCATCAGTAAATTCTCCAACGAATGTTTCCAGGGCACAATTAAAGGTTATGGGATCTCGAACAGACGTGGGCGAAATAAGTACTAGGCCTATTACTTTTGCATTATGGTGATGATGTAAGAAACATAGTACAGTGTTCGCCAAAATGCCAGACGACAATTTTATGTTTTCATTGCCAGTTTTATTTTTTTCGTATTTTCTGGCATTAGTCGTTGGGAAATTTCATATTTATGAACATTTTGTGTGACGTCACGTCAAATTAGCATTGTGACGTCAATTTACCAATTTACTTGTAGCATTCGCATCATGGCTGGTGCCCCGAGTTCTTTACTTTCAAATGGAGGTACAGTTTAGAAGGTCACATACTACGCTGTTGTTGCTACGTGGTGCACGCCATTGTCTACATATAGCAACCAACAGTCTGGTTGCTTTATGCCGTTCATTCATACGGCGAACACGGTATTGATTCTGTACTTCACACCTGCTGAGTGCACCACATAGCAACAAACAAATTGTCTGGCCAAGTGGACATTAAGTGTGCATGCGAAATGAAGTACGTCAGTACACCAGATGCTACTTATCGGAAACACGCAAAAGGTTAATTAACGGGAATAAATGCTTCATAAATACATGTATTTATAAAGATATAGTTAATTCCATTTCCGTTCCACTTTAAGGTCTATGTATCATTTGCAAGATAAAACTGTTTACAGATTCGTGGAATAAGAGTGCAACATATCTAAGGAAGAATAATGGTAAATTAGCCTGAAGAAATTTTAGCTACTTAGATGCATCAAAGCTTGAAAATCTATATATGGATTTTTTGTACAAGTAAATGATAAAAAAGTCCCGTGCACCTGCGTGCACGGTTGTCAATTTCCAGCATGAAATACCATTTTAGACGGAAATAAATTCATGTGGTGTTTGTTACCATTGCTATCAACAATTTGAGTAAGGTTTTTCTTGTCAACGCATGAAAAACTAAATTGGGTAGTTGCAAATGATACAATGTGCCTTTAAGTTAGTTGTCAGAATCAACTAAGTCTGAACTCTGTTGATTCTAGGTTAAATTCCACAGATTACTCGAATAATGTTGTGTTTAGGATAAAGTGTACTCATCTGACATTGTATGTATACAGATGTTTAATTGATTTTATGGGACCGTTGATTTGGTGGGGTATGGGTGCGTGTGAATTGCGCCAGCCGACGAAAACATTTTTGTTTCTGTAACACGCACTGACCTGAATTAGCCTTTTGTCTGGTGTACTGACGTACTTCCTTTCACATGCACGCTTAGTATCCAAATGACTAGACTAATTTTTTGTTGCTACGTAATATGAACGGGAGCACCCAGACTGTTTGTTACTTTGAATTGGCCTACACTACGTAGCAACAATAACATATTATGTGGACATTCTAAACTGCACCTCCATTTGAAAATGAAGAATTTGGGTCGCCAGCCATGGTAATGCAAAGATTACAAGTCATTCGTGCTTTCCTATGGCAATACACAACAAAAGTTGTACGCCAAAATGTCATTTCTTGCCCAGTATTCGGACAAAATGGCGGCACCCATAGTGCGACGCATCGCTAAAATTGCCATTCTATGTGAGTTTCATATCCGCTTTTCAGTGTTTTTTTTTTAACAATAGTGTATGAGTTGCACTTGTTGAGCATATAAGGTATTTGGTTATTTGTTTCTAAGGTAAAAGTCCCCTTAAAGGGACAAACCGACTTTCTTGGGCTATGTTGGGCTCGAAATAGACCCATACATGATTCTGAAAGTCTTTTTGAAATAGACTGAAGAGAACCTAAAAAGAAACCACCAAATTTGGCCGTTTTGGAGCATTTTTAAAAAAATCGAGGTCACGTGATTTATCGGAACAGATCCTTGGAGTTAGTTTTATTTCAAGCCGTATGGCCGTGTGTTACACAGTTTATTACTGCAGAAGTTTATTACTGCAGTACTGCATCAAATTCAGCTCTGATTGTTCAAAATATTTATTAGTATTTGACAAAAGACACTATTTATTCAGGTTATGAAACAAAGTTAAACATAAAATTTTGACACAAAGTCCGAGGAACAGAAGCGAGTTCCACCGTGGACATTCTACCGGACAATGTGACATTTAGCCCCACGGCACACACACGTTGCCCGCCCAAAACCGGTACGTTCGTGAAGACAAAAACCATGAATGTCGGCGCCTGTACAGAAAACGGAAAACCCCATTCGGTCGTCCAGGCTGTCCAGCAAAAAATGGGAGATATCCAAAGCAAAAAGCTGCCAAGTAAAGAGCGAATCGTTTCTGTCAAAGTCGTGAGTCTAGCGCGATAGTGAACGGCTAGTAAAGCGTATAGCTCGACTATTAACCGTTTAAAAAAATTGTAAGCTTTCGTGGTTAATTACGAGACATTTTGACGATCTTTTTTTCATTAGGACCATCAGAAAATTATTGTCAAGGATGCTGTATCACTAAATTACGTAAACAGTAGGCCGGTGTGTACCTTTAAGTATTTCCCACATCAGACTGCGCATACCTTTGTCGAGCCTGACAGAATGTGCTCGTAAAAACAGGAATCTCGTTATAAAAGAGTTTGTATTAACCAGAGTTGACTGTACGTGGCGTAACCTTTCATACTTGTGTGGTTTGTTTTGTAACCTAGGCCTATGGTGATTGATGTGATTCATATGACTGCAGTATGTAAACGCATCTACTTTTAACATACCGCCTTCATCAGCCGTCTACCGTAGACGAAAGTAAAATTACAGTAAGCTCGTTTTATAGCATATACGATGGCACGGGTAAATCTCGCAATTTATTCATAATTTTTAAAGCCCTACTTTAAAGATTTTCGTGCGACACCAGGTGACCATAAAATTAACAAGTTGATTGTTTTAAAGGGACACATTGCCTTCAATTTCTCAAAAATGATGCCATTTGGAAATGTTCCTTATACCTCTGAAGAGTTGTTCATGCATTAAAACACTCGCAACATGTTGTAATTAGAGATTATTCATTAAAAATAAAAATTGGCCGCTGATCCGTAAACATCTGAACAGCGAGACGTAGACGTATTCCAGCAGTAAATACATCGTCCAAACTATGTGCAGAATGTGCTGTAAATAGTCGTCACGGCTGGCGCCGCAGCTGGCAATGGCACAGTAGACCTACCAGATGAGCATCGGGTACCATTCTCTACCACGCGACATATGGTATACACTGACAGCATCGATGTCCGCACACACAGTAATTCACACACACTCAGCGGTCCTTGTAAAAACGTACACTGAGGACTACGTGTACAACACTGAGGACGTAGTTTGCGACCGCGTGCTTATATAGCCAGCCTTAGTAAAACGAATTGCGTAATAGCCCCAAATACAATTGCCACACCATAATAAGGCCTAAATGCCTCTGCTTAAAATGATTTCTTGCCAAAACTTAGATAAATAAGAATACCAAAGTCGTCTCCTGAATACAAACTGGGGAAAAAACACTTTTTGGCCCTGATTGTTTTCAAATGTGATTGTCCATAGGATGGTTATTTAAAATGCGTCATTTTGATGAACCTGACATAATTGTTTGACAGAGGGTTGGTAAAGTGGAGAACGGTTGTCTCGGTCGACCGAGGAGGAGGAGAAACCAATTTACTCACAAAAATCAGCCCAGGCAGACGCCATCAAACGGAAACAATGAAATATTTGAGATTTTGTCAATTTAGAAGCTGGGAAGAGTTTTTTTTTATTCTGGCCATATTGACAAAGCGATCCGTCGTCATCACAGGCGTCAGGGGGCTTCGCTTCAACAATAACGCGACTGAAATACGACTACAGGATAAAGATGGAGCTTTATAATACGGATTCCTGGAATAATGGCATAACATATGTAAGAATGTTGGTAAACTAGTCTGCAGAAAGTTCAGTTACATAGATGCAGCAATGCTTCAGAAAACTTTTAAAATCAATGCATGGTTTTTGTATTATGTGCATAGTAAACGATTATTGTGTGTGCACCCATTTTTAAAAACCATTTTCTGCTGTTAATTTCCTTCAGAAAGTACCATCTTGAACAAAAATAAATTGGTGTGGTGTTTGTTACCGTTGCTGTCAACACTTTGAGTAAGTAATTTTCTTGTTAACTCGTGAAGTAAAATTTCGTGTCATTGCAAATGATATATGGCCCTTTAACTCTTTTATAACTTCCATGTATAACTGTCTTATGGGGGAAAATATCAGGGCCAGATGATAACTTTTTTTATTGGAAAACACAAGAATTTCATCTGTTGATTTCAGAGTCAATATTTGAACGGACATCGGCCCGGATTTTACTGCTTAGCCGTAAGCTTTAGCAGTAACCATTTGATCCGTAAGCGATTACGCCAACAGACCGTTTGGCGTCGTGTGCCTACACATATATTTCGGTTTCAATCCGGAAGTTCGAGTTTTGGAGAAAAATACTAAAATTATGAAAGGGGTAGAAATAAGTTCCCACATAAACACATGCACGAAATCTCAATGTATACTGTTAAACATTTTACGGAATTGTCAGGGTCATTTCCGTAATTTTACGAACTGCACTTGTAGAATCTGTATTTTTAATTGCACAAACATATTGGATAAACGGATTATTTCCGTAAAATTACGCATTTTCGTAAAATTTATTCCGTAAATTTACGGAGCAGAAAAAAAGTTCTGTTAATTTTGGTGCCGGACTTTTTCCAAAAAACCCGTAAATTTTGTTTACGGATTTTAAAAACAAAATTTCCGTATTTTTACGGAGTTTCCGTATTTTTTACGGAATTCACACCGTTTTTTGAAGGTCCGAGCTCCGTAATTTTACGGATATTGTCGAATAATCGATATTTTTACGGACAAAACAACGGAATAAACGGAATAATTCAGTAAATTTACGGAGAAAAACAAAATGTTCCGGTAATTTTGCTGCAGGACGTTCCGTAAGTTTTTTGTTTAACAGTGGATAATTGGGCAATAAAAGATTTGCAAAGCCCCCACATTTGTATCAACCTTTTGATCGGAAAAACCTTACTCAAATGGAAGATAGAAGTGGTTCCAACTGTCCAATGCAATGATTCCGCCCGATATGAAAAGGATTGAAGGTGGATTTATACCGAGCTACAAAACAAACGTGATGGTCTAGTGGATAGCGTGTTGGACTTTCGGTCGAGAGGTCCATGATTCGAAACCTAGCCATTGCACCGCATTGTGTCCTTGGACAAGACACTCCACGTTGTCTCTCTCCACCCAGGTGTATAAATGCCACGGAAACCGGGGATGAGTACCGACCGTGTGAGCCAATATTGTCTGGTAACCTACCTACAAAAGAGACGACAATTTTCAGTTTTAACAACATTTGAAAATTTCTTTTGTAATAGCTTGACATCAAAATCCACACAACAACTTCATTATGCACGACTGCATAAAGCTTCTGTGTGCTGAAAATTATTCACACTCTCAGATTGACTGCTTTTTCAAACAAAAAGTTGAGAACTTTTGTTTCTTTAATTGTTGCTCTGTATACATAAATGCGTGTGCACACGCATTTTATTACAAGGGCGCCCTCGTGTGAACGATAGGCTCCTGACTACCGAGGTATTATGACTTCGCTTTCCTTGTAGCATAGTCAGGGAACCAGTCTAAATAGGACAGTTTTTCATTGTAATCTCGTAACGTGGATGAGGTATACTGAGCTAACTTAGGCCTATACCAGGTTGGTTTTTATCATACACATCCTCAATTACACATGGAGAACGCCGTTTGTAACAGTTTTCCAATCATGAAATTTACCTTTAATGCTCATACGTCATATTTTAAAATTACAATTACTCGTCATTCGCATAGCGTCTGGAGTATTGACTTTCCTTCTATTTCACATACACACTTGATATCCTCCTGACCAGACTATTTTTTGTTGCTATGTGGTGCACGTTGCAGGTGTGAAGTGCAGAATCAATACCGAGTTAACCGTAGGAGAGAATGGCATAAAGCAACCAGACTGTTGGTTGCTAGGCAATGACGTGCACCACGTAGCATGTGGACTTTCTAAAGTGCACCTCCATTTGAAAGTCAAGAATCCGGGGCTCCAGCTATTATGCAATTATTATTACACGCAAGAGGTCAAATGAGCGTGTCCAGATTTTTCCACAAAATGGATTTCGTTGTAACCTAACAATTATAATAAATGCCTCCCCAGAATACTATCCATGTGAAGAAAACAGGAAATTTGCAATTCCCAATTTGGATGCCGAGCCTCGCTATTTTGCCAATATGGCGGTTCCGTGCAAGAACCGAATACGAATAGTCGCAACTGGTATACTCGCTCATTATGCGATAAATTGCCACGAGATCGTTATGTTTTTGAAAGATGTAGGATAAAGTTACGAAGCGTAACAGGTGCAGATGCCACAAGCTTCAAATTCAGTGAATTGCCTCGGGGGTAGTGACCTAGTCAACCACGGCGGCAAACAGCCGGCTCCTACGGCCCGATGACCGGTCGACACACTCTAATCCGTCTGGTGATTCTGTTTACTGCGGAAACGGTGATCCGCGCGCGAACAAATGTAATTTCGATTCTAAAGCGAAGCTTTTTAAATCCCCAGTATATCATTGGTAGTTACCCAAATTTTACTTCACGAGTGGACAAGAAAACCCGGACTAAAAGTATTAATAACCAATGGTATTATAAACAAAAACGAGATTTTTCAAGTGTAAAATTATACCTTTGTGGGAGAAATTGCCAAGTAAACGTGCTTAAAAAACACAAAAAATTCATGAAGTATTACTGCATGTGGCTGAAATTTCTACAAGTCAGTTTATCAACATTATTCTTCATTTAATGCTGTTGTTCTGTCTTTAAAGGCCCAAAGTATCATTTTTGCCCGGATTCCTAAAATAGCGGCATAACATATCTAAAGAAAATGGACATGATTGGAAGGATCAGCAAAAAGTAGAATATAAAGATTCACATAAACATATAGGCCTACATTAAAATTGTATGGTTTGTGTTTAATTTCGTGTCAAAAGAATTTCCGCCATTTTGTAGAACCAAATCGTTGACTCCACAAAATGGCGGAACGTTTCACCGTTGTCGTATTCCAGTCGCATCTTGTTGAAGCCAAGCCCCCTGGCACCCGTACACACGGTCCGCGGCGCGCCGCTCTCAAAGGTAGGCTAGGAACGAGTAGGCTAGGGGCCGAGTCAGTCGAAGGCGAGTCGGTTAGGGGGCGACATGGCAGGGGGCGAGTCAGTGGGCGAGTTGGCGAGGGGGTGAGTTGGAAAGGGGCGAGTATATAGGTAGCACGCGTTGGTTTTGAGCCTACAATAATGGTCCTGTACCATTTATAGCAAAATTTAACACTCGGAACAAAGACTACAATTTTTTTCTGGCTCTTTCAAGCTTCTAACTACTTTATCTTTTAAAACAAAGTAACGATTATTGCACAAAATCTGTCACAGATGGTAAACGAACCAGGGACATTCATAACAGAAGTCGGTCACTCTAACCACTACACCAAGCGAACACGCTGCAGGCTCATCACTTTTTAATGAATTCAACCATAACCCTAATCCTAACCCCTGACACCTAACCTTTACCCCTACCCTAGTCTCTTCTCAAGACGTTTAATTAAATTCTCATATGGTCTGTAATAACAACGAATAATGGTCCAGGACTATAATTGTAGGCCAGAATCTCAAACATGCAGTATAGGTAAGGGGCGAATCGGCCAGGAGGCGAGTTGACCTGATTCCCATGTGATCGTGTGTGTGCGGACATCGTTGCTGTAGGTGTACCGTATGTCGCGTGGTAGAGAATGGTACCCGATGTTCATCTGGTAGGCCTATATCTACCGTGCCATTGCCAACTGCGGCGCCAGCTGGCCTGACGACTATTTACAGCACATTCTGCACACCACTTGGACGATGTATTTAATGATGGAATACGTCTATGTCTCGCGGGTTTGGTTAGCGGCCAATTATTATTATTTTTGTAATCATTAATCTCTAATAGACCTTTATCACGGTGCGGCCATCTTCCCTTTTCCCCTATTAAAATAAACGTAACCAAAGCGAGGCTTGCCTAAATAAACTAGTTTGGCCCCATGTTGAAAATGTTCATTGTGTGCATCACAATGACATGCGTGCAGCGCGATCAAGAAAACGCGCAGCGCGGACAGTGTCTCTTTCAAAACAACAACAGAAGACTGCACGCGCTATCGCGCAGACACGCACACGCACTGATCATGCCCGACACGTACACGTAATAAGGTGCGTTCAGACGATGGTTGTTAACTTAAAGTTAAGTCGTTGTTAAAGTTAACTTAAAGTTAAGCTCGTAAGTAGTGACCGTGTGGACGCACTTATGAGTTACCAACGACGATTTACCAACGAGAAATCTTATGAGTAGCGCGCTACTTACGAGCGCGCACCTTTGGTATATGGGCAGTGTGCATGCCTGCGCGTCGTTGGGAGCGCGTGTGGTCTAGTGGGTATGAAGCGGGACTCCCAATCAGAGGTTGTGGGTTCAAGCCCCACTTCGACCAATGTGTCCGTGTCCCTGGGCAAGGCACTTAATCCCAGTTGCCTCGTCAACCCAAGCGATATTTGGGAAGCTGTTAAGGGGAATGCCACAATCTAACTGCTGATAGGGTTGAGCGCCTGGCCAGCAGCCACCTAGTTGAAGCGAAATGGTTCTGGTGATTTCCTGATGGCAGCGGTAATAATGGCAACAGCGCCAGGAGCACCCAGCAGGGTGGACATGAGCGCTATATAAGAATCCAATATTATTATTATTAAGCACCGTGTGGACACGCGTCGTTGTTAGTGGGACTGTCGTTGTTAACTTTATTTGAAGGTAGTGCCCGTATGAACATGGCTATAGACCTTTATCACGGTGCGTCCTTCTTTGTCTTGTTCCCCATAGTACGCGTCGGGTACGATCAGTGCGTCTGTGCCACCGCGTGATAGCGCGTGTATTCTCCCGTTGAGAATCACTGTCCACGCTGCGCGCTCGCTGTTGATCGCGCAATACCTGTGCCATTGTGATGCACACAATGAACAATTTCAAAACGGGACCAAACCATTTTTTTCTGCAAGCCTGGCTTTGGTTACATTCATTTTAAAAGGAGAAATTAGAAGATGGCCGCACCGTGATAAAGGTCTATAAGCCTATGCAGTGGGGAACAAGACAAATATGGACTCACCGTGATATTACAACACCTAGTGAGTGTTTTAATGCATGAACAACTCGTCAAAGGTACAAGTAACATTTACAAATGGCACAATCTTGGGGAAATTGAAGGCAATGCGTCCCTTTAAACTAGCCTGCAAGAATTTCAGCTACACAATCTTTAAAATCCATGCATTTTTGGTGTAAAGTGAATTTTAAGAATATGTGCGCGCACACACATATTTTTACACACCGTCAAATTTCTAGAATTTAGTGTATCCATTAACATTCATAAAGCAGTGCAGTGATCACACCAACCTTTTTGCTTCCACGGATAGCATTTTGAGGAGGTATTTTATATAATAATAATAATAATTTAAATAACTCTGGATGCCGCAATATATAGGGCGACATTACGGGAAACCTTTCCCCGGGGACCACCGAAATTTCGGCAAGAATCACTCAAATTGACACCTTATTTTGTTTACCTCCAAAAATGGTTCCAGACCTAAGAGAAACGGTTCTAGTCCTAATAAAAATGGTTTTTGACCTTAAAACAAAAATGGTTTTTGACCTTAAAAAATGGTTTTTAATCTCAAAAATATTATGGCGACACCAAATTGTCGCCCTATTGAGCGTGTCGCCCTAATATAGCTTTTTTACACACAAATTGTCGCCCTATCCTAGCAAACAGAGTTTTGGAAATTTATAATGCGCCGGTATCCATAAAAAAAAAGATGCTCATGGCGCATGATTGTTAGATTAAAACAAAATGCATTTTCTGGAAAAATCTGAACAACGCCTTTAAGGACAAAGTTTACCATCCATGCGATACTGGACGAATTGCTATCCATATCGCACTTGGGGCTAGCATGTCGCATTTGGCCGCCGTAATCATGCAAAAAAGGGAACCTTGGAGGAGATTTGAAAGGCCAAAATTCCGAAATACGAGTCGCAAGTCCTTCCCCGTTTCCTACACCACCCCCTTAAAGGGTCCTCCAAGCTCCTTGGTAAACAGCCAAAACTATCATCAACCTCAAACGACGAATGAAAGTTTTCAAGTCAACAGCGTCCGCGCGCGGTGATCGTTTTTCAGTTGCTGTCAAGTCAAGAGACGATATCGTTTACAGAGAGTGCATGTTGAACTTTAATGATTTTTGCCACAGTTTAAAGGCCCGGTACCTCTTTTGCAGTTACCTACAATTTTACTTCATGAGTTGACAAGAAAAACCCGACTAAAGGTGTTGATTGCAATGGTAACAAACACCACATGAATTTATTTCCCGTGTAAAATGTACTTTTGATTTGAGTGAGAAATTGCCAACTGAATATGAATTGCCAATTTAATTTGAATTTATATAAAAATGTGTGTGCACATACATTTTTTTTACAAGAGCGCTTTAACGAGTCTGGCACTTCTCCTGAAGGCGAACAGAGCACACTGTTCGAAACGTTGAGTTCACATTCACCGGATCTTTTCAGAACCACACATACATACAAAAGATATATTCACATGGTGCTATGCAGCAAACCACGTACATTATGTACGTTATGCATTTCCACCATGCATAGCCTTACTTAAGAGCGCTTTCATATGGACAAAACTAGGCCCTTGCCTACTACGTAGTATTAGGGCTCCGTTTTTCATGTAGTATAGCCAGGGAACCAGCCTAAATAGAACTGTGGCTTCGCACAATTTCTTGAAGCATGGACACAGGTTTTCATTGTTTTCTTTGAACGTAGATCAGTACCTACTGGGCTGACTTAAGCCGGCCGTACACCGTGCGTTTCGTCCGTGATTCGATCACGTTAGCGCATGTTATGCAGTCGCATTTACAAGGGTTTTGCGATGCGTTCCGATGGCGATGTGGTCACGATTTTGTGTATGTGTCCGTCGAAACGCAATCGCAGAATTTCGAGCATGCTCGAAATTTGGCGTGTCTGTGCAATCGCAACGGAGTCGGAACGCAAGGTGTACGGCCGGCTTTATGCACAGGTTGGTTTTTATCCTGCACATCCTCAATCACACATGGAGATAATGTAATCTGACTTTAAGAGAAAATAATTAGTTTAAGATGTGAGAAATACCTACTAGCTGGCATGTACGGGATTCGAACCAGGGACAGAGAAGTGAAAGACTCTATACATCCATACATAATAATATGTATACAAACCTAAGACAGTGACGTCACAATTTGTTACATGTAAGAATTTCTATGTGAATATCAGGAGCCGAACGATTTGCAAGAGCATAGGAAAGCATACATGTAAACAAACGATGACGTCATCATTTCTGCAGGGCCCCTTATCCAATATACAGTTAACGTCTGCAATAAATATGATATCCATGCTGCTCGCGTATTACACTATACTCGCAATATGTTATAGGGATATTGGAATTTTTGTTTATTTAAATGACTGTTTTCACCTATTCCTGTGACAAGGTGTGTCTGTCATGCAGATACAATTGTCTAATCATATACAAAATCATTCAAGCGGAATGCATACCCTCAATAAAATATCTGCGTACACCACACAATATCCCTAACTTATTGTGAGTAGTGTACTTATGGTACGGTTCGAATCCCGTTGGAACCGCTAGATTTCTTTGTGGGTTTCTGTTTTTACGTGGTTATATGCAACTGTGCGTATAGTGCGTATGGTTTCCCGTCTTCTCTGCGGCCTAAAAAGCGCCACGCCCGCGGGCGCCATTCTAAACATCTTTAGTCACATACGAAAAAAAAAATACCACATATATTTTTCTCTAAACGCTCGCGATGTGTTTAATTTAATAATATGATGATGTTTAACGGCACAGCCCGGGGCACTAGGCAGCGGCCGTATAATTTCATTAGACCTGAGTCGTTGTGAAAAGAATGGCGTTAATTTTATTCACGTATGTCACAACCTAGCTTACGGCGCCCAGGCAATCTATGGTAATTTTGGCGGGAAAACGTCTGTTTTTTAGCTCCCGGCGCGCGCGTGCGAGCTGCGTTCAAGAGAAAATAGAATCAGTGACATTGATAAACGAATTGCTACATATAGCCTTCGTACCTTTAATAACTTGTTTTGGTGTCAGCATGTGCACAAGACATCGTTTATATAAAATTGTTCGCCTAACGTAGATAGTAAACATTGTGTTGTAGGTATAGACCGTATCGAATAGCCGCCATTTCGTGGGGCACCTTTTGTTACTTAAAGGCACAGGCTCGTCAGCAATGCGCGCGCGCCAAATTCGTGCCACGAAATACGCAGCTCCATGCCTTTGCTATGGATCTGCGTATTTCGTTGCACGAATTTGGCGCGCGCGCATTGCTTGACGAGCCTGTGCCTTTAAACTGTTCAACAATGGAAGCACAATATGTGCAACCATGCATTTCCTCAAGGAACAAAGAAACTGCTCCACGAAATGGCGGCTATTCGATACGGTCTATTGGCAAGATTAGTCAGCCACTAGGGTGGGAGCCTTTTTTGCCCCTTATGGTGCAGTTTCTTGCCACTTATGGTGCAACAAGCTATACCAAGCACGATATGTGGCAAAGGGACTCCAACCCCTAACGCCCCTATACCTCAGCACATTCTTCCCTTTTGTTAACGCACCAACCCCCATAAAAAACTGAACGGAATTCCTTGGAAATTCCTTGGATGTTTGAGTCACAATGGGGGAACAGTGGTGGGGGGGATACCCTCTGCCACATATCGTGCTGCATATGCAACAAGCATCTATTACAAAAAGCTTGTCCAGATCACATTTCTTGACAGAATGGCTGTTGAGATTTTGATACATATCATTTGTCATTACTTTCTCATCACAATTCTGACATTTCGCGCTCTCATTCCGTATATTTTCAGGAATATCGTAACAAAAACACCGATGGTTTGTAAACTAGTTTATCCGGTTCCAGAAAGCAGTGCAGTGATTACACCAACCTTTTTGCTTCCACATCTGAATTGGAGATTGCGAATTTTACTTCCCATGGATAGTTTTAGTAGGTTAGAACAAAGTCCATTTTCTGGGAAACAAATCTCGACAAGCTCCTTTAATTTCGAGGCGTTATTTTTGCCCAACTCGGCTAAAACACTATGTGACAAACTTGACCTTCACCCTCAGAAAACACACTTCGTGTTTACACAAGAACAATGTCGCTTTTAAAAACATCCTCAATGTGTGTAAGCGGCACTTGGCGACAACTACTTTAATTTTAAAATTCATGACACTTTGGCCCAGCGAAGTGTCTTAAGGTGGACATCAGTATTCCTTCGCGCGTCGTGAAGAGGCGGAAAAACGAGACCACTTCGCGGTCGGATTACGGTGAAATTGCGTTCATTAATGACTGTAATCCAAGTGACCCGCGCTAGATTTTCTCGCAGGCGATATGTGCATGCGTAAGTGACTTTGTATTTTAATCAAGTGACTTTGTATTTTCATCAATTGTGGAAACGCAGATGTATCAATGTTGTCGATGTTTTACTGCCGAGTGTTATTTCTACTATGAGGCAATATTACATAAGTGTCAGAGTCAGAGGTATCGGGTTCGAATCCCGATAAGACCCATTTTACTTTGTCTCTCATCCCTCTTCGATTAGGCACTATGCCAAATACTGCGTTTGTTGCTTTGCTTTGTAATTGCGTATCCATGCAACACCGAGAGAAATTAATGGGTTCGTAGGGAAACCTGAGGGAGTCTTCTTATCTCGTATGATCCCCTAAAGGGATCTAGTTGCTGAAGGATTTGCCGACTTACGTCGTTGCCCTGTAGCTACCAACAATCCTGGCCAAAATGGTTGGGCCACCTCCCCCCCTCCCCCACTCAACGTTGTTAGCCCGCTGGAGCACAGACCGCGCAAAAAACAAACAACATTGAGCGGAGGCCGGGGGGCCCAGCGAGTTTTGACCAGGATTGTAGGAGGCTCTTCAGCTCAGCCACGAACTGCGAGAGAACAGGAAGACATTCTCAGTTTTAGAGGTGGGAGGAAAATCCCACACATCAACGTATGGGGAAAACCCACGGAATCAAGCAAGGACTGAGATAACCCAATCCACATATACTGACCCAGACGGGATTCAAACCAGGGACGCATTGGTGGGAAGGCGAGGAAAGAACCGCTACGCCAACCCGATTCCCCACCTGAGGGAGTATGTCACTGTGACACACAGTTGGTAGAGCATCTGCCCGGTGTGTCAGATGTCTTGGGGAAACCCCGATGGAGTATACCACTATGCCTCATAGCTCAGCTGGTAGAGCATCTGCCCGGTGTGTCAGAGGTCTTGGGGAAACATGAGGGAGTATACAACTGTGCCTCATAGCTCAGCTGGTAGAGCATCTGCCCGGCGTGTTAGAGGTCCTGAGGAAAACCCGAGGAAGTATACCACAGTACCTCATAGCTCAGCTGGTAGAGCATCTGCCGGGTGTGTCGGATGTCTTGGGGAAAACCTGATGGAGTATACCACTGTGCCTCATAGCTCAGCTGATAGAGCATCTGCCCGGTGAGTCAGAGGATTCTGTCTTCACGAAGGCTGTGGATTAATGAGCTAAAATTTCCCGAGCAATGTTTGTTCTGAGCAAGGAAAGAGACGCCGTGCATTTGCACATGATCGAGGTGCATATATTTTGTTCACGCAACCCGTCACCCGTGCTATGTCGCCAGATAGAATTCGTGTCAAAAAAGTAATAAATAGCGTCTGATGTATACTGACTCTCTTCTCTTCACATGAACACAGTAGTATCCATATGACCAGACTACATTTTTATTGCTATGTAATATGAACGGGTGCAGGCGGCAGTTGTGAAGTACAGAATCAATACCGTATTTACCGTCGGAGAGAATTGTATAAAGCAACCAAACTGTTGGTTGCTATAGGCAATGGCGTGCACCACGTAACAACAGCATAGTATCTTGACTTTCTAAACTGTACCTCCATTTGAAAATGAAGAATTCAGGGCGCCATCCACTATAAAAAGGTTACACCAAAAGGTTTATCGGCGCTTTCGAACTTGATCACGTGATCCCAGCCTTGATCATTATACTATAGTCGCCAAAATACGTCTAAAGTCTCCAACGCGAGACATTAATTATCAACGAATCTTGCATTATAAATGCAAATATTGTCAAATCATCATGATTATTTTATGGACTAAAGGAATGTTCTTTCTGTTGAATGTGAATTCAGTAGAAGTGCTTAAAGGCCCTATGTATCATTCGCAAGATACAACTTTTTGCAGATTCGTGGAATAAGAGTGTACAATATCTAAGGAAGAATGTTGCTAAACTAGCCTGAAGAAAATTTAGCTAAATATATGCATTAATGCTTCAGAAAACCTTGAAAATCTATATATGGATTTTGTGTACAAGTGAATTTGTTTTAGAAACCCACCTTCGGTTGTCAATTTCCAACATGAAATACCATTTTGGACGTGTTTGTTACCATTGCTATCAACACTTTGAATAAGGTCTTTCTTGGCAACTCATGAACAACAAAATTTGGGTATTGCAAATGATACAATGGCCTTTAAAGGAGCGTGTCCGGGTCACATTTTTGAACTCCCCTTTTCCCATGGGTGTTGAATTTTGATACAATATAATTTGTCATATTTTTCTCGTTACCATTCTGAAATGTTGTGCTCTCGATCCGTATATTTTCAAGGATAAGAAAAGACCGATGTTATCCATTCCATAAAGCAGTGCAGTGATTATACGAACCTTTTTGCTTCCACATCCAAATTGGAGATTGCAAATTTCCTGTTTCCTTCCCAGAGATATTATTTTTGGGAGGTATTTTATATAATTGTTAGGTCAGAACAAAATCCATTTTCTGGAAAAATCTGATCAACTCCTTTAATTATAGACGAAACATTATATGTGCCCTTTTGGTCATGAGGTTTTTCTATTTTTGTGAGCTATTTATCATGCTTACGGCTTCGCTGAGTCTGTAGACGCAGTTCACTGAATTTGACTAATTACAATAAGTAGCCGTACAATGTTTGACAAATTGTGAACATGGACTCTCAAGACAATTCTGCAATGGCGGGAACGTTCAAAGTCATCTGCTTAAAACATTACCGCCATGGATGCGTTGCTAGGCAACGCGCGACTCCCAGCGCATTCATTTACTCGTTATTTATCCGGCCGCGCGCATAGCTAGCACTGAACGCAGGGGCTGCTTGTTTGGCGCGCAAATAAACCATACCATACCATACCAAATTGCCGTGAATGTTTTTGGCGGCAGTGATTGAAAATCCTCACCGCTAAAATAATGACAAATTGAGCGCGTCTGATGTGTCGAACGATGATTACGATGTTTCCCTAGAGAATTTGTTATCTTTTTCTGTCAGACAAGTAAATTTTGATACGAGTCGAATGTGCAATGTAATGTATAATGGTGGACCTTGTATAGCGCACATGTCTACCCTAGGGTACTCCTGGCGCTGTTGCCATTAACATCATCGCTGCCATCAGGAATCACCAGAACCATCTCGCTTCAACTAGGTGGCTATCTGGCTAAGGCGCACAACCCTATCAGCAGTTAGATTGTGGCATTCCCCCCTAAAATGACTCAAATTCATTAAAAAATGCACCAGCACCGAACTGTACAGTTCTGCAACGACTCGAGAATAAATGAAATTTGTTTCAACAACTGACATACATTTCATCTTTTTGTTGCAAGATGTGGGACACGCGTGGAATTTGGCGCCAGTACGGCAAACATAGAAACTCAACCGAATTAAAATTACTTTAAAGGCACATTATATCATTTTCAGATGAAAATTGTTACGAATTTCAAGAACAACAGCATTACACAACTAAGGAATAATAATGTTGATAAACTGCCTTTTAGAAATTTCAGCCGCACAGATGCAGTAATACTTCAGAAAGCCTTAAAAATCTATGCATGGCTTTTGTGTTGAATAAAAATGGTAACCAAAATGTTTGCAAACGATGTTTTTTAAAAACACCTTCAGTTGGCAATTTCTTCCACAAATGTACCATTTTACACAGGACAAACTCATGTGGTATTTGTTACCATTGCAATCAACACTTTTAGTTGGGTTTTTCTTGTCAACTCATGAATTAATATTTGGGTCAATGCAAATGTTGTAATGGGCTTGAACTAGCCAATTCAAGCCCGCATATGTAGAGTGACTGTACGGTCTCTCCTTTAACAAAAAGAAAAACGATACATACTTCAGTTGAACCGCTCAGTAACACCTTCCTATGTGGGATCTTTGCACAGTATATGGGACTTGCATAGATGAATGAAACTTGCCCATTCAGTTGGCAATTTCTCCCACAAAGGTACTATTTTAGACGGCGAAAATCATGTGTTTGTTACCATTGCTATCAACACTTGTAGTCGGTTTTTTCTTGTCAACTCATCATCATCATGTGCCATCCTCAGATAGAGGGTAGGTGGCAGCCAACTGTGATGTAGATCTCCAGGCGTGACAATCTTGAGCACGCTGGATTGCTGTGTGGATAGTAAGTCCAGTCCATTCCTTGACGTTGTCCTCCCATGTGGTTTTTGGCCTTCCCCTTAATCTTTTTCCGTCCACCTTGCCTTCCAGGATAATTTTCCCTAAATTACCGGCACTTCCTCTGGCCACATGCCCAAAGTAGTAGAGTTTCTTCCTGCGTATACTGCATATGAGGCGTTCTTTGGGAGCTATCTCGTTAAGAATGGACTGGTTGTGTCTTTTGTCACGCCACGTAATGTGTAGTTTTCGTCTGAAGCACCACATCTCAAAGGAATTTATTCTTTGACCATCTGCCTTCTTTATTGTCCAAGCTTCGCACCCGTATGTTGCGACCGGGAAGACAAGTGCTTGAAGAAGCCGTAGTTTAATTTGTGTTGGCAGAGAGTTTACTTTCAGAATGGTCTGCAGATCAGTGAGCTTTGCCCTTGCAATCGCCCTTGTCAACTAATGAAGTAAAACTTTGGGTAACTGCAAATGATGTAATGTGCTTTAAAATGGATAACTATTTCATCAACCATCGTGTGTATAGGTTTGATATATTTACACATTTCGCGGACGCCATGGCGTAAGAAAACACAGCAATCAATGTTGTCCATTACGTTTATATGCTGACCGTCGTATTCATATCCCCTTTCGATCACATTGTGTACATATGTTGAAAGGGATCTCTTTTTCTTTCCAAATTCCTGTGACTGAAAGGGGTATCGATTCCTACACTATTTTACAGTATTTTTGCTTCAAAGGTTTTATGGCATCTTCGGCAACTAAGGCCCTTTATGTCATCAATACAGTATCAGCTTTAACTATGCATGTAGTTTATTATCAACTTGAGATGACGAAGCAGGTGTGGCAGTTTTAAAAGTGGGAGGAAAACCCCCAGAGAAACCCCCGGGGGAAACCCCACGCAGTCAAGTATATGGACTGCAAACCCAATCCACATACACGCCCCGGAATCAAACGCGGAACGCCAGAGAAGGAAAGGCGGGGAAAGAAAAAACCCACTATGCCCTGAAATCGACACAAAGGTAAAACTGGTGATGTCACACTTTAGCTAGTCTATTGCCTTCATTATAGAGCCTTTTTACCGGCGGCCATGACAGGTGGCAGGTTTTCATATTTAAATGTTGTGACAATGGATCCACAAAGTGCCTACTCACACATGACGCACGGTGACAATGTGACTGTCCCCTGTCATGGCCGCTCGTGCAAATGGTCCATACATTGTCTTTCTTTACCTGTGATCTATGAATAGCGTCTGGTGTACTCACGTACATCCTTTCACATGCACACTTAGTATCAACCTGTCCAGACAAAAACAAATTGCTATGTGGTGCACGCGGCAGATGTAAAATACAGAATCAATGCCGTGTTCACCGTATGCGAGAATGGCATAAAGCAACCAAGCTGTTGATTGCTAGCCAATGGCGTGCACCACGTAGCAACAACAACATAGTATGTAACTGCACCTCCATTTGAAAGTGAAGAATTTGGGGCACCAGCCATTATGGAAACGTTACACATGCACAGAGGATAAGTAGTTTAGACATGTATCGGACCCCGGGGAACAAGAAACCGTTTTCGAGTCTGCGCACTATATCACTTTTACTGACCACATTTTAGTCAACAATTTTCGAGGTGATGATAACGTTTTGCACGGAGGATAAGACATTATAAAAACCGTCAACCTATTCGGTTTGAAAACTGGGCCGTCCCTTTCACCACCCCGTACAAGTGGACCTTATAATCTCTTATTAGTCCGAGCCCTTGAGTATTATTTCCTTGGTTGGCTCGGTACCAGAAATAAATTCTCGTGAACCACATCTGTCAGCGTAACGAGCCCGGCTGCGAACGGGCGGCTCGAGCCGGCGAGCCCGCGGGCGTTGACTCGAACTCCGCGTGAACTTTGGCTCGTTGTATGAGGTTCATAAGAGAATTCAACCCTTGAAATATCTGCGAAGACAGATGTAATTTGCTGGGTTTTGTCCGGTTATTGAAAGACTTGCACACGCATTTTCCTTCTTCGAGAAGGAAAATAGCGGGTAATACCCGTTTCTGCTGAGCACATTTGCCATCTTTTCCGGTATTATCCGTTAAATGGGTCTCAATAGAAACGCACTTTCTGAAAATTGGTGTTGCACTTACAGTTA
This sequence comes from Henricia sp. BOLD:AAB3569, assembly GCA_037783545.1. Lineage (NCBI taxonomy): Eukaryota > Metazoa > Echinodermata > Asteroidea > Spinulosida > Echinasteridae > Henricia > Henricia sp. BOLD:AAB3569. The sequence goes on from JBBELK010000715.1 coordinate 966,304, forward strand.
CATATTTAAATGGTTTGTTCAGATTTTCCGCAGCAAATGGATTTCGTTCTAACCTAACAATCTACCGGTAGGAAGAAAACAGGAAATTTGCAATCTCCAATTTGGACGTGGAAGCAAAACTGAGTGTAATCACTGCACTGCTTTATGGAACCGGATAAATTAGTTTACAAAACATTGGTTATTTTTGTTGGCGATATCCTTGAAAATTTGTGGATTGGGGGCGCGAAATTTCAGAGTGGTAATGAGAAAAATATGACAGATGATACGGTATCAAAATCTCAACACCCATGGGAAAAATTGGGGCTCAAAAACGTGATCTGGACACACTCCCTTAAGGGATTATGTTTGAAGATGCTTTAAAAAAAGTCAAGAGCCGCTGAGGCTGGGTGCGCCACTGTACCTGAAATGCCTCCCTGATGATGAGCTCCTGCACTTGGAGATGATTGGGAGACGCGCGGAAGCAGAGGTTAGCTAATCCTACGCAAGTTTAATTGTGTTGAAAACAAATTGGGTTTTCTGCGAACCCTTAGGCCTAAGAACAGGATTTTCCCAGAAACAGGAAACGTCACATTTAATTGCTGTGGGAATCACTTTGTTCGAACAGGTCCACTTGGATCTGGATGAAATCACTGAAGCAGAACAGTCTTCAAAACAAGGATATTAAAGTGGTCGGTCAGTGCGTTGTAGATGTACGTATGTGCACCCCATACTGCATCGGGCTGGCGTAGCCTAAACAATGCTAAATGCCCAATATTCAAAAATCGTTTTAAAATACTTAAAAGTCTTACAGCGTTTCGAAACAAACATCAAAATAGTCACTGAAGTCTCATCTTTCCAAATCTTTTGAATTTTGTAGGGGTCGCCCATCAATTTTATTCACAAATTTCCTCTTAAAATAAGACTATCCCTTTGCTCTTCATGTTGTGTTCTGGAAGCTTTTAAATGCGTTACACAACGCACTGGACAAACGGCTTTCCCTTCCAAAAGATGGAGCAGTTGGATTAAGTGCCTTGCTCAAGAGCACAGGTACCACAGACGGGTGTCGAACCCGCAACACCAAGTTTCCACCCGAGTATTGCAAGTCAACAACCCTCTACATGTTGTCGCTCTACCTTCAGATTGAAATGAGCCTTTTGCGTGTAACCTTTCCACTTTAGCTGGCGCCCCGAATTCTTTACTTTCAAATGGAAAGTGCAGTTTAGAAAGTCACATACTATACGCTATTGTTGCTACGTGGTGCACGCCAATGCCTATGAACCAACAGTCTGGTTGCTTTATGCCATTCTCTCCTACAGTGAACACGGTATTGATTATGTACTTTACACCCGCCGCGTACGCCACATAGCAACGGAAATTAGTCTGGTCAAGTGGATACTAAGTGTGCATGTGAAAGGAGTACACCAGACGTTATTCGTGGGGTAAAATGCAAAAAGCTAATATTGAGCGTTTGAAATCTAGGGTGTCTGGCGGCCCATGAACGGCAGCTCTTTCGATCAGTGTCTAGCACGGAGACCCTTTTAGACCAGGATTAATGGCAGCCGCCTGCGTGGAAGACATTGACAGAGGCGTGTTACGAGCAGACGACATGCTCAGAGATAACCTTTACACGTGTTCAGGTTTCGTCAACAGGGTATTTGACAGACCCACCTCACACACGTCCCGTGTGAATTACATGTTTGTACAATGACTTATGTTGTCGGCTAGTTTAAACGCAAGGGTTCACTGCATGACTGTAATTGAGATGACCAAAAGTGATTATATAAAAGTGAATTACTTGATAAACTCACAAACCTTAGTTATATTGTTTTCTCTGAACAGCATTTAGTTTATTTTAACGAAAGACATCATACTTTGTATTTTACACATCGTCAACCCTGTAAAAACGCCGTTTTTATACGGCCGTTTTTACGCCTTGCCTAGACTTGCCCACGTCTGACTTTCCGTGTTTGGTCTGAAATGCGCAGCGTACAGCTCGCCCTCTGGACTAGTGGCCTACAGATTAGAGAGACCACTAGTCCAGATGGCGCGCTGTATACGCTGCGCATTACAGACCAAACACGGGAAGTCAGACTTGGGCAAGTCTACGCCTTACCGTGAATTGAATTATTGGCGGACCGCCAATAATTCGAAATATTGACAGTAATTGTTCAAAACGCACGAACAAGATAAATTTAAAAGAAAAGAAGGTTGCTTAATTCTTCAGAATATCGAAATGTTTGTTATAGGTGCAGGAGATCAGAGGGGCACTTAATGCAGAGTGGCGCAACCTGCCTCCGCGGCTCTTGTGGTGGCTGATGCAGTCAGCCTTGCCACAAGTGATGGTCATACACGTTCCTGACCAATAAAATATATCTCTCTCAGCCTCCTCGGTCTTTCGGTCAGAGTATAAATAGACAGCCGAAGTGTGACGTGTTGCTATGGTAATTGGCTCTAAACATCATGGCCGTCGGGAAAAGTACCATTGCAAAAGCACAGGGACACGGTTCAGTGAATTTTAGCGTAGAGCCATTGATTAGGCAACTGACAAAACAATAAGTATTCACTTCGGCAGTCTATTGTGTTTCTTTTCTTGAACCGAATTGATGAATTTCAAAATTGTCATCGAAAACGATGGTCTCTGTGCTCTCTTTTGTGATAAAATAACGTAATACAATGGCTCGGCATCGGAAATGAGGTCGCCAGTGCTGATTTGAAATTTGTCTAGTAGTTAGACCGTTGCAGTGTTCAGTTTTCTCAGCCTGCAGGTAATTTTGAGAAAAATTGGGTCAGCTTGTCCTGAAGGGATTTCGTCGAAGCCGTGACTTTTAGCAGAAATCACGGGCCGTGCTATAATCCTTGCTCTAAAACACGACAACTATATTCGTGACATGTATGTATTAAGTACGCTGCTCTGCAGTTTAAAGGGGCTTGTGATGTTTCTGTTATCAATGAAATATATTAATAATGGTGGACACTTGTATAGCGCACAATGTCTACCCTCGGTTACTCCTGGCAGTGTTGCCATTATTTAAAGGGGCTTGTGATGTTTTTGTTATCAATGAAATATATTAATAATGGTGGACTCTTGTATAGCGCACAATGTCTACCCTCGGTTACTCCTGGCAGTGTTGCCATTATTATTATTATACTGCTCAGCTGCCATCAGGAAATCGCCAGAACCATTTCGCTTCAACTAGGTGACTACCTGGCCAAGGCGCACTACCCTATCAGCAGCTAGATTGTGTCATTCCCCCTAACCCAAATATCGCTTGTGTTGACGAGGCAATTGAGATTAAGTGTCTTGCCCACGGACACACACACACGTTGGCACAAGTGGGGCTCGAGCCCATAACCCCTCGATCAAGAGCACAGCTGTATACCAACTAGAATACACGTTTTCCAAATCTTTGCTATGCAACTACTCCGATCAGTTACAGTCGAGTCATAAAATCTGAATTTGCATATTCATGACAAAGTTGTGATGTAACATTAGGCAAACATTATGAAAATCACGTTCAACTGTTCACAAAAATCTACAAATTGCTCATCAGAAACGTTTATATATCACCTTTGGCAATAACAAACACCACATGATTTTTTTCCGTGTAAAATGGTACCTTTGTGCATGAAATTGCCAACTGAATGTGCTTTAAAAATCGTTGCAAACGATTTTTAACCATTCATTCAACACAAAAACCATGCATGGATTTTTCAGGTTTTCTGAAGTATTAGTGCATCCATGATCATCTGCAAATGATATATTGGGCCTTTAACGCTGTCACCGTGCATCAGAGCGAAATAACCGACGTGACTGTACCATGAATGACGGCCAAAGAAAACGCGGAATCGAGCAGGTGTTTTTATGCTCGCTGCTTCATTCCCGAGTACATGTTGTTTGGCAAAACATGCGCCTGCGTTAAAAACAGCGACGAGCACGTAAAATCATCGAATTATTGATCAGAAAAGCTGAGGATATTTTCAAACCGGGAGTAGTAGATTTGGTGGTGTTGGTTGTCACACGATTTCCGTCTCAGTTCACTAAACCGCGCATGCACCGGACATATTGGCGTGTCTGATACCGACCCATTGATATATACAGGCTGAAGCCAGTCAGTAGCCATCTTGGTGGTACCATAACATTAGCCATTTGTGTGTTGCGCCATGGCATTGATAGCGTCTGGTGTACTGGCGTGCTTTCTTTCACATGCACACGTAGTATCCACTTCACCAGACTATTTTTGGCTGTTCCGACACGGTCGGAACAGCCTGTTTTTCCCCCATTTTTTTCTGCCCACTTTTTTCGGGCACTTCCAGACTGACGATTGACTTCAAATTTCACATGCATACTTGTCATGACTAGGTCTCTGAGATATTACACTGACGTAATGATGACGTCATCAGGTGTCGGATTAAAGGGGCATGAAATTAAATAAATTAAATATTCAAAAATTCAATAAAAATTAAACCGTTTGACCTACGATCTTGATTCCTTTGCCACATACGACGACTAACAAGGGTCTTTAAGATGCGCACACGCGTTGACCTTTGACCTCGTTTCCTATTGGTCAAACAGATTATGCCTTGCTATTTGAAAGTGGTGCAAGGTATCAGGATGGGGTCAACTGTGTTACACTTTGACTAGGGCGGGGTATCCAAAACATATGGCGGTGACCTTTGACCTTGCTCACTTGGCCTTTAGTTTGAAAGTGGTAGGAGGTATTGAGATGGGGTCAATGGTGTTATTATCAGAGGCCCTTAAACTTTCCATTTTGCGTGTAACCTTTGCACTATCCACCATGGTTGGTGCCCTGAATTATTCACCTTCCAATGGAGGTGCAGTTTATTAAGTCCACATACTATGCTGTTGTTGCTACTTGGTACACGCCATTGTCTAGAAACCAACAGCCTGGTTGCTTTATGCCATTCTCTCCTACGGTGAACACGGTATTGATTGTGTACCTCACACCTGCCGCGTGCATGCACCGGGTCACGTTACATAGCAACATAAATTTAGTCTGGTCATCTGGATACTAAGTGTGCATGTGGAAGGATGTACGTCAGTACACCAGACTGTAATTAGTCATGTGAAACACACCAAAGGCTATTGAAAGACAGGTTGCATGATTGGAAAACTGTTACAAACGGCGTTATCTCCATGTGTGATTGAGGATGTGTATGATAAAAACCGACCTGTGTATAAGTCAGCTCAGTACCTCATCTACGTTCCGGGAAAACAATCAAAAACCGTGTCCATGGGTCTTTCTATAAATTAGGGGTCCAGTGTTGGTGTCCCCCGTTACATTTTACATCTTGTTTTTGTAAATTCAGGACACATTCTTTAAATACTTTCCATCTCACAGAGTGAGTACATAAAGTACAATTCATACAAAATGGTTTAAAAGCCGTTTTAATGATTTTTGTTTACGAAAAATAACACATATTAGGTGTAACGGGGGACACCAAATGTCACACTTTTGGACCCCTAATTTATAGAAACACCCCCATGCTTTCGAGAAATTGTGCGAACCAACCGTCCTATTTAGTCTGGTTCCCTGGCTATAATGCACAGGCAACGGAGCCATAATACCAGGGTAGTCAGGGGCCTCGTTCAAGTCCGTTCACTGCAGGGGATGCCCTTGTAAAAACAATGCGTGCGTGTACGGACATTATCATAAACCCATCTTCATTTTTCGTTTTCTTATAGATATCATCTCAGGCGAAATCATTGCACTGGACAGTTGGAACCACATCTATCTCTTATTTGAGTAAGTTTGTTTCTGTTAAATGGTTAATTCAAATCGTGTGTGTGCTTGCAGGCTTTAAGGGAATTTTAGCATTGACCACGAAACTTCAAACTGGATTCACACACACAGCCTTATCGCGCTCACTCAGACGCGCGTTGCATGCTAGGCTTGGGCGACTCCAGCATTTTCGGAGTCGACTCCAATTCCAAAAAAGAATCGCGATTCCATTCGGAATCGATTCCATTTTTCATTTAAATATACTGAGCATGTAATAAGCGTGTTCATCGACGATACTACTTATTGTGCCGACGACGACCCAATTATTGGCACCGAGTGGCACTAAACGTCCACGAAAAGATGCCGGCCTGTACCACACTTTCTTAATAATGTGGAAATGATCAGAGCCTAAATATTCTTACAAAAGTTGGCGTTTTGCCTTCGAAATTGCCAAGTAATTTCTGGAATCGGCAAGCTATTACTGGCAATCGAATCTAAATGAAAGGGGATCGATTTCTACTGGGAATCGATTCCTCAAAAATCTGGAATCCCGATTCCGATTCCTCAAGTGGAATCGATTCTACTTTGAGAAAAGCGGTGTGGGGGATGAAAATGACGTACTGAAAACCACCAAATCACAAAAACACTTTCCACCCAGGTCGATTCCGTTATTTTCAGTGCGTCGTTTCACTCAAAATTCCCTCCACATCGCTTTTTCTCAAAGCGACGCGCGTCAAAATAATTTACGCGCGAAAAGGCTCCGTCTGAATTCAACCTGAACACTGATCGTTCCAAACCAACTCACTCAACGATTCTAGGCCGCAAATTCACGGCGGGATGATCGCGTCAGCTCCCGCCTGCCGCGAGAGGCATTTCACGGCCAGTTTGCCACCTAAAATTAAGCAGCTGACCTTTTTTAAAGCACCGAGGCGACAGGTTTTGAGTTCGGTGGCCGACCGTTTGTTGTCCCGAGGCGCCGAAAGGGCCCTCAACTGATGATATCGCTCGCAACTCCTTGCTCAAGGAGAAAATGGCTCACGGTGTTCTCCTCTTAAGCAAAGTGTCTTCACGATAGGTGCTTGTGGGTTAAGATACTTCAAAAAGATATCGCCATCCTAAAATAGATTTTGTGGGCGTAAATAGGATTATCTTTTGAAGACCTGAACGAGAATCCTTCTAGAAAAAAGGGCTGGGGCCAATTTCATGGCGCTGTTTGGCAGGAAAAAAATGCTTAGTACAGAAATTTGTTTGCTTTGTAAAATAAGTTACCAGCCAAAAAAGGGCAAATTTTGTTTTAGTTTAGAAGTAGCAAAATATTATTGAATATATACACGTAATGTACGATTTTTGCTGGCAAACCATTTTTACAATATAAAGCAAATAAATTATGTGCTAAGCAAAATATTTTGCTAAACAGCGCCATGAAATTGGCCCAAGATTAATCGAGCTGCAATAGACTAGGTGTGACGTCAGATGGCATGGTAACTGGGTCTAAACATTCGCTGGTAAGCTTAAATCGTCCATTGCCAAAGCGCAGGGAAACAGTTCGCTGGTTTTAGTGTCGACCCAGTAACCTTGGCAGCATACAAAGGGCGACGTTTTCACATTAGTACTCTGTTGTAAAGAGTAAACGTTTTTGTTTATAAAATACTTTCCTAAAAAGAAACGCAGTTTTCCAAAAAAAAAAAATGAGTTCTTGATCAGATCAGAAGTTTGTTGAATACAGTGAACTTGTGGATAACAAGGCACTGATCAACCAATCACTTTGGAATCGCTTTCAAGACTGTTCTGCTCAGTGATTTCCTCCAGGTCCAAGAGGACCTGCATGTTAGTTTGAACAAAGCAATTCCGGCAGCTCTAAAATGTGACATTTCATGATTCTGGGAGAATCATGTTTGTATATAAAAGGGTTCTCAGAAAACCCATTTTGTTGAGTTTTGTTCAACCAATGAACGGGTTCTGTTGCCGACAACCAAATCTGTAGTTACGTCAGAAACATGTTTCTGCGTTGTGGTCGCAAAAATATGCCATAGATGGCAAAAGCTCATCATTGTTTGAACTAAGTATTCAAAACATGTTGCTGATCATGATCGCAAAAACATATTCCTTGGTTTAAAGTGTTACTTTGGAACTAAAATGAAGGTGACGCACAGAACGTGCGATAAAAACATAGAGTCGATACGCCATGGGAAGGTGGACTACTTAGTCAGTGTCCATAAAAATTAGGCTAGAAAATTAATGTTAACTTCCGTTTCTCGAAGAAAAAAAAAACTGCCGCGGGCAGTGCAGCTCCAAAAAGCTTTTTCTGACCGAAAATTCAATTTTTGGTCTTCAAATTTCCATTCGCCCGACGTGCCTCGTACAAGTTTCCTCACAATATGCACTACCTGTGGGGACTCGCATAACAACTCCGGTAAAATTTGATTTAATTAGGACCCATTTTTTTCCCAACCACGCACGATCGTTTACTGCGAAATCGAAAAAGCGAGCGAGTGTTTGGAACATCGAATTTCACAGCCCTGTTTTTATCGCCCGGTCAACTCCGCCCCGTATGCCCACAGGCTCGATTGTAATTTCAAATTTTCAATTCAGGAAACTAGAGGCGAAAATCTGTCTTACGCGGCTAAGTATTTACCAGGACGAATTTAAACCCCACCGGATCGTTTACAAAATTATTTTAACCAATTCATGGGGAAAAAAATCATTTGACATCTGAAGAAGAGTCATTGAACCAACCCGCGGAAATTCACCCTGCAGACCTAGTGCTATTTTAGAGAAGCCTGTGCGTGTTTTTGCAATTGCTAATCACGTTTCAGCGCGACCAGCAGCCGATTTCACGAATCCTTGCGCACTGCGAACTTTTTATTGCGTGAGTTGGCCACTTTGCGGTACACACAATCTCGATTAAAGCTGGATTCACGCTGAGCCTGCCAGACAATCTGCGTATGCCCTGGAACTAAACGTGGGTCAAGCTTTTACCGGGGCTTAACGGAGCACTCACCGTGTTTTTTGCTCGGTCTGAAAAAGAAATTTGTAGAGTTTGAAAATTGTGGCAACAAAATGTATTGAGCCTGCCAGACATTCTGGGCTTGCCCTGGAAAATCTGGGTTTGCCCTGGAAAACTTTCACCTAAGCTTAACGGAGCACTCTCTATGTTTTTTTGATCGGTCTGAAAGAGAAATTTGTAGAGTTTGACAATTTTGGCAAAGAAATGTATTGAGCCTGCCAGACATTCTGAGCTTGCCCTGGAAAATCTGGGCTTGCCCTGGAAAATCTGGGCTTGCCCTGAAAAACGTGGGTCAAACTTTCACCTAAGCTTAACGGAGCACTCTCTATGTTTTTTTGATCGGTCTGAAAGAGAAATTTGTGGAGTTTTAAATATTTTTGCCTGCCAGACAATCTAGATTTGCCCTGGAAATATGCACGGTTTAAGCTTTCACCGGGGCTTAATAGTGCATTTACTAGATTGTTTGTTGTCTGATTGTGGAACATGTGGAATTTAAAGCCCCAATACATCATTTGCAGTTACCCAAAATTTTACTTCACGAGTTGACAAGAAAAACCCGACTAAAAGTGTTGATAGCAATGGTAACAAACACCACATGATTTTCCGTGTGAAATGGTACCTTTGTGGGAGAAATTGCCAACTGAAGGTGGTTTTAAAAGAAATGTCTGCATACAACTTTTTTACGCAAAAACCATGCATATATTAAGGTTTTTTGAAGTATCCATGCATCTATGAAGTATCTATTGCATCTATGTGGATAAAATTTCTACAGGGCAGTTAATCAACATTATTCCTTAGTTACGTAATGCTATTGTTCTTGTTTTTAAAAGTTGTCCAATCATGTAATATGTCTCTAAAAACAGTACGTTTGTGCAACGATGCATGGGTTTTTGCTCGTGTATAGCGCAGGGTTAAAGGGCCTGTGACATGCTAAACAACTTTGTGCCTAAGCTTTGCTTCATAATGACGGATTACTTGTTCAGCAAGACATACTATTGTTCGTTTGGATGTAAAATCAATAAAAGGTGGCCTTTTTCAACTTTGAAGATTTCATTGCAATAAATCACAGACAGAGGGCGCTGTTTTGAGTGCATCACATAAGGAAGACAGAAGGGAACATAAGACTTCAAGTTGGACTTGTGGCAAATTGCTGCAGTTTCTACCCCAAGTTTTGTCATGGCTTACAGCAGGCAACATGTAAATTTAGAAAAAAAGTGGAATCTTTTGTGCACTGTTGAATGTGATTTTTCTGTGTTTGCCTCTTGTGACATCGTGACCTTTATCATGAATATGCATATTCGCATTAGCATAACGACTAAAAACCTTTGTTTTAACCCCCAAAGCAAGCTCCAAATAGGATTTTTATGACTTTAACTGAGTAGAGTGGTTTTAAAGCATAGATTTCATTGATAAAAATCCTAAATAAGGGGCCCTTTAAGGTTAAATATCGGCTCCTTTCTCCATCGACTGAAGCCATTCAATTTTGAGATCCCAACTTGAGAAACGAAATCGCCTCCTGAGCAAATATCAGTCGCCGTCTTCTCGGAGACGCCAAACGAAAAAAAAGTGACTTGGATGATTAAGTACCGGATGTTTGAAGGGGAAAAAAGACAACTCCTTGCTCGCTTCTTCGACAAGACTTTGCTCACGGTCAACAAAACTAAATCAATGTCAACTGAAAACACGAATAATATTGGACAAGTTTTGAAATAATACAAACATGCTATTATTTCTAGGATTTTCAGACTTTTTGAAAAATAATGTTCAAAAGACTATTAAAGGAGCGTGACCAGATTTAAAAAAAAATGGATTTAGTTCTAACCTAACCATCATATAGGCCTACCTCCCCAAAATACTCTATAGGAAGAAAACACGATAATTTGCAATCTCCAATTTGGGTGTGGAAGCAAAAAAGGGTTGGTGTAATCACTGCACTGCTTTATGCAACTGGATAAATCAGTTTACTAAACTTTGGTGGATTTTTGACGATATCCCTGGAAATATACGGATTAAGGGCGCGAAACTTCAGAATGGCAATGAGAAAAATATGATAGGCCTACATGATATGGTATCAAAATCTCAACACCCATGGGAAAAACGGGGGACTAAAAATGTGGTCTAGTCACGCTCCTTTGAAGTGTGACGTCAGATACCAGTGTAACTGGGTCTAAACATTCGCTGGTAATCTCAAACGTCCATTGCTAAAACGCAGGGGAACAGATCACTGGTTTTAGTGTAGACCCAGTAACCATGGCAACACACAACGGGTGACGTTTTCACTTTAGTATACTCTGCAGAGTATCGCTGTGACATTTTACGTTTATACTCGACCGTTCCTAAAATAACCTCGCCATTTCGTGTCCAACTGCTTGCAAATGTACTGCACGACCTTTAGCAAACCTACAACAAAAACAATCCCAGCCACATTTCTTCTGCAATTCATTCCGTCTGCGAAATTCAGTGCTTTTCAATCTCCGATACGGATGATGCGATAATGCACAGCTGGCTACGTTAAATCGATCGCCTAGTGAACATCAAACGGTTCAGTGATGGAAACGGTCTTGATAAATAATAATGGGCGCCTAGAGCGGAGTCTACGTCTCTATCGATTTTCAATTTACCGCTATCCATCTTGTATACCGTCTGGGCGCTCAATTTTTTCCAGGATATTGAACCTAGTTGTAACACAAGGTCCTATCCTCACCCCCCTTAAAGGCCCTATGTATCATTTGCAAGATAATGTTTTTACAGATTCGTGGAATAAGAGTGTAACATATCTAAAGAAGAATGTTGGTATATAAACTAGCCTGAAGAAATGTTAGCTACATAGATGCATCAATGCTTCAGAAAACCTTGAAAATCTATATATGGATTTTGTGTACAAGTGAATGGTAAAGTCCCGTGCACCGGACTTTTTTTAGAAAACCACCTTCGGTTGTCAATTTCCAGCATGAAATATATATTTTGGACGGAAATTCATGTGGTGTTTGTTACCATTGCTGTCAACACTTTTAGTCTGCTTTTTCTAGTCAGCACATAAAGTGAAATTTTTAAAATCACTGCAAAAGATGTATTCGCTTTAATGCCCAGGCATTTTTTTTTATAATGTTGGAATTCATTTTAATATTTCAAGGGTAAACCACTCGCTGCCGCATTCAATACGCAGGATAAATTTTCACTCTATTTTTCCATGCGATTTTCCTTTCTTCAATTCCGCGAAGAACTGAGCAATTATCCTGACAAGAATGCGTAAGCCCTAGATAACTTTAAATTGAATTGAAAATTACTTTACCCAAGAGGATTTGTCCTCGATGTTTTCACTGGCAAAGCCTGTTCAGTATATTAGACTGCGAACAAAAACTTCAATATAGGTCTGCAGCTTACATTTTGAAAAGCATTGGATGTCGTCTGCCACAAATAAATTGAAGCAATAAAGTCGTCCCAAATGACATACCATATGTTACAATGTAGTCGGCCTTGATGTGTATATTACACATTGTATTCGGGCAGATGTTCAGTGTTGAATAGTTTCATGATGTACAGTTGGAGTCAGAAGTATAAATACATGTACACAGCGGCGTAGTTACGGGGTGGCGTGGCCGGGGCGAAACCCCCACCCCGCACCACCCCTCCCCAGCACCCCCCACCCCCACCACCCCATGAAAAATCTTCGTAGCCACATAATTCCCTGTTCCCGCCAAAACTACGGCTACACTCCGACTGCGGCAAGTAATAGCGCACATAGCAGTCACTGGTGCAGCGTGGAAGCCTCAGCCATCCTCTAACGTGGCTAAACGGCTTTTCCGCAAAGGTGTGTTATTTCCGGCCGAGGCCAGACAAACCGGACGCGGTCAAAATCTCGCAGGCTCTAGGCAAGAGAATTCCATTAGAAATTGGCCCAAACCGGAAATTAAATGTCAGTAAAGTGACAACTTTCACAAATCATGCGAGAGAAATCTCAAACATAGCAGAGCCTTTGGCGTATGGTAACAGCTGTAATTATATCAACATTGTAATTAGCCTTCTATTAAAGTATGGCGGAACAAAAAGCAGAGGGCGCCATTTTATTGGGACATTATTATGTTTTTATTAATTACATTTCTTAACAAAAATCTTATTTACATGTTGTCTTTATAATACAGAGACAGAAGTACAAAGTGGAAATGAGTTATTTTGCGCATTCACTTCGAATTTATACCCAACTGAAAGTGCGCCCTCCTATTATGTCCGCCATATTTGAAAAAGACTCAACATCGTCCCCAGGTTACTTGAACCTCGTTCCCAAAGCTCTCGCACTTTGGTACAGGGTCAACCTGTCAAAGAAATAAATTGGTATTAAAAAAAAAACAAAAAAAAAAAAACACGGAAACAATGACTGTTACAAACTTTCATTTTAATTCAATATCCCTTCTCCCAATTTTCCCCACAGAAATTACATGCCAATTTTTGAATATAAAACGAACGACGATTGCAATAATAAAATTGATGTACTTGTATTAAATAAACATTACAATCTGGTTTAAAATATTTTAATATCGATCGCATACGTCACCGTAGTAAAACTCGATGGTGTTCGCTTAGAATAGGTAGGAAAAGTCATCCCTAAACGTAATTTTGAAAAAGGACAGCATTTATATCTTATTACCAATTAAAAACAACAATTTATTCGCGAAAAAGCCATTTTAGACCGTGTTCCCTTGATCAGTTTTACAAAATGTAAACAAACAATTGTTTTGTAGTAAAAGCCCTTAGAATAATTGACATTTATTTTGTATACAAACATGTGGAACCTGGCAGTTGTTTTGTACACAAACGTATGAAGCCTACCGGACATTCTGGGATTGCCCTGGACAATCTGGGTCAAGCTTTTTCAGGGGCTTAAGGGTTGATTGATTTTCTGCAGTAAACGCCCTGGAATAATTGGCATTTGTTTTGTACACAAACATACGAAGCCTACCAGACATTCTGGGTTTGCCGTGGAACATCTGGGTCGAACTTGTCCAGGGGAAGAAAAGGTACACTCGGCGTGTTTTGTTTTTGGCTCTGTACGAATGTGTAACTTGTGAATTTTAAAATTTAAGAGTAATTTACAACAAAACAATCACTACAAATTGACCGTTTAGCATGTTTTTGTCGTAAAGTATTTTGTGTGTGAAAAGGATAGTGTTAATTTACACAAATATTAAGAAGACACGATTGAAAAACGTTCTCCTAGTGTCCAATAGCGAACCCTCATTTATAGGTATACAAACATAGAAACATGCTTGGTTAACTTTTTAATTATTATGGTTTCGTTGGGTCGTTATATTTTTAAAATTGCACCAATACAACCGAGTATTGTCAAGATTTAAAAACAAAAAGTAGGGAGAACACGGAAACGACTTAAAGCACATGTAAGCTAATCGAACGCCACCAAATTTAATAACTTTAGTCTCAAAACATTTGGGGTTAAATAGTTTAAAAAGAGGCAAGTTTACACATTTTGTCTTGAAAAAAAGTGCTACTTACAGAATTAAAATCCAAAATATTTGTAATATAGACACTTTTCACTGGCGGCCATAACAGGGGGAAGTCACATTGTCACTGTGTGTCATGCACGAGTAGGCACTCAGTGGAGCTAATGGGCCGAATACATAAAAACTAGCAATTGCTTTTTCTAGACTTTTACTTACATTCTTATACATAAAAATAAGCAAGTGCTCACAAGCAAAAGCTTCTACTCTGAAGCAAAAGCAAGAGCTAATTTCCTCCAAGCAAAAGCTTCCTAGGTCAGCAGTTGCTTAAAAACGTATACATAAAAACAAGCTTTTGCTTTTGTCACTAAGCAATTGCTTTACAAAGCCGTTAGATAACACGAGTGCCTCTTGGTGAATAGCGCTATTGCTCAGAACCCTAAGCAATAGCTTAAGAAGCTTAAGAAAAAGCTGTCGGCCAAAGCAAAGGGTTATGAATATGTTTTCAAGCAATTGCTTTTGCGTTTGCTTCTGCTTGATGAGCTTATGATTTTGCTCGGTGCTTCTTCTTATTAGCAGTTGCTAGTTTTTATATATTCGGCCCATTGTCACACATTTAAATATGAAGTCAGCCCCCTATCATGGCCGCCGGTAGAAAGGGTATATTCTTATCAATGAATTTTTACAATTATCTTTTTTTTCCCATAATTAAATTAAATTAGCCCTCGAAACCTCAAAAACATTCCCTTCGCAATATTTTTTTCAACGGTATGCAATAATAAATACAAGTAGGCCTATGTAAAAACATACAAAACAATTGGCCGTTTTCAACTACACAATACGTAAACATCCTATAAAGGGATGAATAATTTAAATACACGCCTAAAAAAGAATCCATTTTATTCGTTTTTTTTTTATTTAATTAAAAATTTCCTACACCTACCCGTTTTAAATATCTCTCTTCCAAAATCGAGGCTATTATATGGAACACGAAATACACATGTATTTTCACATTTTTACAAAATAATTCAACCAGAAATCTACAAAAACCCATAACCCTATATTTTCATAATAATGAAAGAAAATTCGAAATGACTAAAAACGGCTGAATTAACGGGCCAAATATTAAAGTTATGAATTATTTGTAAAATCATACAAAAACTGTTCATTTAGTTACTTCTGTGCGCATCGAAAGATCCCACAGGACGGGTCGCGGATCTTAATAAATTAGTGTTTCCCCTCCGTTCGCTATAAATATTTTATTTACAAATTTAAAATGCTGTACAAATAGTTACAAGGTTGTCCTATCTCTGCCGCGTGTCCGGGACGTGTCAAAAGCACGCGTGACTGAAATTTAAAAATCCTTGGTATATATAATTGCGTTTTACCTCCTGCGGTAAACCAACAGCTTCCTAATTCCTACACGGATTACCGCGCGCGTGAGTGACTTAACCCTTTGAAATCTTCGCAGTCTCCCGCTATGCAAATTAAACAGCCGTCGGGAATTGCAAAAATTATTACGTAGTCACCTTGGCAGTGGATTCATTAAACTGGCAAAATGCCAAACTTAAAGTTGGCAATCGTTTGGCGGGAAAATGACAAAGTTCAAAACTGTCTCTTATACAAGAAAACAAAATCCGTGGGTATTGTCAATTAGATTTTGCCAAATGTTCAGACAAACACAAGTACTTAATTCGCATGTATAATTAGCCTTTTGCGCATGCGTGTTTCGCATAGCGTCTGATGTACTGGCGTACTTCCTGCCACATGCACACTTAGTATCCACTTGACCAGACTACATTTTTGTTGCTATGTGGTGCACGCGACAGGTGTGAAGTACAGGATCAATACCGTGTTCGCCGTAGGAGAAGATGGCATAAAGCAACCAGACTGTTGGTTGCTAGCCATTGGCGTGCACCTCGTAGCATCAACATTATAGTGGACTTTCTAAACTGCACCTCCATTTGAAAGTGAGCCAGCCATTATGCAAATTTTACGCGCAAAATGATAATTACATGTTTTCGATTTGCTACATAAATTTAGACATTCTACGAAAATCACCCCAAAGAGAAAATACCGTACAACTAAAGAAACGCACCAATTTGTATCATATCAGAAAAAGGTAACATATTCAGTTGAAACATGACAGGGAAAACCTTTATCCCAACATACATACTTTCTTTTTATCCAAAGTTTCGTATTCGAAATACCATCTTAGTCTTGAATTACTGAAATTGTACTCAATAATTGTCAAAATTTTATTCAACAATTTGTCAAGACTAAAACCACGCTTCTTTAGCAAATTAACACCTTTAACATCGTTTTGTCAGCAGTAGTTTGCAATTTTACCAGACTTATCAATACATAATAACCGATAATGTTACATAAAAGATTTTATTTTTTAAATGAAACTCGTTTCGGTATTTTTATCATTTGAAATGTGTGAATTAAACCGTATAGGTGGCATTACAATATAAAATTAACTGTTTGTACTGTTACGTGGTATTTATTTTTTTACGTGTAAACACTTGTACAATGATTCAAATTGGTTTTATTTTTGTTTTATAAAAATCACAAAATAAAATGATGTAATTGTAATTTTTATTTTTACTTTAAACATGTTTAGTATAAGGTCACCGGCACTCACGTTTTTTCATCTAATACAGCAGCATCGAAAATGGCAGCAGACATAACGCAATTTATCTGCAACTTTGTCTAATAAAAACGTCTGAACGAATTTAAACGCGTTCAAACGCTCCCAACTCGTTGCAAAGCGTTTAAACGTTGAGAACGTTTAAATTGTTCAGATACGTGAAACGCAATGTTACTCGTTACATCAACGCTTTGGAACGATAAAACACGTCGAATTTTGGTTTTAATCACCTTTTGCACAAACCAAGACCAGCAATAGATTACATATAATTTATTCAAAGACAGCTCACCTGACGTTTTGGCGTTTACAAATTATGAAAGACAAGACGTGTTGAAAAAGCACCTTGTACTTCGAAACTAAACGTAACTGTAAATTGCTCACTTAAAGGTTGGGATTCAAAACATTTCCAGCGTAAAAGCACCGTTATCTGTTAATTGTAAACTATTATTTAACTGCCAGTAGCGGTGAAACGTTGGTGCGTGGTTAACTTCGGGTAGTTAAACGTTAGCGTTTAAACAGTATAGGCGGGCTGTTTACTTTCCTTAGAAATTGTTCTGGGAACGGAAGTGAAACTTTTGCAAAACGTTTTAATTACACGTTTATTAACTGCCGGAAGTGTCGAAACAGTGAAACGCCGATGCGTTCAGCTGGTTAAACGTTTACGCATTTAAACGGTATAGTAGGGCCATTTACTTTTATCTGAGATGGTTCTGAAAAAGAAAGAAACTTTCGCTAAACGCAACTATAAATTGCTTCTTTAAAAGTTGGAAAGTTGGGATTCAAGAAATGTCAAAAGCACTGTTAATTAACTGACAGAATCGTTGAAATGCTGGTGCGTGGTTAACTTCAGACGGTTAAACGTTTAGGCGTTTAAACGGTAAAAATACGGCCGTTTACTTTCCTTTGAAGTGGTTTTGGGAACAGAGGTGAAATTTTCGCAAAACGTTTTAATTAAATGCAAATATTCCACCCTTTCCAATTATATTCCCCCATATACGGCCAAATCTCCGTATCTGACGGGCCAAACCACATTTATTCCCGATCACAAATCAAGCTGTGCGGTGACGTGCGCTGCCTTCGGAAACGTTATATCGTTTCTCCTGAATTGAGAAATTCTATGACATATTGACTTGGTCATGCATGTTTGGCGTACACCTGGCTTTGGCATTTTACGCGTGGCTACGCGGTTATGACAACCGTCACATTATTACTTGTCAAACCATGAGCGTGTCCAATATAACGCGGAGAAGAAAAAAAATCCTATACTTAGCTTTTTATTTGTCACTATGCCGGACCAGATGTGAAGGAAATCATTTTGCTTCGTGGGCTATACTTCTTGAATTCTAATTTCTGGTATAGGCCCTATTTCTCTAATGTTGTTTCTTGGATTTACCATCAAGCCCACAAAGTGTACGTTTTGGACAGAGCTGCCAAACCGAACAGCGCGTGTCATTAACAGACTTATCCAAGTGACAACAAGATGCAACAAATTTGGCGACTACAAAAACGTACAGTTCATGTAGTGAATGTCCATGGTTACCGCAATACGGCAACAAACGGGGGCCGAAAACTGGTATACGGAAAACCATTGTGTGTGCTTCCGCTGCAGTCTAATCTGACCCATTTTTTAACGAAATGACGCGCGAGTTTCCATGACAACGTAAAATCGATGCTATTTTAGCCCCGTTTCTGGTTTTCACAATGTGTCACGCGCCCTCGTTACTTTAATAAACGAAGCCTAATGTGTTTTCAGTTTGCAAATTGCAAAATATTGGTTACCTTTTATAATCTGTCTTTTTTTCTGGAACACAACAAGACTTTCTAAGCATAAACTAAAATTATAACAAATTGAAACACTTTTTCCTGAATGCTCCGTTTGCATGTTAGAAGTATATCACCGACTGAGCCTTATATAGCTCAGCTGGTAGAGCATCAGCCTGGTGTGTCAGAGGTCTTGGGGAAAACCTGAGGGAGTACACCACTGTGCCTCAAAGCTCAGCTAGTAGAGCATCTGCCCAGTGTGTCAGAGGTCTTGGGGAAAACCTGAGGGAGTGCACCACTGTGCCTCATAGCTCAGCTGGTAGAGCATATACCTGGTGTGTCAGAGGATTTGGGGAAAACCTGAGGTAGTATAACACTGTGCCTCATAGCTCGACTGGTAGAGCATCTGCCTGGTGTGTCAAAGGTCTTGGGGAAAACCTGAGGAAGTGTACCACTGTGTCTCATAGCTCAGCTGGTAGAGCATATGCCTGGTGTGTCGGAGGATTTGGGGAAAACCTGAGGTAGTATACCACTGTGCCTCATAGCTCAGCTGGTAGAGCATATGCCCAGTGTGTCAGAGGTCTTGGGGTATATACCTGAGGGAGTATACCGATGTTTGTTTCATTTTAATAGAGTACTAAAGGAAACGTCATCATGTGTGTGTTGGCAAGGTCACTGGCTCTAGACTAAAACAATGCAGTTGCCCTGCGGTTTAGCAATGGACGTTTCAGATTACCAGCGAATGTTTACAGCCAGTTATTCCGGTAATGAGGTCACACTTTAGTAGTCCACGGTGTATTAGCACTATAACTGCGTTCGTTATACATGTATTGAAAGTGCAATTTTAGAACCATTTTGTGCTATCAAAACGATCGATATTTGATCCGACATCTGATATTTAGGCAAATCCTCTTTGGAGTCGATTAAAATCGATTCCAAGTTGAGAATCGAAATTCCGATTCGGTTTTTGAAAGAAACGATTCCCATCATATTGGCGATTCCATGCAGTAAGTATCCGGTGATTCTGATTGTTAATGGTTGCAGAGATTAAAAAATGGCAGAAATTTTGGCAGTATTTTGATTTGCTAGATAGCTTTCCAATTTCAGTGTCAACGTTTGTTTTGATAATGGAATCGTGGTTCTTACGAGAAATCAGAATCGTTTAAAAAATCGCCAGATCTCAAACCGAAAAATTATAAAGTTCTTATTTATATTTATTTTTCCGAGGTGAAAATCTGCCTGCAGCGCGGACAATGTGTCTGTACTGTAGCATACATTATAACGACAGGGGTGTGATGAAAATAATTGCGATATCGAGGTCTATGGGGACGCGAACGTTGAGTGCCCGGTGTTGTTTGGCAAATCTTCCCGGGTAAACTTCCCCGTCGCCAGCCGAGGCAAGACAGGCGAGGCATGGCGAAGCCCCGGGGCTGAACGAACGGGAAAGATTTCTCAAGGGACAATCAACAACCTCTCCATACCGTGAGGTAATTCAGTAAGCACGGGGCATCGCGCCCGGCCTGACGCGGTGGTTTTAATAAGTGCTCGCTGGAGACGACAGCAACGGGGCGAGTAGCGGGTTTTTAAGGTATAGTCCTGGGACAGCGTTCGCTCTGCAAATGCACTTCTGTAGAAATAGACCGTGACCTAATGTACGGCGTCAAAACCTAAACACCCTTTTACACCGATGCGTAGGAGTTGAATCCCATTTTTGGAAAAAATAATGCGCCAGTTGGCAAATAGGAAATAGTGCGATTCCCAAAGTACAATTTATAAGTACACGAACTCTGTTAAATGCTGTATCACTTGCAACGGCCCAAAACTATGACTCGACAAGAACAACCTTGCTCAAATTAAGTGCTGATAGCAAACACGACATGAGTTTATTTCTGTCCAAAACGGTACTTTTTGTAGGAAACTAACAACTGAGTGTATTTTATTAAGTGTGTGCGCACACATTTATTTTACCATTCAATTCGCATAAAAACCGTGCATGGATATTCAAGGTTTTCTGAAGCATTGATGCAAATATTAGCTTAAATTTCTGAAGACTAGTTTACCAACATTCTTCTTTAGATATGTTATGCCCTCATTCTAGGAATGTGTGTAGTTAGTTGCCATGTTATTACAAGTCTACAATATCTTTTACATTATTATTTTGTCGAAATAATTACAAGATGTTTGACAAAACACGCAGTTCCTCTAAGGGTGGATTCACACTAAGGCTTTTTGCGCGTAAATTTGACGCACGTCGATTTGAGAAAAAAAGCAGTGTCCTTCAAAGAGTCAAGGGAAAAGGAGTCAGAGCGACTCTGCAGGAAGAGCCCAGCAACTATGTCAACAATAACCCCATTTTAAGACTCTTCCAATAGTCAAATAATTTATTTTGGAAGAGCCATAATTATCATGTGGAAATGTTTATCATCGCCCTTTAGAGTCACTTGACTCGTTCAGAGTCGTGGTCACTTATGTTTGAAGTCATACGATTCCAATAAATCGACGACATTTTACATGCTTTACATGTTCGTATTTCCAATTTAAAGAAGGCTATATACTTGGAGGCGCCATGCCTTACCAGCCATGGTTACAGCCTCTTTGTTAGCCAAACTATGGCGATTCTGTGCAAAAAAGCAATATGACCAAGTTTGATCCACCTTTGCAAGCAAAATGTTGTTCAATGTTTTGTGTCCGTTGAAACTGAAGGTGGACTTTGAGATAAGAGTCACAAATACTTGACGAGATTTACCGGGCTTTTCGAAAAAAAATAATTTTATAGTGAGTGACTCTGTAGAAGAGTCAAATGATTTTGAGACAGGAGTCAAACTACTCTGTCTTGGGAGTAGCCTGCAATTGACTATGGACAGAGAGTCATTTAACCTTGATATGGCTATATGTGTGGGCGGAAAATGCTTTTGTGATGCCGTGTTTTTCAATGCGTTAAAATTACGCGCGAAAAAGCTCGCTGTAATTCCACCATTATCGGACATAATTATGCACGCTGGCTCAGCATTATTTTGTTCGAAGTTTCTGATAAATTGTTTGCGTTTAAATTGGTTTAGTTGGATGTGCATAAACACCAATCAATTATCATAGAACACCTGTCGCTCAGTACTATACAATGAGCGGTGACAGGTGGTGAATTTGTTATGCATCTATCAGAAAGTAAAGTCGGTGAAAGGTTGAATCAGTAATTATGTCATAAATATGTGACTCGCTCTGGAAAAGGTAGTATAGCTAAAAAGTCGCGCAGGCTAGGTCGAGTTTTCGCGACCATAAGTAGAAATCTGTGGTAAATCCACGCTCATTAAAATACAAAAATACAATAGAAATTCCCGCCCGGAATGTTCGTATTGCGCCTGGAATTTCCATAGTAGTTTTGTATTTTAATGGCGTGGATCCGCCACAGATTTCTACTTATGGTCGCGAAAACTCGACCCAGCTTGCGCGACTTATACTTAGTACCTTTTCCAGAGAGGGTCACATATACGATCGCAAAAACGGGTTACTTGTTGAAATTGTCTATGATACGGGTGTGTATTTCTAAGTCAAGTATGTACCAGGAATGCATAGTTCCGACCTGTCAATCAAGCCGAACCCGCGACCAATCACAACAGAGCTAGCAGACGGCGCCCACATAGGTCAAAGTGATGCAATCATCACACAATCACGCGATTTTCTGCCCATACAGTTTGTATGATGTATGCGCCAGTGACCGGGTGAATTTTGGTTTCAATGTCGGGCGATTCGCTGTTCAAAGGTAGGAAAGCGCATTTTTATGAATACATGTATGTCATCCCTGCGCATTACTAGCCCTTCGCTCAGTGTGTGCTACGCTAACTGTCGACCCCAAAACATAAATACCTTTGAGTTTTCTCTAATGAATCTGTGCTTTCCATGCCGAGTCCCGTTGCTTTGTACGTTGTGTTTCGCCATTTTTTGCGATGGCTTGTGAGCACATAGCAACAATATCTAAGGGGCAGGGTTAACTGGGCAATCTCGGAACTATGCATTGTTAAAGGCGCTTATATCGTTTAGAGATAAAACCTAAAACAACAGCATTACATAACTAAAGAATAATGTTGATAAACTGCCTTGTAGAAATTTCAGCCACATAGATGCAGTAATACTTCATAAAACCTTAAAAAACCATGCATGATTTGCGTGATGCAGACATTTTTTTCTAAAAGCACTTCAGTTGGAACTTTCTTAAACAAAGGTACAGTTTTACCATGAAAAAAGATCATGTGGTGTTTGTTACCATTGCTCTCGTCAACACTTTTAGTCGGGTTTTTCTTGTCAACTCATGAAGTAAAATTTGGGCCACTTCAAGTGATGCACTGAGCTTTAAATACCAAAATAGTTCCACCATACTATATACGGATTAGCTATAGACCGTATCGAATAGCCGCCATCTTGTGGGGCAGTTTCTTTGTTCCTTGAGGACATGCATGGTTGCACATATTGTGCTTACATTGTTGAACAGTTTAAGTAACAAAACGTGCCCCACAAGATGGCAGCTATTCGATACGGTCTATAATGCCTACATAATGTATCGAAATGATATTCCATGCGTTACTCCTGGTTATACTGCTTTGTATACCGATAAGTAACATACGGGTGTTCTGAAAAGTGTACCTATTTTAAAGTCATTTTAGGGCAAAACTACTGAATATTTCAGAAGAAAAGACATATCTTTGGAATAGTTATGGTATTGGGTTTATTATGTCGTTGCCATAGATGACCGAACAAATAAGACAGTTGCAAAAGGTATTGAAATCAACACTGTGACAATTTGCCCCGAAAGTGGATGAAGCGAATCATCTCCACCAATACCGTGGGTGATAAGGCAGGCAGTAGGAGACATGAGTCAAAGATGCCAGCTATGCATGCATTGACAGGAATGGTGACCTTAAATTTGTCAGGTAATGTGCCACAAAAGGGAAGGTATCAGAAAGATTGTGTTGTTTCTTCATTCATTATACCCAGCACGATTTGGGGCCTAAGGACTTCCTCTAACGCCCCTATGACTCGACACACTCTTCCCTTTTGTTAACGCACCGCCCCCGCCCCCTAAAAAAGGAATTCCTTTGGAATTCCTTGGATGTTTGAGACACAATGGGGGGACAATGGTAGGGGAGCGGTACCCTCGGCCCCATATCGTGCTGCATATGTCATTCATTGTCTGTCATCACTTTTCCAATGTGTACAAAATGTTGTCACAGTGCTGATTTTAATACCTTTTGCAACTATCGTGTACGTTCAGTCATCCACGGTAATGAAATAATGAACCTAATACCATTGGATAGAGGACGGTCTATCCTTCCAAAGATATGTCTTTTACTGAAATATGCAGTACCTTTTGAGGTAATATGAATTATAAAACGGGTATAGTTTAAAAAGGGGGTACTCTCTTTATGTAAACAAGTGAAGACCCAGGGGGAAGCATAAGAGAAAATTATTGATATCAGGTACGGGGGGCGGGTTGTGCCATTTCAGACTTATTTCAAGTCTGATATTGCGTATCACCAATTATGTAAGGTATACTTCTCATAAATTTGTGAAGTATGCGCGATCTCAGACTTGAAATAAGTCTTTAAACAGTACAATCTGCCCTACTCCTCCCCCTTACCTGATGTCAAGTTTTGTTTTTACGCTTCCCCCGGAAGAACTACTCTTTCAAGAGCTATAGGTCTAAAAAAAGAGACAAGTCGTTTTAGAGTGAACATCTGGCTCTTTTTAGTGGAAATTGTTGTCCTTTCGGGTGGGTTTTTAACTCTTTTCCAAGAGTGATTTTCGTTCTTTTATAATTAACCTTTTGCGTGTTTCGAATGGATATTGTTCTGGTGTACTGACGTACTTCCTTTCATATGCACACTCAGTATCCACCTCAACAGACTAAAGTTTTGTTGCTATGTGGTGCACGATATGGAGTACACAATCAATACTGTGTCCATCGCAGGTGAGAATGGCATAAAGCAGCCAGAGTGTTGATTGCTCGGCAATGGCGTGCACCACGTAGCAACAACAGCATAGTGTGTCTTTCTAAACTGTACCTATTTGCAGATGTTAAACATGCAAAAGGATAATGTATAGAGTTTAAATTCTAATTGCACAAACCGCAAACAAACCAAGAATTATGACGAAACATCGATTGCAAAATGACATCCATTTAAACCATTGGAGGTGTACATTTCGCTTTGGGCACTCCTTGAAACTGGCTTTGGACGATTGTCGTGTTTTCCGAGAATGGCGTAGTTCTCTTGTGGGACTGGCGTAAATTTAGTGCGCACTACCGCTCGCTATGGGTTGGTCTGATGGTTGAAAACGCTATATGGACTTCCGTTTATTGGACCGTTCGCAGGTCATAAAATTCTCGAACGTTTCATCGTCCGAGTAAGTGGCGTGATAAATGGTAGGCCCCATGTGTTGTAGGTGTATTGCATTAGCCCCAATCCCGTACGGGTCGTGGTGAGTTCTATGTGGGTGTTTGCAGTCATTGCAACAAGTAGAACACATGGACCTGGGGTCGGTCTTTTTATCGAGTAGGGCGCCCCCATCGTGCGAATGGTGGTAGGGTAGGTGGCCGTCTATGTGGTTCAGATCGAGGCCGCTGCTCCGTGACGTAATATCGTGCGCCTGCGCTTCGCGTCTCTCGTCCTCCGTGTTTAAGGTGAGGAGACGGAGCACTAGTAAGTTCATTACCGAAGCTACCACCACTAAAGCCGTCAAGATGTAAATAATAGCGAAGGCCGCGTATTCGGGGTTCTCCTGCAACATATTATCCTTCTGTAGCGCTACGAAATCACCGAGCCCGACAGTCGTTAACGTTATGGCCACATAGTACAGCGAATCTAGCATATCCCAGTCTTCGAAACGCACAAAGGCAAGGGCGCCCCCACCGGTGATCAGGATGGTACACAGACCACCCAACATGACTAGCTCCGTGTGCGAAACCTCGGCCTTTTTAAACCGGACGCAGCGCTTGAAGTTCTTCACCAGGAAACCCATGAATATGTTGAGGCGTTCACCCACGCTCTGGAACATGACCAAGTTCAGCGGAATCCCGACCAGAGCGTAGATAATACAGAATATCTTGCCTCCAGCCGTCAGCGGCGCTGAATGTCCGTATCCTGTGTGCAAAAACACCAGAGGGGCAAAGAGTCAGCGGAGTAGAAAAAACAAACAAATTAAACGGGGAATGGTAACTGTATATACCTGTGCCAGATGTTATCTAGATCTGAAGAAGTAAGATGGCTAGAGGGGATGCATTGAAAGGTGATAATGTAACCGGCTTATTATTGTTTGCTTGTGAGTGTGCGATGAATACGCAGCGTTGCACATATGATTACAATGAGCATGAGAAACTGCACGTATACATTACAGCCAACATATTTATGTTGGTAACCACAACCCCACAAAAACATGGCCGAATAAAACGAGTAAGTCTTCCCTTTATCATACGCTAAAAAGGACTACATGTATATTAAAATGCTGTCACGTTGACACTGTTTTAATACACGAACATATTAAAGCCCAATACATCATTTGCAGTTACCCAAAATGTTAATTCACGAGTTGACAAGAAAAACACGTTGATAGCAATGGTAACAAACACGTACACCACATGATTTTTTTCCACTGTGAAACTGTACCTTTGTGGGAGAAATTGCCAACTGAATGTGGGTTTTGTTTACCATTGATTCAACACAACAACCACGTTCGGATTTTTTTAAAGGTTTTCTAAAGTATTACTGTATCTATGTGGCTGAAATTTCAACAAGGCAGTTTATCAACATTTATAATTCTTTAGTTCTGTTGTTCCTGGAATTCGTAAAAAGTTTCATCTGAAAATGATATAATGACCTTTAACACAAATTTGACCTCACGTTTCTAAAATTCACCCCCCGCAGAAAAACTCCATCAAATAATTGTCTAGTTTAACGAGAAAAAATTGTTGAACATTATAAAGAGCTTACGTCATGTCGATTTCAATGCCAAAATCATTTGTAGACCAGCATATTCTACGAAATAACTTGTCAACCATTGAACGCACAGCGGCTTGTGTTTACGCGCCAAAAATTCAATGCCATGTACCAGACGGAATTTTGCATAAACATCTCTTCAAATGTTTTTTTTTTAAAATCCATATTTTTTTAACTTTTAATACAGGTTTTCTCGTTCGAATTCATCAGAAATGCATTCAATTTCGTTTGTTGAAGTATACGTCTTCAAGTGATTTTGATCAGGACATAATTTCTCTGGTTCTTATTCATTTGCACGTTATTCAATTTCGTGTTAAGACATTCATATTTGTTCGCCAAGACATCCAGATTAGAATTTGCGTCATTCAAATACAAAGCATTTTATTTTCATTTAATTTAGCACAAGCTCGGGGCTTGGGAGAATTTGAATGATTTTCGCTGGTATTTCAAAAATTGAATGCGCGTAGTTTTAAATTTGAGTGCGGAATTTTCTCGATTGCGTGCCCGAAAAACCATATTGAATGCTCTCTTGAAGGATGATCCCAAACTGCATTTAAATTTTCGCTAAAACGAATGCATCTTAAACGAACTTGGGAGGTACTTTGTTAAAACTGAACGAGAAAACCTATACTGTAATAAAACAGATCTGTTAACAGATCTGTTAACTCGGCGTTTCGGGAAAACGTGTTAGTGTAAGTGTAGATCTATTAACATATCTGTTGGCTCGGCGTCTTGGGAAATGTCAAGGCGGTAGGCTTGTGCACGACTTTCAACACTAACACCAACATAGAATTGTGACCTCCGGTCCGTGTTACACGAGCTTTAACCACTAAGTGATTTAAATTTTCATAATCTTCACGGGGCCAAATAAGTCTGAATTGTTGGTAGAATGCAAGACCGAACATATTTATAAATTATGCTTAAAACTGAACCTTTGGTTATTGAGAAAATTACGAAAGTTCTAAAATAATCAAAATTAACACCACCCACTTCGTTCAGATTAACTAAACAGATCTGTTACACTAACACGATCTGTAACAGGAGCTGCTGAACTAACATGAGATGTAACACTAACACGTCCTAAACACATGTTAACATCGAGTTGACACGGTGTTTGTTCTGAGGTCACTCACAATTTTGATTAAGTTAACAGATATGTTACACTAACACTAACACGCAATACAGAATTGAGACTTGCATTAACCTTAGTGCCATATCTACACACAAACATTAAGTTTGAGTGGCATTTGTTGAAATAAAAATAATTATTTTCTAATCACTAAAAACTCTGTTACAGCTTTCGAAATGTCAAAATAACAACCAACGGGAGACTTATATTGAGCAACACACGCATAAGTATACACATGTACAATTGAAATCACCTCCGACCATGAGTATTTTTACAGTTTAAAACTTTCATATTCACGTATACTAAATTTGGAGGTCTCGCAAATGGTCTCGGCAAGACCTTCTGGAGACCTTTGCCCTAACACAATTGGTTATGGCCTGAACAATATTATAGCATTGAACGATTCCTCACAAATGTCAACCTTGTCAAACAAAATATGACATGCAATTGCTAATTTGGGTTAATTTCTTTAACGTCATTTTATTATTCTGATTTATTTAAAAGGTCTCAGAAAAGTCTGAACAATAACTCTGAAGTGATTTGCAGCGACCTTTAAAACCATCAGCAGAGGACTGGTAAGACATTCACTTTTTACTGGTTTTCAAAATTATATAATTATTCCTGTCACACGGGACATTTTACCTTAAAATGTGAATAAATATCAAGTCAAGTCAAGTCAAACTGCCTTCGAGTCCCAAGTCAAGTCAAGTCAAGTCAAGTCAAGTCATTTGACACCAATACCAAGTCAGTCAGGCATGTTGGTCAAGTCAAGTCAAGTCAAGTCAAGTCATTTGACACCAATACCAAGTCAGTCAGGCATGTTGGTCAAGTCAAGTCAAGTCAAGTCAAGTCATTTGACACCAATACCAAGTCAGTCAGGCATGTTGGTCAAGTCAAGTCAAGTCATTTGACACCAATACCAAGTCAGTCAGGCATGTTGGTCAAGTCGGTTCAAGTGAAGTAGTCACAACAGTATTTGTTAAAACTTGCATTAATGTGTAGGGTATTTATGTTGCTTAGGCCACAAAAGCTTAATCTTGGGTTTATAAAGTACTGAAATACAATTCGGTCCTCAAAATGACAAGGAAATGCATAACAAAGTTTAATGTTATTATTGGCAGACTCGAGTAAAAAATTTCCGAGTCAAGACAAGTCATTTGGGGTTCGAGTCTCAAGTCAAGTCATTTGAGGTTCGAGTCCCAAGTGAAATCAAGTCATTTGAGGTTCGAGTCCTAAGTCAAGTCAAGTCATTTGGGGTTCGAGTCTCAAGTCAAGTCAAGTCATTTGAGGTTCGAGTCCAAAGTCAAGTCAAGTCATTTGGGGTTCGAGTGTCAAGTCAAGTCATTTGGGGTTCGAGTCCCAAGTCAAGTCGGGTCATTTGAGGTTCGAGTCCCAAGTCAAGTCAAGTCAAGTCATTTGAGGTTCGAGTCTCAAGTCAAGTCAGGTCATTTGAGGTTCGAGTCCCAAGTCAAGTCAAGTCAAGTCATTTGAGGTTCGAGTCCCAAGTCAAGTCAAGTCATTTGAGGTTCGAGTCCCAAGTCAAGTCAAGTCAAGTCAAGTCAATGAAAATGGGGAGTCGAGTCGACTCGAGTCCCGAGCCTCGAGTCCGAGTCATTACAACATTACATTGATAAATATTCACACAAAATCACATGTTTTGACCCCCTGACTCTATAGTAAATAGCAACTGTCCGAGATTGGGACTTTGTAAGTTGGGCCTATATAGGCACTATTTTCAGAGGAGGTTCAGTCACCGGGTCCCTTTGGCTCTCACAATTATCTGCTCTCCTAGGTTTGTGTACACGGTATTGTTTTCGTATTTTCCATTTTTTTTCATAGCAAAAAAAAAAAAACCAAAATCGTTTCCTTTTTTCATTTTAAACTAAAAACCAAATTCCTTCGATTTTCGTTTTTCACCTTGGAAACGAAAAACCAAACCCATTTCGTTCTTGTAACATGATAAACTAGATTTGTTTCGTTTTTCGAAAACCGAAAAACCAAGATTTTTATTTTATTCGTAATTGAAACGAAAAACAAAAATCATTTTGTTTTTCGATTTCCATAAAAAAAAAAAATTTTCTTTTGATAACGAAACACGGAAAATAAAACTCATTAAAAATAAAACTATCTGCAGTTTGTTTTTGAAAATGTCACAAAGGCGATGAAGCGTACCCAGATCATATTTTGGACTTTGAAACGTCAAGATTCCCCATATTTTGATACCATATCATTTGTCATATTTTTCTCATTATCATTCTGACATTTCGCGCTCTCAATCCGTAAATTGTTAAGGATATCGTCAAAAAATCAGCGATTTTCTAATTTATCCGTTCCATAAAACAGTGCAGTGATCACACCAACCTTTTTGCTTCCACATCCAAATTGGAGATTCCAAATGTTTTTGTTTTCTTCCCATAGTATTTTGGGGATGTATTTTATAGATTGTCAGAACGAGATCCATTTTCTGGAAAATAATCTGAACACGCTCTATAAATTTTTGGTAATGTCTTAATAAAATAATTTTAGTTATACGATGATCGTTGTCAAAAGACGATCTTCTATTGGGACACACCAGCTGTACAGAACAACCCTTTCTAATATTATCAGCCGTGGCTACAGCAATCTACAGAGGAAATCTCGTTTAACCCTATGCGATTACCAAAAGCTTACACGGTCAGATTATGCAAATGCTAATACACTTGGGACTATGCAATTTCTACTAGACTACGGGCCCGTAGAGGACTTCAGAAAATGGATTTCGTTCTAACCTGACAATCATATAAAATACCTCCCCAAAATACTACCCATGGGAAGAAAACAGGAAATTTGGATTTGGAAGCAAAAAGGTTGGTGTAATCACTGTACTGCCTTATGGAACGGATAGATTAGTTTACAAAACATATGTGTGTTTTTTTACGATATCTTTG
Source organism: Henricia sp. BOLD:AAB3569 (assembly GCA_037783545.1). Taxonomy (NCBI): domain Eukaryota; kingdom Metazoa; phylum Echinodermata; class Asteroidea; order Spinulosida; family Echinasteridae; genus Henricia; species Henricia sp. BOLD:AAB3569. The sequence continues at coordinate 996,936 of JBBELK010000715.1, forward strand.
AAAATATACGGATTAAGAGCGCGAAATTTCAGAATGGTAATGAAAAATAATATGACAGATGATATGGTTTTACAATTCTCAACACCCATGGGGAAAAATGGGGGGAGGGGGAGGCTTAATAATGTTATCTGGTCACTCTTTTCGTAGTTTTGTTTCTTAACGTTTTCAAATCCTATATATTTAATGGCTTTAAATTTAAACACACATTTTGAAAGGCGGTATTTTGGCGATTTGGGTTTAAATCACGGACAAGTAACTAAGTTTGGGTTCAATTATTAAACTTTTGGGTCAACATTTCACGATATAAACATTTTATCGAATTTGTTCAGAACCTAATATATTGGTTATAGGTGTAAATAACCCACATTTTAGTTATAATTATAATTGTACAAGCTGAATTTTGTGGAGTTAAATTTGATTCCCCTCCCCCCGTTGTTAACAATCGCCCTGATTTTCTAGAGTCGGTAGTATAAATGCTCGGCCTAAATTATCTTGAGTGGGTGGAAGGTTACTATAAAATATTAAACTATAAAATATGCCGAAACATAAAAAAAAAAAAAAAATTGATATAAGCTATGCTTAAAATTAAAACATGTTTAATTCCTCTTTTCTTCAAAAGATACAATCTCAGGTTTACTAATTTCATTGGGTGTTTGTTACCGTTGCTCTTTGAGTAAGATTTTCCGTAACAATTCGTTAAAGACAGGTAACATGATTAGAAAAATTGTAAAAACAGGAACAACATAACTAAAGAATAATGTTGATAAACTACCTTGTAGAAATGTCAGTTACAGAGATGTAGTAATACATCAGAAAATCTGAAAAATCCATCCCTTTTTTGAGTTGAATGAATGGTAAAATTAGCATGCAGTTTCTCCCACAAAGGTAGGTATACCATTTTACACGGGGGAAAAATCATGTGGTGTTCGTTACCATTGCTATACACTTTTAGTCGGATTTATTTCTTGTCAACTCGTGTAGTAACATTTTGGGTAACTCCAAATAATGTGTTGGGGCTTTAGGATCTTGGGTTACTACAAATACACTGGGCTTGCCTGGCTTTGAACGCGAAACTGCGCTTGAGCGTAAAGCGTTGTATGCAATAGATCAGTTGCGTGATAGATTTACATAGATCCTAGATTCCCGCCCTTGTGCTATGGCGCTCGCGTACGAGAGAGCCAAGCACCAGACCATCTGGCAAATCGGGCCGTTTCCAGATGGTGCAAGCTGGTACATAGTAACTGGCGCGAAAGTCTGTGCGGTACCGGGAAGTGGAATACCTCGCACATTACTCTATGCATTTTTAAGCTGGATTATCCGAAATTACATTTGAAATGAACATGTTAAAACGTGTACTCATCGTGAATTTTCGTCAAAATAATGAAATAGAACGTGTTTTTTGACATGAAATCGATGTCACGTTTGAAAGCTGGAACGTTTGCGAACTGCAATGATACATTCAAGAAAGTGGAGAAAGATTTTGGGTTATGTGACTGGTTTGAAGTTGCCGATCAACATGTTCAATCAACATGGTCCAGCTTTAAAATACATAAAGTAATGCGCGAGGTATTCCGGGTACCGCACGGTTACCATGCACCAGCGGGCACCACCTGGAAACAGCCCGATTTGCCAAGTATAGCATGGTGCTTGACTCACTCGTACGCGAGCGCCATATAGCGCGAAGGCGTGAGTCTGGGATTTATGCAACTATCACGCAACTGGTCTATTGGGCCCATGTCTCCCCAAACAACAAAACTATACGGTACTACACGTCATATTGATGGGCAATTTACTGGAAAAACGTAGTGTAAGAATGTATTGAGGTTTAGTGAAATTTGCTTTCAACTTGGTGCCAAATGCTCCGCCTATACTACTAATGTCCAAAAAAATCTCTAAGATTGCAAGTAGGAAATCGAGAACCACACGTGCCATGTTCGCAGATTTCTTGGAAACATTTCTTCAAGCCGGATATCGGGGCTTCGTGGTTAGGAAATGGTTCTCTTGGTCAAGTCCTCAACGGTGTTTTCAGATTAGTGCTTCGGGCGTACGAGACAGGTGCGCGAGACAGCGCATCCGCATTTGTTTCGTGGAGAACGTGGCGGGTTTTGCACAGAGCATTAAGGATGTGTGGGCGACTCGGATTATTTCATCGTTAGTATTAAAGGATAAGAGACAATGAACTTAGCGACAGGATGTTTCAGTAAAATTGGCATGTCGTGTCCCTGTTAAATCTGCACACTATAGGCTTGGTTGATTCTAATATTTTATTTTGGAATCGATTCCTAATAATTGCGATTTCGTTTGGATTCGATTCTATTTTCAAAACAACCGTTGGCCACGCCAAGTGGTTTAGGTCGTTGACTCACAACATGGGTGAAGACTTGGTGCTGCGGTTCGATACCCGACCGTGGTATCCTTAAGCAAAGCACTCGACCACAATTGCTCCATCCTTCGGAAGGGATGTACAGCCGTTGGTCCAGTGTGTTGTGTAAGGGTAAGGAGATTCCCCGCCCCGCGGTGTCTCTTGCCGTCGGCTGCCATTGGCACCTCCCACCTATCTCGATGTTTAGATGGAAACGCATTTGTAAGCTTTCAGCCTACGGGCTGTGAATTGAAGTTCATTAAGCCCATTAAATGAATAAATATATATTTTAAAAATGTATCGCAAACCTGATACAAAACATTGGAATTTTGTAATTTCTCCATCCGTTAACATTCAGAATCGCTGGGTACTTTCCAGAATCGCCAAGATAATGAGAATCGATTTCTCCAAAAAAAGGAATCGCATGATTTCAACTTTCATCTATTATAATTCTAATTAGTGATTGTATTACAAATACTATGCCAAATTTCTTAGATTTTTATAATTTCTGCATCTATTAACATTCAGAATCGCTGGATACTTTCCAGAATCGCAAAGATAATGAGAATCGATTTTTCTAAATCGCGATCTAGATATCAACTTAAAATCGATTCTAACTTACTAGGAGGAATCGCCCGAGTCTATAATGTCCATACACGACGCACCATGCATGCACTATACGCTTTGACCAACCGTCCGCAATATTACTACATTGTAACAGGCAAAACAATGTCTTGCAAAGTGTTGATAGCAATGGTAACAAACACCACATGATTTTTCCTGTAATAAATGGTATACCGTTGTACTGTGCATGGGAGAAATTGCCGACTGAAGATGCTTTTAAAAATTGTCCGCATGCAGACAACTTTTTTTATCATTCATTCATGCACAAAAAAACATGCATGGATGTTTTTAGGTTTTCTGGAGTATCACTGCGTCTATGTGGCTGAAATTTCTCCAAGGTAGTATATCAACATTATTCTTTAGTTATGCGATGATGTAGTTCCTGTATTTTAAAAGATTTCCAATCATGCAACCTGTCTTTAAATTCAGTTAGATCATGGTTAGATACACGTGTTTGCGTTTTCCCACGGGCCGGTCCTTTTAATACCAACCTTCGTTTGCATGCAATTATGTGGTATGGTGTCCCGGGCAGACGGGCATATACATTTCTCGGCAAATTCTAATCGCGGCGTATTAATACCAAGGTGAAGTAGATTTGCTACTGTGGGACGTCATTAAAAAATTGCTCATTCATGTAACATTCTTGGAAAAGCCTACTTTTCGAAATTGCCTTTCTACTGTCACACGTGCACATAATTTAGGAAGATTTATGTACATGTACAATGTACATGTACATGACCATGTATACTGCATTTGTGACAGGCTATAAAGCTGTTGCACCGGCGGCCATGACAGGAGGCCCTATTATGTGACAAAAGGGCCTTTTTCCAAATCTCGACTTGGGCTCAGGCTCAGGCTCCGGCTCCATGTGGTTTACATGGAGCCGGAGCTTGAGCCAGAGCCTGAGCCCAAGTCGAGATTTGGAAAAAGGCCTTGATCTACAAAGTGCCTACTCGTGATTGACACACGGTGACAATGTGACAGCCCCTTGTCATGGCCGCCGATGCAAAGGGTCTATTGCGTTCCTCATATGCAGCACGATACGTGACAGAGGGTACTCTCCCTCGCCCCTTTCATTGTTCCCCATTGTGTCCCAAAACATCCAAGGAATTCCTTTCAGTTTTTAGGGGGAGTTGGTGCGTTAACAAAAGGGAAGAGTGTGTTGAGGTACATGGGCGTCAGTGGGAGTCCCTTTGTCACACATGTACTGGGTATCGTGTTCATAGATGTTCAATATATAGATTACAAACGGCGTTGTCTCCATGTGTGATTGAGGATGTGTATGATAAAAACCAACCTGTGTATAAGTCAGCTCAGTACCTCATCCACGCTCCGAGAAAACAACGAAAAAATGTGTCCTTGGTTTCAAGAAATTGTGCAAAGCCACCGTCCTATTTAGGCTGGTTCCCTGGCTATACTGCACAAAAATGTAGCCACAATAACACGGTATATAGTCAGGGAACTAGTTTTGTTCCATGGAGCGCCCTTGAAAAAACGATATTTTTTACCATTACCTCAACACAAAAAACATGCATGGATTTGTAAGGTTTTCTGAAGTATTACTGCATCTATGTGGCTGAAATTTCTACAAGGCAGTTTATCAACATTATTCCTTAGTTATGTAATGCTGTTGTTCCTGTTTTTAAAATTTTTCCAATCATGTAATCTGTCTTTAAATACTACTTTGATTATATTAAAGGAGCGTGTCCAGATCACATTATGATCTCCATTTTTTCCCATGGGTGTTGAGATTTTGATACGTATCATTTGTCATATTTTTCTCATTACCATTCTGAAATGTCTCGCTCTCAATCCATATATTTTCAGGGATATCGTAAAAAACCACCAATGTTTTGTAAACCAATCTATCCGCTTACATAAAGCAGTGTTGTGATTGCACCAACCTTTTTGCTTCCACATCCGAATTGGATATTGCAAATTTCATGCTCTTTGAAAGGTACAACACATGATGATAAACCATTACAAATAGTTTCATCTGCCTGTGTGATTAAAGATATGCATGATTAAAACCAACCTGAGCAAAAATCAGCTCCGTAGGCCTACTTCGTCTAACTTTTGAGAAAACGGTCAAAACCTGTGTTACAGTAACTTCGCCCCAAAACCACTTCGCCCTGAACCACGGCCTGCGCACGAAGTGGTTTTTGGGCGAAGTGGTTTTTGGGCGAAAATAATTTGTCTCATGAAACGAAAATTAATTGTTTTACTCAATTCTCAAAGACTATAGCACTTCAGACAAAACCATTTCAGGGGAAGTTTTCTACCGTCATCATGTTTATGTTGTGTAAGTTATGTGTAAATCTGTGAACATTTTCTGATTTCGAGATACCAATCATGTGTTCTACCTTTAAAGAATACATTACAACATAATCGTATACCTGTACACATCTCATTCGTATTAATACAAAAACAGTAGGCCTACACATTATCTTTTTTGATGCGTATTTCCCATAAGGTCGTGCCACCCAATTACTAGACAGCCTCGCAGATAAATTAGTGCTTTAGTCGCACGGGCTTAAAAAAACCTGATTCCATATGCGAGTATTCAATGCCTAGGGGTCCAGAGTTAATGAATGCCTTTGTCCCGTCCATATCAATTTAACTCGGGCTGGGTAAATTAGATTGATGTGGATAGTCGGGTAAATTAATGAAAAATGCGGGTTGTATGAGTATTAGGGCGGTGGGGCTATCCATATTGCATACGCTAGTGTGCCAGGTGCATTGTCAATTATTGCAGAATAATGTGTTCAAGTTTCGCGGAATGTAATTTTGCTTAGATATCCCTGGATTCCTTTCCACTAAAACGCGTTTCTGGTATTTGCACAATCATTAAGTTGAACATTTTCATTGATTCCTTGAATTTAAAGATGAATTTCTTGACTGAACCAATCCTTTAAAGGTAGAACATGATTGGTATCTCGAGGAATCAGAAATGTTCACAGATTTACACATAACTTACACAATATAAACACGATGACGGTAGAAAACCTCCCCTGAAATTGTTTTGTCTGAAGTGCTATAGTCGTTGAGAAATGAGCAAAACAATAATTTTTCGTCTCGCGAGACGTAAATTCATCTTGCCCCAAAACCACCTCGCCCTGGACCACTTCGCCCTGAAGCACTTCACCCAAAGGCCATTTCGCCCCAAAACCTCTTCGTCCAAACACTACCTCGCCCAAATGCCACTTCGCCCCCAAACAACTTCGTGCAAAGGGCGTGGTTCAGGGCGAAGTGGTTCAGGGCGAAGTGGCTGTAAACCATTTTTTGACTGTTTTCTTAAAAGTTATACGAAGTACGGAGCTGATTTTTGCTCAGGTTGGTTTTAATCAATCAATCAATCGATCAATATTATCAATCAATCAATACTTTATTAATCCCTAAACGGGAAATCGCACAGATTCTGCCAACACCCATCTCATAAAACATTAAAACTTTATTATATTTACAATACTACTTAATTTTATCGATGGACTTCTATCACAGTATACATATAAAAAAAAACATAAAATTTCCCTAAAAATACTTCTCACTCTCTCCATGCACCAGCACCACCCCCACCCACATAAACGCAATATTAAGCTCATTTCTTGCGGTTGATAGAGCGGACGGCCGCGGGTACAAAAGAATCATGCATATACCTTCAATCACACAGGGGGATAAAACCATTTGTAACGGTTTACCAGATACATGTACTACCTTTAAAGCCTATTGAATCACTTGCAGATAAAACCTTTTTTTTTTACGAATTCCAGGAAAAACAGCACTACATAACTAATGAATAATGTTGATGAACTGCCTTGTAGAAATTTCAGCCACATAGATGCAGTAATACTTCAGAAAACATTAAAAATCAATGCATTGTTTGCAAACGATTTTTTTTTGAAAAGCACCTTTACTTTGAAGTTTCTCGCACAAAGGTATCATTTTACACGGAAAAAAATCAAGTGGTGTTTGTTACCATTGCTATCAACACTTTTAGTCTAGTTTTTCTTGTCAACTCACGGTAAACATTTTGGGTCGCTGCAAATGATATATAGGCCTATTGGGCTTTTTGAAGACCCAATACAGGGTGGATAAAAAAAAACGAAACCGAGATATTGTTGCCAATTGTAACTAAAGTATGGCATATATGAATAAAAGGAAGATATCCTCTGTTAGGGCTGAATCTCCTTTTTTAAATGACACCCTGATCATGTCATCATGTTTTCGGTTGACTGAGCAGTGACCGATGTTGTCCAAGGGTCTAGTTTGGGATTTGCGCCACTTTCGCCAATGGCGTCTTGTGGCCTATACACGGCATAGCCTGTTTGGGCGATCAAGTATCCATTGGCAAAACCTAATACGCCTCTAAAGATCGCAAGAACTTAAAGTTGATGTCGTCTCATAATTCTGTAATACCCCAGTCACAATTAGCTTGCGATGGGTTTGCGAGTAGTTTGCGACGGATTTCTAGGCATTTTCGGCCGGGGCCCCACGGGACTCCTTGCGGCTGCCGGGTAATTTTTGGGCATCGGGCGGGCATCGAGTTACTTTTAACTCGGACTTAAAACCTGGTGCGGCGTTTCGCATCGCAAACTGATCGCCAATAAATCGGTCGATGCCTGGCCGATGTCCGGCAGGGCATCGCACACATCAGGCGCCGCCCAGACGCTGCTCAGACGCCGGCCGGGCCCCGCCCGGCGTCTGGCCGACTTGGCGGCGCCCGGCCGGAAATCGGCCAGACATCGGCCGGGGTATCGCAGTGACATAGGCAGGACATCGGACGAGTGCCTGCCGGACACCGGCCGATAAACGGGCCAAGAAATCGACCCCATTCCGTCATGGCAGCGTGCGGGGCACTTGACCGCCCAGTCGCGCGATCTTTCGCCGACCTCCACACGCCGACCGATGCCTATAAATCGCACACGCCGCCCGGCCTCCGCTTTAATTGTGACTTAGGTATAAGGGTAGCACAGGAAATTTTGTTGAAGGTGGTTGGGGCCAGTCCTAAACCATTTCGTCTATGGCTGATGTGCTGCAACAGGGCGTGCTAAATTGCATCGACCAGTTCCCCTTCGCCCGGTCCTTCGACTCAACAAAACATCGCTGCATTCTCATGTAGGCCTGAATGTGTTCTGTTAAGGTAACGCCTCCCCCGTCAACATTTTATCAGCATGTTAATTTCTGGGGCCTCCAAGGCTTTGCCAATGGATACTTGACCGTTCAAACAGGCTATGCCATGGTTTAGGCCATTGGACGCCATTAACAAAGTGGCGCAAATCCCAAACTAGACCCTTGCATAACATTGGTCAGTGCTCGGTCAACCGAAAACATAATGACATGATCAGGATGTCATTTTAACGAGGAGATTCAACCCTAACAGAAGATATCTTAATTTCGTTAATAAGTGCCATACTTTAGTTACAATTAGCAATAATATATCGGTTACCTTTTTTTATCCACCATGTATAATCATTTTCACGATGATTTTTTACGGGATCCTGGAATAAGAGCACAAAATACATACACAAAAGAACGGACTAACCTGCAGAAAATTTTCCTACAGAGAATAGATCGATGGATCAATACTCCAAAAAAAATATTTAAAATCCACGCATAGTTTTTGTGTTAAGTTAATAATAACAAACATTTGCACGCACATTTTTAAAAAAACACCTTCAATTTGTTTTTACAGAAAGTACCGACTTGGACAGAAATAAATTAATGTGGTGTTTGTTACCACAGCTATCAACACTCTTTCCTTACCAACTCATAAAGTAGGATTTTGGGTGACTGCAAATGATATAATGTTCTTCAACAAAGATGTGTTATTTCACCCCTACGGCTGTTCCGTATCTCTATCAATTTTGCATTCTCAATAGCACAGACAGGCGTTCTCCAATTACGTCCATTGTTTGTCTAACTCGGTTAAGATTACTCCTATGACGCATGAATAATGTGGCGGGGTGGCCGGGTGCCAAATACGCGCGCGCTCGGCCCGAAAACATTCCTGTGAAACATTAAAGGCACAGGCTCGTCAGCATTGCGCGCGCGCCAAATTCGTCCCACGAAATACGCAGCTCCATGCCTTTGCTATATGGATCTGCGTATTTCGTGGCACGAATTTGGCGCGCACATTGCTGACGAGCCCGTGCCTTTTTTAAAGGTGTCTCGTCACAACATGACGAACTCTTTCGTTCAGCGGCTTTTGCAAACACACAAATTAAAACTGTCAACCTGTTATAATAACATTATTTCAAACGCAAGTGAACAAACGTCTGAACTATTGTGTGAAATTATGATGATTGGTGTGTTGTTATTTTCAAAATTGTTAAATAATTTACTTCCACACTCATATACACAAAGATTCGTATTTAATCGTAACGTGCATAATTGCAACACTCGAACCTCCTTTAATCTCCACCTGTATATACCACAACACAGAACATCTGCCTTTCAAAACAACATTAGATTTTCCGGACCCAAACTATGGAACGCTCTTCCGCTGTCTCTAAGGGAAACAAAATCTTATATTGCTTTTAAAAATAAACTAAAACGATATTTTTTTATAAATAGAATACACGTACTACCTTGCCACAATTATCCTATCAAACCAAACCTTATGTAATGTTTCCTTATTATAATTACCTGTGCATTCATGTTTATAGATGTTTACTTGTTTTCTTTGTCTGTTGTGTTTTGTTTACATTGGCAAACCTGTCACAAGCTTATGCTTTTTAGGCTTTGCCACCTCTTCTCGACTGTCTAGATTTGATGTTGTCTTAAAGTTGCATTGCCCGTGTTTCGGTGAAAGGATTACAAACAATTAATTTACACAAGCGAACGAATTTAGAAAGCTTACGTGTCTCTGTAACGAAAAATATCAAAAACTTAAATTTCCGACGTCGGGAATTGGAGATACAAGCTTTTTTCTTGAAACGTGCTTCACATGTTGTACATGTGCGCGTACGCTCATATGTACATAGTATGTGTACAATGTACACATGTACGCGCACATGTACATTTACGTCATAACCCTGTCGATTAATTGACCTGCCAGCCTTTTAATCATTTCTTGTTTTTAATCGACTGGCATTAATCCTTGACGGATTTTTACGTTCTTGGTACCAAATGAAAGCTGATAACTTGTTCTATTCTACAAAAATACCTATTTAACTTTAAAAAACAAATTTGACGCCCAAATCGGCCCAAACACGGGCAGTGCAACTTTAATCACAGGATTTTTAATATATTTACTACATTGTATGTCCACCAGAAGCGTGACAACTGCCATAATGAGAAGAGAGAAATAAATGTTGGAAATTGAATTGAAAAAAAACATTTATGACGTAATAAATGCTCATACGCGGTGCATGTTCGTTTATTGTAATTAGCCCTTTGCACGTTTCACGTGAATAGCGGTCTGGTGTACTGACGTACTTCCTTTCACATGCACACTTAGTATCTACTTGACCAGACTAAGTTTGTGTTGCTATGTTGTATACGCGGTAGGTGTGAAGTACGGAATCAATACCGTGTTCACCGTATAGGAGAGAATGGCATAAAGTAATTATACTGTTTGCAAGGGAATGGCGTGCACCACGTTGCAATAAAAGCATAGTAGGCCCATGTGACTTTCTAAACTGCACCTCCATTTCACCTTCAAATGGAGGTGCAGCTTAATAAGTCACATACTATGTTTTTGATGCTACGTGGTGCGCGCAAATGCCTAGCAACCAACAGTCTGGATGACTTATGACATTCTCCAGTGGGTATACGGCCGTGCTCGTGATCGGAGGGTTATGGGTTCGAGCCCCACTTGTGCCAACGTGTTTGTGTCCGTGGGTAAAACACTTGATCTCAATTGCCTCGTTAGCCCAAGCGATATTTGGGGAGCTGTTGGGGGGAATGCCACAATCTAACTGATGATAGGATTGTGCGCCTTGGCCATAGGTAGCCACCCAGTTGAAGATAAATGGTTCTGGTGATTTTTTTGATCACGGTAGCGATAATGTTAATGGCAACAGCGCCAGGAGTACCCTAGGTTAGACATTTGCGCTGTACAAGTGTCCACCATTACATTATTCTATCCTATCGTGGACACGGTTGTGAATCTGTATACTTCACACCTGCCGAGTGCACCACATAGCAATAAATATTTAGTCTGGTCATCTGTATATCAAGTGTACAAGTGAATGAAGATACGTCAGTAAAACAGACGCTATTCGTATGCATCACTCAAAATCCTAATTATAGTCCCGTATACTGTCCTTTGTCACGAAAAGTCGTGAGCATGAATGGGTGTGTCTTACCACGGTTAAGAATGTAATTGGTATTCGTGATCGTGTGTAGTATTTACAAGTCACGACTAGTCGACTGTAAATCCCCTCACTGTGTTTTTTGCCACGATTTTCCCAAAATGTTGTTAGATTACTTGAGAGCATAGACACTAGCTACAGTTGAAGTCAGAAGTATAAATACATGTACATCACTACCGTCATAACCCAAAATAGTAAACAGGACTACCCGGGCCATTGCAAGATGTACTAGCTGTTTTAAGTACTGCATGCACATGAGGAATTCCACAAAATCAAGAATTTAGTAAAAATGACTCTACAGTTACAAAAATGGTGTAAGCACACCTGTTTTAACACTTGGTTGCATACAGTTGACTTAAACTGTATGTACTCTCATCATGTACTCCCAACAAAGTTTACCAAATCGTGGGAAATACTTAACAAACGGCGAGGTTTCGGTTGCACACGGTTAGGCAAAACGACGTCTTTTAGTGAATTTTGCGTAATCGGTATGTGTGTCTTTGTGGCATTTACACAAATATCTCAAGTGTAGTTTTGTTGTCAGTATTGATAGCAACGCCTCTACACCTTAGTGAAACACAGACAGCGAAAGGTAAATATTTTTTGGGGTTGGCTAATCGTAGTCGTAATCACTATACCGCACACGCCGAAACCTCTCATATCGCACAGTGGGGTAGCTAGTTTGGCGAAAACTACTCAGTGTGTAAAAATAGTATCTGTCAGACATGTTTTGTCAGTTTTTCGAGGAAAATGGCCGTATCATTCCTATTATTAATACACGTATTGCATTTGAGCGCACATTCCATATGAATATGTTTTATTAAGTCTTCCACCTAAACATCGAGATACATAGGTGGGTGGCGCCATTGGCAGCCAACGGCCAGGCCACAGACAGGGGAATCCCCTTACTCTTTACGAAAAAGTGCTCCGGGATCTTTTAAGTGCATTATACAACACACCGGACCAACGGATTTACATCCCTTCCGAAGGGTGGAGCAATTGTGGTTAAGTGCCATGCTCAGGGGCACAGGTACCACGGCCAGGGTACTTACTATCACCCTGCTTAACGTGCAGACGCCCTATACCAGTGAGCTATGAAGCCAACTGGTGGTTTTAAAACATGGTAGTTGTTCCTCACTGATTGGGATTCGCTATCATGCACGTGAGCTTAGCAAGCCCTACAGAGGGATAAACACTTCAATAAGATAACCACCGCTCCCAGAGATCACTTAAGATACGACCCAATCCCATGCCCGGCTTGCCCCAATAAAAGTATTTGACTAGTTGATTTTTTTCCACAAATAAGTTTTACTCTTATTTCTAATTACAGCACTTATCGTGAAACTATATAGACACACGTTTGTAGATTTCCACATTCCTTGGAGAATTTGCGACGAGAGCGGTTTACAATTCGCAATGGCGGACTATTTGCGTCTCCTACGTCCGCAATGCGCCGTAAGCACATATGCAAATCGGACCGCGCTGTGTTTCTCGCGCTGTATTCGCGGTTAGGTTTTCTCCTAACTGCGCGCCATTTCGGACCCTGTCATTCAGGAAATAAACAGTGTGACGCATCTCATAGCGCTATGCTCTCATCTGCCTGCGAGGCATGTTGTGTCGAGGACCCGCCCGGCAACAATTTACGAGCCGCGGTTTTTTGTTCTGTGTGGTTCTCTTATGCCACGAGGTGTGTACTTAGAACACTCAGAACAACACACAGTGGGCAATATCCGCATGTGTTTTGATACATGTGCTACTATACGTGTAAAAAAAAGTCCTACTTTTGATTTTAAATAACTTTGTCATTCAGATCATGTAAACAAGGCCTGGCAAATTTTATTGAGTGAGTTGCATCAGTACTGTTTTGTCACAGAGAGTGAGATTTAAAATCCATACGAAAAAACCCTAAATTTCACAATTTTTCATTTTTGACTTGTCCATTGTCAAGGAAATTGTCTATGTCTGAGACATTTGGTGCAAGATATGAGACCGAGTGACTCCCCCTCCCCCCCCCCCATCCATTGTTCCCCTATTGTGTGTAAAACATCCAAGGAATTTCCTCTCAGGTTTTAGGGGGAGTAGTACGTGAACAAAAGGGAAGTGTGTGTTGAGGTATAGGGGCGGTAGGGGGAGTCACTGTCTCAAATGTGGCAGCATGTAGTCTGAGGTCCTTTGGCACCTCTTGATGTAGCCTTGCGCGAAATGATCGAGATGGTTTGCAATAACATCAGGGGTGATCCTGCATTTCTTCAGAAGCTTTTGGCTGCAGCACGCACATTCCACCACCGTCTCCAGCGATGTACTGACATTGAAGGAGGCCAAGTCGAAAGTGGCGAATTTTGAAATGGACTTTTTTCCTTTTAAATCTCATCCTCTTGGACAAAGCTGATAAAAACTCAATTAAATTTGTCAGGTCTCGTTTAAATTTTGGTTTTTAAGATCAAAAGTGTGACATATTTTATTTTATTTTTTTGACACGTTACATGTAGGCCCCATATTCAAATTTCAATGTGTCTTTTCTAAGATGAAACTTTTTACGTATTCCTGGAACACGGGCATACATAAACTCCTCAAAAACAGATAGTAATTTAAGTTTGACTGTCAATTTTTCTCTTGTTATACCAAGTCACTTTCCTAGAATGTGGTATAATTGGAAAGCCCTGTTATTCCTCTTTACAATGATGTGTCATTTGTTATGATGGGATGTGCAGCACAGCTGAATATAAGGAGTGGGTGTAAAGTAAAATGTCACAACATTCTCTGCTATTGTCATACAGTGCATTCCCCCTTTGCCTGGGGGATGGGAATGTGTCCATATACACTTTTTGACAATAGCGATGCATTTTGCGACATTCCACTTTACACCCGCCCCCGTATTCAGCTGTGCTCCACATCTGCCAATTGCTTAATCATAACAAATGACACATCATTGTAAAGAGAAATAACAGGGCTTTCCAATTCATAGAAATTGTCAGTCAAACTTGAGTTTCCGAACCTTTTTGAGGAGTTTATATCTAGAAAAGGCGTTGGTAAACAATCCTACAGAGATTTTAGCTACATACCGGTAGGCTAGATGCATAAATGCTGCATGCACAAAATGTGATCTGGGCACGCTTCTTAAAATTATGTGACGATAGATCCACTGTGCCTACTCGTGCATGACGCACAGTGACAATGTGACTGCCCTCTGTCATGGCCGCCCTTCGCTCATTCCCAGCGGGCCTTACAGGGCGCTGGGACAGGCTAATGTGCCTGCACAGATTTCTGTGACGGAAACACGTGACGCAAAGGTCACATATGCATCCCCGCGGAGCATTGTGGGTTGCTTGCTTCCAGACGAATGATTAATAAATAGTATGTTAACGCTTATACATGTATATCCATTGCAAAAATCAAATTTATGAATAAAATGAGTGTACTTTGTGCGAGGCCTACCTTGTCTGCTGGAAAATTGTATTTACGTCTGTTTACAAGAAAAAGACGTGACCTCGTAGTCACGTGTCGTATAAAATGTTGGCCATTGAGGGCGCCAACAAATTAGCCTGTCCCAGCGCCCTGTAAGGCCATATGCAGCACGATATGTGGCAAACAGACTGCCCCCTACCATTGTTCCCCTATTGTGTCTCCAAGGAATTCCTTTCAGTTTTTAGGGGGGATTGGTGCGTTAACAAAAGGGAAGAGTGTGTTGAGGTATAGGGGCGTTATGGGGGAGTCCCTCTGCCACATATCGTGCTGGGTATATGTAAGGCGCGCTGGGAATGAGCGAATGGCCGCCCGTGTATATATATCGCTGCGGTAAATTATCTGTTTTTCCTTTTCGTTTCAACCTTTTAAAGATGCTTTGACAGAGATAACAAATAGACAGCCGAAGTGTGACGTGCGTTGCCATGGCAATTGGATCTAAACTATCATGGCCGTCGGGAAAAGTACAATTGGAAAAGCACTGGGACACGGTTGAGTGATTTTTAGTTTAGATCCAATTGCCTAGGCAACCAACAAAAGGTGACGTATTCACTTCGGCAGTCTATTGCCTCGCCTTTAAGGTGAACTCCAAATAAAGGCTCTGAACTGTATATGAACTCTCTTTGCCGTCAAACACTTCATATTTCATTTCGACGCGATGTTGGCATGTCTGCTTGAGATAAACATGCAACAGCCCGATAATGCTGCTTTTACTATCTTTGCTTTTTTTTATGTGCACATGAAATAGTCGTTGAAATTATAATGTGCATTACATTAAAGTCCAATTACATCATCTGCAGCAGGGGGCAGCGTAAGAAAACATTCTTGATATCAGGTACGCGGTTTGTGTCATTTTAGACTTATTTCAAGTCTGATATTGCGTATCACCAATTACGTACAAGGTAAACTTCTCATAAATTTAAAAAGTATGCACGATCTCAGACTTGAAATAAGTCTAAAATTGTACAATCTGCCCCCCGTACCTGATATCAAAAAAATTGTCTAACGCTGTCCCTGTAGTCGTCAACAGTGACCCAAAATTTTACTTTGACAAGAACATTTGACAAGGAAAATCCGACTAAACGTGTTGATAGCAATGGTAGGAAACACCGTGTTCATGATTTTTCCCGTGTAAAATGGTATACCTTTGTGGAAGAACAAAAGAATAATGTTGATAAACTGCATTGTCGAGATTTCAGCCCCATAGATGAAGTAATACTTCAGAAAACCGGAAAACTCTATGCATGGATTTTGTGTTGAATGAATGGTAAACAATAATTTTATTGTCTGCATTTTTTTTTTTTTAAAGCACCTTCA
Organism: Henricia sp. BOLD:AAB3569; assembly: GCA_037783545.1. Taxonomy (NCBI): domain Eukaryota; kingdom Metazoa; phylum Echinodermata; class Asteroidea; order Spinulosida; family Echinasteridae; genus Henricia; species Henricia sp. BOLD:AAB3569. The sequence continues at coordinate 1,013,016 of JBBELK010000715.1, forward strand.
GTTGACAATTTCTCCCACAAACGTACCATTTTACACGGGAAAAAAATTATGTGGTGTTTGTTATCATTGCAATCAACACTTTTAGTCGGGTTTTTATTTATTGTCAACTCGTGAAGTGTAACTACCAAGGACGTGCTGGGGCTTTATGGCAATATATGCCGTTGCGAAATTCGTTTGCCCGAAAACTGTAATGCATGTTACCTATTGCACGATGGATGAATTTTATCATTTTGAATAACTGACGTATTCGCTGGCAGAGTCGTGACGTCACATTGCGAGCGCTGGACCGTGGACCGTAACTATGGATACTGGTTCACGCTCACGCTTTATACATCCGTTGTGTTTGCGCACAGTGTATTTTACTATTATTCTTTTAAAAGAAAATATTACAATATCAGGACCATAATGACTTGTTGCTCATACCTACTCTCGTAGCGATACGCTACCATACCACCTTATTGTGTGATGTTTGTAACAGAAAACTCAACTGACAGAAAATGTTCCCTTTGTGGCTCCTGTGCAAAACAAATGGAGAAACGCGTTGCCCTGCAAGTAGCGTTAACCGTTGTCAAAGAAATGAACGCGTCCGCGCGGAAATTGACGTCACGCGCGCTCTGGCAGCGAGTGCGTTCAGACGGTTGTTGTTAACTTGTACGTAAGTCGTTGGTAGTAGGCACTCGTGAGTAAGCTCGTAATTAGTGACCGTATAGACGCACTTACTTACAAGTTACCAACGACGATTTACCTACAAGAAATCGTATGAGTAGCGCGCTACTTACGAGCTCGCACCATTGGTATATGAGCCGTGTGCATGCTTGCACGTCGTTGTTAAAGCACCGTGTGGACACGCGTCGTTGTTAGTGGGACTGTCGTTGTTAACTTTACCTTCGAAGGTAGTGCCCGTCTGAACATGCCTAATGTTTATTTTCAACGCGCACACACGTACACGCAGACACTTCCTTTCTATTTTTACTACATTCGACCATTTAACGCGATCACCCATAAAAAATATCACACCACACGCGATAACAAAATGTGTTTTACTACTAACATACACAAGGTGCAAGGGTTATGTTAATTATGTATAATACTCCCGGGAGCTTTCATTAATTACACAACGCGCGGTCCGTATAATGACTTTATTTCGTTGTTAAATATATATCCCAAGGCCTTAGGTGTTTTTTTTTTTTTTTTGCCGTCGTGTTGCCAATAAGTGACGTCATCAATCGATGAGCGAATATCGATATTTGGGGACGGTTAACCGTACGTTATTGAATGGGAGGAAGTTTAGTGTATACACACGCGACGCTTGTTTAATTTTTACGAATGGCGTTCGAACAACGTGTTTTAAAGGAGCGTGTTCAGATCACATTTTTGAACTCCCCCATTTTTTCATGGGTGTTGAGATTTTGATACCATATCATTAATTATTGTCATATTTTTCTCCTGTGTGTTGGTCATTAATAAGCTGTTATAGAAATAAATTATTGTACATGTATGTACATGGTGTGTCACGCACGTAATGCCTTTTTGCGTCAACTGAAGAGTTTCCCATGCGTACCCCCAACTTTGCTGATTTGTCACTTTGATACGTGTATCTGTCAACTGAAACAATAGTACTTTATAACATTGCCACTTCTCAAAAGGTATGGTGTACACTGGTTTAAAATCTGTAGATATATGGTTATTTGAAATTTTGACGCTCTGGTTGATGGACATTTCATATTATTTTGAAACATCCATTTGACTTTCTTTCTAAACATTCCCCCATGCATAAACAGGGAGTATACCACTGTGCCTCATAGCTCAGCTGGTAGAGCATCTGCCCGGTTAGTCAGAGGTCTCGGGGGAAAACCTGACGGAGCATTCCACTGTGCCTCATAGCTCAGCTGGTAGAGCATCTGCCCCGGTGTGTCAGAGGTCTCGGGGAAACCTAAAGGAGTATACCAACTGTGTCTTATAGCTCAGCTGGTAGAGCGTCTGCCCGGTTAGTCAGAGGTCTCGGGTTCGAATCCCGATATTAAAGCCCCTGACGATTTTTCTCTCATCCCAAGTTTGGTTGTTTCATTTCAATGGTGATTAGGCACCATACCAGATGTTGCGTATAGGTTCGAGATAATTAAGTTTATTCTATGACCTGAGAATCTTCCAATGTGTATAGATATCTATAGTGTATTGCATGTAATGTTTAAAGGCCTGTTGTATATTTGCAGATAAAACATTGTTTTTGTGTCAGATTCCCGCAACAGGAATGTTGGTAAAGTAGCCTGCAGAAATTTCAGCTGCATGTACAGTATAAATACATGTACACCAATACCATCATCACCCAAAATGGTATACAGGACTACCCGAACCATTGCAAGGTGTACAAGCTATGGTTTTTAAGTACTGCATGCACGTGAGGAATTCCACAAAATCAAGACTTTAGTAAAGAATGTTACGGAAATGGTGTAAGCACACCAGTTTTAACACTTGGTTGCATACAGTTGCATTTGTTGCGATTTCCATGCCTTGTAGAAATTTAGCCAAATGGATGCAGTAATATACTTCAAAAACCTAAAAAAAAAAAATGCATTTTTGTGTTTGTTGAATGAATGATAACAAAAAGTGTATGCAAACGATTTTTTAAAGCACCTTCAGTTGGCAATTTTCTCCACAGAGGTACCATTTTACACGTACAAAAAATCATGTGGTGTTTGTTACCATTGCTATCAACACTTTTAGTCAGGTTTTTCTTGTGAAGTCAAGATTTAATGCATAGGTGTTGTAAGCTCGGAAACATGCCATTTCTGACATGTTAGTTTATGATACTAAGGATAAAACTGATCGGTATTCTATCTGAGACGTTGTAAGCAATCAGCAGTTCCGATTGCAGACGACCAGACTATCATTGGTTGAAGGAGTGATGAGTGATGACGTCATCAAAAACGTAATAGTTGTTTTCGCGAAAACACGTTTGTTCTGTACAATTACTGTACTTTAGAAACGGACGGAGGTTTAATATTAGGTCTTTCGTAATTTTAACATTTTTAACATGGATTTTTAAAAAGATATTGTTTTAAAGCAGACAGTTGACAAAACTACCATGTTTTCAATTCACACCAAATAAATTATAATTTTTCCCCACTGCGTTTAGCGCAAAACATTTACGGTAACACACACGACCGTGTGCTATAAACACGCAACGGGGCAAACCTTGTTTGCATGTTGCGCGGGCTTTAGTTAATATTTCACGGCCACAGGAAACGCAAAATGTCACCGCCTTACAAAAAAAATTTCAAACACTTACCAATAGTCGTAATAACGGTCATACAAAAGAAAAAAGACCCCGTAAATTTCCATTGCACTCCGGCTCTGTGCGGCACATATTTAATCATGGTTAGGCGTAGTTTCTCCAAATCATCGTTAGAGACGTTGTACCGTGCCTTAATCGTGTCGGTTATATTTTCCAGCTGTAATTTTTCGGCCTCTTCGTATTGTGACTCCAACACGTCGAAAACGGCAGCTCCTGCCAGAAGGTACAGAAAAGTCGACACCAGAAGGACTAGTGTCCTAACGTTTTGGCGCTTCATATCCTTTTAGTTTTACGGCAGGCGATCGGGCACTCATAATAATATCAACAGTAGAGAGATGTTATTTCCAAACATGGGCGCTCTGTTGTAAATTCTTGTGTGGTATGTCGCCGTACGCGTACGGGCGATCTGTGCACACGCTCACGCTTTCTGTGTGTTCTCGCGTTGTTATTCCGCCGTACATTTGTCCAGCCATATACACTGCTCCAGGACTACTGTGTTGATATTCAGCCAAGCTATATTGCATTTGAAGCTCTGTGTGTGGCTCACTTTCATTGTGTGGACGAGCGAGCGAGGATGCGGGTCGGATTCAAGCCAGCGCCGTTTATGTCAGATGTGGCGCAAACGTATTGAGCTCCGCTACGGCCCTGTGTCTCCGGCATGCGTCGCGCGCGACGCTAAGGTCATTCATGCGACGGCTGTTCCGTGTATTGTTTTAACTTCAGAGATACAGTCGTAATAGGTAAACCTGGAATTATGTAATAAGGGCATCATCTAAAGTAATGTTGATATAACTAGCATGCAAACATTTCAGAAACATAGCTGCATCAATGCTTTAGAAAGCTTTTAAAAATACATCATTTGCAGTAACCCAAAATTGTACTTCACGAGTTGACAAAAAAAGTCCGACTAAAAGTGTTGATAGCAATGGTAACAAACACCACATTATTTTTTCGTGTAAAACGGTACCTTTGGAGAAATTATCAAGTGCTTTAAAAAAATACCATTCGTTCAACACACACGCATAAAAAAATCATGAATTTTAAAGGTTTTCTGAAGTAGTATTACTGCCGGATCAACGTGGCTGAAATGTCTACAAGGCAGTTGACGAACGCACCATCTGGTATGGTGCCTAATCACCATTGAAATGAATCAACCAAACTTGGGATTCGAAATAAATCGTAAATTCGAACCCGAGACCTCTGACTCACCGGGCAGATGCTCTACCAGCTGAGCTACAAGGCACAGTTGATACAGTTGTAATGCTGTTGTATCATTAGGAAACCAGAATGGTAATTAGAAAAAAATATGACAAATGATATGGTATCAAAATCTCAACACCCATGGAAAAAGACTGTAGGGTCAAAAATTACAAAAGAAATTTTCAAATTTTGATTTAACTGAAAATATAATTGTTTTTTTGTTCCTTTATAGAAAACCAGCCTCAGTTGTTAATTTCTTACAAAAACTACAATCTTTGACAGAAATAAATTCATGTAGTGTTTGTTACCATTGCTATCAACACTTTGAGTAAATTGTTTTTGTTTTTTGTTTTTTTGTCAACACAGGAAGTACAATTTTGGGTCATTGCAAATGATGGGCATTTAAATACTCTATAGCGCTTTTAAATAATGTCACTTTATTCCAAAATCAACTTTTCAATTCTTTACTTAAATGACATTTTCCCCCCATGTTTTATAGGAAGTGCATGGCTCTAAATAAGACCACCCTTTAAAATGAACACATTTCTATACGCAGTCATATCTGAAAATTATCCTTACAAAATTTCAGCCATCATTTAATAATATTAATAATGAAATCTTATATAGCGCACATATCTATCCTGCGGGATACTCATGCGCTTTACAATATCATTACCCTGGTCATTGGGGAGTATGCAGCCCTGGCAACCCGACACAAGCACCCAAAGGCTGCCACCCTTGCTCCTGGGTGGAGAGAGGCAACTCATGGCAAAGTGCCTTGTCCAAGGGCACACGCACCATGGTCGCGGCCGGGAATCGAACCCACGACCGTGGAATTAGACACGCTCTTAAGTTCAATGCAACAAACTCGGCCATATGGTACTCCACAAACACTTTTCTGCTTTAACTCACAATTCCCAAAGTTTAAAGGGCCTATGACATGCTAAACAACTTTGTGCCTAATCTTTGCTTCATAATGATGGATTACTTGTTCAGCAAGACATGCTATTGTTCGTTTGGATGTAAAATCAATAAAAGTAGCCTTTTTCAACTTTGAAGATTTCATTGCAATAAATCACAGACAGAGGGCGCTGTTTTGAGTGCATCACATAAGGAAGACAGAAGGGAAAAGTTAAGAAAAAACGTAAGACTTTAAGTTGGACTTGTGGCAAATTGCTGCAGTTTCTACCCCCAGTTTTGTCATGGCTTACAGCACGCAACATGTAAAACAAACTCAAACAGCCATGGATTACAAAAGTTTCAGGAAAATTGAGAAAAAAAAGTGGAATCTTTTGTGCACAGTTGAATGTGATTTTCCTGTGTTTGCCTCTTGTGACATCGTGACCTTGGTCATGAATATGCATATTTGCATTAGCATACAAACTAAAAACCTTTGTTTTAACCCCCAAAGCAAGCTCCAAATAGGATTTTTATGACTTTAACTGAGTAGAGTGGTTTTAAAGCATTCATTTATAACAATCCTAAATAAGGGCCCTTTAAGCCCACGAAAGAAGCTTTATGTTAATAACTATTTCTTTAATTACCGTATAAAATCAGATTCCGAGTCCCCAAACCGTTCCCGGATTATTTGAGGGTTGTAAAAACGATTAGCAGGAACGTGTTTCTGGTCATATTTTCAAAAACAGTCCCTCGCTAACAGCAAACACTTGGTGGCGCTATACAGCATTAACGTGACGTCCACTTATTATTCATGGCGGTGGACCAAAAGCAGAAACATGTTTCTGGCCATGTTTGCCAAAACAGTTCTTTGCTAACAGCAAACACTTGGTGGCGCTAGACAGCATTAACGCAACGCCCTTCAGTTGCATGGAGGGGTATATTTGCATGGGTACGGTTTGCAAACTGAGCAAACTAACGAACGTATAGTACATTATATTACATTGTTGTTTTATTTTAATGGTCGTAAAGGCCCGTCTACACCATGATATTTTTGTCTGACAGACATAACAGGCTTTTTTGTTTGATGTTGTTTGACTTTGTCTGAAGACTTCGTCGACACTATCAGACAAGTCTGATGATGTTTGATGATTTTGTTCAGTCATGTGTCTGACAGTGTCTGATGGTGTCTGATGGTGTCTGAAGCGCAGTCCACACTATGAGATTTTTGTATGACGGACACAACAGACAAAAGTCTGCCGTGTCTGTCAGACAAAAATCTGATAGTGTAGACGGGCCTTAAAGGAACACACCGGCTTTGTTGGGCTATTTTGGGCTCGAAATAGACCCATACATTATTCTGAAGCGCTTTCCAGAGTAAATTAGCTATATCCTGAAAAGACGCCGTCAAATTTGGCCGTTTCTGAGCATTTTTCAAAAATTCAAGGTCACGTGACTTTTCGGAACCAGAATTTCGTTCCGAAAAGTCACGTGGTCTTGTGAGTTAGTTGTATTTCCAGCCGTATGAAAATTTATTACTGCAGAACTGCACCAAATTCAACTCTGATTTTCCCCCAATATTTATAAGTAATTGACAAAAGACAGACTATTTATACAGGTATGAAACAAAGTTAAACATAACTATGAAAATTCGAACATAAATGTTTGTTTCGAGAGTCCGGAGAACGGGAGCGAGCGCGTGCTACGGCAGGCTACCGTGGAGTGTAGGATATTTGCCCCGCGCAGCACGGCAAATAGCCTGAGTGCACACACCGTACCGCCGGGTGTGTTGCTCCGGTGTACGCTCGTGAAGAAAAAACATGATGCCAACTCTTCAAAAGAAAACGGAAATTCCTATTCGGTCGTCCGGGCTGTCCAGTGAAATCGTGAGCAGAAGATTGGAGATATCCTGAGTAGGAGAAGAGCGAATCGTTTGTGACAAAGTCGTGAGGCTCGCGCGTAGTTGCAACGGCTGGTAAAGCGTATAACCCGTCTTTTGACCGTTTTTGTTAATTTTGCACTTCTTTAGTAAATTACGGGATATTTTGATGATCTTTTTTTCACAACGACCATCAAAAAAGTATTGTCAATGCTGCTACATCACTAAATCATGTAAACAGTAGGCCGGTGTGTACCTTTAAGCCACCACACTAAGTATCGCGTTCGTAAGAGGTACAAATTGGTTAGAACTTTTTGTCACGTGCACACAGTACCGACATTATAATATAGTACATTCCCATCTGTCTTTTTCTTTGCCAGTTTGCCCCAAAGACTCTGGGCAAGGGGCTACAAGAAGAAATCGAAAGATGAAAATAACTTAAGAAGATATTGATTTCCGCGAGTGTCGCAAATCCCCTGAGTCAATTTGTGCGGATTTTAATGCAGGCCTAAACTTCCCCTGAAATAGTTTTGTCTAAAGTGCTGTAGTTTTTGAGAAATGAGTAAAACAGTTATTTTTCGTCTCATGAGACGAAAATTCACTTCGCCCCAAAACCATTTCGCCCATACCACTTCGCCCTGAACCACTTCGCCCTGAACCACTTCGCCCCAAAAGCCACCTTGACCTTAAACCAATTTCTCCTTACACCACTTCGTCCGAAGGCCACTCTTCCGCAAAATACTTCGTTCACAGGCTGTGGTTCACGGCGAAGTTGTTCGGGCGAAATGGTTTTGGGGCGAAGTGATTGTAAAGCCTTTCTAGACTGTTTTCTCAAAAGTTAGACGAAGTACGAAGCTGGTTTTTGCTCAGTTTGTTTTAATCATGCATATTATTCAACCACACAGGGAGATAAAACCATTTGCAATGGTTTACCAATCATGTGTTCTGCCTTTAAATCAATGCATGAAACGGTCGTCGGGTGCAGAACTCATTAAAATCAGTGAATGGCCATTACTAACACGTGGTGTCGGCGGGATGTTGTGGGCAGGCGTTAACTCCCACACTTTACAGGAAATTGTAACACTTGATCGACTGTCAATTGCTACCAACAGATAACCATTTAAATTGCCCGATCGGGGGGGGGGGGGGGGGGGGGGGGGGTGTCTGTCGTGTCTGTCGTGGTGCACCTGCGCCGAGTACCATGCACATGGGAGTTCTTTGATATTAAATTAAAGGATTGTGACCAGATCAAATGTTTGACGCCCCAATTTTTCCCATGGGTGTTGAGATTTTGATTCCATATCATTTGTCATATTTTTCTCATTGCCATTCTGAAATTTTGCGTTCCCAATCCGTATATATTTTCAAGGATATCGTAAAAAAACCACCGATGTTTTGTAAACTAATTTATCTGGTTCCATAAAGCAGTGCAGTGATTACACCCATCTTTTTGCTTCCACATCCAAATCGGAGATTGCAAATTACCCGTTTTCTTCCCATGGATAGTATTTTGGGGAGGTATTTTATAGGATTGTTAGGTTAGAACGAAATCCGTTTCCTTTAAAGGCACAGGCCAGTCACCAATGTGCGCGCGCCAAATTCGCGCATTGCTGACGAGCCTGTACTTTTAATGAACGTGTTCAAGTTTTGACAACTATAAACAGTGACGCGTTGGGCTGTCGCAAAATTGAAAAGGGCCATTGTAGCATTTTGAAAAATAATGTTGGTAAATTATCCCACAAAAAGGGATTTCAGCTACATAGATGCAGCAATATTTCAAAAACCCTTCAAGACGGATTTATAGTACATGATTGGAAAACATTTAAAAACCAGAAACAACAGCATTACATAACTAAAGAATAATGTTTATAAACTGCCTTGTAGAAATTTCAGCCACATAATATGCAGTAATACTTCAGAAAACCTTAAAGATAGTATACATGATTGGTAAACTGTTACAAATAGTTTTATCCCCTTGTGTGATTGAAGATATGCATTATTAAAACCAACCTGAGCAAAAACCAGCTCCGTACTTTGTCTAACTTTTGAGAAAACAGTCAAAAAACTTCGCCCTGAACCATTTCGCCCTGAACCACGGCCTGTGCACGAAGTGGTTGTGGGGCGAAGTGGCATTTGGGCGATGTAGTGTTTTGACGAGGTAATTTGGGGCGAAATGGCACTTGGGCGAAATGCTTTTGGGGCGAATTTAATGTTCGTCTCATGAGACGAAAACTAATTCTGCCACAAATGTACCATTTTACACGGGGGAAATCATGTGGTGTTTGTTACGATTGCTATATTCAGTGTCAACACTTTTAGTGGGGTTTTTCTTGTCAAATCATAAGTAATTTTGCAAGCTAGTGATTAAATATGTGCCCGACTACTTATGCGTTCCAAGCCTCGTCTTCAGGTCGAGGCTTGGAACGGATACGTAATTGGCACCTGTCCAATCAGCAGCTTGCATTCTACAGAACAGTACGCATGGGCGATTCCACGCCGGAATCAAGTAGAATCGATTCCACTTGAGGAATCGGAATCGCGATTCCAAATTATTGAGGAATCGATTCGCAGTAGAAATCGATCCCCTTTCATTTATATTCCATTCCCAGTGCTTGCCGATTCCAGAAATTACTTGGCAATTTCCAAGGCAAAACGCCAACTTTTTGATCATTTCCAGAACAGCAGCCAATTTCGCGAAAAATTGCGTAGCTTGCGCAACTTTTGAAAATGGCATAAGCCTCATAGGCTTGCATGTAATTATCACAGGAATGTTGCGCAGCTTACGCAATAAAAAGTTGCGCAAGCGGGCTTACGTAGTGCGTAAAGATTCGTGAAATCGGCTGCTGATTCGGGGACACGGATTGAACCGTTCAAACGAATGAATAGGGTCTATTGTAGCATTCGGGTCTCGTTTTTGCCGTTCGGTGCGGAGGGGAGTTACACACTGTGGCTGCGTTCGGGCGTGCAGTTCTCGCCACTCCGGAGTAATGCGTGCGCATTGCACTCGGGTCACATTACGCGAACGGCAAGTCCGTAGACCGCATGCGCGAATGGACATCAGTCAAGATGGCTGTCTCTTACCATGACTACACAAAACGCCGTTCCACTGCTCACAAGAAATTGAAGAAAATACAGACTGTAAGTCGTGAGAACCTTTGATACCGTGTAAAACAAACCTTAGTGAGTTGTTGTTTCAGTTATCCAGTTGACACGTTTAGCAAATTCACCAAAAATCCAACCTATATATCCCGCCATCTTCGTACAAATCACATGGCACTCGTCAGGAGTAAGAGCACACTCCCCATTTGTTGGGGAGGGGAGAGAGCATACTCTCACTGACCCGGAGTGTCGTTAATCTTGCCGTTCGCGCGCGCAGGAGTATGCTCGTGTTAACACGAGTACACGCCCGAACGTAGCCAAAGTGTGAAGAACAGGGCTGCGTTCCACATACGCAAACGTTGCCAACGTTCGCTACTGGTTACAATGATTTTGTGCACTCGTCTATGGAAAGCCGGGTACCGGGAAATGGCCGAGAAATTTCAAGATGTAGGGAAAACGGGGCTCGGGATTCCTGCTTGCTCCGCAACCCGTGGCTGTCCGTACACTCTTCTTTGGTGTACTCCTGACTCGTGCGCATGCTCAGGCCTTTGGATGGTCGTTGACACACCCCAGTTTGGGACGGGAATTTGGTCAAAGTGTGGTCCAAACGTCGGCAAATTTCGAGGTCGAATGTACGGATTCAGGAAGTGGATCAATATTTTGTATACAGACATTCAAAGTTCAGTCATGTGTAACGGCAATATGTCACAGACCTTTTCGCTCACCCGTGGGGTAAGACAGGGTTGTCCCTAATCGCCCTTGCTCTATGTCCTTGCATTGGAACCCTTGGGGTGCGCGATGAGGTCAGACAAGACTATACGAGGGATTAAGTTGCCCGGGGGTGGGGAAGCTAAAGTTTATATGTATGCAGATGACACCACCCTGATTTTGTCAGATGAACGATCTATCCGTAATTGTTTTAACCTGATTGGGAGATACGAGCGGGCCTCTGGTGCTAAGCTGAACCAACAGAAAACGAGTGGCGTCTTCCTCGGGAAATGGAGGGGGAAAACGTCGGGTCCGGTTGACATTGCTTGGGAAAGCTCGGCAAAAATTGTTGGGGTTTGGTTTGGATATGGGAATAATGCGAAGAAAATGTGGCAAATGAAAATAGACGAGCTACAAACTGCTATTGAATCGTGGAAAAATCGTAACATTTCTATGAAAGGGAAAGTGACCGTGATTAACACGTACATCCTGTCAAAGATTTGGTACCTTGCAGAAATTGTTCCGCCTCCCAAAGATATGGTCAAACAGATTAATCGACTTATTTTTCGTTTTCTTTGGGGGCAAAATATAGAATTTGTCAAGCGGAAAACGATGTGTCTCCCTCCTTCCCGAGGAGGGTTGGGGGTAATTGATATAGAAACCAGAGTGTCGGCCATACAATGTGCACACGCCAGTGACATCACTTCGGAAAAGCCTGGCAAGTGGCGCGTTCTGGCGCGCTACTGGTGTGGTCTGTCATTGCGGGACATTGAACCCAGTCTAATGAGTTTCATGGTACCGCATTGTGACACCAAGCACCCCTTTTATTGTTTGGTTTTGCAAAACTTCTGGAAATACAAATCAATTGTCACTTCTAAAATTTAGCAGTGGAAATGGTAATTGCCCTCTGTGTTGTCGGTCACTAGAAACACCAAAACACATTTTTACAGAGTGCCTTGTTGTAAAACCAGCTGCCATTTGGCTTGGTAATTACCTGGGTCGTATGAACAGGGTCAAACCATGTGTACCTAGTGTAGATGTTTTAGTGTTCTCTCTTTTTGGAGTAGCTAATTCTAGACCAGTTGAGCAGAAAATGGTTGAAACTGTTACACAATTCAAGCTAGTTATTTGGAAAAAGCGAAATGAAGCAAAATTTGACGAGAAACGCTTTTCCCCCCAACAAATAGTTGAACAACTAAAAGCACAATTCCGGTAAATATAATGTAGAACCTTTTCTTGGAGTCATTGTTGTAAAGAACCACTTTCAGTTAATTTGTATCAAACGGCTTGAGTTGAAATTTCCTTGTTTACTCTCAGAAGTATTTTGGATGACTGTCAATGATGCATTGTAAAATGTTTTATTTTTAAATGTGTAAATTTTGTATGGGTTATTTGGAAAAATAAACCATTTTATAAAACGGGACGGGATTTTGGTCAAAGTGTGGTCCAAACGTCGGCAAATTTGGAGGTCGAAACATTTTCCGACGAACTTCAAATTTTGCATGCTCCAAACACTCTATATTGCGCACTTGTCCTAAAAAATTGACAGACTTTCGCCGGGAAATGGCAGAGAAATTTCAGAGTTTAGGGAAAACTGGGTTGGGGCTTCCTGACTGCTCCCGCTACCCGTGGCTGTCTGTACACACCTCTTTGGTGTACTCCTGACTCGTGCGCATGCTCAGTCCTTCGGACTGTCGTTGACACGGCCCAGTTTGGGACGGGATTTTTGTCAAAGTGTGGTCCAAACGTCGGCAAATTTGGAGGTCGAAAAAATTTCCGACGAACTTCAAATTTTGCATGCTCCAAACACTCTATATTTCGCACTTGTCCTAAAAAATTGACAGACTTTCGCCGGGAAATGGCAGAGAAATTTCAGAGTTTAGGGAAAACTGGGTTGGGGCTTCCTGACTGCTCCCGCTACCCGTGGCTGTCTGTACACACCTCTTTGGTGTACTCCTGACTCGTGCGCATGCTCAGTCCTTCGGACTGTCGTTGACACGGCCCAGTTTGAGACGGGATTTTGGTCAAAGTGTGGTCCAAACGTCGGCAAATTTGGAGGTCGAACAATTTTCCGACAAACTTCAAATTTTGCATGCTCCAAACACTCTATATTGCGCACTAGTCCTAAAAAATTGACAGACTTTCGCCGGGAAATGGCAGAGAAATTTCAGAGTTTAGGGAAAACTGGGTTGGGGCTTCCTGACTGCTCCCGCTACCCGTGGCTGTCTGTACACACCTCTTTGGTGTACTCCTGACTCGTGCGCATGCTCAGTCCTTCGGACTGTCGTTGACACGGCCCAGTTTGGGACGGGATTTTGGTCAAAGTGTGGTCCAAACGTCGGCAAATTTGGAGGTCGAAAAATTTTCCGACGAACTTCAAATGTTGCATGCTCCAAACACTCTATATTGCGCACTAGTCCTAAAAAATTGACAGACTTCCGCCGGGAAATGGCAGAGAAATTTCAGAGTTTAGGGAAAACTGAGTTGGGGCTTCCTGACTGCTCCCGCTACCCGTGGCTGTCTGTACACACCTCTTTGGTGTACTCCTGACTCGTGCGCATGCTCAGTCCTTCGGACTGTCGTTGACACGGCCCAGTTTGGGACGGGATTTTTGTCAAAGTGTGGTTCAAACGTCGGCAAATTTGGAGGCCGAAAAATTTTCCGACGAACTTCAAATTTTGCATGCTCCAAACACTCTATATTGCGCACTTGTCCTAAAAAATTGACAGACTTTCGCCGGGAAATGGCAGAGAAATTTCAGAGTTTAGGGAAAACTGGGTTGGGGCTTCCTGACTGCTCCCGCTACCCGTGGCTGTCTGTACACACCTCTTTGGTGTACTCCTGACTCGTGCGCATGCTCAGTCCTTCGGACTGTCGTTGACACGGCCCAGTTTGGGACGGGATTTTGGTCAAAGTGTGGTCCAAACGTCGGCAAATTTGGAGGTCGAAAAATTTTCCGACGAACTTCAAATTTTGCATGCTCCAAACACTCTATATTGCGCACTAGTCCTAAAAAATTGACAGACTTCCGCCGGGAAATGGCAGAGAAATTTCAGAGTTTAGGGAAAACTGAGTTGGGGCTTCCTGACTGCTCCCGCTACCCGTGGCTGTCTGTACACACCTCTTTGGTGTACTCCTGACTCGTGCGCATGCTCAGTCCTTCGGACTGTCGTTGACACGGCCCAGTTTGGGACGGGATTTTTGTCAAAGTGTGGTTCAAACGTCGGCAAATTTGGAGGCCGAAAAATTTTCCGACGAACTTCAAATTTTGCATGCTCCAAACACTCTATATTGCGCACTTGTCCTAAAAAATTGACAGACTTTCGCCGGGAAATGGCAGAGAAATTTCAGAGTTTAGGGAAAACTGGGTTGGGGCTTCCTGACTGCTCCCGCTACCCGTGGCTGTCTGTACACACCTCTTTGGTGTACTCCTGACTCGTGCGCATGCTCAGTCCTTCGGACTGTCGTTGACACGGCCCAGTTTGGGACGGGATTTTGGTCAAAGTGTGGTCCAAACGTCGGCAAATTTGGAGGTCGAAAGATTTTCCGACGAACTTCAAATTTTGCATGCTCCAAACACTCTATATTGCGCACTAGTCCTAAAAAATTGACAGACTTTCGCCGGGAAATGGCAGAGAAATTTCAGAGTTTAGGGAAAACTGGGTTGGGGCTTCCTGACTGCTCCCGCTACCCGTGGCTGTCTGTACACACCTCTTTGGTGTACTCCTGACTCGTGCGCATGCTCAGTCCTTCGGACTGTCGTTGACACGGCCCAGTTTGGGACGGGATTTTTGTCAAAGTGTGGTTCAAACGTCGGCAAATTTGGAGGCCGAAAAATTTTCCGACGAACTTCAAATTTTGCATGCTCCAAACACTCTATATTGCGCACTTGTCCTAAAAAATTGACAGACTTTCGCCGGGAAATGGCAGAGAAATTTCAGAGTTTAGGGAAAACTGGGTTGGGGCTTCCTGACTGCTCCCGCTACCCGTGGCTGTCTGTACACACCTCTTTGGTGTACTCCTGACTCGTGCGCATGCTCAGTCCTTCGGACTGTCGTTGACACGGCCCAGTTTGGGACGGGATTTTGGTCAAAGTGTGGTCCAAACGTCGGCAAATTTGGAGGTCGAAAAATTTTCCGACGAACTTCAAATTTTGCATGCTCCAAACACTCTATATTGCGCACTAGTCCTAAAAAATTGACAGACTTTCGCCGGGAAATGGCAGAGAAATTTCAGAGTTTAGGGAAAACTGGGTTGGGGCTTCCTGACTGCTCCCGCTACCCGTGGCTGTCTGTACACACCTCTTTGGTGTACTCCTGACTCGTGCGCATGCTCAGTCCTTCGGACTGTCGTTGACACGGCCCAGTTTGGGACGGGATTTTGGTCAAAGTGTGGTCCAAACGTCGGCAAATTTGGAGGTCGAAAAATTTTCCGACGAACTTCAAATTTTGCATGCTCCAAACACTCTATATTGCGCACTTGTCCTAAAAAATTGACAGACTTTCGCCGGGAAATGGCAGAGAAATTTCAGAGTTTAGGGAAAACTGGGTTGGGGCTTCCTGACTGCTCCCGCTACCCGTGGCTGTCTGTACACACCTCTTTGGTGTACTCCTGACTCGTGCGCATGCTCAGTCCTTCGGACTGTCGTTGACACGGCCCAGTTTGGGACGGGATTTTGGTCAAAGTGTGGTCCAAACGTCGGCAAATTTGGAGGTCGAACAATTTTCCGACAAACTTCAAATTTTGCATGCTCCAAACACTCTATATTGCGCACTTGTCCTAAAAAATTGACAGACTTTCGCCGGGAAATGGCAGAGAAATTTCAGAGTTTAGGGAAAACTGGGTTGGGGCTTCCTGACTGCTCCCGCTACCCGTGGCTGTCTGTACACACCTCTTTGGTGTACTCCTGACTCGTGCGCATGCTGAGTCCTTCGGACTGTCGTTGACACGACCCAGTTTGGGACGGGATTTTGGTCAAAGTGTGGTCCAAACGTCGGCAAATTTGGAGGTCGAAAAATTTTCCGACGAACTTCAAATGTTGCATGCTCCAAACACTCTATATTGCGCACTAGTCCTAAAAAATTGACAGACTTCCGCCGGGAAATGGCAGAGAAATGTCAGAGTTTAGGGAAAACTGAGTTGGGGCTTCCTGACTGCTCCCGCTACCCGTGGCTGTCTGTACACACCTCTTTGGTGTACTCCTGACTCGTGCGCATGCTCAGTCCTTCGGACTGTCGTTGACACGGCCCAGTTTGGGACGGGATTTTTGTCAAAGTGTGGTTCAAACGTCGGCAAATTTGGAGGTCGAAAAATTTTCCGACGAACTTCAAATTTTGCATGCTCCAAACACTCTATATTGCGCACTAGTCCTAAAAAATTGACAGACTTTCGCCGGGAAATGGCAGAGAAATTTCAGAGTTTAGGGAAAACTGGGTTGGGGCTTCCTGACTGCTCCCGCTACCCGTGGCTGTCTGTACACACCTCTTTGGTGTACTCCTGACTCGTGCGCATGCTCAGTCCTTCGGACTGTCGTTGACACGGCCCAGTTTGGGACGGGATTTTGTTCAAAGTGTGGTCCAAACGTCGGCAAATTTGGAGGTCGAAAAATTTTCCGACGAACTTCAAATGTTGCATGCTCCAAACACTCTATATTGCGCACTAGTCCTAAAAAATTGACAGACTTCCGCCGGGAAATGGCAGAGAAATTTCAGAGTTTAGGGAAAACTGAGTTGGGGCTTCCTGACTGCTCCCGCTACCCGTGGCTGTCTGTACACACCTCTTTGGTGTACTCCTGACTCGTGCGCATGCTCAGTCCTTCGGACTGTCGTTGACACGGCCCAGTTTGGGACGGGATTTTTGTCAAAGTGTGGTTCAAACGTCGGCAAATTTGGAGGCCGAAAAATTTTCCGACGAACTTCAAATTTTGCATGCTCCAAACACTCTATATTGCGCACTTGTCCTAAAAAATTGACAGACTTTCGCCGGGAAATGGCAGAGAAATTTCAGAGTTTAGGGAAAACTGGGTTGGGGCTTCCTGACTGCTCCCGCTACCCGTGGCTGTCTGTACACACCTCTTTGGTGTACTCCTGACTCGTGCGCATGCTCAGTCCTTCGGACTGTCGTTGACACGGCCCAGTTTGGGACGGGATTTTTGTCAAAGTGTGGTTCAAACGTCGGCAAATTTGGAGGCCGAAAAATTTTCCGACGAACTTCAAATTTTGCATGCTCCAAACACTCTATATTGCGCACTTGTCCTAAAAAATTGACAGACTTTCGCCGGGAAATGGCAGAGAAATTTCAGAGTTTAGGGAAAACTGGGTTGGGGCTTACTGACTGCTCCCGCTACCCGTGGCTGTCTGTACACACCTCTTTGGTGTACTCCTGACTCGTGCGCATTCTCAGTCCTTCGGACTGTCGTTGACACGGCCCAGTTTGGGACGGGATTTTGGTCAAAGTGTGGTCCAAACGTCGGCAAATTTGGAGGTCGAAAAATTTTTCGACGAACTTCAAATTTTGCATGCTCCAAACACTCTATATTGCGCACTAGTCCTAAAAAATTGACAGACTTTCGCCGGGAAATGGCAGAGAAATTTCAGAGTTTAGGGAAAACTGGGTTGGGGCTTCCTGACTGCTCCCGCTACCCGTGGCTGTCTGTACACACCTCTTTGGTGTACTCCTGACTCGTGCGCATGCTCAGTCCTTCGGACTGTCGTTGACACGGCCCAGTTTGGGACGGGATTTTGTTCAAAGTGTGGTCCAAACGTCGGCAAATTTGGAGGTCGAAAAATTTTCCGACGAACTTCAAATGTTGCATGCTCCAAACACTCTATATTGCGCACTAGTCCTAAAAAATTGACAGACTTCCGCCGGGAAATGGCAGAGAAATTTCAGAGTTTAGGGAAAACTGAGTTGGGGCTTCCTGACTGCTCCCGCTACCCGTGGCTGTCTGTACACACCTCTTTGGTGTACTCCTGACTCGTGCGCATGCTCAGTCCTTCGGACTGTCGTTGACACGGCCCAGTTTGGGACGGGATTTTTGTCAAAGTGTGGTTCAAACGTCGGCAAATTTGGAGGCCGAAAAATTTTCCGACGAACTTCAAATTTTGCATGCTCCAAACACTCTATATTGCGCACTTGTCCTAAAATAATTGACAGACTTTCGCCGGGAAATGGCAGAGAAATTTCAGAGTTTATGGAAAACTGGGTTGGGGCTTCCTGACTGCTCCCGCTACCCGTGGCTGTCTGTACACACCTCTTTGGTGTACTCCTGACTCGTGCGCATGCTCAGTCCTTCGGACTGTCGTTGACACGGCCCAGTTTGGGACGGGATTTTGGTCAAAGTGTGGTCCAAACGTCGGCAAATTTGGAGGTCGAAAAATTTTCCGACGAACTTCAAATTTTGCATGCTCCAAACACTCTATATTGCGCACTAGTCCTACAAAATTGACAGACTTCCGCCGGGAAATGGCAGAGAAATTTCAGAGTTTAGGGAAAACTGAGTTGGGGCTTCCTGACTGCTCCCGCTACCCGTGGCTGTCTGTACACACCTCTTTGGTGTACTCCTGACTCGTGCGCATGCTCAGTCCTTCGGACTGTCGTTGACACGGCCCAGTTTGGGACGGGATTTTTGTCAAAGTGTGGTTCAAACGTCGGCAAATTTGGAGGCCGAAAAATTTTCCGACGAACTTCAAATTTTGCATGCTCCAAACACTCTATATTGCGCACTTGTCCTAAAAAATTGACAGACTTTCGCCGGGAAATGGCAGAGAAATTTCAGAGTTTAGGGAAAACTGGGTTGGGGCTTCCTGACTGCTCCCGCTACCCGTGGCTGTCTGTACACACCTCTTTGGTGTACTCCTGACTCGTGCGCATGCTCAGTCCTTCGGACTGTCGTTGACACGGCCCAGTTTGGGACGGGATTTTGGTCAAAGTGTGGTCCAAACGTCGGCAAATTTGGAGGTCGAAAAATTTTCCGACGAACTTCAAATTTTGCATGCTCCAAACACTCTATATTGCGCACTAGTCCTAAAAAATTGACAGACTTTCGCAGGGAAATGGCAGAGAAATTTCAGAGTTTAGGGAAAACTGGGTTGGGGCTTCCTGACTGCTCCCGCTACCCGTGGCTGTCTGTACACACCTCTTTGGTGTACTCCTGACTCGTGCGCATGCTCAGTCCTTCGGACTGTCGTTGACACGGCCCAGTTTGGGACGGGATTTTTGTCAAAGTGTGGTTCAAACGTCGGCAAATTTGGAGGCCGAAAAATTTTCCGACGAACTTCAAATTTTGCATGCTCCAAACACTCTGTATTGCGCACTAGTCCTAAAAAAATGACAGACTTTCGCCGGGAAATGGCAGAGAAATTTCAGAGTTTAGGGAAAACTGGGTTGGGGCTTCCTGACTGCTCCCGCTCCCCGTGGCTGTCTGTACACACCTCTTTGGTGTACTCCTGACTCGTGCGCATGCTCAGTCCTTCGGACTGTCGTTGACACGGCCCAGTTTGGGACGGGATTTTTGTCAAAGTGTGGTTCAAACGTCGGCAAATTTGGAGGCCGAAAAATTTTCCGACGAACTTCAAATTTTGCATGCTCCAAACACTCTATATTGCGCACTTGTCCTAAAAAATTGACAGACTTTCGCCGGGAAATGGCAGAGAAATTTCAGAGTTTAGGGAAAACTGGGTTGGGGCTTCCTGACTGCTCCCGCTACCCGTGGCTGTCTGTACACACCTCTTTGGTGTACTCCTGACTCGTGCGCATGCTCAGTCCTTCGGACTGTCGTTGACACGGCCCAGTTTGGGACGGGATTTTGGTCAAAGTGTGGTCCAAACGTCGGCAAATTTGGAGGTCGAAAAATTTTCCGACGAACTTCAAATTTTGCATGCTCCAAACACTCTATATTGCGCACTTGTCCTAAAAAATTGACAGACTTTCGCCGGGAAATGGCAGAGAAATTTCAAAGTTTAGGGAAAACTGGGTTGGGGCTTCCTGACTGCTCCCGCTACCCGTGGCTGTCTGTACACACCTCTTTGGTGTACTCCTGACTCGTGCGCATGCTCAGTCCTTCGGACTGTCGTTGAC
Organism: Henricia sp. BOLD:AAB3569; assembly: GCA_037783545.1. Taxonomy (NCBI): domain Eukaryota; kingdom Metazoa; phylum Echinodermata; class Asteroidea; order Spinulosida; family Echinasteridae; genus Henricia; species Henricia sp. BOLD:AAB3569. The sequence goes on from JBBELK010000715.1 coordinate 1,033,172, forward strand.
ACGGCCCAGTTTGGGACGGGATTTTGGTCAAAGTGTGGTCCAAACGTCGGCAAATTTGGAGGTCGAAAAATTTTCCGACGAACTTCAAATTTTGCATGCTCCAAACACTCTATATTGCGCACTAGTCCTAAAAAAATGACAGACTTTCGCCGGGAAATGGCAGAGAAATTTCAGAGTTTAGGGAAAACTGGGTTGGGGCTTCCTGACTGCTCCCGCTCCCCGTGGCTGTCTGTACACACCTCTTTGGTGTACTCCTGACTCGTGCGCATGCTCAGTCCTTCGGACTGTCGTTGACACGGCCCAGTTTGGGACGGGATTTTTGTCAAAGTGTGGTTCAAACGTCGGCAAATTTGGAGGCCGAAAAATTTTCCGACGAACTTCAAATTTTGCATGCTCCAAACACTCTATATTGCGCACTTGTCCTAAAAAATTGACAGACTTTCGCCGGGAAATGGCAGAGAAATTTCAGAGTTTAGGGAAAACTGGGTTGGGGCTTCCTGACTGCTCCCGCTACCCGTGGCTGTCTGTACACACCTCTTTGGTGTACTCCTGACTCGTGCGCATGCTCAGTCCTTCGGACTGTCGTTGACACGGCCCAGTTTGGGACGGGATTTTGGTCAAAGTGTGGTCCAAACGTCGGCAAATTTGGAGGTCGAAAAATTTTCCGACGAACTTCAAATTTTGCATGCTCCAAACACTCTATATTTCGCACTAGTCCTAAAAAATTGACAGACTTTCGCCGGGAAATGGCAGAGAAATTTCAGAGTTTAGGGAAAACTGGGTTGGGGCTTCCTGACTGCTCCCGCTACCCGTGGCTGTCTGTACACACCTCTTTGGTGTACTCCTGACTCGTGCGCATGCTCAGTCCTTCGGACTGTCGTTGACACGGCCCAGTTTGGGACGGGATTTTTGTCAAAGTGTGGTTCAAACGTCGGCAAATTTGGAGGCCGAAAAATTTTCCGACGAACTTCAAATTTTGCATGCTCCAAACACTCTATATTGCGCACTTGTCCTAAAAAATTGACAGACTTTCGCCGGGAAATGGCAGAGAAATTTCAGAGTTTAGGGAAAACTGGGTTGGGGCTTCCTGACTGCTCCCGCTACCCGTGGCTGTCTGTACACACCTCTTTGGTGTACTCCTGACTCGTGCGCATTCTCAGTCCTTCGGACTGTCGTTGACACGGCCCAGTTTGGGACGGGATTTTGGTCAAAGTGTGGTCCAAACGTCGGCAAATTTGGAGGTCGAAAAATTTTCCGACGAACTTCAAATTTTGCATGCTCCAAACACTCTATATTGCGCACTAGTCCTAAAAAATTGACAGACTTTCGCCGGGAAATGGCAGAGAAATTTCAGAGTTTAGGGAAAACTGGGTTGGGGCTTCCTGACTGCTCCCGCTACCCGTGGCTGTCTGTACACACCTCTTTGGTGTACTCCTGACTCGTGCGCATGCTCAGTCCTTCGGACTGTCGTTGACACGGCCCAGTTTGGGATGGGATTTTGGTCAAAGTGTGGTCCAAACGTCGGCAAATTTGGAGGTCGAAAAATTTTCCGACGAACTTCAAATGTTGCATGCTCCAAACACTCTATATTGCGCACTAGTCCTAAAAAATTGACAGACTTCCGCCGGGAAATGGCAGAGAAATTTCAGAGTTTAGGGAAAACTGAGTTGGGGCTTCCTGACTGCTCCCGCTACCCGTGGCTGTCTGTACACACCTCTTTGGTGTACTCCTGACTCGTGCGCATGCTCAGTCCTTCGGACTGTCGTTGACACGGCCCAGTTTGGGACGGGATTTTTGTCAAAGTGTGGTTCAAACGTCGGCAAATTTGGAGGCCGAAAAATTTTCCGACGAACTTCAAATTTTGCATGCTCCAAACACTCTATATTGCGCACTTGTCCTAAAAAATTGACAGACTTTCGCCGGGAAATGGCAGAGAAATTTCAGAGTTTAGGGAAAACTGGGTTGGGGCTTCCTGACTGCTCCCGCTACCCGTGGCTGTCTGTACACACCTCTTTGGTGTACTCCTGACTCGTGCGCATGCTCAGTCCTTCGGACTGTCGTTGACACGGCCCAGTTTGGGACGGGATTTTGGTCAAAGTGTGGTCCAAACGTCGGCAAATTTGGAGGTCGAAAAATTTTCCGACGAACTTCAAATTTTGCATGCTCCAAACACTCTATATTTCGCACTAGTCCTAAAAAATTGACAGACTTTCGCCGGGAAATGGCAGAGAAATTTCAGAGTTTAGGGAAAACTGGGTTGGGGCTTCCTGACTGCTCCCGCTACCCGTGGCTGTCTGTACACACCTCTTTGGTGTACTCCTGACTCGTGCGCATGCTCAGTCCTTCGGACTGTCGTTGACACGGCCCAGTTTGGGACGGGATTTTTGTCAAAGTGTGGTTCAAACGTCGGCAAATTTGGAGGCCGAAAAATTTTCCGACGAACTTCAAATTTTGCATGCTCCAAACACTCTATATTGCGCACTTGTCCTAAAAAATTGACAGACTTTCGCCGGGAAATGGCAGAGAAATTTCAGAGTTTAGGGAAAACTGGGTTGGGGCTTCCTGACTGCTCCCGCTACCCGTGGCTGTCTGTACACACCTCTTTGGTGTACTCCTGACTCGTGCGCATTCTCAGTCCTTCGGACTGTCGTTGACACGGCCCAGTTTGGGACGGGATTTTGGTCAAAGTGTGGTCCAAACGTCGGCAAATTTGGAGGTCGAAAAATTTTCCGACGAACTTCAAATTTTGCATGCTCCAAACACTCTATATTGCGCACTAGTCCTAAAAAATTGACAGACTTTCGCCGGGAAATGGCAGAGAAATTTCAGAGTTTAGGGAAAACTGGGTTGGGGCTTCCTGACTGCTCCCGCTACCCGTGGCTGTCTGTACACACCTCTTTGGTGTACTCCTGACTCGTGCGCATGCTCAGTCCTTCGGACTGTCGTTGACACGGCCCAGTTTGGGATGGGATTTTGGTCAAAGTGTGGTCCAAACGTCGGCAAATTTGGAGGTCGAAAAATTTTCCGACGAACTTCAAATGTTGCATGCTCCAAACACTCTATATTGCGCACTAGTCCTAAAAAATTGACAGACTTCCGCCGGGAAATGGCAGAGAAATTTCAGAGTTTAGGGAAAACTGAGTTGGGGCTTCCTGACTGCTCCCGCTACCCGTGGCTGTCTGTACACACCTCTTTGGTGTACTCCTGACTCGTGCGCATGCTCAGTCCTTCGGACTGTCGTTGACACGGCCCAGTTTGGGACGGGATTTTTGTCAAAGTGTGGTTCAAACGTCGGCAAATTTGGAGGCCGAAAAATTTTCCGACGAACTTCAAATTTTGCATGCTCCAAACACTCTATATTGCGCACTTGTCCTAAAAAATTGACAGACTTTCGCCGGGAAATGGCAGAGAAATTTCAGAGTTTAGGGAAAACTGGGTTGGGGCTTCCTGACTGCTCCCGCTACCCGTGGCTGTCTGTACACACCTCTTTGGTGTACTCCTGACTCGTGCGCATGCTCAGTCCTTCGGACTGTCGTTGACACGGCCCAGTTTGGGACGGGATTTTGGTCAAAGTGTGGTCCAAACGTCGGCAAATTTGGAGGTCGAAAAATTTTCCGACGAACTTCAAATTTTGCATGCTCCAAACACTCTATATTGCGCACTAGTCCTAAAAAATTGACAGACTTCCGCCGGGAAATGGCAGAGAAATTTCAGAGTTTAGGGAAAACTGAGTTGGGGCTTCCTGACTGCTCCCGCTACCCGTGGCTGTCTGTACACACCTCTTTGGTGTACTCCTGACTCGTGCGCATGCTCAGTCCTTCGGACTGTCGTTGACACGGCCCAGTTTGGGACGGGATTTTTGTCAAAGTGTGGTTCAAACGTCGGCAAATTTGGAGGCCGAAAAATTTTCCGACGAACTTCAAATTTTGCATGCTCCAAACACTCTATATTGCGCACTTGTCCTAAAAAATTGACAGACTTTCGCCGGGAAATGGCAGAGAAATTTCAGAGTTTAGGGAAAACTGGGTTGGGGCTTCCTGACTGCTCCCGCTACCCGTGGCTGTCTGTACACACCTCTTTGGTGTACTCCTGACTCGTGCGCATGCTCAGTCCTTCGGACTGTCGTTGACACGGCCCAGTTTGGGACGGGATTTTGGTCAAAGTGTGGTCCAAACGTCGGCAAATTTGGAGGTCGAAAAATTTTCCGACGAACTTCAAATTTTGCATGCTCCAAACACTCTATATTGCGCACTAGTCCTAAAAAATTGACAGACTTTCGCAGGGAAATGGCAGAGAAATTTCAGAGTTTAGGGAAAACTGGGTTGGGGCTTCCTGACTGCTCCCGCTACCCGTGGCTGTCTGTACACACCTCTTTGGTGTACTCCTGACTCGTGCGCATGCTCAGTCCTTCGGACTGTCGTTGACACGGCCCAGTTTGGTACGGGATTTTTGTCAAAGTGTGGTTCAAACGTCGGCAAATTTGGAGGCCGAAAAATTTTCCGACGTACTTCAAATTTTGCATGCTCCAAACACTCTATATTGCGCACTTGTCCTAAAAAATTGACAGACTTTCGCCGGGAAATGGCAGAGAAATTTCAGAGTTTAGGGAAAACTGGGTTGGGGCTTCCTGACTGCTCCCGCTACCCGTGGCTGTCTGTACACACCTCTTTGGTGTACTCCTGACTCGTGCGCATGCTCAGTCCTTCGGACTGTCGTTGACACGGCCCAGTTTGGGACGGGATTTTGGTCAAAGTGTGGTCCAAACGTCGGCAAATTTGGAGGTCGAAAAATTTTCCTACGAACTTCAAATTCTGCATGCTCCAAACACTCTATATTGCGCACTAGTCCTAAAAAATTGACAGACTTTCGCCGGGAAATGGCAGAGAAATTTCAGAGTTTAGGGAAAACTGGGTTGGGGCTTCCTGACTGCTCCCGCTACCCGTGGCTGTCTGTACACACCTCTTTGGTGTACTCCTGACTCGTGCGCATGCTCAGTCCTTCGGACTGTCGTTGACACGGCCCAGTTTGGGACGGGATTTTGGTCAAAGTGTGGTCCAAACGTCGGCAAATTTGGAGGTCGAAAAATTTTCCGACGAACTTCAAATTTTGCATGCTCCAAACACTCTATATTGCGCACTTGTCCTAAAAAATTGACAGACTTTCGCCGGGAAATGGCAGAGAAATTTCAGAGTTTAGGGAAAACTGGGTTGGGGCTTCCTGACTGCTCCCGCTACCCGTGGCTGTCTGTACACACCTCTTTGGTGTACTCCTGACTCGTGCGCATGCTCAGTCCTTCGGACTGTCGTTGACACGGCCCAGTTTGGGACGGGATTTTGGTCAAAGTGTGGTCCAAACGTCGGCAAATTTGGAGTTCGAAAAATTTTCCGACGAACTTCAAATTTTGCATGCTCCAAACACTCTATATTGCGCACTAGTCCTAAAAAATTGACAGACTTCCGCCGGGAAATGGCAGAGAAATTTCAGAGTTTAGGGAAAACTGGGTTGGGGCTTCCTGACTGCTCCCGCTACCCGTGGCTGTCTGTACACACCTCTTTGGTGTACTCCTGACTCGTGCGCATGCTCAGTCCTTCGGACTGTCGTTGACACGGCCCAGTTTGGGACGGGATTTTGGTCAAAGTGTGGTCCAAACGTCGGCAAATTTGGAGGTCGAAAATTTTTCCTACGAACTTCAAATTCTGCATGCTCCAAACACTCTATATTGCGCACTAGTCCTAAAAAATTGACAGACTTTCGCCGGGAAATGGCAGAGAAATTTCAGAGTTTAGGGAAAACTGGGTTGGGGCTTCCTGACTGCTCCCGCTACCCGTGGCTGTCTGTACACACCTCTTTGGTGTACTCCTGACTCGTGCGCATGCTCAGTCCTTCGGACTGTCGTTGACACGGCCCAGTTTGGGACGGGATTTTGGTCAAAGTGTGGTCCAAACGTCGGCAAATTTGGAGGTCGAAAAATTTTCCGACGAACTTCAAATTTTGCATGCTCCAAACACTCTATATTGCGCACTTGTCCTAAAAAATTGACAGACTTTCGCCGGGAAATGGCAGAGAAATTTCAGAGTTTAGGGAAAACTGGGTTGGGGCTTCCTGACTGCTCCCGCTACCCGTGGCTGTCTGTACACACCTCTTTGGTGTACTCCTGACTCGTGCGCATGCTCAGTCCTTCGGACTGTCGTTGACACGGCCCAGTTTGGGACGGGATTTTGGTCAAAGTGTGGTCCAAACGTCGGCAAATTTGGAGTTCGAAAAATTTTCCGACGAACTTCAAATTTTGCATGCTCCAAACACTCTATATTGCGCACTTGTCCTAAAAAATTGACACACTTTCGCCGGGAAATGGCAGAGAAATTTCAGAGTTTAGGGAAAACTGGGTTGAGGCTTCCTGACTGCTCCCGCTACCCGTGGCTGTCTGTACACACCTCTTTGGTGTACTCCTGACTCGTGCGCATGCTCAGTCCTTCGGACTGTCGTTGACACGGCCTATTTTGGGACGGGATTTTGGTCAAAGTGTGGTCCAAACGTCGGCAAATTTGGAGGTTGAAACATTTTCCGACGAACTTCAAATTTTGCATGCTCCTAACACTCTATATTGCGCACTTGTCCTAAAAAATTGACAGACTTTCGCCGGGAAATGGCAGAGAAATTTCAGAGTTTAGGGAAAAATGGGTTGGGGCTTCCTGACTGCTCCCGCTACCCGTGGCTGTCTGTACACACCTCTTTGGTGTACTCCTGACTCGTGCGCATGCTCAGTCCTTCGGACTGTCGTTGACACGGCCCAGTTTGGGACGGGATTTTGGTCAAAGTGTGGTCCAAACGTCGGCAAATTTGGAGGTCGAAAAATTTTCCGACGAACTTCAAATTTTGCATGCTCCAAACACTCTATATTGCGCACTAGTCCTAAAAAATTGACAGACTTCCGCCGGGAAATGGCAGAGAAATTTCAGAGTTTAGGGAAAACTGGGTTGGGGCTTCCTGACTGCTCCCGCTACCCGTGGCTGTCTGTACACACCTCTTTGGTGTACTCCTGACTCGTGCGCATGCTCAGTCCTTCGGACTGTCGTTGACACGGCCCAGTTTGGGACGGGATTTTGGTCAAAGTGTGGTCCAAACGTCGGCAAATTTGGAGGTCGAAAATTTTTCCTACGAACTTCAAATTCTGCATGCTCCAAACACTCTATATTGCGCACTAGTCCTAAAAAATTGACAGACTTTCGCCGGGAAATGGCAGAGAAATTTCAGAGTTTAGGGAAAACTGGGTTGGGGCTTCCTGACTGCTCCCGCTACCCGTGGCTGTCTGTACACACCTCTTTGGTGTACTCCTGACCCGTGCGCATGCTCAGTCCTTCGGACTGTCGTTGACACGGCCCAGTTTGGGACGGGATTTTGGTCAAAGTGTGGTCCAAACGTCGGCAAATTTGGAGGTCGAAAAATTTTCCGACGAACTTCAAATTTTGCATGCTCCAAACACTCTATATTGCGCACTTGTCCTAAAAAATTGACAGACTTTCGCCGGGAAATGGCAGAGAAATTTCAGAGTTTAGGGAAAACTGGGTTGGGGCTTCCTGACTGCTCCCGCTACCCGTGGCTGTCTGTACACACCTCTTTGGTGTACTCCTGACTCGTGCGCATGCTCAGTCCTTCGGACTGTCGTTGACACGGCCCAGTTTGGGACGGGATTTTGGTCAAAGTGTGGTCCAAACGTCGGCAAATTTGGAGTTCGAAAAATTTTCCGACGAACTTCAAATTTTGCATGCTCCAAACACTCTATATTGCGCACTTGTCCTAAAAAATTGACACACTTTCGCCGGGAAATGGCAGAGAAATTTCAGAGTTTAGGGAAAACTGGGTTGAGGCTTCCTGACTGCTCCCGCTACCCGTGGCTGTCTGTACACACCTCTTTGGTGTACTCCTGACTCGTGCGCATGCTCAGTCCTTCGGACTGTCGTTGACACGGCCTAGTTTGGGACGGGATTTTGGTCAAAGTGTGGTCCAAACGTCGGCAAATTTGGAGGTTGAAACATTTTCCGACGAACTTCAAATTTTGCATGCTCCTAACACTCTATATTGCGCACTTGTCCTAAAAAATTGACAGACTTTCGCCGGGAAATGGCAGAGAAATTTCAGAGTTTAGGGAAAACTGGGTTGGGGCTTCCTGACTGCTCCCGCTACCCGTGGCTGTCTGTACACACCTCTTTGGTGTACTCCTGACTCGTGCGCATGCTCAGTCCTTCGGACTGTCGTTGACACGGCCCAGTTTGGGACGGGATTTTGGTCAAAGTGTGGTCCAAACGTCGGCAAATTTGGAGGTCGAAAAATTTTCCTACGAACTTCAAATTCTGCATGCTCCAAACACTCTATATTGCGCACTAGTCCTAAAAAATTGACAGACTTTCGCCGGGAAATGGCAGAGAAATTTCAGAGTTTAGGGAAAACTGGGTTGGGGCTTCCTGACTGCTCCCGCTACCCGTGGCTGTCTGTACACACCTCTTTGGTGTACTCCTGACTCGTGCGCATGCTCAGTCCTTCGGACTGTCGTTGACACGGCCCAGTTTGGGACGGGATTTTGGTCAAAGTGTGGTCCAAACGTCGGCAAATTTGGAGGTCGAAAAATTTTCCGACGAACTTCAAATTTTGCATGCTCCAAACACTCTATATTGCGCACTTGTCCTAAAAAATTGACAGACTTTCGCCGGGAAATGGCAGAGAAATTTCAGAGTTTAGGGAAAACTGGGTTGGGGCTTCCTGACTGCTCCCGCTACCCGTGGCTGTCTGTACACACCTCTTTGGTGTACTCCTGACTCGTGCGCATGCTCAGTCCTTCGGACTGTCGTTGACACGGCCCAGTTTGGGACGGGATTTTGGTCAAAGTGTGGTCCAAACGTCGGCAAATTTGGAGTTCGAAAAATTTTCCGACGAACTTCAAATTTTGCATGCTCCAAACACTCTATATTGCGCACTAGTCCTAAAAAATTGACAGACTTCCGCCGGGAAATGGCAGAGAAATTTCAGAGTTTAGGGAAAACTGGGTTGGGGCTTCCTGACTGCTCCCGCTACCCGTGGCTGTCTGTACACACCTCTTTGGTGTACTCCTGACTCGTGCGCATGCTCAGTCCTTCGGACTGTCGTTGACACGGCCCAGTTTGGGACGGGATTTTGGTCAAAGTGTGGTCCAAACGTCGGCAAATTTGGAGGTCGAAAATTTTTCCTACGAACTTCAAATTCTGCATGCTCCAAACACTCTATATTGCGCACTAGTCCTAAAAAATTGACAGACTTTCGCCGGGAAATGGCAGAGAAATTTCAGAGTTTAGGGAAAACTGGGTTGGGGCTTCCTGACTGCTCCCGCTACCCGTGGCTGTCTGTACACACCTCTTTGGTGTACTCCTGACTCGTGCGCATGCTCAGTCCTTCGGACTGTCGTTGACACGGCCCAGTTTGGGACGGGATTTTGGTCAAAGTGTGGTCCAAACGTCGGCAAATTTGGAGGTCGAAAAATTTTCCGACGAACTTCAAATTTTGCATGCTCCAAACACTCTATATTGCGCACTTGTCCTAAACAATTGACAGACTTTCGCCGGGAAATGGCAGAGAAATTTCAGAGTTTAGGGAAAACTGGGTTGGGGCTTCCTGACTGCTCCCGCTACCCGTGGCTGTCTGTACACACCTCTTTGGTGTACTCCTGACTCGTGCGCATGCTCAGTCCTTCGGACTGTCGTTGACACGGCCCAGTTTGGGACGGGATTTTGGTCAAAGTGTGGTCCAAACGTCGGCAAATTTGGAGTTCGAAAAATTTTCCGACGAACTTCAAATTTTGCATGCTCCAAACACTCTATATTGCGCACTTGTCCTAAAAAATTGACACACTTTCGCCGGGAAATGGCAGAGAAATTTCAGAGTTTAGGGAAAACTGGGTTGAGGCTTCCTGACTGCTCCCGCTACCCGTGGCTGTCTGTACACACCTCTTTGGTGTACTCCTGACTCGTGCGCATGCTCAGTCCTTCGGACTGTCGTTGACACGGCCTAGTTTGGGACGGGATTTTGGTCAAAGTGTGGTCCAAACGTCGGCAAATTTGGAGGTTGAAACATTTTCCGACGAACTTCAAATTTTGCATGCTCCTAACACTCTATATTGCGCACTTGTCCTAAAAAATTGACAGACTTTCGCCGGGAAATGGCAGAGAAATTTCAGAGTTTAGGGAAAAATGGGTTGGGGCTTCCTGACTGCTCCCGCTACCCGTGGCTGTCTGTACACACCTCTTTGGTGTACTCCTGACTCGTGCGCATGCTCAGTCCTTCGGACTGTCGTTGACACGGCCCAGTTTGGGACGGGATTTTGGTCAAAGTGTGGTCCAAACGTCGGCAAATTTGGAGGTCGAAAAATTTTCCGACGAACTTCAAATTTTGCATGCTCCAAACACTCTATATTGCGCACTAGTCCTAAAAAATTGACAGACTTCCGCCGGGAAATGGCAGAGAAATTTCAGAGTTTAGGGAAAACTGGGTTGGGGCTTCCTGACTGCTCCCGCTACCCGTGGCTGTCTGTACACACCTCTTTGGTGTACTCCTGACTCGTGCGCATGCTCAGTCCTTCGGACTGTCGTTGACACGGCCCAGTTTGGGACGGGATTTTGGTCAAAGTGTGGTCCAAACGTCGGCAAATTTGGAGGTCGAAAATTTTTCCTACGAACTTCAAATTCTGCATGCTCCAAACACTCTATATTGCGCACTAGTCCTAAAAAATTGACAGACTTTCGCCGGGAAATGGCAGAGAAATTTCAGAGTTTAGGGAAAACTGGGTTGGGGCTTCCTGACTGCTCCCGCTACCCGTGGCTGTCTGTACACACCTCTTTGGTGTACTCCTGACTCGTGCGCATGCTCAGTCCTTCGGACTGTCGTTGACACGGCCCAGTTTGGGACGGGATTTTGGTCAAAGTGTGGTCCAAACGTCGGCAAATTTGGAGGTCGAAAAATTTTCCGACGAACTTCAAATTTTGCATGCTCCAAACACTCTATATTGCGCACTTGTCCTAAACAATTGACAGACTTTCGCCGGGAAATGGCAGAGAAATTTCAGAGTTTAGGGAAAACTGGGTTGGGGCTTCCTGACTGCTCCCGCTACCCGTGGCTGTCTGTACACACCTCTTTGGTGTACTCCTGACTCGTGCGCATGCTCAGTCCTTCGGACTGTCGTTGACACGGCCCAGTTTGGGACGGGATTTTGGTCAAAGTGTGGTCCAAACGTCGGCAAATTTGGAGTTCGAAAAATTTTCCGACGAACTTCAAATTTTGCATGCTCCAAACACTCTATATTGCGCACTTGTCCTAAAAAATTGACACACTTTCGCCGGGAAATGGCAGAGAAATTTCAGAGTTTAGGGAAAACTGGGTTGAGGCTTCCTGACTGCTCCCGCTACCCGTGGCTGTCTGTACACACCTCTTTGGTGTACTCCTGACTCGTGCGCATGCTCAGTCCTTCGGACTGTCGTTGACACGGCCTAGTTTGGGACGGGATTTTGGTCAAAGTGTGGTCCAAACGTCGGCAAATTTGGAGGTTGAAACATTTTCCGACGAACTTCAAATTTTGCATGCTCCTAACACTCTATATTGCGCACTTGTCCTAAAAAATTGACAGACTTTCGCCGGGAAATGGCAGAGAAATTTCAGAGTTTAGGGAAAAATGGGTTGGGGCTTCCTGACTGCTCCCGCTACCCGTGGCTGTCTGTACACACCTCTTTGGTGTACTCCTGACTCGTGCGCATGCTCAGTCCTTCGGACTGTCGTTGACACGGCCCAGTTTGGGACGGGATTTTGGTCAAAGTGTGGTCCAAACGTCGGCAAATTTGGAGGTCGAAAAATTTTCCGACGAACTTCAAATTTTGCATGCTCCAAACACTCTATATTGCGCACTAGTCCTAAAAAATTGACAGACTTCCGCCGGGAAATGGCAGAGAAATTTCAGAGTTTAGGGAAAACTGGGTTGGGGCTTCCTGACTGCTCCCGCTACCCGTGGCTGTCTGTACACACCTCTTTGGTGTACTCCTGACTCGTGCGCATGCTCAGTCCTTCGGACTGTCGTTGACACGGCCCAGTTTGGGACGGGATTTTGGTCAAAGTGTGGTCCAAACGTCGGCAAATTTGGAGGTCGAAAATTTTTCCTACGAACTTCAAATTCTGCATGCTCCAAACACTCTATATTGCGCACTAGTCCTAAAAAATTGACAGACTTTCGCCGGGAAATGGCAGAGAAATTTCAGAGTTTAGGGAAAACTGGGTTGGGGCTTCCTGACTGCTCCCGCTACCCGTGGCTGTCTGTACACACCTCTTTGGTGTACTCCTGACCCGTGCGCATGCTCAGTCCTTCGGACTGTCGTTGACACGGCCCAGTTTGGGACGGGATTTTGGTCAAAGTGTGGTCCAAACGTCGGCAAATTTGGAGGTCGAAAAATTTTCCGACGAACTTCAAATTTTGCATGCTCCAAACACTCTATATTGCGCACTTGTCCTAAAAAATTGACAGACTTTCGCCGGGAAATGGCAGAGAAATTTCAGAGTTTAGGGAAAACTGGGTTGGGGCTTCCTGACTGCTCCCGCTACCCGTGGCTGTCTGTACACACCTCTTTGGTGTACTCCTGACTCGTGCGCATGCTCAGTCCTTCGGACTGTCGTTGACACGGCCCAGTTTGGGACGGGATTTTGGTCAAAGTGTGGTCCAAACGTCGGCAAATTTGGAGTTCGAAAAATTTTCCGACGAACTTTAAATTTTGCATGCTCCAAACACTCTATATTGCGCACTTGTCCTAAAAAATTGACACACTTTCGCCGGGAAATGGCAGAGAAATTTCAGAGTTTAGGGAAAACTGGGTTGAGGCTTCCTGACTGCTCCCGCTACCCGTGGCTGTCTGTACACACCTCTTTGGTGTACTCCTGACTCGTGCGCATGCTCAGTCCTTCGGACTGTCGTTGACACGGCCTAGTTTGGGACGGGATTTTGGTCAAAGTGTGGTCCAAACGTCGGCAAATTTGGAGGTTGAAACATTTTCCGACGAACTTCAAATTTTGCATGCTCCTAACACTCTATATTGCGCACTTGTCCTAAAAAATTGACAGACTTTCGCCGGGAAATGGCAGAGAAATTTCAGAGTTTAGGGAAAAATGGGTTGGGGCTTCCTGACTGCTCCCGCTACCCGTGGCTGTCTGTACACACCTCTTTGGTGTACTCCTGACTCGTGCGCATGCTCAGTCCTTCGGACTGTCGTTGACACGGCCCAGTTTGGGACGGGATTTTGGTCAAAGTGTGGTCCAAACGTCGGCAAATTTGGAGGTCGAAAAATTTTCCGACGAACTTCAAATTTTGCATGCTCCAAACACTCTATATTGCGCACTAGTCCTTAAAAATTGACAGACTTCCGCCGGGAAATGGCAGAGAAATTTCAGAGTTTAGGGAAAACTGAGTTGGGGCTTCCTGACTGCTCCCGCTACCCGTGGCTGTCTGTACACACCTCTTTGGTGTACTCCTGACTCGTGCGCATGCTCAGTCCTTCGGACTGTCGTTGACACGGCCCAGTTTGGGACGGGATTTTTGTCAAAGTGTGGTCCAAACGTCGGCAAATTTGGAGGTCGAAAAATTTTCCGACGAACTTCAAATTTTGCATGCTCCAAACACTCTATATTGCGCACTAGTCCTAAAAAATTGACAAACTTCCGCCGGGAAATGGCAGAGAAATTTCAGAGTTTAGGGAAAACTGAGTTGGGGCTTCCTGACTGCTCCCGCTACCCGTGGCTGTCTGTACACACCTCTTTGGTGTACTCCTGACTCGTGCGCATGCTCAGTCCTTCGGACTGTCGTTGACACGGCCCAGTTTGGGACGGGATTTTTGTCAAAGTGTGGTCCAAACGTCGGCAAATTTGGAGGCCGAAAAATTTTCCGACGAACTTCAAATTTTGCATGCTCCAAACACTCTATATTGCGCACTTGTCCTAAAAAATTGACAGACTTTCGCCGGGAAATGGCAGAGAAATTTCAGAGTTTAGGGAAAACTGGGTTGGGGCTTCCTGACTGCTCCCGCTACCCGTGGCTGTCTGTACACACCTCTTTGGTGTACTCCTGACTCGTGCGCATGCTCAGTCCTTCGGACTGTCGTTGACACGGCCCAGTTTGGGACGGGATTTTGGTCAAAGTGTGGTCCAAACGTCGGCAAATTTGGAGTTCGAAAAATTTTCCGACGAACTTCAAATTTTGCATGCTCCAAACACTCTATATTGCGCACTTGTCCTAAAAAATTGACACACTTTCGCCGGGAAATGGCAGAGAAATTTCAGAGTTTAGGGAAAACTGGGTTGAGGCTTCCTGACTGCTCCCGCTACCCGTGGCTGTCTGTACACACCTCTTTGGTGTACTCCTGACTCGTGCGCATGCTCAGTCCTTCGGACTGTCGTTGACACGGCCCAGTTTGGGACGGGATTTTGGTCAAAGTGTGGTCCAAACGTCGGCAAATTTGGAGGTCGAAAAATTTTCCGACGAACTTCAAATTTTGCATGCTCCAAACACTCTATATTGCGCACTAGTCCTAAAAAATTGACAGACTTCCGCCGGGAAATGGCAGAGAAATTTCAGAGTTTAGGGAAAACTGAGTTGGGGCTTCCTGACTGCTCCCGCTACCCGTGGCTGTCTGTACACACCTCTTTGGTGTACTCCTGACTCGTGCGCATGCTCAGTCCTTCGGACTGTCATTGACACGGCCCAGTTTGGGACGGGATTTTTGTCAAAGTGTGGTCCAAACGTCGGCAAATTTGGAGGCCGAAAAATTTTCCGACGAACTTCAAATTTTGCATGCTCCAAACACTCTATATTGCGCACTTGTCCTAAAAAATTGACAGACTTTCGCCGGGAAATGGCAGAGAAATTTCAGAGTTTAGGGAAAACTGGGTTGGGGCTTCCTGACTGCTCCCGCTACCCGTGGCTGTCTGTACACACCTCTTTGGTGTACTCCTGACTCGTGCGCATGCTCAGTCCTTCGGACTGTCGTTGACACGGCCCAGTTTGGGACGGGATTTTGGTCAAAGTGTGGTCCAAACGTCGGCAAATTTGGAGGTCGAAAAATTTTCCAACGAACTTCAAATTGTGCATGCTCCAAACACTCTATATTGCGCACTTGTCCTAAAAAATTGACAGACTTTCGCCGGGAAATGGCAGAGAAATTTCAGAGTTTAGGGAAAACTGGGTTGGGGCTTCCTGACTGCTCCCGCTACCCGTGGCTGTCTGTACACACCTCTTTGGTGTACTCCTGACTCGTGCGCATGCTCAGTCCTTCGGACTGTCGTTGACACGGCCCAGTTTGGGACGGGATTTTGGTCAAAGTGTGGTCCAAACGTCGGCAAATTTGGAGGTGGAAAAATTTTCCGACGAACTTCAAATTTTGCATGCTCCTAACACTCTATATTGCGCACTTGTCCTAAAAAATTGACAGACTTTCGCCGGGAAATGGCAGAGAAATTTCAGAGTTTAGGGAAAAATGGGTTGGGGCTTCCTGACTGCTCCCGCTACCCGTGGCTGTCTGTACACACCTCTTTGGTGTACTCCTGACTCGTGCGCATGCTCAGTCCTTCGGACTGTCGTTGACACGGCCCAGTTTGGGACGGGATTTTGGTCAAAGTGTGGTCCAAACGTCGGCAAATTTGGAGGTCGAAAAATTTTCCGACGAACTTCAAATTGTGCATGCTCCAAACACTCTATATTGCGCACTAGTCCTAACAAATTGACAGACTTCCGCCGGGAAATGGCAGAGAAATTTCAGAGTTTAGGGAAAACTGAGTTGGGGCTTCCTGACTGCTCCCGCTACCCGTGGCTGTCTGTACACACCTCTTTGGTGTACTCCTGACTCGTGCGCATGCTCAGTCCTTCGGACTGTCGTTGACACGGCCCAGTTTGGGACGGGATTTTTGTCAAAGTGTGGTCCAAACGTCGGCAAATTTGGAGGCCGAAAAATTTTCCGACGAACTTCAAATTTTGCATGCTCCAAACACTCTATATTGCGCACTTGTCCTAAAAAATTGACAGACTTTCGCCGGGAAATGGCAGAGAAATTTCAGAGTTTAGGGAAAACTGGGTTGGGGCTTCCTGACTGCTCCCGCTACCCGTGGCTGTCTGTACACACCTCTTTGGTGTACTCCTGACTCGTGCGCATGCTCAGTCCTTCGGACTGTCGTTGACACGGCCCAGTTTGGGACGGGATTTTGGTCAAAGTGTGGTCCAAACGTCCGCAAATTTGGAGGTCGAAAATTTTCCGACGAACTTCAAATTTTGCATGCTCCAAACACTCTATATTTCGCACTTGTCCTAAAAAATTGACAGACTTTCGCCGGGAAATGGCAGAGAAATTTCAGAGTTTAGGGAAAACTGGGTTGGGGCTTCCTGACTGCTCCCGCTACCCGTGGCTGTCTGTACACACCTCTTTGGTGTACTCCTGACTCGTGCGCATGCTCAGTCCTTCGGACTGTCGTTGACACGGCCCAGTTTGGGACGGGATTTTTGTCAAAGTGTGGTCCAAACGTCGGCAAATTTGGAGGTCGAAAAATTTTCCGACGAACTTCAAATTTTGCATGCTCTAAACACTCTATATTGCGCACTTGTCCTAAAAAATTGACAGACTTTCGCCCGGAAATGGCAGAGAAATTTCAGAGTTTAGGGAAAACTGGGTTGGGGCTTCCTGACTGCTCCCGCTACCCGTGGCTGTCTGTACACACCTCTTTGGTGTACTCCTGACTCGTGCGCATGCTGAGTCCTTCGGACTGTCGTTGACACGGCCCAGTTTGGGACGGGATTTTGGTCAAAGTGTGGTCCAAACGTCGGCAAATTTGGAGGTCGAAAAATTTTCCGACGAACTTCAAATTTTGCATGCTCCAAACACTCTATATTGCGCACTAGTCCTAAAAAATTGACAGACTTCCGCCGGGAAATGGCAGAGAAATTTCAGAGTTTAGGGAAAACTGAGTTGGGGCTTCCTGACTGCTCCCGCTACCCGTGGCTGTCTGTATACACCTCTTTGGTGTACTCCTGACTCGTGCGCATGCTCAGTCCTTCGGACTGTCATTGACACGGCCCAGTTTGGGACGGGATTTTTGTCAAAGTGTGGTCCAAACGTCGGCAAATTTGGAGGCCGAAAAATTTTCCGACGAACTTCAAATTTTGCATGCTCCAAACACTCTATATTGCGCACTTGTCCTAAAAAATTGACAGACTTTCGCCGGGAAATGGCAGAGAAATTTCAGAGTTTAGGGAAAACTGGGTTGGGGCTTCCTGACTGCTCCCGCTACCCGTGGCTGTCTGTACACACCTCTTTGGTGTACTCCTGACTCGTGCGCATGCTCAGTCCTTCGGACTGTCGTTGAAACGGCCCAGTTTGGGACGGCAATTTGGTCAAAGTGTGGTCCAAACGTCGGCAAATTTGGAGGTCGAAAAATTTTCTGACGAACCTCAAATTTTGCATGCTCCAAGCAGTCTATATTCCGCACCTCTCCTAAAAAATTGACAGACTTTCGCCGGCAAATTGTAGAGAAACTTCAATATGTAGGGAAATTTCCTGCTTGCTCCTCAACCCGTGGCTGTCCCGACACTCCCCTTTGGTGTACTCCTGACTCGTGCGCATGCGTAGGCCTTTGGATGGTCGTTGACGCACCCCAGTTTGGGACGGCAATTTGGTCAAAGTGTGGTCCAAACGTCGGCAAATTTGGAGGTCGAACAATTTTCTGACGAACCTCAAATTTTGCATGCTCCAAGCAGTCTATATTCCGCACCTCTCCAAAAAAATTGACAGACTTTCGCCGGCAAATTGCAGAGAAACTTCAATATGTAGGGTAATTTCCTGCTTGCTCCGCAACCCGTGGCTGTCCCGACACTCCCCTTTGGTGTACTCCTGACTCGTGCGCATGCGTAGGCCTTTGGATGGTCGTTGACGCACCCCAGTTTGGGACGGCAATTTGGTCAAAGTGTGGTCCAAACGTCGGCAAATTTGGAGGTCGAAAAATTTTCTGACGAACCTCAAATTTTGCATGCTCCAAGCAGTCTATATTCCGCACCTCTCCTAAAAAATTTACAGACTTTCGCCGACAAATTGCAGAGAAACTTCAATATGTAGGGAAATTTCCTGCTTGCTCCGCAACCCGTGGCTGTCCTGACACTCCCCTTTGGTGTACTCCTGACTCGTGCGCATGCGTAGGCCTTTGGATGGTCGTTGACGCACCCCAGTTTGGGACGGCATTTTGGTCAAAGTGTGGTCCAAACGTCGGCAAATTTGAAGGTCGGAACATTTCCTGACGAACCTCAAATTTTGCATGCTCCAAGCAGTCTATATTCCGCACCTCTCCTAAAAAATTGACAGACTTTCGCCTACAAATTGCAGAGAAACTTCAATATGTAGGGAAATTTCCTGCTTGCTCCGCAACCCGTGGCTGTCCCGACACTCCCATTTGGTGTACTCCTGACTCGTGCGCATGCGTAGGCCTTTGGATGGTCGTTGACGCACCCCAGTTTGGGACGGCAATTTGGTCAAAGTGTGGTCCAAACGTCGGCAAATTTGGAGGTCGAACAATTTTCTGACGAACCTCAAATTTTGCATGCTCCAAGCAGTCTATATTCCGCACCTCTCCTAAAAAATTGACAGACTTTCGCCGGCAAATTGCAGAGAAACTTCAATATGTAGGGAAATTTCCTGCTTGCTCCGCAACCCGTGGCTGTCCCGACACTCCCCTTTGGTGTACTCCTGACTCGTGCGCATGCGTAGGCCTTTGGATGGTCGTTGACGCACCCCAGTTTGGGACGGCAATTTGGTCAAAGTGTGGTCCAAACGTCGGCGAATTTGGAGGTCGAAACATTTTCTGACGAACCTCAAATTTTGCATGCTCCAAGCAGTCTATATTCCGCATCTCTCCTAAAAAATTGACAGACTTTCGCCGGCAAATTGCAGAGAAACTTCAATATGTAGGGAAATTTCCTGCTTGCTCCGCAACCCGTGGCTGTCCCGACACTCCCCTTTGGTGTACTCCTGACTCGTACGCATGCGTAGGCCTTTGGATGTCGTTGACGCACCCTAGTTTGGGACGGCAATTTGGTCAAAGTGTGGTCCAAACGTCGGCAAATTTGGCGGTCGAAAAATTTTCTGACGAACCTCAAATTTTGCATGCTCCAAGCAGTCTATATTCCGCACCTCTCCTAAAAAATTGACAGACTTTCGCCGGCAAATTGCAGAGAAACTTCAATATGTAGGGAAATTTCCTGCTTGCTCCGCAACCCGTGGCTGTCCCGACACTCCCCTTTGGTGTACTCCTGACTCGTGCGCATGCGTAGGCCTTTGGATGGTCGTTGACGCACCCCAGTTTGGGACGGCAATTTGGTCAAAGTGTGGTCCAAACGTCGGCAAATTTGGAGGTCGAAAAATTTTCTGACGAACCTCAAATTTTGCATGCTCCAAGCAGTCTATATTCCGCACCTCTCCTAAAAAATTGACAGACTTTCGCCGGCAAATTGCAGAGAAACTTCAATATGTAGGGAAATTTCCTGCTTGCTCCGCAACGCGTGGCTGTCCCGACACTCCCCTTTGATGTACTCCTGACTCGTGCGCATGCGTAGGCCTTCGGATGGTCGTTGACGCACCCCAGTTTGGGACGGCAATTTGGTCAAAGTGTGGTCCAAACGTCGGCAAATTTGGAGGTCGAAAAATTTTCTGACGAACCTCAAATTTTGCATGCTCCAAGCAGTCTATATTCCGCACCTCTCCTAAAAAATTGACAGACTTTCGCCGGCAAATTGCAGAGAAACTTCAATATGTAGGGAAATTTCCTGCTTGCTCCGCAACCCGTGGCTGTCCCGACACTCCCCTTTGGTGTACTCCTGACTCGTGCGCACGCGTAGGCCTTTGGATGGTCGTTGACGCACCCTAGTTTGGGACGGCAATTTGGTCAAAGTGTGGTCCAAACGTCGGCAAATTTGGAGGTCGAAAAATGTTCTGACGAACCTCAAATTTTGCATGCTCCAAGCAGTCTATATTCCGCACCTCTCCTAAAAAATTGACAGACTTTCGCCGGCAAATTGCAGAGAAACTTCAATATGTAGGGAAATTTCCTGCTTGCTCCGCAACCCGTGGCTGTCCCGACACTCCCCTTTGGTGTACTCCTGACTCGTGCGCATGCGTAGGCCCTTGGATGGTCGTTGACGCACCCCAGTTTGAGACGGCAATTTGGTCAAATTGACGAACCTCAAATTTTGCATGCTCCCAAGCAGTCTATATTCCGCACCTCTCCTAAAAAATTGACAGACTTTCGCCGGCAAATTGCAGAGAAAATTCAATATGTAGGGAAATTTCCTGCTTGCTCCGCAACCCGTGGCTGTCCCGACACTCCCCTTTGGTGTACTCCTGACTCGTGCGCATGCGTAGGCCTTTGGATGGTCGTTGACGCACCTCAGTTTGGGACGGCAATTTGGTCAAAGTGTGGTCCAAACGTCGGCAAATTTGGAGGTCGAAAAATTTTCTGACGAACCTCAAAATTTGCATGCTCCAAGCAGTCTATATTCCGCACCTCTCCTAAAAAATGGACAGACTTTCGCAAGCAAATTGCAGAGAAACTTCAATATGTAGGGAAATTTCCTGCTTGCTCCGCAACCCGTGGCTGTCCCGACACTCCCCTTTGGTGTACTCCTGACTCGTGCGCATGCGTAGGCCTTTGGATGGTCGTTGACGCACCCCAGTTTGAGACGGCAATTTGGTCAAATTGACGAACCTCAAATTGTGCATGCTCCAAGCAGTCTATAATCCGCACCTCTCCTAAAAAATTGACAGACTTTCGCCGGCAAATTGCAGAGAAAATTCAATATGTAGGGAAATTTCCTGCTTGCTCCGCAACCCGTGGCTGTCCCGACACTCCCCTTTGGTGTACTCCTGACTCGTGCGCATGCGTAGGCCTTTGGATGGTCGTTGACGCACCCCAGTTTGGGACGGCAATTTGGTCAAAGTGTGGTCCAAACGTCGGCAAATTTGGAGGTCGAAAATTTTTTCTGACGAACCTCAAATTTTGCATGCTCCAAGCATTCTATATTCCGCATCCCTCCTAAAAAATTGACAGACTTTCGCTGGCAAATTGCAGAGAAACTTCAATATGTAGGGAAATTTCCTGCTTGCTCCGCAACCCGTGGCTGTCCCGACACTCCCCTTTGGTGTACTCCTGACTCGTGCGCATGCGTAGGCCTTTGGATGGTCGTTGACGCACCTCAGTATGGGACGGCAATTTGGTCAAAGTGTGGTCCAAACGTCGGCAAATTTGGAGGTCGAAAAATTTTCTGACGAACCTCAAATTTTGCATGCTCCAAGCAGTCTATATTCCGCACCTCTCCTAAAAAATTGACAGATTTTCGCAAGCAAATTGCAGAGAAACTTCAATATGTAGGAAAATTTCCTGCTTGCTCCGCAACCCGTGGCTGTCCCGACACTCCCCTTTGGTGTACTCCTGACTCGTGCGCATGCGTAGGCCTTTGGATGGTCGTTGACGCACCCCAGTTTGAGACGGCAATTTGGTCAAATTGACGAACCTCAAATTTTGCATGCTCCAAGCAGTCTATATTCCGCACCTCTCCTAAAAAATTGACAGACTTTCGCCGGCAAATTGCAGACAAAATTCAATATGTAGGGAAATTTCCTGCTTGCTCCGCAACCCGTGGCTGTCCCGACACTCCCCTTTGGTGTACTCCTGACTCGTGCGCATGCGTAGGCCTTTGGATGGTCGTTGACGCACCCCAGTTTTGGGACGGCAATTTGGTCAAAGTGTGGTCCAAACGTCGGCAAATTTGGAGGTCGAAAAATTTTCTGACGAACCTCAAATTTTGCATGCTCCAAGCATTCTATATTCCGGATCCCTCCTAAAAAATTGACAGACTTTCGCCGGCAAATTGCAGAGAAACTTCAATATGTAGGGAAATTTCCTGCTTGCTCCGCAACCCGTGGCTGTCCCGACACTCCCCTTTGGTGTACTCCTGACTCGTGCGCACGCGTAGGCCTTTGGATGGTCGTTGACGCACCCTAGTTTGGGACGGCAATTTGGTCAAAGTGTGGTCCAAACGTCGGCAAATTTGGAGGTCGAAACATTTTCTGACGAACCTCAAATTTTGCATGCTCCAAGCAGTCTATATTCCGCACCTCTCCTAAAAAATTGACAGACTTTCGTCGGCAAATTGCAGAGAAACTTCAATATGTAGGGAAATTTCCTGCTTGCTCCGCAACCCGTGGCTGTCCCGACACTCCCCTTTGGTGTACTCCTGACTCGTGCGCATGCGTAGACCCTTGGATGGTCGTTGACGCACCCCAGTTTGGGACGGCAATTTGGTCAAAGTGTGGTCCAAACGTCGGCAAATTTGGAGGTCGAAAAATTTTCTGACGAACCTCAAATTTTGCATGCTCCAAGCATTCTATATTCCGCATCCCTCCTAAAAAATTGACAGACTTTCGCCGGCAAATTGCAGAGAAACTTCAATATGTAGGGAAATTTCCTGCTTGCTCCGCAACCCGTGGTTGTCCCGACACTCCCCTTTGGTGTACTCCTGACTCGTGCGCATGCGTAGGCCTTTGGATGGTCGTTGACGCACCCCAGTTTGAGACGGCAATTTAGTCAAATTGACGAACCTCAAATTTTGCATGCTCCAAGCAGTCTATATTCCGCACCTCTCCTAAAAAAATGACAGACTTTCGCCGGCAAATTGCAGAGAAAATTCAATATGTAGGGAAATTTCCTGCTTGATCCGCAACCCGTGGCTGTCCCGACACTCCCCTTTGGTGTACTCCTGACTCGTGCGCATGCGTAGGCCTTTGGATGGTCGTTGACGCACCCCAGTTTGGGACGGCAATTTGGTCAAAGTGTGGTCCAAACGTCGGCAAATTTGGAGGTCGAAAAATTTTCTGACGAACCTCAAATTTTGCATGCTCCAAGCATTCTATATTCCGCATCCCTCCTAAAAAATTGACAGACTTTCGCCGGCAAATTGCAGAGAAACTTCAATATGTAGGGAAATTTCCTGCTTGCTCCGCAACGCGTGGCTGTCCCGACACTCCCCTTTGGTGTACTCCTGACTCGTGCGCATGCGTAGGCCTTTGGATGGTCGTTGACGCACCCCAGTTTGGGACGGCAATTTGGTCAAAGTGTGGTCCAAACGTCGGCAAATTTGGAGGTCGAAAAATTTTCTGACGAACCTCAAATTTTGCATGCTCCAAGCAGTCTATATTCCGCACCTCTCCTAAAAAATTGACAGACTTTCGCCGGCAAATTGCAGAGAAACTTGCAGATTGCAGAGAAACTTCAATATGTAGGGAAATTTCCTGCTTGCTCTGCAACCCGTGGCTGTCCCGACACTCCCCTTTGGTGTACTCCTGACTCGTGCGCATGCGTAGGCCTTTGGATGGTCGTTGACGCACCCCAGTTTGGGACGGCAATTTGGTCAAAGTGTGGTCCAAACGTCGGCAAATTTGGAGGTCGAAAAATTTTCTGACGAACCTCAAATTTTGCATGCTCCAAGCAGTCTATATTCCGCACCTCTCCTAAAAAATTGACAGAGTTTCGCCGGCAAATTGCAGAGAAACTTCAATATGTAGGGAAATTTCCTGCTTGCTCCGCAACCCGTGGCTGTCCCGACACTCCCCTTTGGTGTACTCCTGACTCGTGCGCATGCGTGGGCCTTTGGATGGTCGTTGAAGCACCCCAGTTTGGGACGGCAATTTGGTCAAAGTGTGGTCCAAACGTCGGCAAATTTGGAGGTCGAAACATTTTCTGACGAACCTCAAATTTTGCATGCTCCAAGCAGTCTATATTCCGCACCTCTCCTAAAAAATTGACAGACTTTCGCCGGCAAATTGCAGAGAAACTTCAATATGTAGGGAAATTTCCTGCTTGCTCCGCAACCCGTGGCTGTCCCGACACTCCCCTTTGGTGTACTCCTGACTCGTGCGCATGCGTAGGCCTTTGGATGGTCGTTGACGCAGCCAAGTTTGGGACGGCAATTTGGTCTAAGTGTGGTCCAAACGTCGGCAAATTTGGAGGTCGAACAATTTTCTGACGAACCTCAAATTTTGCATGCTCCAAGCAGTCTATATTCCGCACCTCTCCAAAAAAATTGACAGACTTTCGCCGGCAAATTTCAGAGAAACTTCAATATGTAGGGAAATTTCCTGCTTGCTCCGCAACCCGTGGCTGTCCCGACACTCCCCTTTGGTGTACTCCTGACTCGTGCGCATGCGTAGGCCTTTGGATGGTCGTTGACGCACCCCAGTTTGGGACGACAATTTGGTCAAAGTGTGGTCCAAACGTCGGCAAATTTGGAGGTCGAAAAATTTTCTGACGAACCTCAAATTTTGCATGCTCCAAGCAGTCTATATTCCGCACCTCTCCTAAAAAATTTACAGACTTTCGCAGACAAATTGCAGAGAAACTTCAATATGTAGGGAAATTTCCTGCTTGCTCCGCAACCCGTGGCTGTCCTGACACTCCCCTTTGGTGTACTCCTGACTCGTGCGCATGCGTAGGCCTTTGGATGGTCGTTGACGCACCCCAGTTTGGGACGGCATCTTGGTCAAAGTGTGGTCCAAACGTCGGCAAATTTGAAGGTCGGAACATTTTCTGACGAACCTCAAATTTTGCATGCTCCAAGCAGTCTATATTCCGCACCTCTCCTAAAAAATTGACAGACTTTCGCCTACAAATTGCAGAGAAACTTCAATATGTAGGGAAATTTCCTGCTTGCTCCGCAACCCGTGGCTGTCCCGACACTCCCCTTTGGTGTACTCCTGACTCGTGCGCATGCGTAGGCCTTTGGATGGTCGTTGACGCACCCCAGTTTGGGACGGCAATTTGGTCAAAGTGTGGTCCAAACGTCGGCAAATTTGGAGGTCGAAAAATTTTCTGACGAACCTCAAATTTTGCATGCTCCAAGCAGTCTATATTCCGCATCTCTCCTAAAAAATTGACAGACTTTCGCCTACAAATTGCAGAGAAACTTCAATATGTAGGGAAATTTCCTGCTTGCTCCTCAACCCGTGGCTGTCCCGACACTCCCCTTTGGTGTACTCCTGACTCGTGCGCATGCGTAGGCCTTTGGATGGTCGTTGACGCACCCCAGTTTGGGACGGCAATTTGGTCAAAGTGTGGTCCAAACGTCGGCAAATTTGGAGGTCGAAAAATTTTCTGACGAACCTCAAATTTTGCATGCTCCAAGCAGTCTATATTCCGCACCTCTCCTAAAAAATGACAGACTTTCGCCGGCAAATTGCAGAGAAACTTCAATATGTAGGGAAATTTCCTGCTTGCTCCGCAACCCGTGGCTGTCCCGACACTCCCCTTTGGTGTACTCCTGACTCGTGCGCATGCGTAGGCTTTTGGATGGTCGTTGACGCACCCCAGTTTGGGACGGCAATTTGGTCAAAGTGTGGTCCAAACGTCGGCAAATTTGGAGGTCGAACAATTTTCTGACGAACCTCAAATTTTGCATGCTCCAAGCAGTCTATATTCCGCACCTCTCCTAAAAAATTGACAGACTTTCGCCGGCAAATTGGAGAGAAACTTTAATATGTAGGGAAATTTCCTGCTTGCTCCGCAACCCGTGGCTGTCCCGACACTCCCCTTTGGTGTACTCCTGACTCGTGCGCATGCGTAGGCCTTTGGATGGTCGTTGACGCACCCCAGTTTGGGACGGCAATTTGGTCAAAGTGTGGTCCAAACGTCGGCAAATTTTGAGGTCGAAAATTTTTCTGACGAACCTCAAATTTTGCATGCTCCAAGCAGTCTATATTCCGCACCTCTCCTAAAAAATTGACAGACTTTCGCCGGCAAATTGCAGAGAAACTTCAATATGTAGGGAAATTTCCTGCTTGCTCCGCAACCCGTGGTTGTCCCGACACTCCTCTTTGGTGTACTCCTGACTCGTGCGCATGCGTGGGCCTTTGGATGGTCGTTGAAGCACCCCAGTTTGGGAAGGCAATTTGGTCAAAGTGTGGTCCAAACGTCGGCAAATTTGGAGGTCGAAACATTTTCTGACGAACCTCAAATTTTGCATGCTCCAAGCAGTCTATATTCCGCACCTCTCCTAAAAAATTGACAGACTTTCGCCGGCAAATTGCAGAGAAACTTCAATATGTAGGGAAATTTCCTGCTGGCTCCGCAACCCGTGGGTGTCCCGACACTCCCCTTTGGTGTACTCCTGACTCGTACGCATGCGTAGGCCTTTGGATGGTCGTTGACGCACCCCAGTTTGGGACGGCAATTTGGTCAAAGTGTGGTCCAAACGTCGGCAAATTTGGAGGTCGAACAATTTTCTGACGAACCTCAAATTTTGCATGCTCCAAGCAGTCTATATTCCGCACCTCTCCTACAAAATTTACAGACTTTCGCCGACAAATTGCAGAGAAACTTCAATATGTAGGGAAATTTCCTGCTTGCTCCGCAACCCGTGGCTGTCCTGACACTCCCCTTTGGTGTACTCCTGACTCGTGCGCATGCGTAGGCCTTTGGATGGTCGTTGACGCACCCCAGTTTGGGACGGCAATTTGGTCAAAGTGTGGTCCAAACGTCGGCAAATTTGGAGGTCGAACAATTTTCTGACGAACCTCAAATTTTGCATGCTCCAAGCAGTCTATATTCCGCACCTCTCCTACAAAATTTACAGACTTTCGCCGACAAATTGCAGAGAAACTTCAATATGTAGGGAAATTTCCTGCTTGCTCCGCAACCCGTGGCTGTCCTGACACTCCCCTTTGGTGTACTCCTGACTCGTGCGCATACGTAGGCCTTTGGATGGTCGTTGACGCACCCCAGTTCGGGACGGCAATTTGGTCAAAGTGTGGTCCAAACGTCGGCAAATTTGGAGGTCGAACAATTTTCTGACGAACCTCAAATTTTGCATGCTCCAAGCAGTCTATATTCCGCACCTCTCCTACAAAATTTACAGACTTTCGCCGACAAATTGCAGAGAAACTTCAATATGTAGGGAAATTTCCTGCTTGCTCCGCAACCCGTGGCTGTCCCGACACTCCCCTTTGGTGTACTCCTGACTCGTGCGCATGCGTAGGCCTTTGGATGGTCGTTGACGCACCCCAGTTTGGGACGGCAATTTGGTCAAAGTGTGGTCCAAACGTCGGCAAATTTTGAGGTCGAAAAATTTTCTGACGAACCTCAAATTTTGCATGCTCCAAGCAGTCTATATTCCGCACCTCTCCTAAAAAATTGACAGACTTTCGCCGGCAAATTGCAGAGAAACTTCAATATGTAGGGAAATTTCCTGCTTGCTCCGCAACCCGTGGTTGTCCCGACACTCCCCTTTGGTGTACTCCTGACTCGTGCGCATGCGTAGGCCTTTGGATGGTCGTTGACGCACCCCAGTTTGGGACGGCAATTTGGTCAAAGTGTGGTCCAAACGTCGGCAAATTTGGAGGTCGAACAATTTTCTGACGAACCTCAAATTTTGCATGCTCCAAGCAGTCTATATTCCGCACCTCTCCTACAAAATTTACAGACTTTCGCCGACAAATTGCAGAGAAACTTCAATATGTAGGGAAATTTCCTGCTTGCTCCGCAACCCGTGGCTGTCCCGACACTCCCCTTTGGTGTACTCCTGACTCGTGCGCATGCGTGGGCCTTTGGATGGTCGTTGAAGCACCCCAGTTTGGGACGGCAATTTGGTCGAAGTGTGGTCCAAACGTCGGCAAATTTGGAGGTCGAAACATTTTCTGACGAACCTCAAATTTTGCATGCTCCAAGCAGTCTATATTCCGCACCTCTCCTAAAAAATTGACAGACTTTCGCCGGCAAATTGCAGAGAAACTTCAATATGTAGGGAAATTTCCTGCTGGCTCCGCAACCCGTGGGTGTCCCGACACTCCCCTTTGGTGTACTCCTGACTCGTACGCATGCGTAGGCCTTTGGATGGTCGTTGACGCACCCCAGTTTGGGACGGCAATTTGGTCAAAGTGTGGTCCAAACGTCGGCAAATTTGGAGGTCGAACAATTTTCTGACGAACCTCAAATTTTGCATGCTCCAAGCAGTCTATATTCCGCACCTCTCCTACAAAATTTACAGACTTTCGCCGACAAATTGCAGAGAAACTTCAATATGTAGGGAAATTTCCTGCTTGCTCCGCAACCCGTGGCTGTCCTGACACTCCCCTTTGGTGTACTCCTGACTCGTGCGCATGCGTAGGCCTTTGGATGGTCGTTGACGCACCCCAGTTTGGGACGGCAATTTGGTCAAAGTGTGGTCCAAACGTTGGCAAATTTGGAGGTCGAACAATTTTCTGACGAACCTCAAATTTTGCATGCTCCAAGCAGTCTATATTCCGCACCTCTCCTACAAAATTTACAGACTTTCGCCGACAAATTGCAGAGAAACTTCAATATGTAGGGAAATTTCCTGCTTGCTCCGCAACCCGTGGCTGTCCTGACACTCCCCTTTGGTGTACTCCTGACTCGTGCGCATGCGTAGGCCTTTGGATGGTCGTTGACGCACCCCAGTTTGGGACGGCAATTTGGTCAAAGTGTGGTCCAAACGTCGGCAAATTTGGAGGTCGAACAATTTTCTGACGAACCTCAAATTTTGCATGCTCCAAGCAGTCTATATTCCGCACCTCTCCTACAAAATTTACAGACTTTCGCCGACAAATTGCAGAGAAACTTCAATATGTAGGGAAATTTCCTGCTTGCTCCGCAACCCGTGGCTGTCCCGACACTCCCCTTTGGTGTACTCCTGACTCATGCGCATGCGTAGGCCTTTGGATGGTCGTTGACGCACCCCAGTTTGGGACGGCAATTTGGTCAAAGTGTGGTCCAAACGTCGGCAAATTTTGAGGTCGAAAAATTTTCTGACGAACCTCAAATTTTGCATGCTCCAAGCAGTCTATATTCCGCACCTCTCCTAAAAAATTGACAGACTTTCGCCGGCAAATTGCAGAGAAACTTCAATATGTAGGGAAATTTCCTGCTTGCTCCGCAACCCGTGGTTGTCCCGACACTCCCCTTTGGTGTACTCCTGACTCGTGCGCATGCGTGGGCCTTTGGATGGTCGTTGAAGCACCCCAGTTTGGGACGGCAATTTGGTCAAAGTGTGGTCCAAACGTCGGCAAATTTGGAGGTCGAAACATTTTCTGACGAACCTCAAATTTTGCATGCTCCAAGCAGTCTATATTCCGCACCTCTCCTAAAAAATTGACAGACTTTCGCCGGCAAATTGCAGAGAAACTTCAATATGTAGGGAAATTTCCTGCTTGCTCCGCAACCCGTGGCTGTCCTGACACTCCCCTTTGGTGTACTCCTGACTCGTGCGCATGCGTAGGCCTTTGGATGGTCGTTGACGCACCCCAGTTTGGGACGGCAATTTGGTCAAAGTGTGGTCCAAACGTCGGCAAATTTGGAGGTCGAACAATTTTCTGACGAACCTCAAATTTTGCATGCTCCAAGCAGTCTATATTCCGCACCTCTCCTACAAAATTTACAGACTTTCGCCGACAAATTGCAGAGAAACTTCAATATGTAGGGAAATTTCCTGCTTGCTCCGCAACCCGTGGCTGTCCTGACACTCCCCTTTGGTGTACTCCTGACTCGTGCGCATGCGTAGGCCTTTGGATGGTCGTTGACGCACCCCAGTTTGGGACGGCAATTTGGTCAAAGTGTGGTCCAAACGTCGGCAAATTTTGAGGTCGAACAATTTTCTGACGAACCTCAAATTTTGCATGCTCCAAGCAGTCTATATTCCGCACCTCTCCTAAAAAATTGACAGACTTTCGCCGGCAAATTGCAGAGAAACTTCAATATGTAGGGAAATTTCCTGCTTGCTCCGCAACCCGTGGTTGTCCCGACACTCCCCTTTGGTGTACTCCTGACTCGTGCGCATGCGTGGGCCTTTGGATGGTCGTTGAAGCACCCCAGTTTGGGACGGCAATTTGGTCAAAGTGTGGTCCAAACGTCGGCAAATTTGGAGGTCGAAACATTTTCTGACGAACCTCAAATTTTGCATGCTCCAAGCAGTCTATATTCCGCACCTCTCCTAAAAAATTGACAGACTTTCGCCGGCAAATTGCAGAGAAACTTCAATATGTAGGGAAATTTCCTGCTTGCTCCGCAACCCGTGGTTGTCCCGACACTCCCCTTTGGTGTACTCCTGACTCGTGCGCATGCGTAGGCCTTTGGATGGTCGTTGACGCACCCCAGTTTGGGACGGCAATTTGGTCAAAGTGTGGTCCAAACGTCGGCAAATTTGGAGGTCGAACAATTTTCTGACGAACCTCAAATTTTGCATGCTCCAAGCAGTCTATATTCCGCACCTCTCCTACAAAATTTACAGACTTTCGCCGACAAATTGCAGAGAAACTTCAATATGTAGGGAAATTTCCTGCTTGCTCCGCAACCCGTGGCTGTCCCGACACTCCCCTTTGGTGTACTCCTGACTCGTGCGCATGCGTAGGCCTTTGGATGGTCGTTGACGCACCCCAGTTTGGGACGGCAATTTGGTCAAAGTGTGGTCCAAACGTCGGCAAATTTTGAGGTCGAAAAATTTTCTGACGAACCTCAAATTTTGCATGCTCCAAGCAGTCTATATTCCGCACCTCTCCTAAAAAATTGACAGACTTTCGCCGGCAAATTGCAGAGAAACTTCAATATGTAGGGAAATTTCCTGCTTGCTCCGCAACCCGTGGCTGTCCCGACACTCCCCTTTGGTGTACTCCTGACTCGTGCGCATGCGTGGGCCTTTGGATGGTCGTTGAAGCACCCCAGTTTGGGACGGCAATTTGGTCGAAGTGTGGTCCAAACGTCGGCAAATTTGGAGGTCGAAACATTTTCTGACGAACCTCAAATTTTGCATGCTCCAAGCAGTCTATATTCCGCACCTCTCCTAAAAAATTGACAGACTTTCGCCGGCAAATTGCAGAGAAACTTCAATATGTAGGGAAATTTCCTGCTGGCTCCGCAACCCGTGGGTGTCCCGACACTCCCCTTTGGTGTACTCCTGACTCGTACGCATGCGTAGGCCTTTGGATGGTCGTTGACGCACCCCAGTTTGGGACGGCAATTTGGTCAAAGTGTGGTCCAAACGTCGGCAAATTTGGAGGTCGAACAATTTTCTGACGAACCTCAAATTTTGCATGCTCCAAGCAGTCTATATTCCGCACCTCTCCTACAAAATTTACAGACTTTCGCCGACAAATTGCAGAGAAACTTCAATATGTAGGGAAATTTCCTGCTTGCTCCGCAACCCGTGGCTGTCCTGACACTCCCCTTTGGTGTACTCCTGACTCGTGCGCATGCGTAGGCCTTTGGATGGTCGTTGACGCACCCCAGTTTGGGACGGCAATTTGGTCAAAGTGTGGTCCAAACGTTGGCAAATTTGGAGGTCGAACAATTTTCTGACGAACCTCAAATTTTGCATGCTCCAAGCAGTCTATATTCCGCACCTCTCCTACAAAATTTACAGACTTTCGCCGACAAATTGCAGAGAAACTTCAATATGTAGGGAAATTTCCTGCTTGCTCCGCAACCCGTGGCTGTCCTGACACTCCCCTTTGGTGTACTCCTGACTCGTGCGCATGCGTAGGCCTTTGGATGGTCGTTGACGCACCCCAGTTTGGGACGGCAATTTGGTCAAAGTGTGGTCCAAACGTCGGCAAATTTGGAGGTCGAACAATTTTCTGACGAACCTCAAATTTTGCATGCTCCAAGCAGTCTATATTCCGCACCTCTCCTACAAAATTTACAGACTTTCGCCGACAAATTGCAGAGAAACTTCAATATGTAGGGAAATTTCCTGCTTGCTCCGCAACCCGTGGCTGTCCCGACACTCCCCTTTGGTGTACTCCTGACTCATGCGCATGCGTAGGCCTTTGGATGGTCGTTGACGCACCCCAGTTTGGGACGGCAATTTGGTCAAAGTGTGGTCCAAACGTCGGCAAATTTTGAGGTCGAAAAATTTTCTGACGAACCTCAAATTTTGCATGCTCCAAGCAGTCTATATTCCGCACCTCTCCTAAAAAATTGACAGACTTTCGCCGGCAAATTGCAGAGAAACTTCAATATGTAGGGAAATTTCCTGCTTGCTCCGCAACCCGTGGTTGTCCCGACACTCCCCTTTGGTGTACTCCTGACTCGTGCGCATGCGTGGGCCTTTGGATGGTCGTTGAAGCACCCCAGTTTGGGACGGCAATTTGGTCAAAGTGTGGTCCAAACGTCGGCAAATTTGGAGGTCGAAACATTTTCTGACGAACCTCAAATTTTGCATGCTCCAAGCAGTCTATATTCCGCACCTCTCCTAAAAAATTGACAGACTTTCGCCGGCAAATTGCAGAGAAACTTCAATATGTAGGGAAATTTCCTGCTTGCTCCGCAACCCGTGGCTGTCCTGACACTCCCCTTTGGTGTACTCCTGACTCGTGCGCATGCGTAGGCCTTTGGATGGTCGTTGACGCACCCCAGTTTGGGACGGCAATTTGGTCAAAGTGTGGTCCAAACGTCGGCAAATTTGGAGGTCGAACAATTTTCTGACGAACCTCAAATTTTGCATGCTCCAAGCAGTCTATATTCCGCACCTCTCCTACAAAATTTACAGACTTTCGCCGACAAATTGCAGAGAAACTTCAATATGTAGGGAAATTTCCTGCTTGCTCCGCAACCCGTGGCTGTCCTGACACTCCCCTTTGGTGTACTCCTGACTCGTGCGCATGCGTAGGCCTTTGGATGGTCGTTGACGCACCCCAGTTTGGGACGGCAATTTGATCAAAGTGTGGTCCAAACGTCGGCAAATTTGGAGGTCGAACAATTTTCTGACGAACCTCAAATTTTGCATGCTCCAAGCAGTCTATATTCCGCACCTCTCCTACAAAATTTACAGACTTTCGCCGACAAATTGCAGAGAAACTTCAATATGTAGGAAAATTTCCTGCTTGCTCCGCAACCCGTGGCTGTCCCGACACTCCCCTTTGGTGTACTCCTGACTCGTGCGCATGCGTAGGCCTTTGGATGGTCGTTGACGCACCCCAGTTTGGGACGGCAATTTGGTCAAAGTGTGGTCCAAACGTCGGCAAATTTTGAGGTCGAACAATTTTCTGACGAACCTCAAATTTTGCATGCTCCAAGCAGTCTATATTCCGCACCTCTCCTAAAAAATTGACAGACTTTCGCCGGCAAATTGCAGAGAAACTTCAATATGTAGGGAAATTTCCTGCTTGCTCCGCAACCCGTGGTTGTCCCGACACTCCCCTTTGGTGTACTCCTGACTCGTGCGCATGCGTGGGCCTTTGGATGGTCGTTGAAGCACCCCAGTTTGGGACGGCAATTTGGTCAAAGTGTGGTCCAAACGTCGGCAAATTTGGAGGTCGAAACATTTTCTGACGAACCTCAAATTTTGCATGCTCCAAGCAGTCTATATTCCGCACCTCTCCTAAAAAATTGACAGACTTTCGCCGGCAAATTGCAGAGAAACTTCAATATGTAGGGAAATTTCCTGCTTGCTCCGCAACCCGTGGCTGTCCCGACACTCCCCTTTGGTGTACTCCTGACTCGTGCGCATGCGTAGGCCTTTGGATGGTCGTTGACGCACCCCAGTTTGGGACGGCAATTTGGTCAAAGTGTGGTCCAAACGTCGGCAAATTTTGAGGTCGAAAAATTTTCTGACGAACCTCAAATTTTGCATGCTCCAAGCAGTCTATATTCCGCACCTCTCCTAAAAAATTGACAGACTTTCGCCGGCAAATTGCAGAGAAACTTCAATATGTAGGGAAATTTCCTGCTGGCTCCGCAACCCGTGGGTGTCCCGACACTCCCCTTTGGTGTACTCCTGACTCGTACGCATGCGTAGGCCTTTGGATGGTCGTTGACGCACCCCAGTTTGGGACGGCAATTTGGTCAAAGTGTGGTCCAAACGTCGGCAAATTTGGAGGTCGAACAATTTTCTGACGAACCTCAAATTTTGCATGCTCCAAGCAGTCTATATTCCGCACCTCTCCTACAAAATTTACAGACTTTCGCCGACAAATTGCAGAGAAACTTCAATATGTAGGGAAATTTCCTGCTTGCTCCGCAACCCGTGGCTGTCCTGACACTCCCCTTTGGTGTACTCCTGACTCGTGCGCATGCGTAGGCCTTTGGATGGTCGTTGACGCACCCCAGTTTGGGACGGCAATTTGGTCAAAGTGTGGTCCAAACGTCGGCAAATTTGGAGGTCGAACAATTTTCTGACGAACCTCAAATTTTGCATGCTCCAAGCAGTCTATATTCCGCACCTCTCCTACAAAATTTACAGACTTTCGCCGACAAATTGCAGAGAAACTTCAATATGTAGGGAAATTTCCTGCTTGCTCCGCAACCCGTGGCTGTCCTGACACTCCCCTTTGGTGTACTCCTGACTCGTGCGCATACGTAGGCCTTTGGATGGTCGTTGACGCACCCCAGTTTGGGACGGCAATTTGGTCAAAGTGTGGTCCAAACGTCGGCAAATTTGGAGGTCGAACAATTTTCTGACGAACCTCAAATTTTGCATGCTCCAAGCAGTCTATATTCCGCACCTCTCCTACAAAATTTACAGACTTTCGCCGACAAATTGCAGAGAAACTTCAATATGTAGGGAAATTTCCTGCTTGCTCCGCAACCCGTGGCTGTCCCGACACTCCCCTTTGGTGTACTCCTGACTCGTGCGCATGCGTAGGCCTTTGGATGGTCGTTGACGCACCCCAGTTTGGGACGGCAATTTGGTCAAAGTGTGGTCCAAACGTCGGCAAATTTTGAGGTCGAAAAATTTTCTGACGAACCTCAAATTTTGCATGCTCCAAGCAGTCTATATTCCGCACCTCTCCTAAAAAATTGACAGACTTTCGCCGGCAAATTGCAGAGAAACTTCAATATGTAGGGAAATTTCCTGCTTGCTCCGCAACCCGTGGTTGTCCCGACACTCCCCTTTGGTGTACTCCTGACTCGTGCGCATGCGTAGGCCTTTGGATGGTCGTTGACGCACCCCAGTTTGGGACGGCAATTTGGTCAAAGTGTGGTCCAAACGTCGGCAAATTTGGAGGTCGAACAATTTTCTGACGAACCTCAAATTTTGCATGCTCCAAGCAGTCTATATTCCGCACCTCTCCTACAAAATTTACAGACTTTCGCCGACAAATTGCAGAGAAACTTCAATATGTAGGGAAATTTCCTGCTTGCTCCGCAACCCGTGGCTGTCCCGACACTCCCCTTTGGTGTACTCCTGACTCGTGCGCATGCGTAGGCCTTTGGATGGTCGTTGACGCACCCCAGTTTGGGACGGCAATTTGGTCAAAGTGTGGTCCAAACGTCGGCAAATTTTGAGGTCGAAAAATTTTCTGACGAACCTCAAATTTTGCATGCTCCAAGCAGTCTATATTCCGCACCTCTCCTAAAAAATTGACAGACTTTCGCCGGCAAATTGCAGAGAAACTTCAATATGTAGGGAAATTTCCTGCTTGCTCCGCAACCCGTGGCTGTCCCGACACTCCCCTTTGGTGTACTCCTGACTCGTGCGCATGCGTGGGCCTTTGGATGGTCGTTGAAGCACCCCAGTTTGGGACGGCAATTTGGTCGAAGTGTGGTCCAAACGTCGGCAAATTTGGAGGTCGAAACATTTTCTGACGAACCTCAAATTTTGTATGCTCCAAGCAGTCTATATTCCGCACCTCTCCTAAAAAATTGACAGACTTTCGCCGGCAAATTGCAGAGAAACTTCAATATGTAGGGAAATTTCCTGCTGGCTCCGCAACCCGTGGGTGTCCCGACACTCCCCTTTGGTGTACTCCTGACTCGTACGCATGCGTAGGCCTTTGGATGGTCGTTGACGCACCCCAGTTTGGGACGGCAATTTGGTCAAAGTGTGGTCCAAACGTCGGCAAATTTGGAGGTCGAACAATTTTCTGACGAACCTCAA
This sequence comes from Henricia sp. BOLD:AAB3569, assembly GCA_037783545.1. NCBI lineage: Eukaryota > Metazoa > Echinodermata > Asteroidea > Spinulosida > Echinasteridae > Henricia > Henricia sp. BOLD:AAB3569. The sequence goes on from JBBELK010000715.1 coordinate 1,069,128, forward strand.
ATTTTGCATGCTCCAAGCAGTCTATATTCCGCACCTCTCCTACAAAATTTACAGACTTTCGCCGACAAATTGCAGAGAAACTTCAATATGTAGGGAAATTTCCTGCTTGCTCCGCAACCCGTGGCTGTACTGACACTCCCCTTTGGTGTACTCCTGACTCGTGCGCATGCGTAGGCCTTTGGATGGTCGTTGACGCACCCCAGTTTGGGACGGCAATTTGGTCAAAGTGTGGTCCAAACGTTGGCAAATTTGGAGGTCGAACAATTTTCTGACGAACCTCAAATTTTGCATGCTCCAAGCAGTCTATATTCCGCACCTCTCCTACAAAATTTACAGACTTTCGCCGACAAATTGCAGAGAAACTTCAATATGTAGGGAAATTTCCTGCTTGCTCCGCAACCCGTGGCTGTCCTGACACTCCCCTTTGGTGTACTCCTGACTCGTGCGCATGCGTAGGCCTTTGGATGGTCGTTGACGCACCCCAGTTTGGGACGGCAATTTGGTCAAAGTGTGGTCCAAACGTCGGCAAATTTGGAGGTCGAACAATTTTCTGACGAACCTCAAATTTTGCATGCTCCAAGCAGTCTATATTCCGCACCTCTCCTACAAAATTTACAGACTTTCGCCGACAAATTGCAGAGAAACTTCAATATGTAGGGAAATTTCCTGCTTGCTCCGCAACCCGTGGCTGTCCCGACACTCCCCTTTGGTGTACTCCTGACTCATGCGCATGCGTAGGCCTTTGGATGGTCGTTGACGCACCCCAGTTTGGGACGGCAATTTGGTCAAAGTGTGGTCCAAACGTCGGCAAATTTTGAGGTCGAAAATTTTTCTGACGAACCTCAAATTTTGCATGCTCCAAGCAGTCTATATTCCGCACCTCTCCTAAAAAATTGACAGACTTTCGCCGGCAAATTGCAGAGAAACTTCAATATGTAGGGAAATTTCCTGCTTGCTCCGCAACCCGTGGTTGTCCCGACACTCCCCTTTGGTGTACTCCTGACTCGTGCGCATGCGTGGGCCTTTGGATGGTCGTTGAAGCACCCCAGTTTGGGACGGCAATTTGGTCAAAGTGTGGTCCAAACGTCGGCAAATTTGGAGGTCGAAACATTTTCTGACGAACCTCAAATTTTGCATGCTCCAAGCAGTCTATATTCCGCACCTCTCCTAAAAAATTGACAGACTTTCGCCGGCAAATTGCAGAGAAACTTCAATATGTAGGGAAATTTCCTGCTTGCTCCGCAACCCGTGGCTGTCCTGACACTCCCCTTTGGTGTACTCCTGACTCGTGCGCATGCGTAGGCCTTTGGATGGTCGTTGACGCACCCCAGTTTGGGACGGCAATTTGGTCAAAGTGTGGTCCAAACGTCGGCAAATTTGGAGGTCGAACAATTTTCTGACGAACCTCAAATTTTGCATGCTCCAAGCAGTCTATATTCCGCACCTCTCCTACAAAATTTACAGACTTTCGCCGACAAATTGCAGAGAAACTTCAATATGTAGGGAAATTTCCTGCTTGCTCCGCAACCCGTGGCTGTCCTGACACTCCCCTTTGGTGTACTCCTGACTCGTGCGCATGCGTAGGCCTTTGGATGGTCGTTGACGCACCCCAGTTTGGGACGGCAATTTGATCAAAGTGTGGTCCAAACGTCGGCAAATTTGGAGGTCGAACAATTTTCTGACGAACCTCAAATTTTGCATGCTCCAAGCAGTCTATATTCCGCACCTCTCCTACAAAATTTACAGACTTTCGCCGACAAATTGCAGAGAAACTTCAATATGTAGGAAAATTTCCTGCTTGCTCCGCAACCCGTGGCTGTCCCGACACTCCCCTTTGGTGTACTCCTGACTCGTGCGCATGCGTAGGCCTTTGGATGGTCGTTGACGCACCCCAGTTTGGGACGGCAATTTGGTCAAAGTGTGGTCCAAACGTCGGCAAATTTTGAGGTCGAACAATTTTCTGACGAACCTCAAATTTTGCATGCTCCAAGCAGTCTATATTCCGCACCTCTCCTAAAAAATTGACAGACTTTCGCCGGCAAATTGCAGAGAAACTTCAATATGTAGGGAAATTTCCTGCTTGCTCCGCAACCCGTGGTTGTCCCGACACTCCCCTTTGGTGTACTCCTGACTCGTGCGCATGCGTGGGCCTTTGGATGGTCGTTGAAGCACCCCAGTTTGGGACGGCAATTTGGTCAAAGTGTGGTCCAAACGTCGGCAAATTTGGAGGTCGAAACATTTTCTGACGAACCTCAAATTTTGCATGCTCCAAGCAGTCTATATTCCGCACCTCTCCTAAAAAATTGACAGACTTTCGCCGGCAAATTGCAGAGAAACTTCAATATGTAGGGAAATTTCCTGCTTGCTCCGCAACCCGTGGCTGTCCCGACACTCCCCTTTGGTGTACTCCTGACTCGTGCGCATGCGTAGGCCTTTGGATGGTCGTTGACGCAGCCCAGTTTGGGACGGCAATTTGGTCAAAGTGTGGTCCAAACGTCGGCAAATTTTGAGGTCGAAAAATTTTCTGACGAACCTCAAATTTTGCATGCTCCAAGCAGTCTATATTCCGCACCTCTCCTAAAAAATTGACAGACTTTCGCCGGCAAATTGCAGAGAAACTTCAATATGTAGGGAAATTTCCTGCTTGCTCCGCAACCCGTGGTTGTCCCGACACTCCTCTTTGGTGTACTCCTGACTCGTGCGCATGCGTGGGCCTTTGGATGGTCGTTGAAGCACCCCAGTTTGGGACGGCAATTTGGTCAAAGTGTGGTCCAAACGTCGGCAAATTTGGAGGTCGAAACATTTTCTGACGAACCTCAAATGTTGCATGCTCCAAGCAGTCTATATTCCGCACCTCTCCTAAAAAATTGACAGACTTTCGCCGGCAAATTGCAGAGAAACTTCAATATGTAGGGAAATTTCCTGCTGGCTCCGCAACCCGTGGGTGTCCCGACACTCCCCTTTGGTGTACTCCTGACTCGTACGCATGCGTAGGCCTTTGGATGGTCGTTGACGCACCCCAGTTTGGGACGGCAATTTGGTCAAAGTGTGGTCCAAACGTCGGCAAATTTGGAGGTCGAACAATTTTCTGACGAACCTCAAATTTTGCATGCTCCAAGCAGTCTATATTCCGCACCTCTCCTACAAAATTGACAGACTTTCGCCTACAAATTGCAGAGAAACTTCAATATGTAGGGAAATTTCCTGCTTGCTCCGCAACCCGTGGCTGTCCCGACACTCCCTTTGGTGTACTCCTGACTCGTGCGCATGCGTAGGCCTTTGGATGGTCGTTGACGCACCCCAGTTTGAGACGGCAATTTAGTTAAAGTGTGGTCCAAATTTCGGCAAATTTGGAGGTCGAAAAATTTTCTGACGAACCTCAAATTTTGCATGCTCCAAGCAGTCTATATTCCGCACCTCTCCTAAAAAATTGACAGACTTTCGCCTACAAATTGCAGAGAAACTTCAATATGTAGGGAAATTTCCTGCTTGCTCCGCAGCCCGTGGCTGTCCCGACACTCCCTTTGGTGTACTCCTGACTCGTGCGCATGCGTAGGCCTTTGGATGGTCGTTGACGCACCCCAGTTTGGGACGGCAATTTGGTCAAAGTGTGGTCCAAACGTCGGCAAATTTGGAGGTCGAAAAATTTTCTGACGAACCTCAAATTTTGCATGCTCCAAGCAGTCTATATTCCGCACCTCTCCTAAAAAATTGACAGACTTTCGCCGGCAAATTGTAGAGAAACTTCAATATGTAGGAAAATTTCCTGCTTGCTCCTCAACCCGTGGCTGTCCCGACACTCCCCTTTGGTGTACTCCTGACTCGTGCGCATGCGTAGGCCTTTGGATGGTCGTTGACGCACCCCAGTTTGGGACGGCAATTTTGTCAAAGTGTGGTCCAAACGTCGGCAAATTTGGAGGTCGAACAATTTTCTGACGAACCTCAAATTTTGCATGCTCCAAGCAGTCTATATTCCGCACCTCTCCTAAAAAATTGACAGACTTTCGCCTACAAATTGCAGAGAAACTTCAATATGTAGGGAAATTTCCTGCTTGCTCCGCAACCCGTGGCTGTCCCGACACTCCCTTTGGTGTACTCCTGACTCGTGCGCATGCGTAGGCCTTTGGATGGTCGTTGACGCACCCCAGTTTGAGACGGCAATTTAGTTAAAGTGTGGTCCAAATTTCGGCAAATTTGGAGGTCGAAAATTTTTCTGACGAACCTCAAATTTTGCATGCTCCAAGCAGTCTATATTCCGCACCTCTCCTAAAAAAATGACAGACTTTCGCCTACAAATTGCAGAGAAACTTCAATATGTAGGGAAATTTCCTGCTTGCTACGCAACCCGTGGCTGTCCCGACACTCCCCTTTGGTGTACTCCCGACTCGTGCGCATGCGTAGGCCTTTGGATGGTCGTTGACGCACCCCAGTTTGGGACGGCAATTTGGTCAAAGTGTGGTCCAAACGTCGGCAAATTTGGAGGTCGAAAAATTTTCTGACGAACCTCAAATTTTGCATGCTCCAAGCAGTCTATATTCCGCACCTCTCCTAAAAAATTGACAGACTTTCGCCGGCAAATTGTAGAGAAACTTCAATATGTAGGGAAATTTCCTGCTTGCTCCTCAACCCGTGGCTGTCCCGACACTCCCCTTTGGTGTACTCCTGACTCGTGCGCATGCGTAGGCCTTTGGATGGTCGTTGACGCACCCCAGTTTGGGACGGCAATTTGGTCAAAGTGTGGTCCAAACGTCGGCAAATTTGGAGGTCGAAAAATGTTCTGACGAACCTCAAATTTTGCATGCTCCAAGCAGTCTATATTCCGCACCTCTCCTAAAAAATTGACAGACTTTCGCCTACAAATTGCAGAGAAACTTCAATATGTAGGGAAATTTCCTGCTTGCTCCGCAACCCGTGGCTGTCCCGACACTCCCTTTGGTGTACTCCTGACTCGTGCGCATGCGTAGGCCTTTGGATGGTCGTTGACGCACCCCAGTTTGGGACGGCAATTTGGTCAAAGTGTGGTCCAAACGTCGGCAAATTTGGAGGTCGAAAAATTTTCTGACGAACCTCAAATTTTGCATGCTCCAAGCAGTCTATATTCCGCACCTCTCCTAAAAAATTGACAGACTTTCGCCGGCAAATTGTAGAGAAACTTCAATATGTAGGAAAATTTCCTGCTTGCTCCTCAACCCGTGGCTGTCCCGACACTCCCCTTTGGTGTACTCCTGACTCGTGCGCATGCGTAGGCCTTTGGATGGTCGTTGACGCACCCCAGTTTGGGACGGCAATTTTGTCAAAGTGTGGTCCAAACGTCGGCAAATTTGGAGGTCGAAAAATTTTCTGACGAACCTCAAATTTTGCATGCTCCAAGCAGTCTATATTCCGCACCTCTCCTAAAAAATTGACAGACTTTCGCCTACAAATTGCAGAGAAACTTCAATATGTAGGGAAATTTCCTGCTTGCTCCGCAACCCGTGGCTGTCCCGACACTCCCTTTGGTGTACTCCTGACTCGTGCGCATGCGTAGGCCTTTGGATGGTCGTTGACGCACCCCAGTTTGAGACGGCAATTTAGTTAAAGTGTGGTCCAAATTTCGGCAAATTTGGAGGTCGAAAAATTTTCTGACGAACCTCAAATTTTGCATGCTCCAAGCAGTCTATATTCCGCACCTCTCCTAAAAAATTGACAGACTTTCGCCTACAAATTGCAGAGAAACTTCAATATGTAGGGAAATTTTCTGCTTGCTCCGCAACCCGTGGCTGTCCCGACACTCCCTTTGGTGTACTCCTGACTCGTGCGCATGCGTAGGCCTTTGGATGGTCGTTGACGCACCCCAGTTTGGGACGGCAATTTGGTCAAAGTGTGGTCCAAACGTCGGCAAATTTGGAGGTCGAAAAATTTTCTGACGAACCTCAAATTTTGCATGCTCCAAGCAGTCTATATTCCGCACCTCTCCTAAAAAATTGACAGACTTTCGCCGGCAAATTGTAGAGAAACTTCAATATGTAGGAAAATTTCCTGCTTGCTCCTCAACCCGTGGCTGTCCCGACACTCCCCTTTGGTGTACTCCTGACTCGTGCGCATGCGTAGGCCTTTGGATGGTCGTTGACGCACCCCAGTTTGGGACGGCAATTTTGTCAAAGTGTGGTCCAAACGTCGGCGAATTTGGAGGTCGAAACATTTTCTGACGAACCTCAAATTTTGCATGCTCCAAGCAGTCAATATTCCGCATCTCTCCTAAAAAATTGACAGACTTTCGCCGGCAAATTGCAGGGAAACTTCAAGATGTAGGGAAATTTCCTGCTTGCTCCGCAACCCGTGGCTGTCCTGACACTCCCCTTTGGTGTACTCCTGACTCGTGCGCATGCGTAGGCCTTTGGATGGTCGTTGACGCACCCCAGTTTGGGACGGCATTTTGGTCAAAGTGTGGTCCAAACGTCGGCAAATTTGAAGGTCGGAACATTTCCTGACGAACCTCAAATTTTGCATGCTCCAAGCAGTCTATATTCCGCACCTCTCCTAAAAAATTGACAGACTTTCGCCTACAAATTGCAGAGAAACTTCAATATGTAGGGAAATTTCCTGCTTGCTCCGCAACCCGTGGCTGTCCCGACACTCCCCTTTGGTGTACTCCTGACTCGTGCGCATGCGTAGGCCTTTGGATGGTCGTTGACGCACCCCAGATTGGGACGGCAATTTGGTCAAAGTGTGGTCCAAACGTCGGCAAATTTGGAGGTCGAAAACATTTCTGACGAACCTCAAATTTTGCATGCTCCAAGCAGTCTATATTCCGCACCTCTCCTAAAAAATTGACAGACTTTCGCCGGCAAATTGCAGAGAAACTTCAATATGTAGGGAAATTTCCTGCTTGCTCCGCAACCCGTGGCTGTCCCGACACTCCCCTTTGGTGTACTCCTGACTCGTGCGCATGCGTAGGCCTTTGGATGGTCGTTGACGCACCCCAGTTTGGGACGGCAATTTGGTCAAAGTGTGGTCCAAACGTCGGCGAATTTGAAGGTCGAAACATTTTCTGACGAACCTCAAATTTTGCATGCTCCAAGCAGTCTATATTCCGCATCTCTCCTAAAAAATTGACAGACTTTCGCCGGCAAATTGCAGAGAAACTTCAATATGTAGGGAAATGTCCTGCTTGCTCCGCAACCCGTGGCTGTCCTGACACTCCCCTTTGGTGTACTCCTGACTCGTGCGCATGCGTAGGCCTTTGGATGGTCGTTGACGCACCCCAGTTTGGGACGGCAATTTGGTCAAAGTGTGGTCCAAACGTCGGCGAATTTGGAGGTCGAAACATTTTCTGACGAACCTCAAATTTTGCATGCTCCAAGCAGTCTATATTCCGCATCTCTCCTAAAAAATTGACAGACTTTCGCCGGCAAATTGCAGAGAAACTTCAATATGTAGGGAAATTTCCTGCTTGCTCCGCAACCCGTGGCTGTCCCGACACTCCCCTTTGGTGTACTCCTGACTCGTGCGCATGCGTAGGCCTTTGGATGGTCGTTGACGCACCCCAGTTTGGGACGGCAATTTGGTCAAAGTGTGGTCCAAACGTCGGCAAATTTGGAGGTCGAAAAAATTTCTGACGAACCTCAAATTTTGCATGCTCCAAGCAGTCTATATTCCGCACCTCTCCTAAAAAATTGACAGACTTTCGCCGGCAAATTGCAGAGAAACTTCAATATGTAGGGAAATTTCATGCTTGCTCCGCAACCCGTGGCTGTCCCGACACTCCCCTTTGGTGTACTCCTGACTCGTGCGCATGCGTAGGCCTTTGGATGGTCGTTGACGCATCCCAGTTTGGGACGGCAATTTGGTCAAAGTGTGGTCCAAACGTCGGCGAATTTGGAGGTCGAAACATTTTCTGACGAACCTCAAATTTTGCATGCTCCAAGCAGTCTATATTCCGCATCTCTCCTAAAAAATTGACAGACTTTCGCCGGCAAATTGCAGAGAAACTTCAATATGTAGGGAAATTTCCTGCTTGCTCCACAACCCGTGGCTGTCCCGACACTCCCCTTTGGTGTACTCCTGACTCGTACGCATGCGTAGGCCTTTGGATGGTCGTTGACGCACCCCAGTTTGGGACGGCAATTTGGTCAAAGTGTGGTCCAAACGTCGGAAAATTTGGAGGTCGAAAAATTTTCTGACGAACCTCAAATTTTCCATGCTCCAAGCAGTCTATATTCCGCACCTTTCCTAAAAAATTGACAGACTTTCGCCGGCAAATTGCAGAGAAACTTCAATATGTAGGGAAATGTCCTGCTTGCTCCGCAACCCGTGGCTGTCCTGACACTCCCCTTTGGTGTACTCCTGACTCGTGCGCATGCGTAGGCCTTTGGATGGTCGTTGACGCACCCCAGTTTGGGACGGCAATTTGGTCAAAGTGTGGTCCAAACGTCGGCGAATTTGGAGGTCGAAACATTTTCTGACGAACCTCAAATTTTGCATGCTCCAAGCAGTCTATATTCCGCATCTCTCCTAAAAAATTGACAGACTTTCGCCGGCAAATTGCAGAGAAACTTCAATATGTAGGGAAATTTCCTGCTTGCTCCGCAACCCGTGGCTGTCCTGACACTCCCCTTTGGTGTACTCCTGACTCGTGCGCATGCGTAGGCCTTTGGATGGTCGTTGACGCACCCCAGTTTGGGACGGCAATTTGGTCAAAGTGTGGTCCAAACGTCGGCAAATTTGGAGGTCGAAAAATTTTCTGACGAACCTCAAATTTTCCATGCTCCAAGCAGTCTATATTCCGCACCTTTCCTAAAAAATTGACAGACTTTCGCCGGCAAATTGCAGAGAAACTTCAATATGTAGGGAAATGTCCTGCTTGCTCCGCAACCCGTGGCTGTCCTGACACTCCCCTTTGGTGTACTCCTGACTCGTGCGCATGCGTAGGCCTTTGGATGGTCGTTGACGCACCCCAGTTTGGGACGGCAATTTGGTCAAAGTGTGGTCCAAACGTCGGCGAATTTGGAGGTCGAAACATTTTCTGACGAACCTCAAATTTTGCATGCTCCAAGCAGTCTATATTCCGCATCTCTCCTAAAACATTGACAGACTTTCGCAGGCAAATTGCAGAGAAACTTCAATATGTAGGGAAATTTCCTGCTTGCTCCGCAACCCGTGGCTGTCCCGACACTCCCCTTTGGTGTACTCCTGACTCGTGCGCATGCGTAGGCCTTTGGATGGTCGTTGACGCACCCCAGTTTGGGACGGCAATTTGGTCAAAGTGTGGTCCAAACGTCGGCAAATTTTGAGGTCGAACAATTTTCTGACGAACCTCAAATTTTGCATGCTCCAAGCAGTCTATATTCCGCACCTCTCCTAAAAAATTGACAGACTTTCGCCGGCAAATTGCAGAGAAACTTCAATATGTAGGGAAATTTCCTGCTTGCTCCGCAACCCGTGGTTGTCCCGACACTCCCCTTTGGTGTACTCCTGACTCGTGCGCATGCGTGGGCCTTTGGATGGTCGTTGAAGCACCCCAGTTTGGGACGGCAATTTGGTCAAAGTGTGGTCCAAACGTCGGCAAATTTGGAGGTCGAAACATTTTCTGACGAACCTCAAATTTTGCATGCTCCAAGCAGTCTATATTCCGCACCTCTCCTAAAAAATTGACAGACTTTCGCCGGCAAATTGCAGAGAAACTTCAATATGTAGGGAAATTTCCTGCTTGCTCCGCAACCCGTGGCTGTCCCGACACTCCCCTTTGGTGTACTCCTGACTCGTGCGCATGCGTAGGCCTTTGGATGGTCGTTGACGCACCCCAGTTTGGGACGGCAATTTGGTCAAAGTGTGGTCCAAACGTCGGCAAATTTTGAGGTCGAACAATTTTCTGACGAACCTCAAATTTTGCATGCTCCAAGCAGTCTATATTCCGCACCTCTCCTAAAAAATTGACAGACTTTCGCCGGCAAATTGCAGAGAAACTTCAATATGTAGGGAAATTTCCTGCTTGCTCCGCAACCCGTGGTTGTCCCGACACTCCCCTTTGGTGTACTCCTGACTCGTGCGCATGCGTGGGCCTTTGGATGGTCGTTGAAGCACCCCAGTTTGGGACGGCAATTTGGTCAAAGTGTGGTCCAAACGTCGGCAAATTTGGAGGTCGAAACATTTTCTGACGAACCTCAAATTTTGCATGCTCCAAGCAGTCTATATTCCGCACCTCTCCTAAAAAATTGACAGACTTTCGCCGGCAAATTGCAGAGAAACTTCAATATGTAGGGAAATTTCCTGCTTACTCCGCAACCCGTGGCTGTCCCGACACTCCCCTTTGGTGTACTCCTGACTCGTGCGCATGCGTAGGCCTTTGGATGGTCGTTGACGCACCCCAGTTTGGGACGGCAATTTGGTCAAAGTGTGGTCCAAACGTCGGCAAATTTTGAGGTCGAAAAATTTTCTGACGAACCTCAAATTTTGCATGCTCCAAGCAGTCTATATTCCGCACCTCTCCTAAAAAATTGACAGACTTTCGCCGGCAAATTGCAGAGAAACTTCAATATGTAGGGAAATTTCCTGCTTGCTCCGCAACCCGTGGTTGTCCCGACACTCCTCTTTGGTGTACTCCTGACTCGTGCGCATGCGTGGGCCTTTGGATGGTCGTTGAAGCACCCCAGTTTGGGACGGCAATTTGGTCAAAGTGTGGTCCAAACGTCGGCAAATTTGGAGGTCGAAACATTTTCTGACGAACCTCAAATGTTGCATGCTCCAAGCAGTCTATATTCCGCACCTCTCCTAAAAAATTGACAGACTTTCGCCGGCAAATTGCAGAGAAACTTCAATATGTAGGGAAATTTCCTGCTGGCTCCGCAACCCGTGGGTGTCCCGACACTCCCCTTTGGTGTACTCCTGACTCGTACGCATGCGTAGGCCTTTGGATGGTCGTTGACGCACCCCAGTTTGGGACGGCAATTTGGTCAAAGTGTGGTCCAAACGTCGGCAAATTTGGAGGTCGAACAATTTTCTGACGAACCTCAAATTTTGCATGCTCCAAGCAGTCTATATTCCGCACCTCTCCTACAAAATTGACAGACTTTCGCCTACAAATTGCAGAGAAACTTCAATATGTAGGGAAATTTCCTGCTTGCTCCGCAACCCGTGGCTGTCCCGACACTCCCTTTGGTGTACTCCTGACTCGTGCGCATGCGTAGGCCTTTGGATGGTCGTTGACGCACCCCAGTTTGAGACGGCAATTTAGTTAAAGTGTGGTCCAAACGTCGGCAAATTTGGAGGTCGAAAAATTTTCTGACGAACCTCAAATTTTGCATGCTCCAAGCAGTCTATATTCCGCACCTCTCCTAAAAAATTGACAGACTTTCGCCTACAAATTGCAGAGAAACTTCAATATGTAGGGAAATTTCCTGCTTGCTCCGCAACCCGTGGCTGTCCCGACACTCCCTTTGGTGTACTCCTGACTCGTGCGCATGCGTAGGCCTTTGGATGGTCGTTGACGCACCCCAGTTTGAGACGGCAATTTAGTTAAAGTGTGGTCCAAATTTCGGCAAATTTGAAGGTCGAAAAATTTTCTGACGAACCTCAAATTTTGCATGCTCCAAGCAGTCTATATTCCGCACCTCTCCTAAAAAATTGACAGACTTTCGCCTACAAATTGCAGAGAAACTTCAATATGTAGGGAAATTTCCTGCTTGCTCCGCAACCCGTGGCTGTCCCGACACTCCCTTTGGTGTACTCCTGACTCGTGCGCATGCGTAGGCCTTTGGATGGTCGTTGACGCACCCCAGTTTGGGACGGCAATTTGGTCAAAGTGTGGTCCAAACGTCGGCAAATTTGGAGGTCGAAAAATTTTCTGACGAACCTCAAATTTTGCATGCTCCAAGCAGTCTATATTCCGCACCTCTCCTAAAAAATTGACAGACTTTCGCCGGCAAATTGTAGAGAAACTTCAATATGTAGGAAAATTTCCTGCTTGCTCCTCAACCCGTGGCTGTCCCGACACTCCCCTTTGGTGTACTCCTGACTCGTGCGCATGCGTAGGCCTTTGGATGGTCGTTGACGCACCCCAGTTTGGGACGGCAATTTTGTCAAAGTGTGGTCCAAACGTCGGCAAATTTGGAGGTCGAACAATTTTCTGACGAACCTCAAATTTTGCATGCTCCAAGCAGTCTATATTCCGCACCTCTCCTAAAAAATTGACAGACTTTCGCCTACAAATTGCAGAGAAACTTCAATATGTAGGGAAATTTCCTGCTTGCTCCGCAACCCGTGGCTGTCCCGACACTCCCTTTGGTGTACTCCTGACTCGTGCGCATGCGTAGGCCTTTGGATGGTCGTTGACGCACCCCAGTTTGAGACGGCAATTTAGTTAAAGTGTGGTCCAAATTTCGGCAAATTTGGAGGTCGAAAATTTTTCTGACGAACCTCAAATTTTGCATGCTCCAAGCAGTCTATATTCCGCACCTCTCCTAAAAAAATGACAGACTTTCGCCTACAAATTGCAGAGAAACTTCAATATGTAGGGAAATTTCCTGCTTGCTACGCAACCCGTGGCTGTCCCGACACTCCCCTTTGGTGTACTCCCGACTCGTGCGCATGCGTAGGCCTTTGGATGGTCGTTGACGCACCCCAGTTTGGGACGGCAATTTGGTCAAAGTGTGGTCCAAACGTCGGCAAATTTGGAGGTCGAAAAATTTTCTGACGAACCTCAAATTTTGCATGCTCCAAGCAGTCTATATTCCGCACCTCTCCTAAAAAATTGACAGACTTTCGCCGGCAAATTGTAGAGAAACTTCAATATGTAGGGAAATTTCCTGCTTGCTCCTCAACCCGTGGCTGTCCCGACACTCCCCTTTGGTGTACTCCTGACTCGTGCGCATGCGTAGGCCTTTGGATGGTCGTTGACGCACCCCAGTTTGGGACGGCAATTTGGTCAAAGTGTGGTCCAAACGTCGGCAAATTTGGAGGTCGAAAAATGTTCTGACGAACCTCAAATTTTGCATGCTCCAAGCAGTCTATATTCCGCACCTCTCCTAAAAAATTGACAGACTTTCGCCTACAAATTGCAGAGAAACTTCAATATGTAGGGAAATTTCCTGCTTGCTCCGCAACCCGTGGCTGTCCCGACACTCCCTTTGGTGTACTCCTGACTCGTGCGCATGCGTAGGCCTTTGGATGGTCGTTGACGCACCCCAGTTTGGGACGGCAATTTGGTCAAAGTGTGGTCCAAACGTCGGCAAATTTGGAGGTCGAAAAATTTTCTGACGAACCTCAAATTTTGCATGCTCCAAGCAGTCTATATTCCGCACCTCTCCTAAAAAATTGACAGACTTTCGCCGGCAAATTGTAGAGAAACTTCAATATGTAGGAAAATTTCCTGCTTGCTCCTCAACCCGTGGCTGTCCCGACACTCCCCTTTGGTGTACTCCTGACTCGTGCGCATGCGTAGGCCTTTGGATGGTCGTTGACGCACCCCAGTTTGGGACGGCAATTTTGTCAAAGTGTGGTCCAAACGTCGGCAAATTTGGAGGTCGAAAAATTTTCTGACGAACCTCAAATTTTGCATGCTCCAAGCAGTCTATATTCCGCACCTCTCCTAAAAAATTGACAGACTTTCGCCTACAAATTGCAGAGAAACTTCAATATGTAGGGAAATTTCCTGCTTGCTCCGCAACCCGTGGCTGTCCCGACACTCCCTTTGGTGTACTCCTGACTCGTGCGCATGCGTAGGCCTTTGGATGGTCGTTGACGCACCCCAGTTTGAGACGGCAATTTAGTTAAAGTGTGGTCCAAATTTCGGCAAATTTGGAGGTCGAAAAATTTTCTGACGAACCTCAAATTTTGCATGCTCCAAGCAGTCTATATTCCGCACCTCTCCTAAAAAATTGACAGACTTTCGCCTACAAATTGCAGAGAAACTTCAATATGTAGGGAAATTTCCTGCTTGCTCCGCAACCCGTGGCTGTCCCGACACTCCCTTTGGTGTACTCCTGACTCGTGCGCATGCGTAGGCCTTTGGATGGTCGTTGACGCACCCCAGTTTGGGACGGCAATTTGGTCAAAGTGTGGTCCAAACGTCGGCAAATTTGGAGGTCGAAAAATTTTCTGACGAACCTCAAATTTTGCATGCTCCAAGCAGTCTATATTCCGCACCTCTCCTAAAAAATTGACAGACTTTCGCCGGCAAATTGTAGAGAAACTTCAATATGTAGGAAAATTTCCTGCTTGCTCCTCAACCCGTGGCTGTCCCGACACTCCCCTTTGGTGTACTCCTGACTCGTGCGCATGCGTAGGCCTTTGGATGGTCGTTGACGCACCCCAGTTTGGGACGGCAATTTTGTCAAAGTGTGGTCCAAACGTCGGCGAATTTGGAGGTCGAAACATTTTCTGACGAACCTCAAATTTTGCATGCTCCAAGCAGTCAATATTCCGCATCTCTCCTAAAAAATTGACAGACTTTCGCCGGCAAATTGCAGAGAAACTTCAAGATGTAGGGAAATTTCCTGCTTGCTCCGCAACCCGTGGCTGTCCTGACACTCCCCTTTGGTGTACTCCTGACTCGTGCGCATGCGTAGGCCTTTGGATGGTCGTTGACGCACCCCAGTTTGGGACGGCATTTTGGTCAAAGTGTGGTCCAAACGTCGGCAAATTTGAAGGTCGGAACATTTCCTGACGAACCTCAAATTTTGCATGCTCCAAGCAGTCTATATTCCGCACCTCTCCTAAAAAATTGACAGACTTTCGCCTACAAATTGCAGAGAAACTTCAATATGTAGGGAAATTTCCTGCTTGCTCCGCAACCCGTGGCTGTCCCGACACTCCCCTTTGGTGTACTCCTGACTCGTGCGCATGCGTAGGCCTTTGGATGGTCGTTGACGCACCCCAGTTTGGGACGGCAATTTGGTCAAAGTGTGGTCCAAACGTCGGCAAATTTGGAGGTCGAAAACATTTCTGACGAACCTCAAATTTTGCATGCTCCAAGCAGTCTATATTCCGCACCTCTCCTAAAAAATTGACAGACTTTCGCCGGCAAATTGCAGAGAAACTTCAATATGTAGGGAAATTTCCTGCTTGCTCCGCAACCCGTGGCTGTCCCGACACTCCCCTTTGGTGTACTCCTGACTCGTGCGCATGCGTAGGCCTTTGGATGGTCGTTGACGCACCCCAGTTTGGGACGGCAATTTGGTCAAAGTGTGGTCCAAACGTCGGCGAATTTGAAGGTCGAAACATTTTCTGACGAACCTCAAATTTTGCATGCTCCAAGCAGTCTATATTCCGCACCTCTCCTAAAAAATTGACAGACTTTCGCCTACAAATTGCAGAGAAACTTCAATATGTAGGGAAATTTCCTGCTTGCTCCGCAACCCGTGGCTGTCCCGACACTCCCTTTGGTGTACTCCTGACTCGTGCGCATGCGTAGGCCTTTGGATGGTCGTTGACGCACCCCAGTTTGAGACGGCAATTTAGTTAAAGTGTGGTCCAAATTTCGGCAAATTTGGAGGTCGAAAAATTTTCTGACGAACCTCAAATTTTGCATGCTCCAAGCAGTCTATATTCCGCACCTCTCCTAAAAAATTGACAGACTTTCGCCTACAAATTGCAGAGAAACTTCAATATGTAGGGAAATTTCCTGCTTGCTCCGCAACCCGTGGCTGTCCCGACACTCCCTTTGGTGTACTCCTGACTCGTGCGCATGCGTAGGCCTTTGGATGGTCGTTGACGCACCCCAGTTTGGGACGGCAATTTGGTCAAAGTGTGGTCCAAACGTCGGCAAATTTGGAGGTCGAAAAATTTTCTGACGAACCTCAAATTTTGCATGCTCCAAGCAGTCTATATTCCGCACCTCTCCTAAAAAATTGACAGACTTTCGCCGGCAAATTGTAGAGAAACTTCAATATGTAGGAAAATTTCCTGCTTGCTCCTCAACCCGTGGCTGTCCCGACACTCCCCTTTGGTGTACTCCTGACTCGTGCGCATGCGTAGGCCTTTGGATGGTCGTTGACGCACCCCAGTTTGGGACGGCAATTTTGTCAAAGTGTGGTCCAAACGTCGGCGAATTTGGAGGTCGAAACATTTTCTGACGAACCTCAAATTTTGCATGCTCCAAGCAGTCAATATTCCGCATCTCTCCTAAAAAATTGACAGACTTTCGCCGGCAAATTGCAGAGAAACTTCAAGATGTAGGGAAATTTCCTGCTTGCTCCGCAACCCGTGGCTGTCCTGACACTCCCCTTTGGTGTACTCCTGACTCGTGCGCATGCGTAGGCCTTTGGATGGTCGTTGACGCACCCCAGTTTGGGACGGCATTTTGGTCAAAGTGTGGTCCAAACGTCGGCAAATTTGAAGGTCGGAACATTTCCTGACGAACCTCAAATTTTGCATGCTCCAAGCAGTCTATATTCCGCACCTCTCCTAAAAAATTGACAGACTTTCGCCTACAAATTGCAGAGAAACTTCAATATGTAGGGAAATTTCCTGCTTGCTCCGCAACCCGTGGCTGTCCTGACACTCCCCTTTGGTGTACTCCTGACTCGTGCGCATGCGTAGGCCTTTGGATGGTCGTTGACGCACCCCAGTTTGGGACGGCAATTTGGTCAAAGTGTGGTCCAAACGTCGGCGAATTTGGAGGTCGAAACATTTTCTGACGAACCTCAAATTTTGCATGCTCCAAGCAGTCTATATTCCGCATCTCTCCTAAAAAATTGACAGACTTTCGCCGGCAAATTGCAGAGAAACTTCAATATGTAGGGAAATTTCCTGCTTGCTCCGCAACCCGTGGCTGTCCCGACACTCCCCTTTGGTGTACTCCTGACTCGTGCGCATGCGTAGGCCTTTGGATGGTCGTTGACGCACCCCAGTTTGGGACGGCAATTTGGTCAAAGTGTGGTCCAAACGTCGGGAAATTTGGAGGTCGAAAAAATTTCTGACGAACCTCAAATTTTGCATGCTCCAAGCAGTCTATATTCCGCACCTCTCCTAAAAAATTGACAGACTTTCGCCGGCAAATTGCAGAGAAACTTCAATATGTAGGGAAATTTCATGCTTGCTCCGCAACCCGTGGCTGTCCCGACACTCCCCTTTGGTGTACTCCTGACTCGTGCGCATGCGTAGGCCTTTGGATGGTCGTTGACGCATCCCAGTTTGGGACGGCAATTTGGTCAAAGTGTGGTCCAAACGTCGGCGAATTTGGAGGTCGAAACATTTTCTGACGAACCTCAAATTTTGCATGCTCCAAGCAGTCTATATTCCGCATCTCTCCTAAAAAATTGACAGACTTTCGCCGGCAAATTGCAGAGAAACTTCAATATGTAGGGAAATTTCCTGCTTGCTCCACAACCCGTGGCTGTCCCGACACTCCCCTTTGGTGTACTCCTGACTCGTACGCATGCGTAGGCCTTTGGATGGTCGTTGACGCACCCCAGTTTGGGACGGCAATTTGGTCAAAGTGTGGTCCAAACGTCGGAAAATTTGGAGGTCGAAAAATTTTCTGACGAACCTCAAATTTTCCATGCTCCAAGCAGTCTATATTCCGCACCTTTCCTAAAAAATTGACAGACTTTCGCCGGCAAATTGCAGAGAAACTTCAATATGTAGGGAAATGTCCTGCTTGCTCCGCAACCCGTGGCTGTCCTGACACTCCCCTTTGGTGTACTCCTGACTCGTGCGCATGCGTAGGCCTTTGGATGGTCGTTGACGCACCCCAGTTTGGGACGGCAATTTGGTCAAAGTGTGGTCCAAACGTCGGCGAATTTGGAGGTCGAAACATTTTCTGACGAACCTCAAATTTTGCATGCTCCAAGCAGTCTATATTCCGCATCTCTCCTAAAAAATTGACAGACTTTCGCCGGCAAATTGCAGAGAAACTTCAATATGTAGGGAAATTTCCTGCTTGCTCCGCAACCCGTGGCTGTCCTGACACTCCCCTTTGGTGTACTCCTGACTCGTGCGCATGCGTAGGCCTTTGGATGGTCGTTGACGCACCCCAGTTTGGGACGGCAATTTGGTCAAAGTGTGGTCCAAACGTCGGCAAATTTGGAGGTCGAAAAATTTTCTGACGAACCTCAAATTTTCCATGCTCCAAGCAGTCTATATTCCGCACCTTTCCTAAAAAATTGACAGACTTTCGCCGGCAAATTGCAGAGAAACTTCAATATGTAGGGAAATGTCCTGCTTGCTCCGCAACCCGTGGCTGTCCTGACACTCCCCTTTGGTGTACTCCTGACTCGTGCGCATGCGTAGGCCTTTGGATGGTCGTTGACGCACCCCAGTTTGGGACGGCAATTTGGTCAAAGTGTGGTCCAAACGTCGGCGAATTTGGAGGTCGAAACATTTTCTGACGAACCTCAAATTTTGCATGCTCCAAGCAGTCTATATTCCGCATCTCTCCTAAAACATTGACAGACTTTCGCAGGCAAATTGCAGAGAAACTTCAATATGTAGGGAAATTTCCTGCTTGCTCCGCAACCCGTGGCTGTCCTGACACTCCCCTTTGGTGTACTCCTGACTCGTGCGCATGCGTAGGCCTTTGGATGGTCGTTGACGCACCCCAGTTTGGGACGGCATTTTGGTCAAAGTGTGGTCCAAACGTCGGCAAATTTGAAGGTCGGAACATTTCCTGACGAACCTCAAATTTTGCATGCTCCAAGCAGTCTATATTCCGCACCTCTCCTAAAAAATTGACAGACTTTCGCCTACAAATTGCAGAGAAACTTCAATATGTAGGGAAATTTCCTGCTTGCTCCGCAACCCGTGGCTGTCCCGACACTCCCCTTTGGTGTACTCCTGACTCGTGCGCATGCGTAGGCCTTTGGATGGTCGTTGACGCATCCCAGTTTGGGACGGCAATTTGGTCAAAGTGTGGTCCAAACGTCGGCAAATTTGGAGGTCGAAAAATTTTCTGACGAACCTCAAATTTTGCATGCTCCAAGCAGTCTATATTCCGCACCTCTCCTAAAAAATTGACAGACTTTCGCCCGCAAATTGCAGAGAAACTTCAATATGTAGGGAAATTTCCTGCTTGCTCCGCAACCCGTGGCTGTCCCGACACTCCCCTTTGGTGTACTCCTGACTCGTGCGCATGCGTAGGCCTTTGGATGGTCGTTGACGCACCCCAGTTTGGGACGGCAATTTGGTCAAAGTGTGGTCCAAACGTCGGCGAATTTGGAGGTCGAAACATTTTCTGACGAACCTCAAATTTTGCATGCTCCAAGCAGTCTATATTCCGCATCTCTCCTAAAAAATTGACAGACTTTCGCCGGCAAATTGCAGAGAAACTTCAATATGTAGGGAAATTTCCTGCTTGCTCCGCAACCCGTGGCTGTCCCGACACTCCCCTTTGGTGTACTCCTGACTCGTACGCATGCGTAGGCCTTTGTATGGTCGTTGACGCACCCCAGTTTGGGACGGCAATTTGGTCAAAGTGTGGTCCAAACGTCGGCAAATTTGGAGGTCGAAAAATTTTCTGACGAACCTCAAATTTTCCATGCTCCAAGCAGTCTATATTCCGCACCTCTCCTAAAAAATTGACAGACTTTTGCCGGCAAATTGCAGAGAAACTTCAATATGTAGGGAAATGTCCTGCTTGCTCCGCAACCCGTGGCTGTCCTGACACTCCCCTTTGGTGTACTCCTGACTCGTGCGCATGCGTAGGCCTTTGGATGGTCGTTGACGCACCCTAGTTTGGGACGGCAATTTGGTCAAAGTGTGGTCCAAACGTCGGCAAATTTGAAGGTCGGAACATTTTCTGACGAACCTCAAATTTTGCATGCTCCAAGCAGTCTATATTCCGCACCTCTCCTAAAAAATTGACAGACTTTCGCCTACAAATTGCAGAGAAACTTCAATATGTAGGGACATTTCCTGCTTGCTCCGCAACCCGTGGCTGTCCCGACACTCCCCTTTGGTGTACTCCTGACTCGTGCGCATGCGTAGGCCTTTGGATGGTCGTTGACGCACCCCAGTTTGGGACGGCAATTTGGTCAAAGTGTAGTCCAAACGTCGGCAAATTTGGAGGTCGAAAAATTTTCTGACGAACCTCAAATTTTGCATGCTCCAAGCAGTCTATATTCCGCACCTCTCCTAAAAAATTGACAGACTTTCGCCGGCAAATTGCAGAGAAACTTCAATATGTAGGGAAATTTCCTGCTTGCTCCGCAACCCGTGGCTGTCCCGACACTCCCCTTTGGTGTACTCCTGACTCGTGCGCATGCGTAGGCCTTTGGATGGTCGTTGACGCACCCCAGTTTGGGACGGCAATTTGGTCAA
Organism: Henricia sp. BOLD:AAB3569; assembly: GCA_037783545.1. NCBI lineage: Eukaryota > Metazoa > Echinodermata > Asteroidea > Spinulosida > Echinasteridae > Henricia > Henricia sp. BOLD:AAB3569. The sequence goes on from JBBELK010000715.1 coordinate 1,089,360, forward strand.
AGTGTGGTCCAAACGTCGGCAAATTTGGAGGTCGAAAAAATTTCTGACGAACCTCAAATTTTGCATGCTCCAAGCAGTCTATATTCCGCACCTCTCCTAAAAAATTGACAGACTTTCGCCGGCAAATTGCAGAAAAACTTCAATATGTAGGGAAATTTCATGCTTGCTCCGCAACCCGTGGCTGTCCCGACACTCCCCTTTGGTGTACTCCTGACTCGTGCGCATGCGTAGGCCTTTGGATGGTCGTTGACGCATCCCAGTTTGGGACGGCAATTTGGTCAAAGTGTGGTCCAAACGTCGGCGAATTTGGAGGTCGAAACATTTTCTGACGAACCTCAAATTTTGCATGCTCCAAGCAGTCTATATTCCGCATCTCTCCTAAAAAATTGACAGACTTTCGCCGGCAAATTGCAGAGAAACTTCAATATGTAGGGAAATTTCCTGCTTGCTCCACAACCCGTGGCTGTCCCGACACTCCCCTTTGGTGTACTCCTGACTCGTACGCATGCGTAGGCCTTTGGATGGTCGTTGACGCACCCCAGTTTGGGACGGCAATTTGGTCAAAGTGTGGTCCAAACGTCGGAAAATTTGGAGGTCGAAAAATTTTCTGACGAACCTCAAATTTTCCATGCTCCAAGCAGTCTATATTCCGCACCTTTCCTAAAAAATTGACAGACTTTCGCCGGCAAATTGCAGAGAAACTTCAATATGTAGGGAAATGTCCTGCTTGCTCCGCAACCCGTGGCTGTCCTGACACTCCCCTTTGGTGTACTCCTGACTCGTGCGCATGCGTAGGCCTTTGGATGGTCGTTGACGCACCCCAGTTTGGGACGGCAATTTGGTCAAAGTGTGGTCCAAACGTCGGCGAATTTGGAGGTCGAAACATTTTCTGACGAACCTCAAATTTTGCATGCTCCAAGCAGTCTATATTCCGCATCTCTCCTAAAAAATTGACAGACTTTCGCCGGCAAATTGCAGAGAAACTTCAATATGTAGGGAAATTTCCTGCTTGCTCCGCAACCCGTGGCTGTCCTGACACTCCCCTTTGGTGTACTCCTGACTCGTGCGCATGCGTAGGCCTTTGGATGGTCGTTGACGCACCCCAGTTTGGGACGGCAATTTGGTCAAAGTGTGGTCCAAACGTCGGCAAATTTGGAGGTCGAAAAATTTTCTGACGAACCTCAAATTTTCCATGCTCCAAGCAGTCTATATTCCGCACCTTTCCTAAAAAATTGACAGACTTTCGCCGGCAAATTGCAGAGAAACTTCAATATGTAGGGAAATGTCCTGCTTGCTCCGCAACCCGTGGCTGTCCTGACACTCCCCTTTGGTGTACTCCTGACTCGTGCGCATGCGTAGGCCTTTGGATGGTCGTTGACGCACCCCAGTTTGGGACGGCAATTTGGTCAAAGTGTGGTCCAAACGTCGGCGAATTTGGAGGTCGAAACATTTTCTGACGAACCTCAAATTTTGCATGCTCCAAGCAGTCTATATTCCGCATCTCTCCTAAAACATTGACAGACTTTCGCAGGCAAATTGCAGAGAAACTTCAATATGTAGGGAAATTTCCTGCTTGCTCCGCAACCCGTGGCTGTCCTGACACTCCCCTTTGGTGTACTCCTGACTCGTGCGCATGCGTAGGCCTTTGGATGGTCGTTGACGCACCCCAGTTTGGGACGGCATTTTGGTCAAAGTGTGGTCCAAACGTCGGCAAATTTGAAGGTCGGAACATTTCCTGACGAACCTCAAATTTTGCATGCTCCAAGCAGTCTATATTCCGCACCTCTCCTAAAAAATTGACAGACTTTCGCCTACAAATTGCAGAGAAACTTCAATATGTAGGGAAATTTCCTGCTTGCTCCGCAACCCGTGGCTGTCCCGACACTCCCCTTTGGTGTACTCCTGACTCGTGCGCATGCGTAGGCCTTTGGATGGTCGTTGACGCATCCCAGTTTGGGACGGCAATTTGGTCAAAGTGTGGTCCAAACGTCGGCAAATTTGGAGGTCGAAAAATTTTCTGACGAACCTCAAATTTTGCATGCTCCAAGCAGTCTATATTCCGCACCTCTCCTAAAAAATTGACAGACTTTCGCCCGCAAATTGCAGAGAAACTTCAATATGTAGGGAAATTTCCTGCTTGCTCCGCAACCCGTGGCTGTCCCGACACTCCCCTTTGGTGTACTCCTGACTCGTGCGCATGCGTAGGCCTTTGGATGGTCGTTGACGCACCCCAGTTTGGGACGGCAATTTGGTCAAAGTGTGGTCCAAACGTCGGCGAATTTGGAGGTCGAAACATTTTCTGACGAACCTCAAATTTTGCATGCTCCAAGCAGTCTATATTCCGCATCTCTCCTAAAAAATTGACAGACTTTCGCCGGCAAATTGCAGAGAAACTTCAATATGTAGGGAAATTTCCTGCTTGCTCCGCAACCCGTGGCTGTCCCGACACTCCCCTTTGGTGTACTCCTGACTCGTACGCATGCGTAGGCCTTTGGATGGTCGTTGACGCACCCCAGTTTGGGACGGCAATTTGGTCAAAGTGTGGTCCAAACGTCGGCAAATTTGGAGGTCGAAAAATTTTCTGACGAACCTCAAATTTTCCATGCTCCAAGCAGTCTATATTCCGCACCTCTCCTAAAAAATTGACAGACTTTTGCCGGCAAATTGCAGAGAAACTTCAATATGTAGGGAAATGTCCTGCTTGCTCCGCAACCCGTGGCTGTCCTGACACTCCCCTTTGGTGTACTCCTGACTCGTGCGCATGCGTAGGCCTTTGGATGGTCGTTGACGCACCCTAGTTTGGGACGGCAATTTGGTCAAAGTGTGGTCCAAACGTCGGCAAATTTGAAGGTCGGAACATTTTCTGACGAACCTCAAATTTTGCATGCTCCAAGCAGTCTATATTCCGCACCTCTCCTAAAAAATTGACAGACTTTCGCCTACAAATTGCAGAGAAACTTCAATATGTAGGGACATTTCCTGCTTGCTCCGCAACCCGTGGCTGTCCCGACACTCCCCTTTGGTGTACTCCTGACTCGTGCGCATGCGTAGGCCTTTGGATGGTCGTTGACGCACCCCAGTTTGGGACGGCAATTTGGTCAAAGTGTAGTCCAAACGTCGGCAAATTTGGAGGTCGAAAAATTTTCTGACGAACCTCAAATTTTGCATGCTCCAAGCAGTCTATATTCCGCACCTCTCCTAAAAAATTGACAGACTTTCGCCGGCAAATTGCAGAGAAACTTCAATATGTAGGGAAATTTCCTGCTTGCTCCGCAACCCGTGGCTGTCCCGACACTCCCCTTTGGTGTACTCCTGACTGCGTAGGCCTTTGGATGGTCGTTGACGCACCCCAGTTTGGGACGGCAATTTGGTCAAAGTATGGTCCAAACGTCGGCAAATTTGGAGGTCGAAAATTTTTCTGACGAACCTCAAATTTTGCATGCTCCAAGCAGTCTATATTCCGCACCTCTCCTAAAAAATTGACAGACTTTCGCCGGCAAATTGCAGAGAAACTTCAATATGTAGGGAAATTTCCTGCTTGCTCCGCAACCCGTGGCTGTCCCGACACTCCCCTTTGGTGTACTCCTGACTCGTGCGCATGCGTAGGCCTTTGGATGGTCGTTGACGCACCCCAGTTTGGGACGGCAATTTAGTCAAAGTGTGGTCCAAACGTCGGCAAATTTGGAGGTCGAAAAATTTTCTGACGAACCTCAAATTTTGCATGCTCCAAGCAGTCTATATTCCGCATCTCTCCTAAAAAATTGACAGACTTTCGCCGGCAAATTGCAGAGAAACTTCAATATGTAGGGAAATTTCCTGCTTGCTCCGCAACCCGTGGCTGTCCCGATACTCCCCTTTGGTGTACTCCTGACTCGTGCGCATGCGTAGGCCTTTGGATGGTCGTTGACGCACCCCAGTTTGGGACGGCAATTTTGTCAAAGTGTGGTCCAAACGTCGGCAAATTTGGAGGTCGAAAAATTTTCTGACGAACCTCAAATTTTGCATGCTCCAAGCAGTCTATATTCCGCACCTTTCCTAAAAAATTGACAGACTTTCGCCAGCAAATTGCAGAGAAACTTCAATAAGTAGGGAAATTTCCTGCTTGCTCCGCAACCCGTGGCTGTCCCGACACTCCCCTTTGGTGTACTCCTGACTCGTGCGCATGCGTAGGCCTTTGGATGGTCGTTGACGCACCCTAGTTTGGGACGGCAATTTGGTCAAAGTGTGGTCCAAACGTCGGCAAATTTGAAGGTCGGAACATTTTCTGACGAACCTCAAATTTTGCATGCTCCAAGCAGTCTATATTCCGCACCTCTCCTAAAAAATTGACAGACTTTCGCCTACAAATTGCAGAGAAACTTCAATATGTAGGGACATTTCCTGCTTGCTCCGCAACCCGTGGCTGTCCCGACACTCCCCTTTGGTGTACTCCTGACTCGTGCGCATGCGTAGGCCTTTGGATGGTCGTTGACGCACCCCAGTTTGGGACGGCAATTTGGTCAAAGTGTAGTCCAAACGTCGGCAAATTTGGAGGTCGAAAAATTTTCTGACGAACCTCAAATTTTGCATGCTCCAAGCAGTCTATATTCCGCACCTCTCCTAAAAAATTGACAGACTTTCGCCTGCAAATTGCAGAGAAACTTCAATATGTAGGGAAATTTCCTGCTTGCTCCGCAACCCGTGGCTGTCCCGACACTCCCCTTTGGTGTACTCCTGACTGCGTAGGCCTTTGGATGGTCGTTGACGCACCCCAGTTTGGGACGGCAATTTGGTCAAAGTATGGTCCAAACGTCGGCAAATTTGGAGGTCGAAAATTTTTCTGACGAACCTCAAATTTTGCATGCTCCAAGCAGTCTATATTCCGCACCTCTCCTAAAAAATTGACAGACTTTCGCCGGCAAATTGCAGAGAAACTTCAATATGTAGGGAAATTTCCTGCTTGCTCCGCAACCCGTGGCTGTCCCGACACTCCCCTTTGGTGTACTCCTGACTCGTGCGCATGCGTAGGCCTTTGGATGGTCGTTGACGCACCCCAGTTTGGGACGGCAATTTAGTCAAAGTGTGGTCCAAACGTCGGCAAATTTGGAGGTCGAAAAATTTTCTGACGAACCTCAAATTTTGCATGCTCCAAGCAGTCTATATTCCGCATCTCTCCTAAAAAATTGACAGACTTTCGCCGGCAAATTGCAGAGAAACTTCAATATGTAGGGAAATTTCCTGCTTGCTCCGCAACCCGTGGCTGTCCCGATACTCCCCTTTGGTGTACTCCTGACTCGTGCGCATGCGTAGGCCTTTGGATGGTCGTTGACGCACCCCAGTTTGGGACGGCAATTTTGTCAAAGTGTGGTCCAAACGTCGGCAAATTTGGAGGTCGAAAAATTTTCTGACGAACCTCAAATTTTGCATGCTCCAAGCAGTCTATATTCCGCACCTTTCCTAAAAAATTGACAGACTTTCGCCAGCAAATTGCAGAGAAACTTCAATAAGTAGGGAAATTTCCTGCTTGCTCCGCAACCCGTGGCTGTCCCGACACTCCCCTTTGGTGTACTCCTGACTCGTGCGCATGCGTAGGCCTTTGGATGGTCGTTGACGCACCCCAGTTTGGGACGGCAATTTAGTCAAAGTGTGGTCCAAACGTCGGCAAATTTGGAGGTCGAAAAATTTTCTGACGAACCTCAAATTTTGCATGCTCCAAGCAGTCTATATTCCGCATCTCTCCTAAAAAATTGACAGACTTTCGCCGGCAAATTGCAGAGAAACTTCAATATGTAGGGAAATTTCCTGCTTGCTCCGCAACCCGTGGCTGTCCCGATACTCCCCTTTGGTGTACTCCTGACTCGTGCGCATGCGTAGGCCTTTGGATGGTCGTTGACGCACCCCAGTTTGGGACGGCAATTTTGTCAAAGTGTGGTCCAAACGTCGGCAAATTTGGAGGTCGAAAAATTTTCTGACGAACCTCAAATTTTGCATGCTCCAAGCAGTCTATATTCCGCACCTCTCCTAAAAAATTGACAGACTTTCGCCGGCAAATTGCAGAGAAACTTCAATATGTAGGGAAATTTCCTGCTTGCTCCGCAACCCGTGGCTGTCCCGACACTCCCCTTTGGTGTACTCCTGACTCGTGCGCATGCGTGGGCCTTTGGATGGTCGTTGACGCACCCCAGTTTGGGACGGCAATTTGGTCAAAGTGTGGTCCAAACGTCGGCAAATTTGGAGGTCGAAACATTTTCTGACGAACCTCAAATTTTGCATGCTCCAAGCAGTCTATATTCCGCACCTCTCCTAAAAAATTGACAGACTTTCGCCGGCAAATTGCAGAGAAACTTCAATATGTAGGAAAATTTCCTGCTTGCTCCGCAACCCGTGGCTGTCCCGATACTCCCCTTTGGTGTACTCCTGACTCGTGCGCATGCGTAGGCCTTTGGATGGTCGTTGACGCACCCCAGTTTGGGACGGCAATTTTGTCAAAGTGTGGTCCAAACGTCGGCAAATTTGGAGGTCGAAAAATTTTCTGACGAACCTCAAATTTTGCATGCTCCAAGCAGTCTATATTCCGCACCTCTCCTAAAAAATTGACAGACTTTCGCCGGCAAATTGCAGAGAAACTTCAATATGTAGGGAAATTTTCTGCTTGCTCCGCAACCCGTGGCTGTCCCGACACTCCCCTTTGGTGTACTCCTGACTCGTGCGCATGCGTGGGCCTTTGGATGGTCGTTGACGCACCCCAGTTTGGGACGGCAATTTGGTCAAAGTGTGGTCCAAACGTCGGCAAATTTGGAGGTCGAAACATTTTCTGACGAACCTCAAATTTTGCATGCTCCAAGCAGTCTATATTCCGCACCTCTCCTAACAAATTGACAGACTTTCGCCGGCAAATTGCAGAGAAACTTCAATATGTAGTGAAATTTCCTGCTTGCTCCGCAACCCGTGGCTGTCCCGACACTCCCCTTTGGTGTACTCCTGACTCGTGCGCATGCGTAGGCCTTTGGATGGTCGTTGACGCACCCCAGTTTGGGACGGCAATTTGGTCAAAGTGTGGTCCAAACGTCGGCAAATTTGGAGGTCGAAGAATTTTCTGACGAACCTCAAATTTTGCATGCTCCAAGCAGTCTATATTCCGCACCTCTCCTAAAAAATTGACATACTTTCGCCGGCAAATTGCAGAGAAACTTCAATATGTAGGGAAATTTCCTGCTTGCTCCGCAACCCGTGGCTGTCCCGACACTCCCCTTTGGTGTACTCCTGACTCGTGCGCATGCGTAGGCCTTTGGATGGTCGTTGACGCACCCCAGTTTGGGACGGCAATTTGGTCAAAGTGTGGTCCAAACGTCGGCAAATTTGGAGGTCGAAAATTTTTCTGACGAACCTCAAATTTTGCATGCTCCAAGCAGTCTATATTCCGCACCTCTCCTAAAAAATTGACAGACTTTCGCCGGCAAATTGCAGAGAAACTTCAATATGTAGGGAAATTTCCTGCTTGCTCCGCAACCCGTGGCTGTCCCGACACTCCCCTTTGGTGTACTCCTGACTCGTGCGCATGCGTAGGCCTTTGGATGGTCGTTGACGCACCCCAGTTTGGGACGGCAATTTAGTCAAAGTGTGGTCCAAACGTCGGCAAATTTGGAGGTCGAACAATTTTCTGACGAACCTCAAATTTTGCATGCTCCAAGCAGTCTATATTCCGCATCTCTCCTAAAAAATTGACAGACTTTCGCAGGCAAATTGCAGAGAAACTTCAATATGTAGGGAAATTTCCTGCTTGCTCCGCAACCCGTGGCTGTCCCGATACTCCCCTTTGGTGTACTCCTGACTCGTGCGCATGCGTAGGCCTTTGGATGGTCGTTGACGCACCCCAGTTTGGGACGGCAATTTGGTCAAAGTGTGGTCCAAACGTCGGCAAATTTGGAGGTCGAAAAATTTTCTGACGAACCTCAAATTTTGCATGCTCCAAGCAGTCTATATTCCGCACCTCTCCTAAAAAATTGACAGACTTTCGCCGGCAAATTGCAGAGAAACTTCAATATGTAGGGAAATTTCCTGCTTGCTCCGCAACCCGTGGCTGTCCCGACACTCCCCTTTGGTGTACTCCTGACTCGTGCGCATGCGTGGGCCTTTGGATGGTCGTTGACGCACCCCAGTTTGGGACGGCAATTTGGTCAAAGTGTGGTCCAAACGTCGGCAAATTTGGAGGTCGAAAAAATTTCTGACGAACCTCAAATTTTGCATGCTCCAAGCAGTCTATATTCCGCACCTCTCCTAACAAATTGACAGACTTTCGCCTGCAAATTGCAGAGAAACTTCAATATGTAGGGAAATTTCCTGCTTGCTCCGCAACCCGTGGCTGTCCCGACACTCCACTTTGGTGTACTCCTGACTCGTGCGCATGCGTAGGCCTTTGGATGGTCGTTGACGCACCCCAGTTTGGGACGGCAATTTGGTCAAAGTGTGGTCCAAACGTCGGCAAATTTGGAGGTCGAAAATTTTTCTGACGAACCTCAAATTTTGCATGCTCCAAGCAGTCTATATTCCGCACCTCTCCTAAAAAATTGACAGACTTTCGCCGGCAAATTGCAGAGAAACTTCAATATGTAGGAAAATTTCCTGCTTGCTCCGCAACCCGTGGCTGTCCCGACACTCCCCTTTGGTGTACTCCTGACTCGTGCGCATGCGTAGGCCTTTGGATGGTCGTTGACGCACCCCAGTTTGGGACGGCAATTTGGTCAAAGTGTGGTCCAAACGTCGGCAAATTTGGAGGTCGAACATTTTTCTGACGAACCTCAAATTGTGCATGCTCCAAGCAGTCTATATTCCGCACCTCTCCTAAAAAATTGACAGACTTTCGCCGGCAAATTGTAGTGAAACTTCAATATGTAGGGAAATTTCCTGCTTGCTCCGCAACCCGTGGCTGTCCCGACACTCCCCTTTGGTGTACTCCTGACTCGTGCGCATGCGTAGGCCTTTGGATGGTCGTTGACGCACCCCAGTTTGGGACGGCAATTTGGTCAAAGTGTGGTCCAAACGTCGGCAAATTTGGAGGTCGAAAAATTTTCTGACGAACCTCAAATTTTGCATGCTCCAAGCAGTCTATATTCCGCACCTCTCCTAAAAAATTGACAGACTTTCGCCGGCAAATTGCAGAGAAACTTCAATATGTAGGGAAATTTCCTGCTTGCTCCGCAACCCGTGGCTGTCCCGACACTCCCCTTTGGTGTACTCCTGACTCGTGCGCATGCGTAGGCCTTTGGATGGTCGTTAACGCACCCCAGTTTGGGACGGCAATTTGGTCAAAGTGTGGTCCAAACGTCGGCAAATTTGGAGGTCGAAAATTTTTCTGACGAACCTCAAATTTTGCATGCTCCAAGCAGTCTATATTCCGCACCTCTCCTAAAAAATTGACAGACTTTCGCCGGAAAATTGCAGAGAAACTTCAATATGTAGGGAAATTTCCTGCTTGCTCCGCAACCCGTGGCTGTCCCGACACTCCCCTTTGGTGTACTCCTGACTCGTGCGCATGCGTAGGCCTTTGGATGGTCGTTGACGCACCCCAGTTTGGGACGGCAATTTGGTCAAAGTGTGGTCCAAACGTCGGCAAATTTGGAGGTCGAACATTTTTCTGACGAACCTCAAATTGTGCATGCTCCAAGCAGTCTATATTCCGCACCTCTCCTAAAAAATTGACAGACTTTCGCCGGCAAATTGTAGTGAAACTTCAATATGTAGGGAAATTTCCTGCTTGCTCCGCAACCCGTGGCTGTCCCGACACTCCCCTTTGGTGTACTCCTGACTCGTGCGCATGCGTAGGCCTTTGGATGGTCGTTGACGCACCCCAGTTTGGGACGGCAATTTGGTCAAAGTGTGGTCCAAACGTCGGCAAATTTGGAGGTCGAAAAATTTTCTGACGAACCTCAAATTTTGCATGCTCCAAGCAGTCTATATTCCGCACCTCTCCTAAAAAATTGACAGACTTTCGCCGGCAAATTGCAGAGAAACTTCAATATGTAGGGAAATTTCCTGCTTGCTCCGCAACCCGTGGCTGTCCCGACACTCCCCTTTGGTGTACTCCTGACTCGTGCGCATGCGTAGGCCTTTGGATGGTCGTTAACGCACCCCAGTTTGGGACGGCAATTTGGTCAAAGTGTGGTCCAAACGTCGGCAAATTTGGAGGTCGAAAATTTTTCTGACGAACCTCAAATTTTGCATGCTCCAAGCAGTCTATATTCCGCACCTCTCCTAAAAAATTGACAGACTTTCGCCGGAAAATTGCAGAGAAACTTCAATATGTAGGGAAATTTCCTGCTTGCTCCGCAACCCGTGGCTGTCCCGACACTCCCCTTTGGTGTACTCCTGACTCGTGCGCATGCGTAGGCCTTTGGATGGTCGTTGACGCACCCCAGTTTGGGACGGCAATTTGGTCAAAGTGTGGTCCAAACGTCGGCAAATTTGGAGGTCGAAAAATTTTCTGACGAACCTCACATTTTGCATGCTCCAAGCAGTCTATATTCCGCACCTCTCCTAAAAAATTGACAGACTTTCGCCGGCAAATTGCAGAGAAACTTCAATATGTAGGGAAATTTCCTGCTTGCTCCGCAACCCGTGGCTGTCCCGACACTCCCCTTTGGTGTACTCCTGACTCGTGCGCATGCGTGGGCCTTTGGATGGTCGTTGACGCACCCCAGTTTGGGACGGCAATTTGGTCAAAGTGTGGTCCAAACGTCGGCAAATTTGGAGGTCGAAAAAATTTCTGACGAACCTCAAATTTTGCATGCTCCAAGCAGTCTATATTCCGCACCTCTCCTAACAAATTGACAGACTTTCGCCTGCAAATTGCAGAGAAACTTCAATATGTAGGGAAATTTCCTGCTTGCTCCGCAACCCGTGGCTGTCCCGACACTCCACTTTGGTGTACTCCTGACTCGTGCGCATGCGTAGGCCTTTGGATGGTCGTTGACGCACCCCAGTTTGGGACGGCAATTTGGTCAAAGTGTGGTCCAAACGTCGGCAAATTTGGAGGTCGAAAAATTTTCTGACGAACCTCAAATTTTGCATGCTCCAAGCAGTCTATATTCCGCACCTCTCCTAAAAAATTGACAGACTTTCGCCGGCAAATTGCAGAGAAACTTCAATATGTAGGGAAATTTCCTGCTTGCTCCGCAACCCGTGGCTGTCCCGACACTCCCCTTTGGTGTACTCCTGACTCGTGCGCATGCGTAGGCCTTTGGATGGTCGTTGACGCACCCCAGTTTGGGACGGCAATTTGGTCAAAGTGTGGTCCAAACGTCGGCAAATTTGGAGGTCGAAAAATTTTCTGACGAACCTCAAATTTTGCATGCTCCAAGCAGTCTATATTCCGCACCTCTCCTAAAAAATTGACAGACTTTCGCCGGCAAATTGCAGAGAAACTTCAATATGTAGGAAAATGTCCTGCTTGCTCCGCAACCCGTGGCTGTCCCGACACTCCCCTTTGGTGTACTCCTGACTCGTGCGCATGCGTAGGCCTTTGGATGGTCGTTGACGCACCCCAGTTTGGGACGGCAATTTGGTCAAAGTGTGGTCCAAACGTCGGCAAATTTGGAGGTCGAAAATTTTTCTGACGAACCTCAAATTGTGCATGCTCCAAGCAGTCTATATTCCGCACCTCTCCTAAAAAATTGACAGACTTTCGCCGGCAAATTGCAGAGAAACTTCAATATGTAGGGAAATTTCCTGCTTGCTCCGCAACCCGTGGCTGTCCCGATACTCCCCTTTGGTGTACTCCTGACTCGTGCGCATGCGTATGCCTTTGGATGGTCGTTGACGCACCCCAGTTTGGGACGGCAATTTTGTCAAAGTGTGGTCCAAACGTCTGCAAATTTGGAGGTCGAAAAATTTTCTGACGAACCTCAAATTTTGCATGCTCCAAGCAGTCTATATTCCGCACCTCTCCTAAAAAATTGACAGACTTTCGCCGGCAAATTGCAGAGAAACTTCAATATGTAGGGAAATTTCCTGCTTGCTCCGCAACCCGTGGCTGTCCCGACACTCCCCTTTGGTGTACTCCTGACTCGTGCGCATGCGTGGGCCTTTGGATGGTCGTTGACGCACCCCAGTTTGGGACGGCAATTTGGTCAAAGTGTGGTCCAAACGTCGGCAAATTTGGAGGTCGAAACATTTTCTGACGAACCTCAGATTTTGCATGCTCCAAGCAGTCTATATTCCGCACCTCTCCTAAAAAATTGACAGACTTTCGCCGGCAAATTGCAGAGAAACTTCAATATGTAGGGAAATTTCCTGCTTGCTCCGCAACCCGTGGCTGTCCCGACACTCCCCTTTGGTGTACTCCTGACTCGTGCGCATGCGTAGGCCTTTGGATGGTCGTTAACGCACCCCAGTTTGGGACGGCAATTTGGTCAAAGTGTGGTCCAAACGTCGGCAAATTTGGAGGTCGAAAATTTTTCTGACGAACCTCAAATTTTGCATGCTCCAAGCAGTCTATATTCCGCACCTCTCCTAAAAAATTGACAGACTTTCGCCGGAAAATTGCAGAGAAACTTCAATATGTAGGGAAATTTCCTGCTTGCTCCGCAACCCGTGGCTGTCCCGACACTCCCCTTTGGTGTACTCCTGACTCGTGCGCATGCGTAGGCCTTTGGATGGTCGTTGACGCACCCCAGTTTGGGACGGCAATTTGGTCAAAGTGTGGTCCAAACGTCGGCAAATTTGGAGGTCGAAAAATTTTCTGACGAACCTCACATTTTGCATGCTCCAAGCAGTCTATATTCCGCACCTCTCCTAAAAAATTGACAGACTTTCGCCGGCAAATTGCAGAGAAACTTCAATATGTAGGGAAATTTCCTGCTTGCTCCGCAACCCGTGGCTGTCCCGACACTCCCCTTTGGTGTACTCCTGACTCGTGCGCATGCGTGGGCCTTTGGATGGTCGTTGACGCACCCCAGTTTGGGACGGCAATTTGGTCAAAGTGTGGTCCAAACGTCGGCAAATTTGGAGGTCGAAAAAATTTCTGACGAACCTCAAATTTTGCATGCTCCAAGCAGTCTATATTCCGCACCTCTCCTAACAAATTGACAGACTTTCGCCTGCAAATTGCAGAGAAACTTCAATATGTAGGGAAATTTCCTGCTTGCTCCGCAACCCGTGGCTGTCCCGACACTCCACTTTGGTGTACTCCTGACTCGTGCGCATGCGTAGGCCTTTGGATGGTCGTTGACGCACCCCAGTTTGGGACGGCAATTTGGTCAAAGTGTGGTCCAAACGTCGGCAAATTTGGAGGTCGAAAATTTTTCTGACGAACCTCAAATTTTGCATGCTCCAAGCAGTCTATATTCCGCACCTCTCCTAAAAAATTGACAGACTTTCGCCGGCAAATTGCAGAGAAACTTCAATATGTAGGGAAATTTCCTGCTTGCTCCGCAACCCGTGGCTGTCCCGACACTCCCCTTTGGTGTACTCCTGACTCGTGCGCATGCGTAGGCCTTTGGATGGTCGTTGACGCACCCCAGTTTGGGACGGCAATTTGGTCAAAGTGTGGTCCAAACGTCGGCAAATTTGGAGGTCGAAAAATTTTCTGACGAACCTCAAATTTTGCATGCTCCAAGCAGTCTATATTCCGCACCTCTCCTAAAAAATTGACAGACTTTCGCCGGCAAATTGCAGAGAAACTTCAATATGTAGGAAAATTTCCTGCTTGCTCCGCAACCCGTGGCTGTCCCGACACTCCCCTTTGGTGTACTCCTGACTCGTGCGCATGCGTAGGCCTTTGGATGGTCGTTGACGCACCCCAGTTTGGGACGGCAATTTGGTCAAAGTGTGGTCCAAACGTCGGCAAATTTGGAGGTCGAAACATTTTCTGACGAACCTCAAATTTTGCATGCTCCAAGCAGTCTATATTCCGCACCTCTCCTAAAAAATTGACAGACTTTCGCCGGCAAATTGCAGAGAAACTTCAATATGTAGGAAAATTTCCTGCTTGCTCCGCAACCCGTGGCTGTCCCGATACTCCCCTTTGGTGTACTCCTGACTCGTGCGCATGCGTAGGCCTTTGGATGGTCGTTGACGCACCCCAGTTTGGGACGGCAATTTTGTCAAAGTGTGGTCCAAACGTCGGCAAATTTGGAGGTCGAAAAATTTTCTGACGAACCTCAAATTTTGCATGCTCCAAGCAGTCTATATTCCGCACCTCTCCTAAAAAATTGACAGACTTTCGCCGGCAAATTGCAGAGAAACTTCAATATGTAGGGAAATTTTCTGCTTGCTCCGCAACCCGTGGCTGTCCCGACACTCCCCTTTGGTGTACTCCTGACTCGTGCGCATGCGTGGGCCTTTGGATGGTCGTTGACGCACCCCAGTTTGGGACGGCAATTTGGTCAAAGTGTGGTCCAAACGTCGGCAAATTTGGAGGTCGAAACATTTTCTGACGAACCTCAAATTTTGCATGCTCCAAGCAGTCTATATTCCGCACCTCTCCTAACAAATTGACAGACTTTCGCCGGCAAATTGCAGAGAAACTTCAATATGTAGTGAAATTTCCTGCTTGCTCCGCAACCCGTGGCTGTCCCGACACTCCCCTTTGGTGTACTCCTGACTCGTGCGCATGCGTAGGCCTTTGGATGGTCGTTGACGCACCCCAGTTTGGGACGGCAATTTGGTCAAAGTGTGGTCCAAACGTCGGCAAATTTGGAGGTCGAAGAATTTTCTGACGAACCTCAAATTTTGCATGCTCCAAGCAGTCTATATTCCGCACCTCTCCTAAAAAATTGACATACTTTCGCCGGCAAATTGCAGAGAAACTTCAATATGTAGGGAAATTTCCTGCTTGCTCCGCAACCCGTGGCTGTCCCGACACTCCCCTTTGGTGTACTCCTGACTCGTGCGCATGCGTAGGCCTTTGGATGGTCGTTGACGCACCCCAGTTTGGGACGGCAATTTGGTCAAAGTGTATTTCAAACGTCGGCAAATTTGGAGGTCGAAAATTTTTCTGACGAACCTCAAATTTTGCATGCTCCAAGCAGTCTATATTCCGCACCTCTCCTAAAAAATTGACAGACTTTCGCCGGCAAATTGCAGAGAAACTTCAATATGTAGGGAAATTTCCTGCTTGCTCCGCAACCCGTGGCTGTCCCGACACTCCCCTTTGGTGTACTCCTGACTCGTGCGCATGCGTAGGCCTTTGGATGGTCGTTGACGCACCCCAGTTTGGGACGGCAATTTAGTCAAAGTGTGGTCCAAACGTCGGCAAATTTGGAGGTCGAACAATTTTCTGACGAACCTCAAATTTTGCATGCTCCAAGCAGTCTATATTCCGCATCTCTCCTAAAAAATTGACAGACTTTCGCAGGCAAATTGCAGAGAAACTTCAATATGTAGGGAAATTTCCTGCTTGCTCCGCAACCCGTGGCTGTCCCGATACTCCCCTTTGGTGTACTCCTGACTCGTGCGCATGCGTAGGCCTTTGGATGGTCGTTGACGCACCCCAGTTTGGGACGGCAATTTGGTCAAAGTGTGGTCCAAACGTCGGCAAATTTGGAGGTCGAAAAATTTTCTGACGAACCTCAAATTTTGCATGCTCCAAGCAGTCTATATTCCGCACCTCTCCTAAAAAATTGACAGACTTTCGCCGGCAAATTGCAGAGAAACTTCAATATGTAGGGAAATTTCCTGCTTGCTCCGCAACCCGTGGCTGTCCCGACACTCCCCTTTGGTGTACTCCTGACTCGTGCGCATGCGTGGGCCTTTGGATGGTCGTTGACGCACCCCAGTTTGGGACGGCAATTTGGTCAAAGTGTGGTCCAAACGTCGGCAAATTTGGAGGTCGAAAAAATTTCTGACGAACCTCAAATTTTGCATGCTCCAAGCAGTCTATATTCCGCACCTCTCCTAACAAATTGACAGACTTTCGCCTGCAAATTGCAGAGAAACTTCAATATGTAGGGAAATTTCCTGCTTGCTCCGCAACCCGTGGCTGTCCCGACACTCCACTTTGGTGTACTCCTGACTCGTGCGCATGCGTAGGCCTTTGGATGGTCGTTGACGCACCCCAGTTTGGGACGGCAATTTGGTCAAAGTGTGGTCCAAACGTCGGCAAATTTGGAGGTCGAAAATTTTTCTGACGAACCTCAAATTTTGCATGCTCCAAGCAGTCTATATTCCGCACCTCTCCTAAAAAATTGACAGACTTTCGCCGGCAAATTGCAGAGAAACTTCAATATGTAGGAAAATTTCCTGCTTGCTCCGCAACCCGTGGCTGTCCCGACACTCCCCTTTGGTGTACTCCTGACTCGTGCGCATGCGTAGGCCTTTGGATGGTCGTTGACGCACCCCAGTTTGGGACGGCAATTTGGTCAAAGTGTGGTCCAAACGTCGGCAAATTTGGAGGTCGAAAAATTTTCTGACGAACCTCAAATTTTGCATGCTCCAAGCAGTCTATATTCCGCACCTCTCCTAAAAAATTGACAGACTTTCGCCGGCAAATTGCAGAGAAACTTCAATATGTAGGAAAATTTCCTGCTTGCTCCGCAACCCGTGGCTGTCCCGACACTCCCCTTTGGTGTACTCCTGACTCGTGCGCATGCGTAGGCCTTTGGATGGTCGTTGACGCACCCCAGTTTGGGACGGCAATTTGGTCAAAGTGTGGTCCAAACGTCGGCAAATTTGGAGGTCGAACATTTTTCTGACGAACCTCAAATTGTGCATGCTCCAAGCAGTCTATATTCCGCACCTCTCCTAAAAAATTGACAGACTTTCGCCGGCAAATTGTAGTGAAACTGCAATATGTAGGGAAATTTCCTGCTTGCTCCGCAACCCGTGGCTGTCCAGACACTCCCCTTTGGTGTACTCCTGACTCGTGCGCATGCGTGGGCCTTTGGATGGTCGTTGACGCACCCCAGTTTGGGACGGCAATTTGGTCAAAGTGTGGTCCAAACGTCGGCAAATTTGGAGGTCGAAACATTTTCTGACGAACCTCAAATTTTGCATGCTCCAAGCAGTCTATATTCCGCACCTCTCCTAACAAATTGACAGACTTTCGCCTGCAAATTGCAGAGAAACTTCAATATGTAGGGAAATTTCCTGCTTGCTCCGCAACCCGTGGCTGTCCCGACACTCCACTTTGGTGTACTCCTGACTCGTGCGCATGCGTAGGCCTTTGGATGGTCGTTGACGCACCCCAGTTTGGGACGGCAATTTGGTCAAAGTGTGGTCCAAACGTCGGCAAATTTGGAGGTCGAAAATTTTTCTGACGAACCTCAAATTTTGCATGCTCCAAGCAGTCTATATTCCGCACCTCTCCTAAAAAATTGACAGACTTTCGCCGGAAAATTGCAGAGAAACTTCAATATGTAGGGAAATTTCCTGCTTGCTCCGCAACCCGTGGCTGTCCCGACACTCCCCTTTGGTGTACTCCTGACTCGTGCGCATGCGTAGGCCTTTGGATGGTCGTTGACGCACCCCAGTTTGGGACGGCAATTTGGTCAAAGTGTGGTCCAAACGTCGGCAAATTTGGAGGTCGAAAAATTTTCTGACGAACCTCACATTTTGCATGCTCCAAGCAGTCTATATTCCGCACCTCTCCTAAAAAATTGACAGACTTTCGCCGGCAAATTGCAGAGAAACTTCAATATGTAGGGAAATTTCCTGCTTGCTCCGCAACCCGTGGCTGTCCCGACACTCCCCTTTGGTGTACTCCTGACTCGTGCGCATGCGTAGGCCTTTGGATGGTCGTTAACGCACCCAAGTTTGGGACGGCAATTTGGTCAAAGTGTGGTCCAAACGTCGGCAAATTTGGAGGTCGAAAAATTTTCTGACGAACCTCAAATTTTGCATGCTCCAAGCAGTCTATATTCCGCACCTCTCCTAAAAAATTGACAGACTTTCGCCGGCAAATTGCAGAGAAACTTCAATATGTAGGGAAATTTCCTGCTTGCTCCGCAACCCATGGCTGTCCCGACACTCCCCTTTGGTGTACTCCTGACTCGTGCGCAAGCGTGGGCCTTTGGATGGTCGTTGACGCACCCCAGTTTGGGACGGCAATTTGGTCAAAGTGTGGTCCAAACGTCGGCAAATTTGGAGGTCGAAGAATTTTCTGACGAACCTCAAATTTTGCATGCTCCAAGCAGTCTATATTCCGCACCTCTCCTAAAAAATTGACAGACTTTCGCCGGCAAATTGCAGAGAAACTTCAATATGTAGGAAAATTTCCTGCTTGCTCCGCAACCCGTGGCTGTCCCGACACTCCCCTTTGGTGTACTCCTGACTCGTGCGCATGCGTAGGCCTTTGGATGGTCGTTGACGCACCCCAGTTTGGGACGGCAATTTGGTCAAAGTGTGGTCCAAACGTCGGCAAATTTGGAGGTCGAAAAATTTTCTGACGAACCTCAAATTTTGCATGCTCCAAGCAGTCTATATTCCGCACCTCTCCTAAAAAATTGACAGACTTTCGCCGGCAAATTGCAGAGAAACTTCAATATGTAGGAAAATTTCCTGCTTGCTCCGCAACCCGTGGCTGTCCCGACACTCCCCTTTGGTGTACTCCTGACTCGTGCGCATGCGTAGGCCTTTGGATGGTCGTTGACGCACCCCAGTTTGGGACGGCAATTTGGTCAAAGTGTGGTCCAAACGTCGGCAAATTTGGAGGTCGAAAATTTTTCTGACGAACCTCAAATTGTGCATGCTCCAAGCAGTCTATATTCCGCACCTCTCCTAAAAAATTGACAGACTTTCGCCGGCAAATTGTAGTGAAACTTCAATATGTAGGGAAATTTCCTGCTTGCTCCGCAACCCGTGGCTGTCCCGACACTCCCCTTTGGTGTACTCCTGACTCGTGCGCATGCGTAGGCCTTTGGATGGTCGTTGACGCACCCCAGTTTGGGACGGCAATTTGGTCAAAGTGTGGTCCAAACGTCGGCAAATTTGGAGGTCGAAAAATGTTCTGACGAACCTCAAATTTTGCATGCTCCAAGCAGTCTATATTCCGCACCTCTCCTAAAAAATTGACAGACTTTCGCCGGCAAATTGCAGAGAAACTTCAATATGTAGGGAAATTTCCTGCTTGCTCCGCAACCCGTGGCTGTCCCGACACTCCCCTTTGGTGTACTCCTGACTCGTGCGCATGCGTAGGCCTTTGGATGGTCGTTAACGCACCCCAGTTTGGGACGGCAATTTGGTCAAAGTGTGGTCCAAACGTCGGCAAATTTGGAGGTCGAAAATTTTTCTGACGAACCTCAAATTTTGCATGCTCTAAGCAGTCTATATTCCGCACCTCTCCTAAAAAATTGACAGACTTTCGCCGGAAAATTGCAGAGAAACTTCAATATGTAGGGAAATTTCCTGCTTGCTCCGCAACCCGTGGCTGTCCCGACACTCCCCTTTGGTGTACTCCTGACTCGTGCGCATGCGTAGGCCTTTGGATGGTCGTTGACGCACCCCAGTTTGGGACGGCAATTTGGTCAAAGTGTGGTCCAAACGTCGGCAAATTTGGAGGTCGAAAAATTTTCTGACGAACCTCACATTTTGCATGCTCCAAGCAGTCTATATTCCGCACCTCTCCTAAAAAATTGACAGACTTTCGCCGGCAAATTGCAGAGAAACTTCAATATGTAGGGAAATTTCCTGCTTGCTCCGCAACCCGTGGCTGTCCCGACACTCCCCTTTGGTGTACTCCTGACTCGTGCGCATGCGTAGGCCTTTGGATGGTCGTTAACGCACCCAAGTTTGGGACGGCAATTTGGTCAAAGTGTGGTCCAAACGTCGGCAAATTTGGAGGTCGAAAAATTTTCTGACGAACCTCAAATTTTGCATGCTCCAAGCAGTCTATATTCCGCACCTCTCCTAAAAAATTGACAGACTTTCGCCGGCAAATTGCAGAGAAACTTCAATATGTAGGGAAATTTCCTGCTTGCTCCGCAACCCATGGCTGTCCCGACACTCCCCTTTGGTGTACTCCTGACTCGTGCGCAAGCGTGGGCCTTTGGATGGTCGTTGACGCACCCCAGTTTGGGACGGCAATTTGGTCAAAGTGTGGTCCAAACGTCGGCAAATTTGGAGGTCGAAGAATTTTCTGACGAACCTCAAATTTTGCATGCTCCAAGCAGTCTATATTCCGCACCTCTCCTAAAAAATTGACAGACTTTCGCCGACAAATTGCAGAGAAACTTCAATATGTAGGGAAATTTCCTGCTTGATCCGCAACCCGTGGGTGTCCCGACACTCCCCTTTGGTGTACTCCTGACTCATGCGCAAGCGTGGGCCTTTGGATGGTCGTTGACGCACCCCAGTTTGGGACGGCAATTTGGTCAAAGTGTGGTCCAAACGTCGGCAAATTTGGAGGTCGAACAATTTTCTGACGAACCTCAAATTTTGCATGCTCCAAGCAGTCTATATTCCGCACCTCTCCTAAAAAATTGACAGACTTTCGCCGGCAAATTGCAGAGAAACTTCAATATGTAGGGAAATTTCCTGCTTGCTCCGCAACCCGTGGCTGTCCCGACACTCCCCTTTGGTGTACTCCTGACTCGTGCGCATGCGTAGGCCTTTGGATGGTCGTTGACGCACCGCAGTTTGGGACGGCAATTTGGTCAAAGTGTGGTCCAAACGTCGGCAAATTTGGAGGTCGAAAAATTTTCTGACGAACCTCAAATTTTGCATGCTCCAAGAAGTCTTTATTCCGCACCTCTCCTAAAAAATTTACAGACTTTCGCCGGCAAATTGCAGAGAAACTTCAATATGTAGGGAAATTTCCTGCTTGCTCCGCAACCCGTGGCTGTCCCGACACTCCCCTTTGGTGTACTCCTGACTCGTGCGCAAGCGTGGGCCTTTGGATGGTCGTTGACGCACCCCAGTTTGGGACGGCAATTTGGTCAAAGTGTGGTCCAAACGTCGGCAAATTTGGAGGTCGAAGAATTTTCTGACGAACCTCAAATTTTGCATGCTCCAAGCAGTCTATATTCCGCACCTCTCCTAAAAAATTGACAGACTTTCGCCGGCAAATTGCAGAGAAACTTCAATATGTAGGGAAATTTCCTGCTTGCTCCGCAACCCGTGGCTGTCCCGACACTCCCCTTTGGTGTACTCCTGACTTGTGCGCATGCGTAGGCCTTTGGATGGTCGTTGACGCACCCCAGTTTGGGACGGCAATTTGGTCAAAGTGTGGTCCGAACGTCGGCAAATTTGGAGGTCGAACAATTTTCTGACGAACCTCAAATTTTGCATGCTCCAAGAAGTCTTTATTCCGCACCTCTCCTAAAAAATTGACAGACTTTCGCCGGCAAATTGCAGATAAACTTCAATATGTAGGGAAATTTCCTGCTTGCTCCGCAACCCGTGGCTGTCCCGACACTCCCCTTTGGTGTACTCCTGACTCGTGCGCAAGCGTAGGCCTTTGGATGGTCGTTGACGCACCCCAGTTTGGGACGGCAATTTGGTCAAAGTGTGGTCCAAACGTCGGCAAATTTGGAGGTCGAAGAATTTTCTGACGAACCTCAAATTTTGCATGCTCCAAGCAGTCTATATTCCGCACCTCTCCTAAAAAATTGACAGACTTTCGCCGGCAAATTGCAGAGAAACTTCAATATGTAGGGAAATTTCCTGCTTGCTCCGCAACCCGTGGCTGTCCCGACACTCCCCTTTGGTGTACTCCTGACTCGTGCGCAAGCGTGGGCCTTTGGATGGTCGTTGACGCACCCCAGTTTGGGACGGCAATTTGGTCAAAGTGTGGTCCAAACGTCGGCAAATTTGGAGGTCGAAAATTTTTCTGACGAACCTCAAATTTTGCATGCTCCAAGCAGTCTATATTCCGCACCTCTCCTAAAAAATTGACAGACTTTCGCCGGAAAATTGCAGAGAAACTTCAATATGTAGGGAAATTTCCTGCTTGCTCCGCAACCCGTGGCTGTCCCGACACTCCCCTTTGGTGTACTCCTGACTCGTGCGCATGCGTAGGCCTTTGGATGGTCGTTGACGCACCCCAGTTTGGGACGGCAATTTGGTCAAAGTGTGGTCCAAACGTCGGCAAATTTGGAGGTCGAAAATTTTTCTGACGAACCTCACATTTTGCATGCTCCAAGCAGTCTATATTCCGCACCTCTCCTAAAAAATTGACAGACTTTCGCCGGCAAATTGCAGAGAAACTTCAATATGTAGGGAAATTTCCTGCTTGCTCCGCAACCCGTGGCTGTCCCGACACTCCCCTTTGGTGTACTCCTGACTCGTGCGCATGCGTAGGCCTTTGGATGGTCGTTAACGCACCCAAGTTTGGGACGGCAATTTGGTCAAAGTGTGGTCCAAACGTCGGCAAATTTGGAGGTCGAAAAATTTTCTGACGAACCTCAAATTTTGCATGCTCCAAGCAGTCTATATTCCGCACCTCTCCTAAAAAATTGACAGACTTTCGCCGGCAAATTGCAGAGAAACTTCAATATGTAGGGAAATTTCCTGCTTGCTCCGCAACCCATGGCTGTCCCGACACTCCCCTTTGGTGTACTCCTGACTCGTGCGCAAGCGTGGGCCTTTGGATGGTCGTTGACGCACCCCAGTTTGGGACGGCAATTTGGTCAAAGTGTGGTCCAAACGTCGGCAAATTTGGAGGTCGAAGAATTTTCTGACGAACCTCAAATTTTGCATGCTCCAAGAAGTCTTTATTCCGCACCTCTCCTAAAAAATTTACAGACTTTCGCCGGCAAATTGCAGAGAAACTTCAATATGTAGGGAAATTTCCTGCTTGCTCCGCAACCCGTGGCTGTCCCGACACTCCCCTTTGGTGTACTCCTGACTCGTGCGCAAGCGTGGGCCTTTGGATGGTCGTTGACGCACCCCAGTTTGGGACGGCAATTTGGTCAAAGTGTGGTCCAAACGTCGGCAAATTTGGAGGTCGAAGAATTTTCTGACGAACCTCAAATTTTGCATGCTCCAAGCAGTCTATATTCCGCACCTCTCCTAAAAAATTGACAGACTTTCGCCGGCAAATTGCAGAGAAACTTCAATATGTAGGGAAATTTCCTGCTTGCTCCGCAACCCGTGGCTGTCCCGACACTCCCCTTTGGTGTACTCCTGACTTGTGCGCATGCGTAGGCCTTTGGATGGTCGTTGACGCACCCCAGTTTGGGACGGCAATTTGGTCAAAGTGTGGTCCGAACGTCGGCAAATTTGGAGGTCGAACAATTTTCTGACGAACCTCAAATTTTGCATGCTCCAAGAAGTCTTTATTCCGCACCTCTCCTAAAAAATTGACAGACTTTCGCCGGCAAATTGCAGATAAACTTCAATATGTAGGGAAATTTCCTGCTTGCTCCGCAACCCGTGGCTGTCCCGACACTCCCCTTTGGTGTACTCCTGACTCGTGCGCAAGCGTAGGCCTTTGGATGGTCGTTGACGCACCCCAGTTTGGGACGGCAATTTGGTCAAAGTGTGGTCCAAACGTCGGCAAATTTGGAGGTCGAAGAATTTTCTGACGAACCTCAAATTTTGCATGCTCCAAGCAGTCTATATTCCGCACCTCTCCTAAAAAATTGACAGACTTTCGCCGGCAAATTGCAGAGAAACTTCAATATGTAGGGAAATTTCCTGCTTGCTCCGCAACCCGTGGCTGTCCCGACACTCCCCTTTGGTGTACTCCTGACTCGTGCGCAAGCGTGGGCCTTTGGATGGTCGTTGACGCACCCCAGTTTGGGACGGCAATTTGGTCAAAGTGTGGTCCAAACGTCGGCAAATTTGGAGGTCGAAAATTTTTCTGACGAACCTCAAATTTTGCATGCTCCAAGCAGTCTATATTCCGCACCTCTCCTAAAAAATTGACAGACTTTCGCCGGAAAATTGCAGAGAAACTTCAATATGTAGGGAAATTTCCTGCTTGCTCCGCAACCCGTGGCTGTCCCGACACTCCCCTTTGGTGTACTCCTGACTCGTGCGCATGCGTAGGCCTTTGGATGGTCGTTGACGCACCCCAGTTTGGGACGGCAATTTGGTCAAAGTGTGGTCCAAACGTCGGCAAATTTGGAGGTCGAAAAATTTTCTGACGAACCTCACATTTTGCATGCTCCAAGCAGTCTATATTCCGCACCTCTCCTAAAAAATTGACAGACTTTCGCCGGCAAATTGCAGAGAAACTTCAATATGTAGGGAAATTTCCTGCTTGCTCCGCAACACGTGGCTGTCCCGACACTCCCCTTTGGTGTACTCCTGACTCGTGCGCATGCGTAGGCCTTTGGATGGTCGTTAACGCACCCAAGTTTGGGACGGCAATTTGGTCAAAGTGTGGTCCAAACGTCGGCAAATTTGGAGGTCGAAAAATTTTCTGACGAACCTCAAATTTTGCATGCTCCAAGCAGTCTATATTCCGCACCTCTCCTAAAAAATTGACAGACTTTCGCCGGCAAATTGCAGAGAAACTTCAATATGTAGGGAAATTTCCTGCTTGCTCCGCAACCCATGGCTGTCCCGACACTCCCCTTTGGTGTACTCCTGACTCGTGCGCAAGCGTGGGCCTTTGGATGGTCGTTGACGCACCCCAGTTTGGGACGGCAATTTGGTCAAAGTGTGGTCCAAACGTCGGCAAATTTGGAGGTCGAAGAATTTTCTGACGAACCTCAAATTTTGCATGCTCCAAGCAGTCTATATTCCGCACCTCTCCTAAAAAATTGACAGACTTTCGCCGGCAAATTGCAGAGAAACTTCAATATGTAGGGAAATTTCCTGCTTGATCCGCAACCCGTGGGTGTCCCGACACTCCCCTTTGGTGTACTCCTGACTCATGCGCAAGCGTGGGCCTTTAGATGGTCGTTGACGCACCCCAGTTTGGGACGGCAATTTGGTCAAAGTGTGGTCCAAACGTCGGCAAATTTGGAGGTCGAACAATTTTCTGACGAACCTCAAATTTTGCATGCTCCAAGCAGTCTATATTCCGCACCTCTCCTAAAAAATTGACAGACTTTCGCCGGCAAATTGCAGAGAAACTTCAATATGTAGGGAAATTTCCTGCTTGCTCCGCAACCCGTGGCTGTCCCGACACTCCCCTTTGGTGTACTCCTGACTCGTGCGCATGCGTAGGCCTTTGGATGGTCGTTGACGCACCGCAGTTTGGGACGGCAATTTGGTCAAAGTGTGGTCCAAACGTCGGCAAATTTGGAGGTCGAAAAATTTTCTGACGAACCTCAAATTTTGCATGCTCCAAGAAGTCTTTATTCCGCACCTCTCCTAAAAAATTTACAGACTTTCGCCGGCAAATTGCAGAGAAACTTCAATATGTAGGGAAATTTCCTGCTTGCTCCGCAACCCGTGGCTGTCCCGACACTCCCCTTTGGTGTACTCCTGACTCGTGCGCAAGCGTGGGCCTTTGGATGGTCGTTGACGCACCCCAGTTTGGGACGGCAATTTGGTCAAAGTGTGGTCCAAACGTCGGCAAATTTGGAGGTCGAAGAATTTTCTGACGAACCTCAAATTTTGCATGCTCCAAGCAGTCTATATTCCGCACCTCTCCTAAAAAATTGACAGACTTTCGCCGGCAAATTGCAGAGAAACTTCAATATGTAGGGAAATTTCCTGCTTGCTCCGCAACCCGTGGCTGTCCCGACACTCCCCTTTGGTGTACTCCTGACTTGTGCGCATGCGTAGGCCTTTGGATGGTCGTTGACGCACCCCAGTTTGGGACGGCAATTTGGTCAAAGTGTGGTCCGAACGTCGGCAAATTTGGAGGTCGAACAATTTTCTGACGAACCTCAAATTTTGCATGCTCCAAGAAGTCTTTATTCCGCACCTCTCCTAAAAAATTGACAGACTTTCGCCGGCAAATTGCAGATAAACTTCAATATGTAGGGAAATTTCCTGCTTGCTCCGCAACCCGTGGCTGTCCCGACACTCCCCTTTGGTGTACTCCTGACTCGTGCGCAAGCGTAGGCCTTTGGATGGTCGTTGACGCACCCCAGTTTGGGACGGCAATTTGGTCAAAGTGTGGTCCAAACGTCGGCAAATTTGGAGGTCGAAGAATTTTCTGACGAACCTCAAATTTTGCATGCTCCAAGCAGTCTATATTCCGCACCTCTCCTAAAAAATTGAAAGACTTTCGCCGGCAAATTGCAGAGAAACTTCAATATGTAGGGAAATTTCCTGCTTGCTCCGCAACCCGTGGCTGTCCCGACACTCCCCTTTGGTGTACTCCTGACTCGTGCGCAAGCGTGGGCTTTTGGATGGTCGTTGACGCACCCCAGTTTGGGACGGCAATTTGGTCAAAGTGTGGTCCAAACGTCGGCAAATTTGGAGGTCGAAAAATTTTCTGACGAACCTCAAATTTTGCATGCTCCAAGCAGTCTATATTCCGCACCTCTCCTAAAAAATTGACAGACTTTAGCCGGCAAATTGCAGAGAAACTTCAATATGTAGGGAAATTTCCTGCTTGCTCCGCAACTCGTGGCTGTCCCGACACTCCCCTTTGGTGTACTCCTGACTCGTGCGCATGCGTAGGCCTTTGGATGGTCGTTAACGCACCCCAGTTTGGGACGGCAATTTGGTCAAGGTGTGGTCCAAACGTCGGCAAATTTGGAGGTCGAAAAATTTTCTGACGAACCTCAAATTTTGCATGCTCCAAGCAGTCTATATTCCGCACCTCTCCTAAAAAATTGACAGACTTTCGCCGGAAAATTGCAGAGAAACTTCAATATGTAGGGAAATTTCCTGCTTGCTCCGCAACCCGTGGCTGTCCCGACACTCCCCTTTGGTGTACTCCTGACTCGTGCGCATGCGTAGGCCTTTGGATGGTCGTTGACGCACCCCAGTTTGGGACGGCAATTTGGTCAAAGTGTGGTCCAAACGTCGGCAAATTTGGAGGTCGAAAAATTTTCTGACGAACCTCAAATTTTGCATGCTCCAAGCAGTCTATATTCCGCACCTCTCCTAAAAAATTGACAGACTTTCGCCGGCAAATTGCAGAGAAACTTCAATATGTAGGGAAATTTCCTGCTTGCTCCGCAACCCGTGGCTGTCCCGACACTCCCCTTTGGTGTACTCCTGTCTCGTGCGCATGCGTAGGCCTTTGGATGGTCGTTGAGGCACCCCAGTTTGGGACGGCAATTTGGTCAAAGTGTGGTCCAAACGTCGGCAAATTTGGAGGTCGAAAAATTTCTGACGAACCTCAAATTTTGCATGCTCCAAGAAGTCTTTATTCCGCACCTCTCCTAAAAAATTGACAGACTTTCGCCGGCAAATTGCAGAGAAACTTCAATATGTAGGGAAATTTCCTGCTTGCTCCGCAACCCGTGGCTGTCCCGACACTCCCCTTTGGTGTACTCCTGACTCGTGCGCAAGCGTGGGCCTTTGGATGGTCGTTGACGCACCCCAGTTTGGGACGGCAATTTGGTCAAAGTGTGGTCCAAACGTCGGCAAATTTGGAGGTCGAAAAATTTTCTGACGAACCTCAAATTTTGCATGCTCCAAGCAGTCTATATTCCGCACCTCTCCTAAAAAATTGACAGACTTTCGCCGGCAAATTGCAGAGAAACTTCAATATGTAGGGAGATTTCCTGCTTGCTCCGCAACCCGTGGCTGTCCCGACACTCCACTTTGGTGTACTCCTGACTCGTGCGCATGCGTATGCCTTTGGATGGTCGTTAACGCACCCCAGTTTGGGACGGCAATTTGGTCAAAGTGTGGTCCAAACGTCGGCAAATTTGGAGGTCGAAAAATTTTCTGACGAACCTCAAATTTTGCATGCTCCAAGCAGTCTATATTCCGCACCTCTCCTAAAAAATTGACAGACTTTCGCCGGAAAATTGCAGAGAAACTTCAATATGTAGGGAAATTTCCTGCTTGCTCCGCAACCCGTGGCTGTCCCGACACTCCCCTTTGGTGTACTCCTGACTCGTGCGCAAGCGTGGGCCTTTGGATGGTCGTTGACGCACCCCAGTTTGGGACGGCAATTTGGTCAAAGTGTGGTCCAAACGTCGGCAAATTTGGAGGTCGAAAAATTTTCTGACGAACCTCAAATTTTGCATGCTCCAAGCAGTCTATATTCCGCACCTCTCCTAAAAAATTGACAGACTTTCGCCGGCAAATTGCAGAGAAACTTCAATATGTAGGGAAATTTCCTGCTTGCTCCGCAACCCGTGGCTGTCCCGACACTCCCCTTTGGTGTACTCCTGTCTCGTGCGCATGCGTAGGCCTTTGGATGGTCGTTGAGGCACCCCAGTTTGGGACGGCAATTTGGTCAAAGTGTGGTCCAAACGTCGGCAAATTTGGAGGTCGAAAAATTTCTGACGAACCTCAAATTTTGCATGCTCCAAGAAGTCTTTATTCCGCACCTCTCCTAAAAAATTGACAGACTTTCGCCGGCAAATTGCAGAGAAACTTCAATATGTAGGGAAATTTCCTGCTTGCTCCGCAACCCGTGGCTGTCCCGACACTCCCCTTTGGTGTACTCCTGACTCGTGCGCAAGCGTGGGCCTTTGGATGGTCGTTGACGCACCCCAGTTTGGGACGGCAATTTGGTCAAAGTGTGGTCCAAACGTCGGCAAATTTGGAGGTCGAAAAATTTTCTGACGAACCTCAAATTTTGCATGCTCCAAGCAGTCTATATTCCGCACCTCTCCTAAAAAATTGACAGACTTTCGCCGGCAAATTGCAGAGAAACTTCAATATGTAGGGAGATTTCCTGCTTGCTCCGCAACCCGTGGCTGTCCCGACACTCCACTTTGGTGTACTCCTGGCTCGTGCGCATGCGTAGGCCTTTGGATGGTCGTTAACGCACCCCAGTTTGGGACGGCAATTTGGTCAAAGTGTGATCCAAACGTCGGCAAATTTGGAGGTCGAAAAATTTTCTGACGAACCTCAAATTTTGCATGCTCCAAGCAGTCTATATTCCGCACCTCTCCTAAAAAATTGACAGACTTTCGCCGGAAAATTGCAGAGAAACTTCAATATGTAGGGAAATTTCCTGCTTGCTCCGCAACCCGTGGCTGTCCCGACACTCCCCTTTGGTGTACTCCTGACTCGTGCGCATGCGTAGGCCTTTGGATGGTCGTTGACGCACCCCAGTTTGGGACGGCAATTTGGTCAAAGTGTGGTCCAAACGTCGACAAATTTGGAGGTCGAAAATGTTTTTGACGAACCTCAAATTTTGCATGCTCCAAGAAGTCTTTATTCCGCACCTCTCCTAAAAAATTGACAGACTTTCGCCGGCAAATTGTAGAGAAACTTCAATATGTAGGGAAATTTCCTGCTTGCTCCGCAACCCGTGGCTGTCCCGACACTCCCCTTTGGTGTACTCCTGACTCGTGCGCATGCGTAGGCCTTTGGATGGTCGTTGACGCACCCCAGTTTGGGACGGCAATTTGGTCAAAGTGTGGTCCAAACGTCGGCAAATTAGGAGGTCGAAAATTTTTCTGACGAACCTCAAATTTTGCATGCTCCAAGCAGTCTATATTCCGCACCTCTCCTAAAAAATTGACAGACTTTCGCCGGCTAATTGCAGAGAAACTTCAATATGTAGGGAAATTTCCTGCTTGCTCCGCAACCCGTGGCTGTCCCGACACTCCCCTTTGGTGTACTCCTGACTCGTGCGCAAGCGTGGGCCTTTGGATGGTCGTTGACGCACCCCAGTTTGGGACGGCAATTTGGTCAAAGTGTGGTCCAAACGTCGGCAAATTTGGAGGTCGAAAAATTTTCTGACGAACCTCAAATTTTGCATGCTCCAAGCAGTCTATATTCCGCACCTCTCCTAAAAAAATGACAGACTTTCGCCGGCAAATTGCAGAGAAACTTCAATATGTAGGGAAATTTCCTGCTTGCTCCGCAACCCGTGGCTGTCCCGACACTCCCCTTTGGTGTACTCCTGACTCGTGCCCATGCGTAGGCCTTTGGATGGTCGTTAACGCACCCCAGTTTGGGACGGCAATTTGGTCAAAGTGTGGTCCAAACGTCGGCAAATTTGGAGGTCGAAAAATTTTCTGACGAACCTCAAATTTTGCATGCTCCAAGCAGTCTATATTCCGCACGTCTCCTAAAAAATTGACAGACTTTCGCCGGAAAATTGCAGAGAAACTTCAATATGTAGGGAAATTTCCTGCTTGCTCCGCAACCCGTGGCTGTCCCGACACTCCCCTTTGGTGTACTCCTGACTCGTGCGCATGCGTAGGCCTTTGGATGGTCGTTGACGCACCCCAGTTTGGGACGGCAATTTGGTCAAAGTGTGGTCCAAACGTCGGCAAATTTGGAGGTCGAAAAATTTTCTGACGAACCTCAAATTTTGCATGCTCCAAGAAGTCTTTATTCCGCACCTCTCCTAAAAAATTGACAGACTTTCGCAGGCAAATTGCAGAGAAACTTCAATATGTAGGGAAATTTCCTGCTTGCTCCGCAACCCGTGGCTGTCCCGACACTCCCCTTTGGTGTACTCCTGACTCGTGCGCATGCGTAGGCCTTTGGATGGTCGTTGACGCACCCCAGTTTGGGACGGCAATTTGGTCAAAGTGTGGTCCAAACGTCGGCAAATTTGGAGGTCGAAACATTTTCTGACGAACCTCAAATTTTGCATGCTCCAAGCAGTCTATATTCCGCACCTCTCCTAAAAAATTGCCAGACTTTCGCCGGCAAATTGCAGAGAAACTTCAATATGTAGGGAAATTTCCTGCTTGCTCCGCAACCCGTGGCTGTCCCGACACTCCCCTTTGGTGTACTCCTGACTCGTGCGCATGCGTAGGCCTTTGGATGGTCGTTGACGCACCCCAGTTTGGGACGGCAATTTGGTCAAAGTGTGGTCCAAACGTCGGCAAATTTGGAGGTCGAAAAATTTTCTGACGAACCTCAAATTTTGCATGCTCCAAGAAGTCTTTATTCCGCACCTCTCCTAAAAAATTGACAGACTTTCGCCGGCAAATTGCAGAGAAACTTCAATATGTAGGGAAATTTCCTGCTTGCTCCGCAACCCGTGGCTGTCCCGACACTCCCCTTTGGTGTACTCCTGACTCGTGCGCATGCGTAGGCCTTTGGATGGTCGTTGACGCACCCCAGTTTGGGACGGCAATTTGGTCAAAGTGTGGTCCGAACGTCGGCAAATTTGGAGGTCGAAAATTTTTCTGACGAACCTCAAATTTTGCATGCTCCAAGCAGTCTTTATTCCGCACCTCTCCTAAAAAATTGACAGACTTTCGCCGGCAAATTGCAGAGAAACTTCAATATGTAGGGAAATTTCCTGCTTGCTCCGCAACCCGTGGCTGTCCCGACACTCCCCTTTGGTGTACTCCTGACTCGTGCGCATGCGTGGGCCTTTGGATGGTCGTTGACGAACCCCAGTTTGGGACGGCAATTTGGTCAAAGTGTGGTCCAAACGTCGGCAAATTTGGAGGTCGAAAAATTTTCTGACGAACCTCAAATTTTGCATTCTCCAAGCAGTCTATATTCCGCATCTCTCCTAAAAAATTGACAGACTTTCGCCGGCAAATTGCAGAGAAACTTCAATATGTAGGGAAATTTCCTGCTTGCTCCGCAACCCGTGGCTGTCCCGACACTCCCCTTTGGTGTACTCCTGAATCGTGCGCATGCGTAGGCCTTTGGATGGTCGTTGACGCACCCCAGTTTGGGACGGCAATTTGGTCAAAGTGTGGTCCAAACGTCGGCAAATTTGGAGGTCGAAAGATTTTCTGACGAACCTCAAATTTTGCATGCTCCAAGCAGTCTATATTCCGCACCTCTCCTAAAAAATTGACAGACTTTCGCCGGCAAATTGCAGAGAAACTTAAGTATGTAGGGAAATTTCCTGCTTGCTCCGCAACCCGTGGCTGTCCCGACACTCCCCTTTGGTGTACTCCTGACTCGTGCGCATGCGTAGGCCTTTGGATGGTCGTTGACGCACCCCAGTTTGGGACGGCAATTTGGTCAAAGTGTGGTCCAAACGTCGGCAAATTTGGAGGTCGAAAAATTTTCTGACGAACCTCAAATTTTGCATGCTCCAAGCAGTCTATATTCCGCACCTCTCCTAAAAAATTGACATACTTTCGCCGGCAAATTGCAGAGAAACTTCAATATGTAGGGACATTTCCTGCTTGCTCCGCAACCCGTGGCTGTCCCGACACTCCCCTTTGGTGTACTCCTGACTCGTGCGCATGCGTAGGCCTTTGGATGGTCGTTGACGCACCCCAGTTTGGGACGGCAAATTGGTCAAAGTGTGGTCCAAACGTCGGCAAATTTGGAGGTCGAAAAATTTTCTGACGAACCTCAAATTTTGCATGCTCAAAGCAGTCTATATTCCGCATCTCTCCTAAAAAATTGACAGACTTTCGCCGGCAAATTGCAGAGAAACTTCAATATGTAGGGAAATTTCCTGCTTGCTCCGCAACCCGTGGCTGTCCCGACACTCCCCTTTGGTGTACTCCTGACTCGTGCGCATGCGTAGGCCTTTGGATGGTCGTTGACGCACCCCAGTTTGGGACGGCAATTTGGTCAAAGTGTGGTCCAAACGTCGGCAAATTTGGAGGTCGAAAAATTTTCTGACGAACCTCAAATTTTGCA
Organism: Henricia sp. BOLD:AAB3569; assembly: GCA_037783545.1. Taxonomy (NCBI): domain Eukaryota; kingdom Metazoa; phylum Echinodermata; class Asteroidea; order Spinulosida; family Echinasteridae; genus Henricia; species Henricia sp. BOLD:AAB3569. The sequence goes on from JBBELK010000715.1 coordinate 1,121,835, forward strand.
TGCTCCAAGCAGTCTATATTCCGCACCTCTCCTAAAAAATTGACAGACTTTCGCCGGCAAATTGCAGAGAAACCTAAATATGTAGGGAAATTTCCTGCTTGCTCCGCAACCCGTGGCTGTCCCGACACTCCCCTTTGGTGTACTCCTGACTCGTGCGCATGCGTAGGCCTTTGGATGGTCGTTGACGCACCCCAGTTTGGGACGGCAATTTGGTCAAAGTGTGGTCCAAACGTCGGCAAATTTGGAGGTCGAAAATTTTTCTGACGAACCTCAAATTTTGCATGCTCCAAGCAGTCTATATTCCGCACCTCTCCTAAAAAATTGACATACTTTCGCCGGCAAATTGCAGAGAAACTTCAATATGTAGGGAAATTTCCTGCTTGCTCCGCAACCTGTGGCTGTCCCGACACTCCCCTTTGGTGTACTCCTGACTCGTGCGCATGCGTAGGCCTTTGGATGGTCGTTGACGCACCCCAGTTTGGGACGGCAATTTGGTCAAAGTGTGGTCCAAACGTCGGCAAATTTGGAGGTCGAAAGATTTTCTGACGAACCTCAAATTTTGCATGCTCCAAGCAGTCTATATTCCGCACCTCTCCTAAAAAATAGACAGACTTTCGCCGGCAAATTGCAGAGAAACTTAAGTATGTAGGGAAATTTCCTGCTTGCTCCGCAACCCGTGGCTGTCCCGACACTCCCCTTTGGTGTACTCCTGACTCGTGCGCATGCGTAGGCCTTTGGATGGTCGTTGACGCACCCCAGTTTGGGACGGAAATTTGGTCAAAGTGTGGTCCAAACGTCGGCAAATTTGGAGGTCGAAAAATTTTCTGACGAACCTCAAATTTTGCATTCTCCAAGCAGTCTATATTCCGCATCTCTCCTAAAAAATTGACAGACTTTCGCCGGCAAATTGCAGAGAAACTTCAATATGTAGGGAAATGTCCTGCTTGCTCCGCAACCCGTGGCTGTCCCGACACTCCCCTTTGGTGTACTCCTGACTCGTGCGCATGCGTAGGCCTTTGGATGGTCGTTGACGCACCCCAGTTTGGGACGGCAATTTGGTCAAAGTGTGGTCCAAACGTCGGCAAATTTGGAGGTCGAAAAATTTTCTGACGAACCTCAAATTTTGCATGCTCCAAGCAGTCTATATTCCGCATCTCTCCTAAAAAATTGACAGACTTTCGCCGGCAAATTGCAGAGAAACTTCAATATGTAGGGAAATTTCCTGCTTGCTCCGCAACCCGTGGCTGTCCCGACACTCCCCTTTGGTGTACTCCTGACTCGTGCGCATGCGTAGGCCTTTGGATGGTCGTTGACGCACCCCAGTTTGGGACGGCAATTTGGTCAAAGTGTGGTCCAAACGTCGGCAAATTTGGAGGTCGAAAAATTTTCTGACGAACCTCAAATTTTGCATGCTCCAAGCAGTCTATATTCCGCACCTCTCCTAAAAAATTGACAGACTTTCGCCGGCAAATTGCAGAGAAACCTAAATATGTAGGGAAATTTCCTGCTTGCTCCGCAACCCGTGGCTGTCCCGACACTCCCCTTTGGTGTACTCCTGACTCGTGCGCATGCGTAGGCCTTTGGATGGTCGTTGACGCACCCCAGTTTGGGACGGAAATTTGGTCAAAGTGTGGTCCAAACGTCGGCAAATTTGGAGGTCGAAAAATTTTCTGACGAACCTCAAATTTTGCATTCTCCAAGCAGTCTATATTCCGCATCTCTCCTAAAAAATTGACAGACTTTCGCCGGCAAATTGCAGAGAAACTTCAATATGTAGGGAAATTTCCTGCTTGCTCCGCAACCCGTGGCTGTCCCGACACTCCCCTTTGGTGTACTCCTGACTCGTGCGCATGCGTAGGCCTTTGGATGGTCGTTGACGCACCCCAGTTTGGGACGGCAATTTGGTCAAAGTGTGGTCCAAACGTCGGCAAATTTGGAGGTCGAAAAATTTTCTGACGAACCTCAAATTTTGCATGCTCCAAGCAGTCTATATTCCGCATCTCTCCTAAAAAATTGACAGACTTTCGCCGGCAAATTGCAGAGAAACTTCAATATGTAGGGAAATTTTCTGCTTGCTCCGCAACCCGTGGCTGTCCCGACACTCCCCTTTGGTGTACTCCTGACTCGTGCGCATGCGTAGGCCTTTGGATGGTCGTTGACGCACCCCAGTTTGGGACGGCAATTTGGTCAAAGTGTGGTCCAAACGTCGGCAAATTTGGAGGTCGAAAAATTTTCTGACGAACCTCAAATTTTGCATGCTCCAAGCAGTCTATATTCCGCACCTCTCCTAAAAAATTGACAGACTTTCGCCGGCAAATTGCAGAGAAACCTAAATATGTAGGGAAGTTTCCTGCTTGCTCCGCAACCCGTGGCTGTCCCGACACTCCCCTTTGGTGTACTCCTGACTCGTGCGCATGCGTAGGCCTTTGGATGGTCGTTGACGCACCCCAGTTTGGGACGGCAATTTGGTCAAAGTGTGGTCCAAACGTCGGCAAATTTGGAGGTCGAAAAATTTTCTGACGAACCTCAAATTTTGCATGCTCCAAGCAGTCTATATTCCGCATCTCTCCTAAAAAATTGACAGACTTTCGCCGGCAAATTGCAGAGAAACTTCAATATGTAGGGAAATTTCCTGCTTGCTCCGCAACCCGTGGCTGTCCCGACACTCCCCTTTGGTGTACTCCTGACTCGTGCGCATGCGTAGGCCTTTGGATGGTCGTTGACGCACCCCAGTTTGGGACGGCAATTTGGTCAAAGTGTGGTCCAAACGTCGGCAAATTTGGAGGTCGAAAAATTTTCTGACGAACCTCAAATTTTGCATGCTCCAAGCAGTCTATATTCCGCACCTCTCCTAAAAAATTGACAGACTTTCGCCGGCAAATTGCAGAGAAACCTAAATATGTAGGGAAATTTCCTGCTTGCTCCGCAACCCGTGGCTGTCCCGACACTCCCCTTTGGTGTACTCCTGACTCGTGCGCATGCGTAGGCCTTTGGATGGTCGTTGACGCACCCCAGTTTGGGACGGAAATTTGGTCAAAGTGTGGTCCAAACGTCGGCAAATTTGGAGGTCGAAAAATTTTCTGACGAACCTCAAATTTTGCATTCTCCAAGCAGTCTATATTCCGCATCTCTCCTAAAAAATTGACAGACTTTCGCCGGCAAATTGCAGAGAAACTTCAATATGTAGGGAAATTTCCTGCTTGCTCCGCAACCCGTGGCTGTCCCGACACTCCCCTTTGGTGTACTCCTGACTCGTGCGCATGCGTAGGCCTTTGGATGGTCGTTGACGCACCCCAGTTTGGGACGGCAATTTGGTCAAAGTGTGGTCCAAACGTCGGCAAATTTGGAGGTCGAAAGATTTTCTGACGAACCTCAAATTTTGCATGCTCCAAGCAGTCTATATTCCGCACCTCTCCTAAAAAATTGACAGACTTTCGCCGGCAAATTGCAGAGAAACCTAAATATGTAGGGAAATTTCCTGCTTGCTCCGCAACCCGTGGCTGTCCCGACACTCCCCTTTGGTGTACTCCTGACTCGTGCGCATGCGTAGGCCTTTGGATGGTCGTTGACGCACCCCAGTTTGGGACGGCAATTTGGTCAAAGTGTGGTCCAAACGTCGGCAAATTTGGAGGTCGAAAAATTTTCTGACGAACCTCAAATTTTGCATGCTGCAAGCAGTCTATATTCCGCACCTCTCCTAAAAAATTGACAGACTTTCGCCGGCAAATTGCAGAGAAACTTCAATATGTAGGGAAATTTCCTGCTTGCTCCGCAACCCGTGGCTGTCCCGACACTCCCCTTTGGTGTACTCCTGACTCGTGCGCATGCGTAGGCCTTTGGATGGTCGTTGACGCACCCCAGTTTGGGACGGCAAATTGGTCAAAGTGTGGTCCAAACGTCGGCAAATTTGGAGGTCGAAAAATTTGCTGACGAACCTCAAATTTTGCATGCTCCAAGAAGTCTTTATTCCGCACCTCTCCTAAAAAATTGACAGACTTTCGCCGGCAAATTGCAGAGAAACTTCAATATGTAGGGAAATTTCCTGCTTGCTCCGCAACCCGTGGCTGTCCCGACACTCCCCTTTGGTGTACTCCTGACTCGTGCGCATGCGTAGGCCTTTGGATGGTCGTTGACGCACCCCAGTTTGGGACGGCAATTTGGTCAAAGTGTGGTCCAAACGTCGGCAAATTTGGAGGTCGAACAATTTTCTGACGAACCTCAAATTTTGCATGCTCCAAGCAGTCTATATTCCGCACCTCTCCTAAAAAATTGACATACTTTCGCCTGCAAATTGCAGAGAAACTTCAATATGTAGGGAAATTTCCTGCTTGCTCCGCAACCCGTGGCTGTCCCGACACTCCCCTTTGGTGTACTCCTGACTCGTGCGCATGCGTAGGCCTTTGGATGGTCGTTGACGCACCCCAGTTTGGGACGGCAATTTGGTCAAAGTGTGGTCCGAACGTCGGCAAATTTGGAGGTCGAAAAATTTTCTGACGAACCTCAAATTTTGCATTCTCCAAGCAGTCTATATTCCGCATCTCTCCTAAAAAATTGACAGACTTTCGCGGGCAAATTGCAGAGAAACTTCAATATGTAGGGAAATTTCCTGCTTGCTCCGCAACCCGTGGCTGTCCCGACACTCCCCTTTGGTGTACTCCTGACTCGTGCGCATGCGTAGACCTTTGGATGGTCGTTGACGCACCCCAGTTTGGGACGGCAAATTGGTCAAAGTGTGGTCCAAACGTCGGCAAATTTGGAGGTCGAAAAATTTTCTGACGAACCTCAACTTTTGCATGCTCCAAGCAGTCTATATTCCGCACCTCTCCTAAAAAAATGACAGACTTTCGCCGGCAAATTGCAGAGAAACTTCAATATGTAGGGAAATGTCCTGCTTGCTCTGCAACCCGTGGCTGTCCCGACACTCCCCATTGGTGTACTCCTGACTCGTGCGCATGCGTAGGCCTTTGGATGGTCGTTGACGCACCCCAGTTTGGGACGGCAAATTGGTCAAAGTGTGGTCCAAACGTCGGCAAATTTGGAGGTCGAAAAATTTTCTGACGAACCTCAAATTTTGCATGCTCCAAGCAGTCTATATTCCGCACCTCTCCTAAAAAATTGACAGACTTTCTCCGGCAAATTGCAGAGAAACTTCAATATGTAGGGAAATGTCCTGCTTGCTCCGCAACCCGTGGCTGTCCTGACACTCCCCTTTGGTGTACTCCTGACTCGTGCGCAAGCTTGGGCCTTTGGATGGTCGTTGACGCACCCCAGTTTGGGACGGCAATATGGTCAAAGTGTGGTCCAAACGTCGGCAAATTTGGAGGTCGAAAAATTGGCTGACGAACCTAAAATTTTGCATGCTCCAAGAAGTCTTTATTCCGCACCTCTCCTAAAAAATTGACAGACTTTCGCCGGCAAATTGCAGAGAAACTTCAATATGTAGGGAAATTTCCTGCTTGCTCCGCAACCCGTGGCTGTCCCGACACTCCCCTTTGGTGTACTCCTGACTCGTGCGCATGCGTATGCCTTTGGATGGTCGTTGACGCACCCCAGTTTGGGACGGCAATTTGGTCAAAGTGTGGTCCAAACGTCGGCAAATTTGGAGGTCGAAAAATTTTCTGACGAACCTCAAATTTTGCATGCTCCTAGCAGTCTATATTCCGCACCTCTCCTAACAAATTGACAGACTTTCGCCGGCAAATTGCAGAGAAACTTCAATATGTAGGGAAATTTCCTGCTTGCTCCGCAACCCGTGGCTGTCCCGACACTCCCCTTTGGTGTACTCCTGACTCGTGCGCATGCGTAGGCCTTTGGATGGTCGTTGACGCACCCCAGTTTGGGACGGCAATTTGGTCAAAGTGTGGTCCTAACGTCGGCAAATTTGGAGGTCGAAAATTTTTCTGACGAACCTCAAATTTTGCATGCTCCAAGCAGTCTTTATTCCGCACCTCTCCTAAAAAATTGACAGACTTTCGCCGGCAAATTGCAGAGAAACTTCAATATGTAGGGAAATTTCCTGCTTGCTCCGCAACCCGTGGCTGTCCCGACACTCCCCTTTGGTGTACTCCTGACTCGTGCGCATGCGTGGGCCTTTGGATGGTCGTTGACGAACACCAGTTTGGGACGGCAATTTGGTCAAAGTGTGGTCCAAACGTCGGCAAATTTGGAGGTCGAAAAATTTGCTGACGAACCTCAAATTTTGCATGCTCCAAGAAGTCTTTATTCCGCAACTCTCCTAAAAAATTGACAGACTTTCGCCGGCAAATTGCAGAGAAACTTCAATATGTAGGGAAATTTCCTGCTTGCTCCGCAACCCGTGGCTGTCCCGACACTCCCCTTTGGTGTACTCTTGACTCGTGCGCATGCGTAGGCCTTTGGATGGTCGTTGACGCACCCCAGTTTGGGACGGCAATTTGGTCAAAGTGTGGTCCAAACGTCGGCAAAATTGGAGGTCGAAAAATTTTCTTACGAACCTCAAATTTTGCATGCTCCAAGCAGTCTATATTCCGCACCTCTCCTAAAAAATTGACATACTTTCGCCGCAAATTGCAGAGAAACTTCAATATGTAGGGAAATTTCCTGCTTGCTCCGCAACCCGTGGCTGTCCCGACACTCCCCTTTGGTGTACTCCTGACTCGTGCGCAAGCGTGGGCTTTTGGATGGTCGTTGACGCACCCCAGTTTGGGACGGCAATATGGTCAAAGTGTGGTCCAAACGTCGGCAAATTTGGAGGTCGAAAAATTTGCTGACGAACCTCAAATTTTGCATGCTCCAAGCAGTCTATATTCCGCACCTCTCCTAAAAAATTGACATACTTTCGCCGGCAAATTGCAGAGAAACTTCAATATGTAGGGAAATTTCCTGCTTGCTCCGCAACCCGTGGCTGTCCCGACACTCCCCTTTGGTGTACTCCTGACTCGTGCGCATGCGTAGGCCTTTGGATGGTCGTTGACGCACCCCAGTTTGGGACGGCAATTTGGTCAAAGTGTGGTCCAAACGTCGGCAAATTTGGAGGTCGAAAAATTTTCTGACGAACCTCAAATTTTGCATGCTCCAAGCAGTCTATATTCCGCACCTCTCCTAAAAAATTGACAGACTTTCGCCGGCAAATTGCAGAGAAACTTCAATATGTAGGGAAATTTCCTGCTTGCTCCGCAACCCGTGGCTGTCCCGACACTCCCCTTTGGTGTACTCCTGACTCGTGCGCAAGCGTGGGCCTTTGGATGGTCGTTGACGCACCCCAGTTTGGGACGGCAATTTGGTCAAAGTGTGGTCCAAACGTCGGCAAATTTGGAGGTCGAAAAATTTTCTGACGAACCTCAAATTTTGCATGCTCCAAGCAGTCTATATTCCGCACCTCTCCTAACAAATTGACAGACTTTCGCCGGCAAATTGCAGAGAAACTTCAATATGTAGGGAAATTTCCTGCTTGCTCCGCAACCCGTGGCTGTCCCGACACTCCCCTTTGGTGTACTCCTGACTCGTGCGCATGCGTAGGCCTTTGGATGGTCGTTGACGCACCCCAGTTTGGGACGGCAATTTGGTCAAAGTGTGGTCCAAACGTCGGCAAATTTGGAGGTCGAACAATTTTCTGACGAACCTCAAATTTTGCATGCTCCAAGCAGTCTATATTCCGCACCTCTCCAAAAAAATTGACAGACTTTCGCCGGCAAATTGCAGAGAAACTTCAATATGTAGGGAAATTTCCTGCTTGCTCCGCAACCCGTGGCTGTCCCGACACTCCCCTTTGGTGTACTCCTGACTCGTGCGCAAGCGTGGGCCTTTGGATGGTCGTTGACGCACCCCAGTTTGGGACGGCAATTTGGTCAAAGTGTGGTCCAAACGTCGGCAAATTTGGAGGTCGAAAAATTTTCTGACGAACCTCAAATTTTGCATGCTCCAAGCAGTCTATATTCCGCACCTCTCCTAACAAATTGACAGACTTTCGCCGGCAAATTGCAGAGAAACTTCAATATGTAGGGAAATTTCCTGCTTGCTCCGCAACCCGTGGCTGTCCCGACACTCCCCTTTGGTGTACTCCTGACTCGTGCGCATGCGTAGGCCTTTGGATGGTCGTTGACGCACCCCAGTTTGGGACGGCAATTTGGTCAAAGTGTGGTCCAAACGTCGGCAAATTTGGAGGTCGAACAATTTTCTGACGAACCTCAAATTTTGCATGCTCCAAGCAGTCTATATTCCGCACCTCTCCAAAAAAATTGACAGACTTTCGCCGGCAAATTGCAGAGAAACTTCAATATGTAGGGAAATTTTCTGCTTGCTCCGCAACCCGTGGCTGTCCCGACACTCCCCTTTGGTGTACTCCTGACTCGTGCGCATGCGTGGGCCTTTGGATGGTCGTTGACGAACCCCAGTTTGGGACGGCAATTTGGTCAAAGTGTGGTCCAAACGTCGGCAAATTTGGAGGTCGAACAATTTTCTGACGAACCTCAAATTTTGCATGCTCCAAGCAGTCTATATTCCGCACCTCTCCAAAAAAATTGACAGACTTTCGCCGGCAAATTGCAGAGAAACTTCAATATGTAGGGAAATTTTCTGCTTGCTCCGCAACCCGTGGCTGTCCCGACACTCCCCTTTGGTGTACTCCTGACTCGTGCGCATGCGTAGGCCTTTGGATGGTCGTTGACGCACCCCAGTTTGGGACGGCAATTTGGTCAAAGTGTGGTCCTAACGTCGGCAAATTTGGAGGTCGAAAATTTTTCTGACGAACCTCAAATTTTGCATGCTCCAAGCAGTCTTTATTCCGCACCTCTCCTAAAAAATTGACAGACTTTCGCCGGCAAATTGCAGAGAAACTTCAATATGTAGGGAAATTTCCTGCTTGCTCCGCAACCCGTGGCTGTCCCGACACTCCCCTTTGGTGTACTCCTGACTCGTGCGCATGCGTGGGCCTTTGGATGGTCGTTGACGAACACCAGTTTGGGACGGCAATTTGGTCAAAGTGTGGTCCAAACGTCGGCAAATTTGGAGGTCGAAAAATTTGCTGACGAACCTCAAATTTTGCATGCTCCAAGAAGTCTTTATTCCGCAACTCTCCTAAAAAATTGACAGACTTTCGCCGGCAAATTGCAGAGAAACTTCAATATGTAGGGAAATTTCCTGCTTGCTCCGCAACCCGTGGCTGTCCCGACACTCCCCTTTGGTGTACTCTTGACTCGTGCGCATGCGTAGGCCTTTGGATGGTCGTTGACGCACCCCAGTTTGGGACGGCAATTTGGTCAAAGTGTGGTCCAAACGTCGGCAAAATTGGAGGTCGAAAAATTTTCTGACGAACCTCAAATTTTGCATGCTCCAAGCAGTCTATATTCCGCACCTCTCCTAAAAAATTGACAGACTTTCGCCGGCAAATTGCAGAGAAACTTAAATATGTAGGGAAATTTCCTGCTTGCTCCGCAACCCGTGGCTGTCCCGACACTCCCCTTTGGTGTACTCCTGACTCGTGCGCATGCGTAGGCCTTTGGATGGTCGTTGACGCACCCCAGTTTGGGACGGCAATTTGGTCAAAGTGTGGTCCAAACGTCGGCAAATTTGGAGGTCGAAAAATTTTCTTACGAACCTCAAATTTTGCATGCTCCAAGCAGTCTATATTCCGCACCTCTCCTAAAAAATTGACATACTTTCGCCGCAAATTGCAGAGAAACTTCAATATGTAGGGAAATTTCCTGCTTGCTCCGCAACCCGTGGCTGTCCCGACACTCCCCTTTGGTGTACTCCTGACTCGTGCGCAAGCGTGGGCTTTTGGATGGTCGTTGACGCACCCCAGTTTGGGACGGCAATATGGTCAAAGTGTGGTCCAAACGTCGGCAAATTTGGAGGTCGAAAAATTTGCTGACGAACCTCAAATTTTGCATGCTCCAAGCAGTCTATATTCCGCACCTCTCCTAAAAAATTGACATACTTTCGCCGGCAAATTGCAGAGAAACTTCAATATGTAGGGAAATTTCCTGCTTGCTCCGCAACCCGTGGCTGTCCCGACACTCCCCTTTGGTGTACTCCTGACTCGTGCGCATGCGTAGGCCTTTGGATGGTCGTTGACGCACCCCAGTTTGGGACGGCAATTTGGTCAAAGTGTGGTCCAAACGTCGGCAAATTTGGAGGTCGAAAAATTTTCTGACGAACCTCAAATTTTGCATGCTCCAAGCAGTCTATATTCCGCACCTCTCCTAAAAAATTGACAGACTTTCGCCGGCAAATTGCAGAGAAACTTCAATATGTAGGGAAATTTCCTGCTTGCTCCGCAACCCGTGGCTGTCCCGACACTCCCCTTTGGTGTACTCCTGACTCGTGCGCAAGCGTGGGCCTTTGGATGGTCGTTGACGCACCCCAGTTTGGGACGGCAATTTGGTCAAAGTGTGGTCCAAACGTCGGCAAATTTGGAGGTCGAAAAATTTTCTGACGAACCTCAAATTTTGCATGCTCCAAGCAGTCTATATTCCGCACCTCTCCTAACAAATTGACAGACTTTCGCCGGCAAATTGCAGAGAAACTTCAATATGTAGGGAAATTTCCTGCTTGCTCCGCAACCCGTGGCTGTCCCGACACTCCCCTTTGGTGTACTCCTGACTCGTGCGCATGCGTAGGCCTTTGGATGGTCGTTGACGCACCCCAGTTTGGGACGGCAATTTGGTCAAAGTGTGGTCCAAACGTCGGCAAATTTGGAGGTCGAACAATTTTCTGACGAACCTCAAATTTTGCATGCTCCAAGCAGTCTATATTCCGCACCTCTCCAAAAAAATTGACAGACTTTCGCCGGCAAATTGCAGAGAAACTTCAATATGTAGGGAAATTTTCTGCTTGCTCCGCAACCCGTGGCTGTCCCGACACTCCCCTTTGGTGTACTCCTGACTCGTGCGCATGCGTGGGCCTTTGGATGGTCGTTGACGAACCCCAGTTTGGGACGGCAATTTGGTCAAAGTGTGGTCCAAACGTCGGCAAATTTGGAGGTCGAAAAATTTGCTGACGAACCTCAAATTTTGCATGCTCCAAGCAGTCTATATTCCGCACCTCTCCTAAAAAATTGACAGACTTTCGCCGGCAAATTGCAGAGAAACTTCAATATGTAGGGAAATTTCCTGCTTGCTCCGCAACCCGTGGCTGTCCCGACACTCCCCTTTGGTGTACTCCTGGCTCGTGCGCATGCGTGGGCCTTTGGATGGTCGTTGACGAACCCCAGTTTGGGACGGCAATTTGGTCAAAGTGTGGTCCAAACGTCGGCAAATTTGGAGGTCGAAAAATGTTCTGACGAACCTCAAATTTTGCATTCTCCAAGCAGTCTATATTCCGCATCTCTCCTAAAAAATTGACAGACTTTCGCCGGCAAATTGCAGAGAAACTTCAATATGTAGGGAAATTTCCTGCTTGCTCCGCAACCCGTGGCTGTCCCGACACTCCCCTTTGGTGTACTCCTGACTCGTGCGCATGCGTAGGCCTTTGGATGGTCGTTGACGCACCCCAGTTTGGGACGGCAATTTGGTCAAAGTGTGGTCCAAACGTCGGCAAATTTGGAGGTCGAAACATTTTCTGACGAACCTCAAATTTTGCATGCTCCAAGCAGTCTATATTCCGCACCTCTCCTAAAAAATTTACAGACTTTCGCCGGCAAATTGCAGAGAAACTTCAATATGTAGGGAAATTTCCTGCTTGCTCCGCAACCCGTGGCTGTCCCGACACTCCCCTTTGGTGTACTCCTGACTCGTGCGCATGCGTGGGCCTTTGGATGGTCGTTGACGAACCCCAGTTTGGGACGGCAATTTGGTCAAAGTGTGGTCCAAACGTCGGCAAATTTGGAGGTCGAAAAATTTTCTGACGAACCTCAAATTTTGCATTCTCCAAGCAGTCTATATTCCGCATCTCTCCTAAAAAATTGACAGACTTTCGCCGGCAAATTGCAGAGAAACTTCAATATGTAGGGAAATTTCCTGCTTGCTCCGCAACCCGTGGCTGTCCCGACACTCCCCTTTGGTGTACTCCTGACTCGTGCGCATGCGTAGGCCTTTGGATGGTCGTTGACGCACCCCAGTTTGGGACGGCAATTTGGTCAAAGTGTGGTCCAAACGTCGGCAAATTTGGAGGTCGAAACATTTTCTGACGAATTTGAGGTTCGTCAGAAAATGTTGACGCACCCCAGTTTGGGACGGCAAATTGGTCAAAGTGTGGTCCAAACGTCGGCAAATTTGGAGGTCGAAAATTTTTCTGACGAACCTCAAATTTTGCATGCTCCAAGCAGTCTATATTCCGCACCTCTCCTAAAAAATTGACAGACTTTCGCCGGCAAATTGCAGAGAAACTTCAATATGTAGGGAAATTTCCTGCTTGCTCCGCAACCCGTGGCTGTCCCGACACTCCCCTTTGGTGTACTCCTGACTCGTGCGCAAGCGTGGGCTTTTGGATGGTCGTTGACGCACCCCAGTTTGGGACGGCAAATTGGTCAAAGTGTGGTCCAAACGTCGGCAAATTTGGAGGTCGAAAATTTTTCTGACGAACCTCAAATTTTGCATGCTCCAAGCAGTCTATATTCCGCACCTCTCCTAAAAAATTGACAGACTTTCGCCGGCAAATTGCAGAGAAACTTCAATATGTAGGGAAATTTCCTGCTTGCTCCGCAACCCGTGGCTGTCCCGACACTCCCCTTTGGTGTACTCCTGACTCGTGCGCAAGCGTGGGCTTTTGGATGGTCGTTGACGCACCCCAGTTTGGGACGGCAATATGGTCAAAGTGTGGTCCAAACGTCGGCAAATTTGGAGATCGAAAAATTTTCTGACGAACCTCAAATTTTGCATGCTCCAAGCAGTCTATATTCCGCACCTCTCCTAAAAAATTGACATACTTTCGCCGGCAAATTGCAGAGAAACTTTAATATGTAGGGAAATTTCCTGCTTGCTCCGCAACCCGTGGCTGTCCCGACACTCCCCTTTGGTGTACTCATGACTCGTGCGCATGCGTGGGCCTTTGGATGGTCGTTGACGAACCCCAGTTTGGGACGGCAATTTGGTCAAAGTGTGGTCCAAACGTCGGCAAATTTGGAGGTCGAAAAATTTTCTGACGAACCTCAAATTTTGCATTCTCCAAGCAGTCTATATTCCGCATCTCTCCTAAAAAATTGACAGACTTTCGCCGGCAAATTGCAGAGAAACTTCAATATGTAGGGAAATGTCCTGCTTGCTCCGCAACCCGTGGCTGTCCCGACACTCCCCTTTGGTGTACTCCTGACTCGTGCGCATGCGTAGGCCTTTGGATGGTCGTTGACGCACCCCAGTTTGGGACGGCAATTTGGTCAAAGTGTGGTCCAAACGTCGGCAAATTTGGAGGTCGAAAAATTTTCTGACGAACCTCAAATTTTGCATGCTCCAAGCAGTCTATATTCCGCACCTCTCCTAAAAAATTGGCATACTTTCGCCGGCAAATTGCAGAGAAACTTTAATATGTAGGGAAATTTCCTGCTTGCTCCGCAACCCGTGGCTGTCCCGACACTCCCCTTTGGTGTACTCCTGACTCGTGCGCATGCGTAGGCCTTTGGATGGTCGTTGACGCACCCCAGTTTGGGACGGCAATTTGGTCAAAGTGTTGTCCAAACGTCGGCAAATTTGGAGGTCGAAAAAATTTCTGACGAACCTCAAATTTTGCATGCTCCAAGCAGTCTATATTCCGCACCTCTCCTACAAAATTGACATACTTTCGCCGGCAAATTGCAGAGAAACTTCAATATGTAGGGAAATTTCCTGCTTGCTCCGCAACCCGTGGCTGTCCCGACACTCCCCTTTGGTGTACTCCTGACTCGTGCGCATGCGTAGGCCTTTGGATGGTCGTTGACGCACCCCAGTTTGGGACGGCAATTTGGTCAAAGTGTGGTCCGAACGTCGGCAAATTTGGAGGTCGAAAATTTTTCTGACGAACCTCAAATTTTGCATGCTCCAAGCAGTCTTTATTCCGCACCTCTCCTAAAAAATTGACAGACTTTCGCCGGCAAATTGCAGAGAAACTTCAATATGTAGGGAAATTTCCTGCTTGCTCCGCAACCCGTGGCTGTCCCGACACTCCCCTTTGGTGTACTCCTGACTCGTGCGCATGCGTGGGCCTTTGGATGGTCGTTGACGAACCCCAGTTTGGGACGGCAATTTGGTCAAAGTGTGGTCCAAACGTCGGCAAATTTGGAGGTCGAAAAATTTTCTGACGAACCTCAAATTTTGCATGCTCCAAGAAGTCTATATTCCGCATCTCTCCTAAAAAATTGACAGACTTTCGCCGGCAAATTGCAGAGAAACTTCAATATGTAGGGAAATGTCCTGCTTGCTCCGCAACCCGTGGCTGTCCCGACACTCCCCTTTGGTGTACTCCTGACTCGTGCGCATGCGTAGGCCTTTGGATGGTCGTTGACGCACCCCAGTTTGGGACGGCAATTTGGTCAAAGTGTGGTCCAAACGTCGGCAAATTTGGAGGTCGAAAAATTTTCTGACGAACCTCAAATTTTGCATGCTCCAAGCAGTCTATATTCCGCACCTCTCCTAAAAAATTGACAGACTTTCGCCGGCAAATTGCAGAGAAACTTCAATATGTAGGGAAATTTCCTGCTTGCTCCGCAACCCGTGGCTGTCCCGACACTCCCCTTTGGTGTACTCCTGACTCGTGCGCATGCGTAGGCCTTTGGATGGTCGTTGACGCACCCCAGTTTGGGACGGCAATTTGGTCAAAGTGTGGTCCAAACGTCGGCAAATTTTTCTGACGAACCTCAAATTTTGCATGCTCCAAGCAGTCTTTATTCCGCACCTCTCCTAAAAAATTGACAGACTTTCGCCGGCAAATTGCAGAGAAACTTCAATATGTAGGGAAATTTCCTGCTTGCTCCGCAACCCGTGGCTGTCCCGACACTCCCCTTTGGTGTACTCCTGACTCGTGCGCATGCGTGGGCCTTTGGATGGTCGTTGACGAACCCCAGTTTGGGACGGCAATTTGGTCAAAGTGTGGTCCAAACGTCGGTAAATTTGGAGGTCGAAAAATTTTCTGACGAACCTCAAATTTTGCATTCTCCAAGCAGTCTATATTCCGCACCTCTCCTAAAAAATTGACATACTTTCGCCGCAAATTGCAGAGAAACTTCAATATGTAGGGAATTTCCTGCTTGCTCCGCAACCCGTGGCTGTCCCGACACTCCCCTTTGGTGTACTCCTGACTCGTGCGCAAGCGTGGGCTTTTGGATGGTCGTTGACGCACCCCAGTTTGGGACGGCAATATGGTCAAAGTGTGGTCCAAACGTCGGCAAATTTGGAGGTCGAAAAATTTGCTGACGAACCTCAAATTGTGCATGCTCCAAGCAGTCTATATTCCGCACCTCTCCTAAAAAATTGACAGACTTTCGCCGGCAAATTGCAGAGAAACTTCAATATGTAGGGAAATTTCCTGCTTGCTCCGCAACCCGTGGCTGTCCCGACACTCCCCTTTGGTGTACTCCTGACTCGTGCGCAAGCGTGGGCCTTTGGATGGTCGTTGACGCACCCCAGTTTGGGACGGCAATTTGGTCAAAGTGTGGTCCAAACGTCGGCAAATTTGGAGGTCGAAAAATTTTCTGACGAACCTCAAATTTTGCATGCTCCAAGCAGTCTATATTCCGCACCTCTCCTAAAAAATTGACAGACTTTCGCCGGCAAATTGCAGAGAAACTTCAATATGTAGGGAAATTTCCTGCTTGCTCCGCAACCCGTGGCTGTCCCGACACTCCCCTTTGGTGTACTCCTGACTCGTGCGCAAGCTTGGGCCTTTGGATGGTCGTTGACGCACCCCAGTTTGGGACGGCAATATGGTCAAAGTGTGGTCCAAACGTCGGCAAATTTGGAGGTCGAAAAATTGGCTGACGAACCTAAAATTTTGCATGCTCCAAGAAGTCTTTATTCCGCACCTCTCCTAAAAAATTGACAGACTTTCGCCGGCAAATTGCAGAGAAACTTCAATATGTAGGGAAATTTCCTGCTTGCTCCGCAACCCGTGGCTGTCCCGACACTCCCCTTTGGTGTACTCCTGACTCGTGCGCATGCGTATGCCTTTGGATGGTCGTTGACGCACCCCAGTTTGGGACGGCAATTTGGTCAAAGTGTGGTCCAAACGTCGGCAAATTTGGAGGTCGAAAAATTTTCTGACGAACCTCAAATTTTGCATGCTCCAAGCAGTCTATATTCCGCACCTCTCCTAACAAATTGACAGACTTTCGCCGGCAAATTGCAGAGAAACTTCAATATGTAGGGAAATTTCCTGCTTGCTCCGCAACCCGTGGCTGTCCCGACACTCCCCTTTGGTGTACTCCTGACTCGTGCGCATGCGTAGGCCTTTGGATGGTCGTTGACGCACCCCAGTTTGGGACGGCAATTTGGTCAAAGTGTGGTCCTAACGTCGGCAAATTTGGAGGTCGAAAATTTTTCTGACGAACCTCAAATTTTGCATGCTCCAAGCAGTCTTTATTCCGCACCTCTCCTAAAAAATTGACAGACTTTCGCCGGCAAATTGCAGAGAAACTTCAATATGTAGGGAAATTTCCTGCTTGCTCCGCAACCCGTGGCTGTCCCGACACTCCCCTTTGGTGTACTCCTGACTCGTGCGCATGCGTGGGCCTTTGGATGGTCGTTGACGAACCCCAGTTTGGGACGGCAATTTGGTCAAAGTGTGGTCCAAACGTCGGCAAATTTGGAGGTCGAAAAATTTGCTGACGAACCTCAAATTTTGCATGCTCCAAGAAGTCTTTATTCCGCAACTCTCCTAAAAAATTGACAGACTTTCGCCGGCAAATTGCAGAGAAACTTCAATATGTAGGGAAATTTCCTGCTTGCTCCGCAACCCGTGGCTGTCCCGACACTCCCCTTTGGTGTACTCTTGACTCGTGCGCATGCGTAGGCCTTTGGATGGTCGTTGACGCACCCCAGTTTGGGACGGCAATTTGGTCAAAGTGTGGTCCAAACGTCGGCAAAATTGGAGGTCGAAAAATTTTCTGACGAACCTCAAATTTTGCATGCTCCAAGCAGTCTATATTCCGCACCTCTCCTAAAAAATTGACAGACTTTCGCCGGCAAATTGCAGAGAAACTTAAATATGTAGGGAAATTTCCTGCTTGCTCCGCAACCCGTGGCTGTCCCGACACTCCCCTTTGGTGTACTCCTGACTCGTGCGCATGCGTAGGCCTTTGGATGGTCGTTGACGCACCCCAGTTTGGGACGGCAATTTGGTCAAAGTGTGGTCCAAACGTCGGCAAATTTGGAGGTCGAAAAATTTTCTGACGAACCTCAAATTTTGCATTCTCCAAGCAGTCTATATTCCGCATCTCTCCTAAAAAATTGACAGACTTTCGCCGGCAAATTGCAGAGAAACTTCAATATGTAGGGAAATTTCCTGCTTGCTCCGCAACCCGTGGCTGTCCCGACACTCCCCTTTGGTGTACTCCTGACTCGTGCGCATGCGTAGGCCTTTGGATGGTCGTTGACGCACCCCAGTTTGGGACGGCAATTTGGTCAAAGTGTGGTCCTAACGTCGGCAAATTTGGAGGTCGAAAATTTTTCGGACGAACCTCAAATTTTGCATGCTCCAAGCAGTCTTTATTCCGCACCTCTCCTAAAAAATTGACAGACTTTCGCCGGCAAATTGCAGAGAAACTTCAATATGTAGGGAAATTTCCTGCTTGCTCCGCAACCCGTGGCTGTCCCGACACTCCCCTTTGGTTTACTCCTGACTCGTGCGCATGCGTGGGCCTTTGGATGGTCGTTGACGAACCCCAGTTTGGGACGGCAATTTGGTCAAAGTGTGGTCCAAACGTCGGCAAATTTGGAGGTCGAAAAATTTGCTGACGAACCTCAAATTTTGCATGCTCCAAGAAGTCTTTATTCCGCACCTCTCCTAAAAAATTGACAGACTTTCGCCGGCAAATTGCAGAGAAACTTCAATATGTAGGGAAATTTCCTGCTTGCTCCGCAACCCGTGGCTGTCCCGACACTCCCCTTTGGTGTACTCCTGACTCGTGCGCATGCGTAGGCCTTTGGATGGTCGTTGACGCACCCCAGTTTGGGACGGCAATTTGGTCAAAGTGTGGTCCAAACGTCGGCAAATTTGGAGGTCGAACAATTTTCTGACGAACCTCAAATTTTGCATGCTCCAAGCAGTCTATATTCCGCACCTCTCCTAAAAAATTGACATACTTTCGCCTGCAAATTGCAGAGAAACTTCAATATGTAGGGAAATTTCCTGCTTGCTCCGCAACCCGTGGCTGTCCCGACACTCCCCTTTGGTGTACTCCTGACTCGTGCGCATGCGTAGGACTTTGGATGGTCGTTGACGCACCCCAGTTTGGGACGGCAATTTGGTCAAAGTGTGGTCCGAACGTCGGCAAATTTGGAGGTCGAAAATTTTTCTGACGAACCTCAAATTTTGCATGCTCCAAGCAGTCTTTATTCCGCACCTCTCCTAAAAAATTGACAGACTTTCGCCGGCAAATTGCAGAGAAACTTCAATATGTAGGGAAATTTCCTGCTTGCTCCGCAACCCGTGGCTGTCCCGACACTCCCCTTTGGTGTACTCCTGGCTCGTGCGCATGCGTGGGCCTTTGGATGGTCGTTGACGAACCCCAGTTTGGGACGGCAATTTGGTCAAAGTGTGGTCCAAACGTCGGCAAATTTGGAGGTCGAAAAATGTTCTGACGAACCTCAAATTTTGCATTCTCCAAGCAGTCTATATTCCGCATCTCTCCTAAAAAATTGACAGACTTTCGCCGGCAAATTGCAGAGAAACTTCAATATGTAGGGAAATTTCCTGCTTGCTCCGCAACCCGTGGCTGTCCCGACACTCCCCTTTGGTGTACTCCTGACTCGTGCGCATGCGTAGGCCTTTGGATGGTAGTTGACGCACCCCAGTTTGGGACGGCAATTTGGTCAAAGTGTGGTCCAAACGTCGGCAAATTTGGAGGTCGAAACATTTTCTGACGAACCTCAAATTTTGCATGCTCCAAGCAGTCTATATTCCGCACCTCTCCTAAAAAATTGACAGACTTTCGCCGGCAAATTGCAGAGAAACTTCAATATGTAGGGAAATTTCCTGCTTGCTCCGCAACCCGTGGCTGTCCCGACACTCCCCTTTGGTGTACTCCTGACTCGTGCGCATGCGTGGGCCTTTGGATGGTCGTTGACGAACCCCAGTTTGGGACGGCAATTTGGTCAAAGTGTGGTCCAAACGTCGGCAAATTTGGAGGTCGAAAAATTTTCTGACGAACCTCAAATTTTGCATTCTCCAAGCAGTCTATATTCCGCATCTCTCCTAAAAAATTGACAGACTTTCGCCGGCAAATTGCAGAGAAACTTCAATATGTAGGGAAATTTCCTGCTTGCTCCGCAACCCGTGGCTGTCCCGACACTCCCCTTTGGTGTACTCCTGACTCGTGCGCATGCGTAGGCCTTTGGATGGTCGTTGACGCACCCCAGTTTGGGACGGCAATTTGGTCAAAGTGTGGTCCAAACGTCGGCAAATTTGGAGGTCGAAACATTTTCTGACGAACCTCAAATTTTGCATGCTCCAAGCAGTCTATATTCCGCACCTCTCCTAAAAAATTGACAGACTTTCGCCGGCAAATTGCAGAGAAACTTAAATATGTAGGGAAATTTCCTGCTTGCTCCGCAACCCGTGGCTGTCCCGACACTCCCCTTTGGTGTACTCCTGACTCGTGCGCATGCGTAGGCCTTTGGATGGTCGTTGACGCACCCCAGTTTGGGACGGCAATTTGGTCAAAGTGTGGTCCAAACGTCGGCAAATTTGGAGGTCGAAAAATTTGCTGACGAACCTCAAATTGTGCATGCTCCAAGCAGTCTATATTCCGCACCTCTCCTAAAAAATTGACAGACTTTCGCCGGCAAATTGCAGAGAAACTTCAATATGTAGGGAAATTTCCTGCTTGCTCCGCAACCCGTGGCTGTCCCGACACTCCCCTTTGGTGTACTCCTGACTCGTGCGCAAGCGTGGGCCTTTGGATGGTCGTTGACGCACCCCAGTTTGGGACGGCAATTTGGTCAAAGTGTGGTCCAAACGTCGGCAAATTTGGAGGTCGAAAAATTTTCTGACGAACCTCAAATTTTGCATGCTCCAAGCAGTCTATATTCCGCACCTCTCCTAACAAATTGACAGACTTTCGCCGGCAAATTGCAGAGAAACTTCAATATGTAGGGAAATTTCCTGCTTGCTCCGCAACCCGTGGCTGTCCCGACACTCCCCTTTGGTGTACTCCTGACTCGTGCGCATGCGTAGGCCTTTGGATGGTCGTTGACGCACCCCAGTTTGGGACGGCAATTTGGTCAAAGTGTGGTCCTAACGTCGGCAAATTTGGAGGTCGAAAATTTTTCGGACGAACCTCAAATTTTGCATGCTCCAAGCAGTCTTTATTCCGCACCTCTCCTAAAAAATTGACAGACTTTCGCCGGCAAATTGCAGAGAAACTTCAATATGTAGGGAAATTTCCTGCTTGCTCCGCAACCCGTGGCTGTCCCGACACTCCCCTTTGGTGTACTCCTGACTCGTGCGCATGCGTGGGCCTTTGGATGGTCGTTGACGAACCCCAGTTTGGGACGGCAATTTGGTCAAAGTGTGGTCCAAACGTCGGCAAATTTGGAGGTCGAAAAATTTGCTGACGAACCTCAAATTTTGCATGCTCCAAGAAGTCTTTATTCCGCACCTCTCCTAAAAAATTGACAGACTTTCGCCGGCAAATTGCAGAGAAACTTCAATATGTAGGGAAATTTCCTGCTTGCTCCGCAACCCGTGGCTGTCCCGACACTCCCCTTTGGTGTACTCCTGACTCGTGCGCATGCGTAGGCCTTTGGATGGTCGTTGACGCACCCCAGTTTGGGACGGCAATTTGGTCAAAGTGTGGTCCAAACGTCGGCAAATTTGGAGGTCGAACAATTTTCTGACGAACCTCAAATTTTGCATGCTCCAAGCAGTCTATATTCCGCACCTCTCCTAAAAAATTGACATACTTTCGCCTGCAAATTGCAGAGAAACTTCAATATGTAGGGAAATTTCCTGCTTGCTCCGCAACCCGTGGCTGTCCCGACACTCCCCTTTGGTGTACTCCTGACTCGTGCGCATGCGTAGGACTTTGGATGGTCGTTGACGCACCCCAGTTTGGGACGGCAATTTGGTCAAAGTGTGGTCCGAACGTCGGCAAATTTGGAGGTCGAAAATTTTTCTGACGAACCTCAAATTTTGCATGCTCCAAGCAGTCTTTATTCCGCACCTCTCCTAAAAAATTGACAGACTTTCGCCGGCAAATTGCAGAGAAACTTCAATATGTAGGGAAATTTCCTGCTTGCTCCGCAACCCGTGGCTGTCCCGACACTCCCCTTTGGTGTACTCCTGGCTCGTGCGCATGCGTGGGCCTTTGGATGGTCGTTGACGAACCCCAGTTTGGGACGGCAATTTGGTCAAAGTGTGGTCCAAACGTCGGCAAATTTGGAGGTCGAAAAATGTTCTGACGAACCTCAAATTTTGCATTCTCCAAGCAGTCTATATTCCGCATCTCTCCTAAAAAATTGACAGACTTTCGCCGGCAAATTGCAGAGAAACTTCAATATGTAGGGAAATTTCCTGCTTGCTCCGCAACCCGTGGCTGTCCCGACACTCCCCTTTGGTGTACTCCTGACTCGTGCGCATGCGTAGGCCTTTGGATGGTCGTTGACGCACCCCAGTTTGGGACGGCAATTTGGTCAAAGTGTGGTCCAAACGTCGGCAAATTTGGAGGTCGAAACATTTTCTGACGAACCTCAAATTTTGCATGCTCCAAGCAGTCTATATTCCGCACCTCTCCTAAAAAATTGACAGACTTTCGCCGGCAAATTGCAGAGAAACTTCAATATGTAGGGAAATTTCCTGCTTGCTCCGCAACCCGTGGCTGTCCCGACACTCCCCTTTGGTGTACTCCTGACTCGTGCGCATGCGTGGGCCTTTGGATGGTCGTTGACGAACCCCAGTTTGGGACGGCAATTTGGTCAAAGTGTGGTCCAAACGTCGGCAAATTTGGAGGTCGAAAAATTTTCTGACGAACCTCAAATTTTGCATTCTCCAAGCAGTCTATATTCCGCATCTCTCCTAAAAAATTGACAGACTTTCGCCGGCAAATTGCAGATAAACTTAAATATGTAGGGAAATTTCCTGCTTGCTCCGCAACCCGTGGCTGTCCCGACACTCCCCTTTGGTGTACTCCTGACTCGTGCGCATGCGTAGGCCTTTGGATGGTCGTTGACGCACCCCAGTTTGGGACGGCAATTTGGTCAAAGTGTGGTCCAAACGTCGGCAAATTTGGAGGTCGAAAAATTTTCTGACGAACCTCAAATTTTGCATGCTCCAAGCAGTCTATATTCCGCACCTCTCCTAAAAAATTGACATACTTTCGCCGCAAATTGCAGAGAAACTTCAATATGTAGGGAAATTTCCTGCTTGCTCCGCAACCCGTGGCTGTCCCGACACTCCCCTTTGGTGTACTCCTGACTCGTGCGCATGCGTAGGCCTTTGGATGGTCGTTGACGCACCCCAGTTTGGGACGGCAAATTGGTCAAAGTGTGGTCCAAACGTCGGCAAATTTGGAGGTCGAAAATTTTTCTGACGAACCTCAAATTTTGCATGCTCCAAGCAGTCTATATTCCGCACCTCTCCTAAAAAATTGACAGACTTTCGCCGGCAAATTGCAGAGAAACTTCAATATGTAGGGAAATTTCCTGCTTGCTCCGCAACCCGTGGCTGTCCCGACACTCCCCTTTGGTGTACTCCTGACTCGTGCGCAAGCGTGGGCTTTTGGATGGTCGTTGGCGCACCCCAGTTTGGGACGGCAATATGGTCAAAATGTGGTCCAAACGTCGGCAAATTTGGAGATCGAAAAATTTGCTGACGAACCTCAAATTTTGCATGCTCCAAGCAGTCTATATTCCGCACCTCTCCTAAAAAATTGACATACTTTCGCCGGCAAATTGCAGAGAAACTTTAATATGTAGGGAAATTTCCTGCTTGCTCCGCAACCCGTGGCTGTCCCGACACTCCCCTTTGGTGTACTCCTGACTCCTGCGCATGCGTGGGCCTTTGGATGGTCGTTGACGAACCCCAGTTTGGGACGGCAATTTGGTCAAAGTGTGGTCCAAACGTCGGCAAATTTGGAGGTCGAAAAATTTTCTGACGAACCTCAAATTTTGCATTCTCCAAGCAGTCTATATTCCGCATCTCTCCTAAAAAATTGACAGACTTTCGCCGGCAAATTGCAGAGAAACTTCAATATGTAGGGAAATGTCCTGCTTGCTCCGCAACCCGTGGCTGTCCCGACACTCCCCTTTGGTGTACTCCTGACTCGTGCGCATGCGTAGGCCTTTGGATGGTCGTTGACGCACCCCAGTTTGGGACGGCAATTTGGTCAAAGTGTGGTCCAAACGTCGGCAAATTTGGAGGTCGAAAAATTTTCTGACGAACCTCAAATTTTGCATGCTCCAAGCAGTCTATATTCCGCACCTCTCCTAAAAAATTGGCATACTTTCGCCGGCAAATTGCAGAGAAACTTTAATATGTAGGGAAATTTCCTGCTTGCTCCGCAACCCGTGGCTGTCCCGACACTCCCCTTTGGTGTACTCCTGACTCGTGCGCATGCGTAGGCCTTTGGATGGTCGTTGACGCACCCCAGTTTGGGACGGCAATTTGGTCAAAGTGTTGTCCAAACGTCGGCAAATTTGGAGGTCGAAAAAATTTCTGACGAACCTCAAATTTTGCATGCTCCAAGCAGTCTATATTCCGCACCTCTCCTAACAAATTGACAGACTTTCGCCGGCAAATTGCAGAGAAACTTCAATATGTAGGGAAATTTCCTGCTTGCTCCGCAACCCGTGGCTGTCCCGACACTCCCCTTTGGTGTACTCCTGACTCGTGCGCATGCGTAGGCCTTTGGATGGTCGTTGACGCACCCCAGTTTGGGACGGCAATTTGGTCAAAGTGTGGTCCGAACGTCGGCAAATTTGGAGGTCGAAAATTTTTCTGACGAACCTCAAATTTTGCATGCTCCAAGCAGTCTTTATTCCGCACCTCTCCTAAAAAATTGACAGACTTTCGCCGGCAAATTGCAGAGAAACTTCAATATGTAGGGAAATTTCCTGCTTGCTCCGCAACCCGTGGCTGTCCCGACACTCCCCTTTGGTGTACTCCTGGCTCGTGCGCATGCGTGGGCCTTTGGATGGTCGTTGACGAACCCCAGTTTGGGACGGCAATTTGGTCAAAGTGTGGTCCAAACGTCGGCAAATTTGGAGGTCGAAAAATGTTCTGACGAACCTCAAATTTTGCATTCTCCAAGCAGTCTATATTCCGCATCTCTCCTAAAAAATTGACAGACTTTCGCCGGCAAATTGCAGAGAAACTTCAATATGTAGGGAAATTTCCTGCTTGCTCCGCAACCCGTGGCTGTCCCGACACTCCCCTTTGGTGTACTCCTGACTCGTGCGCATGCGTAGGCCTTTGGATGGTCGTTGACGCACCCCAGTTTGGGACGGCAATTTGGTCAAAGTGTGGTCCAAACGTCGGCAAATTTGGAGGTCGAAACATTTTCTGACGAACCTCAAATTTTGCATGCTCCAAGCAGTCTATATTCCGCACCTCTCCTAAAAAATTGACAGACTTTCGCCGGCAAATTGCAGAGAAACTTCAATATGTAGGGAAATTTCCTGCTTGCTCCGCAACCCGTGGCTGTCCCGACACTCCCCTTTGGTGTACTCCTGACTCGTGCGCATGCGTGGGCCTTTGGATGGTCGTTGACGAACCCCAGTTTGGGACGGCAATTTGGTCAAAGTGTGGTCCAAACGTCGGCAAATTTGGAGGTCGAAAAATTTTCTGACGAACCTCAAATTTTGCATTCTCCAAGCAGTCTATATTCCGCATCTCTCCTAAAAAATTGACAGACTTTCGCCGGCAAATTGCAGAGAAACTTCAATATGTAGGGAAATTTCCTGCTTGCTCCGCAACCCGTGGCTGTCCCGACACTCCCCTTTGGTGTACTCCTGACTCGTGCGCATGCGTAGGCCTTTGGATGGTCGTTGACGCACCCCAGTTTGGGACGGCAATTTGGTCAAAGTGTGGTCCAAACGTCGGCAAATTTGGAGGTCGAAACATTTTCTGACGAACCTCAAATTTTGCATGCTCCAAGCAGTCTATATTCCGCACCTCTCCTAAAAAATTGACAGACTTTCGCCGGCAAATTGCAGAGAAACTTCAATATGTAGGGAAATTTCCTGCTTGCTCCGCAACCCGTGGCTGTCCCGACACTCCCCTTTGGTGTACTCCTGACTCGTGCGCATGCGTGGGCCTTTGGATGGTCGTTGACGAACCCCAGTTTGGGACGGCAATTTGGTCAAAGTGTGGTCCAAACGTCGGCAAATTTGGAGGTCGAAACATTTTCTGACGAACCTCAAATTTTGCATTCTCCAAGCAGTCTATATTCCGCATCTCTCCTAAAAAATTGACAGACTTTCGCCGGCAAATTGCAGAGAAACTTCAATATGTAGGGAAATTTCCTGCTTGCTCCGCAACCCGTGGCTGTCCCGACACTCCCCTTTGGTGTACTCCTGACTCGTGCGCATGCGTAGGCCTTTGGATGGTCGTTGACGCACCCCAGTTTGGGACGGCAATTTGGTCAAAGTGTGGTCCAAACGTCGGCAAATTTGGAGGTCGAAACATTTTCTGACGAACCTCAAATTTTGCATGCTCCAAGCAGTCTATATTCCGCACCTCTCCTAAAAAATTGACAGACTTTCGCCGGCAAATTGCAGAGAAACTTAAATATGTAGGGAAATTTCCTGCTTGCTCCGCAACCCGTGGCTGTCCCGACACTCCCCTTTGGTGTACTCCTGACTCGTGCGCATGCGTAGGCCTTTGGATGGTCGTTGACGCACCCCAGTTTGGGACGGCAATTTGGTCAAAGTGTGGTCCAAACGTCGGCAAATTTGGAGGTCGAAAAATTTGCTGACGAACCTCAAATTGTGCATGCTCCAAGCAGTCTATATTCCGCACCTCTCCTAAAAAATTGACAGACTTTCGCCGGCAAATTGCAGAGAAACTTCAATATGTAGGGAAATTTCCTGCTTGCTCCGCAACCCGTGGCTGTCCCGACACTCCCCTTTGGTGTACTCCTGACTCGTGCGCAAGCGTGGGCCTTTGGATGGTCGTTGACGCACCCCAGTTTGGGACGGCAATTTGGTCAAAGTGTGGTCCTAACGTC
The DNA here is from genome assembly GCA_037783545.1 of Henricia sp. BOLD:AAB3569. Taxonomy (NCBI): domain Eukaryota; kingdom Metazoa; phylum Echinodermata; class Asteroidea; order Spinulosida; family Echinasteridae; genus Henricia; species Henricia sp. BOLD:AAB3569. Next base: position 1,148,101 of record JBBELK010000715.1, read on the forward strand.
GGCAAATTTGGAGGTCGAAAATTTTTCGGACGAACCTCAAATTTTGCATGCTCCAAGCAGTCTTTATTCCGCACCTCTCCTAAAAAATTGACAGACTTTCGCCGGCAAATTGCAGAGAAACTTCAATATGTAGGGAAATTTCCTGCTTGCTCCGCAACCCGTGGCTGTCCCGACACTCCCCTTTGGTGTACTCCTGACTCGTGCGCATGCGTGGGCCTTTGGATGGTCGTTGACGAACCCCAGTTTGGGACGGCAATTTGGTCAAAGTGTGGTCCAAACGTCGGCAAATTTGGAGGTCGAAAAATTTGCTGACGAACCTCAAATTTTGCATGCTCCAAGAAGTCTTTATTCCGCACCTCTCCTAAAAAATTGACAGACTTTCGCCGGCAAATTGCAGAGAAACTTCAATATGTAGGGAAATTTCCTGCTTGCTCCGCAACCCGTGGCTGTCCCGACACTCCCCTTTGGTGTACTCCTGACTCGTGCGCATGCGTAGGCCTTTGGATGGTCGTTGACGCACCCCAGTTTGGGACGGCAATTTGGTCAAAGTGTGGTCCAAACGTCGGCAAATTTGGAGGTCGAACAATTTTCTGACGAACCTCAAATTTTGCATGCTCCAAGCAGTCTATATTCCGCACCTCTCCTAAAAAATTGACATACTTTCGCCTGCAAATTGCAGAGAAACTTCAATATGTAGGGAAATTTCCTGCTTGCTCCGCAACCCGTGGCTGTCCCGACACTCCCCTTTGGTGTACTCCTGACTCGTGCGCATGCGTAGGACTTTGGATGGTCGTTGACGCACCCCAGTTTGGGACGGCAATTTGGTCAAAGTGTGGTCCGAACGTCGGCAAATTTGGAGGTCGAAAATTTTTCTGACGAACCTCAAATTTTGCATGCTCCAAGCAGTCTTTATTCCGCACCTCTCCTAAAAAATTGACAGACTTTCGCCGGCAAATTGCAGAGAAACTTCAATATGTAGGGAAATTTCCTGCTTGCTCCGCAACCCGTGGCTGTCCCGACACTCCCCTTTGGTGTACTCCTGGCTCGTGCGCATGCGTGGGCCTTTGGATGGTCGTTGACGAACCCCAGTTTGGGACGGCAATTTGGTCAAAGTGTGGTCCAAACGTCGGCAAATTTGGAGGTCGAAAAATGTTCTGACGAACCTCAAATTTTGCATTCTCCAAGCAGTCTATATTCCGCATCTCTCCTAAAAAATTGACAGACTTTCGCCGGCAAATTGCAGAGAAACTTCAATATGTAGGGAAATTTCCTGCTTGCTCCGCAACCCGTGGCTGTCCCGACACTCCCCTTTGGTGTACTCCTGACTCGTGCGCATGCGTAGGCCTTTGGATGGTCGTTGACGCACCCCAGTTTGGGACGGCAATTTGGTCAAAGTGTGGTCCAAACGTCGGCAAATTTGGAGGTCGAAACATTTTCTGACGAACCTCAAATTTTGCATGCTCCAAGCAGTCTATATTCCGCACCTCTCCTAAAAAATTGACAGACTTTCGCCGGCAAATTGCAGAGAAACTTCAATATGTAGGGAAATTTCCTGCTTGCTCCGCAACCCGTGGCTGTCCCGACACTCCCCTTTGGTGTACTCCTGACTCGTGCGCATGCGTGGGCCTTTGGATGGTCGTTGACGAACCCCAGTTTGGGACGGCAATTTGGTCAAAGTGTGGTCCAAACGTCGGCAAATTTGGAGGTCGAAAAATTTTCTGACGAACCTCAAATTTTGCATTCTCCAAGCAGTCTATATTCCGCATCTCTCCTAAAAAATTGACAGACTTTCGCCGGCAAATTGCAGAGAAACTTAAATATGTAGGGAAATTTCCTGCTTGCTCCGCAACCCGTGGCTGTCCCGACACTCCCCTTTGGTGTACTCCTGACTCGTGCGCATGCGTAGGCCTTTGGATGGTCGTTGACGCACCCCAGTTTGGGACGGCAATTTGGTCAAAGTGTGGTCCAAACGTCGGCAAATTTGGAGGTCGAAAAATTTTCTGACGAACCTCAAATTTTGCATGCTCCAAGCAGTCTATATTCCGCACCTCTCCTAAAAAATTGACATACTTTCGCCGCAAATTGCAGAGAAACTTCAATATGTAGGGAAATTTCCTGCTTGCTCCGCAACCCGTGGCTGTCCCGACACTCCCCTTTGGTGTACTCCTGACTCGTGCGCATGCGTAGGCCTTTGGATGGTCGTTGACGCACCCCAGTTTGGGACGGCAAATTGGTCAAAGTGTGGTCCAAACGTCGGCAAATTTGGAGGTCGAAAATTTTTCTGACGAACCTCAAATTTTGCATGCTCCAAGCAGTCTATATTCCGCACCTCTCCTAAAAAATTGACAGACTTTCGCCGGCAAATTGCAGAGAAACTTCAATATGTAGGGAAATTTCCTGCTTGCTCCGCAACCCGTGGCTGTCCCGACACTCCCCTTTGGTGTACTCCTGACTCGTGCGCAAGCGTGGGCTTTTGGATGGTCGTTGACGCACCCCAGTTTGGGACGGCAATATGGTCAAAGTGTGGTCCAAACGTCGGCAAATTTGGAGATCGAAAAATTTGCTGACGAACCTCAAATTTTGCATGCTCCAAGCAGTCTATATTCCGCACCTCTCCTAAAAAATTGACATACTTTCGCCGGCAAATTGCAGAGAAACTTTAATATGTAGGGAAATTTCCTGCTTGCTCCGCAACCCGTGGCTGTCCCGACACTCCCCTTTGGTGTACTCCTGACTCGTGCGCATGCGTGGGCCTTTGGATGGTCGTTGACGAACCCCAGTTTGGGACGGCAATTTGGTCAAAGTGTGGTCCAAACGTCGGCAAATTTGGAGGTCGAAAAATTTTCTGACGAACCTCAAATTTTGCATTCTCCAAGCAGTCTATATTCCGCATCTCTCCTAAAAAATTGACAGACTTTCGCCGGCAAATTGCAGAGAAACTTCAATATGTAGGGAAATGTCCTGCTTGCTCCGCAACCCGTGGCTGTCCCGACACTCCCCTTTGGTGTACTCCTGACTCGTGCGCATGCGTAGGCCTTTGGATGGTCGTTGACGCACCCCAGTTTGGGACGGCAATTTGGTCAAAGTGTGGTCCAAACGTCGGCAAATTTGGAGGTCGAAAAATTTTCTGACGAACCTCAAATTTTGCATGCTCCAAGCAGTCTATATTCCGCACCTCTCCTAAAAAATTGGCATACTTTCGCCGGCAAATTGCAGAGAAACTTTAATATGTAGGGAAATTTCCTGCTTGCTCCGCAACCCGTGGCTGTCCCGACACTCCCCTTTGGTGTACTCCTGACTCGTGCGCATGCGTAGGCCTTTGGATGGTCGTTGACGCACCCCAGTTTGGGACGGCAATTTGGTCAAAGTGTTGTCCAAACGTCGGCAAATTTGGAGGTCGAAAAAATTTCTGACGAACCTCAAATTTTGCATGCTCCAAGCAGTCTATATTCCGCACCTCTCCTAACAAATTGACAGACTTTCGCCGGCAAATTGCAGAGAAACTTCAATATGTAGGGAAATTTCCTGCTTGCTCCGCAACCCGTGGCTGTCCCGACACTCCCCTTTGGTGTACTCCTGACTCGTGCGCATGCGTAGGCCTTTGGATGGTCGTTGACGCACCCCAGTTTGGGACGGCAATTTGGTCAAAGTGTGGTCCGAACGTCGGCAAATTTGGAGGTCGAAAATTTTTCTGACGAACCTCAAATTTTGCATGCTCCAAGCAGTCTTTATTCCGCACCTCTCCTAAAAAATTGACAGACTTTCGCCGGCAAATTGCAGAGAAACTTCAATATGTAGGGAAATTTCCTGCTTGCTCCGCAACCCGTGGCTGTCCCGACACTCCCCTTTGGTGTACTCCTGGCTCGTGCGCATGCGTGGGCCTTTGGATGGTCGTTGACGAACCCCAGTTTGGGACGGCAATTTGGTCAAAGTGTGGTCCAAACGTCGGCAAATTTGGAGGTCGAAAAATGTTCTGACGAACCTCAAATTTTGCATTCTTCAAGCAGTCTATATTCCGCATCTCTCCTAAAAAATTGACAGACTTTCGCCGGCAAATTGCAGAGAAACTTCAATATGTAGGGAAATTTCCTGCTTGCTCCGCAACCCGTGGCTGTCCCGACACTCCCCTTTGGTGTACTCCTGACTCGTGCGCATGCGTAGGCCTTTGGATGGTCGTTGACGCACCCCAGTTTGGGACGGCAATTTGGTCAAAGTGTGGTCCAAACGTCGGCAAATTTGGAGGTCGAAACATTTTCTGACGAACCTCAAATTTTGCATGCTCCAAGCAGTCTATATTCCGCACCTCTCCTAAAAAATTGACAGACTTTCGCCGGCAAATTGCAGAGAAACTTCAATATGTAGGGAAATTTCCTGCTTGCTCCGCAACCCGTGGCTGTCCCGACACTCCCCTTTGGTGTACTCCTGACTCGTGCGCATGCGTGGGCCTTTGGATGGTCGTTGACGAACCCCAGTTTGGGACGGCAATTTGGTCAAAGTGTGGTCCAAACGTCGGCAAATTTGGAGGTCGAAAAATTTTCGGACGAACCTCAAATTTTGCATTCTCCAAGCAGTCTATATTCCGCATCTCTCCTAAAAAATTGACAGACTTTCGCCGGCAAATTGCAGAGAAACTTCAATATGTAGGGAAATTTCCTGCTTGCTCCGCAACCCGTGGCTGTCCCGACACTCCCCTTTGGTGTACTCCTGACTCGTGCGCATGCGTAGGCCTTTGGATGGTCGTTGACGCACCCCAGTTTGGGACGGCAATTTGGTCAAAGTGTGGTCCAAACGTCGGCAAATTTGGAGGTCGAAACATTTTCTGACGAACCTCAAATTTTGCATGCTCCAAGCAGTCTATATTCCGCACCTCTCCTAAAAAATTGACAGACTTTCGCCGGCAAATTGCAGAGAAACTTAAATATGTAGGGAAATTTCCTGCTTGCTCCGCAACCCGTGGCTGTCCCGACACTCCCCTTTGGTGTACTCCTGACTCGTGCGCATGCGTAGGCCTTTGGATGGTCGTTGACGCACCCCAGTTTGGGACGGCAATTTGGTCAAAGTGTGGTCCAAACGTCGGCAAATTTGGAGGTCGAAAAATTTTCTGACGAACCTCAAATTTTGCATGCTCCAAGCAGTCTATATTCCGCACCTCTCCTAAAAAATTGACATACTTTCGCCGCAAATTGCAGAGAAACTTCAATATGTAGGGAAATTTCCTGCTTGCTCCGCAACCCGTGGCTGTCCCGACACTCCCCTTTGGTGTACTCCTGACTCGTGCGCATGCGTAGGCCTTTGGATGGTCGTTGACGCACCCCAGTTTGGGACGGCAAATTGGTCAAAGTGTGGTCTAAACGTCGGCAAATTTGGAGGTCGAAAATTTTTCTGACGAACCTCAAATTTGGCATGCTCCAAGCAGTCTATATTCCGCACCTCTCCTAAAAAATTGACAGACTTTCGCCGGCAAATTGCAGAGAAACTTCAATATGTAGGGAAATTTCCTGCTTGCTCCGCAACCCGTGGCTGTCCCGACACTCCCCTTTGGTGTACTCCTGACTCGTGCGCAAGCGTGGGCTTTTGGATGGTCGTTGACGCACCCCAGTTTGGGACGGCAATATGGTCAAAGTGTGGTCCAAACGTCGGCAAATTTGGAGATCGAAAAATTTGCTGACGAACCTCAAATTTTGCATGCTCCAAGCAGTCTATATTCCGCACCTCTCCTAAAAAATTGACATACTTTCGCCGGCAAATTGCAGAGAAACTTTAATATGTAGGGAAATTTCCTGCTTGCTCCGCAACCCGTGGCTGTCCCGACACTCCCCTTTGGTGTACTCCTGACTCGTGCGCATGCGTGGGCCTTTGGATGGTCGTTGACGAACCCCAGTTTGGGACGGCAATTTGGTCAAAGTGTGGTCCAAACGTCGGCAAATTTGGAGGTCGAAAAATTTTCTGACGAACCTCAAATTTTGCATTCTCCAAGCAGTCTATATTCCGCATCTCTCCTAAAAAATTGACAGACTTTCGCCGGCAAATTGCAGAGAAACTTCAATATGTAGGGAAATGTCCTGCTTGCTCCGCAACCCGTGGCTGTCCCGACACTCCCCTTTGGTGTACTCCTGACTCGTGCGCATGCGTAGGCCTTTGGATGGTCGTTGACGCACCCCAGTTTGGGACGGCAATTTGGTCAAAGTGTGGTCCAAACGTCGGCAAATTTGGAGGTCGAAAAATTTTCTGACGAACCTCAAATTTTGCATGCTCCAAGCAGTCTATATTCCGCACCTCTCCTAAAAAATTGGCATACTTTCGCCGGCAAATTGCAGAGAAACTTTAATATGTAGGGAAATTTCCTGCTTGCTCCGCAACCCGTGGCTGTCCCGACACTCCCCTTTGGTGTACTCCTGACTCGTGCGCATGCGTAGGCCTTTGGATGGTCGTTGACGCACCCCAGTTTGGGACGGCAATTTGGTCAAAGTGTTGTCCAAACGTCGGCAAATTTGGAGGTCGAAAAAATTTCTGACGAACCTCAAATTTTGCATGCTCCAAGCAGTCTATATTCCGCACCTCTCCTAACAAATTGACAGACTTTCGCCGGCAAATTGCAGAGAAACTTCAATATGTAGGGAAATTTCCTGCTTGCTCCGCAACCCGTGGCTGTCCCGACACTCCCCTTTGGTGTACTCCTGACTCGTGCGCATGCGTAGGCCTTTGGATGGTCGTTGACGCACCCCAGTTTGGGACGGCAATTTGGTCAAAGTGTGGTCCGAACGTCGGCAAATTTGGAGGTCGAAAATTTTTCTGACGAACCTCAAATTTTGCATGCTCCAAGCAGTCTTTATTCCGCACCTCTCCTAAAAAATTGACAGACTTTCGCCGGCAAATTGCAGAGAAACTTCAATATGTAGGGAAATTTCCTGCTTGCTCCGCAACCCGTGGCTGTCCCGACACTCCCCTTTGGTGTACTCCTGACTCGTGCGCATGCGTGGGCCTTTGGATGGTCGTTGACGAACCCCAGTTTGGGACGGCAATTTGGTCAAAGTGTGGTCCAAACGTCGGCAAATTTGGAGGTCGAAAAATTGTCTGACGAACCTCAAATTTTGCATGCTCCAAGCAGTCTTTATTCCGCACCTCTCCTAAAAAATTGACAGACTTTCGCCTGCAAATTGCAGAGAAACTTCAATATGTAGGGAAATTTCCTGCTTGCTCCGCAACCCGTGGCTGTCCCGACACTCCCCTTTGGTGTACTCCTGACTCGTGCGCATGCGTAGGCCTTTGGATGGTCGTTGACGCACCCCAGTTTGGGACGGCAATTTGGTCAAAGTGTGGTCCAAACGTCGGCAAATTTTTCTGACGAACCTCAAATTTTGCATGCTCCAAGCAGTCTTTATTCCGCACCTCTCCTAAAAAATTGACAGACTTTCGCCGGCAAATTGCAGAGAAACTTCAATATGTAGGGAAATTTCCTGCTTGCTCCGCAACCCGTGGCTGTCCCGACACTCCCCTTTGGTGTACTCCTGACTCGTGCGCATGCGTGGGCCTTTGGATGGTCGTTGACGAACCCCAGTTTGGGACGGCAATTTGGTCAAAGTGTGGTCTAAACGTCGGTAAATTTGGAGGTCGAAAAATTTTCTGACGAACCTCAAATTTTGCATTCTCCAAGCAGTCTATATTCCGCACCTCTCCTAAAAAATTGACATACTTTCGCCGCAAATTGCAGAGAAACTTCAATATGTAGGGAAATTTCCTGCTTGCTCCGCAACCCGTGGCTGTCCCGACACTCCCCTTTGGTGTACTCCTGACTCGTGCGCAAGCGTGGGCTTTTGGATGGTCGTTGACGCACCCCAGTTTGGGACGGCAATATGGTCAAAGTGTGGTCCAAACGTCGGCAAATTTGGAGGTCGAAAAATTTGCTGACGAACCTCAAATTGTGCATGCTCCAAGCAGTCTATATTCCGCACCTCTCCTAAAAAATTGACAGACTTTCGCCTGCAAATTGCAGAGAAACTTCAATATGTAGGGAAATTTCCTGCTTGCTCCGCAACCCGTGGCTGTCCCGACACTCCCCTTTGGTGTACTCCTGACTCGTGCGCATGCGTAGGCCTTTGGATGGTCGTTGACGCACCCCAGTTTGGGACGGCAATTTGGTCAAAGTGTGGTCCAAACGTCGGCAAATTTGGAGGTCGAAAAATTTTCTGACGAACCTCAAATTTTGCATGCTCCAAGCAGTCTATATTCCGCACCTCTCCTAAAAAATTGACATACTTTCGCCGCAAATTGCAGAGAAACTTCAATATGTAGGGAAATTTCCTGCTTGCTCCGCAACCCGTGGCTGTCCCGACACTCCCCTTTGGTGTACTCCTGACTCGTGCGCATGCGTAGGCCTTTGGATGGTCGTTGACGCACCCCAGTTTGGGACGGCAAATTGGTCAAAGTGTGGTCCAAACGTCGGCAAATTTGGAGGTCGAAAATTTTTCTGACGAACCTCAAATTTCGCATGCTCCAAGCAGTCTATATTCCGCACCTCTCCTAAAAAATTGACAGACTTTCGCCGGCAAATTGCAGAGAAACTTCAATATGTAGGGAAATTTCCTGCTTGCTCCGCAACCCGTGGCTGTCCCGACACTCCCCTTTGGTGTACTCCTGACTCGTGCGCAAGCGTGGGCTTTTGGATGGTCGTTGACGCACCCCAGTTTGGGACGGCAATATGGTCAAAGTGTGGTCCAAACGTCGGCAAATTTGGAGATCGAAAAATTTGCTGACGAACCTCAAATTTTGCATGCTCCAAGCAGTCTATATTCCGCACCTCTCCTAAAAAATTGACATACTTTCGCCGGCAAATTGCAGAGAAACTTTAATATGTAGGGAAATTTCCTGCTTGCTCCGCAACCCGTGGCTGTCCCGACACTCCCCTTTGGTGTACTCCTGACTCGTGCGCATGCGTGGGCCTTTGGATGGTCGTTGACGAACCCCAGTTTGGGACGGCAATTTGGTCAAAGTGTGGTCCAAACGTCGGCAAATTTGGAGGTCGAAAAATTTTCTGACGAACCTCAAATTTTGCATTCTCCAAGCAGTCTATATTCCGCATCTCTCCTAAAAAATTGACAGACTTTCGCCGGCAAATTGCAGAGAAACTTCAATATGTAGGGAAATGTCCTGCTTGCTCCGCAACCCGTGGCTGTCCCGACACTCCCCTTTGGTGTACTCCTGACTCGTGCGCATGCGTAGGCCTTTGGATGGTCGTTGACGCACCCCAGTTTGGGACGGCAATTTGGTCAAAGTGTGGTCCAAACGTCGGCAAATTTGGAGGTCGAAAAATTTTCTGACGAACCTCAAATTTTGCATGCTCCAAGCAGTCTATATTCCGCACCTCTCCTAAAAAATTGGCATACTTTCGCCTGCAAATTGCAGAGAAACTTTAATATGTAGGGAAATTTCCTGCTTGCTCCGCAACCCGTGGCTGTCCCGACACTCCCCTTTGGTGTACTCCTGACTCGTGCGCATGCGTAGGCCTTTGGATGGTCGTTGACGCACCCCAGTTTGGGACGGCAATTTGGTCAAAGTGTTGTCCAAACGTCGGCAAATTTGGAGGTCGAAAAAATTTCTGACGAACCTCAAATTTTGCATGCTCCAAGCAGTCTATATTCCGCACCTCTCCTAACAAATTGACAGACTTTCGCCGGCAAATTGCAGAGAAACTTCAATATGTAGGGAAATTTCCTGCTTGCTCCGCAACCCGTGGCTGTCCCGACACTCCCCTTTGGTGTACTCCTGACTCGTGCGCATGCGTAGGCCTTTGGATGGTCGTTGACGCACCCCAGTTTGGGACGGCAATTTGGTCAAAGTGTGGTCCGAACGTCGGCAAATTTGGAGGTCGAAAATTTTTCTGACGAACCTCAAATTTTGCATGCTCCAAGCAGTCTTTATTCCGCACCTCTCCTAAAAAATTGACAGACTTTCGCCGGCAAATTGCAGAGAAACTTCAATATGTAGGGAAATTTCCTGCTTGCTCCGCAACCCGTGGCTGTCCCGACACTCCCCTTTGGTGTACTCCTGACTCGTGCGCATGCGTGGGCCTTTGGATGGTCGTTGACGAACCCCAGTTTGGGACGGCAATTTGGTCAAAGTGTGGTCCAAACGTCGGCAAATTTGGAGGTCGAAAAATTGTCTGACGAACCTCAAATTTTGCATGCTCCAAGCAGTCTTTATTCCGCACCTCTCCTAAAAAATTGACAGACTTTCGCCTGCAAATTGCAGAGAAACTTCAATATGTAGGGAAATTTCCTGCTTGCTCCGCAACCCGTGGCTGTCCCGACACTCCCCTTTGGTGTACTACTGACTCGTGCGCATGCGTAGGCCTTTGGATGGTCGTTGACGCACCCCAGTTTGGGACGGCAATTTGGTCAAAGTGTGGTCCAAACGTCGGCAAATTTTTCTGACGAACCTCAAATTTTGCATGCTCCAAGCAGTCTTTATTCCGCACCTCTCCTAAAAAATTGACAGACTTTCGCCGGCAAATTGCAGAGAAACTTCAATATGTAGGGAAATTTCCTGCTTGCTCCGCAACCCGTGGCTTTCCCGACACTCCCCTTTGGTGTACTCCTGACTCGTGCGCATGCGTGGGCCTTTGGATGGTCGTTGACGAACCCCAGTTTGGGACGGCAATTTGGTCAAAGTGTGGTCCAAACGTCGGTAAATTTGGAGGTCGAAAAATTTTCTGACGAACCTCAAATTTTGCATTCTCCAAGCAGTCTATATTCCGCACCTCTCCTAAAAAATTGACATACTTTCGCCGCAAATTGCAGAGAAACTTCAATATGTAGGGAAATTTCCTGCTTGCTCCGCAACCCGTGGCTGTCCCGACACTCCCCTTTGGTGTACTCCTGACTCGTGCGCAAGCGTGGGCTTTTGGATGGTCGTTGACGCACCACAGTTTGGGACGGCAATATGGTCAAAGTGTGGTCCAAACGTCGGCAAATTTGGAGGTCGAAAAATTTGCTGACGAACCTCAAATTGTGCATGCTCCAAGCAGTCTATATTCCGCACCTCTCCTAAAAAATTGACAGACTTTCGCCGGCAAATTGCAGAGAAACTTCAATATGTAGGGAAATTTCCTGCTTGCTCCGCAACCCGTGGCTGTCCCGACACTCCCCTTTGGTGTACTCCTGACTCGTGCGCATGCGTAGGCCTTTGGATGGTCGTTGACGCACCCCAGTTTGGGACGGCAATTTGGTCAAAGTGTGGTCCGAACGTCGGCAAATTTGGAGGTCGAAAATTTTTCTGACGAACCTCAAATTTTGCATGCTCCAAGCAGTCTTTATTCCGCACCTCTCCTAAAAAATTGACAGACTTTCGCCGGCAAATTGCAGAGAAACTTCAATATGTAGGGAAATTTCCTGCTTGCTCCGCAACCCGTGGCTGTCCCGACACTCCCCTTTGGTGTACTCCTGACTCGTGCGCATGCGTGGGCCTTTGGATGGTCGTTGACGAACCCCAGTTTGGGACGGCAATTTGGTCAAAGTGTGGTCCAAACGTCGGCAAATTTGGAGGTCGAAAAATTGTCTGACGAACCTCAAATTTTGCATGCTCCAAGCAGTCTTTATTCCGCACCTCTCCTAAAAAATTGACAGACTTTCGCCTGCAAATTGCAGAGAAACTTCAATATGTAGGGAAATTTCCTGCTTGCTCCGCAACCCGTGGCTGTCCCGACACTCCCCTTTGGTGTACTCCTGACTCGTGCGCATGCGTAGGCCTTTGGATGGTCGTTGACGCACCCCAGTTTGGGACGGCAATTTGGTCAAAGTGTGGTCCAAACGTCGGCAAATTTTTCTGACGAACCTCAAATTTTGCATGCTCCAAGCAGTCTTTATTCCGCACCTCTCCTAAAAAATTGACAGACTTTCGCCGGCAAATTGCAGAGAAACTTCAATATGTAGGGAAATTTCCTGCTTGCTCCGCAACCCGTGGCTGTCCCGACACTCCCCTTTGGTGTACTCCTGACTCGTGCGCATGCGTGGGCCTTTGGATGGTCGTTGACGAACCCCAGTTTTGGACGGCAATTTGGTCAAAGTGTGGTCCAAACGTCGGTAAATTTGGAGGTCGAAAAATTTTCTGACGAACCTCAAATTTTGCATTCTCCAAGCAGTCTATATTCCGCACCTCTCCTAAAAAATTGACATACTTTCGCCGCAAATTGCAGAGAAACTTCAATATGTAGGGAAATTTCCTGCTTGCTCCGCAACCCGTGGCTGTCCCGACACTCCCCTTTGGTGTACTCCTGACTCGTGCGCAAGCGTGGGCTTTTGGATGGTCGTTGACGCACCACAGTTTGGGACGGCAATATGGTCAAAGTGTGGTCCAAACGTCGGCAAATTTGGAGGTCGAAAAATTTGCTGACGAACCTCAAATTGTGCATGCTCCAAGCAGTCTATATTCCGCACCTCTCCTAAAAAATTGACAGACTTTCGCCGGCAAATTGCAGAGAAACTTCAATATGTAGGGAAATTTCCTGCTTGCTCCGCAACCCGTGGCTGTCCCGACACTCCCCTTTGGTGTACTCCTGACTCGTGCGCAAGCGTGGGCCTTTGGATGGTCGTTGACGCACCCCAGTTTGGGACGGCAATTTGGTCAAAGTGTGGTCCAAACGTCGGCAAATTTGGAGGTCGAAAAATTTTCTGACGAACCTCAAATTTTGCATGCTCCAAGCAGTCTATATTCCGCACCTCTCCTAACAAATTGACAGACTTTCGCCGGCAAATTGCAGAGAAACTTCAATATGTAGGGAAATTTCCTGCTTGCTCCGCAACCCGTGGCTGTCCCGACACTCCCCTTTGGTGTACTCCTGACTTGTGCGCATGCGTAGGCCTTTGGATGGTCGTTGACGCACCCCAGTTTGGGACGGCAATTTGGTCAAAGTGTGGTCCTAACGTCGGCAAATTTGGAGGTCGAAAATTTTTCTGACGAACCTCAAATTTTGCATGCTCCAAGCAGTCTATATTCCGCACCTCTCCTAAAAAATTGACATACTTTCGCCGGCAAATTGCAGAGAAACTTCAATATGTAGGGAAATGTCCTGCTTGCTCCGCAACCCGTGGCTGTCCCGACACTCCCCTTTGGTGTACTCCTGACTCGTGCGCATGCGTAGGCCTTTGGATGGTCGTTGACGCACCCCAGTTTGGGACGGCAATTTGGTCAAAGTGTGGTCCAAACGTCGGCAAATTTGGAGGTCGAAAAATTTTCTGACGAACCTCAAAATTTGCATGCTCCAAGCAGTCTATATTCCGCACCTCTCCTAAAAAATTGACAGACTTTCGCCGGCAAATTGCAGAGAAACTTAAATATGTAGGGAAATTTCCTGCTTGCTCCGCAACCCGTGGCTGTCCCGACACTCCCCTTTGGTGTACTCCTGACTCGTGCGCATGCGTAGGCCTTTGGATGGTCGTTGACGCACCCCAGTTTGGGACGGCAATTTGGTCAAAGTGTGGTCCAAACGTCGGCAAATTTTTCTGACGAACCTCAAATTTTGCATGCTCCAAGCAGTCTTTATTCCGCACCTCTCCTAAAAAATTGACAGACTTTCGCCGGCAAATTGCAGAGAAACTTCAATATGTAGGGAAATTTCCTGCTTGCTCCGCAACCCGTGGCTGTCCCGACACTCCCCTTTGGTGTACTCCTGACTCGTGCGCATGCGTGGGCCTTTGGATGGTCGTTGACGAACCCCAGTTTGGGACGGCAATTTGGTCAAAGTGTGGTCCAAACGTCGGCAAATTTGGAGGTCGAAAAATTTTCTGACGAACCTCAAATTTTGCATTCTCCAAGCAGTCTATATTCCGCACCTCTCCTAAAAAATTGACATACTTTCGCCGCAAATTGCAGAGAAACTTCAATATGTAGGGAAATTTCCTGCTTGCTCCGCAACCCGTGGCTGTCCCGACACTCCCCTTTGGTGTACTCCTGACTCGTGCGCAAGCGTGGGCTTTTGGATGGTCGTTGACGCACCCCAGTTTGGGACGGCAATATGGTCAAAGTGTGGTCCAAACGTCGGCAAATTTGGAGGTCGAAAAATTTGCTGACGAACCTCAAATTGTGCATGCTCCAAGCAGTCTATATTCCGCACCTCTCCTAAAAAATTGACAGACTTTCGCCGGCAAATTGCAGAGAAACTTCAATATGTAGCGAAATTTCCTGCTTGCTCCGCAACCCGTGGCTGTCCCGACACTCCCCTTTGGTGTACTCCTGACTCGTGCGCAAGCGTGGGCCTTTGGATGGTCGTTGACGCACCCCAGTTTGGGACGGCAATTTGGTCAAAGTGTGGTCCAAACGTCGGCAAATTTGGAGGTCGAAAAATTTTCTGACGAACCTCAAATTTTGCATGCTCCAAGCAGTCTATATTCCGCACCTCTCCTAACAAATTGACAGACTTTCGCCGGCAAATTGCAGAGAAACTTCAATATGTAGGGAAATTTCCTGCTTGCTCCGCAACCCGTGGCTGTCCCGACACTCCCCTTTGGTGTACTCCTGACTTGTGCGCATGCGTAGGCCTTTGGATGGTCGTTGACGCACCCCAGTTTGGGACGGCAATTTGGTCAAAGTGTGGTCCTAACGTCGGCAAATTTGGAGGTCGAAAATTTTTCTGACGAACCTCAAATTTTGCATGCTCCAAGCAGTCTATATTCCGCACCTCTCCTAAAAAATTGACATACTTTCGCCGGCAAATTGCAGAGAAACTTCAATATGTAGGGAAATTTCCTGCTTGCTCCGCAACCCGTGGCTGTCCCGACACTCCCCTTTGGTGTACTCCTGACTCGTGCGCATGCGTAGGCCTTTGGATGGTCGTTGACGCACCCCAGTTTGGGACGGCAATTTGGTCAAAGTGTGGTCCGAACGTCGGCAAATTTGGAGGTCGAAAATTTTTCTGACGAACCTCAAATTTTGCATGCTCCAAGCAGTCTATATTCCGCACCTCTCCTAAAAAATTGACATACTTTCGCCTGCAAATTGCAGAGAAACTTCAATATGTAGGGAAATTTCCTGCTTGCTCCGCAACCCGTGGCTGTCCCGACACTCCCCTTTGGTGTACTCCTGACTCGTGCGCATGCGTAGGCCTTTGGATGGTCGTTGACGCACCCCAGTTTGGGACGGCAATTTGGTCAAAGTGTGGTCCAAACGTCGGCAAATTTGGAGGTCGAAAAATTGTCTGACGAACCTCAAATTTTGCATGCTCCAAGCAGTCTTTATTTCGCACCTCTCCTAAAAAATTGACAGACTTTCGCCTGCAAATTGCACAGAAACTTCAATATGTAGGGAAATTTCCTGCTTGCTCCGCAACTCGTGGCTGTCCCGACACTCCCCTTTGGTGTACTCCTGACTCGTGCGCATGCGTAGGCCTTTGGATGGTCGTTGACGCACCCCACTTTGGGACGGCAATTTGGTCAAAGTGTGGTCCAAACGTCGGCAAATTTGGAGGTCGAACAATTTTCTGACGAACCTCAAATTTTGCATGCTCCAAGCAGTCTATATTCCGCACCTCTCCTAAAAAATTTACAGACTTTCGCCGGCAAATTGCAGAGAAACTTCAATATGTAGGGAAATTTCCTGCTTGCTCCGCAACCCGTGGCTGTCCCGACACTCCCCTTTGGTGTACTCCTGACTCGTGCGCATGCGTAGGCCTTTGGATGGTCGTTGACGCACCCCAGTTTGGGACGGCAATTTGGTCAAAGTGTGGTCCAAACGTCGGCAAATTTGGAGGTCGGACAATTTTCTGACGAACCTCAAATTGTGCATGCTCCAAGCAGTCTATATTCCGCACCTCTCCTAAAAAATTGACATACTTTCGCCTGCAAATTGCAGAGAAACTTCAATATGTAGGGAAATTTCCTGCTTGCTCCGCAACCCGTGGCTGTCCCGACACTCCCCTTTGGTGTACTCCTGACTCGTGCGCATGCGTAGGCCTTTGGATGGTCGTTGACGCACCCCAGTTTGGGACGGCAATTTGGTCAAAGTGTGGTCCAAACGTCGGCAAATGTGGAGGTCGAACAATTTTCTGACGAACCTCAAATTTTGCATGCTCCAAGCAGTCTATATTCCGCACCTCTCCTAAAAAATTGACATACTTTCGCCTGCAAATTGCAGAGAAACTTCAATATGTAGGGAAATTTCCTGCTTGCTTCGCAACCCGTGGCTGTCCCGACACTCCCCTTTGGTGTACTCCTGACTCGTGCGCATGCGTAGGCCTTTGGATGGTCGTTGACGCACCCCAGTTTGGGACGGCAATTTGGTCAAAGTGTGGTCCAAACGTCGGCAAATTTGGAGGTCGAAAAATTGTCTGACGAACCTCAAATTTTGCATGCTCCAAGCAGTCTTTATTCCGCACCTCTCCTAAAAAATTGACAGACTTTCGCCTGCAAATTGCAGAGAAACTTCAATATGTAGGGAAATTTCCTGCTTGCTCCGCAACCCGTGGCTGTCCCGACACTCCCCTTTGGTGTACTCCTGACTCGTGCGCATGCGTAGGCCTTTGGATGGTCGTTGACGCACCCCACTTTGGGACGGCAATTTGGTCAAAGTGTGGTCCAAACGTCGGCAAATTTGGAGGTCGAACAATTTTCTGACGAACCTCAAATTTTGCATGCTCCAAGCAGTCTATATTCCGCACCTCTCCTAAAAAATTGACAGACTTTCGCCTGCAAATTGCAGAGAAACTTCAATATGTAGGGAAATTTCCTGCTTGCTCCGCAACCCGTGGCTGTCCCGACACTCCCCTTTGGTGTACTCCTGACTCGTGCGCATGCGTAGGCCTTTGGATGGTCGTTGACGCACCCCAGTTTGGGACGGCAATTTGGTCAAAGTGTGGTCCAAACGTCGGCAAATTTGGAGGTCGAAAAATTGTCTGACGAACCTCAAATTTTGCATGCTCCAAGCAGTCTTTATTCCGCACCTCTCCTAAAAAATTGACAGACTTTCGCCTGCAAATTGCAGAGAAACTTCAATATGTAGGGAAATTTCCTGCTTGCTCCGCAACCCGTGGCTGTCCCGACACTCCCCTTTGGTGTACTCCTGACTCGTGCGCATGCGTAGGCCTTTGGATGGTCGTTGACGCACCCCACTTTGGGACGGCAATTTGGTCAAAGTGTGGTCCAAACGTCGGCAAATTTGGAGGTCGAACAATTTTCTGACGAACCTCAAATTTTGCATGCTCCAAGCAGTCTATATTCCGCACCTCTCCTAAAAAAATTGACAGACTTTCGCCTGCAAATTGCAGAGAAACTTCAATATGTAGGGAAATTTCCTGCTTGCTCCGCAACCCGTGGCTGTCCCGACACTCCCCTTTGGTGTACTCCTGACTCGTGCGCATGCGTAGGCCTTTGGATGGTCGTTGACGCACCCCAGTTTGGGACGGCAATTTGGTCAAAGTGTGGTCCAAACGTCGGCAAATTTGGAGGTCGAAACATTTTCTGACGAACCTCAAAATTTGCATGCTCCAAGCAGTCTATATTCCGCACCTCTCCTAAAAAATTGACAGACTTTCGCCGGCAAATTGCAGAGAAACTTAAATATGTAGGGAAATTTCCTGCTTGCTCCGCAACCCGTGGCTGTCCCGACACTCCCCTTTGGTGTACTCCTGACTCGTGCGCATGCGTAGGCCTTTGGATGGTCGTTGACGCACCCCAGTTTGGGACGGCAATTTGGTCAAAGTGTGGTCCAAACGTCGGCAAATTTTTCTGACGAACCTCAAATTTTGCATGCTCCAAGCAGTCTTTATTCCGCACCTCTCCTAAAAAATTGACAGACTTTCGCCGGCAAATTGCAGAGAAACTTCAATATGTAGGGAAATTTCCTGCTTGCTCCGCAACCCGTGGCTGTCCCGACACTCCCCTTTGGTGTACTCCTGACTCGTGCGCATGCGTGGGCCTTTGGATGGTCGTTGACGAACCCCAGTTTGGGACGGCAATTTGGTCAAAGTGTGGTCCAAACGTCGGCAAATTTGGAGGTCGAAAAATTTTCTGACGAACCTCAAATTTTGCATTCTTCAAGCAGTCTATATTCCGCACCTCTCCTCAAAAATTGACATACTTTCGCCGCAAATTGCAGAGAAACTTCAATATGTAGGGAAATTTCCTGCTTGCTCCGCAACCCGTGGCTGTCCCGACACTCCCCTTTGGTGTACTCCTGACTCGTGCGCAAGCGTGGGCTTTTGGATGGTCGTTGACGCACCCCAGTTTGGGACGGCAATATGGTCAAAGTGTGGTCCAAACGTCGGCAAATTTGGAGGTCGAAAAATTTGCTGACGAACCTCAAATTGTGCATGCTCCAAGCAGTCTATATTCCGCACCTCTCCTAAAAAATTGACAGACTTTCGCCGGCAAATTGCAGAGAAACTTCAATATGTAGCGAAATTTCCTGCTTGCTCCGCAACCCGTGGCTGTCCCGACACTCCCCTTTGGTGTACTCCTGACTCGTGCGCAAGCGTGGGCCTTTGGATGGTCGTTGACGCACCCCAGTTTGGGACGGCAATTTGGTCAAAGTGTGGTCCAAACGTCGGCAAATTTGGAGGTCGAAAAATTTTCTGACGAACCTCAAATTTTGCATGCTCCAAGCAGTCTATATTCCGCACCTCTCCTAACAAATTGACAGACTTTCGCCGGCAAATTGCAGAGAAACTTCAATATGTAGGGAAATTTCCTGCTTGCTCCGCAACCCGTGGCTGTCCCGACACTCCCCTTTGGTGTACTCCTGACTTGTGCGCATGCGTAGGCCTTTGGATGGTCGTTGACGCACCCCAGTTTGGGACGGCAATTTGGTCAAAGTGTGGTCCTAACGTCGGCAAATTTGGAGGTCGAAAATTTTTCTGACGAACCTCAAATTTTGCATGCTCCAAGCAGTCTATATTCCGCACCTCTCCTAAAAAATTGACATACTTTCGCCGGCAAATTGCAGAGAAACTTCAATATGTAGGGAAATTTCCTGCTTGCTCCGCAACCCGTGGCTGTCCCGACACTCCCCTTTGGTGTACTCCTGACTCGTGCGCATGCGTAGGCCTTTGGATGGTCGTTGACGCACCCCAGTTTGGGACGGCAATTTGGTCAAAGTGTGGTCCGAACGTCGGCAAATTTGGAGGTCGAAAATTTTTCTGACGAACCTCAAATTTTGCATGCTCCAAGCAGTCTATATTCCGCACCTCTCCTAAAAAATTGACATACTTTCGCCTGCAAATTGCAGAGAAACTTCAATATGTAGGGAAATTTCCTGCTTGCTCCGCAACCCGTGGCTGTCCCGACACTCCCCTTTGGTGTACTCCTGACTCGTGCGCATGCGTAGGCCTTTGGATGGTCGTTGACGCACCCCAGTTTGGGACGGCAATTTGGTCAAAGTGTGGTCCAAACGTCGGCAAATTTGGAGGTCGAAAAATTGTCTGACGAACCTCAAATTTTGCATGCTCCAAGCAGTCTTTATTCCGCACCTCTCCTAAAAAATTGACAGACTTTCGCCTGCAAATTGCACAGAAACTTCAATATGTAGGGAAATTTCCTGCTTGCTCCGCAACCCGTGGCTGTCCCGACACTCCCCTTTGGTGTACTCCTGACTCGTGCGCATGCGTAGGCCTTTGGATGGTCGTTGACGCACCCCACTTTGGGACGGCAATTTGGTCAAAGTGTGGTCCAAACGTCGGCAAATTTGGAGGTCGAACAATTTTTTGACGAACCTCAAATTTTGCATGCTCCAAGCAGTCTATATTCCGCACCTCTCCTAAAAAATTTACAGACTTTCGCCGGCAAATTGCAGAGAAACTTCAATATGTAGGGAAATTTCCTGCTTGCTCCGCAACCCGTGGCTGTCCCGACACTCCCCTTTGGTGTACTCCTGACTCGTGCGCATGCGTAGGCCTTTGGATGGTCGTTGACGCACCCCAGTTTGGGACGGCAATTTGGTCAAAGTGTGGTCCAAACGTCGGCAAATTTGGAGGTCGAACAATTTTCTGACGAACCTCAAATTGTGCATGCTCCAAGCAGTCTATATTCCGCACCTCTCCTAAAAAATTGACATACTTTCGCCTGCAAATTGCAGAGAAACTTCAATATGTAGGGAAATTTCCTGCTTGCTCCGCAACCCGTGGCTGTCCCGACACTCCCCTTTGGTGTACTCCTGACTCGTGCGCATGCGTAGGCCTTTGGATGGTCGTTGACGCACCCCAGTTTGGGACGGCAATTTGGTCAAAGTGTGGTCCAAACGTCGGCAAATGTGGAGGTCGAACAATTTTCTGACGAACCTCAAATTTTGCATGCTCCAAGCAGTCTATATTCCGCACCTCTCCTAAAAAATTGACATACTTTCGCCTGCAAATTGCAGAGAAACTTCAATATGTAGGGAAATTTCCTGCTTGCTTCGCAACCCGTGGCTGTCCCGACACTCCCCTTTGGTGTACTCCTGACTCGTGCGCATGCGTAGGCCTTTGGATGGTCGTTGACGCACCCCAGTTTGGGACGGCAATTTGGTCAAAGTGTGGTCCAAACGTCGGCAAATTTGGAGGTCGAAAAATTGTCTGACGAACCTCAAATTTTGCATGCTCCAAGCAGTCTTTATTCCGCACCTCTCCTAAAAAATTGACAGACTTTCGCCTGCAAATTGCAGAGAAACTTCAATATGTAGGGAAATTTCCTGCTTGCTCCGCAACCCGTGGCTGTCCCGACACTCCCCTTTGGTGTACTCCTGACTCGTGCGCATGCGTAGGCCTTTGGATGGTCGTTGACGCACCCCACTTTGGGACGGCAATTTGGTCAAAGTGTGGTCCAAACGTCGGCAAATTTGGAGGTCGAACAATTTTCTGACGAACCTCAAATTTTGCATGCTCCAAGCAGTCTATATTCCGCACCTCTCCTAAAAAATTGACAGACTTTCGCCTGCAAATTGCAGAGAAACTTCAATATGTAGGGAAATTTCCTGCTTGCTCCGCAACCCGTGGCTGTCCCGACACTCCCCTTTGGTGTACTCCTGACTCGTGCGCATGCGTAGGCCTTTGGATGGTCGTTGACGCACCCCACTTTGGGACGGCAATTTGGTCAAAGTGTGGTCCAAACGTCGGCAAATTTGGAGGTCGAACAATTTTCTGACGAACCTCAAATTTTGCATGCTCCAAGCAGTCTATATTCCGCACCTCTCCTAAAAAATTGACAGACTTTCGCCGGCAAATTGCAGAGAAACTTCAATATGTAGGGAAATTTCCTGCTTGCTCCGCAACCCGTGGCTGTCCCGACACTCCCCTTTGGTGTACTCCTGACTTGTGCGCATGCGTAGGCCTTTGGATGGTCGTTGACGCACCCCAGTTTGGGACGGCAATTTGGTCAAAGTGTGGTCCAAACGTCGGCAAATTTGGAGGTCGAACAATTTTCTGACGAACCTCAAATTGTGCATGCTCCAAGCAGTCTATATTCCGCACCTCTCCTAAAAAATTGACATACTTTCGCCTGCAAATTGCAGAGAAACTTCAATATGTAGGGAAATTTCCTGCTTGCTCCGCAACCCGTGGCTGTCCCGACACTCCCCTTTGGTGTACTCCTGACTCGTGCGCATGCGTAAGCCTTTGGATGGTCGTTGACGCACCCCAGTTTGGGACGGCAATTTGGTCAAAGTGTGGTCCAAACGTCGGCAAATGTGGAGGTCGAACAATTTTCTGACGAACCTCAAATTTTGCATGCTCCAAGCAGTCTATATTCCGCACCTCTCCTAAAAAATTGACAGACTTTCGCCGGCAAATTGCAGAGAAACTTAAATATGTAGGAAAATTTTCTGCTTGCTCCGCAACCCGTGGCTGTCCCGACACTCCCCTTTGGTGTACTCCTGACTCGTGCGCATGCGTAGGCCTTTGGATGGTCGTTGACGCACCCCAGTTTGGGACGGCAATTTGGTCAAAGTGTGGTCCAAACGTCGGCAAATTTGGAGGTCGAAAAATTTTCTGACGAACCTCAAATTTTGCATGCTCCAAGCAGTCTATATTCCGCACCTCTCCTAAAAAATTGACATACTTTCGCCGGCAAATTGCAGAGAAACTTCAATATGTAGGGAAATTTCCTGCTTGCTCCGCAACCCGTGGCTGTCCCGACACTCCCCTTTGGTGTACTCCTGACTCGTGCGCATGCGTAGGCCTTTGGATGGTCGTTGACGCACCCCAGTTTGGGACGGCAAATTGGTCAAAGTGTGGTCCAAACGTCGGCAAATTTGGAGGTCGAAAAATTTTCTGACGAACCTCAAATTTTGCATGCTCCAAGCAGTCTATATTCCGCACCTCTCCTAAAAAATTGACAGACTTTCGCCGGCAAATTGCAGAGAAACTTCAATATGTAGGGAAATTTCCTGCTTGCTCCGCAACCCGTGGCTGTCCCGACACTCCCCTTTGGTGTACTCCTGACTCGTGCGCATGCGTAGGCCTTTGGATGGTCGTTGACGCACCCCACTTTGGGACGGCAATTTGGTCAAAGTGTGGTCCAAACGTCGGCAAATTTAGAGGTCGAACAATTTTCTGACGAACCTCAAATTTTGCATGCTCCAAGCAGTCTATATTCCGCACCTCTCCTAAAAAATTGACATACTTTCGCCTGCAAATTGCAGAGAAACTTCAATATGTAGGGAAATTTCCTGCTTGCTCCGCAACCCGTGGCTGTCCCGACACTCCCCTTTGGTGTACTCCTGACTCGTGCGCATGCGTAGGCCTTTGGATGGTCGTTGACGCACCCCAGTTTGGGACGGCAATTTGGTCAAAGTGTGGTCCAAACGTCGGCAAATTTGGAGGTCGAAAAATTGTCTGACGAACCTCAAATTTTGCATGCTCCAAGCAGTCTTTATTCCGCACCTCTCCTAAAAAATTGACAGACTTTCGCCTGCAAATTGCAGAGAAACTTCAATATGTAGGGAAATTTCCTGCTTGCTCCGCAACCCGTGGCTGTCCCGACACTCCCCTTTGGTGTACTCCTGACTCGTGCGCATGCGTAGGCCTTTGGATGGTCCTTGACGCACCCCACTTTGGGACGGCAATTTGGTCAAAGTGTGGTCCAAACGTCGGCAAATTTGGAGGTCGAACAATTTTCTGACGAACCTCAAATTTTGCATGCTCCAAGCAGTCTATATTCCGCACCTCTCCTAAAAAATTGACAGACTTTCGCCTGCAAATTGCAGAGAAACTTCAATATGTAGGGAAATTTCCTGCTTGCTCCGCAACCCGTGGCTGTCCCGACACTCCCCTTTGGTGTACTCCTGACTCGTGCGCATGCGTAGGCCTTTGGATGGTCGTTGACGCACCCCACTTTGGGACGGCAATTTGGTCAAAGTGTGGTCCAAACGTCGGCAAATTTGGAGGTCGAACAATTTTCTGACGAACCTCAAATTTTGCATGCTCCAAGCAGTCTATATTCCGCACCTCTCCTAAAAAATTGACAGACTTTCGCCGGCAAATTGCAGAGAAACTTCAATATGTAGGGAAATTTCCTGCTTGCTCCGCAACCCGTGGCTGTCCCGACACTCCCCTTTGGTGTACTCCTGACTCGTGCGCATGCGTAGGCCTTTGGATGGTCGTTGACGCACCCCAGTTTGGGACGGCAATTTGGTCAAAGTGTGGTCCAAACGTCGGCAAATTTGGAGGTCGAACAATTTTCTGACGAACCTCAAATTGTGCATGCTCCAAGCAGTCTATATTCCGCACCTCTCCTAAAAAATTGACATACTTTCGCCTGCAAATTGCAGAGAAACTTCAATATGTAGGGAAATTTCCTGCTTGCTCCGCAACCCGTGGCTGTCCCGACACTCCCCTTTGGTGTACTCCTGACTCGTGCGCATGCGTAAGCCTTTGGATGGTCGTTGACGCACCCCAGTTTGGGACGGCAATTTGGTCAAAGTGTGGTCCAAACGTCGGCAAATGTGGAGGTCGAACAATTTTCTGACGAACCTCAAATTTTGCATGCTCCAAGCAGTCTATATTCCGCCCCTCTCCTAAAAAATTGACAGACTTTCGCCGGCAAATTGCAGAGAAACTTAAATATGTAGGAAAATTTTCTGCTTGCTCCGCAACCCGTGGCTGTCCCGACACTCCCCTTTGGTGTACTCCTGACTCGTGCCCATGCGTAGGCCTTTGGATGGTCGTTGACGCACCCCAGTTTGGGACGGCAATTTGGTCAAAGTGTGGTCCAAACGTCGGCAAATTTGGAGGTCGAAAAATTTTCTGACGAACCTCAAATTTTGCATGCTCCAAGCAGTCTATATTCCGCACCTCTCCTAAAAAATTGACATACTTTCGCCGGCAAATTGCAGAGAAACTTCAATATGTAGGGAAATTTCCTGCTTGCTCCGCAACCCGTGGCTGTCCCGACACTCCCCTTTGGTGTACTCCTGACTCGTGCGCATGCGTAGGCCTTTGGATGGTCGTTGACGCACCCCAGTTTGGGACGGCAAATTGGTCAAAGTGTGGTCCAAACGTCGGCAAATTTGGAGGTCGAAAAATTTTCTGACGAACCTCAAATTTTGCATGCTCCAAGCAGTCTATATTCCGCACCTCTCCTAAAAAATTGACAGACTTTCGCCGGCAAATTGCAGAGAAACTTCAATATGTAGGGAAATTTCCTGCTTGCTCCGCAACCCGTGGCTGTCCCGACACTCCCCTTTGGTGTACTCCTGACTCGTGCGCATGCGTAGGCCTTTGGATGGTCGTTGACGCACCCCACTTTGGGACGGCAATTTGGTCAAAGTGTGGTCCAAACGTCGGCAAATTTGGAGGTCGAACAATTTTCTGACGAACCTCAAATTTTGCATGCTCCAAGCAGTCTATATTCCGCACCTCTCCTAAAAAATTGACATACTTTCGCCTGCAAATTGCAGAGAAACTTCAATATGTAGGGAAATTTCCTGCTTGCTCCGCAACCCGTGGCTGTCCCGACACTCCCCTTTGGTGTACTCCTGACTCGTGCGCATGCGTAGGCCTTTGGATGGTCGTTGACGCACCCCAGTTTGGGACGGCAATTTGGTCAAAGTGTGGTCCAAACGTCGGCAAATTTGGAGGTCGAAAAATTGTCTGACGAACCTCAAATTTTGCATGCTCCAAGCAGTCTTTATTCCGCACCTCTCCTAAAAAATTGACAGACTTTCGCCTGCAAATTGCAGAGAAACTTCAATATGTAGGGAAATTTCCTGCTTGCTCCGCAACCCGTGGCTGTCCCGACACTCCCCTTTGGTGTACTCCTGACTCGTGCGCATGCGTAGGCCTTTGGATGGTCGTTGACGCACCCCACTTTGGGACGGCAATTTGGTCAAAGTGTGGTCCAAACGTCGGCAAATTTGGAGGTCGAACAATTTTCTGACGAACCTCAAATTTTGCATGCTCCAAGCAGTCTATATTCCGCACCTCTCCTAAAAAATTGACAGACTTTCGCCGGCAAATTGCAGAGAAACTTCAATATGTAGGGAAATTTCCTGCTTGCTCCGCAACCCGTGGCTGTCCCGACACTCCCCTTTGGTGTACTCCTGACTCGTGCGCATGCGTAGGCCTTTGGATGGTCGTTGACGCACCCCAGTTTGGGACGGCAATTTGGTCAAAGTGTGGTCCAAACGTCGGCAAATTTGGAGGTCGAACAATTTTCTGACGAACCTCAAATTGTGCATGCTCCAAGCAGTCTATATTCCGCACCTCTCCTAAAAAATTGACATACTTTCGCCTGCAAATTGCAGAGAAACTTCAATATGTAGGGAAATTTCCTGCTTGCTCCGCAACCCGTGGCTGTCCCGACACTCCCCTTTGGTGTACTCCTGACTCGTGCGCATGCGTAGGCCTTTGGATGGTCGTTGACGCACCCCAGTTTGGGACGGCAATTTGGTCAAAGTGTGGTCCAAACGTCGGCAAATGTGGAGGTCGAACAATTTTCTGACGAACCTCAAATTTTGCATGCTCCAAGCAGTCTATATTCCGCACCTCTCCTAAAAAATTGACATACTTTCGCCTGCAAATTGCAGAGAAACTTCAATATGTAGGGAAATTTCCTGCTTGCTCCGCAACCCGTGGCTGTCCCGACACTCCCCTTTGGTGTACTCCTGACTCGTGCGCATGCGTAGGCCTTTGGATGGTCGTTGACGCACCCCACTTTGGGACGGCAATTTGGTCAAAGTGTGGTCCAAACGTCGGCAAATTTGGAGGTCGAACAATTTTCTGACGAACCTCAAATTTTGCATGCTCCAAGCAGTCTATATTCCGCACCTCTCCTAAAAAATTGACAGACTTTCGCCGGCAAATTGCAGAGAAACTTCAATATGTAGGGAAATTTCCTGCTTGCTCCGCAACCCGTGGCTGTCCCGACACTCCCCTTTGGTGTACTCCTGACTCGTGCGCATGCGTAGGCCTTTGGATGGTCGTTGACGCACCCCACTTTGGGACGGCAATTTGGTCAAAGTGTGGTCCAAACGTCGGCAAATTTGGATGTCGAACAATTTTCTGACGAACCTCAAATTTTGCATGCTCCAAGCAGTCTATATTCCGCACCTCTCCTAAAAAATTGACAGACTTTCGCCGGCAAATTGCAGAGAAACTTCAATATGTAGGGAAATTTCCTGCTTGCTCCGCAACCCGTGGCTGTCCCGACACTCCCCTTTGGTGTACTCCTGACTCGTGCGCATGCGTAGGCCTTTGGATGGTCGTTGACG
Source organism: Henricia sp. BOLD:AAB3569 (assembly GCA_037783545.1). Classification (NCBI taxonomy): domain Eukaryota; kingdom Metazoa; phylum Echinodermata; class Asteroidea; order Spinulosida; family Echinasteridae; genus Henricia; species Henricia sp. BOLD:AAB3569. The sequence continues at coordinate 1,174,762 of JBBELK010000715.1, forward strand.
CACCCCAGTTTGGGACGGCAATTTGGTCAAAGTGTGGTCCAAACGTCGGCAAATTTGGAGGTCGAACAATTTTCTGACGAACCTCAAATTTTGCATGCTCCAAGCAGTCTATATTCCGCACCTCTCCTAAAAAATTGACAGACTTTCGCCGGCAAATTGCAGAGAAACTTCAATATGTAGGGAAATTTCCTGCTTGCTCCGCAACCCGTGGCTGTCCCGACACTCCCCTTTGGTGTACTCCTGACTCGTGCGCATGCGTAGGCCTTTGGATGGTCGTTGACGCACCCCAGTTTGGGACGGCAATTTGGTCAAAGTGTGGTCCAAACGTCGGCAAATTTGGAGGTCGAACAATTTTCTGACGAACCTCAAATTTTGCATGCTCCAAGCAGTCTATATTCCGCACCTCTCCTAAAAAATTGACAGACTTTCGCCGGCAAATTGCAGAGAAACTTCAATATGTAGGGAAATTTCCTGCTTGCTCCGCAACGCGTGGCTGTCCCGACACTCCCCTTTGGTGTACTCCTGACTCATGCGCATGCTCAGTCCTTCGGACTGTCGTTGACACGGCCCAGTTTGGGACGGGATTTTGGTCAAAGTGTGGTCCAAACGTCGGCAAATTTGGAGGTCGAAAAATGTTCCGACGAACTTCAAATTTTGCATGCTCCAAACACTCTATATTGCGCACTTGTCCAAAAAAATTGACAGACTTTAGCCGGGAAATGGCAGAGAAATTTCAGAGTTTAGGGAAAACTGGGTTGGGGCTTCCTGACTGCTCCCGCTACCCGTGGCTGTCTGTACACACCTCTTTGGTGTACTCCTGACTCGTGCGCATGCTCAGTCCTTCGGACTGTCGTTGACACGGCCCAGTTTGGGACGGGATTTTGGTCAAAGTGTGGTCCAAACGTCGGCAAATTTGGAGGTCGAAAGATTTTCCGACGAACTTCAAATTGTGCATGCTCCAAACACTCTATATTGCGTACTTGTCCTAAAAAATTGACAGACTTTCGCCGGGAAATGGCAGAGAAATTTCAGAGTTTAGGGAAAACTGGGTTGGGGCTTCCTGACTGCTCCCGCTACCCGTGGCTGTCTGTACACACCTCTTTGGTGTACTCCTGACTCGTGCGCATGCTCAGTCCTTCGGACTGTCGTTGACACGGCCCAGTTTGGGACGGGATTTTGGTCAAAGTGTGGTCCAAACGTCGGCAAATTTGGAGGTCGAAAAATTTTCCGACGAACTTCAAATTTTGCATGCTCCAAACACTCTATATTGCGCACTTGTCCTAAAAAATTGACAGACTTTCGCCGGGAAATGGCAGAGAAATTTCAGAGTTTAGGGAAAACTGGGTTAGGGCTTCCTGACTGCTCCCGCTACCCGTGGCTGTCTGTACACACCTCTTTGGTGTACTCCTGACTCGTGCGCATGCTCAGTCCTTCGGACTGTCGTTGACACGGCCCAGTTTGGGACGGGATTTTGGTCAAAGTGTGGTCCAAACGTCGGCAAATTTGGAGGTCGAAAAATTTTCCGACGAACTTCAAATTTTGCATGCTCCAAACACTCTATATTGCGCACTTGTCCAAAAAAATTGACAGACTTTAGCCGGGAAATGGCAGAGAAATTTCAGAGTTTAGGGAAAACTGGGTTGGGGCTTCCTGACTGCTCCCGCTACCCGTGGCTGTCTGTACACACCTCTTTGGTGTACTCCTGACTCGTGCGCATGCTCAGTCCTTCGGACTGTCGTTGACACGGCCCAGTTTGGGACGGGATTTTGGTCAAAGTGTGGTCCAAACGTCGGCAAATTTGGAGGTCGAAAAATTTTCCGACGAACTTCAAATTTTGCATGCTCCAAACACTCTATATTGCGCACTAGTCCTAACAAATTGACAGACTTTCGCCGGGAAATGGCAGAGAAATTTCAGAGTTTAGGGGAAACTGGGTTGGGGCTTCCTGACTGCTCCTGCTACCCGTGGCTGTCTGTACACACCTCTTTGGTGTACTCCTGACTCGTGCGCATGCTCAGTCCTTCGGACTGTCGTTGACACGGCCCAGTTTGGGACGGGATTTTGGTCAAAGTGTGGTCCAAACGTCGGCAAATTTGGAGGTCGAAAAATTTTCCGACGAACTTCAAATTTTGCATGCTCCAAACACTCTATATTGCGCACTTGTCCTAAAAAATTGACAGACTTTCGCCGGGAAATGGCAGAGAAATTTCAGAGTTTAGGGAAAACTGGGTTGGGGCTTCCTGACTGCTCCCGCTACCCGTGGCTGTCTGTACACACCTCTTTGGTGTACTCCTGACTCGTGCGCATGCTCAGTCCTTCGGACTGTCGTTGACACGGCCCAGTTTGGGACGGGATTTTGGTCAAAGTGTGGTCCAAACGTCGGCAAATTTGGAGGTCGAAAAATTTTCCGACGAACTTCAAATTTTGCATGCTCCAAACACTCTATATTGCGCACTTGTCCTAAAAAATTGACAGACTTTCGCCGGGAAATGGCAGAGAAATTTCAGAGTTTAGGGAAAACTGGGTTGGGGCTTCCTGACTGCTCCCGCTACCCGTGGCTGTCTGTACACACCTCTTTGGTGTACTCCTGACTCGTGCGCATGCTCAGTCCTTCGGACTGTCGTTGACACGGCCCAGTTTGGGACGGGATTTTGGTCAAAGTGTGGTCCAAACGTCGGCAAATTTGGAGGTCGAAAAATTTTCCGACGAACTTCAAATTTTGCATGCTCCAAACACTCTATATTGCGCACTTGTCCAAAAAAATTGACAGACTTTAGCCGGGAAATGGCAGAGAAATTTCAGAGTTTAGGGAAAACTGGGTTGGGGCTTCCTGACTGCTCCCGCTACCCGTGGCTGTCTGTACACACCTCTTTGGTGTACTCCTGACTCGTGCGCATGCTCAGTCCTTCGGACTGTCGTTGACACGGCCCAGTTTGGGACGGGATTTTGGTCAAAGTGTGGTCCAAACGTCGGCAAATTTGGAGGTCGAAAAATTTTCCGACGAACTTCAAATTTTGCATGCTCCAAACACTCTATATTGCGCACTTGTCCTAAAAAATTGACAGACTTTCGCCGGGAAATGGCAGAGAAATTTCAGAGTTTAGGGAAAACTGGGTTGGGGCTTCCTGACTGCTCCCGCTACCCGTGGCTGTCTGTACACACCTCTTTGGTGTACTCCTGACTCGTGCGCATGCTCAGTCCTTCGGACTGTCGTTGACACGGCCCAGTTTGGGACGGGATTTTGGTCAAAGTGTGGTCCAAACGTCGGCAAATTTGGAGGTCGAAAAATTTTCCGACGAACTTCAAATTTTGCATGCTCCAAACACTCTATATTGCGCACTAGTCCTAACAAATTGACAGACTTTCGCCGGGAAATGGCAGAGAAATTTCAGAGTTTAGGGAAAACTGGGTTGGGGCTTCCTGACTGCTCCTGCTACCCGTGGCTGTCTGTACACACCTCTTTGGTGTACTCCTGACTCGTGCGCATGCTCAGTCCTTCGGACTGTCGTTGACACGGCCCAGTTTGGGACGGGATTTTGGTCAAAGTGTGGTCCAAACGTCGGCAAATTTGGAGGTCGAAAAATTTTCCGACGAACTTCAAATTTTGCATGCTCCAAACACTCTATATTGCGCACTTGTCCTAAAAAATTGACAGACTTTCGCCAGGAAATGGCAGAAAAATTTCAGAGTTTAGGGAAAACTGGGTTTGGGCTTCCTGACTGCTCCCGCTACCCGTGGCTGTCTGTGCACACCTCTTTGGTGTACTCCTGACTCGTGCGCATGCTCAGTCCTTCGAACTGTCGTTGACACGGCCCAGTTTGGGACGGGATTTTGGTCAAAGTGTGGTCCAAACGTCGGCAAATTTGGAGGTCGAAAAATTTTCCGACGAACTTCAAATTTTGCATGCTCCAAACACTCTATATTGCGCACTTGTCCAAAAAAATTGACAGACTTTAGCCGGGAAATGGCAGAGAAATTTCAGAGTTTAGGGAAAACTGGGTTGGGGCTTCCTGACTGCTCCCGCTACCCGTGGCTGTCTGTACACACCTCTTTGGTGTACTCCTGACTCGTGCGCATGCTCAGTCCTTCGGACTGTCGTTGACACGGCCCAGTTTGGGACGGGATTTTGGTCAAAGTGTGGTCCAAACGTCGGCAAATTTGGAGGTCGAAAAATTTTCCGACGAACTTCAAATTTTGCATGCTCCAAACACTCTATATTGCGCACTAGTCCTAACAAATTGACAGACTTTCGCCGGGAAATGGCAGAGAAATTTCAGAGTTTAGGGGAAACTGGGTTGGGGCTTCCTGACTGCTCCTGCTACCCGTGGCTGTCTGTACACACCTCTTTGGTGTACTCCTGACTCGTGCGCATGCTCAGTCCTTCGGACTGTCGTTGACACGGCCCAGTTTGGGACGGGATTTTGGTCAAAGTGTGGTCCAAACGTCGGCAAATTTGGAGGTCGAAAAATTTTCCGACGAACTTCAAATTTTGCATGCTCCAAACACTCTATATTGCGCACTTGTCCTAAAAAATTGACAGACTTTCGCCGGGAAATGGCAGAGAAATTTCAGAGTTTAGGGAAAACTGGGTTGGGGCTTCCTGACTGCTCCCGCTACCCGTGGCTGTCTGTACACACCTCTTTGGTGTACTCCTGACTCGTGCGCATGCTCAGTCCTTCGGACTGTCGTTGACACGGCCCAGTTTGGGACGGGATTTTGGTCAAAGTGTGGTCCAAACGTCGGCAAATTTGGAGGTCGAAAAATTTTCCGACGAACTTCAAATTTTGCATGCTCCAAACACTCTATATTGCGCACTTGTCCTAAAAAATTGACAGACTTTCGCCGGGAAATGGCAGAGAAATTTCAGAGTTTAGGGAAAACTGGGTTGGGGCTTCCTGACTGCTCCCGCTACCCGTGGCTGTCTGTACACACCTCTTTGGTGTACTCCTGACTCGTGCGCATGCTCAGTCCTTCGGACTGTCGTTGACACGGCCCAGTTTGGGACGGGATTTTGGTCAAAGTGTGGTCCAAACGTCGGCAAATTTGGAGGTCGAAAAATTTTCCGACGAACTTCAAATTTTGCATGCTCCAAACACTCTATATTGCGCACTAGTCCTAACAAATTGACAGACTTTCGCCGGGAAATGGCAGAGAAATTTCAGAGTTTAGGGAAAACTGGGTTGGGGCTTCCTGACTGCTCCTGCTACCCGTGGCTGTCTGTACACACCTCTTTGGTGTACTCCTGACTCGTGCGCATGCTCAGTCCTTCGGACTGTCGTTGACACGGCCCAGTTTGGGACGGGATTTTGGTCAAAGTGTGGTCCAAACGTCGGCAAATTTGGAGGTCGAAAAATTTTCCGACGAACTTCAAATTTTGCATGCTCCAAACACTCTATATTGCGCACTTGTCCTAAAAAATTGACAGACTTTCGCCAGGAAATGGCAGAAAAATTTCAGAGTTTAGGGAAAACTGGGTTTGGGCTTCCTGACTGCTCCCGCTACCCGTGGCTGTCTGTGCACACCTCTTTGGTGTACTCCTGACTCGTGCGCATGCTCAGTCCTTCGGACTGTCGTTGACACGGCCCAGTTTGGGACGGGATTTTGGTCAAAGTGTGGTCCAAACGTCGGCAAATTTGGAGGTCGAAAAATTTTCCGACGAACTTCAAATTTTGCATGCTCCAAACACTCTATATTGCGCACTTGTCCTAAAAAATTGACAGACTTTCGCCGGGAAATGGCAGAGAAATTTCAGAGTTTAGGGAAAACTGGGTTGGGGCTTCCTGACTGCTCCCGCTACCCGTGGCTGTCTGTACACACCTCTTTGGTGTACTCCTGACTCGTGCGCATGCTCAGTCCTTCGGACTGTCGTTGACACGGCTCAGTTTGGGACGGGATTTTGGTCAAAGTGTGGTCCAAACGTCGGCAAATTTGGAGGTCGAAAAATTTTCCGACGAACTTCAAATTTTGCATGCTCCAAACACTCTATATTGCGCACTTGTCCTAAAAAATTGACAGACTTTCGCCGGGAAATGGCAGAGAAATTTCAGAGTTTAGGGAAAACTGGGTTGGGGCTTCCTGACTGCTCCCGCTACCCGTGGCTGTCTGTACACACCTCTTTGGTGTACTCCTGACTCGTGCGCATGCTCAGTCCTTCGGACTGTCGTTGACACGGCCCAGTTTGGGACGGGATTTTGGTCAAAGTGTGGTCCAAACGTCGGCAAATTTGGAGGTCGAAAAATTTTCCGACGAACTTCAAATTGTGCATGCTCCAAACACTCTATATTGCGCACTTGTCCAAAAAAATTGACAGACTTTAGCCGGGAAATGGCAGAGAAATTTCAGAGTTTAGGGAAAACTGGGTTGGGGCTTCCTGACTGCTCCCGCTACCCGTGGCTGTCTGTACACACCTCTTTGGTGTACTCCTGACTCGTGCGCATGCTCAGTCCTTCGGACTGTCGTTGACACGGCCCAGTTTGGGACGGGATTTTGGTCAAAGTGTGGTCCAAACGTCGGCAAATTTGGAGGTCGAAAAATTTTCCGACGAACTTCAAATTTTGCATGCTCCAAACACTCTATATTGCGCACTTGTCCTAAAAAATTGACAGACTTTCGCCGGGAAATGGCAGAGAAATTTCAGAGTTTAGGGAAAACTGGGTTGGGGCTTCCTGACTGCTCCCGCTACCCGTGGCTGTCTGTACACACCTCTTTGGTGTACTCCTGACTCGTGCGCATGCTCAGTCCTTCGGACTGTCGTTGACACGGCCCAGTTTGGGACGGGATTTTGGTCAAAGTGTGGTCCAAACGTCGGCAAATTTGGAGGTCGAAAAATTTTCCGACGAACTTCAAATTTTGCATGCTCCAAACACTCTATATTGCGCACTAGTCCTAACAAATTGACAGACTTTCGCCGGGAAATGGCAGAGAAATTTCAGAGTTTAGGGAAAACTGGGTTGGGGCTTCCTGACTGCTCCTGCTACCCGTGGCTGTCTGTACACACCTCTTTGGTGTACTCCTGACTCGTGCGCATGCTCAGTCCTTCGGACTGTCGTTGACACGGCCCAGTTTGGGACGGGATTTTGGTCAAAGTGTGGTCCAAACGTCGGCAAATTTGGAGGTCGAAAAATTTTCCGACGAACTTCAAATTTTGCATGCTCCAAACACTCTATATTGCGCACTTGTCCTAAAAAATTGACAGACTTTCGCCAGGAAATGGCAGAAATTTTTTAGAGTTTAGGGAAAACTGGGTTTGGGCTTCCTGACTGCTCCCGCTACCCGTGGCTGTCTGTGCACACCTCTTTGGTGTACTCCTGACTCGTGCGCATGCTCAGTCCTTCGAACTGTCGTTGACACGGCCCAGTTTGGGACGGGATTTTGGTCAAAGTGTGGTCCAAACGTCGGCAAATTTGGAGGTCGAAATATTTTCCGACGAACTTCAAATTTTGCATGCTCCAAACACTCTATATTGCGCACTTGTCCTAAAAAATTGACAGACTTTCGCCCCGAAATGGCAGAGAAATTTCAGAGTTTAGGGAAAACTGGGTTGGGGCTTCCTGACTGCTCCCGCTACCCGTGGCTGTCTGTACACACCTCTTTGGTGTACTCCTGACTCGTGCGCATGCTCAGTCCTTCGGACTGTCGTTGACACGGCCCAGTTTGGGACGGGATTTTGGTCAAAGTGTGGTCCAAACGTCGGCAAATTTGGAGGTCGAAAAATTTTCCGACGAACTTCAAATTTTGCATGCTCCAAACACTCTATATTGCGCACTTGTCCTAAAAAATTGACAGACTTTCGCCGGGAAATGGCAGAGAAATTTCAGAGTTTAGGGAAAACTGGGTTGGGGCTTCCTGGATGCTCCCGCTACCTGTGGCTGTCTGTACACACCTCTTTGGTGTACTCCTGATTCGTGCGCATGCTCAGTCCTTCGGACTGTCGTTGACAAGGCCCAGTTTGGGACGGGATTTTGGTCAAAGTGTGGTCCAAACGTCGGCAAATTTGGAGGTCGAAAAATTTTCCGACGAACTTCAAATTTTGCATGCTCCAAACACTCTATATTGCGCACTTGTCCTAAAAAATTGACAGACTTTCGCCGGGAAATGGCAGAGAAATTTCAGAGTTTAGGGAAAACTGGGTTGGGGCTTCCTGGATGTTCCCGCTACCTGTGGCTGTCTGTACACACCTCTTTGGTGTACTCCTGACTCGTGTGCATGCTCAGTCCTTCGGACTGTCGTTGACACGGCCTAGTTTGGGACGGGATTTTGGTCAAAGTGTGGTCCAAACGTCGGCAAATTTGGAGGTCGAAAAATTTTTCGACGAACTTCAAATTTTGCATGCTCTAAACACTCTATATTGCGCACTTGTCCTAAAAAATTGACAGACTTTCGCCGGAAAATGGCAGAGAAATTTCAGAGTTTAGGGAAAACTGGGTTGGGGCTTCCTGGATGCTCCCGCTACCTGTGGCTGTCTGTACACACCTCTTTGGTGTACTCCTGATTCGTGCGCATGCTCAGTCCTTCGGACTGTCGTTGACACGGTCCAGTTTGGGACGGGATTTTGGTCAAAGTGTGGTCCAAACGTCGGCAAATTTGGAGGTCGAAAAATTTTCCGACGAACTTCAAATTTTGCATGCTCCAAACACTCTATATTGCGCACTTGTCCTAAAAAATTGACAGACTTTCGCCGGGAAATAGCAGAGAAATTTCAGAGTTTATGGAAAACTGGGTTGGGGCTTCCTGGATGCTCCCGCTACCTGTGGCTGTCTGTACACGGGAGAGGCTATAAGCCAGGCACTCCATGCATGACCCGAACACCTCTTTGGTGTACTCCTGACTCGTGCGCATGCTCAGGCCTTTGGATGTTCGTTGACACGGCCCAGTTTGGGACGGGAATTTGGTCAAAGTGTGGTCCAAACGTCGGCAAATTTGGAGGTCGAAAAATTTTCCGACGAACTTCAAATTTTGCATGCTCCAAACAGTCTATATTGCGCACTTGTCCTAAAAAATTGACAGACTTTCGCCGGGAAATGGCCGAGAAATTTCAATACGTAGGGAAAACGGGGCTCGGGGTTCCTGCTTGCTCCGCAACCCTTGGCTGTCCGTACACTCTTCTTTGGTGTACTCCTGACTAGTGCGCATGCTCAGGCCTTTGGATGGTCGTTGACACACCCCAGTTTGGGACGGGAATTTGGTCAAAGTGTGGTCCAAACGTCGGCAAATTTGGAGGTCGAAAATTTTTCCGACGAACTTCAAATTTTGCATGCTCCAAACAGTCTATATATTGGGGGCGGTCGGGTTGGCGTACGGGTTCTTTCCTCGCCTTTCACCTCTGGGGTCCCGGGTTCGAATCCGGGGCGTGTATGTGGATTGGCTTTGCAGTCCCTACTTGACCGCGTGGGTTTTCCCCTGGGGCATTTCTCTGGGGGTTTCCTCCCACTTCTAAAACTGCAACTCCTTCTTCGTCATCTCAAGTTGATAATAGTATAGTTAAAGCTAAAACCGTATAGTTGATGGCATAAAGGGCCTTAGTTGCCGAAGATGCCATAAAATATACAACAACAACAACATGCTCAGGCCTTTGGAAGGTCGTTGACACACCCCTGTTTGGGACGGGAATTTGGTCAAAGTGTGGTCCAAACGTCGGCAAATTTTGAAATGACTCGCGGACATCACGAACAAAACAAAGTTTGTTGTCCAACGTTGGTGGCGCACAAAGCGTTCCACTCTAAATTGTTGGCCAACGTTTGCAAACGTTCGCGTATGTGAACGCAGCCTTGGTTACGAACTTTACGAACGTTATAAATGTTAGCGAACGTTGTAGCGGAACGCCCCAGGGAACGCCACATGTGGTTGCGCGCGCGCGCGCATGCGCCATTTGTCACAGTCGGAAAACAACAAACATGTCGGCTGCCGTGGGGAGTCCCGTGTCTGTGGTTACGTATTTCTCGAAACTTCTCGGAATCCGGGAGGCAGAAGTAAGACATTTCTTAACTTTTTTTGCAGAAAAGGCTGCAAGGCCTACTGTTCTCAGACTTAGTAGAATGTAATAAAAATCGAGTGCTGTCGCGGCATCTTGATTTTTATGGAAAAATTTGTATGCCCAGTTTCCGGACAGTTACAATACCGATCCAGTAAGCTCCGCCCATTTTGGAATTGACCAATCACAGCCTCAGGTTGAGGTAACCAAAAAGTGGATCTCCATTTTGGTTACCCATGGAGGAAGAACCATGCACCGTGCACAGAGCTACGGCGAAATGCAGCACGAGTGACGCAAAAACACCATGATAAACATCATTTTTATCAGCGCAGAGGATCGACCCTCGCTAGGGACTTGGAAATCTGTGACGTCATCGTGCGCGCACTGGGTACACTAATACTGGTCAGTTTCGCAGTGGATTTCTGCCGTATGCGAAGTGGCGCATCATGAAAAATGCGCTGTAAAACATCACAACATTGTTCAATTCCAACTTGTTTAATCTATAGGCCTACTAAAAATGAAAAAGACTTTCTGACGATATTTATTTTTAAAACAATTTTTTAAAATATTTACATTGGAACACAGCAAGATGTTTGTTTGACGGTGAGATCTCTGGTCCAAACAGGGTAGTTTGTGTTGCAAAACAGACTTGTGAAACCAGTTACAGTTTAGGGAGATTGTTGTCTGTTTGTGCAAAATTTCAGTGTAAAACACATGCCCTTTGTTGTTTGTTTTAGCCCACGAAAATGATTATCAGTTACTCTTTTTTGAGCGTTGTCGAGTGCGTGGTTTTCATTCCAGGCAAAAGTGTGTGCTATTACACATTGACAATGATGTTGCGCCCCCCCCCCACGTGTGCTACGCACTCCTGCTGCATTTAGGCTTTCGTGACAAAGCCTTAGTTTAGCAGAAAACGAGACAGCGTGTTGAACTAAGACTGATCCGACTTGAAGTTGAGGAATTCTTCGCTGGCTTGGCGCAATATGTCACTGTGGGGGCGCTTCATACTGCATCGCATTCTTCCAGCTCTCTCCTAATCAGTTTACACACATGATTTCGCGGAAAAACGGCCGATTTCTAAGATGTATATCTCGGCTACCGCTTGTTCAATTTATGCGATGAATGTTGTTTTGGAATTGACGGAAAATAATCTGTAATGTGAGATGATATTTTCAATCAAAATCAAACTTTGAATTTTTTTCCAAGTCCCTACCATGGTGACAAGCAACGGAACAAAACTGTTGACCTCACCATGTGATACGTTGCAAGGGTATTATCATATCATTTTAGGAACAAGACTACTGTCAAAGCTGAAATATTCGCGGTGGTTTTATTTTCGCGCCTTTCGCGCACCAGACAGAGCCTGCGAAAATAACAACCCGCGAAAATATTGTTTGCAACAATTGTGGCGATCCCTGAAACAAAAGGTCGGCAACCCGATACAATACTAATCAGGTCATGACCTTGTTGTACTGTACTTGACTGTGTTGCATGCCCCTAGCGCGCCTATAGCTGTGTATACTTCACGCGCCTATAGCTGCGCACACCTCGCTAGACCGCAACGTGCAATCACCCAGGGCAATCACCTCATCATGCGTGTTTAGGCTTGCCTATTAAACTAGGTCACGGTCGCACACTGTGTGAGCGTTACTGTGCTTGGTAACTTACGATTGACGCGCTGTATTATTTATTAATCGATGGTAGGCCTGCATTCTTGAAAGTGTTTTTCTTACTAAATGTAATTTTAATGAGGCAATTCTGTGAATGTTAAGGTGACATAATTTCCATCCGCGAAAATAACAACTCGCGAAATTGTCAGTGATGTTGAAATGCGCAAAAATATCTGTACGCGAAAATATTGGCTTTTACAGTGTTACATTAGGGTGATTGTCACAATCTAAGTGCTGATGATACCGGTAAGGTAGTGTGCCACAGCCGGGCAGCATACCTAGACAAAGCAAGATGAATCTGATGATTACCTAAATACCTGATGGCAGCGATAATAATGGCAACAGCGCTTTGATCCTCTGGTTATAAATTGGTATTCAAGAACAGCTACTTTATATTATTGGGGGCCGGTTTTACATTTTCACGGTTCTACAAAGCATACATGTAGGAAGAGGGAGGGGGGTCGAGGCCCCGAGGGACTTTACATGCACTTTATGGTACTGACAGAAAAAATAGTATTTCGGAGGGAGGGGGTCTTTAAAAATACCATTATCTCTGTAGAACTGTGAAAATTGACAAGTTTGGTCGGCCCCGTTATAGCCCTGTCACACTCTACTGCGATCAACCGGCGACCACTTTGCGCTCCCGGACTTTGACATTTTTCACCAAAGCGCAGTGACATCGCCGAAAATTGTGAAATCCATGACGCCAGGGCCCAATTTCATAGAGCTGTTTAACAGCCCATTTTCCGTTAACCGAGCGTCAGGCTTTTTCATGGACATCGTTAACGGTAAGCAACTGAAAACCTGCCTTAACCGCAGAGCCAAATTTTGCTTAAGATACAGGGGTAGAAATTCCCTCAAAGAATTACTTGCGCCTTGCGCAAGTTGGCATTGGAATTAACTTGTGCTTACAAAAAAATTACTTGCGTTAAGATGGCAAGTTGTCAGAATCTTAAGAAACCGTACTTTATGCCAACTTGCGCAGAGTGCAAGCTTGTGCTTTGGGTTACTTGCGTTTGTTAATTTTTACTTGCGTTGCGCAATCACTTCAATGGGAATTTCGAGCCCTGAGATAGTGATGCAACAATGGCGGTTTCCAAGCTCGTGCATGCTTCTAAGACACGCCGTGGCCGTGAAATAGCCTCAAAGGGCCCCTGAAATGGTGTTTTTATCACTGAAATCTGTGCTATGGAACTAGTCCATTAATTTACAATCATAAAAACCCTACTTGAAAGTTGTTTAGGGGGTTAAAATCAAGGTTTTTTTATTTGTATGCTTATAAAAATTTACATATGCATGAGCAAAGTGGTGATGTCACTTTAGGAAAACACAGGAAAATCTCATTCAACTGTGCACAAAAGTTTCTACAATTTTCTCCAACTTGCTGAAACTTTTGTTTTACATGTTGCCTGTTGCAAACTATGAAAAAACTAAAGCTGCAAAATTTTTCCACAATTCCAGTTTGAAGTCTTATGTTTTTTCTTTGCTTTTCTGCTGTGTGTTCCTAAAGTGACATGCCCCAAACAGCGTCCTCTGTCTGTGAGTTTTTGTGAAGAAATTTTCAAAATTGAAAAATGCCACTTTTTATTCATGGGGCATCAAAATGAACAGTAGTATTGTCTTTCTACACAAGTAATCCTTCATATGCAGCAAAAACTGTGCATAAAGTTATTGAGCATTTCAGGGGCCCTTTAATGTCAGCACAACTTTTATGCTACACATGTACAGTACATGTAAGCACACGTTTTTAGCTAGTGCTTAAGCAGCTCTATGAAATTGGCTCCTGGTAGCTTACAGTACATGTATGCTCTTTGACTCGCTTATTACTCTCTCACTGCAACCCTACCCGGTATGCGTTCCCAAAACAAGCACGCAAAAGAGGTTTGGCCATTGGCGCTCAAGGTACATGTACTCATCATGGCGACCCTTTCCCGTCCTTGACAGTTTCCACAGTGTCACCAAAGCGTTCTCAGAGACCTTGCTGTGCCTTGCCTCACGCAGTAGAAGCGCCAGCGTCATCGCGAGTGAGTGTGAGGGGTACTGTACATGTATTAGCAGAAAAATATACTTATGCAATTTGTTTTTTTGCTTTGCAAAAATGGGTTAGCAGTCGAAATTGTGTGCGATGTGTATTACATTCGATTAGTGTTATGCTACTCTTGTTAACATGGTTAAGAATACAAATTGACATACAATTTTGACTGCTAATACATGTACAGAGCAAGTAAATTTTGGATTAAGCAATTTGTTTCTTCTAAACAGCTTAATGAAATTGGCCCCTTGTTATAACAGGAACCTTGCATTATCAGAAATGAAAACAATGATGAAGAACACGGAATGAGCCTTTTTTGCACGTTAACATAATTTGCATAATAGCTGGCGCTCTGAATTCTTAACTTTCCAATAGAGGTGCAGTCTAGAAAGTCTAAACTTTTGTTGCTATGTGGTGCACGCCATTGCCTACCAACATACAGTCTGGTTGCTTTATGCCATTCTCTCTCACAGTGAACACAGTATTGTGTATTTCACACCTGCTGTGTGCACCACATAGCAACAAAAATTTAGTCTGCTCCAGTGGATACCAAGTGTGCATGTCAGTGCACCAGACACTATCTGGTGAAACACGCAGCGAGCTGATTGTGACCTAAATTTTTCCCTTGTTATAAGTAGAATGTTGTATTAAAGGGACACACCGGCTTACTGTTTACATAATGTAGCGATCTAGCATCCTTGACAATCATTTTTCAATAGTCGTTGTTAAAAAAAAAAATGGTATTTTTTTTGTATACATTAAACAGAGATTTTAAGGAAATTACATGTACCTCCTGGAATCAACAGATAATGTAATTTTAAGATACTTCCCACTTGCACTTTTGTCGCAAATGTTGCTTTTCTGTAGAAAAATCACGTTTTCTTCTTCAAAAATTGCCTTCAGTTAGTGCACAAGATAACCTTTCACGCGCGCGCGCAGCGCCCTCTGTTGTCGCGCTTACGCACAGACCGCTCGCCACGTCATTTTGTGCATTACTTCATGCAGTAATTTTATCATTTATTTATCTCAGAAATGCAACATTTGCGACGTAAGTGTCAGTGGGAAGTATATCTTAGAATTGAATATAAGCTATCGATTCCAATATATAAATTCACCGAAATCCGTGTTCAATGTATATGAAAAAAAATCCAAAAAAATATATTAAATGTCACGGAATTAACTAGAAATTTTTAAACTTAACAAAAGAGACCAAATGTTGGGCTATACTTTTTACCAGCCGTCGCGATGTATTATGTATCATGTGTTTGTAAATAAAGGTGTCGTTCGATATGGATCGACACGTGTTTAACCTCGTTTCCTTGTTTTCCCTGACTCATCACACCTTGCATGATCCCCAGGTCAGCGCTGACTCGAGGAAGCAACTTGAATGCACGCATTCATTTATTTATTCGTCCATAATAAATGGATATTTGATTTCAGCCTGCTAAGCTTTAAAAAAAACCAAACAAACAAACAAAAATACATATAAAAATACATACACTGTACATCACAAAAAACATTCAAAATACATTTAAATACACTAAAAAGGTCAAACAGTACAAACACTTCCTAACATTTCACTCACAAATTCAAGGTCAAGAAAAATGATTACAGACCAATCCTGTTCAAGACATGAATGGCTTGGGAACAAAGGAGTTCTTAAACCGGTTTCTATTGCACTTTAGACAACGATAACGCCTGTTGGATGGGAGTAGCTCAAATACAGAATGTAATGGGTGAGATGGGTCATTGACAATCACACTTTCTTTTCTGACGAGGGCATTTTCTGTCAGCTGTGCTAGACTATTAATTGGCAGGCCTATAATTTTAAAAGCTGAATGCAACTACTTGTAGTTGGTTTTTCCAACTTCCGCAATATGCTGTTTTTTCTTCGGATATTATTTATCGCCACGAAGCGAAGACGCGAAAATCTGACAGATTCTCTCGTCCATATTAACACCCAGAAACCCTTCTTATGAAATCTGTTGGCAGATTTGTGTACAAATTGGAAAATTATTTTCCAACAAGAACAGAAACCAACTGCGAATGACAAAAGCAACTCGCACTTCGCACTGGTTTCTACGGCTGGAAATAAAACCAACTCGAAGACCACATGATTAATCCGAATCAGAAATCTGGTTCGGATAAATCACGTGACCTTGATTTTCTGGAAAATGCTCAAATTTCCAAATTTGATGGTTTTTTTTTAGGATCTATTTACTTTATTTCGGAAAGACTTTCAGAATAATGTATGGGTCTATTTCGAGCCTAAGATAACCCAACAAAGCCGGTGTGTTCCTTTTGTCCTTATTAGGGAGGTTTGGCACCGTCACGGATACGGATACGTCATGGCTCTATGCGCTTCTCGTGATGCGTAACCATAGTGCACATGTTTTCATACGCGTGAATAACGGGTATCGGCCTCCATATGCGTAGCATAAAAACAGATACCGGTTATGCAGATTTTTCGCTTTTTTTCATGATGGATTAATAAATTGTATGCATATTGTTTCTTTGTGATGTATCTTCCATGAATACCGATCGAATTCAATGAGTCATGCCCACGAGAAAGTGAGAAAAATCAGCTGAAAACAAAGCCAAGCGCAGAGCAGATTTAGCAGATTGTATTCACACAGTGCGAAACCCAGTTCAGTGCGAACATCAGCATGAAAGGTTACCGTTATCATATCCGTATTCGTAACCGTATTCGTCACCTTGCGAAACCTCCCTATTATCAAGGTTTCACTATACCGGTAGACGTATGCACATTGCTTTTACCACTGCCTCCAGTGTTCGTGACGTTATTTCACACTTGAACTTTGATGTCAAACACTTGAAAAGATTTTTTGATTTGCGTCAGATATTTGCACAATCCATGCAGGCACCATTTTCAATGTACATACACATGATAAGCCAATTAAGTTTAAAAGATGCTGGTTTTTATTGGTTAATAATAAAAATAGTTATAATGCATTCCATGTCTACTAACATACTTTTGTTCAAAAACTCCATCAAACATTTCTATTAGGCCTATGCATTTTCGAATAATTGACTATCCGAAATTCGAATAATTGACTATTCAAATATTTGATATTCGATCCGTGAACTTTTTTAAAAATGTTAGCAGTGTTATCTGAACCTTAAAGGCACAGGCTCGTCAGCAATGCGCATGTGCCAATTTCGTGTCACGAAATACGCAGCTCCATGCCTTTGCTATGGAGCTGCGTGATTCGTGGCACGAATTTGGCGCGCGTGCATTTGGCGCGCGTGCATTGCTGACGAGCCTGCATGCATTGCTGACGAGCCTGCATTGCTGACGAGCCTGTGCCTTTAAGTTGTTCAGAGTGTACTTCCCGCGTGGGTGCTTTGCAGGATGTTTTCGATTCTTTCAGCAGCCTCGTTGCATGCTCGATTTGTTTCTAGCCAATCTTTGATTACTTTACGGGAAAAACTGAATGGGCGGGATCCATTATACAAATTAAAATGCGAGGTCTATGGTTGGGCGGTACACTTTTTGGCTTTTTGCATAAATTAATGTTGGCTCCGCCCTGTACGAGCCATTATAAGTCCCATGTTGTAACTTGTACACTGGACTGTGGTTGGACACATAATGTGACATCAAAGAAAGCGGTCGTTTCGGCAACGAAAAGAGCTGCGTTATTCAATAAAAACATCCCGTAATTCACCCACGGGATATTTATTCTAAAACACTTCCGAACTGGATAATATGTTTGGTTTGGTCTGGGCCGGTTTGCACATGAATAAAAAAAGGTCATACCGAACATTTGATTCGGTAAAATGCTATTCGAACATTCGATGGGAGATCGAATATTCAAATATTCAAATATTTGATTAGTTTAGTACACCGCTAATTTCTGTGATGTTCAAGGGAAATGTTCTATTGTGTATACCGGTATATATGGGAATTTGAACATCTGCGAATAAGCTGGAACATGTTGGACGATGTTCGAGCATGCACATTAATTTTAAAGGCAGAACACATGATTGGTAAACCGTTACAAATGGTTTCATCTCCCTGCTGTCATTGGCTGTGTGATTGAAGATATGAATGATTAAAACCAACATGAGCAAAAATCAGCTGAGAAAACAGTCAAAAAAGGCTTTACGGTCACTTCGCCCCAAAACCATTTCACCCCGAACCACTTCGCCCTAAATCACAGCCTGTGCACGAAGTGTTTTGGGGCGAAGTGTTGTAAGGGTGAAGTGGTTTTGGGGCAAGGTGGCTTTTGGGGCGAAGTGGTTCAGGGCAAAATGGTTTTGGGGCGAAGTGAATTTTCGTCTCATGAGACGAAAATTAATTGTTTTACTCATTTCTCAAAAATTATAGCACTTCAGACAAAACCATTTCAGGGGAAGTTTACTACGGTCATCATGTTTATATTGTGTAAGTTAGGCGTAAATCTGTGAACATTTCTGATTTTCGAGATTACCAATGATGTGTTCTGCCTTTAACAAATGTATGACAACGTCTAAACCAATCAGATTACAGATTTCGGTCACAAGATAATGCACGAAATTCATAAAACATTCATGAAAAATCTCTGGTGGTAAACTGGGACTTCTAGTGACCTTGAATAACAAAAGTATTCATCTTAGCGTTTCCTCAAAATTGTAAAATTTTCGCACTCCTATATAAATGTAAATTTGGGTTTTTCCATCAAATCTGCACTTACTGATACTTAAAGATAGTATACATGATTGGTAAACTGTTACAAATAGTTTTATCCCCCTGTGTGATTGAAGATATGCATGATTAAAACCAACCTGAGCAAAAACCAGCTTCGTACTTCGCCTAACTTTTGAGAAAACAGTCAAAAATGGGTTTGCAGTCATTTCGCCCCAAAACCACTTCGCCCTCTACCATTTCGCCCTGAACCACGGCCTGTGCACGAAGTGGTTTTGGGGCGAAGTAGCATTTGGGCGATGTAGTGTTTGGGCGAAGTTGTTTTGGGGGGCGAAATGGCACTTGGGCGAAATGGTTTTGGGGCGAATTGAATTTTCGTCTCGTGAGACGAAAACTAATTGTTTTACTCATTTCTCAAAGACTATAGCACTTTAGAAAAAACCAATTCAGGGGAAGTTTTCTACGGTCATCGTGTTTATATTGTGTAAGTTAGGCGTAAATCTGTGAACGTTTTTTATTTTCGAGATTACCAATCATGTATACTGCCTTTAATGAGTCATTTTTAAAACAATTCTGATCAACTTCTCAACTCTTACCCTTTTTTTTAACCCTATATTACAGCGATTTGTTTTCTCTTTTTTACTTTCCAGGCCAACTTTTTAGTATGCCAGATCGTAGCTTTCATTTATTCCTGTCTGTTCAGGCGGTACCTGAGCCCAAGCACTGCTTCGCCAACGTCCAGGCATATCACTCAAATCGCACTGGGATGTCTGCTGGCATACATGTCTTTCGGATGGTGAGTTTTGCTACTGGTCTAAAGCCCGCCGCACACGTGAGGTCGTTTGTTGAGAAAACGGTCATTCGTGGCCGTTTGCTCAGCACTTGGCTCACGTGTGCGGTGACTATTTTGCTGCCTTTTCTGTCTCGCGA
This sequence comes from Henricia sp. BOLD:AAB3569, assembly GCA_037783545.1. NCBI lineage: Eukaryota > Metazoa > Echinodermata > Asteroidea > Spinulosida > Echinasteridae > Henricia > Henricia sp. BOLD:AAB3569. The sequence continues at coordinate 1,194,009 of JBBELK010000715.1, forward strand.
GGCCATGAGACAAAAATTTAACATGTTTGATTTCTTTTGCCTCGCTTGGCCAAAATCTCACCGTGTGCGGGGGTGATGAGCCAAGTGCTGAGCTAAAATAAATGTAGCTGGCCAATTAAAAACCCTATTCACGTGATATGAATACAGTGCGCGCGGGCACCGCTAAGGTCACCAAACTTTTGCTAAAGTGTGGTGACCTTGGCGGGGTTCGCTGGCGCGTGCTGTTTTCGTATTTTAATTGGCCAGCTACATTCATTTTAGCTCAGCACTTGGCTCATCACCCCCGCACACGGTGAGATTTTGGCCACGCGAGGCAAAAGAAATCAAACACGTTAGATTTTTGGCTCACGGCCTCGCGAGGCAAAAAACTTCACCGCACACGTGAGCCAAGTGCTGAGCAAACAGCCACAAATGACCGTTTGCTCAGCAAACGACCTCACGTGTGCGGCGGGCTTAAGACCGGTCTTTTATAGCCAACTGTCCAACTTAGCCAGTCTCGGCTTAGTCGCTGGTTTAGCCCATTGCAAATAAACCAGTCTAACTGAAGTACGGCTGCGCCAGCAGAAAAACACACATGTATCATAATGGAAAGTGACACAGCCGGCTATACTTGCGTAATTTCAAGCCAAGCAAATGCAGACCTGCCAACTCGTTCGATTTGGCCGTATTTCGTACGGGAAATTGTTGAAAAAACGACTTCCCCTACAAAAATACTGGTTTGGGGGGGGGGGGGGGTCGGGGGGGGGGGGGGGGGGGGTAGGTAGGTAGGTAGGTAGGTAGGTAGGTAGCGGTGGCAGCACGCACTCACACAACCACGAACGCACCCGTACGCCGCGGCACAGTGGTTGGCATGCAGCGCCCTCAAGAGGTCAACACATTCACCTCTTGAGGGCGCTGTTCAACAAATGCATACTGTCATGCCCGTTATCGATGCCGATTTGGGTCGCCGATCAGATAGATATGCGTGGTAAATAACCGATAATGACACCAGTGCCTACCAAATTACGTTAGGTGAATTTACACCTCATCTTGGAATGACTTGGCTGTACTTTCATAGTGTTTTGAAGGAGAAATTATTTTTTTTTTGTCCGGGCGGCACAATGTTTTGTCCGGGCGGCAAATCTTTGTCCGGCGCTAACGGTACCTCTGATGATTTTGTCCGGGCGGCGCGCCCGGACAAAACCGGTAGTGGAGATCACTGACATGTACGCACAGTGCACTACACATGACTGATTTTAATAAGAGGCAATTTTTTGTTCCTTCTTTCAGGGGTCTTCTACATATTCTCGTCGGTGGCGGGGTCGGGTTTATTATGATAAGAGTTCTTGACCCTAGTGTGGTTCAATATTGTGTCTTTGTCTTCGCTATGCTTCATTTATCTTGGGTCCATCTGTACATGCTCATGCGGAATGCTGGGGTCGGAAACTTGGACTATATAGGGTAAGTGCACTTTAACATGTGAGCAATTAACTTAAATAATTGAATACTCAAGAGCAGTAGAAATAAATTATTTGACATTTTGTATATTTGTATGTTTATTAAAACCTGTATCTCTGCTTAGTTTCTAGGCATTTGCTTTCTCTAAAATACCTTTCTAAAAACTCTGTGTACAAATTTCCAATATACGCTCGTAACTGTTACGAGCGTATATTGGAAATTTGTACACAGGGTTTTTAGAAAGGCATGTTGTCACACTATTTTAACCCTTTTTGGGCCTAAGTTATCTCTACAGAACAACTTAATTCTTTTATTTTGAGACCAGACAAAGGTATTTCCTCGAAAATATGGTCTGTGTTGCCAAAATGCCCCCTTTACTGTTGAAAGACCCAAATGCAGATCTCTCATTTTTAATAACCTGTATTTCCCCTGATGTTCATTTCAGCCCCATGATGATTTTGACGGTTAAAACAAGTAGCCTTGCGTACGGCATTCACGACGGTACGTATTAAGCCCTGTAGATGATCTGTTTTTTAGCGATTCTGCGAATAAAACCATTATAAATCAAAAGAAAGACATCAACAAACTCATCCGAAGAAATTTCAGCTTTGTCAAATGTACCACGCTTAAAAAAAAACATGAAAATCCATATGCATTTTCCTGGTCTTGGCGGGGTGTTTCAAATATTCGTTCTCAGTTGATCGGGTACTATGTGGCTTGCGTCATGCACTCTGTGGCGCACATACTGCGTGTGCGCGCGATCCATAAAAATGCATCGCGTTGGAACACGCACACGGAGTACACAGCGCCCATGCATTTTGGACCGCGTAGATGCGAATCAAAAATAAGTAAATCGTTTGCAAACGATCTAAATAATTTCATCTTTACGGATTATTTTCTGGTAAAATTATATCATTTTGAGCGAAAACCTTTCAATGGATAGTTGCTATTAATTCAATCTTTACTTTCAGAAATTTTCCCCTGTAAACTCGTCGATTACTTTTTGGGGTCATTGCAAATGATCCACTGGGCCTTTAAGCCTAGCGTACATCGACCTTGCAACTGGAAGCAACTAGTGGCAACTGGTGTTTCCGGCAACTGGGAGCAGCTGATTGGTTGCTCAAAAAGGTCGATGTATGCACACTTGCAACTACCGGCAATTGAAAAAATCCCAGTTGCCGCGAGTTGCTCATGTTCTACTTTCTGGCAACTAGTTGTACCCAGTTGCGGTCAGTTGCGTCGATGTACGCGTACTTGCAACTAGTTGCTGCCAGTTGCTCGTGTGCATCTGACCACGAGCGCGCACATCGACAGCAACTGCAAGCGCAGTTGCAAGGGCAATGCACTCTGCGCTTTACCGAGTTGCTGTGTCGATGTGCGTGCTCTGGAAATGTAGACATAGCTGGATGCTCCCAGTTGCCGCTAGTTGCGGAACTAATCAGTTTCTGTCGATGTGCGCGCTACGCACACAGCAACTAATCAGTTGAGTTGCTTCCAGTTGCAATGTCGATGTACGCTAGGCTTTAAAGCTGGTCCATGTACAATGTACATCTTGTCCAAGACTCGAGAAAGCTGTTTAAAAAAAGGCCTCTTTACCCTCAAAATACAGCTTGGTAACAATCATTTTTGGATTCAGCGCCCCAATATTAGGTAAAATAAACTTGTTACCAATTTCTACAAAAAAATGCCTCTTTTTGCTCTAAAATTAGCCCTTTTTCAAAATGTCGCCTAGTTTACAAGAGAACAGCACTCTTGTTCAACACTTTGCCCTGAAGAGGGATTATAGAAAGTAGTCCAAACCATTGTCATTTTCCTGTTTTGTTTTTTTGTTTTTGTTTCTTAAATCTTGAAAAATCGCTATCTTCCATATAAAACTCGTACATGTACATGTAAGCATGTTTTCTGTTAAAGCACATGGCATGCTTAAGGCCCGTCTACACGAGCCAACATTTGTTGGCCAGCAAGGACCAACATGAAGTTGGAACTTGTTGGGCAGTTGGTTGCTGCCTTCACCTGACAGGCGTTCTAATCTGCTATTGGCCTGTTTCTCCGACAAGCTCCAACAAAGCCGGGCGATAGGAACATGTTCATACATGATCCAACTAGTTGGATGTTGTTGGACGCTGTCTGGAGTGACGTCCCCACCATCCAACTTTTAGTCGGCTGACATCTTCAGACACGTGTTGGCCCTTGTTGGCCAACAAATGTTGGCTCGTGTAGACAGGCCTCAAGAGATGATGTTTGTTTCGAAACAATACTATTTATGTTGTTGACCAGATTGAAAAAAGACATTTCAAAATTCTTTAATTGGGTTTTTGGGTAAATTCCAAAAAGATTTTTATTTAGTTTGGGTGGGAACAAAAATACTGTAGATTTGGTGGTAATTGACGTCAGTTTTATTTTATTTTTATTGTCAGGTTTTGCAAGAGATGAGGCCAAATTAAATAGTCTTCAGAAAGAATTGGTTATTAGGTAAGGTGTAAAAGTTAACGTTTGTTTGTAGCAAGGTTGTCTGCACCAGACCCTGTATGAGCCACTCGGTTCAGATGTCCCCGAACGTGGACATATCTTTGTTCCGCGTGTGGTCTAGTGGGTATGAAGCGGGACTCCCAATCAGAGGTTGGGAGTTCGAGCCCCACTTCGACCAACGTGTCTGTGTCCCTGGGCAAGGCACTTAATCCCAGTTGCCTCGTCAACCCAAGCGATATATGGGAAGCTGTTAAGGGGAATGCCACAATCTAACTGCTGATAGGGTTGTGCGCCTGACCAGCAGCCACCTAGTTGAAGCGAAATGGTTCTGGTGGTTCCCTGATGGCAGCGGTAATAATGGTAACAGCGCCTTGAGCACCCTGCAGGGTGGATATGTGCGCTATACAAATCTAATCATTATTATTATTATTGTATGCCCCGGGGATACTGCCACAGCACAAGTCGAGAATAGCGTCATTTCTAGTAGGTTGTGTAACATTCTCAAGGGTACAGTGATTAATCCGCGATGCTACACCTTCCTTCGCAGCATAGAAGTCGGCCTTGGGTTGCATATACACAACCATGACAAAGATTTGGTTGAACTCTCGTGGTAGATAAAAAGGAAGGAGTCCAACTGTCAACAATTCAAAGTCTGGCGTACATATCCGTTCTTTGATCACATATTAGGGGCCTTCCATAAAGTACGTATGCACGGAGGGGGGAGGGGGGTTGTTCACATTGCGTACACCATGCGTACAGGGGGCGAGGGGGGGTCCAAGCCAATGCGTATGTACGCAAACCGAAAATGTCTTTTTGGTAAATCGGGAAAGGATGGACAAGTTGACCATGGCTTTAGACCTTATGTACGAAATATATTAGACAGGCCACACATTTTTCTCACACATCTCACATTTTTCTCACTCCTCAAATTAGGTTTTCCCATTAAATCCCCAGTTGAATGATGCTTGATGTGTCATTTTAAGTAAACAAAACAAAACAAATCTATACATTTTGTCATTTATTTCAGACTTAGGTGGCGACATGCGAATCGTACTACACGTAGTAGTATATAGCACTGTACATGTAGTACTGAACCATTTTTACCAATGCTGAGGTATATATGGAATGCGTACAGGGGGAGGGGGCGTTGGAGCCACTGCGTACGCCATGCGTACAGGGGGGGAGGGAGGGTCTAAAAAGTCGGCATTTCATGGGTACGTACTTTATGGACGACCCCTTACACCATTTCTTGTTGATAAATGCACAGACCCCTCCATCTCTTACTTTTAAGGAGTTATCCGATCTGTCCCCTCGAACCAGGTCAAAACCAGGCAGCTCTACGGCACTGTCAGGAATGTCACTATGTACCCAGGTTTTTCGAGAAACACGGCATACAAGATTCTCGGAATTCATACAATTAGTTACACAATTAGCGCACATTCCCAAACAGCGCCCTCTTTCTGCGAGTTTCAGTAAAGAAATGTTCAAGCTGAAAAATGCCACCTTTTATTGATAGGGCATCAAAATGAACAGTAGTATTGTCTTTCTACACAAGTAATCTCTCACATGCAGCAAAAACTCTGCATAAAGTTATTTAGCATTTCAGGGGCACTTTAAATTTAAAAAACATTTAAAAAAAATTATTTTCCTAAAATCCCAATTTTGTCGTCTCTGATTTCAGGAGGTACCCCGGTCTACTAGAGTACTGGAGCTACATTTTCTGCCCACAAGGCCTTTTAGTTGGCCCAATTTGCTACTTTTCACCCTACGTGGATTTCATCGAGGGAAAGAAATTTTTTAAGAAAGTAAAAGACAAGGATGGAACAGAGAGGATGGTTTTTGATGAACCATCGTCAACGGTAAGACATCAGTGGGGTGTCCACAATTAAAGGGTGGAATAAATGCATGACATATTGTATGAAGAATGTTGACAAATTGCCTTGTAGAAATTTCAGCCACATGGGGTAAGTTCGATCCATGACTATACAGGGTGTCCCAGAAAAAACGGAACAGTTAGAAAAATCGTGATTGTAGGGAAAACAAATACCATAGTCATATAAATTTGGTTTTGCCAGATGCACCAGAGCATAAGCTATAACTTCATACCAATTGCAAGTGAATCCAGTTCCGGATGGCTGCACAATCATTGTTTAACTGAGGTGCAGTGAAATGACAATTGCCGCATGTTTTCTGATTGTGAATTTCATTGCATAATCCTCTGCAGAATGGGCTTTTTGACTGATTACATAAGCACAGGCATACAACATTTGCCATGGGCTCTCTGCTGGTCAGTTCACAACATGGTGCAGTTAACTCATCAGCAAAGGTCATTTGTGGTGACTGAATATGCACGACTTGGAAGCCTTGCAGCAGTCAGAAATGCTTTTGCCCTTCGTTACTCTGGTCGCCGTGTCCCTTCAAAAAGTACCATTCTCATCAGGAATTATCAAAAGTATCATTGAAACATGCGGCAATTGTCTTTTTACCTCACCTCAGTCAAACAATAATTGTGCAGCCATCCGGAACTGTACCAACATGAAATTGGTATGAAAATGAAGCTTATGCTCTGGCACATCTAGCATACCAATTTTACATGGTTGTGATATTTGGTTTCCCCACAATCACGATTTTCCAAACTGTTCCGTTTTTTCTGGGACACCCTGTAGTGCTGATTCCAAGTTTGGTTCAAGCGTTGATTAAGGTGTTAAATGATAAACCAGACTGTTGGTTATACTTACAGGTTTTCGTCAGTTGATCCCTCATCGGGTATCAAATTGTCAGATCTGTTTTTCATCGGGGACTAACTGATTAATTAAAACAATGTTAATTGGTAATCTGTTATGTGTATATTAAATCATTGGACTCCTAACCCAATTTTGACTGGCTGTAAAGCCTAGCGTACAATCGATATTGCAACTGGAAGCAATTAGTGGCAACTGGTGTTTCCGGCAACTGGAAGCAACTGATCAGTTGCTTAAAAGGGTAAATGTACATGCACTTGCAACTACGTCAGTGTACTCTAGGCTTTACCGAGTTGCCGTGTCGATGTGCGCGCTCTGGAAATGTAGACATGGCTGGATGCTCCCAGTTGCCACTAGTTGCACAACTAATCAGTTACTGTCGATAAGCGCGCTACGCACACATCCACAGCAACTGCAAGCAACAGTTGCTTCCAGATGCAAGGTCAATGTACTCTAGGCTTTACCAAGTTGCCGTGTCGATGTGCGCGCTCTGGAAATGTAGACATGGCTGGATGCTCCCAGTTGCCACTAGTTGCACAACTAATCAGTTACTGTCGATAAGCGCGCTACGCACACATCGACAGCAACTGATCAGTTGAGTTGCTTCCGGTTGCAATGTCGATGTACGCTAGGCTTAAAGTAGCTGTTATTTCTCTTAGATGCGCAAATACATAAATATATTTACGATAATTTTGAGCTTCAAAGATTATTTTAGGAGCCCGGGGTGCTGTGAACTTTGCTCACAGCATGAACAAACATCTGCTAATCATAATTTCTTTTCATTTTTATTTTCGTTTCTTTTCCAGCGTGCAGTTGCCAGAAAACTTCTTGTGACCGCCAGTTGCGTCGTGGTCTTATTAACCCTCTTCCGTCGACTACCAATCGCGGGTAACATCTGTGAGTAATGCTTTCTTTTCTGTAAATCAAATTTATTTTTAATGTTGCATCGTTATCTTAAAGGCAGTATACATAATTGGTAATCTCGAAAATCAGAAATGTTCACAGATTTATGCCTAACTTACACAATATAAACATGATGACCGTAGGAAACTTCCCCTAAAATGGTTTTGTCTGAAGTGCTATAGTCTTTGAGAAATGAGCAAAACAATTAGTTTTCGTCTCATGAGACAAAAATTCAATTCGCCCAAGTTCCATTTTGCCCCAAACCACTTTGACTGCAAACCCTTTTTTGACTGTTTTCTCAAAAGTTAGACGAAGTATCGAGCTGGTTTTTGCTCAGGTTGGTTTTAATCATGCATATCTTCAATCACACAGGGGGATAAAACTATTTGTAACAGTTTACCAATCATGTATACTGTCTTTAAAGGAGCTTGTACAGATTCAGGCCTCGAAATTTAGACTTTTTAGGGCGGAGCCACTTTGGCCGTGAAATTTTCTGTTATTTTGGAGCACCGACACCAGTTCGCAGGGCACTGAGGCCACTTTGCCAGGACCAGTTAGGGCATCAAGGCCAGTCGAAGACCGCTAATAATTCATACTGTACCTGTGCGCTGTAAGTACGTTGAACTCGAATTTGGCGACGGCAAACATGCCTAACATTAATTTTCCGGCCCTCCGTAAATTTCGAGGCCTGCAGATTTTTCCAGAAAATGGATTTCGCTCTAACAATCATATGAAATACCTCCCCAAAATACTATCCATGGAAAGAAAACAGGAAAAATTTGCAATCTCCAATTTGGATGTGGAAGCAAAAAGTGTTGTGTAATCACTGCACTGCTTTACAGGCTTGTAGTCGGGTCCAGAACCGATAAAATCACAAGTCTGTGACAAGTCCTGCACAAGTCCAGTAGCAAGAAGCAAAGGATGAACACGCAAAAAAAATGCAATTTGTATACCTTGTGACTTGAATTAAGACCCAGGGACTTGTGGTGGACTTGTGATGGACTCGACTACAACCAGAGGCAGATCCAGCCTCATTGAAATACAGAAATACAATGGAATTCAGGGGGTCGGACCCCCTGAAATACATTGTATTCCTGTATTTTAATGAGGCTGGATCCACCACTAACAACCCTTGGATAAATTAGTTTACAAAACATTTGTAGTTTTTTTTAATGACATCCTTAAAAATCTACGGATTGATTGCGTGAAATTTCAGAATGGTAATGAGACAAATATATGACGATTGATACTGTATCAAAATCTCAACACCCATGGGGAAAACGGGGCCGTCAAAAATGTGATCTGGACACGCTCCTTTTAAAGGCACAGGCTCGTCAGCAATGCGCGTGCGCCGAATTCGTGCCACGAAATACGTAGCTCCATGCCTTTGCTATGGAGCTGCGTATTTCTTGGTACAAATTTGTCGCCCGCGCATTGCTGACGAGCCTGTGACTTTAAGGAGAAAAATTAATTTATTGTCCAGATTTGTTTTTTTTTTCATTTTTTTATTTTAACCATTGGCATGTTTTTTCCCATTTTTCCTTCAGCGGATGAAGTACTGAGCAGATCATTTCTCTATCGATGGGGTTATCTACTTCTCTCAGTTGAAATAGCCAAGTCGAAGTACTTTTTTGCCTGGGTATGGGGTAAGTTGGAACGAAAAATGTCTTGTATTTTTAACCCTCTAAGACCATTATGCCCGGACATCATTGACATTTTTATATTTTAACCAGTTTTATAATATACAAATATTGACTGCAATGAGGGGCATGGTTAAGATTATAGGCCCTCGGTGATCTCGAAGCCATGACTGTGCCCCGAGGTGGAAGCCGAGGGGCATAGTCATGGCTTCGAGATCACCGAGGGCCTATAATCTTAACCATGACCCTAATAAACAGCAGTCAATATTTGTTTTATATACTGAACGTTAAGATTTTTGTCATCTGGTTGGTTAAAAGTAGCGAGTCACAGTCATGACAGTGGTCCTTCGAGTTTCGATTTCGGAAGCTGGTCTACGGCGGAAAAGTTGTATATTTACAGCAAACAATTGTAGCATAATTACCTGGCACTTTAGTAGCACATTTCACCTGACACAGTTTTCACTGGACTTCATCATCTACGACAGACGACAAAATGACGTCGAGATTCCGCCATATACCGTCCTGATGAATGTTTACGTGAAGCGCACAGCTGCATAGTTGGTGCACAGCTATAGCTATGCTAACACATGTAATGCGCGCGTCCGGAACCCGCTAAATGACTATGCCCGGGGCATGGCAAAGACTATTGACCGGTGGGCATATACGCGCCGGGTCTAGCCGATTCAATGCCCCCGCTTTTAACCAATCAGATGACAGGAATCTACGCATGAGGTATATAATATACAAATATTGACTGCAATGAGGGGCATGATTAAGATTATAGGCCCTCGGTGATCTCGAAGCCATGACTATGCCCAGAGGCTTATGACTATGCCCCGAGGCTTCCGCCTCGGGGCATAGTCATGGCTTCGAGATCACCGAGGGCCATTAATCTTAACCATAAACCGAATAAAAAGCAGTCAATATTTGTTTTATATACTGAACGTGTAGATTTCTGTCTTCTGATTGTTTAAACAGCTAGAATCCCCCCTTCCACATTTTTTTAGTTTTTCTGTTTATCATGGAGGTGTATGTGTCTACAACACCATCACAACTTGTTTTTCACAAAAAATCGACAGGCTTTTGCTTAAAACGTAAAGCAGTTCCGACCCTCTTCACCCGAAATTCTGAAACGCTCGAGGTCACTTGGCTTGTTTATCGACAGGGTTTTGACGTCATCCTGAGAAACATACAAAACGGTCTGTGCAGTATTGAATGGAAAATACACGAAGTGAATGTTTATCATGCCTGTTTTGTCCATAATTCAAAATACAAACGTGAAAAACACTTCATGTAATATGACAATCTACTATTACCTGTTTTGTGAAAAAACGATGAAATTGTGGCTCACAATGATGCTCTTTTGAAGTAAATACTGGTGCATTGCGATGGGTGGTTTTGTCACGGAACGAACGGCATTCACAGCGGTCTGTGTACAGCATGGTACGGTCCCCTGCGGGCGTAGTTCCCACGTGTTTGAACATCGGCCGTACAAGTTATAGAATGAGCGACTCATTTTTCTCTCTTGGTAATAGAAAAGAAAATCTTTCTGCTCTTTTTTTTCATAGTGTCTGGTAAAACATACAACCACGCATATCTCTGGCTTTTTGGACCAACAAAATTCTTCAAAAAACACCATCTAACAGAGACGGTTTTCCAAGTTTTTTGCGTGTAAACGTATGGAGCTAACAATCGTGTTGACTTCTCTTTCTCAGGATTGCGTCACGGGGTCACGCGCATATCATGAATACCTAATTTCAGAAATCGCGAAAATCTCATTTTCGAAAAGCGCACTTTTGCTGGCAATTTATCCACTTAAAACCGACAATTAAAAAATAATAAAAATCCACGTCGGCAAGAGGGATGTTTGGACTATCGAAAAAAGCCTAAATGCTGGATTTTCGTCAAGGGGGGATTCTTCCTCTTTAACAGTAACGACATTTATACATTCCTTTCTAAAAACCCTGTGTACAAATTTCCAATATACGCTCGTAACCGGGACGGACACTTGTGTTACATTTTAGGCCGTCCTGGTTACGAGCGTATAAGCGAAATTTGTACACAGGGTTTTTAGAAAGGCATGTTGTCACACTATTTGTAACCCTTTTTGGGCCCAAGTTATCTCTTCAGAACAACTGAAACTTATTTCTTTTATTTTGAGACCAGACGAAGGTATTTTCTGGAAAATTTGGTCTGTGTTGCCAAAATGTCCCCATTACCGTGGAAACACTCACAGTCAAACAGAGAAGAAAGTTACATGGTTCTTGAAAAGTACTCAACTACAACATTACTGATTTTGTAATGCCTACAATGTATTTATCGATAGCTCTGAGGCGCTTTGAGTTTGAGGTTTTTCTTGGTTGGTTCATTTGCAGCAAATCACCAACACACAGCCGAAACTGTCGTAATCTGTTGCTAAATTCTCCCCAAAGAGAAGCAACCAAACTTAGGATGAGAGAAAAATCGTAAGGCACTCTACCAGCTGAGCTATTAGGCACAGTTAGTATACTCCCTCACGTTTTCCCTATAGACCCAATTCTTCTCTCGGTGTTGCATGGTAGCGCAAAGTAACAAACGCAACCTAATCACCATTGAAATGAAACGACCAAACTTGGGGTGAGAGAAAAATCATAAGGGCCTACCTAATCAGGATTCGATCCCGAGACATTCGACTCACCGGGCAGATGCTCTACCAGCTGAGCTATAAGGCACAGTTGGTATACTCACATGGACCCAAAACTTAAAAAAAAAAAACTCTTTTATTATTATTATTATTATTATTTCTTTCTGGTATTCATACCAAGGATTCCTCAATAGTGCTAATTGCACTGTCACTCGTAAGCGTGAGAAAACCCATGAAGAATTAGAATTAGAAATGGCCAGAGACACCGGGGAATCCCCTTGCTCTTCACGAAAGAATGCTCTGGGATCTTTAGAGTGCATTACCATTACCTAACACACTGGACCAACGGCTTTACATCCCTTCCGAAGGTTGGAGCAAGTGTGGTTGAGTGCTTTGCCCAAGGGCACAGGTACCGCAGCCGGATTCGAACCCGCAACCCCAAGTTTTCACCCATGATTGCGAGTCAATGGCCCTAACCACTTGGCACGGATGAACTGACCTCTGGATCTGCATGTTTTCCAAACAGCCCGAGAAGTACGTGAGCTCACCCTGCTTCAAGAGGTTGTCATACACATTACTGACCAATAAATTGTTACGTCTCGCGGTCTCCTCGATCTTTTGGTCGAAGTATAATTTGCATTTTTTATGTTTCATTGGTTTGACAGCCGATGCCATCAGTAATTCGGCGGGAATCGGTTTCGTCGGCTACGACAAAAACGGGCAACCTGATTGGTCGGGAGTGATAAACATTGACATCATTGGGTTCCAGGTAACGGCCGTTTGGTCTTTGATATTTAACCACTTAAAGGGGTTATGTCACGGTTTGCGCATGCGCTGCAAAACTTGAAAAAGTGTGGCGAACTTTTTCAAGTTTTGTCGCCAGGTTTTGCATATCCTATTCAATCTTTGCCATCCCTTATAATTCTTTAGTAATTTTGGCAGCGGTGTACTTGTCAACGTCCAGGATGTCCTGATGCATTACTTTTTACTTGGAATCGCACTGTTTGCCGTATTTTTAACATCGACATCACCGTGTGTGCGGCCGTCGTTAAAAAGAGTTTTTTCATCCCATCAATAAACTCGACAAAACATGACAGAAACGGCATCGAATGATATGAATGACATGGTTCAATACAGCAATTTACTTAACCTTGTTTTCCATCAAAACTGACATGCTTATTTGGTCCTGACAGCAATTTTACAGCATACCTTCTGTCCTTGGAAAGACACAGTGGCCGCCACCGCTGTACGATTTTGTTTTGATTGAGCAATCGCGCGCGCGCGATGCCAAATCGAACAAATGCGCGCACACGATGCACAATGTAGTTGAATTCTGCGTATTGTAAACACTCATGAACAAACACACTGCCCATGCGGGACGTGCCAAGTACACGATGTACACAACTTTAGCACACGCACTAATGGCGTTGTGTAATGAAATTGCACTACATTCATTTGAGTTCACACGTGTGTCAAAATATGAAAGGATTTGGCGCATGCGCAAACCGTGACATAGCCCCTTTAACGACGGACGACGTGTAAACACGGCAAGATTTCCACGTCGTGGAAAATTCATTTGTTACTGAAGTTGACGTCTCAACACGTTTCGCGTGGAGAGCCAATATGCGCGGAGGGCAGATTTGCACATTCAGGAGGTTTCCTTGTCTGCTGTCGGAAGACGTATATTTTCACGCTCCATTGTGCAGAAAATTTTTGCTGCAAGCACGAAATTCTGCGGGGCTCCATTGACATCTAAACATGCAAAGAAATTTTTTACGACGGCCATTTGACGTTTCTAGTTGGCAATTTCTCCCACAAAGGTACCATTTTACACAGGGAAAAAAAAATTATGTGGTGTTTGTTACCATTGCTATCGACACTTTTAGTCAGCTTTTTCTTGTCAACTCGGTAAGTAAAATTTTGGGTAACTGCAAATGTTGTATTGAGGCTTTAAATGGTTGACTTTTTGCTTTCGCAGTTTGCCACCAGTCTAAAAACGTTGATCGACAGTTGGAACATGACATGCGCGTCGTGGCTCAAGTACGTTTGCTACGACCGAGTCCCGATCCAGAAACGGCTCCTGACGTTCGTTCTCTCGGCATTCTGGCACGGATTTTACCCAGGATATTTTGCAACGTTTCTTTCCGGTTCGCTACTGGTGTCTGCTTCTGCCAGGGTAAAAACAAATATATTCATTTTAAACTTGTTTAAAAGTTTCACCACAGTTGCTACTACGAGTTGCTACTACGAGTTGTCCCCCGAGTTGTCCCCCGAGTTGTCCCCCGAGTTGTCCCCCGAGTTGTCCCCCGAGTTGTCCCCCGAGTTGTCCCCCGAGTTGTCCCCCGAGTTGTCCCCCGAGTTGTCCCCCGAGTTGTCCCCCGAGTTGTCCCCCGTGTTGTCCCCCGAGTTGTCCCCCGAGTTGTCCCACGAGTTGTCCCCCGAGTTGTCCATCGAGTTGTCCCCCGAGTTGTCCCACGAGTTGTCCCACGAGTTGTCCCACGAGTTGTCCCACGAGTTGTCCCACGAGTTGTCCCACGAGTTGTCCCACGAGTTGTCCCACGAGTTGTCCCACGAGTTGTCCCACGAGTTGTCCCACGAGTTGTCCCCCGAGTTGTCCCCCGAGTTGTCCCCCGAGTTGTCCCCCGAGTTGTCCCCCGAGTTGTCCCCCGAGTTGTCCCCCGAGTTGTCCCCCGAGTTGTCCCCCGAGTTGTCCCCCGAGTTGTCCCCCGAGTTGTCCCCCGAGTTGTCCCCCGAGTTGTCCCCCGAGTTGTCCCCCGAGTTGTCCCCCGAGTTGTCCCCCGAGTTGTCCCCCGAGTTGTCCCCCGAGTTGTCCCCCGAGTTGTCCCCCGAGTTGTCCCACGAGTTGTCCCACGAGTTGTCCCACGAGTTGTCCCACGAGTTGTCCCACGAGTTGTCCCACGAGTTGTCCCACGAGTTGTCCCCCGAGTTGTCCCCCGAGTTGTCCCCCGAGTTGTCCCCCGAGTTGTCCCCCGAGTTGTCCCCCGAGTTGTCCCACGAGTTGTCCCACGAGTTGTCCCCCGAGTTGTCCCCCGAGTTGTCCCCCGAGTTGTCCCCCGAGTTGTCCCCCGAGTTGTCCCCCGAGTTGTCCCCCGAGTTGTCCCCCGAGTTGTCCCCCGAGTTGTCCCCCGAGTTGTCCCCCGAGTTGTCCCCCGAGTTGTCCCCCGAGTTGTCCCCCGAGTTGTGCCCCGAGTTGTGCCCCGAGTTGTGCCCCGAGTTGTCCCCCGAGTTGTCCCACGAGTTGTCCCACGAGTTGTCCCACGAGTTGTCCCCCGAGTTGTCCCCCGAGTTGTCCCCCGAGTTGTCCCCCGAGTTGTCCCCCGAGTTGTCCCCCGAGTTGTCCCCCGAGTTGTCCCCCGAGTTGTCCCCCGAGTTGTCCCCCGAGTTGTCCCCCGAGTTGTCCCCCGAGTTGTCCCCCGAGTTGTCCCCCGAGTTGTCCCCCGAGTTGTCCCCCGAGTTGTCCCCCGAGTTGTCCCCCGAGTTGTCCCCCGAGTTGTCCCCCGAGTTGTCCCCCGAGTTGTCCCCCGAGTTGTCCCCCGAGTTGTCCCCCGAGTTGTCCCCCGAGTTGTCCCCCGAGTTGTCCCCCGAGTTGTCCCCCGAGTTGTCCCCCGAGTTGTCCCCCGAGTTGTCCCCCGAGTTGTCCCCCGAGTTGTCCCCCGAGTTGTCCCCCGAGTTGTCCCCCGAGTTGTCCCCCGAGTTGTCCCCCGAGTTGTCCCCCGAGTTGTCCCCCGAGTTGTCCCCCGAGTTGTCCCCCGAGTTGTCCCACGAGTTGTCCCACGCAGCGCCATCTTTGCCTGCATTGAAAACTGGTAGTGGCCGTGCATCGTGTGTGTGCGGCGTGGGGCGCATGATGCGTCATACAGCGGGCAACGAACTGATTTTACTGGCTGCTTTCACGATCGATGTTGCCAAGATTTTTTTTTAGTGTACATCGACCTTGCAACTGGAAGCAACTCAACTGATCAGTTGCTGTCGATGTGCGCCTCAAGTGATCAGACGCACTCGTTCAACCAGCTTGCAAGTACGCGACATCGACGCAACTGACCGCATACAACTGGATACAACTAGAAAGTAGAACATAAGCAACTCGTAGACTGGTTCCCGCTCCACATATTCCACATATTCCACATACAACGACTGAATATGAGGACCGGCTACTGTGGTGTTTAAAATAGCACTATGCATTACGTCATGCATTTATTTTTAGGAGCGCATAACCGTTACACGAGTGTACAACAGTTTGAAAAGGGTTATTCCATATTTGGCAAATAAAACAGCATCAAAAATCAAATTCAAACCTTGTCTGCATCATCGTAAAATAAACACGCGGCGAAACACCGACGAACCGTACCCGACGATTAAAGATAACGTCCGGACGTGCATTCGGGTAACTTCGGGAACCTTCGGAAAAAGGAGGAATTCCTCCTGTTTCAATATGGCGGACAAACATGTATACTGGCGGTTGCCGGACCTTAAAATCAAGCTAGTGATCGAATGTTTTGTTCCGGGAACCAGACTAAAGCAACTCGCGGCAACTGGAATTTTTCCAGTTGCCAGTAGTTGCAGGTGTGCGTACATCGACCTTTTTAAGCAACAGTTGCTCCCAGTCGCCACGAGTTGCTCCCAGTTGCCGGAAACACCAGTTGCCACTAGTTGCTTCCAGTTGCAAGGTCGATGTACGCTAGGCTTTAGAAAGGTCGCAATGTCCAATTGACGAGAATCATTTCAAACTTGCAGGTGCGACATTTAATTCGACCCCACTTCCTCTGTTCCCCGCATTGGAAGCTGTTCTACGACGTCGTAACCTGGGCCTGTACCTTCGTGTCCTTAGCCTACATCATCACGCCTTTCACTTACTTGCACCTCGAGCCAACATTGCAGTTTTTCAAGTAAGTATACGGCGCACAAAAAAAACCAAAGAAACACAAATAATACTCTGCCCGGTGAGTCGAAGGTCTCAGGTTCGAATCCCGATAAGACCCCTACGATTTTTCTCCCATCCCAAGTTTGGTTGTTTCATTTCAATGGTGATTAGGCACCATACCAGTTGTTGCGCTACCATCCAACATTGAAAGAAGAATTGGTTCCATAGGGAAAACCTGAGGGAGTATACCAACTGTGCCTTTTAGCTCAGCTGGTAGAATGTCTGCCCAGTGAGTCAGAGGTCTGGGGTTTCAATCCCGAAAAGGCCCTTACGATTTTTCTCTCATATTAAAGGGGCTATGTCACGGTTTGCGCATGCGCCAAATCCTTTTTTATATTTTGACATACGTGCGGGCTCAGATGAATGTAGTGCAATTTCGTTACACAACGCCATTGGTGTGTGTGCTATAGTTGTGTACATCGTGTACTTAGCATGGCCGCATGGGCAGTGTGTTCGTTCATGAGTGTTTACAATACGCAGAATTCAACTACATTGTGCATCGTGTGCGCGCGATTGCGCGATTAATGTCTGGAAAAACAAAATCGTACAGCGGTGGCGGCCACTGTGTCAGGACCAAATAAGCATGTCAGTTTTGATGGAAAACAAGGTTAAGTAAATTGCTGTATCCAACCTGTCATTCATATCATTCGATGCCGTTTCTGTCATGTTTTGTCAAGTTTTTTGATGGGATGAAAAAACTCTTTTTAACGACGGCCGCACACAAGGTGATGTCGATGTTTGGCGGCTTAAAAATACGGCAAACAGTGCGATTCTAAGTAAAAAGTAATGTATCAGGACATCCTGGACGTTGACAAGTACACCACTGACAAAATTAGTAAAGAATTATAAGGGATGGCAAAGATTGAATAGGATTTGCAAAACCTGGCAACAAAACTTGAAAAAGTTAGCCACACTTTTTCAAGTTTTGCTGCGCATGCGCAAACCGTGACATAGCCCCTTTAAGTTTGGTTGTTTCATTTGAATGGTAATTTGGCACAATACTAGATATTGCGCTTGTGACCGAAACACGCTGAGAGATGTAACATTAGGCCAATGAAATTATATTACTAGTTTCTCGTCAACCATTTATCAAATTTTGGTGAGGGATTTTTTTCATTATTCGTTATTCATTATTTAATCAAGGAAAAATACAACCTTTACACATACACAAACTGCCATTTAGAAACTGATTATTAAGGCTCTAAACTCGCCCAGAAATGGTTTGGTGCCAGTATCAATTCCATTGAGTTAGACCAGGTAGCTTGTGTTTGAAGGAACAAGTTGAGATGACAAAATCATGGGAAATGACAAAAGGAGATGTCTGGTTATAAACACAAAAGCTGCAAAACGCAGATCGCGATTGTACAACTGAAATGGAAACGTTTCGCATGGGAGTAGTTTGCATCTGATTTTTCCCCTTTTTTTGAAAAATAATGGAATTTTGGCATAATAAAATCTTTTGGTGCGGGGTCAAAATCACATGCGGGCGCTGACGAGAAACTAGTAATCTAAGTTCATTGGCCTTAGTTATCCCAACAGCGGAATTGGAATACGGAATAATGTAGCGCAGCTTTGCCTATTGATTGCTTTCTGGTGACGTCATGCCTTCCATCCACCATTTTGGGTGTCATTTTTCATGACCCACGTGGCTCGAGTGATTGCTGGCCAATAAAGCAAGAAAAGTGCATTGGTTGCACTTACCTGTGTTGCTTAAAGGCAGTATACATCATTGGTAATCTCGAAAATCAGAAATGTTCACAGATTTACGCCTAACTTACACAATATAAACATGATGACCATAGAAAACTTCCCCTGAAATGGTTTTGTCTTTGAGAAATGGGTAAAACAATTAGTTTTCGTCTCATGAGACGAAAATTAAATTCGCCAAATTTGTCAAAAGTTAGACGAAGTACGGAGCTGGTTTTTGCTCAGGTTGGTTTTAATCATGCATATCTTCAATCACACAGGGGGATAAAACTATTTGTAACAGTTTACCAATCATGTATACTATCTTTAACCTTGCTTTATGTTGTTGCGCCATGGCTGTTGTATCTATAAAGATAAAATGTATTTTTTTCAGGCTAAAAATCGCGATAAAGCTGACTACATGCTTAATAATTTGAACGTATCGTAACGCGCGTGTGCAGCATTTTCGAATGAAAATACGCTGATGAGTATTTTTTACGCGTGTTCATGTGCGTCTATGGACGCGCGCGACCGGTGACACCCAAACATTCCCAGATGTTCTACGTCACGAAAAATCAATCAATATACCACGAGGCCGAAGGGACCCAGACGCACTACATTATCCTGAGTGCGAGTGGGATAATGAATTTATCTTAAATTATTTTTGCAATTTATTTTTTTTAAATTGTTTTTTAACCACTTCGCGACAGGGAACTGCATATGCAGTTCTGAGTGTGAGTGTCTTGGGGGCGGTTATACAGAATTAGCCCATGAATTAGACCAGGGCAGAGCTGGTCACTATTATCTTGATGGCTTGGGGTCAAGTCAGTTTTTGGTTTTTGACCTGTGACTTGACTCTAGAGAAAATGACTTGTGACTGGACTTGGGAAATAAGATTGATTTACGACTTGAAATAAAAACTAGTCATCAAGTCTCCAGTCCCAGAGACATACATGTATACTGCATAACCAAAACTGCTAGTGCAGTCTCCCGCTCCAGGGGAATAAATTGAAAAATGCCTAGCCATCGCAAAATGGTTAAATATTTTTGTAAAATTTGTTTAAATTTTCTCTTAGTTCTCAATACTGGTGGCTACACATAGTCTCTGCCCTAATAATCCTCATACTACCCTCACGACGAACGCAAGCAAAACACAAGACCACCGACAAGGCAGAACACAACGGACTTAGCTTGTCTCAAAATGGCGACAGCTCTACGCATCCAAGCATCCGCGACGTTGTGTCCGAAACGCAGAGAAGCGAAGCGAAGAAGGAGAGGTGAAAGAAGGAATCGAGGTCAGATTAAATAGTTGGGCTATAAAGTCGGGCGAAATCAAATTTGAAATATGCTAAGAATAGAGTACATTTGTAATGTCAATGCATAGTTCCGAGTTTGCCTAGTTAGCTCCGCCCCCTTGGATATTGTTGCTATGGCTCACACGCTATCGTCAAAATGGCGATACGCACAAAGCAATGGGACTTTCAACGGAAAGCACAGATTCATTGGAGAAAACTCAAAGGTATTCATGTTTCAGGGTCAAAAGTTATCTTAGAACACACCAGAGACGTAGAGAAACACACCGAGTAAAGGGCCAGTAATACAGGATGTCATATCATGACATACTTGCTTTCGTACCTTTTGAACAACGAAACGACCGGCCTTGAAACCAAAAATTCACCCGGATCATCGCATACAACACTGTACAAATTGTATGGGCAGATGGGATGTTGTGATTGGTCGGCGGGTTCGGTTGATTGACAAGTCGGAACTATGCATTGCCTGGGTCGAAACATTCACTGGTAGCCTGAAACATTCATTGCTAAAGCGCAGGGAAACAGTTCACTGGTTTTGGTGAAGACCCAGTAACTATGGCAACACACAAAGGGTGACATTTTTACCTTAGTCAGTTAGTACTCGATGGCTTACGAGAGGCTCAAGCCGCTTTTTTCAGCTCAATCAAAATGTGCAATTAATTATTTTTGTTCTTACATGCCAAAGGTCGTCACTGTCAAGTTTTAAATTAAGTTTCCTGATTTGTGTTTAGTGGTGTTCCCATTTAATTTTTTAATTTTTTAATTTAGTTATTTATTTTTTAAACTATCGTGGTTTTGCGGTAGAATTACAAAATTAAGTTCAGTGGGAACGCACGAAGAATTAGCGTCCCTGTAGAATGTAAAACTTACAGGCCGAGAGGGCCCGCAGAAACTTCCTGGGCCCAATTTCATAGAGCTGTTTAACAGCCCATTTTCCGTTAACCGAGCGTCAGGCCATTTCATAGACATCGTTAACGGTAAGCTGAACTGAAAACCTGCCTTAACCGCAGAGCCAAATTTTGCTTAAGATAGTGACGCAACAATGGCGGTTTACAAGCGCGCGCATGCTTAAGCACGCCGCGGCCGTGAAATAGCCTTAATGTTAGCACAACTTTTCTGCTACAGTAAGCAGACGTTTTCAGCTAGCGCTTAAGCAGCTCTATGAAATTGGCCCTTGCTCAGTTGCGGACGTTTTACAAGGCTGTATTTTAGCTCAATGGGAACAGTTTCGCCCTGTAAAAAAACATGACCATGCAGTGAATAATGGGCTTGGACAGGGAAAGTTTACACCAGGGTCGCGGTAACTTTCCGCATGGGCACTGAAACAAGTGACAATTACACGGACAAATGTAACCGAAAGGTCTCCGTAACTTTCCGCGAGGTCGCGGAAAAGAAAGTCCAATGGGAACAACCATTTTGTTTATTTCAATTCTATGGTTATTAAGAACCACTTACACCAAATATAACGTATGTTAATTCAGAAGGGGCGTGTCCAGAATACATTTTTCCACCCCACTCCCCCCATTTTTTCCCATGGGTGTTGAGATTTTGATACTATATCATTTGTCATATTTTTCTCATTACCATTCTGAAATTTCGCGTTCTCAATCCGTATATTTTCAAGGATATCGTAAAAAAAACACCGATGTTTTGTGAAGTATTTTGTCCGGTTCCATAAAGCAGTGCAGCTTTTTTGCTTCCACATCCAAATTGGAGATTGCAAAGTTTCTTTTTTCCCCATGGGTAGTGACATTTCTGACATGGTCGCTTTAAACCATCGGTGCTCAGTCATCCATGAAGGTATTCTGGATTTCGTAGTGTCATAAGAAAGAGGACACGTCATGAAATGGACGGTACTTGCCGTTTTCCAAAATTCTCAGTAATTATCGAGTAA
The DNA here is from genome assembly GCA_037783545.1 of Henricia sp. BOLD:AAB3569. NCBI lineage: Eukaryota > Metazoa > Echinodermata > Asteroidea > Spinulosida > Echinasteridae > Henricia > Henricia sp. BOLD:AAB3569. The sequence continues at coordinate 1,215,657 of JBBELK010000715.1, forward strand.
TTGGTATTTTAATATAGATTTTTGTTTTTTTTAGGACACCTTGTATTTCCCTATACCACCAAAAACTGCCCCAGCACTTTTTTATTTTGGATTTTTCAGTTAATAAATGCAATGTATTACATTGGGTGCTGCTTTCACTGAAAACGAAAAGTCCACCGAACTCCGTGTAAACAATTTGGTTTACGTCATATAGCATGGACAACTTTTGCATCAGCCAGATAAACCCATGTTATGCACCTGGTTTAATGCAACTTTCACATGTATATTTTCACAAAAGTTTTGGACACATTTTGGACACATTTTGGACACATTTTGGACACATTTTGGACACATTTTGGACACATTTTGGACACATTTTGGACAACTGTTACAAAAGCTGATTTAATGACTTCAAAAAGTTTGTATGCATAAATCCGCACACACGTCCGCCCAATTTTTTGTTTACGTTTCCGCTGCTACATGTATGTAGTCGAGTCTGTCACAAGTCCAGAGCCAATAAAAACAAGTTTGTGACAAGTCCCGCACAAGTCCGTCACAAGTCCAGTAACAAGAAGCAAAGGATGAACACGCAAAAAAAATGCCTTTGTTGGAGTTAATTTAAATAGCTTGTGACTTGAATTAAGACCCAGGGACTTGTGGTGGACCTGTGAAGGCTTGTGAGGACTTGTGATGGACTCGACTACAACCATGCACTGCACACAATTCCAAAATGATGCTAGCTCATCTGGGCGATTGTATAGTATCATACATTCTGTTTGGTCTGTTTATTTTTTAATTGTCTAAATTAGTACGTCTTTCCACTATAAGCCATTCAAAACATGTCAAAACATTTATAATTGTAACACGATTTAACTCTGCTTTACGTTCATACAACTCACCATTTTTAACACGTTAGAAAAATAGCATTTTCACACACGTCATAAGCACAAAAGTCCCACAATGCATTACGACAAAAAATAGTTAACTATAAAACCAATTTACTACAAACGATAAAAAGCTAACCCCAGCGTTTTTAAACTACGGCTTCCGACATGTAAAAATTCAAAGAATTGCAACCCACCTCTACAGCATGGTACAGTTTTAGCACTAGTTACATGTACATTTAGGCAAAAAAAGATGTTCTGGTTTGTGCGCGCGTCGATTTCAAGCATGCGCGTCAATCCCCTTTTTTTCTGCGGCAGCTAAAACAGCGCCCTCTATTGCCGCACCTCACATTTTCTAGACTGATCGCCAATCCTGTAGACTATGTATGGAATGGGAACAAGTATATGTATTTTCCCAATCAGCTCGACCTCGTACTCGGGGCAATAGACTATGTAAGTCTCGCGGCAAAGGTCAAATCTGAGCTTCCGGGCACAACACGACTAAAACGCCTATTCCTATAACACGGGCGATATTTTGTTTTTTGTATATAAATGTTTCTGTCCAATCTTAAGTATACAACCGACCCGAAAGTGATTCGGGTAACTAGAATGTTTTTTTACAATATATAATACATGCATAATTCTCTCTAAAAACGATAAAAATTTATTAAAATTTCGTGACCTGAATAAATTTCTCTGCTAGCATATTCTTCATCCAATTTGGAATGGATGACCCAAGTGTGGATTCATGTGAAAATAAATGCATCGAACTTGGGCACTCTAAAAAAAAAAGTCTGCAAGCTCTACTTTTGGTAGATGGCGTTTCGCCTATCGCTAGCGAGGTCTGTATGTACACTGTAGGCCTACGTACGTCGGCTGCTGTGCGTGTTGCATATCTTTTGCTGCATGTAGTTTACGATCTTCAAAGATTGACTTGTCGGCTCAGAAAAGATCGTGAATTTTTACATTTCGATTGCTTATTTTTGATTATATACCTAACTTCATCAATTGGAATGCAAGATTTTATTTAGAAATATGCGTTTTGGGCCGTCTGAGTTTACAAAAAACTGCGTAAACAAAATAATCCAAGAATTTCGCTCGCGACGTGCGTTGAAGAGATAGGGTCTTGTGCCCGGAAATAACAGTGGTCTCGCGCGGTCTTGTACGTTCGCGAGGTCAACTTACATAGTCTATAGATTCGGACAAAGCTGATATCGAATGAGAACAAAACAATCATTAGGCGGCTAGTTCTTCCGCGACACAACAAGGCATTGCGATTGTGAATTAGAGCATGTCTGAGCTGAGCTGAATACTGAAATATGCCACTTATTTCCGTGTCCATTGTTTGTGGAGTGAAAACTCTCAGAACATTCAGTGTTGTGACGGCTCTGTAAGTTTACTATTGATTGCGTTCCGGTGACGTCACGCCTTCCATCCACCATTTTGGGTGTCATTTTTCATGACCCACGTGGCTCGAGTAATAACCGGCCAAGAAAAGTGCATCGGTTGCACTTACCTCTGTTGCTTAACCTTGCTTTATGTTGTTGCGCCATGGCTGTTGTATCGATAAAAATAAAAATGTATTTCTTCAGGCTAAAAATCGTGATCAAGTAAAAGCACTTTTGTTTTTACAAGCTGAGTGCATGCTCAATAATTAAAAAAAGAAACGGAAATCATGCTCTGACCAAAGATTTAGGCTGATAAATGTAGCTTATTTTATCATCAGTGACGTGTATGAACACCTCTTGTGGCAAGGCTGACTGGACCAGTCTCTGTAAGAGCCACTGAGGCAGGGTGCGCCACTCTGCCTGACGTGCCTCCCTGAGAACCTGCACTTCTGCGGCTATTTTTGAGATGCGGGGCTCCAGAGGTCAGCTCATCCAACACGATTCCAAAGTGATTGGTCGATCAGTGCCTTGTTATCCACAAGTTCGCTGTATTAAAAAAACTTCTGTTCTGATCAGGAATTGGTATTTGAATGATATGAAGTTCATGTTTTATAATTATGAAGTTAATTTCGTGGAAAAAAGGCAGGCTTCGATTTTTGAAGGTTTTTTTTTTTTGGAACAGCAAAAGTCTTTCAACAAATCCAGTTGTGACAAGAAAGGTCAATTTAGATTGGCTGAGCAAAAGTTACAAGTTAGTGTCCTTGCATCTGATTGGGTGCTAGTCACATGATCTCGCAGCTCGAAGCGTAACTATACCCATTTGGCAAAATGCCAGTATACCATTGCAAAATTGTTGATGTCCCACACTCGTAAACTTCAGTAACTAGTCATTTTAAAGAACAATGATCGCTGATTATGCGCACCTTAAAGGCGCTATAGATGATCTGTTTTTGAGCGATTCTGGGAATAAAATCATTATACATGTTATAAATCAAAAGAAAGACATCAACAAACTCATCCAAAGAAATGTCAGCTCCGTCAAATTTACCACGTTCTCCAAAAACATAAAAAATTAATATGCGTTTTGCCGGTCTTGGCGGGTGTTTAAAAACAACTTACTCTCAATTCGTCTCTTCGTTCTCAGTCGGTTGCGTACTCTGTGCCTTGCGTCATGGTCTCTGTGGCCTGCGTGTGCGCGCGACCCATAGAAAAGATGCATCACATTGAAACAGCACACAGCGCCCATTTCGGACCGCCCAGATGCCAACCAACTAAGTAAATCGTTTGCAAACGATCTAAATAATTACATCTTCGTAAATTATTTTCTGGTAAAATTATACACTCGACCAAAAAAGTTCTGTCACCAGTAAGACATTTGTAGATATTTATTATGAAATTGGATTTAATGTAGGAAAATAATATATCAAATTTTAGCTGAACATATCACTCAAAGGAATAGAGCTCAACAGAGTCCATGATGGCAAGCTTCACGGAACAGGAATGCAACAAAGGAGTGTGGGGTCAGAATGAAAAACACCCAAAAACAACGATGTCAACCTTATTGCACTCAAGCAAGGGGAGTTACAGTTCAGTATTTTGCTTACACCATACCTAATGCAATGGCACGATTCAGATTGGACAATTTAACCATTTTGATTTGGATGTTTTTGACAAGACATTGATAAATCCAAACTCACTTAAAAATGTCCTAATTGTCAACACACAAATTGCCCAAATCACAAGTTGCATTGTTCTTTGGTGTTTTTCATTCTGACCCCACACTCCTTTGTTGCATTCCTGTTCAGTGAAGCTTGCCATCATGATCTCTCTTGAGCTCTATTCCTTTGAGGGATATGTTCAGCTAAAATTTGATATATTATCTTCCTAGATTAAATCCATTTTAATAATAAATATCTATAAATGTCTTACTGGTGACAGAACTTTTATGGTCGAGTGTATAATCTTGGGCAGAAACATTTCATTGGATAGTTTCTACCAATTCAATCTTTACTTTGAGGAAGGTTTTCCCCGTCAACTCGTTGATTAACCTTTGGGGTCATTGCAAATATACAGTGGGCCTTTGAAGTTACCAGATGCGGGTATTCTGTACACAACCAATGCCAATGCGCGAACGATATTTTTAATCAGAAAGCGACAACATAATTTTATTGATTTTTTTTTTTGACGGAGGTCATTTCAATTCAAACAACATGCCAAATGCTTGTACATGTATATATTTGAAATTACGACATTGCCGTCAAAAAATGTATATATTTGATACATGTAGTTTAAATGAATATACATGTCTAAAATCAATTACCTTTATTTGTTTTGATTTTTAAGTGATTGAAAATATTCATTTGTGTTTTAAATCATGCAGCTGAACTTTGTTCCAAGTGCTAGTCCATAAAACGACACACACGTATTGTGATATTTATTTTTTGGGTTAATATTTATCTTGGAATTTTGGGCTCCATTTCCACTTTTTTTTCATCCCGTGCATAAAAATCCCATAACACATAGTGTCTGCTTTAGAATAAGTAAAAATAACAACTACAGTAAACAAATATTTATTGTTCATTAAAGACGCAGGCTCGTCAATTCGCGACAAACAAATTCGTGCCACGAATTTCACCGCGCTCCATACCTTGCCCTGGCAGCCACTCTTGCGGTCCCAGAGGGTGTAGGGCCATGGTGCAGGCTAATAGCCTCGTCCATTCCGCAAATAGTGTGTGTATCTTTTCAAAATCAAATTTATCACAGAAAACACAGTTTCAGCCAAATTCACATTATATTACAGATATGCAGCCGATTTCACAAAAAATTGTGTAGCTTGCGCAACTTTTGAAAATGGCATAAGCCCCATAGGCTTGCGTGTAATTATTACAGGAATGTTGGACAGCTTACGCGATAAAAAGTTACGCAGCTTACGCGATAAAAAGTTGCACAAGCGGACTTATGCAGTGCATAAGGATTTGTGAACTTGGATGATGATCACATTCGCTTCAAGAATGTGTCGTATATGGTTGAATTGACCGTAGGGGTTCAAACGACGTACAACAACACACACAACTAAGCACGCGCGTGTGTGATTCGATTAGCCTAGCAACGCATAAACACACTGCGGCGAGCTCGCATAAATAATGAGCCTCCACCTTCTAGGATTGTACATGTTGTAGGAGCAGCTGCCCTACTCAAGCAAAGTATGAAGCGTGGTGAAATTTGTGGTGTATTGACGAGCCTCCGTCTTTAAGGTGATGGTGCAAACTATTGTCCCGAGGTGATTTTGAGACGGTAGGCCTGCTATTTCCCCGAGGTCACAGGCCAAGATAAAATAACATGCCCACCATCATTGGAAAAGAGAAAAATATGGTCATCAGGATTCGAACCCAAGACCTCTGACATGTTGGGCAGATGCTCTACCAGCTGAGCTATGAGTCACAGTGGTACACTACCTCAGGTTTTCCCCAAGACCTCTGACACACTGGACAGATGTTCTACCAGCTGAGCTATGAGGCACAGTGGTGTACTCCCTCAGGTTTCCCCCAAGACCTCTGACACACTGAGCAGATGCTCTACCAGCTCAGCTATGTATGAGGCACAGTGGTATACCCCCTCGGGTTCCCCCAAGACCTCTGACACACCAGGCAGATGCTCTACCAGCTGAGCTATGAGGCACAGTAGTACACTTCCTCAGGTTTTCCCCAAGACCGCTGACACAGCAGGCAGATGCTCTACCAGCTAAGCTATGAGGCACAGTGGTATACTCCCCCAGGTATTCCCCAAGACTTCTGACTGTTTAGGCAGAGGCTCTACCAGCTGAGCTATGAGGCACAGTTCGTATACTCCTTCATGTTTTCCTTAAGAACCTAACATTTCTCTCGGTGCTGCATGGATGCACGAATGAGCAAAGTGACAAACTATCTACCCGGTGTGTCAGAGGTCTCGGGTTTGAATCCTTGTGAGGACTTTATAATTTGTCTCTCATCCCATAATTTTTATTTGGTTATTTCATTTCTGTGGTGACTAGCCACCACACACATATTGCATTTATGTACATGTTCATAATTCATCTTGATTATTTTTACATCAACAATTAACTTGAGATTTGAATTACCACCTGAACATCAAGATACATAGCTGGGTGGCGCCATTGGCAGCCGACGGCCAGACACACTGGAAAATCCTCTTACTCTTCACGAAAGAGTGCTCTTGGGATCCTTTAAGTGCATTACACAACACACTGGACCAACTGCTTTACATCCCTTCCGAAGGATGGAGCAAGTGTGTTTAAGTGCCTTGCTCAAGGGCACAGGTACCCCAGCCGGGAAGCAACCCCTGTGTTGTGAGTCAGTTACCTAAACCACTCGGCCACGGTACCCCACACATGATATGCTTGGATGCACATTTTGCGCTTGCATTGTTTACTAATTTAAACAACAAAAACTGCCCTGCAAGATGTCAGCTATTTGGTAGTCTATAAATCCTACTTAACTTTCCTCCAACTTTAATAACAAGATTTAAATCTATTTTAATACTTTCTGTGTAATTTTGAAGGATTAGTAACCCTATTTTCTGACTTCCAGCGATACACACGCCCATCCAAGAAAGATATTCGCATATTTGTAAATGAATATAAATGATATAAATGATACATGTATATATAAATTGTGATTTCTTTTTTTTTCATAATTTGGACTAGTGCACAATGCCCAGTGCATTTTGTTGAATTTAGTATACAAAGTTATATAGACGTATATTGTATTGTGTCTCAGATGAAGTTTTGTGGCCATTTGGAAGGTATATCTTTGTTATCTGAGAAATTACGAAAACTGGCAAAGTAAAAACTTGTTTTTGGACACGTATTAGTTCATTTGCCAACTGATTTTTTTTTTTCTACCGAGAATTTGTGAGTTGCTAATTTTGACACTAACTTGAACACAAAATCAAGCTTGAATTAAATATTGCATTCTGCTACAGAAGAATTTCTTCAGAAAAATTTCTTTAAACAAAACATTTTTTTTCTTTTGAGTAAAACTCCCTGCCAATGGACCCTTCACACGGACGGCTATGACAGGGGGCAGTCACATTGGGGACCATTAGAAATGGTACGCGTACGGGAAACGTATGCGGCTGGGAAAAACTGGATGGTTGTATCAACAGTTTGCGCGGTTATTTTGTCTGCACAGCATAGGTAATGTGACTTCTTACATCAATATAACCATGTACACATCCGCACATTTCTTGAACAGCCACGCAAAATTGTGATATAACAACCCGGATTTTGCAAGCCCGTACGCGTACCATTTCTAATGGTCCCTATTGTCACTGTGCGTCATGCACGAGTAGGTACTTTGTGGCTGTATTGTCACATAATTTAAATATGAAAACCTGCTCCCTGTCACTTTCGATCGTTGACCTCGAAGGTCACTAAGAAATAACTTTACCAAAATAAGAGGTCCTTGGTTCGAATACCGATGAGGACCATATAATTTTTCTGTCCTCCCATGTCTGGTTAATAAGGTTTTGGCGTGTAACCGTTTGCATAACGGCTAACACCTCAAATTCTTCACTTTCAAATGGTGGTGCAGTTTAGAAAGACACCTACTATGCTGTTGTTGCTACGTGGTGCACACCATTGCCTTGCAACCAACAGTCTGGTTGCTTTATGCCATTCTCTCCTACTGTAAACACAGTATTGATTCTGTACTTCACACCTGCTGCGTGCACCACATAGCAACAAACATTTTGTCTGGTCAAGTGGATGCTAAGTGTGCGTGTGAAAGGAATTACGCTATTAAAGCAAAATACGCAAAAGATAATTAATTTCCATGGTGATTACACGTACCGAATATTTCATTTTTACCAGGAAACAAGCCTATTCTTGGGTTTCACTTGGCTTGACAACGGTTGCTATCCGCCATTACTGTGTCCATACTATGGCACGCCAAAGTGAAATATAATTTAACGCTTATAATTTTGCCATCAACCCTGAAAAACAAGTCTCAACATTTTTAAAAACTTGCCAACAAAAGCACGGTATGCCAGTTTCAAACAGTCTATCAACTTTTAAAAGGGACGCCAACCTTTTTTTTTTCTTGCGCAACATTTGCGAAAATATGCGTCACAGTATGGACACAGTAATGGCGGATAGCAACCGGTTGTCAACAAGTGAAACCCAAGAATAAGCATTTTTCATGTAGCTATTTTTGAGTACATTTTCGTAAAGGTAACGGATACAGAGATATACTTGTAGTAAATACCATTGGACTGTGAAGTTGTAATAGTGTAAAACACATGTAATGATTTTTGTACAAAAAAAATTCTTAACCAAAATACACAGAGTGATTTTATATTTATAATATAATAAAAAGGCTATATTTTACAATTATCTAATCAGTGATGGTGTGTTTGACAAAAACTTCACTTCCTGCGAAACGTATAAATACAAAACGAGGCAAATTTTAATTTTAGTTTTGTTAGAGAAGTGCTCATTACAAATAAAATGTATGTGATTCACTTTGGAGAAGCAAGCCCGATGTCCAAAAAAGTGTCATCTGTAAAATTGCTTAGTGGAAATTTTTAAGTGGAAAGCTCGTTTGCTTTTACTTACCGTGATTGAAATCGATTTGGAAAGATTTCAAGATTTTTCTTGAGCTTGTGCAGTGAATGTTAATGGATGAACGTGTATGGTATTATTTAGTGCTCAACATTTTGTTTTTAGCGTAATATGCTCGTCTTCAAAAGTTAGAACCCATGTACTGTATAGTAAGGTAATTTTCTGGAAATTCTAGCCACATTTTTTTGCCTAATTTTTATAAATTTGGTATACAGTTTTTAAGGAAAATTGTAGTTTTGTAGTCCAAAAAAGGCCGTCCGAAACCGAGACCCTGGGCCTATTTCATGGCGCTGTTTAGCAGCCATTTTGTGCTCACGGAGGCTCCAGCAATTTCAGGGAGACCGTAAACTTAAAGGGCCCCTGAAATACTCAATAACTTTATGCACAGTTATTGCTGTATATGAAGGATTACTTGTCTAGAAAGACAATACTACTGTTCATTTTGATGCCCCACGAATAAAAAGTGGCATTTTTCAACTTTGAAAATGTCTTCACATAAACGCACAGAAAGAGGGCGCTGTTTGGGGCATGTCACTTTAGGAACACACAGCAGAAAAGCAAAGAAAAAAACATAAGACTTCAAACTGGAATTGTGGAAAAATGCTGCAGTTTCCAGCCTTAGTTTTTTCATGGCTTGCAACATGTAAAACAAACCTAAACCGCATGGGTTGATAAAAATCAAAAACCTTGATGGGGTTTTTATGAATGTAAATTAATGGACTAGTTCCATAGCACAGATTTCATTGATAAAAACTCCATTTCAGGGCCCTTTAAGCACTGCCAAATTTTGCTAGCTTCAGAGGCAAAATTTGATAAACACTAGTGACGCAACAATACCCGTTGGCAAGCACGCGCACGCCGCAGCCGTGAAATAGCCTTAAAGTTAGCACAACTTTTCTGCTACAGTATAAGCACACTTTTTCAGCTAGCGCTTAAACAGCGCCATGAAATTGGCCCCTGGTTGAAACTTGCAAGTGTACAAGGTGTAGTCCAGATAGATAAGAGTTGAGAAGTTGATCGGAATTTTGTTTATTTAAAATGACTCATCATGCATCAGTTTGTGTAGATTTGATAGGGAAAAACATTTAAGTATTAACAATTAAAGATTTTGTGCGGAAACACTTTTAAAAACATTTCAGTGCATAATGTCTGAAGCCATAATTAACTTCTCAATTCTTTCCTTCCCGAAATTCAGATACATACATTTCGGAGTTTTTTGATTTGTTTTAATCAAGCATCCCTGATGGAAGTGTAATTCCTGAATAACTAATTGTAATGCTATTCTCAATAAGTGTGCATGGTCCATCCAAAAAAAAATAAATAAATAAATAAATAGCACGACAATCACTTATCAGTTTTTCAGGAATTACACTTCCATCAAGGATTCCTGAAGAACATGTGTTTAAAATCAAACGACTTGAATACGTGAAGTATTACAAGCCCTCAAAGTCTCTGAAATTTAAATCTGAATTTGTGGAATTTCCCACAAATTAAAACCGCCTATGTTTTGTGAATGCAGCAACGCTCTTAAAGATAGTATATATGATTGGTAAACTGTTACAAATAGTTTTATCCCCCTGTGTGATTGAAGATATGCATGATTAAAACCAACCTGAGCAAAAACCAGCTCCGTACTTCGTCTAAGCATGGAGGTAGGAAGTTTTAAGAAAACGGTCAAAAAAAGGTTTGCAGTCATTTCGCCCCAAAACCACTTCGCCCTGAACCACGGCCTGTGCATGAAGTGGTTTTGGGGCGAAGTAGCACTTGGGCGAAATGGTTTTGGGCGAATTGAATTTTGTATTGTTTGGGTGAAGTGGTTTGGGGGCGAAATGGCACTTGGGCGAAATGGTTTTGGGCGAATTTAATTTTCGTCTCATAAGACGAAAAATACTTGTTTTACTCATTTCTCAAAGACTATAGCACTTTAGACAAAACCATTTCAGGGGAAGTTTTCTACGGTCATCATGTTTATATTGTGTAAGTTAGGCGTAAATCTGTGAACATATCTGATTTTCGAGATACCAATCATGTATACTGCCTTTAAGTAGCTTTCTTTAAAAAGTGTGGTGACATAATTTTAGAGGATAACCCTACTGTTACGTGTTCACAAGCGTTGAAGTTGTTAATTGACAATCCAGGAGGGTTATGTGTCGGGAAACGCAAGATCAGTCATTTTCCGGGAAATCTGTTGCAAAATTGGTTGCCAGCTTTTCGAGTTCAAAGACTTTTTGTGCATGACATCAGTGCTTTGACAGAGCAATCATACAAATTTTATGTGGCCCAAAAACCAACCAGGCTGGAGGCTATCCCATTCGTGACCTTTTGTTAATTGGAAAGGCCCATGAAACCCTGGTGGTTATAAGCCCTAACATATTTTATGATTTTCTAAAAGGTATATTCTATGCTGCTTTTATGTCTGCAGATATTGTTGGACTAAATTGTCGTATAGCGTAAATAAAGATGTATGATCAGTTAAAAATGAAGATTTTGCATAGCTTTTCTCATTTCGAGGGCAAAATCAAGGAATATTTTCTATGGAGTCTAAACATCATTTCCTCCAAATTTTAAGAAAATCTCAATCATAAAATGTTTGGCAAAAAATTAAAAATTTAAAAAAAAATGTCTCGGAAATGACTCCTAACGAAAATTTAGCCCGTTTGGAACCGATTTCGACACTTTTCTAAACTAATTTCTAAGAAAATTGAAATTTGTCCAAATATTTCAAGGAATATCATCATCATCTATGAGGTCTAAACATTTTGGAAGAAAATTTGAATCATAAAACATTTGGCAAAAAAATTAAAATTACAGTAATTTTTCTCAAAATTAGCAAAAAAAATAAATCATTTTTTGTAACGCAGTGGCTTTATAGTAATACTTTCGGTGGCTATAGACTGCTTCATAGCCCATACTCGCTTACCTTTCTGCAAATAACACACGCTAGTTAAAATGGCACATCATGATTGTCTAGGCAAGGTATTGTTTGTACGCTCCCACCGGACACACCGCCCTTGCTGGGCGCTGGCCGGAAACGTATATTTCTTTTACTAGAGGGCAACCAAGTAAATAGGGCTCCCATATATGAACCAATGCTAAATGCCAAATTTTCAAAAATTATTTAAAAATAGGCCTAATCCGTCACTTTTATTCCCTAATTTCCACTTAAAACAAAACTACCCCTGCAATAGCCTTTAGTCAAGGCGTCCGTGGCGAGGTTTGTTTTGTGCACTGTTTTGCTAACGCTTGAGGAAAGACTAACATTCATACTGCAGACTGTTCCATAAAACCATGGAGGAAGGAATGATAAAACTGAGATGCCGAAACTGTTTGTCATATTTTCTCCGTATGATTTTATAAAAGGAGTTCCGACACCCGTAGTAGTAGATTGCCACTGCAACGAAGTGGATTTTGTTGGAATTCATTTCGATCACAGAGGACCGAAAAATCATGGACGGAAACCAAGGAATGAAACAGATTTTGGCGCTGATGGTGTTTGGCGTGGTGGTGCTGGTGGCGACTGAATTTGTGCAGGTAGGCGCCCGGGGCTCATCCGCCCGTCCGGCCGGCCGAGCGGCTCCGCTGTATCAGCAATCAGCGTTCTCGCAACGGGGGAAAATCATCATTAGAAGATGTAGTACTAGGAGGTGTGGGTATTTTCGATCAGGGGGAGAATTCGATCAGCTCAAAGCTGTCACTTAATAAAAAGTAGAAAAATTTCCTGAGAAATTTCCTGGCTAGTTATGGCCTGCAACTCTTCTCCTTTCTTCTGAATCAAAATACTGTCTGAAGTTGCACTTCTTCACAAGATTAACCTCGTTCAAACTTAAGGTGAAGAATCAGCAGTTATTTTATTGATTTGTCTAGTTACAGGATCCAATAAGAAAGACAAGATTTGTCAAAGACCTACTTTTAGAAGGCTAAAAGTGTTGTTTTGGACGTTTATATTGGGACGTTATCATTTTCTCTATTACACTTTTAGCCCTTTAACATTTTAACCCCATTCGCTATCGTGAATTTTGATGCACGCCCTCAAGAGGCAAAATACCGGCGTGTATAATCTTACCGTAAATTCCAAATCAGACATTTAAAAGCACAACATCGGGGTCCTTGTAATCTCAAGACTTCTGTACCCTTGTCGTTCACTGTCCATGATGACTCAAACATCAAAAAAGGATAAAAGGGAGCAAAATCTGGAGTAAAATCGAAAATTATCAGCCAGCGCGGTACACAGACTTCATGCTGAGACGCGTCAAAAGGAAAGTAGTCCCACCAACGCGGATAGATTTTGTTTAGCCTAGACTTGACCCCTGTCCACATATTTACTTCCCCACGCGTTGTATATGAGCGAGAGCAGCGTAGCGCACATAGACAGGGGGCCAGTCTAGGCTAAACAAAATCTATCCGCGTTGGTGGGACTACTTTCCTTTTGACGCGATCATATAGTAGCGAAATCAACATGCATGACATGGTCAAGTCTCCCGTCTGTCCAAATTTGTCGATTTTACTCCAGATTTGTCGATTTTACTCCAGATTTTGCTCCCTTTTATCCTTTTTTGATGTCCCAATATAAACGTCCAAAACAACACTTTTAGCCTTCTAAAAGTATCAAAGACCCCCTTTAATAACTTGGACATGAACTGGTGTCAAGGAAGTAATAATTATAACTGTTGGGTCGCTCATTTACTAATTTATAATTTAAAAAGCTGAAATAAGTCGTTTAAAAATGGTGAAAATTGAGATTTAATTTTCCCACCAATAGAGGGCGCTTTGAGTGAGTATTCAGCCGCAGGGCCATAAAATGGTAATTATTTTACGCAAATTAAATTTTTGAGTTAAAATATTATTTCTGCATTGGAAACTATCAGTTTGAATGTATTCTGCACAATTTTGTTGCTTTTAATTGGCTAAACATTAATTTTGAATGCTTCTTCATTGATATGTGCACGTTTACTAATAAACTCATTAATTTACATAAACGAATATCGTTTTCTGAATTTAACTACTTTGCATAATAACATGCACTCATTTATCCAAAATGATGCCAAAGTACCCAATCTTCTTGACCCATTAAAATTTTCAGCCCCCTGATTGAATACTGCCACAAGGTGGTTGAATTCTCCCTCACAACTAACCCAATAAACTAGGGGTCAAAGGTCAAATACCCAGATGACAACACAAGGTTGTGATACATAAAATTAAAGATGAATAAATAGTTGTTAAATATGCATTAAAATTAGACTCATTCTCTTCATTGACAGAAGAATACATAAACACGTGCACATCTTCCTTATCTGGTCGAATATATCCCCTTCTACCCCTACTAAATCTTCTTAATATGACTTGATATAGACCCGTGAACAGGGCGTCGGGATTCTCCGCCCGGCCCTAACCCTGTCGCCGTTTCCCTGTGGCAAAATCACGAAAATAAAATTTTCTGACATTTGCTCAATAGGTAGCGACTTAGAAATCTGTGACATCATCAGCCGGGCAGTTGTGAAACTATTATTGGTCAAATTTAATTTGTAACCAAAGTTTGCAAGCTTGATGGACTGCTACGTGAAATTGCACTGTAAATCATGCCGCCTTTTGTTTCTGTCATTTAATCTGTCCGGCTGATTTCTTTCTGATGCAGGTTCATTGGGGCTGGTTTTCTTTATATTTGTGCCAAATATCACACAAATCCACCTGTGCTGTGGTGAGGTTTTCCGCTCCAAAATATTGCCAAAATTGGCAGTTGGCGGGCGCCCTCAACTACCTAAGTCTTGATTCAAGACACCAATTTGGACATGACCATGGACATAACAAAGCCCGTGCCTATAGCGCCCTCATGCTGTTGATGGCGCCCTGTTACAGTCTGCTCTTGAAGGACGTGATAATAACTCTTGAATTACTAACCAAGAAAAAATAGCGTGCTTCGTGTCAAAGAGGGCGCTTTGCATCACATCACAATTTTTGAAGTTGCTGTCTATTCATTTTCATTGATGATTCTGCACGTAAACAGCAACCACTTGATGATTTTTTTGCAACAAAAGTATTTTTAAAATCTATTGCAACGTTTCTGTTGTGTGAAAGTGGTTTTAACTCATAATATAAATTTAGAATTGTTTTCCAAGTCGCTACAATAGGTGCAGTCACCCAAACGTGTAAATATTGGAACGAGTACGCATTGATCTGGGCCCATGTGCATAAAAGGCTACTAGGCCTAGTTGGCAACTAAAATGGACTTAAGTTGCTTACTAAGCCTAGTTGATTACTAATTGTGATGCATAAAACCCAACTAGATATAGTAATTAACATTCTAAAATTCTGGCAAAAGTTAGAGTTGATCTGGGGTACCTCTAAGTCACTAGATGACAACTAATCAGTCTGCCTTTGGACAACATGGCTCGTAGAATCATGGAGCTAAACAACTTTGTGCCTAAGCTTTGCTTCACAATGACGGATTATTTTAAGTACTGGGCAGTAATGCAATGTTACAAAGACCCTTAGAAATGAGTTATGCTCAGTTGGAATGTGGTTCCAAGCTCAAACACAATAAACTTGTCTACAAGCCTATTGTATCTGACATAATCACCTCCTCTCCAAGGCCATAGCACCCAAATCAGTTACAAACCAAATTGTCCTAGTATGCAACTAGTAAGCAATGTGCCTAGTGAGGTTTTATGCAACACAAATTAGTTGCCAACTCCGTAGGTATAGGCCTAAACTAGGGAATTTATAATCTTACTAAGCACTAGTTGGCAGCTAAACTAGTAGCCTTTTATGCACCTGTGCACATGGGCCCTGATGTCTAGTTTTGGTGAAATCGTGGGGCAAAATTCGGACCCTCCAAGAGATAAAATTTAAAAAACAAGGCAGTTTGCTCCAAAATCAAAAGTGCGCATGCGCGAAAGCGGAGGTCAAGTACGAGAGGTCATTACAAGGGCTTCGTTCGAGCGTGTAATCGACTTGTTAATATAAGTATATTCCTGCGCGCGCAAACAACGCTCGGGTTAGTAAAAGTGAACTGTATGCACGAACGCAGCCTGTTGACCTCTCCGCTCTCACACATGCGCGCACATTTGATATTTTGGAGTAAACTGCCTTGTTTTTATTACACGGAGGGTTGGAGTTTTGCCCCACGATTTCACCGAAACTAGACATGTTGACGCATACTCTTCGGAATATTTTCACGTTTGGGTGAGTGCATCTATTTGGCAAATAACAGACCCAAGGGACAAATTTCATTGTCGTGAGTTTGCCACAGATTTTGGGTGGGACACGGCGACAGGGCGGAGTATCCCGACGCCCTGTTAACGGGTCTAGACATGATTATGCCCCATAAAGTGTTAATATGTGGAGGAAATGTGAATTTACGGTAGGCCTAATCACGGAAATAAAATTCCAAGTTTTTATTTGACAGAAATAAAGAAAAAAAGATAAACAAGTTGGACGTCACATTTAGCCCTTCTGCATTAAACCTACATGTATGGGACAACTCAGAAGAATTCAAACTTTTTTCCCCCTTCAAATTTTTTTTTTTTTTCATTAGATTTGCACTTATAAATATTGATGCTTTATAAGTCATTTTAAAAGAAAAACTAGTGACATCCGAGTACTAAATTCTCACCATTCGTCACGTTTGTTTTTCTCCCAAAAAATGTTTTTGGTCCATTTACCGCACTGTAAACTGTTGAATTCTTTGTTTAAAAATGTGATCACAATATAAGCTACCGTACCAGAACTAAGTTACGATCTTATCATTTATTTTTTTTGCCAGGTTTCTGGGACGATACACAAGGAAGACTACTGCATTTGGTATGGCCAGTGCGGGTACAGAGACAGCCCAGACCACAAACTCAACTGCTACTACAACAAGCCCGCTCCCGAACTGACAGACCCAGAAGCGCTAGAGATTCTCCAGGACTTGTGCCCCGACCTCGTCCAGAACAAAACCTATACGTGCTGTGACGTGAACCAGTTGAAATCGTTTCAGAAGCAGTTTAAGTTTCCCCGGCAACTTATGATTCGATGTCCGTCCTGCTTGCGCAATTTTTTCAATCTCTACTGCGCGATGACGTGCGACCCTAGCAACAGTCTGTACGTAAATGCTACGACATTTCAGCCAGAATTAAACGCCGAAAATGCACATGTGTCTATTGACAAGGCGAATACCACAAGCGTTTTATCCATTAGGTATTTTCTTCAGGAGGAGTTTGCAGACGGGATGTACGACAGTTGTCGCGATGTTAACTATCCAAGCTCAAACCAAAAGATAATGGCACTCTTATGCGGCCAACCAGTTAGTACCTGTACCCCACAGAAACTGCTCGATTATATGGGCAACATCGATAATGGACAAACGCCGTTTAGCATTGACTTCACGATCATCGGAAATAAAACGCTTCCGCCACCCCCAATGAAAGCGTATAACGATACTGTTCACCCTTGCAACAAGGCGTTAAACAAATACTCGCAACCGTGTAGTTGCCAAGACTGTCCTCCCGCATGCCCCCCAATTCCGCCCCCGCCCACGCCCCCTCCCCCGTTCGCTATCTTCGGCATAGATGGCTACGCTTTTATACTCGTCTGTTTCTACGACATATTTGCCATTATTTTCACACTTACCGTCATAATCGACTGGATTATAAACCGAAAAATGGAACATCCGTACAGCGAATTAAAAGTTAATGGCGAAGACTCCATACTCGCAAGTAGCAAACAGATTGCCGAACAGGACGTCGGATGTAGCGAGCACATCGGCGCCACGTTCCACCGCAAAATGTCAGCTGGTTTCCAATGGTGGGGCACGTTGTGCGCTCGGTACCCATTCCCCGTTATCGTACTTGGTATACTGGTACTCGGCGGACTTTCGGCCGGGATTATTTTCCTCAAAGTAACAACCGATCCCGTTGAACTCTGGTCCCCGCCCGAGAGCCGTGCGCGACTTGAGAAGAATTACTTTGACGATCATTTCGGCCCGTTTTACCGCACTGAGCAAGTGATCATTACAGCACCCAAGTACAACTTTACGTGGTTTCTTCCATATGGGCTGGCGGTCAATCATACTTACGGGCCTGTACTCGACAAGAGAGTGCTATTTCAGGTAATGTTAACGTCCTACATATGTACATGTTCTTTATTTTTTTTCTGATTTTTTTTATATTTTTGGTTTTTTTATGAATCTAAGTAATAGGCTTGGGCGACTCCAGCATTCTCGGAGTTGACTCTGATTCCAAAAAAAGAATCATGATTCCATTTTTCCATGTTTTCACTGGAAAATATTAACAACATTCAGCGCATTTAACTCTTTCAGTGCCAAGGCCGTACAAGTACGATCTATCGTATGTACTCTGAAAGTGCTAATGTCGTACATGTACGGTCCCGTTTTTAACATTTTTTCCTTCAAAAATGCCTACCGCCATACATGTACGACCTAAAAACATTGCTAGAGGGCGCATTGATGTATCATAATATGCAATATCATCGAGGTACGACGTCGGAGTTCCTCGAGAGGGCGCAATGTCTGAGCAGTTCTGAGCAGCTAAGATGGCGGAATCCATAGTAAAATGCACAGTTTTTGAGTATTTTTCGGATTCGGATAGTGAACAAGATTGATATTTATCACTCAATAAAACAATACCATCGATTCTAGAATCTATAAAAGAACAATATACAACAGTCCAGGGGCGGATCCAGGAATTTTTCCAGGAGGGGGTTTTGCCACCAGGGAGGGGTTTTGCCTATCAGATTTTTATGTCTGCTTGTTTCGGACAGGCGGACACGCAAAAAATGCATTACATTATATTTTTTGGTGTCGGAGCAGGGGGGGGGGTTTTGACCCCCAAAACCCCCCCTCTGGATCCGCGCCTGAACACGTTTGGCGAGTACAGGTACAACTTATTTTTTTTTTTTTTACGGAATTTCAAAGAATTACAGAAAATGCGAAAAGTCTGCCACTTTAGAGTTAAATGTTGAAAAACGCTGGCACTGAACGAGTTAAAGGTCCTGTAGATGATCTGTTTTTGAGCGATTCTGCGAATAAAACCATTATAAATCAAAAGAAAGACATCAACAAACTCATCCGAAGAAATTTCAGCTTTGTCAAATGTACCACGTTTAAAAAAACCATGAAAATCCATATGCATTTTTCTGGTCTTGGCGGGGTGTTTCAAATATTCGTTCTCAGTTGATCGGGTACTATGTGGCTTGCGTCATGCACTCCGTGGCGCGCATACTGTGGCCAGAGACACTGCGGAATCCTCTTTGCAAAAGAGTGCAATGGGATAATTTAAGCGTGTTACACAACACAATGGTCCAACGGCTTTACATCCCTTCTGAAGGATAGAGCAATTGTGTTTTAGTGTCTTGTTCAAGGGCACGGGTACAAGTACCACAGCCGAGTATCAAATGTGCAACACCATGTTTTCACCATGTTGCGAGTCAGTGACCCAAGCCACACAGCCATGGTATCCCACATAATGTACTAATACATCACCCACTTAAAGGCACAGGCTCGTCAGCAATGTGCGTGTGCCAATTTCGTGCCACGAAATACGCAGCTCCATAGCAAATGCATGGAGCTGCGTATTTCGTGGCATGAATTTGTCGCGCGCGCATTGCTGACGAGCCTGTGCCTTCAAATATATCTGGGAAAACCCGCTCAAATGCCAACAATACTGTACCGATACTATTACCCCTGCAGCCGATTTCACGAAAATTGCATAGCGTGCGCAACTTTTGAAAATGGCATAAGCCTCATAGGCTTGCGTGTAATTATCACAGGAATGTTGCGCAGATTACGCACACTGTACGAAATCATTTGTCATATTTTTTTTATTACCATTCTAAAATTTTGCACTCTTAAAGATGCAGGCTCGTCAATACACGCTCGTCAATACACCACGAACAAATTCGTGGAACGAATTTCACCGTGCTCCATACCTTGCCCGAGTAGGGCAGCTGCGCTTACAATCCCAGAGGGTGGAGGCTCATTATTTATGCGAGCTCGCCACAGTATGTTTATGCGTTGCTACCCGGTAGGCTAATCGAATCAGGCACGCGCTGGGTTGTGTACATGTATTGATGTATGTCGTTTGTACCAAAGAGTTCCCATATACCGGTATGGTCAATTCAACCATCTATATGACACCTTATTGAAGCAAATGTGACCATGGGCGGATTGCAATAAAATAGACTTAGCCACTGGTCTAAGACCGGTCTTTTATAGCCGGCTATCCAACTTAGCCAGTCTCGGCTTAGTCGCTGGTTTAGCCCATTGCAATAAACCAGTCTAACTGAAGTACGGCTGCGCCAGCCAAAAAACACGCACATCTTAACGGAAAGTGATGCAGCCGGCTATCCTTGGGTGATTTCAAGCCAAACAAACCTCCTCACGAAGTCACTTGATGACGCGTGTGTAGTGCAGTTTTTGCCGAGAAACTGACTGCGAAAGTTATCAAATAGCACTAAAAATGCTCTAATGGGCACAATGTGCGTTTTGTTCGTCTGTTTTCATGCAAAATTACGAAATGTAGCGCAGTGTCCAAAAATTATAGCCTGCTCGCAGCGGGCTTAAATTTTAAGACTAGTCTAACTTTAAGACAACGATATTCCAAGCGGGCTATAATTATAGACCGGTCTTAGTGGATGCCGCGTTAGCCGGCTAAGCCTATAGACCGGTCTTGGATCGCATATTGCAATCCGCCCCATATCTGTAATATAATGTGAATATAGCTGAAACTAAATCATGAATTTACAAAGGCTGTGTTTTCTGTGATAAATATTTGATTTTGAAAAGATACAACCCTATTTGCAGAATGGACGAGGCTATTAGCCTGCACCATGGCCCCACACCCTATGGGACCGTAAGAGTGGCTGCCAGGGCAAGGTATGGAGCGCCGTAAAGTTCGTTGCACAAATTTGTCTGTCGCGCAATGACAAGCCTCCGTCTTTAATCCGTATATTTTCAAGGATATCGTAAAAATGATGTTTTGTAAACTAATTTATCCATTTATAATTAAAGCAGTGCAGTGATTACACCAAACTTTTTGTTAACAAATCCAAATTGGAAACTGGAAATTTCCTGTTTTCTTCCCATTTTTCTATCAGAAAGTGGAGACTTTACAACAAATTTCAAATCTTTTCCTTTAATATTCTCAGGTGCTGGATCTTCAGAACCAAATCGTCAATATCAAAGCTTTTGACGAAGAGACAAATAAGACGATCGGCTTAGAAGACATCTGTTTCAAACCCGAAGCACCAAGAAACGAGAACTGCACAATTTTGAGCATTCTAAACTACTGGCAAAACGACTTCAACAAGTTGAATAACATTGTGTACGATACACAGATGGATTTTTTTCCATTGGCTGATTATCACACGCATTTCTTAGCGTGTACTAGGTAAGGATTAAGTCTATAGGTGTGTTCACATTGGACTTTCTTTTCCGCTACCTTGCGGGAAGTTACAAATGTACCGTGACCACACGGGAAAATTTTTTCGTGTATTCTTTTTCCACTTGTTTTCAGTGCTCATGCGGAAAGTTACTGCCACCCTGCTGTAAACTTGCCCTGTCCAAGCCTATTATTTACTGCAGGCTATTGTTGTTTTTACGGGGAGACACTGTTCCCACTGGATTAAAATACAGCTTTGTAAAATTACTAGTGTAGGGAAAACGGAGCTCGGCTACGTGGCTACTCCCCTAACCGTGGCTGTTGGGACACCCTGCGCCGCGCTGGTGTACCTTTGGACGGCCGTTGACTCACCCCAGATTGTGACGGGATTTTGGTCAAAGTGTGTCCCAAATGCCGGCAAATTTAGAAATCAAGGAATTTTCCAACGAACTTCAAATTTTGCATGCTCCAAACTGTATATATTCCGCACTTGTCACTGCAAAATTTACCGCTTTTTGCTGGGAAATGGCCGAGAAATTTAAGGATGTAGGGAAAACGGAGCTCGGCTACGTGGCTACTCCCCTAACCGTGGCTGTTGGGACACCCTGCGCCGCGCTGGTGTACCTTTGGACGGCCGTTGACTCACCCCAGATTGTGACGGGAATTTGGTCAAAGTGTGTCCCAAATGCCGGCAAATTTAGAAATCAAGGATTTTTCCAACGAACTTCAAATTTTGCATGCTCCAAACTGTATATATTCCGCACTTTTCACTGCAAAATTGACCGCTTTTCGCTGGGAAATGGCCGAGAAATTTAAGGATGTAGGGAAAACGGAGCTCGGCTACGTGGCTACTCCCCTAACCGTGGCTGTTGGGACACCCTGCGCCGCGCTGGTGTACCTTTGGACGGCCGTTGACTCACCCCAGATTGTGACGGGAATTTGGTCAAAGTGTGTCCCAAATGCCGGCAAATTTAGAAATCAAGGATTTTTCCAACGAACTTCAAATTTTGCATGCTCCAAACTGTATATATTCCGCACTTTTCACTGCAAAATTGACCGCTGCGCTGGTGTACCTTTGGACGGCCGTTGACTCGCCCCAGATTGTAAACATTCTAAATGTTTAAACGTCAATTTAACGTTCGTTTAAACAAATAGTAAACATAACAAAAAGTAAAACTTATTACCACGCTCACAATATAAAGTTCTTTGACCTGGTATCATGTGCGTTCGCGCGGCACCACGATCGTCGGCTCCACAGTGTTTACCGCCCTGCTTTGAATTCAACTTGCAAGATGAAACCGAAAACCATCAATAAAATCGCTTCCGCCCGCGAACGCAACTGTACATCTTCGGCTTGAAACCACAAAGGTTACCGACCGTTGGGCTCATCACAGCGGTGTGATGCCTGATTCTTTCAGAACAAAACTGCCTCTTTAGAACTTTCCGGCGGCGCAAAATGGCCATTAGATCTTTGAAAAGGGGAGGATCGTTTTTTCACAAGTTGGTTTCGGATATCCGTTTAGCATTTTTCTAAACGGATAGTTACATTTCGGACGTTTAAACGTTTAAACATTTACACGGTCGCAGCACTTTGAGAAATGAGTAAAACAATTATTTTTCGTCTCATGAGACGAAAATTCAATTCGCCCCAAAACCATTTCGCCCGAGTGCCATTTCGCCCCAAACAATTTCGCCCGAGTGCCATTTCGCCCCAAACTACATGTACTTCGCCCGAGTGCCATTTCGCCCCAAATTACTTCGTCCAAACACTACATCGCCCAAATGCCACTTCGTCCCAAAACCACTTCGTGCACAGGCCGTGGTTCAGGGCGAAATGGTTCAGGGCAAAGTGGTTTTGGGGCGAAATGACTGCAAACCCTTTTTTGACTGTTTTCTCAAGTTAGACGAAGTACGGAGCTGGTTTTTGCTCAGGTTTGTTTTAATCATGCATATCTTCAATCACACAGGGGGATAAAACTATTAGTAACAGTTTACCAATCATGTATACTATATCTTTAATGGATAAAGAAATTACAAAAATCTAAGAAATTTAGCAGTGTATTTGTAATACAATCACTAATTAGAATTAGAATAGCTGAAAGTTGAAATCATGATTCCATATTTTGGAGGAATTGATAACCATTATCTTGGCAATTCCAGGAAGTTCCCGGCGATTCGGAATGTTAATGGATAATAAATAGCAGTTTTTTTGTAGCGTCATTCCATATATATACATGTAGATCATGGCGCTGTTTAGTGCTGGGCGAGTAATGGAGTTTGCCACTCGCGAGTAGTTGCAGCAATAACTCGCGAGTAGTCAATTAATTGCGAGTAGTTGGGAGCGCGTGTGGTCTAGTGGGTATGAAGCGGGACTCCCAATCAGAGGTTGGGGGTTCGAGCCCCACTTCGACCAACGTGTCTGTGTCCCTGGGCAAGGCACTTAATCCCAGTTGCCTCGTCAACCCAAGCAATATATGGGAAGCTGTTAAGGGGAATGCCACAATCTAACTGCTGATAGGGTTGTGCGCCTGACCAGCAGCCACCTAGTTGAAGCGAAATGGTTCTGGTGATTCCCTGATGGCAGCGGTAATAATGGTAACAGCGCCTTGAGCATCCTGCAGGGTGGATATGTGCGCTATACAAATCTAATCATTATTATTATTATTATTATTATTAGTTGGCAAAGTATGGAAAAACCACAAAATACACTTGTGGATTATTTCGTATTTCTCTCCTAAAAAAACTACCTTTATTACCTTTGAGTAATTAAGCGGCATTGCTCCGCTATTAGACGGCATACGTTTGCCATAATCTGCTTCAACCCGGGCATGTAGCTACTGTCACATAATAGTATGTATTAATCGCGAGTAATCGCAAATTCACGAGTAATACAATGACACGTGGAGATGCATGTGCAATCGTTGGGTCTGTGAATAAAAACATACTTGTCAGACTAGGCTAAAACAAAGGACACAATTAATTGAAATAGTCGACATAGCAAAAGTGTGCAGTTACAGTGTAACAGTATAGCATAATCGTGATTAATCGCAAGTATGTAACAATACCTGCGGCGCAACGATTAATCGAGTAGTTAAACAATTATAATCGTTAGTCCAAGTGCTGTTTAGTACTCGCGATTAATCAAGCTATTCCCCTAGTGGTAGCGCTGTTGCCATTATTACCGCTGCCATCAGGGAATCACCAGAAACATTTAGCTAAGTGCAACTGTGACATTTTGAAACTTTCGCTCAAAATGTGACAAATTTCGCTCATAATGTAATTGGAATCGATGAAGTCCAGGTTCTACAGCTGGGTAAAATCAGCAACTACCTTTTCCAGAAAGAAACTGGAGACCACCCCCCCCCCCCCCCCCCCCTCCCCCTCTCCCCCTCTACCCCTCTACCCACCCCCCCCCCCCCCCCCCCCCCCCCCCCCCCCCCCCCGCCCCCCTTACGTCGTGAAACAATTTTCTTGAATATTTTTAAGACTATGATACCAAGACATGTTTAAACGTTTGTATATGACTTTAAATATTCTGCATTATTTAGAAATTGCACAGACATTTCTTTAAACAATTTTGTTAACTTGAAAAGTAAGCAGGCTTTAGGGCTACAGTGTTTAGGTTCACTTTTGCTTACCCTTGCCGGCTTGGACTGTTTTGTCCTAGTTCACTCCTGTCTATTTTTCTCTTATGTAACTTTTGTTTATTGTTCACAGCATGTAATTTGTGTGTGCTTGTTTTTTTTATGTATTGGCCGAATAAATAATAATAATAATAATAAAAGGCCATTTTTACAATTGCATAAAAATGTCCTGTTTTATGTACATGTATTTATCATTGATTTCTGATCTTTTTTTTCACAACAGTGCCCCAACTGCTATTGACGATTCGACCCCACAGCATTATCCTTGTCTCGGGACCTATGGTGGACCCGTTTTCCCCTGGACTGCATTGGGCGACTATGATGGTAAGGTTGTAAAATAAATTCACAAGAAAATTTTTTAAAAAGGAACCAACTGAAGCCTTTCACGTTCTGGGGCATTTTCACAGTAACGGGGTACATTTCTGTGACATACAAGATCTTAGGTCCCAGTTCACTTCAATTGTCTTAATTTTGTCTTTAAATTATCAAGCTAAACTGAGGAAATAACTTTTGCACGAAGGAGTAAGAAAAATAGTCCTACAACAGACATTTCTGAAAACCCCATGCACAAATTTTCCTATTACGTATGTAACAAAGACAGAAACAAATGTCACAAAATGGTCTGTCCACGTTACATACGTAATAGGAAAATTTGTACACAAGCTTTTCAAAAATATGCATGTTGTGGCAGCAATTTCTTACCTTTTTGGGGAAAAGTTATCTCCTGGGAACAGTACAAGGGAATTTCTTTAAGTTTGGGATAAACTGAAGACATCTAAAAGGAATTATTGACTGATTTTTCAAATAGGCCCATTAGTGTGGAAAGACCCAGCTAGTGTTGTAATGACTCAGACTTAAGACTTGGGACTCGAGTCGACTCGAGTTCCGATTTTCACTGACTTGACTCGACTTGACTCGACTCGACTTGACTTGAGACTCTAACCTCAAATGACTTGACTTGACCCGAGTCTGCCCAAAATGAACTTGAACTTGTCTGCATTTTTAAAATTTATTTTTAGGACCAAATTGTATTTCAGCATGACAGAAACCTAAGACTAAGCTTTGTTTAAACATGGAGCATTCTTGGCCAGAACGAGAAAAATATCCTACACGAATGCAAGTTTCAGCATTTAGACTCATTTTGAAATTGGCTTGCACAAATTTACTGTGATGACTACTTGACTTGACTTGACTTGACCCGACTTGACCAACACGCTTGACTTGACTTGACTTCGTGTCAAATGACTTGATTTGACTTGGGACTCGAGCAGAGGGAGACTTGTTCGGCACAACTTATCTTGCATCCTACCCCCCCCTAACCCTAACATAGTCGGGGACAAACACAATATAGCACGGTGTACCGGTTTCATTTGTGCCAAAATCTTTCAAAGTCGAAACCGTTGGAATTTTGTCACATGGGTCATTCTATAAATTTGGGGTCCAACGTGTGACATTTTTCTGTCCCCGTTACACCTGACATACTGCTATTTGCCATACAAGTATAATTAAAAATGCCTTCAAACCATATTTTTATGAATTGTATTTTATGTAATCACTCTATGAAATAGAAAGCATTTAAAGAATATGTCCTGAATTTACAAAATACAACATTTTACAAGATGTCAGATGTAACGGGGACAGAAAAAGTGGACCCCAAATTTATAGAATGACCCACATGTATTGTGATTCATATCCCAAGATACCGATAAACACAGGTATACATGTACGGGTCTTTCCACACTAATGGGCCTATTTGAAAAATCGGTCAATAATTCCTTTCAGATGTCTTCAGTTTATCCCAAACTTAAAGAAATTCCCTTGTACTGTTCTCAGGAGATAACTTTTTCCATATATACGTATGTAACGGTGGACAGACAAAAATGTCACAATTTTGTCTGTCCACCGTTACATACGTATATATGGACAATTTGTACACAAGCTTTTCAGAAATGTATGTTGTGGCACCATTTTTTTACCTTATGGGGCAAAAGTTATCTCCTGAGAACAGTACAAGGGAATTTCTTTAAGTTTGAGATAAACTGAAGACATCTGAAAGGAATTAATGACTGATTTTTCAAATAGGCCCATAAGTGTGGAAAGACCCACATCAAAGTTTCTTTGTGCTAGTGACAAAGCGTACATGAGACAAAAACGTATCATCCCCAATTTGTATGTGGACTCTGCTTTCCGCTCCCGATAAATAACTTTACTAAACTTCGGTAGTTTTTTGACGATATCCTTGAAAATATTTGGATTGGGAGCGCCAAAAAGTAATGAGAAAATTATGACAATTGATACATGTATGGTATAAAAATCTCAAAACCCATGGAAAAAAAAGGGGGCGGTGCGAGGCGAGGGGGTCCACAAATGTGTGATCTGACATTACTTGACATTACACATTTCTTTCGATCTGCTTTTTTGACCTAAAAAAATCTGTACCGTAAAAAGTGAACTTTGGAACCAAAAGGATAGATAACGGAGTCCCATGATTCGTTTTTGGGTCTAAAGTAGCGCTAAAATACACACATTGACTTTTTGACACAATGCATGTACATAAGTGAATATTTGACAAGATTATTTAACAAAATATAGGCCTAAATTTACCTGGACCTCAAATACAATGCAACCAAAAATAACCCCATGTAACGTTAAATTTCCAAATAAGGGTGGTCGGCCAGATAAGGGTTTGGCATGTGAATAACAACTGCATGTAATAACTCAAATTAGATTGCTGTAATCACTATTTTTTACTAGGCAATCGTATTTTTATTTTTATTTTTATTTTTATTTTTATTTTTATTTTTATTTTTATTTTTATTTTTAGCTTTTCCGCAAATCCTGCGGAAAAGGTATTGTTTTTGTCCGGATTTTTTCTTCTTTTTTTCTTCTAACCCGGAAGTACCATTAACAATGCACATAAACCGTTCGGCTCACTTTTTCAATATGTTCCTCAATTCTGATGACAATGAAACTAGGTATGAATAAAGATCATATTGTAAGGACGGTCCTTAGAACTCAAATACGTCATTATGACGTCATCGGGTGTCAGATTAAAGGCGCATGAAATTGAATGTTTTCCATATTCAAAAATTCATAAAAAAATCAACCGTTTGACCTACGATCTTGATTCCTTCGGCATATAGGATCATTAATAAAGGTCTTTCAGATGCCAACATGCCTTGACCTTTGACCTCATTCCCTATTGGTCAAACAGACTTTGCCTTGTAGTTTGAAAGTGTTTAGGGGTAGAGGGATGTGGTAAACTGTTTTATGGTTCGACTAGGGTGGGGTATCCAAAAAATATGACGATGACCTTTGACCTTGCTCACTTCCGGCCGAAACCGGAAGTGGCCCTTAGTTTTAAAATGGTAGGAGGTATCGAGATGCAGTTAACGGTGTTAGTCTCAGTGCCCATCAGGCATTCCAAATATAAAAGTAATGACGTCATCGTACGTAATAGCGCCCTCTAGCGACAAGATACAAATTCTTCAAAACGTATTTTAAACAGATGTCTGTGGGGAAGTTTGTCTAAAAATGATCAAAGTTGGTATATAGCATGGCCTTGGGTCAGTGCACATACCTGTGGTGTCAAACATTGATGACGTCATCATGTGGAATTTTACATGCATTTGAATGTTAAAGTTTTGATGACCCATATCAGCAGAACCCAACAGCGCAAACAAATGAAACTTTGCAGGTACGTTGTCTGTGATTAGGTTAGTGATATACTGTAATGACATCACCATGACGTCACCATGTGTAATATTACAATGAATTCAAAGTTAAAGGTCAAAATTTTCAAAAATCGAAAAAAAATCGGCACTTTAACATATGACCGTAATTCGTGTGGTAACAGTCACAGCTGACCAAGATCTAAATTTCGTACACAGACAATGACCTTTAATTTTGATCACTTCCGGTAGAAACCGGAAGTGCACTTAAACTAACCTAATTGTTGAAAATGGTAAACGATGCAGGGATCTGCAGCCGATTTCACGAAACTTACGCAGTTGCGTAAGCCCACTTGCGCAACATTTTATTGCGTAAGTTGCGCAACACTGTTCCGAAGATAACACGCAAGCTATGGGGTTTGCGCCATTTGTCAAAAGTTGCGCAAGCTGCGCTGTGTTTCGTGAAATCGACTGCAGGTTTGTAGTGTTAGTGTCCAGGGTGAATGGGCTTTCTAAAAATGTAAGTGATGACGTCATCCCTTGGAAGGGTGCCCTCTAGCGACGAAGTTAAAAAGGTCCCAAAATCAGTTTCTGAGGCAAAGTCTATGCAAAATAGCTCATCATATGTGATAATGGAGCATGTTGACCACCAAACATGTTTGTGTAGTCAAAACATACATGACGTCATCTTTCCTTTAAAGGTGAAGCATTAAATCAACACTTATATAAATATATTTTACAATCAAGAAATTGGTGCGCGTTTTGACCTGTGATCAAAGTAAAAGTCCGTGTTTTTCAAGATTTGCAAAAAATATGATCATGACCTTTAACCCTAAACTTTAATACCGGTATTTTTTTATGCGGAAAAGCTCTGTGTTTATACATAAACACAAGACCTCTAGTTATTTTTATTTATATGTTTTTTTTTATTTATTTATTTATTTATTTTTTTTTTTTTTTTTTAATGTTTAAAAAACGATACACATGTACGGTAGTGCTAGGGCGGATTCACAGTGGGCCTTTTCACACGTAAATGCGATGCGCATTGTTTCAAGAAAAAGCGGTATTCAACAAATTTGGAGTGAAACAACGCACTGAGAATCGCAGAATTGCAAAAACACCTTCTGCCCTAAGTTGCTTCTGTGATTTTCAGTGCCTCATTTCATTCCAAATTCCCTCCAAACTGCTCATTGTGAAATGTGAATCCACCCATAAACTGCTCTCACAGAGAAGTCCCGAGCTACATGTAGCAGAGTGTCCCAAGTTTAACTTGGGGTCAGCTTGGTGCCAAAAATGTCCCCGAATTACCACAATACTACGCGAAAAGGCTCAGTTTGAATCCACCCTAAAAGTGCAATTTGTTGGCTTTTTCATGACACAGTTATCTTTTCTGTCTTTTCATATTTTAGGGAAAAATTACAACCATGCACAGAGTCTGTCCATCACGCTCCCAGTCAACAACTACAAACCCGGCCACCCTAAGCTGAAACCAGCTCTGCTCTGGGAAGCAGCTTTTCTGGACTTCATGAAAAACTACAGCAATCCAAACTTAACGATCGCTTATCAAGCCGAGGTAAGACGGCGCCACAAAAAAAGAAAAGAAGATAAATTACTTGTAAAAATTACAAGTCCCGCACAAGTCCGTCACAATTGATATTAAGATAAATGAAACACAGATATCAAATAATCGATCGTTTTTAGAATTTCAATACTGTGTAAAGAAACCAAGTACTTTAATAATAAATCAAATACATAAAGCTATATAGTTTTTTAACAAGTTCATAAAGTTGCCATGAGTTAGTTTTTAAGCACTACACGATAGATATCAACCAGGGTTATAGTCGAGTCCATCACAAGTCTTTCACAAATCCAGAGCCGATAAAATCACAAGTCTGTGACAAGTCCCGCGCAAGTTCGTCACAAGTTCAGTAACAAGAAGCAAAGGATGAACACGCACAAAAGAATGCCTTTGTTTGAGCTCATTTGAATAGCTTGTAACTTGAATTAAGACCCTGGGACTTGTGGTGGACTTGTGAAGGCTTGTGAGGACTTGTGAAGGACTCGACTACAACCCTAGCTCAAGCCTCTTCATTCGACGAAGATTATAATCGCTTCGTTCGACGAAGCAAATAGCTTCATTCGAGGAAGAGATCACTTTATTTGGCGAAGCAAATTTGTTCGTTCAAAGCGATTTGACACGTAAAGAGAGGTATCGCACAACTTCATTCGATCTTCGTTAGCGGTTGCCCAAAGTGAACGGTACCGCTTTTCATTCAATTTTTGTTTAATCTTCGTTAAGTGAGATGTGAACGCACGCTTCATTAACTAACGATGATTAACTAATCTTTGTCGAACGAAGTGATTTCTCTAGTGAGAACGGGGTCTTATTTTATCAGTCAGTAACGTGTATGACCACTTCTTGTGGCAAGGCTGACTGCACCAATCTCCCGTAAGAGGCACCGAGGCAGGGTGAAGAGAGGTCGTACCTCTCAATAGGCCATCAGTGTAGCCGATGGGTTGGCATGGATTTGCCCCACTGCATTGTTGGAAAAAGAGAGGCAAACACGAGATTGTTGTGATGCTCCGGCGGGATGCCCAGATAGCTCTGTTGGTAGAGCACTTGGCCATGTAAGCCAAGGACCTGGGTTCGAATCCAAGTCGGGGCACTGTAATTTTCTCGTGTTTCTGTTAAAATTCATCTTTCAATCATCAATCCTGTCATATATACCTTCAAAAGGGTAATTGTAAATAGACTGCCAAAGTGAATACGTCATCTTTTGTTAGTTGCCTAGGCAATTGGCTCTAACTAAAAATCACTGAACCGTGTCCCTGTGCTTTTGCAATGGTACTTTTTCCAATGGCAATGATGTTTAGATCCATTTATCATGGCAACCACGTCACACTTCAGCTATCTATGCTTTTCAATTTTTTTTAAATTTGTTTTCGGTTAAAGGCCCAATGTATCATTTGCAATGACCCCAAAAAGTAATCGGCGAGTTTACAGGGGAAAAGTTCTGAAAGTAAAGATTGAATTAATAGCAACTACCCAATGAAAGGTTTCCACTCAAAATGGTATAATTTTACCAGAAAATAATCCGTAAAGATGAAATTATTTAGATCGTTTGCAAACGATTTACTTATTTTTGGTTCGCATCTACGCGGTCCAAAATGCACGGACGCTGTGTAATGCGTGTGCGTGTTCCAACGCGATGCATTTTTATGGATCGCGCGCACACGCAGTATATGATGTGCGCCACGGAGTGCATGACGCAAGCCACATAGTACCCGATCAACTGAAAACGAATATTTGAAGCGCATATGGATTTTCATGTTTTTTTTAAACGTGGTACATTTGACAAAGCTGAAATTTCTTCAGATTAGTTTGTTGATGTCTTTCTTTTGATTTATAATGGTTTTATTCGCAAAATCGCTCAAAAACAGATCATCTACAGGGCCTTTAAACGGTTAAACGTCCCAAATGTATACCTTACTCTGATATATTTTTATTTTCTAGAGATCCATTGAGGACGAGATTAAACGAGAGAGCTGTTCGGACGTTTTCACCATCGCCGCGAGTTATATATTCATGTTCTGCTACGTGGCCATCGCTCTGGGCAGATTCCCCTACTACAACATGAAACGAATCTTTGTAAGAGGCAATCTTAATGTCTGTCATAATTTCCAGTGTAGTTTTTTTATAGGGCCATTTATTTTCCGCAATAATGAAAAATTATGTCTATCATGAAAAATAGACGGAATTTACATTCTCATTTGATTTTTAAAACACATTTTCGCCCAAAATAACAATGGCAAAATAGCCATGCTATTCCGTCCCTCACGTGATGGACGGAAATCAGGAGACAATACAACAAATGAAAACTAAAGTGAACCTGTTTGTTTCCCTGCTACTGATGTTAATACACACACCCAGTTTATCACATGTTGACTTTACAGTTTTATGCAGAGGTTGTTTTTATGCGTGAGGGACGTCGGACAATCAATAAAATTGACAAAAACTACATTTTTTAAAATGCATTTTCAACTATTTCTTGAAAATGTGATGACACAGTGTGCCCAGCCAAATTTATTCTGTTAATTTTTGTAATATGATTGTAAAATATGGACATTTCTTTACTGTTCGAGGTATTATTTTGATTAATCTAAAAAAAAAAAATTTAATTTTTATCCAGTGTTTACCAGTTTTGGATCATGCTCTGCATTGTTCTGTTTTGTACAAGTTGATTTTTAAAATATAAAATTGTTAAAATTAAAATATAAGAAAATTTCTGGGCTTGAACATGCACGGCACGCTACCCGTGATTTGGCTGTTTTTCAATTTGTGAAAATACTTCAGCAGTATGCGTGCGCTACAAGAACAATATTGTACACAGCAATGCGCGCGCACCAAATTTGTGCTACGAAATACGCAGCTCTATGCCTTTACTATGGCGCTGCGTATTTCGTGGCACGAATTTGGCGCGCGCGCATTGCTGACGAGTCTGTGCCTTTAAAGGCAGTATACATGATTGGTACATGTATCTCGAACAATCAGAAATGTTCACAGATTTACACATAACTTACATGATATAAACATGATGACGGCAGAAAACTTCCCCTGAAATGGTTTTGTCTGAAGTGCTATAGTCTTTGAGAAATGAACAAAACAATTATTTTTCGTCTCGCGAGACGTAAATTCAATTCGCCCCAAAACAATTTCGCTCTGGACCACTTCGTCCTGAACCACTTTGTCCAAGTGCCATTTCGCCCCCAAACCACTTCGTCCAAATGTCACAATCTAACTGCTGATAGGGTTGTGCGGCTTGGCCAGGTAGCCACCTACATGTAGTTGAAGCGAAATGGTTCTGGTGATTTCCTGATGGCAGCGGTAATAATGACAACAGCGCCAGGAGCACCCCCGCAGGGGCGGATATGTGCGCTATATAAGTATCCACCATTATTAATATTACTTAGCCCAAAAGCCACTTCAACCCCAAACAACCTCGTGCACAGGCCTTGGTTCAGGGCGAAGTGGATTTGGGGCGAAATGACTGCAAACCCTTTTTTGACTGTTTTCTCAAAAGTTACACGAAGTACGGAGCTGGTTTTTGCTCAGGTTGGTTTTAATCATGCATATCTTCAATCACAAAGGGGGATAAAACTATTTGTAACAGTTTACCAATCATGTGTACTATCTTTAACACGAACAGCCTCGTTATCTAACCCGGAGGTGCGCAGATCGGGCTCAAATTTGTTAATTTGGGATTCATCTAAACTCAAAAAAAGTTTGGAAAGTCAAGTTTGACTGATGATTTCTCTCTTGTTACTAAATCATTTCCCTTGAATTTGGTATCATTGGAAAGCCCTGTTATTCCTCTTTACAATGATGTGTCATTTGTTATGATTAAGCAATTGGGGGATGTGCAGCACAGCTGAATACGGGGGCGGGTGTAAAGTGAAATGTCACAAAATGCATTGACATGTCAAAAAGTGCATTGACACATTCCCATCCTCCAAGCAAAAGGGGAATGCACTGCATGACAATAGCAGTGAATTTTGTGACATTTCACTTTCCACCCACCCCTGTATTCCACTATACTGCACATCACCCAATTGATTAATCATAACAAATGACACATCACTGTAAAGAGGAATAACAGGGCTTTCCAATAATACCAAATTTAAGGGAAATGATTTAGTAACAAGAGAGAAATCGTCAGTCAAACTTGACTTTCCGAACTTTTTTTAAGGAGTTTACTTGTATTAAACCTTTTCTGAGGATTTTAAAGCATGATATGTCTTTTTCTCATTCACAGATTGAATCTAAAGTTATCCTGGGTCTATGTGGGGTCCTAATCGTCCTCGGATCGGTCACATCATCCATTGGCTTTCTGGGATACCTCGGGGTGCCTGCGACACTCATTGTCATGGAAGTCGTTCCATTCTTAGTACTTGCAGTTGGTGTTGATAATATTTTCATTCTGGTCCAGAAATATCAGGTGGGGTGAAATAAAATAGTGTTATGACTTGCATTGTAAATTTTAATATTTGATTTTAACAATTCAGTTTCACATTTTAACCAAATATTTAAATCAAAATGAAAAAAAAGATTTAAAACAAAAAACAATTAGCGGTTCTTTCCTCGCCTTGTGGCCCTGGTTCGAATCCTGTCCAGGGTCAGTCCATGTACATGTATGTGGATTGGGTTCTCAGTCCCTGCTCGATTTCATGGGTTTTCCCCCCACACGTTGGTGTGTGGGGTTTTTCTCCCACCTCTAAAACTGAGAATTTCTTCCTGTTCTCTCGCACTTCGTGGCTGAGCTAAAGAACCTCCTAGGTAGCTACAGGGCAACGACTTGAGTCGGCTAATCTCAGCAACCAGATCCCTTTAGGGGATCATACGAAAGAAGAGAAGAACATTCATTCTTGTGTACTGACGTATTTCCTGTCACATGCGCACTTAGTATCCATTTGACCAGACAAAATTTTTGTTGCTATGTGGTGCACACAGCATGTTAACCTTAGGAGAGAATGGCATAAAACAAGCAGACTGTTGGTCGCTAGGCATTAGCGTGCAAATGTTACACGCAAAAGGCCATTATGAAAATACGTGTGATGGCAGTTTTATGGAATTTATCGTTCGTCCGGGACTTCGTTCCACATGCACGAACGTTGGCAACGTTAGCCAACAATTTCGAGTGGAACGGCGCCAGCAACGTTGGCCAACAAAATTGTAGGTTGTTTCGCGATTTTCACGAGTCATTTCAAAATGGCACACGCGACAGACGATGACAGACGATGGTTTCCAGTTTTGAAAATAACAAATAAATCGCACCTTTCGTGTTTTTTTCCCCTTATCGCTGGCGATACGCAATCAATGGCAAATATTTGGTAGGCAGCGGAGAGCCACATTACAACGTCACTACGACCGCTGGGACTGTAGGCGCCGCCATCTTGACAATGTATTTTGGCAAATAATCCGTTCCACATTGAGCAAAACGTGGGCGCCAACGTTAACAAACGTTCGCGTATGTGGAACGTAGCCCTGGTCCCTAGCCGGTCTTGCATGTAAAGTAATACGTAAACTGGCTTAATTATTTATGAATGAGGTTGATAATCCTGTCATTAAATGGTACAACAGAGGGACGTACGTCTCCCACACGAAGAAAAATACCACCAAATCGGTCGCGTGTTCGGAGAAGTTGCCCCTAGCATGCTCCTTACAAGCCTGTCCGAATCCACGGCATTCTTTCTAGGTTAGTATTTTTTTTAATATACATGTACTGAGTGACAAAAGAAATGTAACAAGTATTTTTTTGGGTAAAACATACGAGTTACACCGTTATAATTAATGTGTCTCGTATGAAATAGGAAGAATTGGTCTTGTTGATAATGCATAGTTCCGATTTTGCCCAGTTAACCCCGCCCCCTTGGACATTGTTGCTATGGCTCACACGCTATCGTCAAAAATGGCGACACACTACGCACAAAGCAATGGGACTTTCAACGGAAAGCACAGATTCATTGGAGAAAACTCAAAGGCATTCATGTTTCAGGGTCGACAGTTATCTTAGAACACACACAGTAAAGGGCCAGTAATACATGGGATGTCAATATCATGACATACGTGCTTTCGTACCTTTGAACAACGAAACGACCGGCCTTGAAACCAAATATTCACCCGGATCATCGCATATACAACACTGTACAAATTGTATGGGGCCGGCAGAACATATCGCGTGATCATGTTGTTGTGAGACAGTGCACTTTGACCTATGTCAGTGATGTCTGCTAGCTCTGTTGTGATTGGTCGGCGGGTTCGATTGATTGACAGGTCGGAACTATGCATTCAGAAGCTTCAACAACACGCCTGACTGTGTCAGTAAACAGGATTTGTAACAATTGTATTTCATATTTGTTGCGTTTCTTTTGTCACTCAGTATATTTGTGATTTTTTTTTCGAGAAAATGTACCTTTGGAAACGTAAAAGATGGAAAACAGTTTACCACCTAAAATCTCATATTATCTGTTTTGATTGGTGCTCTGCCAATTTTGCTGCGTACAAAAATTTGCTGCGCACACAATTGTGTTCAGACCAAAAGTGTTGTTCAGAATAAAAGTGTGCTCGGGACAAATGTGTGTTCGGACCAAAAGTGTGCTCGGACCAAAAGTGTGCTCGGACCAAAAGTGTGCTAAGACCAAAAGTGTGCTCAGACCAAAAGTGTCTGCAGACAACTTTTTAAAAAACACCTTCAGTTGGCAATTTCTCCCATAAGGGTACCATTTTACATGAAAACAAGGTAGTTTTTGGTAACATTGCTACATTTGTAGTCTTCTTTTTTCTTGTCAAATCGTGAAGTAAAATTTTAGGAAAATGCAAATGATGTACATGTATTGGGGCCTTAAGAAGTCAAATAATGAACTGCAGTGCCATATTCAAGGGTTTGTTCATTGTCTCAACCCCGGCAACACATGCCCAATTTCATGGTGCTGTTTAGTTAAACAAATATGGCCCAGCAAACGTTTGTACTGTGCTTAGTAAACTTTCATGCTAAGCAAACTTTTGGCCTGAGCACATTTTTGGCCTGAGCACACTTTTGGCCTGAGCACACTGCACTTTTGGCCTGAGCACACTTTTGGCCTGAGCACACTTTTGGCCTGAGCACACTTTTGGCCTGAGCACACTTTTGGCCTGAGCACACTTTTGGCCTGAGCACACTTTTGGCCTGAGCACACTTTTGGCCTGAGCACACTTTTGGCCTGAGCACACCCAAGTATAATATTTTTCAGGTTTTCTAAAGTATTATTGCATCTAAATTTTCCAATCATGTATTCTGTCTTTAGCCATTCTTTTTTTTCTTCGTATTTATCTGTAACAGGTGCTTTGTCCATCATGCCAGCCGTCAAAGCTTTCTCTCTGTATGCAGCCATGGCCGTGCTCATTGATTTCATCCTCCAGATAACCTGCTTTGTGGCTCTGCTCTCATTGGACGCTAGCCGGGAAGATGTAAGTTCAGAATTTCTGCCTTTTATATCTTTGAGCCAACTAGTCCGATTTTATCGTATTTGTTCGCCCCGAACCACTTCGCCCAAACGCCATTTCGCCCAAATGCCACTTCGTGTGCAGGCCGTGGTTCAGGGCGGAGTGGTAACGACACAATTTTTGACTGTTTTCTGAGAAGTTACACGAAGTACAGAGCTGACTTTTACTCAGGTTGGTTTTAATCATGCATATCTTCAATCACACAGGGAGATGAAACTATTTGTAACGGTTTACCAATCATGTGTTCTACCATTAATAAGCGTGGATCTGCTGCAGATTTCTTCTTACGGTCGCGAAAACTCGCCCTAGCCCGCGCGACTTGGGGGACTTTTTTGCAGCGTGGGTCACATTTAGATATTCAGTTTTCAGAAATATGAATATATTCAAATTTTGAAATGTCACTTTTTAAAAACATTTCCCCCTCCATTTTGGCAGAAAAACCGCCTGGACGCTTTGTGCTGCGTCAAAATCAAGAGTGCTGGCAGGTCGGATCGTAGACCTGGACTTCTGTACCAACTCTTTGAGAAGTTCTACGCCCCGGCTCTTATGACGAAGGCCGTCAGAGTAATTGTGGTAGGTTGCTGTAGTGACACCGACCAAAAAAAAAAACGGAAACAATTTTCTCCACTTCTTGAGTGAAAAAAGTTGTCAATCTGAGAGTGGGAATTTTCAGCATACAGAAGCTTTAGCAGTCATGCATAATGAAGCTGTTATGTGAATATCTTTATGTCAACTTAATTGTGACCCGCTCTGCAAAAAAGAGTCACAAGTCGCGCTGGCTAGTATTCTTTTTGCGACCATAAAAAGAAATCCGCGGCAAATCCACGCTCAATAAAATACCAAAACACAATTATGGAAATTCCTGGCGGTGCCTAGATACCGCCTGGAATGTCTGTGTTCCCCCTGGAATGTCTGTGTTACGCCTGTAATTTCTTTTGTGTTTAGGTATTTTAATGAGCGTAGAAATGCCACAGATTTCTTTTTATGGTCGCAAAAAGAATACTAGCCAGCGCGACTTGTGACTCTTTTTTGCAGAGCGGGTCACAATTACTAAAGAAATTTACTAAAGAAATTGTCAAGTTTTGATTTGATTTGATTTGATTTCCTGGTCGGTGTATTATAGGGGCGTCAACATTTTCACGGAACTACAAAGTGTAGAAGGGGGAGGGGGAGGGGGAGTGAGGGGGGAGGGCTCGAGGTCCACGTACGACTTTACATGCACTGTAAATTGTTGACATTTCACAAAAGAATGTTGATAAGTAGCATATCGGGGGGAGGGAGGGGCGTCTTTAAAAATACTACGTTATGCACGACTTTACATGCACTGTAAAATGTTGGTAACATTTCACAAAATTATGTTGATAATGTCGAGAATCGTGTGGAGAATCGTGTGGAGAATCGTGTGGAGAATCGTGTGGAGAATCGTGTGGAGAATCGTGTGGAGAATCGTGTGGAGAATCGTGTGGAGAATCGTGTGGAGAATCGTGTGGAGAATCGTGTGGAGAATCGTGTGGAGAATCGTGTGGAGAATCGTGTGGAGAATCGTGTGGAGAATCGTGTGGAGAATCGTGTGGAGAATCGTGGGAGAATCGTGTGAATCATGTGGAGAATCGTGGGGAGAATCGTGAAAAGTTTACAACCTTGGACGACCCCTTATTAAAAACTGGGGGAGTTTCGTGCCGGCTTGAATTTTGAGTTAAAATTTACAAGACCACAGGTCCAGTGGGTAAACAAATGTATAAGACGGATTAAGATATGCGGTTTAAAAAAATGCAAATTAAACTAATCGAAAGATCAAGGAAGCTATTAAAAGATATGTAACATTTATTAGTCATGTTTGACCTCTTTTGGCAAGAGTCACTGAGGCAGGGTGTGCCACTCTGCCTGAAGTGCCTCGCTGAGCACCTGCACTTCTTGGGCTGTTTTTGAGATGCGGGACTCCGAATGTCAGCTCATCTCACGCAGGTTTAATCAGATTGAGAACCCGGCAAAATTGGAAACGTCACATTTCATTACTGTGGGAATCACTTTGTTCAAACGGGTCCTCTTGGACCTGGAGGAAATCACTGAAGCAGAACAGTCTTGAAAGTGATTCCAAAGTGATTGGTCGATCAGTGCCTTGTTATCCACAAGTTCACTGTATTCAACAAACTTCTGTTCTGATCAAGAATTGATATTTTTGGAAAACTGCGTTTCCGTTGGGGAGATATTTTTTTATTTTCTATTTTTCCAGATTCTGTTCTTTGCGTTCTTGGCATGCACAAGCGGAGCTTTGCTCAGTAAACTCAGCATTGGATTGGACCAGAAGATTTATATGCCGCGTGTAAGTAATCGTTTCCATCACATTAAATTTATTTACAAGCAGACATGTCCTGGTATCATAGTTTTTAAAAATATTTCAAGGGGAATTACACCTAATCGCATTAAACAGCATGTTCCATCCTCCATCCGCAGCAATATGTCTGCTTCCCGCAAACAGCCGTCGCGTGTCTGCAAGAACGCTCGCAAAGCTGCCACACAGCCCGAATGCTCATCTGCTATAGGACAACACTTGCTTGATCACCCCGAGTGCTCCAAACAATACAGCAGTTCACTGTACTGGCCAGAGCACGCAGTATCATGCATCTGCAAATGCTCGAGGCTACATACATTCACTTCACAAAACCCGTGTTCGTTAGCGTACCCACGCCATTCTTGTGTTTTGCTCTGATGAGTGCGAGTCGCAAAGTGCTTTTTTCCCATTGCAAAGTGTTTTTCCCATTTCAGGGGAAGTTTTCTACGGTCATCATGTTTATATTGTGTAAGTTAGGCGTAAATCTGTGAACATTTCTGATTTTCGAGATACCAATCATGTATACTGCCTTTAACAGTTTTATGAAATAGAGAGAGTGTTGCTTAATCAAAAATCGAGTGTTAACATTTTTATGAAATTGGCCGAAGGCCCTTATGATGTATTAAAGGGGAACACATGTGTCCTATTTTCCTGGAATGACCCTACACCATTATTATTATTATTAATGTACAGGACTCCTACATGCTCTCATACTTTGGCAACCTGTCGGAGCACTTCAACAGTGGTCCCCCGGTCTACTTTGTCGTTCGCGACGGTTTCAACTATACCGACAAAACTAGCCAAAACAAGATATGCGGTGGCGCCGGCTGCAACCCTGATTCCTTAACGTCGCAGATTTTTATCGATTCGCAATTGTCGAACAGGTAAAATTTTGTATTAAAATCAGCTTGTTGAGATTTTTCCAGAAAATGAATTTCGTTCTAACCTAACAATCATATAACATACCTCCCCAAAATACTATCCATGGAAAGAAAACAGGAAATTTGAAATCTCCAATTTGGATGTGGAAGCAAAAAGGTTGGTGTAATGACTGCACTGCTGGTAGAGCGTCTGCCTAGTGAGACAGAGGCCCTTACGATTTTTCTCTTATTCCAAGTTTGGTTGTTTCATTTCAATGGTGATCAGGCACAATACCAGATAATTACTTTGCCCAGTTGCGCTACCATGCAACACCGAGAGAAGAATTGGGTCCATAGGGAAAACCTGAGGGTGTATACCAACTGTGCCCAGTGAGTCAGAGGTCACGGGTTCGAATCCCGATAAGGCCCTGATGATTTTTCTCTCATTCCAAATTTGGTTGTTTCATTTCAATGGTGACCAGGTAATGCTTTCGATGCTCTAACCAACAGTATGAGAACAATTATATGTCTCCACAGAATACAAATTTGAGAATGTGTGCTTGAAACAGTGTACTTTGTTCGTCTCCCTAAGTATTGTATCAACGTGAATTAAGCATCAAAGCCTAAAATGTAACACAAGTGTCCGTCCCGGTTACGAGCATATATTGGAAATTTGTACACAGGGTTTTTAGAATTAAAAAGGCATGTTGTCACACTATTTGTAACCCTTCTGGGGCCTAAGTTATCTCTTCAGAACAACTGAAACTTATTTCTTTTATTTTGAGACCAGACAAATGTATTTCCTCAAAAATATTGTCCGCGTTTCCAAAATGCCCCCTTTACCGTGGAAAGACCCACCGAACGTTGAATTTGAATGGGCTGTAATGGTAAATTTTCAGTTCCTACATCTCAGTGGCAGCGAATTCGTGGATTGACGATTTCTTCTCGTGGGTAACGCCGTCTAGACAGGGTTCGCCATGCTGCATGTACAACGAGAAAACCGACACATTCTGCCCCTCCACAGGTTAGCGGTTCTCGTCCAAATTGTCGACAAAGTGGCAAATCCTGTTTTTGGTATAATTTGACTTTATTTGATGTCCCTTAACATTTCTGGAAAGTTTCGAGACTTGAAAATGTGTATTTTTGAAGTTCCAGAATTTGCCAAAAACTGTGAAACTAATACGATTTAAAATACACGTTTTCACAAGGTGGCGAATAATTATTA
Organism: Henricia sp. BOLD:AAB3569; assembly: GCA_037783545.1. Taxonomy (NCBI): domain Eukaryota; kingdom Metazoa; phylum Echinodermata; class Asteroidea; order Spinulosida; family Echinasteridae; genus Henricia; species Henricia sp. BOLD:AAB3569. The sequence goes on from JBBELK010000715.1 coordinate 1,257,673, forward strand.
TTCGCCACTACGTGGAAACTCCACGCACAGGGCGACGTTGTACATGTACATGTACAATACGCGTGTAGTGAACACACAGTAAGGGGCAAATCCGTGCGCTTACTGTGGCGAATCAGGTATGCTCGGCATTTTGTGTTTTCACAAAATGGTGAAGTGTTTTTTAATTAGACATTCAGTACAATAAAAAAAGTGTATATTTTTAAGGCATTTAACTTAAACAGTATCCAGGCCCCTAGCCGGTTTTAAACGTATTGTTTAAGACTGGCCAAACCCACTTTTATTCCCATTCATAAATACCTTTTTGTGTAAATCTGTAAAACTCACCAAATTTGCTTGCCGTTTTGCCATATTCTGCATTGTATTTTTGTATCCATTGCGAGTCCGTTCAAACTGCAAGCTGTGCGTCGAGTTGTTTTTGTTCGATCGCGCGTGTTACCCGTAATGCAGGCGTGTTGTACGTGCACTCACACGATGGGGTACTTTGCACATTTTGCTTTCGGGCGCGTGCAGTTTGTGTGCGTGTTCCATACGTTCTGACTAGGGCGCGGGCACCAATGCGGGCGAGGCAAGAAAGTGTTTAAAACTGGCTGGCCTGTTTAAAACTGGCCACGTGATGTGCTCTCAACCAATAGGGATGCGTAAACTGTCTCGGGTATTTATGAATTTATCTTTAAGGGCCGTCCAAAGTTGTCAACATTTTCACAGGTTTACAGAGCGTAGGAAAGGTGAGGGGGATCGAGCATATGCAGCGCGATATGTTGAAGAGGGCATCCATTGTTCCCCCATTGTGTCTTAAACATCCAAGGAATTTCCAAGGAATTCCTTTCAGTTTTTAGGGGGGTTGGTGCGTTAACAAAAGGGAAGAGTGTGTTGAGGTATAGTGGCGTTAGCGGGGAGTCCCTCTGCCACATATCGTGCTGTGTATAGGATCAAGGGCCATGTAGGACTTTTCATGCACTGTAAAATGTTGACATTTGACGGTACATTTCAGGGGAGGGAGGGGGTCTTGAAAAATTCTACGCTCTGTTGAACCATGAAAATGTTGAAATCTTATAACAGCCCCTAAAATAATTATGATATTTGCAACCGACAGGACCTAGAGTAGGCTGCATATCGTGCAGAAGCCCGGACCACCAATTTGTGCGGCCGAACGCCAATGAGTTTCAACACTTTCTCCCATTTTTCCTCAAAGATGACCCCGGAACAAAATGCAGTAAAGGGTAAGATTTCAAAAAAGAATCGTACGGATTTGGAATCCTTGACTAATCCCCTTTGCAACAATTGTGTGAAGATTGGCCCAGTAGTTCCTGAGATACAAGGGTTCAAACGTAGGCGTCCGTGCCCCTTTCCGCCAAAAATTTAAAAATTTAGGGGGCCAAATCTCCCAAACCACTGGTCCGATTGACCTAAAATTTCAGATTTAGTGCTGTGGGATCCCAATCAATAAGTATACCAAGTTTCATCAAAATCTGAGATGGTCGGGTTTAAAATGTGATTTTTTTTTTGGGCTGTTTGACATGGAACGACCCTTCTATTTTTCATCTTATGTTCATTTTCAGTGGTCATGCTGCCTATGGTACTGCTATCAAATTCACGGACAACAAAACAGATGTTGTACAAGGTAAATAAGCTTTTAAGACGGATTACATAATTGGACAACTTTTAAAAACAGGAACAACAGCATTACATAACTAAAGAATAATGTTGATAAACTGCCTTGTAGAAATTTTTAGCCACATGGATGGAGTAATACTTCCGAAAACCTGAAAAATCCATGCATGGTTTTTTGTGTATGAATGAAGCTGCAATTAATAAAACATATATCGAACTATTGATTTCTTTCAATTTTATGTATGTTTGTCCATAAGCAAGTTATTCTCCCGCAATTTTTTCCTACTGTAAAGGTGCTTAAAGGGCCCCTTATTTGGGATTTTTATCATTTAAATATATGCTATAAAACCAATATACTCGGTTACATTCATAAAAATCCTATTTGCAGCCTGTTTTGGGGGTTAAACAACCGTTTTTAGTTTTTATGCTAATGAAAATATGCATATTCATGACCAAGGTCATGATGTCACAAGAGGCAAACACAGGAAAATCACATCCAACTGTGCACAAAAATTCCACTTTTTTCTAAAACGTCTTAGAACTTTTGTAATCCATGACTTTTGTTCTACATGTTTCCTGTTGTAAGCCATGACGAAACTGGGGGAGAAAACTGCAACAATTTGCCACAAGTCCAACTTGAAGTCTTATGTTTTTTCTTAAATTTTCCCCTCTGTCTTCCTTACGTGATGCACTCAAAACAGCGCCCTCTGTCTGTGGTTTATTGCAAAGAAATCTTTAAAGTAGAAAAAGGCTACCTTTTATTGATTTTACATCCAAACGAACAATAGCATGTCTTGCTGAACAAGTAATCCATCATATGAAGCAAAGATTAGGCAAAAAGTTATTTAGCATGTCACAGGCCCTTTAATTATGACCTTTTGCATGTTTCAAATAAATTGAAGTACCTCCTTTCCAGGGGTGTGAAATTTCAGATTTTTAGCTGATTTCAGCTTTTTTTTAATAATGTGCCAACATTTAATTTCAGTTTTTTTTTCTCCCAACATATTTCCGCTTTTTCCCCCCATGCGTAAGCGTTGATTTTATTGTCCGCTTTTTTTCTACAGTACGGTTCTTGCCCACTTGCTAGCGCACACAATGTGCAAGCCAGCATTCAGTACAAAATTCCATTCTCGAAGCCATAAAATGCATCAACTGGGGACATTAATTCATCAAGATGTCAGTGCAACTTAAGCGGGCCCCGGACCCCGCACCGTTAGGACTTTGGGCTTCGCGCTCACAATTTTATCTTCACGATTGCAGTTTCAGATTTTTTTCAGATTTTTGGGGGGTTCTCTACTCACACGCACACTTAGTATGCACTTGACCAGACTAAGTTTTTGTTGCTATGTGCTGCGCATATACGACTTTACATGCACTGTAAAATGTTGACATTTCACAGTACTGACAAACAAAATGTTAAGTAATATTTCGGGGGGAGAGAGGGAATTCTGAAAAATACTACACTCTGTAGAACCGTGAAAACGTTGACAACTTCGTACGGCCCCTTTTGAATTTGGAATATTTTGTTTGTCCCACAGCGTCGTATTTCCAGAGTTTCCACACAGTACTTCGTGATTCAAATGCCTTCACGAATGCTTTGATCCAGGCACGCAAATCGGCTGATAACATCACTAAAATGATAAATAGTCCTGATCCAAAATTTGACGTCTACCCATACAGGTATTTTTGTTTCTATTTTGTTTATACAATTATAACTCTCATTATAACGCCCCCTGATTTAAAGGAAGTATACGTATACTTCCTTTAAATCAGGGGGCGTTATAATGAGAGTTAATGTTTACAGATTTACGCCTAACTTACACAATATAAACATGATGACCGTAGAAAACTTCCCCTGAAATGGTTTTGTCTGAAGTGCTATAGTCTTTGAGAAATGAGTAAAACAATTAGTTTTCGTCTCATGAGACGAAAATTCAATTCGCCCCAAAACCATTTAGCCCGAGTGCCATTTCGCCCCAAACCACTTCGCCCGAGTGCCATTTCGCCCCAAATTAATTCGTCCAAACACTACATCGCCCAAATGGCACTTCGCCCCAAAACCACTTCGTGCACAGGCCGTGGTTCAGGGCGAAATGGTTCAGGGCGAAATGGTTATGGGGCGAAATGACTGCTAACCCTTTTTTTGACTGTTTTCTCAAAAGTTAAACTAAAGTACGGAGCTGGTTTTTGCTCAGGTTGGTTTTAATCACGCATATCTTCAATCACACAGGAGGATAAAACTGTCTGTAACAGTTTACCAATCATGTATACTATCTTTAAAGATCTTTCTGTTATCAAGCTTCTTTTTTATGTCCAGGGCCCATTTCATGGCGCTGCTTAAACGCTAGCTGAAAAAAACTTGTGCTTACTGTAGCAGAAAAGTTTAGCTTATGTTACCACTATTTCGCGTGCTTAAGGGTGCACGTGCTTGGAAACGGGTATTGTTGCGTGACTAGTGTTTAGCAGATTTTGACTCTGAAGCTAGCAAACGTTTGGCAGTGCTTAAGGTTACGGTTTCTATGAAATAGCCGGAGCCTCCGTTAGCACAAAATCGGCTGCTAAACAGCGCCATGAAATTGGCCCCCAGTGGTTTAATGTACCCATTATGTCTGCCATCGCTATATATTTTACGAAAAGTATATTCTTACAAGTGCCAAAATACACAACTTGCAATAAGTTAGGGATATTGTGGGGTGTACGCATATATTTTATTAAAGGCACAGGCTCGTCAGCAATGCGCGCCCGCCAAATTCGTGCTCGAAACACGCAGCTCCATGCCTTTGCTATGGAGCTGCATATTGCGTGGCACACATTTGGCGGGCGCGCATTGCTGACGAGCCTTTGCCTTTAAGGGTATGCATTCCGCTTGAATGATTTTGTATATGATTAGACAATTGTATCTGCATGACAGACACACCTTGTCACAGGAATAGGTGAAAACAGTCATTTAAAAAAATTCAAAAATTGACAACATACCAATATCCTTAACATATTGTGAGTAGCGTAATTAACCCTTTTTTTCTCTTTTCCCCCCAACCTCAGCGTCTTCTACGTGTTTTTCGAGCAGTACATCACCATGGCGCATGATGCAGCCATCAGTCTCGCAAACGTGCTGGCAGCCATCTTTGTTATCACATTCGTTCTGCTCGGTTTCGACCTGTTCTCCGCTTTCATCGTGTGCGGGACGATCGCAATGATAACCCTGGACCTGCTTGGACTCATGGTTCTGTGGGGCATTGACCTGAACGCTATTTCATTGGTCAATTTAATAATGGTGAGTTTTTAAATAACCCTAAATGCCGCAATAGGGCGACACTTCGGGAAGACTCTCACCGGAGACCACCGAAATTTCGGCAAGAGTCACTCAAAATGACACCTTATTTTTTTACCCAAAGCTTCCAGAGATGGTCACAGACCTAAGAGAATCGGTTCCAGACCTAATAAAAATGGTTCTCGATTTAAAAAAAATTGTTTTTGACCTAAAAAAATGATTTTTAAACTCAAAAATATTAGGGCGACACCAAAATGTCGCCCTATTGAGCACGTCGCTCTAATATACCTTTTTTACACACGATTTGTCGCCCTATCCTACAATTCATAGTTTTTAAAGTTAGAACACGCCATTGGTAATCTCGAAAATCAGAAATGTTCACAGATTTACACATAACTTACACAATAAAGACATGATGACGGTAGTAAACTTCCCCTGAAACGGTTTTGTCAAAAAGTGCTATAGTTTTGGAGAAATGAGTAAAACAAATATTTTTCGTCTCATGAGACGAAAATTCACTTCGCCCCAAAACCATTTCGCCCTGAACCACTTCGCCCCAAAAGCCACCTTTCCCCCAAACCACTTCGTCTGAATGCCATTTCACCCCAAAACAACTTCGTGCACAGGCCGTGGTTCAGGGCGAAGTGCCTTCGAGTCCCAAGTCAAGTCAAACTGCCTTCGAGTCCCCAGTCAAGTCAAACTGCCTTCGAGTACCAAGTCAAGTCAAACTGCCTTCGAGTACCAAGTCAAGTCAAACTGCCTTCGAGTCCCAAGTCAAGTCAAACTACCTTCGAGTCCCAAGTCGAGTCAAACTGCCCTCGAGTCTCAAGTCAAGTCAAACTGCCTTTGAGTCCCAAGTCAAGTCAAACTGCCTTTGAGTCCCAAGTCAAGTCAAACTGCCTTCGAGTCCCAAGTCAAGTCAAACTGCCTGTGAGTCCCAAGTCAAGTCAAACTGCCTTCGAGTCCCAAGTCAAGTCAAACTGCCTTCGAGTCCCAAGTCAAGTCAAACTGCCTTCGAGTCCCAAGTCAAGTCAAACTGCCTTCGAGTCCCAAGTCAAGTCAAACTGCCTTCGAGTCCCCAGTCAAGTCAAACTGCCTTCGAGTACCAAGTCGAGTCAAACTGCCCTCGAGTCTCAAGTCAAGTCAAACTGCCTTTGAGTCCCAAGTCAAGTCAAACTGCCTTCGAGTCCCAAGTCAAGTCAAACTGCCTTCGAGTCCCAAGTCAAGTCAAACTGCCTTCGAGTCCCAAGTCAAGTCAAACTGCCCTCGAGTCTCAAGTCAAGTCAAACTGCCTTTGAGTCCCAAGTCAAGTCAAACTGCCTTCGAGTCCCAAGTCAAGTCAAACTGCCTTCGAGTCCCAAGTCAAGTCAAACTGCCTTCGAGTCCCAAGTCAAGTCAAACTGCCTTTGAGTCCCAAGTCAAGTCAAACTGCCTTCGAGTCCCAAGTCAAGTCAAACTGCCTTCGAGTCCCAAGTCAAGTCAAACTGCCTTCGAGTCCCAAGTCAAGTCAAACTGCCTTTGAGTCCCAAGTCAAGTCAAACTGCCTTCGAGTCCCAAGTCAAGTCAAACTGCCTGTGAGTCCCAAGTCAAGTCAAACTGCCTTTGAGTCCCAAGTCGAGACAAACTGCCTACGAGTCCCAAGTCCAGTCAAACTGCCTTCGAGTCCCAAGTCAAGTCAAACTGCCTGTGAGTCCCAAGTCAAGTCAAACTGCCTTCGAGTCCCCAGTCGAGTCAAACTGCCTTCGAGTCCCAAGTCGAGTCAAACTGCCTTCGAGTCCCAAGTCGAGTCAAACTGCCTTCGAGTCCCAAGTCGAGTCAAACTGCCTTCGAGTCCCAAGTCGAGTCAAACTGCCTTTGAGTCCCAAGTCAAGTCAAACAGCCTTTGAGTCCCAAGTCAAGTCAAACTGCCTTCGAGTCCCAAGTCAAGTCAAACTGCCTTCGAGTCTCAAGTCAAGTCAAGCTGCCTTCGAGAGTCAAGTCAAGTCAGGCATGTTGTTCAAGTCAGGTCACGTCTAAATTAAATGATTGACATTGTTTTCCTTTGCAGTCGGTTGGAATCTCAGTTGAATTCTGTTCCCACATTGTTCGTGCCTTTGCTATCAGCACAAAGGAGACCCGCGTGGAACGCGCCAAGGATGCACTGACACAAATGGGCAGCTCCGTAAGTAGTACGGGAATTTATAGTCAATAAAGAGGTTTCGCAAGCCAACAGATACGCGTATGCATACGTTTAGCTATCCGTAACCAACCGTTAGTGGCATTTCTGTGGTTTTGCAACTTTAAAACTACAGCATGTTAGCTAAAATGAGTCTATTTCCAACATCTGAAAAAAATATCCAGCACAACACGGCTTTGATACAAATTTTACTTTCAATTCAAACTTTAAAATGCACAAAAAAAATTGTGGACATTCATAATTCGTACTCTTTTCAACTTGTCTACGTAAATGCAAAAAAAAATGAGGACAAACACTAGGAATCAACTGACATTTCACTACGCGTTTAGTACTTATGCAAGCAAGCTCGATATCCGTGCCGTGCAAACGTGTAGCGGATAGCTAGTTGTGTATGACGTCACAAGACCGCATAAACCTGTGATGTATCTGTTGCGCTATTTTTATCCGTGCGCTTGCGAAACCAGTCTATTGTCCTCAAAAGATCAGCCATAACTGTAGATTAAAAAAAAAGTCCTTCCACGGTAAAGGGGGCATTTTGGCAGAAAATTCCTGTGTCTGGTCTCAAAATAAAAGAAATAAGTTTCAGTTGTTCTGAAGTGATAACTTAGGCCCAAAAAGGGTTACAAATAGTGTGACAACAATTTCAAATATACGCTCGTAACCGGGACGGCCTAAAATGTAACGCAAGTGTCCGTCCCGGTTACACGCGTATATTGGAAATTTGTACACAGGGTTTTTAGAAAGGCATGTTTTCAACTATTTGTAACCCTTTTTGGGCCCAAGTTAATATCTCTTCAGAACAACTTAAACTTATTTCTTTTATTTTGAGACCAGACCAAGGTATTTCTTGGTCTGTGTTGCCGAAAAGCCCCCTTTACTGTGGAAAGACCCAAATGCACTTCTACCTCAAGATTGTGTTTTTATGAATCTCAAGGATGCAATTATTCAGATTCTAGGTTAAATGTTAGTTGAAACTCGCTCAATATTTGATGAGAAGACCGAAAGAGGGGTAAAAAAACCGCGTCGTCGCATCAATTCCGGAACTTTGGTCTGACCAGAGACACAATATAATTTTTTTTTGTCTAACCTAAATGTCTACTTGTGTAAATCTCGTGTAATTTGGTGTAAGCTTTTAGAACACCACTTTGACGCAATTAACTGACATTTGTCCTTGTCATGCCTTTTACCTTTTTTACAAAGGTTCTAAGCGGCATTACATTCACCAAGTTCTGCGGAATCATCGTGTTAGCTTTCTCCAAGTCCCAACTGTTTGAGATATTCTACTTCAGAATGTACCTCGGGATCGTCATATTTGGGGCCAGTCATGGTCTGATTTTCCTGCCAGTGTTACTAAGCTTTATAGGTAAGTAGAAAAAGTTGTGTTCTGTGGCGCTATGTCGGGCATTAAATGCAGTATACATGATTGGTATCTCGAAAATCAGAAATGTTCACAGATTTATGCCTAACTTACAAAATATAAACATAATGACCGTAGAAAACTTCCCCTGAAATGGTTTTGTCTGAAGTGCTATATTTTTTGAGAAATGAGTAAAACAATTATTGTTCGTCTCATGAGAAAAAATTCAATTCGCCCCAAAACCATTTCGCCCGAGTGCCATTTCGCACCAAATCACATCGTCCAAACACTACATTGCCCAAATGCTACTTCGCCCCAAAACCACTTAGTGCACAGGCCGTGGTTCAGGGCGAAATGGTTCAGGGCGAAGTGGTTTTGGGGCGAAATGACTGCAAACCGTTTTTTTACTGTTTCCTCAAAAGTTAGACGAAGTACGGAGCTGGTTTTTTCTTAGGTTGGTTTTAATCACGCATATCTTCAATAAAACTATTTGTAACAGTTTACCAATCATGTATACTATCTTTAAAGTTGTATTGTCCGTAGTTCTCGGCAAATACAATTTTGTTTCTCCGAACAAATTTTTAGAGCATTTACTTGATTTTAACGAAAAAATATCATGTTTTACACATCGGCAACCCTGTGAAAAATGTCGCTTTTATACGGCCATTTTTGTGCCTTGCCTAGACTTGCCCAAGTCTGACTTCCTGTGTTTAGATTGTAATGCGCAGCGTACACTGCACCCTCTGGATTGGTGGCCTGTCTAATCTGTTTTCTTCTTTCCAAGCCAGAAGAAAAGGGATTAGACAGGCCACTAGTCCAAAGGGCGCACTGTATGCTGCGCATTACAGACAAAAAACGGGAAGTCAGACTTTGGCAAGTCTACATCGAGTGAAAGGATGTACGTCTACACTAGGCACACGCGTATGCGCACGTCATGCATCGAGTAAATGGATTGCGCATGTGTGCATGCGCGCGTGAGTACGGTAACAAAAATACTGTACAACAGTAACAAACGCGCATGCTTTGTAAACGTTGCAAATGAACTGAGGTTTTCGACACCAAATAGACAAAAATGCATAGTTCCGAGATTGCCCAGTTAACCCCGCCCCTTAGATATTGTTGCTACATGTGCTCACAAGCCATCGCAAAAAAATGGCGACATGTACGTACAAAGCAACGGGACTCGGCATGGAAAGCACAGATTCATTGGAGAAAACTCAAAGGTATTTATGTTTTAGGGTCGACAGTTACCGTAGCACACACTGAGCGAAGGGCTAGTAATGCAGGGATGACATATATTTCATAAAAATGCACTTTCCTACCTTTGAACAGCGAATCGCCCGACATTAAAACCAAAATTCACTCGGTCACTAGCGCATACAACATACAAACTGTATGGGCAGAAAAACGCGTGATTGTTTGTGATGATTGCATCACTTTGACCTTTGTGGGCGCCGTCTGCTAGCTCTGTTGTGATTGGTCGGCGGGTTCGCCTTGATTGACAGGTCGGAACTATGCATTATGCTGAAGTCTTACAAAATAAAGAAGGTATATAAGCTTCATTTTATATAACAATAATAATATTGGATGTCTTTTTGGGTGATATGAGAATATACTGCACTTGTCATGAAAATACCGAACTTTCGTTCGGCTCGTTCTGTATTTTCATGACTCGTATACTATATAACCCTTTATATAATTATCGGCCTTTTTTAATATATATAATTTTTTTTCTGATATTTTGGCCAGCATTTTTTTCATATATTTCAGCAGATTTTTGTTTCCACCAGCCAGGAGTTACTGTGAACCTTTTTATTTTATTTTCAGGGTTTGCCTTTTTTCTTTCCTTTTTAAAATTTTATTTTAATTTAATTTTATTTTATTTTATTTCAAAATTGTTTTTTGTCTTTTCTAACAGGACCAGGAGTCAACCAAGCCAGGCTTTTAGCCGAACAACAAGCCCCACTCCTTGACCAAAAGCCCAAAAATTCCCCATTCAAATCCACCCCGGGCAAACCGGACGCATACAATATCCGTACGCCAAAGTACAACATCAAATCCAACCGAATAATCTAAATGCGTCCTCGCACTCGTCACTTATTCCGAAATCTGACGGTTAGGGACACTACTACACCGTCTAAACAAAAAAAAATTAAATTTTAGGGCTGTTTCACTTGAAATATTTGAAAAATTCATTTAATTAGGGATTAAAAGTGGGTTTGGCCAGTCTTAAACATGCGTTAAAAACCGGCTAGGGGCCTGGACGCTGGCCATTATCAGCGTCCAGGCCCCTAGCCGGTTTTAAATGGATCATTTAAGACTGGTCAAACCCACTTTTAATCCCATTCATCAATACCTTTTTGTGTAAATCAGTAAAACTCACCAAAATTAGCCTGTCGTTTTGCATTCATCTTTTCCTTCATCGCGTTGTTCAATCGCACGTGTTACGCGTAATACAGGCGCGTTGTACGTGCACGCGCACAACCGGGTAGATTTTGTAACGGTGCACATTTTGCTTTCGGGAACGTGCAGTTTCTGTGTGTGTGTGCGTGTTCTATAGGACGCGGGCACAAACGCGAGCCAGCCAGCCGGTCTTTATCACTGGTCTTTATCGTCCGTTTAAAACTGGCCACGTGATGTGCATTTTAATCGATTACGCACAAAAACATGCATGGTTTTTCAGGTTTAAAGTTTTACTGCATCTATGTGGCTGAAATTTCTACAAGGCAGTTTTCTCTCTGCCACATATCGTGCTGGATATACCTTGGACTTTCCAGAAGTCTTTCAAAGCGCCTAAAAAGTACAATAGTTCTTGACGTTATGCAAATAAGGCAGATTGCAACATCCGCCAAAACTACCAAAATAATTTCAAATTATTGCATTCACGAATATATTTGCGAGAAATTTTATTCGAGAAAAACCTTTGAAAATGGGCCAAAACCTGCTCTGTAGAATTTGATAAACACTGCACAAAATAAGTGTGTTTTACTTTACTTTGAATAATTTCACTTTTTAACCCTATTAATTAACACTCCCCAATTCTCCAAAATCAATTTGATTTTACATACACCCAAGGGAGTTAATATCTGCATCTTTTTAAACTCAAATTCAGGTTTTGTCTTAAAAAATACCGAAGCCTTGAATTTCAAAATGTTAAAATGACCAGTACAATGGAAACATCTCGCAACGCAAAATAGAGTTTTAGTATGTGCATGTAAAACTCCGTAAACAATTTGCAAGACGACAAAATTATTAGTTTATATTCTGCTGTATATATGTGATTGTTATAAATTTAGTCATTTTGATAAATTAGTGTACAGGTTATGCAGTTTAATGGTTTATGATTTGTTTATAATGTTTAAAGATTGATCACACGAAGGGCAGAATAAGGCATTTTTTATAAACATGCAAGCCTTTTAGACCCCAGTGGTCTCGGTTCATAAATTTACTGTAAAAATCTTTATATAGGGCGCACTTTTTTTCCCACCGCGGCAAACAAATGTTGGGGGTGCGCCTTATACAAGGGTGCGCCTTATACATTATCGTAGATGCTCGTATAAGGCGCACTTTCTTCACCGATAGCAGCCATCAACGGTTGAATGTGCGTCTTATACACGGGTGCGCCTTATACACGGGATTTTACGCTTTTAATCTAAGGATGTTGGATATGCCAACGTATTAAATATAGCCAATTTATAGTTATGTAAATTTTATATAATTTTCTTTGAAATCAAAATAACAGAAACGATGAAACCTGTGTGGGTTTACTATTGGTTGTAATTTGTCAAGCACAAAATTGTGTATCTTGGAAATAAAGACTTTATAATAGCTATTATTGGTGAACTTTTTGTTCGCTGTTACTAACATTGCACCAGCGCACGCCTCTTCTTTCGCCCCACCCCCTCCTAATTTAAGATTTTGACGTAAAACGACAAATGTTTGGTCAAAATTTCCATTCTTCTTAGAAATTGGCTTTAAACGGGCTAAATTTTCGTTAGGAGTTATTTCTGAGACATTTTCAAAAGAGTCGATTTTTTGCCAATTTTGAGAAAGATTTTAATAAAATTTGTAATTTTTGGCCAAAGATTTTATGATTTAGATTTTCTTCAAAATTGCAGAAAATGTTGTTCAGACCCCACAGATGATATTCCTTGAATTTGACCTTGACTGCTCACCCAGGCAATTAAATAAAACAATTGTCATATATTTGGACAAAATTAGCTTGGAAAACTGTCGAAATCGGTTCCAAAACGAGCTAATAAATTGTCGCTGGGAGTCATTTCTCAGACATTTTCAAAAACGCATTGGCTATAGTGATAGTTACGGTAATGCACCTATCAATTGTTCCCCCTCCCCCTCCCCCGCGCTACCCCACCCCATAGGTGGGGGCCGGGGTTTGGTCACATATTTCATTTGGGGCATTTGGCCCATTATCTGTGCACTTTTGCGCATGTTTTGCACCCGAGGGTGGGGATTTTTGTCACCTAAATGTTGCCCCAGGGGTGGGGATTTTGTCACGCAAAAAGTGACAATCCCCACCTAGAAGTTGTATCTATAGTGCGCGAATTAAGCCGCCTTCTAGCTTAGAGAAATTATGAAATAAGAAGGTGTCTTAAAATCTATTTATTCAGACAAGTAGGCACTTTTGGTTACGATTCTTCAGCTGTAATATAAGAAATATTCATGTAGAATCATCATCAATCAGCTTTATCGTCATAGCAATCGATTGAATTAGTCAAACAAATTAATTGCGAAGTTGTATCCAGTGCCGGAATTAAGCCGCCTTAATCTTAGAGAAATTGGGAAATAAGAAGGGGTCTTAAAATGCGATTTATTCAGACAAGAAGGCACTTTTAATTTAGATTTTTCAACTGAAGCATAAGAACAACTCATATAGAATCACAATCAACCAGCTTTATAGTCAAAGCCATCGATTTAATTAGTCAAACAAATTAATTGCGAAGTTGTATCCAGTGCGCGAAGCCGCCTTAGATATGTTTTGTGCACGCACATGCGTCGCTAGAGGGCGCTCTTTGCACCTCCTTCAAAATGGCCGCGAAAATGTCGAAATGGCCTTACGAGCAAAAACAATGAACAACAAAGACACGTTTTGTGTCAAAATTGGGGATTCCTTGGCCTGCTTTTTGGAACAAGAGATGTTCGCCTGCTCGTCTGTTCACGCCAAACTGAGGGGCGCCGAAGCCAGTTGGCACGATCGATTTTGCTTGCATTCGTCATGAATCTTTGTGAACAACGTCGGCGCATGGTGGGTCGGCGCCTGTACTATGTGGCTGTGCGGCTTCGCCGCCGAGTGGCTATACACCTATAGTTAGGTAATGTTATGCACCTTGTACTGATACTGTATACCGGAATCAGGTCAAGTCGCCCCCTGGCCGAGTCGCCCCTTACCAAGTCGCCCCTTTCCAAGTCGCCCCCTGGCCGAGTCGCCCCCTGGCCGAGTCGCCCCTTACCAAGTCGCCCCCCGACCGAGTCGCCCCCCGACCGAGTCGCCCCCCCGGCCGAGTCGCCCCCCTGGCCGACTCGCCCCCTGACCGAGTCCCCCCCTAGCCGAGTCGCCCCCTGGATGGAAAAGCGAAGTTCATGATGCATTTTACATTGAAAACGAAAATGTAGCTTTTACAGGCACATGCTCGACAGTAATGGCAATGCACGCGCGCCAAATTCGTGCCACAAAATACGAGCCTCTGCCTTTAAGAAAGGTTTACAGAGAATTACGTCTTCACTTTAGTAAAGATAACTTGGGGTGTGCATTGGTGAAAAAAATTTTACAAAAATGTTATGTAAAACTGCCGTCTTAGTGCCAACAAAATAATGCCGAGCATACACCGCGCGCAGCGCAGCAAGCATAATTCAATCAATTTCACCATTGAAATCGGGTAGATGGTCTGGTTTCTAAGCATTTGTGGTTTTCTTTTATTTACTTTCCTTTCTTTCTTTCCTTCTCCTCTCTTTTTCTTTCTTTCTTTATTTGGGTGGCGTGGGTGGATATCTTTCCAAGAACTTTGCTTTTGGTTGTCAATCATGCTAAAGCATATTGATCCCACCCGCCAACGCTGAACGTCGCGGGTCAGTCGGCGCGTCTCATGGTTACGTTCAAACGGCGGCCGGGAACGGGGGTTCTCTCTGTCGGTATAGCCGTAAAAAGGAAACGTACGCGTGCTATAACGATTTGCATAATGTTCCCTCCTGTGAAGTAAATCGATAATCAAGTTTGGACTTGTACAATCATTAGTTTTTTGTTCAAATTTAATTGTACACTGTTAGGAATGGCTTTGCCCTTCTTTTCAGAAACTTTCAAATTCTGCTTAGCAACAATCCCATGTTGTACATGAACATTTATTGTGTGTTGGGCATTACCTATATGTGCAGCCACAAATTTCATTAAAAGTAAAAGGTGATGGTGCTTTCCCATTCAGTGACACAGCCGTTCTGATTGACTTGTTTTAATTAATTGTTTGGAATTAAATTTTGAATTAATTTCAGAGCTTGTTTTGTCCAGTTTGTATATACCTTGTATGGTTTCGAGTATAGCCATTGGTGGTATAGGAGAGTTCCCCCAGTTTTAGGTTGTGCGAGTAAAGGAACGTTTTTCAGTTCCTTTATATATGATGTTTAGCAATAAGGGCTAGCTTGCTGGGCTTCCGTCTGCCCTTCATCAGTTACGGGTGGATTCAAAATGCTTATCGGTAAATCTTGACAGCGATAGAACCCACGTTCAAGATGTGGGATGAATTCGTTGAAGGAGATCGAACTGCCAGGCAGCTTCTACGCGCGGCGTCCCATATCTTCGGTCACGCACCCGAGGGACACTAAACATCCTTTCCCCTATATTGTCGGTCTGCATTAATACAAGTGATCTTACCTATTTTTAACAGTCTGCATTTTTTTGGTAAAAAGTTATTTATTGTTAAAAGTTATTTTTATTGTTATGTCTCTGCCGCTACTTGGTTTAATGTTCCGTATTTTGTATAAGTAAATATTTATATAAGTATTATCCGGTATTATCGACGTAAAAAGGAAAAGAAAAACAGTACCCGTTTCTTGTGAAATGGTGTAATGAATAGTGGTATATTTTTTGTATATAGTAAATACATGTAGGCCTATTTAATATACCCGTCTAAAAAGCTATTTTCGAACCCCTTTCCAATGACGTCATTTTGGGAGTCAAATAATGCCGCGTCGTTGTGGAAGCAATGTGCGTGCGCGTTATGTGTGTCCATAGCATGCACGCGTAAGGCGCCCATATTGTGTGACGCCCACCAGAGACACACATTGCTTTCACAATGACTCGGCATTATTTGACTCCCAAAATGGCGTATTCGCACGTGTTCGAAAGGGGTCAATACAGTCATTTCCTTGCCATACCCAAACTAACCCACTGCAGGGAGTTTGTTTAGCATGACTTTAACATTATACCTTTAAATTTATTCGATGTTGAAAGTTAGCAGGGTGTAAAAATGTGTGATGTAATAATTGGTATATTATTTTTGTATAAGTAAATATTTATTCCATGTAAATATTAATTTAATGTAAAAAAAGTAGTAATTTATTGGGAAATAAAATCGGAATATTGAACTGAGTGATGACAGAAACTTACTAAACAACTCACATGAGTTTGTTTAGCATGTCTTTACCGTTCATTCGTTTCATGTTCTGTATTTTGAATATTACACAAATGTTTATTACATGTATCGATGTAAGAAAACATTGTTGTTATTAACAATTATATACAATTTTTGTATTACATATACCAAGCTTTTGATCGATGTAGTAAAGACCTTATGAAACCTTATATCAAATGGCGATTAGTACTCGTTTTTTTTCTTCTGTGTGTATTTGTTTTTTTACGCTATGGTTTTTGCTACAACAATGGTCCAAACTATTAAAACATTATTTATAACATTATTTTGTTTATTAGTTTGCTTCAGTTAAAGTTGCACTGCCCGTATTTTGGCCGATTTGGGCGTCAATTTTTTTTAAAAGATAAATAGGTAATTTCCTAGAATAGAAAAAGTTATCAGCTTTCATTTGGTACCAAGAACGCAAAAATCCGTCAAGGATTAATGCCAGTCGATTAAAAACAAGAAAATGATTAAATGGCTGGCAGGTCATTTTTAATCGAGAGAGTTTTGACGTATTATGTTATATGTTGTACGAAAAAGCCTTACACCAATAATCTCCAGTTCTCGACGTCGGAAATTCAAGTTTTTTTCGTTACAGAGACACGTAAGCTTTCTAAATTCGTTCGCTTGTGTAAATTAATTTTTAAAATCTTTCCACCGAAACACGGGCAGTGCAACTTTAAACAATTACACACCATAAATGAACACAATCAAACTTTAACGTTTTCGTTGGACGAATTTGGCGCGCGCGCGCAAAGGTTCCCTGCACACTACTGAGTTTTTCTGTTTCGCCTGCAGTGCGCGCGTGCACGGCTTTTCCATCGGTGCACGCCGTTTCTACGGCACGCTTTTCCATCCAGGGGGCGACTCGGCTAGGGGGGCGACTCGGTCAGGGGGCGAGTCGGCCAGGGGGCGACTCGGTCAGGGGGCGACTCGGCCAGGGGGCGACTCGGTCAGGGGGCGACTCGGTAAGGGGCGACTCGGCCAAGGGGCGACTCGGCCAGGGGGCGACTTGGAAAGGGGCGACTTGGTAAGGGGCGACTCGGCCAGGGGGCGACTTGACCTACAATCTGTATACCTATCGGTAAAGAGTTGAGAAGCTGACCCTGTTGACTTATTAAGCATCGTTAAAAGGGTTAACCTGTGCAGATTTGATGGGAAAAACCTACTTTTAGAAGGCTAAAAAGTGTTGTTTTTGACGTTTATATTGGTATGGGACGTTATCATTTTCTATATTACACTTTTAGCCCCTTAACATTTTAACCCCCTTCGTCGTGTGGACCATTCGAACACGCCCTCAAGAGTCTAATTACCCATGTGAAAATTCTTACCGTAAATTCCAAATCAGACAATTAAAAGCACACCATGGAGGTCCTTCTGTACCCTTGTCGTTCATTGTCCATGATGACTCAAACATCAAAAAATGATAAAACTTTGAGCAAAATCTGGCGTAAAATCGACAAATCTGGACAGACGGGAGACTTGACCATGACTTGACCATGTTGAAATCGCGTCAAAAGGAAAGTAGTCCCACCAACGCGGATGGATTTTGTTTAGCCTAGACTGGCCCCCTGTCTATGTGCGCTACGCTGCTCTCGCTCATATACAACGCGCGGGGAAGTAAATATGTGGACAGGGTGCCAGTCTAGGCTAAACAAAATCCATCCGCGTTGGTGGGACTACTTTCCTTTTGACGCGTCTCAGCATGAAGTCTGTGTACCGCGCTGGTTGAAAATTTTCGATTTTACGCCAGATTTTGCTCCCTTTTATCATTTTTTGATGTTTGAGTCATCATGGACAATGAACGACAAGGGTACAGAAGTCTTGAGATTACAAGGACCTCCATGGTGTGCTTAATTGTCTGATTTGGAATTTACGGTAAGAATTTTCACATGGGTAATTAGACTCTTGAGGGCGTGTTCGAATGGTCCACACGACGAAGGGGGTTAAAATGTTAAGGGCTAAAAGTGTAATATAGAAAATGATAACGTCCCAATATAAACGTCAAAAACAACACTTTTAGCCTTCTAAAAGTAGGAAAAACCAATATTTTGGGTGAGAATAGTTTAAGATTTTGTGAGGAAACACTTAGAAATTTTCCAGTCTGTTTGTACACGAGTTCTGAAGCCATAATAAACTTCTCAAATCTTTAAAGATGAGCACAAATCTTTTTTGTATTTGTGAATATATACTCTACAATTCTTTAATGATGCTCGTCATACTATAGGGACTGCTAACCCAATCTACCCCTAGAACTATGGGGGATAATGTATCCCCCATAGGTACCGGTAATGTTGTTTTTTTCCAATATGGCGGCGCCTGAACTTTAAGATCGGACAGAAACGTTTTTGGCTAGCGCAATAATCCGCTGCCCAATCGCCACCAAACTCCGTCTGATAGTTCTTGAGACACTCACCTTGCGTGTGTCTTTGGAATTTCGGTACCATTTGTCCATTAAATTCTCCTAAAAAATGTTGGGAAATGAACGGGAACATGTGCGATGCATCCACATGCGTGATCCAGGCATTTGGTAAAAGCCGGAGTTGCCGGAACTCCCGGAGTTCTTGGAACAGCTGGGACCAATAAAAAATCCAAGCAGTTCCGGCAACTTTGGGAGTTCTGGCAACTCCGGCTTTTACCGAATGCCTGGATCACGCATGTGGACGCATCGCACATGTTCCCGTTCATTTCCCAACATTTTTTAGGAGAATTTAATGGACAAATGGTACCGAAATTCCTTAGACACACGCAAGGTGAGTGTCTCAAGAACTATCAGACGGAGTTTGGTGGCGATTGGGCAGCGGATTATTGCGCTAGCCGAAAACGTTTCTGTCCGATCTTAAAGTTCAGGCGCCGCCATATTGGAAAAAAACAACATTACCTATGGGGGATACATTATCCCCCATAGTTCTAGGGGTAAACCCAATCCACATACACGCCCAGGATTCGAAACGGGTACGCCAGAGGAAAGGCGAGGAAAGAACCACTACGCCAACCGGACCGCCCTTAAGCAAATTAAATTTAAAATGATCAACGGGGGTTTTACTGCAGGTTGTTTCTTTCTTATTTGTTTGTTTGAAAGAAGAAATACAAATAAAGCAAACTAACAAAACAGACAAAGTGAGAATTTTATCAATATAAATTTCTTTATTTAAATTTATAACAATTTAAAACAATGTAACGGTACAATCTGGACGATTCCAAGATTTTGGGTATCGGGCTATAAATAGTTTCATTATGTAATAATGTACGACTAACTAATTTTGACAAAATTAAAAGCTCCCAGATATAGATGTTTAAAAATCATGCACCTCAGGCGACAGACAAAAAAAGGAACATAGTTAGTCACACGAATGTGGTCACGTGACGTCTGACTGTCACATTCCTACATAATCATGATAATGCCGTATTCCACTCGTGCTCGCGGGATAACTAATATTATCTTCAAGCAAAATTGACGCACTAATAACACGCGCACTCTGCAAGTACTACATGTACTCCGCGCATATGCGTAGGGACACAGTTATCTTGGAATACCATGGTGCGTTACCGGTACGCAGAGTGCAATATGAGAATCGGAAGAGTAATTTATGAAACATTATCACACTGTTGGTTGCCATGGATCCACCAATCAAAACTACGGATTCAAGTTTGCTTGAAGATATATTAAGTTATCAACATTTGAAGTTATACAGGGTGTATCAGAAAAAGTAGACACTCATAAAATTGTAGATAAAATGAAAATTGTAGTATTTTTAGAAAATTGGCACACAAATATTGAAATATCGGTAGACATAGTTTTCGAGTTTTCATTAACGTCGTCATCATGTTGGGAATTTCACACCTGGCTGAACAGGGGCTAGTTTTGTAAACAAAGCTAAAATTAACTTGCGCATAAAAGTGGGAGATGCAAAACAGGATCAAGGAGCACGAGAGGTCAATTTGACATGTCCTTTTTTTTGCTATCAGCTTATCAGAAAGTATAGCTTTACAGAAAGTGTGTACCTTGAAGGGGCATCGGGGCCAACTCAGCAGGGCATGAGGCCATTGGCCTTGGTAGCCATAATGTCAAGGCCTGGGATAGGGTATGCTGGCCAAGTTGGCCTCGGAAAGTGTATATCTTGAAGGGGCATCGAGGCCAACTCAGCAGGGCATGAGGCCAACTCAGCATTGGCTTTGGTAGCCTTGGTTAATGTCAAAGCCTGGGATTGAACCCTTTCGAACACGTGCGAATATGCCATTTTGGGAGTCAAATAATGCTGAGTCATTGTGGAAGCAATGTGCGTGCGCGTTGTGTCTCTGGTGGGCGTATTGCGGTTTAGTTCACCAATGGGAGCCTCATCATAGCGCGTTACTCGCGCTATGGACACACACAACGTGCACGCACATTGCTTCCACAACGACGCAGCATTGTTATACTCCCAAAATGACGTCATTGGCACGAGCTCAATAGGGCATGATGGCCAAGTTGGCTTCAGAAAGTGTATCTTGAAGGGGCATCGGGGCCAACTCAGCAGGGCATGAGGCCATTGGCCTTGGTGACTCTGGTTAATGTCGAAGCCTGGATTGGTTGCATTTCTGTCACAGTTGCTAATTTTGGTTCATTATGTATTCACAGATTGGAGATGGAGCCCACAGACTGTGGAGCTTCATATTACACACTACAAAAATGGACGTGTTGCCATGGATACTGAAAACACAGGAGAGGTGAGTTTTTGGCCATCATTCCAATTTTATTACAGTGGAAATTCGCTATAATGAACACCAAAAAGAACATTCAGCTACAGTGAACATCGCTCATGGCTCCCAATCATTTGTTCGCGTCAAACGCCACCAAAACAAACATTTGTATGGTTCAGATACGATGCCCATTTATGGTGACTTTCCACTGTATGAAAACTTGTCTAGCTTCCGCTTATAGGCATGCATGGGTAGGGCTTCCTCAAAGATGATATAGCAGCAAAAGTGCAAGATAGCCCACCCATGCGAAATCAATTCAATAAAGTGAAGTATGTAAAGGCACCGTTTTAGTAATAAGCAAACTAGACGCGCCTTGTGTCTGTTTGACATGCCTCTCGTAGTGTAATCTGTGTCGCGGCGAATAGTTACAGCGGCATCCACACTTGGGATGAGAGAAAAGTCATAAGGGCTTTATCGAGATTCCAAGCTGACACCTGTGACTCACTGGGCAGAAGCTCTACCATTTGAGCTATAAGGCACAGTGGTATACTCCCTCAGATTTTCCCCAAGACCTCTGACTCACCAGACAGACACTCCACCAGCTGCTGAGCTATAAGGAACAGTAGTATACTCCCTCAGGTTTCCCCCAAGACCTATGACACAGCAGGCAGATGCTCTACCAGCTGAGCTATAAGGCACAGTGGTATACTCTGTCAGGTTTTCCCCAAGACCTCTGACACACCAGGCAGATGCTCTACCAGCTGAGCTATAAGGCACAGTGGTATACTCCGTCAGGTTTTCCCCAAGACCTCTGACACACCAGGCAGATGCTCTACCAGCTGAGCTATAAGGCACAGTGGTATACTCCCTCAGGTTTCCCCCAAGACCTATGACACACCAGGCAGATGCTCTACCAGCTGAGCTATAAGGCACAGTGGTATACTCCCTCAGGTTTCCCCCAAGACCTCTGACACACCAGGCAGATGCTCTACCAGCTGAGCTATAAGGCACAGTAGTACATATATACACCCTCAGATTTTCCCCAAGACCTCTGCCACACCAGGCAGATGCTCTACCAGCTGAGCCATAAGGCACAGTGGTATACTCCCTCAGATTTTCCCCAAGACCTCTGACTCACCAGACAGACACTCCACCAGCTGCTGAGCTATAAGGAACAGTAGTATACTCCCTCAGGTTTCCCCCAAGACCTATGACACACCAGGCAGATGCTCTACCAGCTGAGCTATAAGGCACAGTGGTATACTCTGTCAGGTTTTCCCCAAGACCTCTGACACACCAGGCAGATGCTCTACCAGCTGAGCTATAAGGCACAGTGGTATACTCCGTCAGGTTTTCCCCAAGACCTCTGACACACCAGGCAGATGCTCTACCAGCTGAGCTATAAGGCACAGTGGTATACTCCCTCAGGTTTCCCCCAAGACCTATGACACACCAGGCAGATGCTCTACCAGCTGAGCTATAAGGCACAGTGGTATACTCCCTCAGGTTTCCCCCAAGACCTCTGACACACCGGGCGGATGCTCTACCAGCTGAGCTATAAGGCACAGTGGTATACTCCCTCAGGTTTTTCCCAAGACCTCTGACACACCGGGCAGATGCTCCACCAGCTGAGCTATAAGGCACAGTAGTATACTCCCTCAGGTTTTCCCCAAGACCTATGACACACCAGGCAGATGCTCTACCAGCTGAGCTATAAGGCACAGTGGTATACTCCGTCAGGTTTTCCCCAAGACCTCTGACACACCAGGCAGATGCTCTACCAGCTGAGCTATAAGGCACAGTGGTATACTCCCTCAGGATTCCCCCAAGACCTATGACACACCAGGCAGATGCTCTACCAGCTGAGCTATAAGGCACAGTGGTATACTCCCTCAGGTTTCCCCCAAGACCTCTGACACTCCAGGCAGATGCTCTACCAGCTGAGCTATAAGGCACAGTGGTTATACTCCCTCAGGTTTCCCCCAAGACCTATGACACACCAGGCAGATGCTCTACCAGCTGAGCTATAAGGCGCAGTGGTATACTCCGTCAGGTTTTCCCCAAGACCTCTGACACACCAGGCAGATGCTCCACCAGCTGAACTATAAGGCAAAGTGGTATACTCCCTCAGGTTTTCCCCAAACCTCTGACTCACCAGACAGATGAGCTACAGGGCAGACGCTCTACCATCTGAGCTATAAGGCACAGTGGTATACTCCCTCAGGTTTTCCCCAAGAACCAAATTGTTCTCTTATTGTTGCATGGGACCGCAACTGAGCAAAGTGTAACAAACACAATATTTGGTATGGTACCTAATCACCATTGAAATGAAACAACCAAACTATGGGATGAGAAAAAAATCAGCAACCGCGAGAGTCATGTCAAACGGACATGAGGCGCATCTACCGGTAGTTTGCTTACTAAAATGGCACCTTGAATTTCTACGGAGGTCAGCCCCTGGTAAAGTAGTCTATCTTGCAGCAGGCATTTAACTTTAATAGTTTGTGTAGTATTCAATTGTTCGTATTCAAATTTATGCAAATAAATGCTTAATTTACATATTACTGCACCATTAATTAATACTGACATATTGATGTACTGTTCTTGCCTTAATCAAAATTATGCAAATCTGGCTACTTATTTACATGTCACTGCAGCATGCTAAATTTACTATTTTGCCCTTGCTCATGTATGGTGTTCCCCTGAAGCGGAGTTCCAGTTTTGTTTTTTAGAAGTCACATCATGGCCATGGTTTCATCATGATGTTACCCAGAATGCCCCAATATTTTCTCATGTTTATTCATGCATGGTGTCCCTCTGAAACTGAGTTCCAGTTTTGTTTTTTGGAAGTCACATCATGGCCATGGTTTTATCATGATGCTACCCAGAATGCCCCAATATTTTCTCATGTTTATTCATGCATGGTGTATACCCCTGAAACTGAGTTCCAGTTTTGTTTTTTGGAAGTCACATCATGGCCATGGTTTTATCATGATGCTACACAGAATGCCCCAATATTTTCTCATGTTTATTCATGCATGGTGTATACCCCTGAAACTGAGTTCCAGTTTTGTTTTTTGGAAGTCACATCATGGCCATGGTTTTATCATGATGCTACCCAGAATGCCCCAATATTTTCTCATGTTTATTCATGCATGGTGTATACCCCTGAAACTGAGTTCCAGTTTTATTTTTTAGAAGTCACATAGTGGCCATGGTTTCATCATGATGCTACCCAGAATGCCCCAATGCATTGAATGAAATGAGTTAATACTGACATCAGGTATACTATCCTTATCAAAATTTTAATTTTAAAAATTGCTCATTTACATACCATATTTCCCAAATATGTTTGTTTCTACTACGGCATGTTACTCACAGTGGCTCAAGGGTCCAAAAACATTTACTTCCAGCCAAAAAGCTACAAGAGTTGAATACACCTTTCAAAGATTTTTGCAAACTTTGTTTTGTTGAGTGTCCATAAAGGAGGGGGGAGGGGGTTGTTGACATTGCGTACAGGGTGGCAGGGGGGAGGGTCCAAGCCAATGCGTATGTACGCAAACTGAAAATTTGCTTTTACTAAAACGAGAAAGGAATTGGACAAGTTGACAAACATACACTGTATTAGACAGGCCACACATTTTTGTCACTCATCTCACATTTTTTTCACTCCTCAATTTAGCTTTTTCCCATTAAATCTGCAGTTTCTGATGCTTGATGTCATTTTATGTGTAAACAAAAATTCAAAAACAATCTCATTTATTTCAGATTTTGGAGGCGACATGCGAATCGTTAGTAGTATACATGTAGTACTGAACCATTTAACAATGCTTACTAATGCTGAGGTATATGGAATGCGTATGCGTACAGGGGTGAAGAGGTTGGAGCCACTGTGTACGCCATGCATACAGGGGGTGGAGGGAGGGTCTAAAAAGTTACTGTATTTCTAACATTGTGTGCTATGATATCATTGGAAAGCCTGTTCATTTCTCTAACAGTTTGTCCCGTTCGTTATGAACATAATTTGTGGGATGAGCACCATCAAACAAATTTGTCAGTATGTTTTCCTCATTTCTGTTACTTAGAAAGTGGGTTTTTCTGTTGAACACTGTTAAGCCTAGCGTCCATCGACATTGCAACTGGAAGCAACTCGACCATCAGTTGCTGTCGATGTGTGCAGCAACTGGGAACATCCAGTTTTCAAAGCGCACACATCGACACGGCAAATTGGTAAAGCCTACAGTACATTGACCTTTCAACTGGAAGCAACTGTTGCTGTCGATGTGCGCGCATGTATTCAGACACGCGTACGCGTGCAACTGACAGCAACTAGTTGCAACTACATTGACGCAACTGACCGCAACTGGGTACAACTACAGTTGCCAAAAGGTAGAACATGAGCAACTCGCGGCATCTCCAGTTGCCAGTAGTTGCAAGTACGAGCACATCAACCTTTTTGAGCAACTGATCGGTTGCTCCCAGTTGCCGCGAGTTGCTTCCAGTTGCCGGAAACGCCAGTCGCCACTAGTTGCTTCCAGTTGCAATGTGGATGTACGCTATTCTTTAAAGACCCACCCACATTCACAACAGAGTAATTAAGTAAACTTTACATACTCATGCATTTCATTTGATTTCCTTTTAACAGGACCAATTTATGAAGCTCCCTTGTGTTGCTGCCCATGCTTGGCCTCACCTGGACTATTGGACTCCACATACATGTCTCTCTCTTGTTGGAATTCATTTGTCATCATGAGCAGCTTTTAGGTATTGTAATCATCAGCTTGTTACTACTTCTCTACATTAGGAATAGCTTGCTCTTTCCCAATATAATCTTACAGCACTTTTGCTCAGTGCTTTCCCAAGAACTATCATTATATTAACAATTTGTGCTTGGGTGGGATTCGAACCCACAACCTTCTGCATTCTGAAGCAGTTGCCTTAACTACTCAACCTCTCGGTGTGCTGGTGTCAAAGGGCCTGTTTGATTCTTGCAACATTTAGTATCAAAACTAATCCCTTGCCCTTTTCCGACAATTTATAAGAACAATTAAAAATATCAAAATGTGCTTGGGTGGGACTCGAACCCATATCCTCATTCTCCTACATTCTACTACAACAGTTGACTTGACCACTCGGTGTGCTGGTTCAAATCATGGAGCAGTTGGGACTGGAACCTAGAACAGTTGCCTCACGCATTCGACCACTGAGTGTACTGGTCTCAAAGAGCCAGTTGGTTTCACAACTAATCCCCTCCCCTTTTCTGATGCAATTTATCAGCACTTTAGGCTCGGAGCTTTCCCAAGAACTCTGTTAAAACCTGTGCTTGGGTGGACTTGAACCCACAACCTTCTGAATTCTAGAGCAGTTGTTTTTAACCTTTCAACCAATCATTACGCAGGTGTCAAAGGGCCAATTTGAATCATGGACGTTGGTATCACAACTAATCTAGAGTAGTTGCCTCAACCACTTGACCACTCAGTGCGCTGGTATCAAAGGGCCAGTCTGAATCATGGAGCAGTTGGTATCACAACTGCCCTTTCTTGGTCAAATTTATAAGAACTGCTAAAAACATCAAAATGTGGTTGGGTGGGACTTGAACCTAGAGCAGTTGTCTCAAATTATTCAACTACTCAGTGCATTGGTGCAGAAGGGTCTATTTGAATCGTGGAGCAGTTGGCATCACAACTAATCCCTTGCCCCTTTTTGACGATATTTATTTTTGCTATGTGCTCAGCGCTTTCCCAAGAACTATGTTAGAACCTTGTGCTTGGGTGGGACTCGAACCCACAGCCTTCTACATTGTAGAGCAGTTGTCTTAACCACTCGCCCACTCAGTGAGCTGGTGTCGGACTGTCAGTTTGAATCATTAAAAACCAGTGCTTGGGTGGGACTCGAACCCACAGCCGAGCAGATCTTTTAAGCACTTTTGTAAGGCACATTTTTGTATTTTCTTTTTTAATGACTAAAACATCTTTGAGCAAATTCCGCTCAAACTCCATAACATTTTCGGGCCTGTTGTCTGTTTTGGCACCGAATTGGCACCGTCATATTTAGTTAGATGATAGCATATTTCTGCGGTTGTAGCAGTGTGGATGAACTAGCTAAAATAAACCATCTTTTGTTTGGATCAATTCTGCTTTCATAAAATGCATTAAGTTCATTCATACCTCCACACATTTTCCACTTTAGTGTTAGATATTTGGTTTGAAGTCTTACATGTAGCTCTGATTTGTAAGTACCGTAACTTAGTTAACATATATATTTTCTTTCCCTTTTAGTCTGAGGCTACTGTTCATATGCACCACCCATCATGTTGAGATTTGCTGGGAGAAGAAATCTGGCCAGTGTTGACCTACAGTATCAGTAAGTCACAGTCCATTGTTCTGTTCATCTTTACTGCAAATCCATTTTGGGTCAATTTTATGACAATAATTTTTTTTTTAAATCACAAGGGGTTAGTCCAGCAGTTATTTGCACAAATCGGCATAAAAAAATATATGACTTTTTAAAAAATGTCTCAGAAATTATCAGGAAAACAATTTTTGCCCGTTTCCAACCTGTTTTGGTACGTTTCAAAGTTAAATTTTTCGTCTCTACCATCCCAATCAACTCTGATTGTGAATGTAGCCTGCAGTTTATACAGTGAACACTCATTGGGGAAAATTCCACTACACATTCAAATATTTCAGAAATGCCTCATCTTGCATTTTAATTGCGCTACACTTCACGTTAATTTCTCCAAAGCAGTTTATTTGTAAACTCCACCATGCGTGAGGCAATCCATGATTTTAAACAAATCAGATGTGAATCTTTGTAAGCAACCTAACGTGTCTTCATTTTTCCAGCCAAATTGAAAAATTCATCAACTTTTAATTTTCTCTAAACTTGCAGCATTTTATAACGTAGTCGTTATGTTTTCTTAATTTGTGACAGGTGACAAAGACGTGTGTGCCAAGCGATGTCGACCAGGAGCTGAATATTTTCAAGATCTGTTTTGGCAGACCTCACTGCATCGTCTTCAGAGTGGCCAAGATTGACCCACGGTGAGCCCCAATATACTGGCATTTTCCACGGTAAGAGGGGAATTTTGGCAACACATACCATATTTTCCAGAAAATACCTTTGTCTGGTCTCAAAATAAAAGAAATAAGTTTCAGTTGTTCTGAAGAGATAACTTGGGCCCAAAAAGGGTTACAAATAGTGTGACAACATGCCTTTCTAAAAACCCTGTATACCAATTTCCAATATACACTCGGACGGCCTAAAATGTAACACAAGTGTCCGTCCCGGTTACGAGCGTATATTGGAAATTTGATCACAGGGTTTTTAGAAAGGCATGTTGTCACACTATTTGTAACCCTTTTTGGGCCTAAGTTATCTCTTCAGAACAACTGAAACTTATTTCTTTTATTTTGAGACCAGACAAAGGTATTTTCTCGAAAATATGGTCTGTATTGCCAAAATGCCCTCTTTACTGTATAAAGTATCTCCAGTTTTCGAAAAATGACCATTAGGCCTTCAGGAGTTGCAGTTTACAGGCATGCAACTTTTCCTCATCTGCACCATCGGAAATTTAAAAAACACTGTACAAAGTCGGAGATTTGTTTGCATTTCCCTTGTAACACAGTTGCATGCCCGAGTTTACAGCATAGAAAAACATTATCTGATTCAACAAATATGGAAATGTTGCATTTGTGCCATCTGTAGATTTACTATACTGTTTAAAAACTTTTTACTTTTCCCCCGCAGACACAAGTTGAAGAAATCAGGATGATTGAACCTTCTGCCACAGAGTTCCCAAAAAAACCCAAAGCAACTTTCCAACAAGAAGCTCTGCTGTCCAAGCCTCTCTCCAAAAACAGTTTGTAAACATTGAATCAACTCAACTGAACCTTCCATCTATCAGTCCCTAAGCACACAACTCTTCAATGTCTCAAAAAAATGACTAACAGCTTGTAAACAAACAAGCTGTCCTAAATTTGTTAAAGCCTCTCTCCAAAAATTGATTCTTCTATCCATCCCTAAGCACACAACTCTTCAGTGTCTCAAAAATGACTATCAGTTTGTAAACAAACCAAAACTTGCTCAAATTATTTTCTCCAAAAATGACTATCAGTTTGTAAACAAACCAAAACTTGCTCAAATTATTTTCTCCAAAAATGACTATCAGTTTGTAAACAAACCAAAACTTGCTCAAATTATTTTCTCCAAAAATGACTATCAGTTTGTAAACAAACCAAAACTTGCTCAAATTATTTTCTCCAAAAATGACTATCAGTTTGTAAACAAACCAAAACTTGCTCAAATTATTTTCTCCAAAAATGACTATCAGTTTGTAAACATTGACTTGTACTTAATATTCTTTTCTTCATTTAGCAACAACCAATTGTATTTATTTCTCTTGTAGCATTGTTAAATGTACTTTAACAAATATAGTAATGTTTGTAAACAATCTTATTTAAATAGTGTTATATAGTTAAAGTAACTTCCAATGTCAAAATAAAAGTCACTGACAACAAAAGTTTCATTTGTAAACAAGTCTCATTTTATTCTGTACTCCAATAAGTAAACCAAGTAATATATTCAAGTAAAATGTTCATTAACTTAATTTATGCAAGGTCCTAATTGCTATTGTCTTTACAGATAGTCCAGGGCACGGTGGTCCATAATTTAAATTTGAAAATCGAACAGGGGTTGCCCCCTGTCCGATTTTCTAACGTATTCAAGTGGAGGTTTCCCTCCTCTACCTGTTACAGAAAACATTAATAAAAATGGTGTACAGAGAAATGCAATTAAAATGATTTATTAAACATTCACTGTAAAACAAGAAAATATAATTACAAACTATAACTGCAATTTCAAGAAACAAATCAGTAAAACACAACATTTGTAACTTGGTAAATCACAATTAAGTTACATATTGTCAGTAACAACATGACGATAAACTGAAAATTGACTTTCTCAAGTTTTCTGTCTACATACCCAATTGACTAAAAATACCATCGGCAATTTGTTCCAGATTACGACGTACCACGGCACAAAGACATCACTCGCGAAAAGATTTAAAAACTATTCCGTCTGGAACCGAGGTTGTAGTCGAGTCCGTCAAACGTCCAGAAGCAAAGGATACGAATGCCTTTGTTGGAGTTCATTTGAGTAGCCTGTGACTTGAATTAAGACCCAGGGACTTGTGGTGGACTTGACTACAACCCTGCTTGCAGCCTCATGAGCTCCCATTTCTGAAAAAGAAAATTACAAAAATTAATTTCAGATCAACACAATTTACAATACATTTCATACCAAAACAAAATGATTTTTGAGTTAAATTTCTCATAACTTATTCCATTTGCCTAAAACAATTTACCAGTCGTACAAAAAGTACCTTTTAGCTGGAAATCATGTGTAGCTTTTTGAACTGTATTATGTTCAATAAATTTCCTGTTGGTGAATACTTTTGCATTAATATAGCATGGAAGTCATCTACATACATGTATAATACATGTATATATACATGTATAATACATAAAATGTCACAGGAAAATTATTTTGCAACAAGAGAGAAATCGACAGTCAAACTTGACTTTCCGGAAAAGCTTCAAAATGTCACACACATGGTTTATTTAAACATGTCCAGTTTACGTGATCACTAAATGGGTTGACAGGAAAATTTCCACATGTTTAGTTTTATTAGAATGTAAAATGTTACAGCAACAAATTTGTAGATTTGATCAGGAAAAACCCAAAATTTACCGGAAAAAATGCGACTTATTCTAAAATGAGTTGGATGTTGCACAGCCCGAGTCAAGTTTTTGCAAGTATAACTGGAAATCAGTGGCGGTTCTAGGCTTATGGACATTTCAAGCACTACCCAGATAGTGCCTGGATCCACTGCCAATTTCTAGTCATGATCACAAAAACCTGGCCCAGGCTCATGGACATTTCAAGCACTACCCAGATAGTGCCTGGATCCACTGCCGATTTCTAGTCATGATCACAAAAACTCAGCCTAAGCTGTCAGACACATTTTTCAAAAACAAAATTACATTTTTTGGCCAATCCTCCGGTTTTCTGATGATTGAGTACTGAATTCTTTCCTCATAAAACCAGGTTAATTTAGTTCAACTTTGAAAATGCACACAAACTTGTTTATGGTTTTTCAATGATTATCAATATTAAGGGTTTTTTCCCTATATAAAAAAACAAACTAAATTTAAGAATTTGCTTAGAATTTTTTTTTAGCCATTCTCGTGTTTTGAGCACAAACTGCATGTTACACAATTCATTTTCTACAAAAAAGAAAAGGTCAATTCATGTGGCGTGGATTGCATTTGAGACAATAGAGAGGTTTCGCAAGGTGACGAATACGGATAACGGTAACCGTTGATGCGCTCACTGAACTGGGTTTCGCACTGTGTGACTACGTGCATACATTCATCTGCTAAATATGCTCTGCGCTTGGCTTTGTTTGCAGCAGATTTTCCTCACTTTCACGTGGGAATGATTCATTAAATTCGATCGGTATTCATGGAAGATACATCACAAAGAAACAAAATGCATAAAACTTATTAATCCATCACGGAAAAAGCGAAAAATCTTCATAACCGGTATCCGTTTTTATGCTACGCGTATGGAGGCCGATAACCGTTGTTCACGCATATGAAAACATGTGTACTATATACGGTTACGCGTCACCAGACACGCATAAAGTCATGACGTATCGGTATCCGTGACGGTGCGAAAACCTCCCTAATGATTAGTTCTAAACGTGGGTTCTCTCCACCCAGGAGTAAATGGGTACCTATAAGGACAGTGAATGTTGATATGTTTGCTGGAATACATGTATTATAATGGCAGACAGTTTGTACTCCAATTTTAAACCACTTCAGCAAGTAAATTCATTCCCTTCGCACATATGCAATAAGTAAAGTTTGTTTAATCTACATGCCAAACATATTTGATTTTGTGCTGTACATTTACCAGCATGTCTGAATGAAAATTGTGGCCATGCGCAACATGGAACCTTCCGACTTTTGACACAGATATGTTTTGCCAAACATATTTAATCTACATGCCAAACATTTTTGATTTTATGCTGTACATTTACCAGCATGTCTGAATGAAAATTGTGGCCATGCACAACATGGAACCTTCCGACTTTTGACACAGATGAGTAGGTGAAGTCTGTACGATGTATGTATTCATGTAGCCTTTTCGCAAATTCAACTTGATGTGCACAGGTTTCAGGATGATATACGGATACAAATACATTGCTATATTTTCTTCTTTAATAGCATAGTGCAGGTAATTTGCAGAATGAGTTATAAGTATCGTGGCAGTTTGGGTCATTAACTTACAAACTTCAGGTGGAAACACCCGAAGGTTGTGGTTTTCAGACTACTTGAGGTACTTGTGCCCTTGAGCAAGGCGCTTTACCCCAATTGCTTCATCCTGTGGATGGGATGTAAAGCCCTAGGTCCAGTATTGTGTAATGCATCTTAAAGATCCTAGAACATTCTTTCGGAAGAGAAGGGGAATTTTCCCAATGTCTCTGGCTTAGCCGCCACTTGCCGATCTATGTATCAATATTGAGGTGGTTCGCATTGAGATGTCAAGAGACATGAAATGCGCTATTAAAGGACACCAGAAATTTATCAGTAAATTTATTTGTGTACACTGATTTTACCACTGATTTCTCAAGCAATGAAATTGCGAAAAGGCCAATAATTTAGTTATTTTCCTAACTTAATTAGTTTTAAAATTATCAAAAAATAATGGTTTCCGGAAAATGCAGGTATTGATTTTCATCATCTCTCAAGCCAAGTTTCTTTCATGTCACTGCAGGGCCACATATTCCAATTTTGTTTTAGTTTTACTTTCTGCCACAAGATTTAAATTTGGAGGTTAGTTCTTTCCTTCAAAATATACGTGGGGTTCATTACCATGCACGGACACCCAGGATTTGCCTTTTTATGATCAATAAACCAAGTAAAAACACAAAAAAATGTCTGGGCAAATTTTAATATGAAATTTAGATATCCAAACAGTCAAGTGTCATGTACTCAATACCTTGGTTAATTCAAAAGGTTGTAGATGTGCCTTTGGGCAAGACATTTTACCATAAATTGCCTCTCCACACAGAACAATAGGTACCTACTTTGGTGGTGAATGTATAAAACTCCAGTAATATTTATATCATTAACATCAACCTAAGAATTGCATGCCCAGATATTCATGGTAAAATTGGCTCCAAGCTCAAACAATGCATCTTTAAAGTTACAATAGAGGCTATATGATACTTACATTTAAACTGGACCCTTGGCTGGTGATCAAAAACCTGAGGAGAAATGACAAAGTATTGCTGTTAATAAAATAAATAATAAAAGGTTCCCAAAACCCTAACCATGATCATTCAAAATGGCCTCATTTTGTTGAATTATTGTTTTGTGGTAATTTTAATTGTTCCTATGTGGATTAAATAAGAGAATTCTAGTTAAGAGTTGAGAAGTTAATCATAATTGTTTTCCTTTAAAATAACTTATGTCGCGCTTACGCAATGTATTTTCAATGTATAAGGGAAAAAATACCGGGAATTATTCCCAGTTGTCCGATGGGTTTAGTGCAGGAAAGCTTATGTGATGTCCGACTTGTAAATTCTTTCCAAAATTACACTATCCACTATAAAATTCATGTTTCGGTAAAAGTTGAGAAGATGATCAGAATTTGTTTTGGTATGAATTCCGTTCACTGGTTGCCACTGAGACGCCGTGTGTTGCTAATGTTGCTTTTCTAAAGAAAAATTGCATTTAGTTGGTGCACAAGATGAACCATGTACGCTTGCATGCAGCGGCCTCTATTGTCGCGCTTACTCGCTGTGATTTTGTCTTACTCTCTGCAGTACCGGTAGTTTTATTATTTATTTATCTCAGAAATGCAACATTTCCGACAAAAGTGCAAGTGGGAAGTATATCTTAAAATTGGATTATCTATTGATTCCAGGAGGTAATTTCCTTAACATCTTAATTGTTCAACCTAAACGAATAAAATAACAAAAAACCTTAATTTTGTTAATGAAGTCCATAAGACTTGTACAAAGAGTTGAAAGTGCAGGTATAATAAAGTAAAATCTTTCAGGAATTTCTTCCAATTAAGAGTTTTAACAGATCCGCAATTTACCTTTTCCAAGAAGCCGCCGTCATACGGTAGTACACGACTCCATCCTGAAAGCGAAAACAACAATCAGATTAGAAGGATGGTTACTTGATTAAGCAAGGAATCATAACAAGTTAATTTCACTCAACCCTAGACAAGGTTACCTCGGCTCGAAATTGTTCATGCGGTAGCCTAATCTTTTAGAGATTACCACATGAAAAAATTCGAGCCGAGGTAACCTAAGCTTGTCTAACCATATGGAGCAAGGAACTGTTCCTTGCTGACTATGGTCTAACTCAACCCACGTATTTTAAATCCCGAACCCCACATAACTACTTTTCCCTTCTTCAAGCATGTCAAGTAGGTAAAAGACCCAGAAAAACTTTAATCTTTACCAATCCCACATAGGCCTAGCATGAAAACATAGGAATAGGATAACCGTTACAATCGTAGTTTACGTACCTAAAAATCCCACTAGCGTAGATTGTCGAGGACGTCCCGTATCATCACCAGCATCTTGACCGGCCGTCGGCAGTTCGTCTGTTGCAAAATCTACCTGCTGCTTCCACGGTTCATTGCGTCCGGAATGCGGTGCATGGTTACACTGTACGTAACCGAAGAATGGAAACGCGGGCTTGGGCGACTCGTCGGGACAGCATTTTTTGAATCGATTCCGATTCCAATCGATCGCAATTCTAGCTACCCCGAATCGATTCCATAAGTGGCACTGAGCGGTACTGAACGTTTATGATATGATATCAGAACCAAGCCGAGTACTCTTGCAAAACCCCATCTTCCTTTCGCAAGAGTCTTTGCTGCACACCGGAAACTCGGTAACTCGGTGTGCAGCGTGCAGCAAAGACCCTTGCGAAAGGAAGACGGCAAAACCCGTGTATTTTGGTTCTGGAATTTCTAAGAATCTGCATTCGGCAACCTATCACTGGGGATCGAATCTAGGAATCGATTCCTGAAAATTTGGAATAGTGACTCAGATTCTTAAAGTGGAATCGATTCTACTCGACTCCAGCGTGGAATCGATTCTACTCGACTCCAGCGTGGAATCGCCCATAGCAAGCAGACGCCCACATAGTATCTGAGAGTACACATGTTCCTATCGTTATTTAAACATCTTAGGAATGTATATGCAGCACGATGTGGCAGAGGCCTATGCCCCTCCCCCTACCATTGTTCCCCCATTGTGTCTCAAACATCCAAGGAATTCCTTTGTTTTTAGGGGAGTGTGTGTGTTAACAGAAAGGAAGGGAGTGTTAATATAAGGGGAGCTCGGAGAGGGGTTTGGGGTGTGGGAAGGGGGTGGGGGAAGGGGAAGGGGGTGGGGGAGGGGTGGGGGAAATGACTCATAATGAAAATTTAGCCTGTCTGGAACCTTATTTCTAAGAAAAATGGACAATTTGGCAAAAATTCAACAAATTTTCTCAAAATCTAAACATTTTCCAAATTTCTTATTTTATTTTCTGGATGACCAGTCAATGTTAAATTCAAGGAATATCATGTATGGGTCCTAAGCAACATTTTCTGCAATTTTAAGGAAAATCTAAATCATAACATTTTTGGCCAAAAATTAAAAAAATCACAAGGGGTTAGTCCATCAATTTTTATCAAAATTGGCCAAAAATTGACGTTTTTGATAATGTCTTAGAAATGACTCATAATGAAAATTTAGCCTGTCTGGAACCTTATTTCTAAGAAAAATTGACAATTTGGCAAAAATTCAACAAATTTTCTCAAAATCTAAACTTTTTCCAAATTTCATATTTTATTTTCTAGATGACCAGTCAATGTTAAATTCAAGGAATATCATGTATGGGTCCTAAGCAACATTTCCTGCAATTTTAAGGAAAATCTAAATCATAACATTTTTGGCCAAAAATTTAAAAAATCACAATTTTTATCAAAATTGGCCAAAAATTGACGTTTTTGAAAATGTCTTAGAAATGACTCATAATGAAAATTTAGCCTGTCTGGAACCTTATTTCTAAGAAAAATTGACAATTTGGCAAAAATTCAACAAATTTTCTCAAAATCTAAACTTTTTCCAAATTTCATATTTTATTTTCTAGATGACCAGTCAATGTTAAATTCAAGGAATATCATGTATGGGTCCTAAGCAACATTTCCTGCAATTTTAAGGAAAATCTAAATCATAACATTTTTGGCCAAAAATTTAAAAAATCACAATTTTTATCAAAATTGGCCAAAAATTGACGTTTTTGAAAATGTCTTAGAAATGACTCATAATGAAAATTTAGCCTGTCTGGAACCTTATTTCTAAGAAAAATTGACAATTTGGCAAAAATTCAACAAATTTTCTCAAAATCTAAACTTTTTCCAAATTTCATATTTTATTTTCTAGATGACCAGTCAATGTTAAATTCAAGGAATATCATGTATGGGTCCTAAGCAACATTTCCTGCAATTTTAAGGAAAATCTAAATCATAACATTTTTGGCCAAAAATTAAAAAAATTACAATTTTTATCAAAATTTGCCAAAAATTGACGTTTTTGAAAATGTCTTAGAAATGACTCATAATTAAAATTTAGCCTGTCTGGAACCTTATTTCTAAGAAAAATTGACAATTTGGCCAAAATTCAACAAATTTTCTCAAAATCTAAAATGTTTCCAAATTTCATATTTTATTTTCTGGATGACCAGTCAATGTTAAATTCAAGGAATATCATCTATGGGTCCTAAGCAACATTTCCTGCAATTTGAAGGAAAATCTAAATCTAAATCATAACATTTTTGGCCAAAAATTAAAAAAATCACAAGGGGTTAGTCCATCAATTTTTATCAAAATTGGCCAAAAATTGACGTTTGATTGACTAAGCAACATTTCCTGCAATTTTAAGGAAAATCTAAATCATAAAATTTTTGGCCAAAAATTAAAAAAATCACAATTTTTATCAAAATTGGCCAAAAATTGACGTTTTTGAAAATGTCTTAGAAATGACTCATAATGAAAATTTAGCCTGTCTGGAACCTTATTTCAACAAATTTTCTCAAAATCCCAAAATATTCAAAATTTCATATTTTATTTTCTGGATGACCAGTACAGGTTAAATTCAAGGAATATTATCTAAGGGTCCTAAGCAACATTTCCTGTAATTTTAAGGTAAATCTAAATCATAACATTTTTGGCCAAACATTTTAAAAATGACAAGGGGTTAGTCCATCAATTTTTATCAAAAATGGCAAAAAAATGACGTTTTTGAAAATGTCTTAGAAATGACTCATAATGAAAATTTAGCCTGTCCGGAACCTTATTTCTAAGAAAAATTGACAATTTGGCAAAAATTCAACAAATTTTCTCAAAATCCCAAAATATTCCAAATTTCATATTTTATTTTCTGGATGACCAGTACAGGTTAAATTCAAGGAATATTATCTAAGGGTCCTAAGCAACATTTCCTGTAATTTTAAGGTAAATCTAAATCATAACATTTTTGGCCAAACATTTTAAAAATGACAAGGGGTTAGTCCATCAATTTTTATCAAAAATGGCAAAAAAATGACGTTTTTGAAAATGTCTTAGAAATGACTCATAATGAAAATTTAGCCTGTCTGGAACCTTATTTCTAAGAAAAATTGACAATTTGGCAAATATTCAACAAATTTTCTCAAAATCCCAAAATATTCCAAATTTCATATTTTATTTTCTGGATGACCAGTACAGGTTAAATTCAAGGAATATTATCTAAGGGTCCTAAGCAACATTTCCTGCAATTTTAAGGAAAATCTAAATCATAACATTTTTATCCAAAAATTAAAAAAATCACAATTTTTATCAAAATTTGCCAAAAATTGACGTTTTTGAAAATGTCTTAGAAATGACTCATAATGAAAATTTAGCCTGTCTGGAACCTTATTTCTAAGAAAAATTGACAATTTGGCAAAAATTCAACAAATTTTCTCAAAATCTAAACTTTTTCCAAATTTCATATTTTATTTTCTAGATGACCAGTCAATGTTAAATTCAAGGAATATCATGTATGGGTCCTAAGCAACATTTCCTGCAATTTTAAGGAAAATCTAAATCATAACATTTTTGGCCAAAAATTAAAAAAATCACAATTTTTATCAAAATTGGCCAAAAATTGACGTTTTTGAAAATGTCTTAGAAATGACTCATAATTAAAATTTAGCCTGTCTGGAACCTTATTTCTAAGAAAAATTGACAATTTGGCCAAAATTCAACAAATTTTCTCAAATTCTAAAATGTTTCCAAATTTCATATTTTATTTTCTAGATGACCAGTCAATGTTAAATTCAAGGAATATCATATATGGGTCCTAAGCAACATTTCCTGCAATTTGAAGGAAAATCTAAATCTAAATCATAACATTTTTGGCCAAAAATTAAAAAAATCACAAGGGGTTAGTCCATAAATTTTTATCAAAAATGGCCAAAAATTGACGTTTTTGAAAATGTCTTGGAAATGACTCATAATGAAAATTTAGCCTGTCCGGAACCTTATTTCTAAGAAAAATTGACAATTTGGCAAAAATTCAACAAATTTTCTCAAAATCCCAAAATATTCCAAATTTCATATTTTATTTTCTGGATGACCAGTACAGGTTAAATTCAAGGAATATTATCTAAGGGTCCTAAGCAACATTTCCTGTAATTTTAAGGTAAATCTAAATCATAACATTTTTGGCCAAACATTTTAAAAATGACAAGGGGTTAGTCCATCAATTTTTATCAAAAATGGCAAAAAAATGACGTTTTTGAAAATGTCTTAGAAATAACTCATAATGAAAATTTAGCCTGTCTGGAACCTTATTTCTAAGAAAAATGGACAATTTGGCAAAAATTCAACAAATTTTCTCAAAATCCCAAAATATTCAAAATTTCATATTTTATTTTCTGGATGACCTGTACAGGTTAAATTCAAGGAATATTATCTAAGGGTCCTAAGCAACATTTCCTGTAATTTTAAGGTAAATCTAAATCATAACATTTTTGGACAAAAATTTTAAAAATGACAAGGGTTAGTCCATCAATTTTTATCAAAAATGGCCAAAAATTGACGTTTTTGAAAATGTCTTAGAAATAACTCATAATGAAAATTTAGCCTGTCTGGAACCTTATTTCTAAGACAAATTGACAATTTGGCCAAAATTCAACAAATTTTCTCAAAATCTAAACTTTTTCAAAATTTCATATTTTATTTTCTAGATGACCAGTCAATGTTAAATTCAAGGAATATCATGTATGGGTCCTAAGCAACATTTCCTGCAATTTTAAGGAAAATCTAAATCATAACATTTTTGGCCAAAAATTAAAAAAATCACAATTTTTATCAAAATTGACGTTTTTGAAAATGTCTTAGAAATGACTCATAATTAAAATTTAGCCTGTCTGGAACCTTATTTCTAAGAAAAATTGACAATTTGGCCAAAATTCAACAAATTTTCTCAAAATCTAAAATGTTTCCAAATTTCATATTTTATTTTCTGGATGACCAGTCAATGTTAAATTCAAGGAATATCATCTATGGGTCCTAAGCAACATTTCCTGCAATTTGAAGGAAAATCTAAATCTAAATCATAACATTTTTGGCCAAAAATTAAAAAAATGACAAGGGGTTAGTCCATAAATTTTTATCAAAAATGGCCAAAAATTGACGTTTTTGAAAATGTCTTGGAAATGACTCATAATGAAAATTTAGCCTGTCCGGAACCTTATTTCTAAGAAAAATTGACAATTTGGCAAAAATTCAACAAATTTTCTCAAAATCCCAAAATATTCCAAATTTCATATTTTATTTTCTGGATGACCAGTACAGGTTAAATTCAAGGAATATTATCTAAGGGTCCTAAGCAACATTTCCTGTAATTTTAAGGTAAATCTAAATCATAACATTTTTGGCCAAAAATTTTAAAAATGACAAGGGGTTAGTCCATCAATTTTTATCAAAAATGGCCAAAAATTGACGTTTTTGAAAATGTCTTAGAAATAACTCATAATGAAAATTTAGCCTGTCTGGAACCTTATTTCTAAGAAAAATTGACAATTTGGCAAAAATCATCAATCATAACATTTTTGGCCAAAAAATTTAAAAATCACAAGGGGTTAGTCCATCAATTTTTATCAAAATTGGCCAAAAATTGACGTTTTTGAAAATGTCTTAGAAATGACTCATAATGAAAATTTAGCCTGTCTGGAACCTTATTTCTAAGAAAAATTGACAATTTGGCAAAAATTCAACAAATTTTCTCAAAATCCCAAAATATTCCAAATTTCATATTTTATTTTCTGGATGACCAGTACAGGTTAAACTCAAGGAATATTATCTAAGGGTCCTAAGCAACATTTCCTGTAATTTTAAGGTAAATCTCAATCATAACATTTTTGGCCAAAAATTTTAAAAATGACAAGGGGTTAGTCCATCAATTTTTATCAAAAATGGCCAAAAATTGACGTTTTTGAAAATGTCTTAGAAATGACTCATAATGAAAATTTAGCCTGTCTGGAACCTTATTTCTAAGAAAAATGGATAATTTGGCAAAAATCATCAATCATAACATTTTTGGCCAAAAAATTTAAAAATCACAAGGGGTTAGTCCATCAATTTTTATCAAAAATGGCAAAAAATTGACGTTTTTGAAAATGTCTTAGAAATGACTCATAATGAAAATTTAGCCTGTCTGGCCCCTAATTTCTAAGAAAAATGGACAATTTGGCAAAAATTCAACAATTTTTCTCAAAATCTAAACTTTTTCCAAATTTCATATTTTATTTTCTGGATGACCAGTCAATGTTAAATTCAAGGAATATCATCTATGGGTCCTAAGCAACATTTCCTGCAATTTGAAGGAAAATCTAAATCTAAATCATAACATTTTTGGCCAAAAATTAAAAAAATGACAAGGGGTTAGTCCATAAATTTTTATCAAAAATGGCCAAAAATTGACGTTTTTGAAAATGTCTTAGAAATGACTCATAATGAAAATTTAGCCTGTCTGGAACCTTATTTCTAAGAAAAATTGACAATTTGGCAAAAATTCAACAAATTTTCTCAAAATCTAAACTTTTTCCAAATTTCATATTTTATTTTCTAGATGACCAGTCAATGTTAAATTTAAGGAATATCATGTATGGGTCCTAAGCAACATTTCCTGCAATTTTAAGGAAAATCTAAATCATAACATTTTTGGCCAAAAATTTAAAAAATCACAATTTTTATCAAAATTGGCCAAAAATTGACGTTTTTGAAAATGTCTTAGAAATGACTCATAATGAAAATTTAGCCTGTCTGGAACCTTATTTCTAAGAAAAATTGACAATTTGGCAAAAATTCAACAAATTTTCTCAAAATCTAAACTTTTTCCAAATTTCATATTTTATTTTCTAGATGACCAGTCAATGTTAAATTCAAGGAATATCATGTATGGGTCCTAAGCAACATTTCCTGCAATTTTAAGGAAAATCTAAATCATAACATTTTTGGCCACAAATTAAAAAAATCACAAGGGGTTAGTCCATCAATTTTTATCAAAATTGGCCAAAAATTGACGTTTTTGAAAATGTCTTAGAAATGACTCATAATAAAAATTTAACATGTCTGGAACCTTATTTCTAAGAAAAATGGACAATTTGGCAAAAATTCAACAAATTTTCTCAAAATCCCAAAATATTCCAAATTTCATATTTTATTTTCTGGATGACCAGTACAGGTTAAATTTAAGGAATATTATCTAAGGGTCCTAAGCAACATTTCCTGTAATTTTAAGGTAAATCTAAATCATAACATTTTTGGCCAAAAATTTTAAAAATGACAAGGGGTTAGTCCATCAATTTTTATCAAAATTGGCCAAAAATTGACGTTTTTGAAAATGTCTTAGAAATGACTCATAATGAAAATTTAGCCTGTCTTGAACCTTATTTCTAAGACAAATTGACAATTTGGCCAAAATTCAACAAATTTTCTCAAAATCTAAACTTTTTCAAAATTTCATATTTTATTTTCTAGATGACCAGTCAATGTTAAATTCAAGGAATATCATGTATGGGTCCTAAGCAACATTTCCTGCAATTTTAAGGAAAATCTAAATCATAACATTTTTGGCCAAAAATTAAAAAAATCACAAGGGGTTGTTCCATCAATTTTTATCAAAATTGGCCAAAAATTGACGTTTTTGAAAATGTCTTAGAAATGACTCATAATGAAAATTTAGCCTGTCTGGAACCTTATTTCTAAGAAAAATTGACAATTTGGCAAAAATTCAACACATTTTCTCAAAATCTAAACTTTTTCCAGATTTCATATTTTATTTTCTAGATGACCAGTCAATGTTAAATTCAAGGAATATCATGTATGGGTCCTAAGCAACATTTCCTGCAATTTTAAGGAAAATCTAAATCATAACATTTTTGGCCACAAATTAAAAAAATCACAAGGGGTTAGTCCATCAATTTTTATCAAAATTGGCCAAAAATTGACGTTTTTGAAAATGTCTTAGAAATGACTCATAATGAAAATTTAGCCTGTCCGGAACCTTATTTCTAAGAAAAATTGACAATTTGCCAAAAATTCAACAAATTTTCTCAAAATCCCAAAATATTCCAAATTTCATATTTTATTTTCTGGATGACCAGTACAGGTTAAATTCAAGGAATATTATCTAAGGGTCCTAAGCAACATTTTCTGTAATTTTAAGGTAAATCTAAATCATAACATTTTTGGCCAAACATTTTAAAAATGACAAGGGGTTAGTCCATCAATTTTTATCAAAATTGGCCAAAAATTGACGTTTTTGAAAATGTCTTAGAAATAACTCATAATGAAAATTTAGCCTGTCTGGAACCTTATTTCTAAGAAAAATTGACAATTTGGCAAAAATTCAACAAATTTTCTCAAAATCTAAACTTTTTCCAAATTTCATATTTTATTTTCTAGATGACCAGTCAATGTTAAATTCAAGGAATATCATGTATGGGTCCTAAGCAACATTTCCTGCAATTTTAAGGAAAATCTAAATCATAACATTTTTGGCCAAAAATTTAAAAAATCACAATTTTTATCAAAATTGGCCAAAAATTGACGTTTTTGAAAATGTCTTAGAAATGACTCATAATGAAAATTTAGCCTGTCTGGAACCTTATTTCTAAGAAAAATTGACAATTTGGCAAAAATTCAACAAATTTTCTCAAAATCTAAACTTTTTCCAAATTTCATATTTTATTTTCTAGATGACCAGTCAATGTTAAATTCAAGGAATATCATGTATGGGTCCTAAGCAACATTTCCTGCAATTTTAAGGAAAATCTAAATCATAACATTTTTGGCCACAAATTAAAAAAATCACAAGGGGTTAGTCCATCAATTTTTATCAAAATTGGCCAAAAATTGACGTTTTTGAAAATGTCTTAGAAATGACTCATAATGAAAATTTAGCCTGTCTGGAACCTTATTTCTAAGAAAAATGGACAATTTGGCAAAAATTCAACAAATTTTCTCAAAATCCCAAAATATTCCAAATTTCATATTTTATTTTCTGGATGACCAGTACAGGTTAAATTTAAGGAATATTATCTAAGGGTCCTAAGCAACATTTCCTGTAATTTTAAGGTAAATCTAAATCATAACATTTTTGGCCAAAAATTTTAAAAATGACAAGGGGTTAGTCCATCAATTTTTATCAAAATTGGCCAAAAATTGACGTTTTTGAAAATGTCTTAGAAATGACTCATAATGAAAATTTAGCCTGTCTTGAACCTTATTTCTAAGACAAATTGACAATTTGGCCAAAATTCAACAAATTTTCTCAAAATCTAAACTTTTTCAAAATTTCATATTTTATTTTCTAGATGACCAGTCAATGTTAAATTCAAGGAATATCATGTATGGGTCCTAAGCAACATTTCCTGCAATTTTAAGGAAAATCTAAATCATAACATTTTTGGCCAAAAATTAAAAAAATCACAAGGGGTTGTTCCATCAATTTTTATCAAAATTGGCCAAAAATTGACGTTTTTGAAAATGTCTTAGAAATGACTCATAATGAAAATT
Organism: Henricia sp. BOLD:AAB3569; assembly: GCA_037783545.1. Classification (NCBI taxonomy): domain Eukaryota; kingdom Metazoa; phylum Echinodermata; class Asteroidea; order Spinulosida; family Echinasteridae; genus Henricia; species Henricia sp. BOLD:AAB3569. The sequence goes on from JBBELK010000715.1 coordinate 1,301,598, forward strand.
TAGCCTGTCTGGAACCTTATTTCTAAGAAAAATTGACAATTTGGCAAAAATTCAACACATTTTCTCAAAATCTAAACTTTTTCCAGATTTCATATTTTATTTTCTAGATGACCAGTCAATGTTAAATTCAAGGAATATCATGTATGGGTCCTAAGCAACATTTCCTGCAATTTTAAGGAAAATCTAAATCATAACATTTTTGGCCACAAATTAAAAAAATCACAAGGGGTTAGTCCATCAATTTTTATCAAAATTGGCCAAAAATTGACGTTTTTGAAAATGTCTTAGAAATGACTCATAATGAAAATTTAGCCTGTCCGGAACCTTATTTCTAAGAAAAATTGACAATTTGGCAAAAATTCAACAAATTTTCTCAAAATCCCAAAATATTCCAAATTTCATATTTTATTTTCTGGATGACCAGTACAGGTTAAATTCAAGGAATATTATCTAAGGGTCCTAAGCAACATTTTCTGTAATTTTAAGGTAAATCTAAATCATAACATTTTTGGCCAAACATTTTAAAAATGACAAGGGGTTAGTCCATCAATTTTTATCAAAATTGGCCAAAAATTGACGTTTTTGAAAATGTCTTAGAAATAACTCATAATGAAAATTTAGCCTGTCTGGAACCTTATTTCTAAGAAAAATTGACAATTTGGCAAAAATTCAACAAATTTTCTCAAAATCTAAACTTTTTCCAAATTTCATATTTTATTTTCTAGATGACCAGTCAATGTTAAATTCAAGGAATATCATGTATGGGTCCTAAGCAACATTTCCTGCAATTTTAAGGAAAATCTAAATCATAACATTTTTGGCCAAAAATTAAAAAAATCACAATTTTTATCAAAATTGGCCAAAAATTGACGTTTTTGAAAATGTCTTAGAAATGACTCATAATTAAAATTTAGCCTGTCTGGAACCTTATTTCTAAGAAAAATTGACAATTTGGCCAAAATTCAACAAATTTTCTCAAATTCTAAAATGTTTCCAAATTTCATATTTTATTTTCTGGATGACCAGTCAATGTTAAATTCAAGGAATATCATATATGGGTCCTAAGCAACATTTCCTGCAATTTGAAGGAAAATCTAAATCTAAATCATAACATTTTTGGCCAAAAATTAAAAAAATCACAAGGGGTTAGTCCATCAATTTTTATCAAAAATGGCCAAAAATTGACGTTTTTGAAAATGTCTTGGAAATGACTCATAATGAAAATTTAGCCTGTCCGGAACCTTATTTCTAAGAAAAATTGACAATTTGGCAAAAATTCAACAAATTTTCTCAAAATCCCAAAATATTCCAAATTTCATATTTTATTTTCTGGATGACCAGTACAGGTTAAATTCAAGGAATATTATCTAAGGGTCCTAAGCAACATTTCCTGTAATTTTAAGGTAAATCTAAATCATAACATTTTTGGCCAAACATTTTAAAAATGACAAGGGGTTAGTCCATCAATTTTTATCAAAAATGGCAAAAAAATGACGTTTTTGAAAATGTCTTAGAAATAACTCATAATGAAAATTTAGCCTGTCTGGAACCTTATTTCTAAGAAAAATGGACAATTTGTCAAAAATTCAACAAATTTTCTCAAAATCCCAAAATATTCAAAATTTCATATTTTATTTTCTGGATGACCTGTACAGGTTAAATTCAAGGAATATTATCTAAGGGTCCTAAGCAACATTTCCTGTAATTTTAAGGTAAATCTAAATCATAACATTTTTGGACAAAAATTTTAAAAATGACAAGGGGTTAGTCCATCAATTTTTATCAAAAATGGCCAAAAATTGACGTTTTTGAAAATGTCTTAGAAATAACTCATAATGAAAATTTAGCCTGTCTGGAACCTTATTTCTAAGACAAATTGACAATTTGGCCAAAATTCAACAAATTTTCTCAAAATCTAAACTTTTTCAAAATTTCATATTTTATTTTCTAGATGACCAGTCAATGTTAAATTCAAGGAATATCATGTATGGGTCCTAAGCAACATTTCCTGCAATTTTAAGGAAAATCTAAATCATAACATTTTTGGCCAAAAATTAAAAAAATCACAATTTTTATCAAAATTGACGTTTTTTGAAAATGTCTTAGAAATGACTCATAATTAAAATTTAGCCTGTCTGGAACCTTATTTCTAAGAAAAATTGACAATTTGGCCAAAATTCAACAAATTTTCTCAAAATCTAAAATGTTTCCAAATTTCATATTTTATTTTCTGGATGACCAGTCAATGTTAAATTCAAGGAATATCATCTATGGGTCCTAAGCAACATTTCCTGCAATTTGAAGGAAAATCTAAATCTAAATCATAACATTTTTGGCCAAAAATTAAAAAAATGACAAGGGGTTAGTCCATAAATTTTTATCAAAAATGGCCAAAAATTGACGTTTTTGAAAATGTCTTGGAAATGACTCATAATGAAAATTTAGCCTGTCCGGAACCTTATTTCTAAGAAAAATTGACAATTTGGCAAAAATTCAACAAATTTTCTCAAAATCCCAAAATATTCCAAATTTCATATTTTATTTTCTGGATGACCAGTACAGGTTAAATTCAAGGAATATTATCTAAGGGTCCTAAGCAACATTTCCTGTAATTTTAAGGTAAATCTAAATCATAACATTTTTGGCCAAAAATTTTAAAAATGACAAGGGGTTAGTCCATCAATTTTTATCAAAAATGGCCAAAAATTGACGTTTTTGAAAATGTCTTAGAAATAACTCATAATGAAAATTTAGCCTGTCTGGAACCTTATTTCTAAGAAAAATTGACAATTTGGCAAAAATCATCAATCATAACATTTTTGGCCAAAAAATTTAAAAATCACAAGGGGTTAGTCCATCAATTTTTATCAAAATTGGCCAAAAATTGACGTTTTTGAAAATGTCTTAGAAATGACTCATAATGAAAATTTAGCCTGTCTGGAACCTTATTTCTAAGAAAAATTGACAATTTGGCAAAAATTCAACAAATTTTCTCAAAATCCCAAAATATTCCAAATTTCATATTTTATTTTCTGGATGACCAGTACAGGTTAAACTCAAGGAATATTATCTAAGGGTCCTAAGCAACATTTCCTGTAATTTTAAGGTAAATCTCAATCATAACATTTTTGGCCAAAAATTTTAAAAATGACAAGGGGTTAGTCCATCAATTTTTATCAAAAATGGCCAAAAATTGACGTTTTTGAAAATGTCTTAGAAATGACTCATAATGAAAATTTAGCCTGTCTGGAACCTTATTTCTAAGAAAAATGGATAATTTGGCAAAAATCATCAATCATAACATTTTTGGCCAAAAAATTTAAAAATCACAAGGGGTTAGTCCATCAATTTTTATCAAAAATGGCAAAAAATTGACGTTTTTGAAAATGTCTTAGAAATGACTTATAATGAAAATTTAGCCTGTCTGGAACCTTATTTCTAAGAAAAATGGACAATTTGGCAAAAATTCAACAATTTTTCTCAAAATCTAAACTTTTTCCAAATTTCATATTTTATTTTCTGGATGACCAGTCAATGTTAAATTCAAGGAATATCATCTATGGGTCCCTAAGCAACATTTCCTGCAATTTGAAGGAAAATCTAAATCTAAATCATAACATTTTTGGCCAAAAATTAAAAAAATGACAAGGGGTTAGTCCATAAATTTTTATCAAAAATGGCCAAAAATTGACGTTTTTGAAAATGTCTTAGAAATGACTCATAATGAAAATTTAGCCTGTCTGGAACCTTATTTCTAAGAAAAATTGACAATTTGGCAAAAATTCAACAAATTTTCTCAAAATCTAAACTTTTTCCAAATTTCATATTTTATTTTCTAGATGACCAGTCAATGTTAAATTTAAGGAATATCATGTATGGGTCCTAAGCAACATTTCCTGCAATTTTAAGGAAAATCTAAATCATAACATTTTTGGCCAAAAATTTAAAAAATCACAATTTTTATCAAAATTGGCCAAAAATTGACGTTTTTGAAAATGTCTTAGAAATGACTCATAATGAAAATTTAGCCTGTCTGGAACCTTATTTCTAAGAAAAATTGACAATTTGGCAAAAATTCAACAAATTTTCTCAAAATCTAAACTTTTTCCAAATTTCATATTTTATTTTCTAGATGACCAGTCAATGTTAAATTCAAGGAATATCATGTATGGGTCCTAAGCAACATTCCTGCAATTTTAAGGAAAATCTAAATCATAACATTTTTGGCCACAAATTAAAAAAATCACAAGGGGTTAGTCCATCAATTTTTATCAAAATTGGCCAAAAATTGACGTTTTTGAAAATGTCTTAGAAATGACTCATAATGAAAATTTAGCCTGTCTGGAACCTTATTTCTAAGAAAAATGGACAATTTGGCAAAAATTCAACAAATTTTCTCAAAATCCCAAAATATTCCAAATTTCATATTTTATTTTCTGGATGACCAGTACAGGTTAAATTTAAGGAATATTATCTAAGGGTCCTAAGCAACATTTCCTGTAATTTTAAGGTAAATCTAAATCATAACATTTTTGGCCAAAAATTTTAAAAATGACAAGGGGTTAGTCCATCAATTTTTATCAAAATTGGCCAAAAATTGACGTTTTTGAAAATGTCTTAGAAATGACTCATAATGAAAATTTAGCCTGTCTTGAACCTTATTTCTAAGACAAATTGACAATTTGGCCAAAATTCAACAAATTTTCTCAAATCTAAACTTTTTCAAATTTCATATTTTATTTTCTAGATGACCAGTCAATGTTAAATTCAAGGAATATCATGTATGGGTCCTAAGCAACATTTCCTGCAATTTTAAGGAAAATCTAAATCATAACATTTTTGGCCAAAAATTAAAAAAATCACAATTTTTATCAAAATTGGCCAAAAATTGACGTTTTTGAAAATGTCTTAGAAATGACTCATAATGAAAATTTAGCCTGTCTGGAACCTTATTTCTAAGAAAAATTGACAATTGGCAAAAATTCAACAAATTTTCTCAAAATCTAAACTTTTTCCAAATTTCATATTTTATTTTCTAGATGACCAGTCAATGTTAAATTCAAGGAATATCATGTATGGGTCCTAAGCAACATTTCCTGCAATTTTAAGGAAAATCTAAATCATAACATTTTTGGCCACAAATTAAAAAAATCACAAGGGGTTAGTCCATCAATTTTTATCAAAATTGGCCAAAAATTGACGTTTTTGAAAATGTCTTAGAAATGACTCATAATGAAAATTTAGCCTGTCTGGAACCTTATTTCTAAGAAAAATGGACAATTTGGCAAAAATTCAACAAATTTTCTCAAAATCCCAAAATATTCCAAATTTCATATTTTATTTTCTGGATGACCAGTACAGGTTAAATTTAAGGAATATTATCTAAGGGTCCTAAGCAACATTTCCTGTAATTTTAAGGTAAATCTAAATCATAACATTTTTGGCCAAAAATTTTAAAAATGACAAGGGGTTAGTCCATCAATTTTTATCAAAATTGGCCAAAAATTGACGTTTTTGAAAATGTCTTAGAAATGACTCATAATGAAAATTTAGCCTGTCTTGAACCTTATTTCTAAGACAAATTGACAATTTGGCCAAAATTCAACAAATTTTCTCAAAATCTAAACTTTTTCAAAATTTCATATTTTATTTTCTAGATGACCAGTCAATGTTAAATTCAAGGAATATCATGTATGGGTCCTAAGCAACATTTCCTGCAATTTTAAGGAAAATCTAAATCATAACATTTTTGGCCAAAAATTAAAAAAATCACAAGGGGTTGTTCCATCAATTTTTATCAAAATTGGCCAAAAATTGACGTTTTTGAAAATGTCTTAGAAATGACTCATAATGAAAATTTAGCCTGTCTGGAACCTTATTTCTAAGAAAAATTGACAATTTGGCAAAAATTCAACACATTTTCTCAAAATCTAAACTTTTTCCAGATTTCATATTTTATTTTCTAGATGACCAGTCAATGTTAAATTCAAGGAATATCATGTATGGGTCCTAAGCAACATTTCCTGCAATTTTAAGGAAAATCTAAATCATAACATTTTTGGCCAAAAATTTAAAAAATCACAATTTTTATCAAAATTGGCCAAAAATTGACGTTTTTGAAAATGTCTTAGAAATGACTCATAATGAAAATTTAGCCTGTCTGGAACCTTATTTCTAAGAAAAATTGACAATTTGGCAAAAATTCAACAAATTTTCTCAAAATCTAAACTTTTTCCAAATTTCATATTTTATTTTCTAGATGACCAGTCAATGTTAAATTTAAGGAATATCATGTATGGGTCCTAAGCAACATTTCCTGCAATTTTAAGGAAAATCTAAATCATAACATTTTTGGCCAAAAATTTAAAAAATCACAATTTTTATCAAAATTGGCCAAAAATTGACGTTTTTGAAAATGTCTTAGAAATGACTCATAATGAAAATTTAGCCTGTCTGGAACCTTATTTCTAAGAAAAATTGACAATTTGGCAAAAATTCAACAAATTTTCTCAAAATCTAAACTTTTTCCAAATTTCATATTTTATTTTCTAGATGACCAGTCAATGTTAAATTCAAGGAATATCATGTATGGGTCCTAAGCAACATTTCCTGCAATTTTAAGGAAAATCTAAATCATAACATTTTTGGCCACAAATTAAAAAAATCACAAGGGGTTAGTCCATCAATTTTTATCAAAATTGGCCAAAAATTGACGTTTTTGAAAATGTCTTAGAAATGACTCATAATGAAAATTTAGCCTGTCTGGAACCTTATTTCTAAGAAAAATGGACAATTTGGCAAAAATTCAACAAATTTTCTCAAAATCCCAAAATATTCCAAATTTCATATTTTATTTTCTGGATGACCAGTACAGGTTAAATTTAAGGAATATTATCTAAGGGTCCTAAGCAACATTTCCTGTAATTTTAAGGTAAATCTAAATCATAACATTTTTGGCCAAAAATTTTAAAATGACAAGGGGTTAGTCCATCAATTTTATCAAAATTGGCCAAAAATTGACGTTTTTGAAAATGTCTTAGAAATGACTCATAATGAAAATTTAGCCTGTCTTGAACCTTATTTCTAAGACAAATTGACAATTTGGCCAAAATTCAACAAATTTTCTCAAAATCTAAACTTTTTCAAAATTTCATATTTTATTTTCTAGATGACCAGTCAATGTTAAATTCAAGGAATATCATGTATGGGTCCTAAGCAACATTTCCTGCAATTTTAAGGAAAATCTAAATCATAACATTTTTGGCCAAAAATTAAAAAAATCACAATTTTTATCAAAATTGGCCAAAAATTGACGTTTTTGAAAATGTCTTAGAAATGACTCATAATGAAAATTTAGCCTGTCTGGAACCTTATTTCTAAGAAAAATTGACAATTTGGCAAAAATTCAACAAATTTTCTCAAAATCTAAACTTTTTCCAAATTTCATATTTTATTTTCTAGATGACCAGTCAATGTTAAATTCAAGGAATATCATGTATGGGTCCTAAGCAACATTTCCTGCAATTTTAAGGAAAATCTAAATCATAACATTTTTGGCCACAAATTAAAAAAATCACAAGGGGTTAGTCCATCAATTTTTATCAAAATTGGCCAAAAATTGACGTTTTTGAAAATGTCTTAGAAATGACTCATAATGAAAATTTAGCCTGTCTGGAACCTTATTTCTAAGAAAAATGGACAATTTGGCAAAAATTCAACAAATTTTCTCAAAATCCCAAAATATTCCAAATTTCATATTTTATTTTCTGGATGACCAGTACAGGTTAAATTTAAGGAATATTATCTAAGGGTCCTAAGCAACATTTCCTGTAATTTTAAGGTAAATCTAAATCATAACATTTTTGGCCAAAAATTTTAAAAATGACAAGGGGTTAGTCCATCAATTTTTATCAAAATTGGCCAAAAATTGACGTTTTTGAAAATGTCTTAGAAATGACTCATAATGAAAATTTAGCCTGTCTTGAACCTTATTTCTAAGACAAATTGACAATTTGGCCAAAATTCAACAAATTTTCTCAAAATCTAAACTTTTTCAAAATTTCATATTTTATTTTCTAGATGACCAGTCAATGTTAAATTCAAGGAATATCATGTATGGGTCCTAAGCAACATTTCCTGCAATTTTAAGGAAAATCTAAATCATAACATTTTTGGCCAAAAATTAAAAAAATCACAAGGGGTTGTTCCATCAATTTTTATCAAAATTGGCCAAAAATTGACGTTTTTGAAAATGTCTTAGAAATGACTCATAATGAAAATTTAGCCTGTCTGGAACCTTATTTCTAAGAAAAATTGACAATTTGGCAAAAATTCAACACATTTTCTCAAAATCTAAACTTTTTCCAGATTTCATATTTTATTTTCTAGATGACCAGTCAATGTTAAATTCAAGGAATATCATGTATGGGTCCTAAGCAACATTTCCTGCAATTTTAAGGAAAATCTAAATCATAACATTTTTGGCCAAAAATTAAAAAAATCACAAGGGGTTGTTCCATCAATTTTTATCAAAATTGGCCTAAAATTGACGTTTTTGAAAATGTCTTAGAAATGACTCATAATGAAAATTTAGCCTGTCCGGAACCTTATTTCTAAGACAAATTGACAATTTGGCAAATATTCAACAAATTTTCTCAAAATCCCAAAATATTCCAAATTTCATATTTTATTTTCTGGATGACCAGTACAGGTTAAATTCAAGGAATATTATCTAAGGGTCCTAAGCAACATTTTCTGTAATTTTAAGGTAAATCTAAATCATAACATTTTTGGCCAAACATTTTAAAAATGACAAGGGGTTAGTCCATCAATTTTTATCAAAAATTGCAAAAAATTGACGTTTTTGAAACAACAAATTTTCTCAAAATCCCAAAATATTCCAAATTTCATATTTTATTTTCTGGATGACCAGTACAGGTTAAATTTAAGGAATATTATCTAAGGGTCCTAAGCAACATTTCCTGTAATTTTAAGGTAAATCTAAATCATAACATTTTTGGCCAAAAATTTTAAAATGACAAGGGGTTAGTCCATCAATTTTTATCAAAATTGGCCAAAAATTGACGTTTTTGAAAATGTCTTAGAAATGACTCATAATGAAAATTTAGCCTGTCTGGCCCCTAATTTTTAAGAAAAATGGACAATTTGGCAAAAATTCAACAATTTTTCTCAAAATCTAAACTTTTTCCAAATTTCATATTTTATTTTCTAGATGACCAGTCAATGTTAAATTCAAGGAATATCATGTATGGGTCCTAAGCAACATTTCCTGCAATTTTAAGGAAAATCTAAATCATAACATTTTTGGCCAAAAATTAAAAAAATCACAAGGGGGTTAGTCCATCAATTTTTATCAAAATTGGCCAAAAATTGACGTTTTTGAAAATGTCTTAGAAATGACTCATAATGAAAATTTAGCCTGTCTGGAACCTTATTTCTAAGAAAAATTGACAATTTGGCAAAAATTCAACAAATTTTCTCAAAATCCCAAAATATTCCAAATTTCATATTTTATTTTCTGGATGACCAGTACAGGTTAAATTTAAGGAATATTATCTAAGGGTCCTAAGCAACATTTCCTGTAATTTTAAGGTAAATCTAAATCATAACATTTTTGGCCAAAAATTTTAAAAATGACAAGGGGTTAGTCTATCAATTTTTATCAAAATTGGCCAAAAATTGACGTTTTTGAAAATGTCTTAGAAATGACTTATAATGAAAATTTAGCCTGTCTGGAACCTTATTTCTAAGAAAAATTGACAATTTGGCAAAATTCAACAAATTTTCTCAAAATCTAAACTTTTTCCAAATTTCATATTTTATTTTCTAGATGACCGGTCAATGTTAAATTCAAGGAATATCATGTATGGGTCCTAAGCAATAAATCATAACATTTTTGGCCAAAAATTAAAAAAATCACAATTTTTATCAAAATTGGCCAAAAATTGACGTTTTTGAAAATGTCTTAGAAATGACTCATAATGAAAATTTAGCCTGTCTGGAACCTTATTTCTAAGAAAAATTGACAATTTGGCAAAAATTCAACAAATTTTCTCAAAATCTAAACTTTTTCCAAATTCATATTTATTTTCTAGATGACCAGTCAATGTTAAATTCAAGAAATATCATGTATGGGTCCTAAGCAACATTTCCTGCAATTTTAAGGAAAATCTAAATCATAACATTTTTGGCCACAAATTAAAAAAATCACAAGGGGTTAGTCCATCAATTTTTATCAAAATTGGCCAAAAATTGACGTTTTTGAAAATGTCTTAGAAATGACTCATAATGAAAATTTAGCCTGTCTGGAACCTTATTTCTAAGAAAAATGGACAATTTGGCAAAAATTCAACAAATTTTCTCAAAATCCCAAAATATTCCAAATTTCATATTTTATTTTCTGGATGACCAGTACAGGTTAAATTTAAGGAATATTATCTAAGGGTCCTAAGCAACATTTCCTGTAATTTTAAGGTAAATCTAAATCATAACATTTTTGGCCAAAAATTTTTAAAATGACAAGGGGTTAGTCCATCAATTTTTATCAAAATTGGCCAAAAATTGACGTTTTTGAAAATGTCTTAGAAATGACTCATAATGAAAATTTAGCCTGTCTTGAACCTTATTTTCTAAGACAAATTGACAATTTGGCCAAAATTCAACAAATTTTCTCAAAATCTAAACTTTTTCAAAATTTCTTATTTTATTTTCTAGATGACCAGTCAATGTTAAATTCAAGGAATATCATGTATGGGTCCTAAGCAACATTTCCTGCAATTTTAAGGAAAATCTAAATCATAACATTTTTGGCCAAAAATTTAAAAAATCACAATTTTTATCAAAATTGGCCAAAAATTGACGTTTTTGAAAATGTCTTAGAAATGACTCATAATGAAAATTTAGCCTGTCTGGAACCTTATTTCTAAGAAAAATTGACAATTTGGCAAAAATTCAACAAATTTTCTCAAAATCTAAACTTTTTCCAAATTTCATATTTTATTTTCTAGATGACCAGTCAATGTTAAATTCAAGGAATATCATGTATGGGTCCTAAGCAACATTTCCTGCAATTTTAAGGAAAATCTAAATCATAACATTTTTGGCCACAAATTAAAAAAATCACAAGGGGTTAGTCCATCAATTTTTATCAAAATTGGCCAAAAATTGACGTTTTTGAAAATGTCTTAGAAATGACTCATAATGAAAATTTAGCCTGTCTGGAACCTTATTTCTAAGAAAAATGGACAATTTGGCAAAAATTCAACAAATTTTCTCAAAATCCCAAAATATTCCAAATTTCATATTTTATTTTCTGGATGACCAGTACAGGTTAAATTTAAGGAATATTATCTAAGGGTCCTAAGCAACATTTCCTGTAATTTTAAGGTAAATCTAAATCATAACATTTTTGGCCAAAAATTTTTAAAATGACAAGGGGTTAGTCCATCAATTTTTATCAAAATTGGCCAAAAATTGACGTTTTTGAAAATGTCTTAGAAATGACTCATAATGAAAATTTAGCCTGTCTGGAACCTTATTTCTAAGAAAAATTGACAATTTGGCCAAAATTCAACAAATTTTCTCAAAATCTAAACTTTTTCAAAATTTCATATTTTATTTTCTAGATGACCAGTCAATGTTAAATTCAAGGAATATCATGTATGGGTCCTAAGCAACATTTCCTGCAATTTTAAGGAAAATCTAAATCATAACATTTTTGGCCAAAAATTAAAAAAATCACAAGGGGTTGTTCCATCAATTTTTATCAAAATTGGCCAAAAATTGACGTTTTTGAAAATGTCTTAGAAATGACTCATAATGAAAATTTAGCCTGTCTGGAACCTTATTTCTAAGAAAAATTGACAATTTGGCAAAAATTCAACACATTTTCTCAAAATCTAAACTTTTTCCAGATTTCATATTTTATTTTCTAGATGACCAGTCAATGTTAAATTCAAGGAATATCATGTATGGGTCCTAAGCAACATTTCCTGCAATTTTAAGGAAAATCTAAATCATAACATTTTTGGCCACAAATTAAAAAAATCACAAGGGGTTAGTCCATCAATTTTTATCAAAATTGGCCAAAAATTGACGTTTTTGAAAATGTCTTAGAAATGACTCATAATGAAAATTTAGCCTGTCCGGAACCTTATTTCTAAGAAAAATTGACAATTTGGCAAATATTCAACAAATTTTCTCAAAATCCCAAAATATTCCAAATTTCATATTTTATTTTCTGGATGACCAGTACAGGTTAAATTTAAGGAATATTATCTAAGGGTCCTAAGCAACATTTTCTGTAATTTTAAGGTAAATCTAAATCATAACATTTTTGGCCAAACATTTTAAAAATGACAAGGGGTTAGTCCATCAATTTTTATCAAAAATTGCAAAAAATTGACGTTTTTGAAAATGTCTTAGAAATGACTCATAATGAAAATTTAGCCTGTCTTGAACCTTATTTCTAAGACAAATTGACAATTTGGCCAAAATTCAACACATTTTCTCAAAATCTAAACTTTTTCAAAATTTCATATTTTATTTTCTAGATGACCAGTCAATGTTAAATTCAAGGAATATCATGTATGGGTCCTAAGCAACATTTCCTGCAATTTTAAGGAAAATCTAAATCATAACATTTTTGGCCAAAAATTAAAAAAATCACAAGGGGTTAGTCCATCAATTTTTATCAAAAATGGCCAAAAATTGACGTTTTTGAAAATGTGTTAGAAATGACTCATAATGAAAATTTAGCCTGTCTAGATGACCTGTCTAGATGACCAGTCAATGTTAAATTCAAGGAATATCATGTATGGGTCCTAAGCCACATTTCCTGCAATTTTAAGGAAAATCTAAATCATAACATTTTTGGCCAAAAATTAAAAAAATCACAATTTTTATCAAAATTGGCCAAAAATTGACGTTTTTGAAAATGTCTTAGAAATGACTCATAATGAAAATTTAGCCTGTCTGGAACCTTATTACTAAGAAAAATTGACAATTTGGCAAAAATTCAACAAATTTTCTCAAAATCTAATCTTTTTCCAAATTTCATATTTTATTTTCTAGATGACCAGTCAATGTTAAATTCAAGGAATATCATGTATGGGTCCTAAGCAACATTTCCTGCAATTTTAAGGAAAATCTAAATCATAACATTTTTGGCCAAAAATTAAAAAAATCACAATTTTTATCAAAATTGGCCAAAAATTGACGTTTTTGAAAATGTCTTAGAAATGACTCATAATTAAAATTTAGCCTGTCTGGAACCTTATTTCT